>OY728165.1:699135946-701635946 GCA_963277665.1 Viscum album | reverse complement strand
ATCTAATGTATCTTACCCTAATTTACTATTGATGTGGTATTTATGTATATAATGTAATCCATTCCTAATATAACATCAAATTCAACCGAAGGAAGAATGAAAAGATCTACATGAAGCACATTCAAAAAAAAATTGTAACCATAGAGGTATCATAGACTAGAGATGCAAACATCTTACCTTTAAGCGATTCCAATACAAAGACATATTCTAATTATTTTGTTGGAATACTAACACCTGTATAAAATTCATTATATATGAATGCATGGGTACATTAAAAATCAATTTCGGCATGAGTAGTTCTGTTACAGATGGTATGATTTCTTTTACATCATGATGTTATCACACCCGTCATAAAAAATATACATTTCATGATATTTAACCTTTTTCAATCATCTTAAGAGGTTATTTATATCAATCATCATCACTAGACCTTGGGGGTGGTTAGTGTTTATCATAATTCCCATTCCTTATACACTTTTATCACTAAATCAAGGATGGTTCATTAATTTTGGAATTTTGAATTAATTTCTACCCATAATTTGATAATTAATTGAATGTTGGCCTTCCTTTATACAATTAATATTTTACCAAACAAAATATTAAAAATTACTCCACACTCTTCCCAACATTTATTGTAAAAAAGAAAACTAAAATTAATTTCTCCATGGTTTTTAGAGTTTTGTTTGGACACCATATTCTTTTTCTTGTCAAAACTATGAAGTTAATATCATACTCTAACATCCATTTTAAGCTTCATTGGACAATGGAAAATATCATCATAGCTACTAATGTATCTTACGGTCTACAAAATTATGGGAGATAACATTATTCCATAGAAGAACCTATCAACATTACATTTGGGTTGGATGATAATTCAGAAAGTGTAGCACAAAAGTCTCATGAAATTAGCCTCATAGGTACCAAGAAATTCACCACCCCTTTGCTTAAAATAAATGAACAATTTATCCTTATTTTAAAGAATAATATAAGAAAAGTACTTATTAAAAAATATTCTCTTGAACTCATCCAAAAAAATGGATTCAACTCATATTTATACCTATTTTCTTGATTAGAGTCCACCATAAATCTTCTTCACATTCTAGCTGAAAAAAAATCAAAATGAATTTCTCCTTCTCTAAAATATAATTAATAGGGAATATCTATTTTTATTACTATTACAATTCTTATAAATGATTTTATCATAATACGATCATAAATATGGTGGAATTTTCCTCATGAAGGACTTAATATAATATTTTCCCTCATTTTGTTAACTAGAAGTCCACCATTATTGATAACTTATAAATGATATGTGAGCATATCAATAAGTTTTTCCATTCCATCTCCCACACCATTTGGTTTCTCAAGTGAATAATTGTTTCATTTTCCATCACAATCACCATTAAAATGGTTCCATTGGGATCCATCCATTAGCTAAAACCCAAATCATAGAGTAAAAACAGTTATCATATTGAAGAAACACATAATCCTGAAAAGTCACTTACATGATTTCTATATCCGGAATGCTTCATTAATATACGAGACATCATATTTATCATAGGGGTTTTATAGATGAAATATGTTTATATACATCATGTTGGTTTGTTAAGAGTTTGTTAATCCCCAATGTATATCCTACAAGAGTGTCAAAATAGGTGTGCGGAAAGGCTAGTTGTTATGTAACAAATTACCCCAAGTAAGGAAAAAAAACGTCTATTATCAAAGATATTACCCTAATGTGCATTATTACTAGATATACATTAAATTATAGTACCCATAAATGGGTGTATTAATAGGAATCAACTCTTTATATCCTTAACCAAAATTCTACTACATTTTCCTATATATTTCTATATCCTTTGACATATACATTGACATGTACCTATGGTTCTCACTAGGGTTTTATCATCCTAGAATCACTTTTATAACTAATACTTTTATCTAAAACTGACAAAAAAACCCTAAATTTTCATAAATTAACATTACATAACATTTGTAAAATATTGAAACCAATATAAAAATAGATTCCCAAAGAACATACTAGTAGAGTTCCTTTGGAATCTATGTATCGTAAACATTGGTAAATAAATGAGATACATCGTGACCCATGAGGTTATTCATGACTAGAAAACATCTTAGACATATCATAATTTATACATATCTTTATATCCAAGGGGAACGGAAACATAAAATGGGTGAGCTCTGATGAATAGTAATGTTAAAAAAGGGAGATAAGTAAGAATTATCATGAGAACAAGTGTATGAGAATGGGACAAAAAAATAGAATATCATACCCTACATATAAAAGATCATATCCATGAATAATGGAACACTAATTTCCAGTTTATAGAACATTAATCATATGAATATAGAAATCATAGGACTTAAAATAATATCATAGTAATAAAATGTTGAATTGTGTTATAGACATAATCATATATATGGATTCTTATAGTAATCAACGAATTACTGTTGCTACCATCATAGTTTACAGATTTTTTTACTCAAAATGGTTCACACCACATTCCAACAATGAATTGTTGAACTGATTTCACCCATCATTCCAAACATGTATTAATGAACCTAGTTTATTTCACATTACAACCATGATTATCTCATGAAATATATATCTTTACCCATTTCATTAGAGGGATATATAGGTATCTTCCATTTCAAAATGAAATCATACATACATGTTCCAAAAATTCCATAACATTCCTATCACAACCCAAAAAATTAAATGGGTTTCAAAAAGATGTAATCATATCATAACCTATAAAAAATGAAATGTTTAATAATCATTTGATCATAATCTTAACCAATTAAAATAAGAGGTTTTCAAAAGAATATAACCTGTGAAAGAGAAATGGGTTTAATAATCATAATGACATAAAAATATAATACATTTAGAAAATGAATATGAATGGAATCGTTGAATAACATTCTCATAAAGGCTTGATTAACAAAAATATATGTTATAATATATGGGAAATAATTTTGAAATATCATTTAGTACATTTTGTGATGAAAATATCATTTTTTCTTTAAAATAATATTTTCCATACAAACATGTTTTTAATTTTATTTCTATTAAAATACTCTCAAAAATATATAATAGAAGAATTAAAAACAAAAAAAATTAAAATCCATCTTCCTTGAAAATATTATTCAAATATCATTTGAACATGTTTTTGAAAACATCTTTGAAAACATGTTTTTTAAATACGGTTGATTTCTGAGCAGAGAGGATGATAAACATATTTTACCAAAAAACAATATCATAAGTACACAATATATGGAAAATGGTACTAATAAATGAATATATCATGAATAAATAATGGATAACAAAAATCATGACTTTTCTTGATTATTTTATTTTAATATTTAGTTAATGTAAGCATAACCATGACCAATTTGAAAATGAGATGATATTTTCCCAATAAACTCTTATAACATGGTAACATACGATCATACACTTCATGTATAAAAAATAAGTTTCTTGAATCATAAAATATCATTATATAATAATCATTCCTGATATAAAATGTTATATTAATGTATATATGCCTTTAAATAGAATTTATGTGCACAACAAAAACTGAGTCTCAAAGAACAAAAATTGAGAAAAAATTATTTTAATGATTTGGTAACTATTGAAAATTAAACCCCATGAAATAATTATCATAACATGGATATGTGGATATCCAAAAATTTAATTATAATTTAAACTGAATAATATCATGGTATTTACATACACCCTACAAAAGGAGAGGATGGTGAACAAAGCATGTGTCTCATAAAAATAAATAAGTGAGGTGAAATACTCGTACCATATGTCTGGACTCTTATCGTACTCATTCAAACCACATGTATAATAAATATAATTTAATTATACATATTTTTTAACCCATATTATTATATATAATAAAATATATGGTTCTATTATGGATTTATACATTATTGTTAACAATATCATGTTAAAGTTTCACTTCGGGTGATATTCACTATATTATTCACATTAGTATTCAATTGTTATATAATTGGATATTATATTATAATTTATATAATGAAAAAATGATATAAATATCATTTAAATACATTAAATTTGTATTATAATAATCTATAAAATATAAATACGAAACATAATACACAATTCATACAGGCAGTAGGTCGTACGAAAGCATGAACTATATTTCTGTTTAATTGTCATGTTGAATGAAAGAATGTAAAAGGAATATATGTATATATATATATGAATATATATCATTATTATAGATGCTTAATGATATTATATATATCATATATATTCACTAAACCCATTCTTAATACATTTTATGTAGTTTATGAACAAATCATATGGATTTAAGGGGGCGGTAGTCCACATTTTCTCAAACTAATTTATCGTATTAAAATAAAATGGAAGGTTAAAAGATATTTCTTATAAAATGAATTCAAAATACTAAATACATAAAAAATGTGATTTATAATATATAAAAATAGTGTTTCCATAATAATTTCTATCAGTATAGGTGGTGAATAAAAAATTAACAATCATTGTTTGGTGAGGCGATAGTTCGTCATACACGTATTCAACAAGTTCAATATCGATTAGATGTAGGTGTGTGAAAGTGTAGGTTGAAAACTAATCATAAAAAAAATATTAATTTAATAAATATATTATTTTTATTATAAAACTATGGAAACACTATTGTTGAGTTGGTGGAGAAAGAATATAAATGAAAGTACTCGAGGGAAGACGTTAAATATTAACTGGGTAACTACTTTTGGAATCTACCAAAAGTATTCTTTGGATTAAATTTTATCCAAGGGAAGGATTATAAGAGGAATGGATGTATTTTTTTGATGTGTATTGGGTATATATTTTAAGATATTAAGTGGTTTTAGATGTTTGATGAAGTAAAAGTAGTGGTTTCTTCTTATTGGGATGTTAAAGGACTCACTTAGACATTGTGAAAATAGGACAGGTGTACACATATTCATACCCAAAAAAGTCATATAATAACAACTTAAATCAATAATGGAAGGTTTATGGATGAAATATTTATATAAAATGGGTTTTATAAAAGTATATAGGTCATTGGCCCCCCTAAGATTATGGTTTAGTCCTTAATTAAGCTTAATTTGACATCAATCATTGTGAATAATTTTAATCACTTTTAATAACAATTATTGTAAAAAATTAAAATTATATAATTAGACTCTAAATTTTATAATGATTAAAATGGTTTATTTTGGTTTTTTGAAATTCATTTCACATAATAGTAAAAATTATGATTATTGCTAATCCTACAGATCGGAGGAAATTATAGGGTTTTATGTTGAAAAGATGTTTAGAATTTTATTATATTTTATATTCAATTTCAAGGTGAATTTGATTAAAATAAACTAAATTTAATTAATATATGTATTGTTGATCTAATTTTTCCTTAAAAAAACTAAAATATAAATTATCAATAACAATTATATAAATAAAAATGATTTTTTTTAACAATAAAGTAGTCTTCTTCTCAATTCATAAAAATGATGTTTCATAGTAAAATCCAAAAATATAACCCTAATCTAATTTATTAATTTAAATAGAAAAAATCATTTTATTTTTTAAATTTCACTTTCTAAATTTCTATAAAATTATTTTATTTATTTTTCACAGAAGTAAATCAACAGTAGTTCATTCAATAAAATGGTATTTTTAAATAAATAAGAACTTTAGCAATAATGATATCTTTGTTTAACAATTTTTTATATAATTATTATAAAAATATTTTAAAATTAGTTATCTAAATTTGTATTAGTATGTTTAATGTATAGGGTGTAATTATATCTTTTAATGAATTATTACAATTAAATGATGTTTTTTTAGAAACATCGGTGTTTCGTGTAACAAATTTTAATTTATTTTTATTTGTAACTTACACCAAGTAGATGTTATGTGAAACATATTCCATGTATGTGACATGTGAAAGGATGTTTTAACATAGTTCATTTCAAGATATAAAAAAAATTATTCAAAAAAATATCCATAAAAACTAAGAGAGTTATATTGGTTGGCATAACCAAACATTTAATTATCTGCTACAAAAAAGTAGACCTTCATAGGGTGGTCTAGATATAGAAAATGTATTTTTATTAGCCTAGTTAGTATCCAATAATATATGATAATAGTGTAGGATCATCATAGATTTGAGGTACTATTAGAGTATCATCTACTAATATATATTCACTATTAAATGAATATGTTCCACATTCCCTTATCCCCTTATCAACTGTTGAAGGTCCCAAGGTAAAAAATTTATATAACTATATTTTGATGAAATATGAAATAAAGTTGGTTGTGTAGTCATAGGGAATACTTAAATTCAAGTATTTTACCCTTTAGGCCCACAACTATCCTATCTTATGGTACCTTTTCGTACTCGAGTTGATAGGATTAAAAGTAATTCTCCAGATGGACTGGATTTTTACCAATCCTTCTTATATAGACTTCTATCATAATAGGGAATCATTAACAACAATTAAGAGATGTAGATATATTAACAAGAGTGAGAGTAATATCATAGCTAGTAGGGGTGCACAAGAACATCATGTCCCTGGTGCTGTGGCCACACATATTTATAGACATTTCATAGAGATGTAAGGATAACATTTGAAAAATATTCATCCAATGGTGCATCATTTATAGTACATCCTTATCAATATTTACTATATATTATATCATAATTTTTTTATATTTTAAAGATGATCTAATTCTTAGAGATTTCCCAATACTCATTCCTTTGTACAGAATGGTACCTAATGGGCATTTGGTGCTCATGTGATAGATGGAATATATCAAGTTTGAATTTTTTTTATGGTCCCAGTACTACTTATGGGGTTTACCCATGATTTTAACCAAATAAGAAGGATGGGAGCCTTAGGATATGTGTGGATTACTTTTTGTTTAAATATATTATAGTAATGAAATAATATCCATTTCCCTATTTATATGAACTATTTTACCATCTTGGAGGATCAAGAGTGTTCAGGAAAATAAATTTGGGATTTTTTTTGTTAGTAAGTGTAAGTTATACCATCATATTTACTAGGCACAACATTCTAAAGTCAGTATGGTTTATATTAGTATCTTGTTATAATAAAAAAATAATTTCTTCATGTAATCTATTGATATACAGAAAATGATTAATGTGGTTTCATGGGAGCATCCCCAGAATGTGATTGATATTCTATGCTTTGTAGGTATATATTTTATATTACATGAGTTTAATATCAGAAATCACATGAATTGTTGAACATCTCACAAGTCTTAGAAATTATGGTGTGAAGGTCAGGTGGTTTGATTAATTTGAGAAAAACATCCAAGATATTAATGGAAGTATTTTATCTACATTGAATCTGTTTTTCCTAGACACGGATAGAGTTTATACCATTTTATTTTATTAATTATTAATTGATATGGGTGAAGTGTTGATACAAGAGGATAGTCATTTTGTACATGTCTAGATAGATGAAATCACAGGAGAGTAATTACTTGAAACATAAAATAAAACTAGATGTTTTTTCATTCCATTCATTCTTAGAGGAATTTTCATCTGGGATAGTGATTTGTGACGTGTATAGACAAAAATATCATAAAAAATATCATTAAATAGATTGAAATGAATTTATTATGTTTATTATTGGTCAAATATCTTCATTTATTATATTTTAAGATATAAAAAATTCTAGAAATGTGAAATGCAGTTGTTAATGCAGTGAGCTAAAAAACATAAAAACAAGTTTTCCAGGAATCCAGTAAAGAAGAAAAAATGATATTCCTATTTTCCAAGATATATCTAGGGTCTAATGATATTAATGGGAATTCCTATATTGAAATCACTTTATTAACCTATTCACTCATAAATATGGTGAATATAAGGTAGTTTTAATATCATGAGGGTCTGGATTGCTATGATTGTATTTCTATTGAGGACCTTCATCAAGATTGATGTGTTTATATAGACAACATACTCAGTGATAATTTCATCTATAAATCTACAAGATGTATCATAATATTAGTCTTCAGTATTATTGGAACGGGATGGAATACCAGATAGAATGTTTTATCTTTAGTTATTGATCTATTAAACATGTGATTGAGGACCACCAGTAATATGATGTCTTGTTATAGATATTTCCAATCCTGTAATGTAAATAGGAAGATATTGAAGTGTATATTATCATTGCAAACCAATATTTCATTAGTTTAACAATGTTTTTTTGGTAGTTGTTGATAGACTCAGGATATTATCCCACTTCTATTTTATATGATAGAATTTCTCAGTTGATGCTATGTGAATAAATTATATCTATGAGAATATATAGCTTCATGGGACCCCATGTAATATAGTTTTGTACAGGGAAAGTTGTTTCAAAATGTGGTTATGGTAGGGGTTATAGAGAGATATGGGTGTACATGTTCTTCTAAATGTATATTTTTACCCTTACATCGATGAACAATCGAAATTGACAATAAAAGTTTTGTAGTACATGATCTGAAAAAGTATTTCTAATTTTATAAGAACATGGGGAACTATACACCTCTTTTTGAGTAACTTATGACTATGGTTAATATGAAATTATTAAAATGGATTCATATGAGGTCTTATATGGTAGGTCATTTCACACAACTTTCTTCTGGTTAGAGGTAATATAGGTAGCACAACAAGGTCCCCATCCTGCGCAGTATACTTCATAGAAGGATTATTTGATCAAGAGGAATATTACTACTACTACTTCTATAAATAAATCATATGTCAATCTCTATCAAAAACCACTAGATTTTGAGGGTGGGGAATGTGTTTTCTTATGGGTATCGCCCAGATTTGTAAATAGATTCATATAGAGGCAAGGTATGTTTTCACATGTTATGTTGAGACATTTTAGATCATAGACCGGTATGGGTCGGTAAAAAATCATTAAATATTACCTCATACATACCATTCCATGATTTAAATATTCAACCTATAACAAAAAAACAATATCATGATAAATCGCCTTTGACTTTTGATTCTGGGGATGTTGAGTGGGATTTCATTGCTTCTTTATAGAATCATCCCATATGCATCAATTAATGAATCATTAAGGCTCTCCGAGGAAATTCCTTACATTAGTTATGGTGATATAGAAGCACAACTATGCACAAGATGAGACACAAGAGCCAGAGGCCAACATACATGCTTACTGGATTAAATTTCAATTATATGATGTTTTGAAACCCCTGAAATAGTACTCAGTGATGATATACATTACGGAGAAAATAAAATAATAACACTTTTTTCAATTAGAAATGGATTTTTTAAATTTCATTTGAATTATATTTTCAATCTATTATGGATTCCTAATGATGTATTAGATGTTTCACTGTTTTTTGGAAATTTTTTGGTTCTCAAAACCCTTGATGTTGTAAAAATGTGTTGGAACGTACGGTTAGTTGAAACCATTGAGACTACCCCCTTGGTTTCACCTGATTGTTTGTGTATTTTATAAGTCTGTAGAAGAGAACATGGTCTGTCAAATCCATTATCCTAGAGCTATTTTCTCGTACTAGTTTTCTATACATTTTGTAGAGAAATATCACATATTTTTTATAGTTATCTAGGTAGTGTTCATAAACAATTAGGGTATCCTTTTGAACAGTAGACTCTACACTCTTGATTCATGTTTTGGCCAAACCGTACGAACCAATCGTAATGGGTAAAATGACAAAAATTATAATGGAATACGTATAAATTAAACCTGATTTATTATTTCATACTCCAGTAATAGATGGCCCTCTAATTTTTCATTGAGAGAATAATATCTTTTTCTAATTACATCTTGAAAGAACCCCTCATTTAGAACTCCATTTAGAACATCGTCAGCATTGTTAGATCGTCGTGAGTACATTCTTGAATAATTAAGATCCCTTTAGCAATTTTCATCCTCTAAATCTTCAAATATTTATCTAGTATCTTATATTATATTTTTTTGGTAATTATTCCTTTCATAATTTTTCATTGGATCCAATAAAAAAATCTTCTGATACTGGATGAGGAGAGTGCTATAGGAATAAATTAGGTGGTTTATCGCTCATCCCTCAATGTATCTCTATTTTATATATTGTAACCATTGTGTGGAAAATATTATCACTATGAGTTTTCCTTTAAATTCATATTCCTTGATTATACTCAATGTTCTCATATTCTTGAGTCGAAACCATCTTATTAGTTGTCTCATTGGAGGTTGAGACCTCAACATTGACATACCCCAAAAAGGATTCTTCCATTATTGAGACTTATGGAAACTATAATAATTATTTTCGTCATTGTTTAGTTGTATTGGATTGAACATTAAAGTGGTAAGTCCCTCTTTAATAAAATGATGTATTAATGGATAATGATTAACAAAGGTATGATGTATAAAATAATAACTCGACCTATTTTAATTATTTGTTGAAAATTAAAAAATGAATCTAAAATGGTTTAATGGAATGCATATTTATTTATATCACTCAGTATATTAAATTACAATTCAACTGAATATGGTCCCATGTCCTTATCACACAATTTCAATATCATGAAAGGTAATGTAATGAACCAAATAGTTAAATATGTAATCAATGTAATAAAGGGTTGAGAATCCATGAAAACCATTTTATATTAATGAATAGTAACAGATTGAACCAATTGACGTATTAATAGTAATGATTATTACATTTCCTTAAATTCATAATTATATATTTATAAGGAACATATGGGTTGTGGGACTATTTGTCATTATAAGAGTGGTAAGACTTTACCCGGCATTAGAATCCTGATGGAATTCCTTTTGCACTCAGATTATGCCACTTTGATTTATGGAGCATGTTTTCCTAGGAGATACACACCTTAGAACATGGTCCATGCCTCTTAAGGGATTTTCCTCACAATTTTTTTTGGGATCTCTCACTTTCTATCAGAATATTTCGATGACTCCTATACACTCCTTGGATCCAGCTTGATTTCATCAAAAAATGTGGAATAGGGGAATCACCCCTTTGGGACTAGTCTATATTATCACAATATTACTATGGATGCGATCTATGGACATAGTTAGAATATATTATAATGGAATTCATTGGGTGTTTCTATATAATTTACATGTATTCCCCTTTTAATTTCAAGACTTCTTGAGGTACTTCTATGAATTAGCCAACCCCTATCGTCAAGGATTCATTGGATAGATATTGGATCCTCTTTTTTTTATAATGATATATAATATGTGATTTATATACCTCACATGACATATCTATATAAATTGAACATAAATAAGATGATTAAATGATATCATGTTCACATACATTGATAATAGTGTAGAAATTAGGCATGAGTTATTTTTCAATAGTGTATTACTTCTATATATATACCTACACAATACTAAGTTCATATTAATTGACTTTATTTCATTTAGTTTGATGGTGGTGGCCTACTGAGATTTTCTCACAACCTATCTGGGATTCTATTGGTTCCTAGGATGACTATATATATTTATATGTTAATATAGTGAAGAATCTAATTTTATAAATCTTCATTACTTTATTACTTATGATATAGATTGCTATAAAATCACTAAGCATGATCTTGGGATAAATCATTATTTTTTGGGCATCTCATTCATTTGATCTAATGTATTCACTATTTCCATGTACACATATTTCCAATTTTTATAGACAATACATTACATCATCATATTATTCATAATACATTTAATAACTTTTGAGTTTGTTTTTTTTATGGACATTTCTTCTTATTATCTGTTTCTAGTGTTTTTATTCATTATTATTCTAATGATATTATTGTAAATAAGTTATATATATATATATCTATATATTATTCTACACTCTTACATGAAGGTATTTTCATCCAAAAGTCACACCCTATAATCTTGTTGTTATTTAGAAGCCATTGGATTATAGGGAGGCACAATTGAGGTTATTCCATCAGTATGTGAAGCCTTTGAGTGGATCCATGGTCAGGACATCACAATGAAACCATTTGATTTCCCTAAATATATATATATTAATAATTTTTATGGTTTATAAAAAATTTGGGTTTGATTGTTGGGTAAAAAATATTTCAAAATATTTTAAATGGGGTCATATCTATGAATTTTATGGGAATCATGTGAAAAAGTAATTATATCTTTAAAAATACATTATTTCATTTAGTAAAACCATTACATACTTAAAGAATATATTTATGACATGCTGATATCAACGTGTTAATAATTAATGATAAATACATAGAGAAACACTACCATGAGTCATAGATATTAATAATAGAAGTTATATTACACTAATATATATAAATAAAAACTACTAACGAACAAACATGAAATCTAAGAACAATATTACCATAATGTAAAATTTATCCTATTATTTCATTACTATTTCATGATATCTCTATGGAATGAAGACATATAAACATGAATGAATTTCTTTTAATTGTGTTCTAATTATTTGTAATATGATTTATCAATTTGGAAACATGAATAACTCATTGAAATCATCATAGGAAGAAGGATATCTACCAATTATTAGACCTTAATGAGGGGAGAGTGGGAGGTTTAGGGTTTAAATTTATTGAATGGTTGAATGGTAATATCCATATTTTAAAATTATTATTGGGATGAATCATTTAGAAATACTGTTTACCAACCCATGCATCAACTACAAATCACATACTAGTCACAAAAGGGATAATAAAGTGTTTTTATACATGTATGGGAAAACCGTAAACCAATATTGTGAAATACATTTATCAAAGCTGTAGACACATAAACATGGATTCCATAGAGTTACTACATGTTGAGTAGAAACTATTTATATGAGAAAATGATAATTAAAACAAGAAAATAAAATTAAATTTAACATGATATTCCATAAGTACAGTGTATATTTATAAATAATCAAAATAAAAATTAAATTTTATGTATGTGTTGGAAAATATTAATCATATTTTCACATTAGTAAAAAAACACATTCATGCCCAAAAATTTTGTATGAAATTTGTTTGGCATGATATACTCATTATGAACCTCCCTTTGGTTAAAAATAAATATATTTAATTACAGTGTCCATCACTAAAGAACAAAATATGAAATTAAATATTACAACCATACATTTCTATTGAAAACATTTCTTCTAAATAAGACCAAAAATTTTAGTTATTTCTTGTTATTTATATGTTTCAATCACCTTGAAAATCATTCAGTCCTCCGTTATTTTCTTGAATGGAAACATCACACTATCCCACAATCTCAAATGCATCCTAATAAATGAAGATAATCCTTGATCGGGAATTATAGTGTATAATTCATTATATTCCATCACTCAGATGGATATTTAACAAATGACATATAGAATACATTCTAAAACCAAAGTGAGTATGTTTTAAAAAAACATGTCATATCATTTTTATTTAATTTTAGGATTAATATCCTAATGAATTTCATCTAAAATGGAATCAATAGTCACTTTAATATTTCATCATACCAACCTTCCTCTACTAATTCCATCCCATATGAAAAAATTCCCTAGATATATTATGACATTGAATTCTCCCTCCATCCACTTTTAGGTAACTTTTCCAAACTTCATAACATACCCAACAATCCTCACAGTAGGAATTGATAGAATATTTTTTGATACATTTAAAAACTCTCCACATTAATTAATATATTAATCCAAAATATCCATGAATAACATGCCATACTTATAACTATAATTTTTAACTAATATAACTATAAAATCCCATGACATCAGGAATGATGAAAGTAAAATCAACACCACATCTAAATATTTTTAGTTATCTTAAACAAATTATAAATAACTACAAATAATTTCTAATAAATATGTAATCTTGTATTTTTATTTCCTTTAAAAATTACTATTAAAAAAATTATATACCATTTTAATAGCTTGTTCCATGTTTTTAACTTCTTATAAATTTTAAAATGTGTGTTTTTCACGTAAAATATTTTTAAATACATATTCTAGGACAATTAAACTATTATCAACAATAGTTTATTTTAAAGTCATCTCATTTTGTTGGGTTCTTGTCAACGAAAGGTGAATATCATTTTTCAATTTCTAATCCTCTATATTTATATTCCATAATAAAAAATCTACGTCGTCAAACATCTCAACCCTGACTAAACCCTCATATAACCATGTTATATAAAAATTCAATTAAATCCCAATATATTTTTATATAGATAAAATGGGTTGATAGGTATATCCTAATATGATTATATAAGGCCTTGATTATAATGATTCTTCTAAATGGAGCACTAAAATATGATATCTAGGGTATAGTCATACAAATCTCTATAACTGATATATGATAAGACTTATTGGTTAAGAAACATCTTAGTCACATGATTGACCCTAGAAAAGACATTGTATTTACCAAAAACTATAATCATTAAATTATAATTTCTTGAATACATAATATACTAAAACACAGAATTTTATCTGTTCCCAATCCATCACATCAAACGAATAATGAAAATTCAAGATAATAATGTTAAGGTTGAAGATGAAGTGAAAACAATAATAGTAAATTAATTTTTTCTTCGTTCTGAGTGTTTCCAACATCCGGGTGGGGTAATATAATACATTTCATCAACAAGAAGAAGTTAATTAAAATGTGTTTCAGTCATGTTTTCAAAAAAACTATTTGTATCCATATAAATAAAATAGAATCCAACATGTTCTATGTTAATCCCCACTATATGATCATAATGAAAATATATATAGATGGACATGATCTTTCAGGTCGTTGGTTCATAGCTTCAAAAAAATACACTTCATTACTCACCATTCTAGAAAAGATTTAACTCTACTAGAAATACAATTAGTTTAATATTACATATATTTATGAATAAACATATATTTAACCTTTTAAAAAAACATTGAAATAAACCATACATAATGTCAATGTAAACACTTAATTCATCAAAATAGTAACCTTTATACAAATCTTATAACTCTCCACAATTATAATTTTATAATTCTCAATATAAACTCTACCATCCTTCTTTTAGACATCCATTTTTTCTAACACATCACAACCTACATTATAGTTTTATAATTTATTCATCCAAAACATGTTAGTCCCATAGATCAAAAATATGAAATTAAAAATGGGTTTAAAATGATTTAAAATGACAATATAAGTTATAGAATTCGGGGATCATTTCTATAGAGGATCAGATTTTGGAACTGAGGAGAAATTATGGTGATTGGATAATGATATATCTTTTTTACCACGTTTATTTGGCTGAATAAAATTTATATTTACTAATTTTTTCATTATTATTACATACATTTTTGTTTTATATATTTATATTTATTATATTTCACTGTTTATAATTTTATAGAAATTATATGATATTGAATTTTGGGGGTTTAAACCATCACCATGGTATGTTGTGTATATTTTAGATTTATTATAAAATAGTTTTTTGGTCCATAGAAGTATCCATGAACAGAATAACATTTAGATTCTACATATGTCATATTCTGATTGTCTGGCCAGTTAAAATATTAATGAGGAGATAACAATTTTGAAAATTATTAACCCTTTAAAATTTAATAGTGATTATTTATTTTTTATTTTAATACATTTATTTAATATTTATCTAATATTTTTTATAAATATTTAAATTGTTTTAGTGTGACTATCTTTTTTCCAAACAAAATAACTAAATATAGTTTTTATCAAATAAATTGTAGTAATAACTATTATCTTTATCTATTTAAATTAATTTTATTATTTTGACTATATATATCAATGGATTGTATTTTATATATATATATCATAGTATTGATAAATTATATTTTTTAAATATTTTGAATATATAAAATATTTTTCATACGTAATTCTTTTAGTTAATTTTTTTTCCAATGAAGGAATTTAAAATTATTTTAGTTGTTTTTAAATTTAGTAATTTTTATTAAGATGATTCTTAACCCATTTCCCATTAGTTATACTCATGGAATGAAATTGGTAAAAATTAATATATGTGATTTCTAATTTCTTTTCATTCATTAGTATATCAAAAACGTTAATATTTTTTATGTTTATGTCGATATTAAATATATTGGATATACTCAATACCAATAAACCTCCAATCTACAATGGTATGAATTTTTTCAAATGAAATATTAAAATTAAAATACAAATAGAAAGAATTATTTTTAATATGGTGGTTATCATTAAATATACATATATAAATCCCAATATACCTATAAGTGAATGAAGCTATGATATATTGATTTATTTTGAAAATCCTTATGATGATATGAATGTATTTTTATGTGTTATTGATGAAAATTAATTCAATAGGATAATGGATTGTTTTATTATTTCTAATATTTGGCACAATATAGATTTTCAAATGATGTTGATGATAATGTGAAATATTTTCACATCAATACTCATAAAACATGGTATATTGGGTTTGAAATTAATGTTAACACTTCTATGTCTAAAATTCAATCCATAAATAACGATATGATTAAAAAAATTAATTTCTTACATAAAAAAGGACTTAATTTTTTTATATTTTAATGTATCAATTCTTATACATGAAAAATGGATACAAAATACAATTCCAATGTTTAAAAATCCTGTAAATATTGAACGTGATCATGTTTCTTTTAGGGAAAATTAAATAGAAAGATTAATTATCCTTACTAGTGACGAAATTTTTAGTTAGGTTCCTATTTATAGAATTATATTTAATAATATATTCCAATAACTTGAAAATGGATATAAATTTATTCATTTGAATGAATAAAAAAATATTTCTGATTTTATGTGTGCTTTTAATTTTTTATATTCATTTAAACAGGTTTATAAATTTAACATAAATTCATTTTTTTATCGATATGTTTCCTATATAAGTGTTTTTTATTGATTTATTCCTTCTGTATAGAATTTTTGGCCTTTAGAAATTTATATTTTATAGAAACATTTTGAGAAATCTATTAATTAAGGATCTAACAATGATAGAGTTTCTAAATGTGACCATATGAATGTTGTGAATAAAGAGTATGTAGTATAAATTTTCATTAAAACAACAAAAATGTTTTTCAACTCTCCAAATGTATAGTGTATTTACATGAACATTTTTAAATGATATAGTGTTTCTATTCTAGGTGGTTAGATATAAAATCATAACATTTTTTTAACAAAAACTAAATATTTATATGGGTTAATTTCATATATTTAATAATATATTTTTCCAAGATTTTTTAAATTTATATGGTTTATTATAAACCATAGTGTAATTACAGTTATAAAAATTATAATGGAATATAAATTTATGTTTTAATATATATACTTTTAACGGATTTTCTCATAACATATAAATAACCATAGCTTCATTATATATAGAAAAACTCTACAACATTGTATTTTTAAATGAGGGAAATAAATTCTATTCGAAATCAAATTTTCCATATTCAATGATCTAAACTTATTTACTTATTTTTTACTTATTTTTGTGAGTACAATTAATTAAAAAATCTATGGGTTTATGTGTATATATATTTTTTATTAAACTCATTATATATTAGGGAATGGAAGAAAGAATATGATAAGATAATTATGATTTTTTATGTAAAATATTATTATTTTTATAACTACGTAAAATGTATGAAATAATTATATAAAATAAAATTAAATACCTTTATTATATAAATCAAAATATAAATAACCTTATATAATTTTTATTAAATACATATTGTTTTTATAGAACATGTATATTATGAAATATATTGAAACTAATTCAGATAAAGAAAATATTGTGTTAATAATCATTATAATATAAAATTTAATTTCAATATTCATTAGTACAACAAATCCAATGGCCATTAGAGTGAATTATATCAAGAATAAAAAATAATTCCCTCTAAGACAACCATGGACATTGTGAATTTGTATACCCATTCACTTATTAATATAAAACAATTAGAATATAAAATAAGAATCATTTTTATATAGTAGTTGGTGGGATTTGTAATGGGATTCATGATCAAGGTTTTTTATCAATCATATCTAAAAAGTAATATTTAAACTTATATCTTAGGGCCACGACTATTTTAAAGAAAATGAATAATTATTATTATTGATAAAACCATGAAAGAAAAATTAAATTAATTTTGACATAATAATTTCAACAAATTATTTATGATTCCAAAATAATATATATATATATATATATATCAATATATTTTTGGTGATATGCAATGATCCAACACTCGTAATCCTAGAATAGGTCAATCAAGATGACCCGTAAAAGGGCCCAATAGATTATTATAATCCTCCTGGCCTAGAAAATAGTGTCATTTTTCTATTTAAATCAAATTAAATTGGTTTGGACTATTAATTATAGTAAAATGACCAAATAAAAACATAAATATTAAAAAACTCACTAAATAATAAAATAAATAAGACATACCATTATGTGACCTGATGTTTCTGCACAATTTACTAAACTGACATCACTCTCCAGTGACCAATACTGAACTAGATTCTCCAAGAAATGGTAAAAAATATTATATATAGGTTTCGTTATTAAAACTGAGTAGGAATATCCTTGTAAAATTCTCCATATGAATTTCATTTAATAAGAAATCCAAATCTGAAAATTTTGAAAATTAGATATAAAGATTTCAAGGATTCCTATTACTTTCAAAATAAGTATCAAGAATACATTTTTATGGAAAAAAATTACCCATTATTGTGTTAAACTAGTTTCCAAAACATGATAAAATTGATTTTTTAGTATTTATTTATATTTTGAGATAATTTAAACAATGTTTTTTTATTTTATATAATATAACGATTCTATAAAATTAGAAATTAAAAATACTACATAAAAAAGACTAAATTAGTGAAACAACCATTATAAATACGTATTTGATATGGTTAGTGGGGACCTATGATCATCATACTCTCAGTGATCATCCATGGATATAGAGGTCCATTATCTAGCCCAATCCACCCATTCCACAACATTAATATTTATTTAGTTTTGTTGGATAATACATCTTGGTAAAGGGGGCCATTCCTTAAGTACATTTCATAGTCTACCCAACTAGATACCCATGAATCTAATTATTCATTCCCAATTGTAAGTGAGTTTTTTTATCAAGATAGTATGTACATAAATATCAAATTATTTACACAAAAAACATTCACCTCCTAACACCAGATCTCCCTCCTTAATGATATGACATATCCAAGTCACATAATCCATGTACATTGATTTTTTACAAAGCACATATTACAAATCACAAATCATTCAAATTCCTCATATTTTTCTCTTATAGGGAATTCCATGAGAGGATATATACATTGTATAAAAAAAAATTTAATGTTACAAATATTCTTCAATATTTTAAAACAACGCCACTTTTTTTAGAAAAACACCATTGAAATTTAACACATTTCATAATTATAATTTATTAGGAAACAATTATAAAATGTTTCAGTCCATATTTTTTAAGAAATAACCAACTTGGAAGCATTGGTAAAAAATAAAAAACAAGTTAAAATCCATTTCAAAGAGTCAAAAAAATTCATAGAATTTAAAAATTATATAATAATGAAAAAATAAATTATAAAAACTAAAGGGACCATGAAAATTAAGTCATTGATTCAGAAATAGGGAACCTAAATCAAACCATCTATCCACTGATGATGGCACACCTAATAAGTAATAAAATGATCCGCAAAACCAAGAGTGTCTTAGAAGATCTCTGGAAATGAAAATCAGTATTCTACACTAACACATATATTCACACAGGCACACACACAAATATATCTCTTGAAAAAAAGGTAGATATTCCTCTCACAATGAGGGATTATGAAAAAAATAATATTTTAATAAATATATATATTCCATACCTATGTATATGTGTTTAAGATATCTTTACAAATGTCGGTCTAATGTATTATAATTAGAATATCAAACACACTACATTCAACATATTTGAATAAAACCTAACTAATCTGATCTCTATGAACCCTAGTAACCAAAAATCAATAAATAGAAGACCAAAATTAAGGTTAGGTTTTTTATAGGTCACACATATCAAATTCAATGTAAAACACCAAATGATATTGATATACAGATGGAGGATGAGGAGAAGAGGATCTTAGTAGTGGAAACACTTTTTTAGGAAGAAAAATATCAATTAAATATAGGAAATGAGGTAGGACATGTGTGTGGTGTTATGGGGGTTTCACATGTGGGGATTCCAAGAGAGAGTGTAGGTGTGGGGAGGGAGATCATATGGGGATTTGGGTCCAACAGAAGGGGTTTAGTAGTAATAATAATATTAATAATAATAATAATTATTATTATTATTTTATGTCCATTTTTATCATGGCTATGCCACATGATTTACCCGTAATTTATTCTTTATCATCTCATGTCTGCGTGGCGACCTCTACCTCGGGCTGAATGGCTAGAAGCATGGTGCATGCTGCCATGTGCCTAGTATTGTTGTCCTAACATACCCACTATCGAGGATTCATGCTACTCAAAGGGTGGGCACATGGTTTCTACTAACTCTGAACCTTTTACCCACCATTTAAAAAATTCCTCATCTTTAGGAGAACATGAAAATAAAATTTGGAGAAACAGGGATTAAAAAAATAATAAAAAACAACAAAAAACCACACCCTGAGTGTGTCATTTCCCTACACCATTAAATATTATCACCACCAAAGAAGACAAACTACTGTAATTGAGCATAAAAGGAAGCATTTTATCCCCAAAAAAGTTCATCCAAATGAAAACTCCCAATCCCAAATTTGAATTGAAAAAAACCATTAGAATTTTGTGGAAAAAGAGATATCCCAAAAAATAACCTCCAAATCACAGGGTTATCATCTATAAAAAATACTACAATATGATAAATAACAATATATAATTATAAAAATATGTTGTAGGCTTTTGACTACACGTGTCACACTTGAACAGATCTAGAGAAAATGATAAGGAGAAGATCAATGTGGGGTCTCCCCTCCCTTTGTAGAACATCTTCAAACATTAGATGAAAAAATTTAAATTCTATGTGAAACCAAAAACCAACATGATAATTGATCAATCATGGATAATAAAACATGTAACTTGGAAAAGACATAATTCACAATTCCTCATGACACATGCATCTATAAATGAGAACCACCAATGAACTAAAAAAATCAAAAGGAAGAATACCCATTTAAAAGTTTACATCTGTAATCAACAAGTGAATAAATTTCAAGAAATTGGACACTAAAATATCCATGAAAAAAGGTTTCAAAGAAAACAAAACCCTCACATGAGAAAACATTAATTGTTTCCACTATGATGTTGGATACCACTTTTTGTTTGTTCATCCACCACACCTAAAAACTAATACACTATGGGAAACTATTCACTATGAGGCCAATTTATGGATACACAATGTGTTAAAACATATGGTAAACCACTGTATGTAGCTAATAATCCCTGAACAATACTTAATTGTGTATAAATGAAACTTATAGAGCTTCTTCATATATCAAACATTTCTACCCTGATGAAAATACTTCATAGGGTTATGAAAAACTGTATTAGTGTTCCCAAAAAATTAAATTGGAAGAAAACGAGTTAGTAATAATATGAATGAAAGGTAATAACAAATAAAGGATACTTTTCTAGAAGTGGTTCTACTATTTTACACTACTCCTTTGATGGGGAAACTCACTAATAATCAAAATAAAGTAGACTATGAATTTCAACGATCACCCATCTGAGTCATTCCTGGACAAAATAACATGATCCTTGATCATTGGATGGAGTTCCCCAATTAAATTATGAGCATCCAACTGATTTCATGACACTCTCTCTAGAGAGGGGGAAACTAGTTCACTGAACTGGTCAATATGCCCCTTCACTATTAGCTAACATTTCTGATCACCTACACTCTCTCCCACTTTCTTCTATATAACATCCCAAAGAAAAAAACATTAGATAAAAGTGACCTATAAGATCATCCAAGGAATCCCAACATGAAATGAGGATGGAAGGATCATATTTAACTAATCTATTTTTTGTCCTTAAAACATACAAAAGAAAACACACACCATCTAAACAACTAGTGTTTTTTAAATCATGAAGACACTATAAGCTTCTCTATGTCACTCTATTGCCTCTAACAAACATCAATTACTATTGCTGACATGAAACGATTTCCAATATCATAACTCTCAAAAACCAATTAGTGTAAGGGATTTTCTAGAGATTGGAAGAGACACCAGTGAAACATTATCATTATTTATAGTTGGTATACTATATTATAAATAAATCAAAAAACCAAATCAACCTCAAACTATATCTTGACCAAATAACATTTTGAATGAAACACCATGTTGAAAAACTAATACATTCGAAAAAAGTAAAAATAAATAAAATCTAAATTGAATTAAAACCAAAACAACATAAAAACAATCCACGTACCCTATATTAAAAAATCACTATTTCACAAATCATCTATTTTAAAATTAATTTCCCCCTTTAGAAATTATAATCATCTTCTACATCCAACAAAATTTTAAACACAGAACTCCATTTTACAATTAATCTTACCATTTCAAGAACTCTTTGAAAAATTGACTTCATAAATATCCAATTCTAAAACTGAAGCACCAATTCTACATCCCATTTGAAACCTAAAATCCCAATGTAAAATAATAATTTCCCCCTTTTAGAAAAAATTTTGGTCACATCTAATATACTTTTCAGAAATAATTTTTCATTAAAAATCCACTCATGCCATCCAGAATCGTACCAATGTTTCATCCACACAAAATTAAGAAAATAGGGAACTAGTGGCCCTGCATAACCTAGACACACAGTTTAGAATACCTTTCAATAATCATTCTCTAACCAAATTATAATGAATTATATAATAAGGATAAACATTAATCGATATTCCTTGTATGCTCACGGTGTATCACTAACTCAATTCTACTATCAGCACCTAATATATATAATATTATATAACCAAAAATATTCTTGCAATATAATCCTTAAAAAACATAAATAATCGAATCCCAACAACCATGGGTGACATTGATCTCATCTTTAGTAGTGGTGATTAGACTCCAACCCATTTTCTATGTCCTGATCCTTGAATAGTTTATCTCTAGTCTACCATACATTCCATATATTAAATTTATACTAGGATAATTTTTTTCATGAACCAACCTGGTTCAACCCATAACTGTTCACATGATCAGGCTAGAACAATATGATCTATGAGGAATTCACATTCCTCCCATGCTTGAAACTATTGTTTGGAATCAAATTAACATAAATGGGAATGTTTTTACCCATTAATGACAAGAAATTATTTAAATTATATAATTATAAAAAATAAAATTTTTTCGAGGAATTAAATAAATAGATATAACTCTATGTGACCTCATGAGTTAACATTATCAAATAAACCATCATTTTCTATAGTGACTAAGATTGAACTTGAAGCTTCATGAGATTTCATAAAAAGGATAATGGTATAGGTGTGAGTATTAAAACTCAATAGGCTATCCCATGTAATATACCCAATAGTGTTAACTATTAATGGTAAATATAACTCATTATAGTTTGAGAATGAGATTTATAAAGTAAGGTTTTCCATTGTTTTCAATAAACATATCATTTTTTAATTTATAAGAAAAACTAATTTCCAAAAATGGTTTAAAATTGTCTCAAAAAATGATAAAATATGTTTCTTTGGATAGATGAATAAAATTATATTAAGTAAACATGGTTTTTTTCATAAATTAAACGAACTACAAGAAAATAGAATTTTAAAATAGTAAAATTAAGAACAAGGGAAAATTTAGTAAGAAGCATATGAAATTCCTATGTATATATGGTTATTGGGGAACTCTAATCTTCATACTCTCTATGATCAAGAATGGACACAATGTTATGTTCTCTAACATTACCCAACCAATCCACAATATCATGGATTATTTAGTGTTGCAACATAATAATTCTATGCACAATAATTATTTCCTAGAATAAATATTCTATTCCTATCAACTAGATACCTTGGAATCTCATGTTCAATTATCTTATAGAGGTATGATTTTATTAAGCTAGAACATACATACATATAATATTCATTACACAAAACTCATACACCTTCTCCACACTGATCTCACTCCATTATTATACCCCCATTACAACTCATTTAAACCCAGAACAATAATTTTTACAAGTAACATATAATAAATCACACATATAAGAAATACGTACCATTTTTAATTCAAGGGATATTCATTAAGAGGGGGTTTTAAAATTTTAAAATATTAAATAATGCATAATATGACCTACCGATTTTGAAAAAGTCACATTCCTTTTAGAAAAAACCCTTAGGTAAGTAAATTTTTTTTGAATGAAATAATCCATGAAAAAATTAGAAATTTAAAATATCATATGTTTCAAAAAGAGGGTGGAAGAATGATTTATAAATAACGATTGACTTTGAAGTCCTATGATATGTTTAAAAAACAAGTGAAAATTTATTTCCAAGAGTCATAATAAAACTTCATAGCATATTCACATTATATAATAATGAAAACTTTTATTTGAATCACTAATGAAATCAATGAATTAAAATCAAAGGATTATACATATGTAAGATACCTCAATCCTTATTTCATCCTATGATGTCAACCCAATCATATTTCAAATAGATCAATGCATGAATGAGTAACTAAGAAGGACTCTTAAGAAGAAAATCCATTATTCATTATTACAGACATATGAACCTATATATATATATATCATGATATAAAATATTTATATCCACTTCTCTTTGATATAATACATACCAATAAGGTATATATTTTTTATAACCCAATATATCTATATAGACCGCTATCATGGAATATGGTTCAAGGGATATTGAAACTGATATTGAACCAACAAACTTCATTGGTTATGACTATAAATTACCTTAACTGAGTATGATGAACTATATGGACCATTGATCGATGAATACAATACAAGAATTCCAATTATTGTCCATATAGGTCACACACACAACATGGGATAAAATAAAAAAAAGGGAAAAATAATGTGGAGGACAAGAGGAGGTTCTTTCTGAATGATATCACCCCTATGATTTGGAAGAAAATATCCATGAAACCGAGGAACTAAGAAGGCCACAAAGGTGAAGGGAAAGGGGTCATGGGAGTGGGGCTGCCATATGAAAGATGAGAGTAGTGGAGGGAAATTTTAATGGTAGGAGGAACCCTGAATGGTGTTTTATAATAATAATAATAATGATAATATTAATTTTATTATTATTATTATTATAAAATAATTTTTAAACCAAGTAAGGCAACACAGTTTGTGATCATGGTATGTCAAACCGATCACCAATGGTGCAGTTGTCACTTTATAGGGTTGAATGACTATAGGGGAGGGGATCATGTACATGTGATGGCTATGTTGCATGGACAGACCCATTGTCTTGGTTTCATGGTCTAAAGGGTTTGGTACATTGTTTCTACTAACATTGCACCTCTAACTCACCAACTAAAAATTATTCCTTTGGAAAAATAATCCAATGAAATACAGAATAATGGGAAGGCCAAAAAATAATATAGAAAGGACAAGGAAACTACACCCAGGGTGTAACATGATATATTATTATTGGTTTTGAAAACCCTCTGTTAATTATGAATCTAAATATTTATAATAATTCATTCCACTTTATCAGAATTAACTTAATATGGATATTATTAAATGAAATATTAGTGACACATTTTTAACGAACCACTACTAATATAATGAATAGTGTTAGTTATTTAAAAATAATTTTAGTTAAAATATATTTTCATAGAAACTTCCCCTTATCTCCACCTTCTCATTTACAATATGATTCCATCATGTGAAATTATGTACTTCTCATTGTTGGAATCCATCCTAATCTCCCACATCCCGTCATAGGAACCCATCATTATTCATTCATTATATTTTATAGATTTTTAATTTTGAATGAAAACATACTTCCCATAATCTAAAGTATTCTCTTTCTTATATTGTTTTATAATTTCTGAGATCTACATGAAATTTAAATGGGTATTCCAAATTGGGTATAAATAATTTATCCTTATAGGATATATAGTATTTTCCATATCATATTGTGGATCATCAAGCAAAATTATGAAATTTTTAAATATTCAAGGACAAAATGTATATCATCCACCCTAGCATTCCCTATATCATCCCGTATGACATTACTTTATTTGCCTTTGTTTTTAAACTCTAGTGAGTTTGCAATCTTTATTGTTTTTTGTTTATTATTAATTTGTTTGATAATTTAACATGCTATTAATGTTTAGTTTATTATTATGGTAATATATTATGATATTATTTCATCATAATAAATTTTTATGAAAAATATATTATTTTAAGTGAAATTTATTCTTGGAAATGATTAATGAAAATTTCATCAGAAAAGCACCTTGATATCTCCTTGAGATGCTGATTTTTGACCAACATGTTGGATGAATTTTACCTATGTGTGTGACCTACACATGAATGTTTTGTGCACCAATAATAATACAAGAATCACTTGCACAGAATAACCCCTTATCCATGGTTATTTTATTTACTAATAAATTAGTTTCATGGGATCGTCATTTTGAATCTTCTGGAATGTTGAAGTGACATCCTGATGATCAAAAAATCAATTCTCATTTTATAGTCATCATATCCAATCAGTTAGGAGTTTTATACAAAAATACACAAGATTATAACAAATATATTTTTTGTTTTGGATTATAGATGGTTAATACATTTATACACATTATTATGAAACCATATCTTCCTTATTTCTAAAAAAATATAATAAAGGCCACTAACCAGGTCAAAATATTGTGTACCATCCATCTTAATGATTCAATAGAGATCTCAATCCACTATGGTAATGAATCTAAAATGTTATAACTATAGGGAACCACCTATCCCTAGTATCACTTGGGTTCCGCCTCAACATCTAATCCCTAGGGTTCCACCTCAACCTATTATCATTAGGGTTCCACCTCACCGTAGTATCTCCATGAACCATTTTCTTGATCCATTGACCTATTAAATATTCATTTGGTTTGATATATCTAGGGTATGATCACACCAAATAAAAACACATGGGGGAACACAAATATTCTTATCACACACCGTGTTACCATGAATACACTAATTTCGAGTGTAGATTATATTCTCACTTTGGTCTACTTCACTGGATGTAAATTATTATGGCCTCCTAAAAATTCAATAGAGATATATAATTTGGATGATAAGAATTAAATAGTTACCCCTACATCGATCATACATTTCCTTAAAAAAGGTCCCATCCCTTTTTCACCTAGAAGTGGATGGGGCCCCTAGTGATTTTCAATCCTTAATTCCATTGATATTGTAGGAATTCACACAACGGTTATGGAAATAAATCCTCAATATCATTGTTATAATTTCCAAATTCTAGTCATTGATCCATGTAGAATATGATTCCATCAAATATATAAGGAACAAAATGATTCCTCTTATTGTTTTCAACATATTGATTCATTATGGTTATTTGGAAAAGAAAAAATGATTCTAGAAATATTCATGCCTTCTATCAAAGAACACTGGTAGGGAAGAACATACAATTTCATATACCCCACTAGAGCTCTCATAATCCAGGACTATTAACTTTTTCTTCCTAGGTGATGTGCTCTCCAACTCTCTATATCTCACAATTATTACACTAATGTCAACATTAATTTCAAGAATTAGGAAAAATATTTATGCATATACACCAATAAATCCCTGACTAATCAATATTTCAAAACACAAATGGCCCCATAGCATGGAATTAAACAATGTGGACAATGTCATAATGACATGATGTAAATCCTAATGACAATGTTTCCTGCTATGATGCTAAAATTCATGTTATGGCTCTGAAAAATACTATAAATTAATTAATATTAACTACATGGACATTGATTCATATTAGTAAGGATATATAAGACACCACCAAGAAGGATCAATCCAAAAACAGAAAACCCTTTACATCTTTTGTCATTGGTTTTTATTTCTCATATTATCATCATTGTAATTCCAAAATAACTTATATCATATATAGTATTATGATTCCCAATATATTTGTCCATACCCCTACATTGATCAACATTTATATTTTGTAGGGAAAAACCCCCAATGAAAAATTCTTTCACTAACACATACATTTAAAAGAACTATTCCCCATATAGTGGTTCATATTCACAAAATGTGTAAACATATTTGTTATATTTGGATATATTCTAATCATATATATGTGTTGGTTAGTGGGAAATATTTCTACGAACCAAAATAAACACATACATCATAGTTAATGATTACCTATGATCTGAATATATCATAATGTCACAGTATTCCCTATTTTTTAAAAATGAAGTGTACAATCATTCGTAATCCTCACACCCACTATCGTAAGAATAATTTTTCCTTATTTTCCTTAGTGAAAATTGTTACACTATTTGAATCTATCCTTGACATGTTACCTTAAACGATATAGCATATTATATATATTACAACTAAATAATATATTTTTATTTAATTCCCAATGATATATAGAAAAAAAGTAATGGATCATAAATGATTCCAAAAAATTAATGAACAACCTATATAGAGATAAAATAGGGTGCGACTAGCTATAAGACCTAAAATCCTATAATTTCTATTTAGTAAAATAAATATGATGAATATTTATTTATACACATTACCAAATTAATAATGATCAATGTAAAACCATTTTCACATGGTTATTATGTCTCATAGTCAGATTTTAGAAGGTTCATGTAATGAAATTGACCTCTTTGGTCCATTACTTTTCAAATATCTTGTGTTTGAGGTGTTCTAGGATGTCAAGGTGACATACACCCAAAACATTTCTAAATTTATAGATTGTTTTATGAAACTATGTCACAGATACTACCTCATAGATATTATCTCACAGATATTGTCTCACAAATACCGCCTCACAGGTACTGTCTCACAAATATCTCTCACAAAAACTATCTCACAGATATTGTCTCACAGATACTATGTCACAGATAATATCTTACAGATACTGTCTCATAGATATTTTCTCACAAATAGTGTGTCATAGATAATGTCTCATAAATACTTTCTCATAGATACTATCTCATAGTTACGATCTCACAGATACTCTCTTACAGATACTATCTCACAGATACTCGGTCATAGATATCGTCTCATAGAAAATATCTCATGAATAGTGTTTCCAGAACTGTTTCATATTTCCTTTGATAAATTTACTTATTTTTCTAGATTCTCCAATTTAATGTTTTCGTTGATGAAAAACACATTTAAAGCCTTGTTTTAAGGGATTTAGGTCCGATTCTAGATCATAAAAACAATATTAATTTTCCAATGGATCAGGATGCCTTCATTTGGATAACATTGTGGTTTAATTCAATCCTCTTTTAATTGAAAATGCAGCGTATCTTGAACCGAAGATCTATTAAATCATCCAATGGAACAAAATATTTCCATCCCTAGTTCTTCATCCTTATTCTCTGGTTTGATACACTCAAACCATTCCATCCATCCCATAGGATTCAGACAATCAAACTTCCCTCCTTGGATTGGCTCCCATTAATGTTCTTCTTGATGCAAGTGCACCCCCTTTTTGGGTGCAACCAAGCTATATTGACCAATCTTCGATATAAGATATGATCTATCATCATTATTTTGGTTTCATATCCTTATGTTTCATCTTTCCATGTTATTTCATGATATATCAATGTTCTTAGTGAAAATATTTCAGTGTTGGTTGGTGTTGTGGTGTCTCTCTATCAGAAAGTGTATGTTGTCCTCCAAGAGAGGTGATCATGAGATATTTTGTTGGTCTTTTCTCATTAAAATAGCATCAAAAACATTTTGATGTTGTGTATTCATGGTTTATATATCCATTTACATGTAACTGAAGAGTTTTAATGTTTTATCCCACTAGATCACAATGTAATTGACTTAATAAATATTTTAAATAGATAAATAAATTGGTATCATTTGTATGTTATTTCCTTTTGTTTAGATGTATAGTGTTATATCTACACGTACATTGTTAATCATGTCGTTCTTGATTTAAATTGTTAAAGAATGTAAACTGGGAATAATTGTAATAGTTTTAAAATGATAAAGAGGAAAGAAAATGAATCTGGTTGCTTTTTCTGTATTTTTATGTTAATCAAGCTGATGCAATAATCAGGTTTAATTATTTATGATAACTTATATGTTAGGATTCACATATTTGGAACCAAAATATAATAAATCGGTTAATTTTAGATGGATTAAATAACTGGATATTTGATAAAAAGATAATGACTACTAGAATTTTAAGTTACCCTCTTGTATGAGAGGCAATGTGCCTTGTGCTTTGGAGCATTGATACATCGTTATGTTTGAAACTGGATTCCTTGTTTAAGTTCCAAGAACCCAATTTTTATGATGTTTGTTTTCTTATTTCTTGTGTTGTGATGTGATCCTAGATGGCTATTGTGATATGTGGCGGTAGGAAGGCCCATTTTTTGTGGCAACAATTGATGCCAAGAGTGGCAAAATACATCAGTTTATGCATGTGGGTGATGGGGAGGACACCAGAGATGATGAAACAAGGTTGATTTGAATGATTATATGATTGATGGATCATCATGTTTATATATTTTATCAACTATACCTACTCCTCAAGGAAACTGTTCTTGATTAACCATCTTCCAAAAGCGGTGAAGACAGTCTGTGTATTCCATCTGCTTTCTATTATTAGATTCTCAAGGGAATATGGATCTACGCTTTTTCTATGGGTGAAGAAGATTTGATGGGATGTTCAACTAGCCCCCATTTTGATCCCCCATGTGTTTAATATCATAGAATGTTTTTCTAGAATTTCTGGTAATATAGGAAAGGAATAATGATGTTAATAAATGATTGGATAAATGATGTTAACCAATGGGGTTGGAGATTGTTGGGATGCAATGATAAGGATGAAATTCAAAGTAATAGTGGGCTTTGGGTGTGATGCTAATGAAATATAATTTGGAATTGTTAATGGATAATTAATGATTAAATAAATAATTTTCATAATGTTAAACAGATAAAAATGGAATTGAGTAATTTAATAAAGCTCTTTAAATGGTTGTGTGTTTATAAGATACATAGTCTTATAAGTGGCAGACGAGAGTCCAAGAGATGTTATCTGTGGTTGAGTCCAAGACTATTTGATTCCCATAGTGTGATTGTAAGCTATAGTATAGTCTGAACTTTTTATGTTTCCATATTCTACTCCACCTCATCAGTTTGTGAAACTGTCACCGTAAGGATTCTGATCCCCCCAGGGGGTGTTTCCCCAACATTCTGAAGGGAGGATAGATGTATGACCACCCCCTACGGACCCACTCTCTTCTCTTGGTAGTAACTTGCTCTGGTAGTCACAACGGTACGTTTTCCCCATATATGTGTTTAGAGGGATGCAATGGATTGTGTTTATTCACACACATATGTTCTATACATAGTTTCCTATGGACTACTATAGGTGAACTGTGTATAATTAGTGATTTCTTGAGGATCCTTAATCATTGTATGGGATATAATGGCTTGAGGATTATTACCAGATGTGTGAAACACATTATACGACTTATGGTGGATTTCAAAAACAACTTGGTTACTTATCTTATGTGGATGTGGTGGTATTTTTTTCATGAGGTGCATGTTGTGATGCTACGCCTAGGTGTCTATGGGAAATAATTTTTATAGAGAGATTCTTAGGACGCGCGACATTGGGGAAAAGAAAAAAACCAGCGTGTAAGTGTTTTTAGGGTACCATTGATAGTATTTATTATATAATATACTCTTGTATGTGATACTTGGTGTGACTCGCCATAGTGAGGCTAGGAACATAGTACACATGTTTAGGTGAGGATTTATTTTCACTTGTTCTTCAATTTTCTTTAGAATGATTTCTTTACTTTTCCATTTGAGGATCTGGGGAGGGTCCTAATGATTATACTGTTAAACTCACCCTATATATATATAAACTATTTTTAGGTCACTTTGAATATCTTAGAGATCAGGATGGTTACTACATTATTGTGGTAGTAGTAGCTATTTGGGCTTCGTGGTTACTACTATTTTTACATTCCTTTGGTACTTGTAGTTTTCTCCATTCAGTTGTAGTAGTTTTCATGTCATTATATATGTGTACATGGGATTGTATTTTATATTTAAATTTTTTTGGAGTTGGTTTTTTTCTATCTTATTTCTCTCTTTTTCATATTCTCTTAAAGGGAAATTCCTCCCATTTGTGTGTTTAATATACCCTCGGTGAAAGGCGCCATCCTCGGGGCTACTGGAGGCAAGAATCAGGGGTCACTATATACCTTCTCACATTACCAGCCGGGGAGGGGTTCACCTTATGGGGAGGTGGTCATGAAAGAGTGGTATCATAGTTATGGTTGAGGGATATAATGGAGTTGGCTTTCAGGAATTGGTGGGGTTTTATGCGTTGGTAGGGAATATTTTCAGTTATGTTTAAAAAGTGATCTAAACACTAGAGACCCGCTAAGACATGGGAATTTACGTCCCCCTATGATCTGATGCATGGATCATTATGTTTTTAATGGATACATAATGTGGGGAGACTATTTAAAGGGTAGAGACCTAGGAAATGATCGTGCATCATTCTTCTTTATGAAAATGTTTTAATGGGTAGACCGTAGGATGGGTTAACCGAAAATGAATAAAATAAATCAATTAATTAATTAATGTTGTTTCTTCCATATTTCATGCTTGGGAGATCTAAATAAATTTTATTTTTCCGTTATGGCTCTAGGTTTATGTCCTCATTAGGTCCAAACATAAGTTGTACAACAGGTTGTGCCAGCAGAGCACCACAGATTAGAGGTTGACGATGACAACACATGGAGGAGGAAACATCAAGAGTTTCACCTCCAGATTATACAGAAGTATGAGGTCTCCATTTCAGATGCATTCACAAAAATAGGTTGTATAAGATTGAGATACGATTCCGTTCAATCCATGAATAGAAAGAGCATTGCGTGTCTTTGGTTGTCACGACGCCACAAGGAGCTGTGAGGAAGTGGTGGTTCTTGTTCCTCGGGGATTGTGAGGAGTCGTCAATCTCATGGAAGGAGTTTCAATAAAAGTTTAGAGTTGAGTTTCTTTCTATAATCTCAAAGGCCTCCATTCACCATGATATTCTTACCCTTCAACAAGGGAGATCCAGTGTGTGAGTGTTTGGAATCCATTTTAGGAACCATTTACGATATGCTTTGGACCAGTTTCTAGATGGGGAGGTTAGGGTTAGGAAATTCATGGAGTCTTTGCATATAGGGATCCAGCGCTAGTATAAGGACCTGACCTTAAAAAATTACATAATCTAGAATTAAATGAATAATTCACATTGAGGATGTTTTCAAGATTATACTTTTATAGAATTAGGCCATAACTATCACATACCAACATGAAAATTACATGTAGACACTACTACTCAGTATCCATTTCTTAATAAGATAATAAGTCTTAAAAAGAAACATGTCTAGTTTTTCAATGTTTTAGAAATCATGACATTTGCATGACCCCATCGTTGACATTATTCATTATTTAGTCCTCTGGAAATCATTTCAAAATCATGGAATGAGCATAAAAAACATAGTAACGATTATAAAATAATGAAAGGAAACATTAAACCATTAATAATTACAAATCTATGAAACCATACTTTTCAATCAAAACATACCTCAAAAAATCATAATATTTATGAATAACACATAGATATCAAAAATCATAAAGGTAAATTATGGAATACATAACATAATTACATTGTAGCTATCACAAAAACATATGATGATACAATAGAATACCCATCATTGTATATAACCAAAATCACTTAGGATAAACATTAATTTTTACCTCCATAATGTTACCCAATGCATTGGAGAGCTATCTTGGGCTCACCTGCCCTAGGTTTATCACAGAACCACCCATATATGTGAAAAATTCCCAAAAACCTTAACAAATTCATAACAAATAAAAAAAGAATAAAGGAAAGGTAACATTTCCACATTGTGATTACTATTAATTTTTTCACGATATTGAAATAATTAATTCTTTATCAAACCATTTTCAAAACCATTTAAAACATGTAATAAATAGATTTTTGAATCAATGTTTCCCATAACACATTGATTATTTTAAAGAAATTAACATTCTAACACATCTGTTTCAATATAAATAAATCCTTAAAACCGTTTTTAAAACATGGACATTAATGTGAAATATTTAGAAGAATAAATCATTAAAACATTTTAAATGATATTTTAGTTCAAGAGTTCTTAACCAACTGAGAGATGCATGAAAATAAATTATTGATGAAAAAAATTAATATAAACATTATAAAATCATGAGAATAAAGGTATTCATGATATAATATTCCAAAGGATGTGTATAAACCATAAAAATGATACATGGAGCATAACAACAAAAATTTCTCAATTAAATGTAAATTTAGATGAAATAAATTATAAAAATTGTATTCTCAGATTATGGATAAATCAATTATATAATTATGTGTTTAAAATAGAAATACAGTCAATATTATTTGACATTTAGTGTAAAAAATCTGAGGTCATTCACACATATTCATATCATGACATAACAAACAAGTAGATGTTTAACCAAAATAATTGAAATTGGGTTAAAAAGATCCCTTCCAGAAATTCAACAGCCTAACTCAATCAAATTAATACTCAGAAAAAGATTTGATGAGAGAGAAAAGAGTATCTCATCACATGGAATTTTTTTTTGCAACCACAAGGATATAGAAGAACATATCAAAACATAGGAAGATGTAAATTAAAAGACTTAGAAAAAATAAGTCTTTTAAAAAGATGAGGGTGAAAGGTTCCCTAACCAATTTGGTAACTTACAAAATATACAGGCCATAAAAGAAGGATCATACAATAAATATTTAAATACCCATAAATTGAAGTATATTACACAATGAATAAAATCATGGAAAGTACATACACCACATAAAATAAAATAGTTTCAAATATAGCATGAATCTAATGGGAATATTATGTGAAATGAAAACCACTTACCACATTGTAATTAATCGTGTCGTATGAAAAAAAGTTAATAAACATCAAGTGAATCATAAAATACTATGAATATAAATAGAATAATGATAATATATATCCAATGGATGTACAAAATACACCACATTCAATAAATATGTGGTGAACAATATAAATCTTATAGAATCAAAAGTGAGACTAAAAACGCATTACCTTGTGTCAGACTTGACCTATTCATTCTTTAATCTTCTGAATAATTAGTTAAAGAAAATTTCATCACAATAGAAACATAGATTCTTTAAAAAATAATATTTCAACCACTACTCCACAAATTAAAACCCATATCATTTTATTTTAATTAAGCATATAGTGTTCCCAAAAGAGAGAATGTCTTCCAAAATAACATTAATTACTTAATCACGAATTCATTTTCCTATAATAAGGATGTAAATTTCATAAAACATAATATCTCTAATAAACTTATTTTTGATCCATAAAATCATTTAACATTAAATAATAAGTCATACTAACCAGGGACTTCATGTCGAATAGTGGTAGGGGGTGCGCCCTTATCTCCCTTCGGTTGTGGGTCTGATTCATAGGTCCTTGTCAGACATGATGACTCATCACCCATCTTATGGGTGGTCATTTTTATAAAACTGAAATATATCCCTGTAATGTTTTAACCTCATTGGGTTTCTTATACCATTAATTTTCATCCCAATACATTAATACCTCAACATCTTATACCATATTTAGGAATCAAATTATCATTGTTTCATTAAAATTATGAACTAGTAGAAACATCATAAAACTGTTGTGTCAATATGTGTCCCCATTTTGGGAAAACTCATGTATAAAGAGAAATTTGAGCTTATATTATTTCACAAACACTTGAAAGAAAATATTTGTTTGTTATAACAATATACCAGTGGACTATATAAATAATTATAAATAACTACAATAGTATTTTATTAACTAATTCAGATCAACACTAAGAAAAACAATTACCCATGTCATGTTATATTAAATTCACTATAATAATTATATTGTTTAAAACATCATATTGAAATGGTATAATCTCACTTATAAATTAATCATGTTACTCTTACTAGAGAATCTATAAGAATTTTTTTAGAAATAATTAGAGTGATGAGTGGTAGACATAATTAATCCCACTAAAATACCTCTTGAATATTTAATTAGTTCATATAAGTTGTAAAAATACTATATGATGGAATTTATTTTATTGATGAAAATAATTTTCATACAGAAATAGCCTAATTGAAGAGGAATATAAATGATGAAATAGTGAATGTTACATATAATCCAAATCATATTGTAACTCTCACTAACAATCAAATGGAATATTATTTATTACAATCTATAAATGGATGAAAAAATATCATATTACTCATTACGATGGGATAAATGGGTAGATCTTCCCTCAATATAATGATATGGGGAATACTTTTTTTCACTCCAAAAATTGATAGTTGTTAGGTACATCACTAGGTGTTTGGATAATAATCTAGTAAATCATTTAAATCCTACTAATATGATATATTTTTCCTTATATACTCTATTAATTGTTTTCCCTTCTTGTAAAAATAATTTTACACCGTCCAAGAGTTTTTTATAATCAATTATGTTGTACAAATATTTATCATATTCAAGTCAGTTCATGTTGGGAATGCCACTAGGTCATGTATATTTCATTTATTCCTTCCCATTCGAAGAAAAATGTAAATTTAGGTATGTTATAGATAAGGATTTATATATTTTTTTGATTTGGTGATCGTAATCATGGTCACACAATATCCTTATATCTTTATGATGTCTATGTTTTAATTTATTGTGACCCTAGTTCACAATTGGAAAATAAAACTGAAACTTTTAGGCCCAAAACTGTCAAATAGATGATAAAATATGAAAAAAAATTAAATCATCATTACAATATTAAGACATTATATGAGTAACTGGTAATTAGGAATATGATTTTTAAGACCCCTGAGGATTTCCTTATAATTTAAGAAAGGGGATATAAATCACTCAGTCTAATGGGTCACTAGAAACTAAATCATCTAATAGATTACTCACTAGATTAAGGGTTAAAATATAGTAATGTAAATATAACTCAACTATTATATCAATTCACATATTAATAAAGAAAATATAAACATAATTTATCCTCCCAAAATTTAGGATTTGGAGAAATACTTCTTCCATGACAATGAGTACGAGTAAGATGAGGCTGACATGGATCATTAAATTTAATTTATATTCATTCCATAATAAGACAAATAATGTGGATAACACGAGATAGTAATCCAATTTGGAATAGTGGAGATATAAATCATCCTTAAATCCTTTGTGTATCATTTACCACCAAAAATTTTGGAGAACTGATTATAAAAACAACTATTTATTGGTTAATGGTAAAATATGAAAAGATCAAATCAATTTAAACCCCATATGAATGAGATTCAATAAAAATTTCCTCAGTGATTGTACCCACATTTTCAAATGATTCTAACATTTAATACTCAAACCATGGAACATCCTTGTTCATGGATGAGTAGAACTATAACATAAAATTGTGACATGTCAAAATATCTAGCCCTTTTCCATATCTATAAATATGTAAATCACTAACATTCATGGATCTATTAATGATAACAATTCTATGATAAATCTCATTATATTCTTGACACTATAACGATTAGGATATAATAAACTCTACCTGCCTCATAAACTATTACAATATAAGGGTATGAAAATAGAGAAAAAAACTCTTCTAGTTTAATAAAAAATCCCTATTTTGGTTAATTATCATTGATTTTGATTTTTTTTCATAATTTAATAGTTTAAAATAATCATTTAAGAATACCTAGACTGGATTCAAAGTCTGCGGTGCCTTCACTATACCATCAAGTACATTAGTAATTCCTTGATGGACTAGATTGGATGCTTAATGGTTTTAGTGATCAATTCATTTCATATAAATATCTATACAGTGATTCATGATTCATTCAAAGGGAGTGAAAACACTACGTGAAAAATAATAATGTTTACGTCGCTACACATAAAACATAGTAAATATCTCCTCACAACAAATTTTTTGAACATGAAGAAGATTAAATATTGTCTATTAATAAAATTGAAGTAGGGAAATCATATTTTGGCACTTTATGGGTAATTCAAACCCCATATGATTATACTATTTATCTAAATTATCAGTCATCTGATGTTCAAGAAAAAGATACCATTGAAAAGAAATTCTATAGAATAGAGAATGAATATAGAATCATAAATGAAGTCTAGTATCATTCCCTAATGTATTTAAAATAATGTTCCCATGGCATATCTCTTTCCCTATTAAATGAAACAATCATTCTTCAACCATGTGAATATAAATATGAAGGGAATAAGTAATTATTAAGGTTTCTGAACATTTTATTTTATCTTTATAATAATGTTCACATCATTTGAATATAGTTTTATATAATAGTGGTATAATTATCACCAAAACAATAATGACATAGAATAAAATTATTCATCTTTGCCTTTAGGATCTCATGAGATGCTAAAATCACAATCTAGATTAGATGAAACCTCCATGTGATTGGTAGATATTAAAAACAGTATATGTCATTGAATAAATATCCTAATATTGGCACTACCTCTACCCCTGATGAAAATGAATTATAAATATGTAATATCCCTAGTTACAAATATATTGATGTCATTACCATGTCAAATTTTGTTTTGATATGTTTTCTAATCGTTAGATAGAGATAATAATTACATTTTTTTTCTTCATAGTGCCTAAAAAATCCATCCATAACCAAATTACACTAAAATTATTATATATGAAGTATTTGAAGAATATCTCATAGATACCCCTCCACCATTTTGAGAAGGTATATCTACTAAAATTTATGAACATAAACATGTGAATTTCTATATAGTGAATGATCCATGACTGGCATTAATCCATGTTCCAATGTCTGGGAATTAAATAGAGATATAAATAAAATTTTTAATAAAGCACTGAGATATAATTACATATGACTATAAAAAAATTTCCTGAAAAGATCATCATGTCATCACAAATCATTTTGGTCTTCATAATGATAACAATGGATACAATCATTCTTCACATCCAATTTATTGATTCGTGAACCAGTGAAGGAATAATATGTCTAAAATTTTATCAAATAAAACATCATTTTGGAGGCTCTATAAGAAAAATGGATTACTAAATCAGCCACCTTAAAAATATATATTAGGTATATCTGGGTTTTCATGAAAATCTAGTATCTGAGTCAGCATTCCCCAAAAGTTGATTTCCATGTTTTGATGAGGTATTTTTTTAAATTAAACTACCAACATTAAGTAATTATTATCATGGAAACATATTACTTTTATAAACAAATACACACGACTATAAAAAATACGTAAAAAACCAAATTATTGGAACCCCAAGAGCTGTATTGATATCAATTTACTACATGTTTAATGAATAATTTTGGAACCACATATCATTTGGTCATTCACTATATCTTCATTCCAATTTTGGTTATGGTCATAAAATTTTATGTGGGAAATTTAATTGAAAATATAAAAAATTATATGACCATATTATTCATTTTAACATAATTTTCAACATACTATTTGGGAGACACCTAATGATAATCCCTCTAATTGTAATTAAATTTTTACATAGGGGAAAAATATTGGGTTCATGGTATGTTGAAGTAGATATGTGATCCACCATGAGAAGATTAATGAAATAATTAACATGGAAGCTCCAAAAAATTTAAAAGGGTTTATAAGAAATAAAAAATGTTATGCCTAAACTTTTTGATTCATATAAATCCTTATATGAAAATATCTACAATTCACCAAGATTATTAAAAAGGGACTCACATATTGGTGGGATAAAAATTGTCATGAAACATTCAATACATTTTATAAGAGACTTTTAAATCACCCCTATTGATGCTTATAGTGAAAGGAAATCCACCCATCTTGTTTTTTAAACAATTGGACTATTCAATTTTCACCTTTATCATACTAAATAATTATGTGTGGAAATATGATAACATCGATTATCATATCATAAATATGATAGAAAATAAATCATTTTAGATTTACATTGATAAGAGATACATTTATTTATTATTTGGGATTCATATGTGGAGACACAACCTATTACATCATGAGGTACCCTGGAACTCTTGCATTGTCCATTTAAAATTAATATTTTGTTTACATGAATTTCAATATGTATTTATTTATGGGATTTCATTTTATAATAGTTTGATATTCGTCTCATACCAAAAAATTTAATCAACGGTAAATCATTGGTGGTGGGGGATTTCTCATAATGCATCCCACATAAAAAAAATGTATGTTGATATATCCCTACTTGATATTTAAATATTTTCCAATCATGACATTCCCAAGACATGGGAGATCTATATTGTTGTAAAAAACCAATCCCTAATAGTGAAAAAAATGGAAGCCCCAAAACATAATAGATTTGGTCTTGGTATTGAAGTGGACAAAGCATAACATACATAACAATTACATCAGTCTAAATGAGTATTAAATACAAAAAAAATTATATCTATTCACTGATCATAATGAAATAGTTTCATTAGAGAAAATATGCACGATAAAAATATTTCTAAAAATATCTTCATCACGCTCCAAATTGATCTTCATATTAGAACCCCTCTATAAATATAATTATTAGAATCTCCCATTGACATAAGAGAATAAATTAATAAATTTTTTTAATAACATAATAAATGTCATTTTTTCAACATAAAATATTCTCACCCAAAAAGTGGAGATTATAAAATCCAAAATCTTTTCACACCCATTTGAATGATTAATATTTCTGCAATATTATAAATGTTTAGTAATGAGATATTAGATCAACTTGTTGCATCATAATAAAATAATGTATTAATATTTTGGAAATAACTATTCATATTCATATTCCCACATAATATTTTGATAATATTTATTATAAATCATAATTTTCCATCCAAATGTTGATATAACCATTTAGAATTGTAGTTATGAATAATAGTTGGAGAATATCATGAACTAACTATACTCACACATATAAACAAAAACATAGATATACGAAATAATTTCCATTCATACCATCATAATCACATTATATATCAATAGAGTAGAACCCAATACATTTTAGTGCTATAAATGACCCAAATATCATATAATCAAAATCCACTTGTATGTAGGATAAAATTACATGAAAACATTCATCCTTTTTAATAGATTGAACCTTATAAAATAAAATCGAATTAATCATGATTTCATCATCGTAACTAAAAAATTTTCTCTAAATTGAATGATAAAGGTGAAATTGGATAATTCCCCCATTGAAACATAAGAAACATCAATATGTTTTGTCGTGGATCGAAATACTTAAAAATATCAAAATAATAGATCATGTCAAAAATAAATGTAATGTTCCATATTTAACACTATATAATATATTTTATTAGAATTTTGAATTTCCCATTTAATATCTAGGTAAATTCAAAAAAATATATTTATAATGTAAGTCCAATCATTATTACACTTTAAAAACTTTTTGTATCGGTTTTAAAGCCTGAGAGACATCCATGATGTTTGGATGCGTTATAGTAGCTCCAGAAACAAAATATTCATTTTTGGGAGAATCCAAAAGGGATACACTCTTGGTTCATGGTTGGATGATAGTATGTGATAACTAGGTAATAAAAATTGTGCGGGATTTTTTGTAAGTGCATATTTCTTTTAAACCAATCAACACAATATGGGAAACCATGTGAAAAGTTGCAGAGGGTATACAGATGTTCCACATTTCTTGTGTGTGGTTGTTGAAAACATTTCACCTAGACACCATGGGTAGATCCACATTGGTAGTAGGGCCTCTTGATTGGGGAACAATTTGGTATAATCGTACACTTCATTTAAAGGGTTGAAATTATTCATTTTCATCAGCTATATTCATTTTCTCCTCCACAATTTCCTTCTCCACCTTGTGCACAATTGCCTTCTATGGGTTCCTTGTCCAATCCCCAGTGGAATCTATGGATCTCCCCTATTGGAGCACAGAATCATCCATAGTTAGTCGCATTTGATGGAAAACGGTGATTATAGATGTCATCCTTCTAATTTTCTTGGCTTATCCCATCTTATAGATTTCTATTTCAATGCAATCTTATATAGAATATTTTTATGGTGTTTGTGTAATTATTTCTCATATCATCCTTTATAATTTTTCTATTAATCCATCAGTGAATCATCTTATTCCTGATATAGATGTTCTATACCATTTACTTTATAGTAATGGTGTTTATATTTTTTCAACATTGTGCGCATATTGGATATTTTCTGCCTTCCAACTTAAGATAGAAAACCACTAAAATAATTTTTTAGTATATGTTCAAAACATATTATTTACCCCATATTTATGGTTCAGGTTTGTTAACCTATGTACTAACAATGAATAAGGTTGTTTCATCATATTAAAAATTTTCATTTCCCCCTTGGGATGAGTTGAGGTTTCTAATTTTTAAAATGATCTGTATTGAAAGCAATTAATTGATAAATGGTAAATACCTCATGAATCACCTTTTAATTTCTGAATGAATATGTAATAAAATGAATCAATTAATATTCTAAAATGAAATCTACAATCATTTATATTATGAATGATTATGAAATTTATTGGAAAAAGGTTAAAAGAAACTGACATGTACATCCATCTTATCAATTGCATGTGACTTTATTATGGAATAGAATTTGATGAATTAAAATTATAATTAGAATATAATTTAACATGAACCATCAATGCCTTCAATAATTTATTTAATTTATGTAATTTAATGTATGGAAACAAACATGAAATCCTCCCATGTCACTTGTACATGAATTTTGTAATGAAATTATTATGATAATTTCAATAGATAATTCACATTGAAACTAACATAGATCTTTTAATCACTATATAAATTTAATTGGTGATGTAAAATTCATTATGTTACTAACATGGTAATATGTGACTGATAACATGGTATGTCACATCGAATTATTATATTAGATTCATTGGGTCAAAACCATAGATATGAATTTCTTGGACTATATAGAATTCATCCATGGGACTCAAAAATTTCAATAAGAGTTTTTTTATAGATTATCATTATGGAAAAAAAGAGGATACCAAAAATATGGGCCAAGTGTTCCTTACCCATGATAGTTTACAATATATTAGGTAACCATTCATGATTTCCATGGAATAGTAGATGATCTCGTACGCATTTTATTGGGGTCCTAGACCTCAAGGGATAAATAAATGATCATTTTAAAAATGATGTAGATTCTTGGTACATGATGTGATTGACTGTGTAGTAGTTTATACCTTACTATGTTATTTATCTATGAAATATTTATGGATTATTTTTACCACATCATATACTTGTAGAATATGTTGTATTTATTCTCATTTATAGCTATTATTACTATTATCATTTCTAAATTTTTTGTCATATATGAAAAAACATAATTTTATCATAGACACCATTAGTGGAGGCTACTAAATTTATCTCACAAACTATTTGGGGAACCATTGGGTAGCAAAAAAGGCATCTTGGTTGTAGGACATGGATCAAGGATTAAGCTATGTGTTGTTATTCAATGTCATTGGATCATTGGATCACATGAGTAAGACAAATATCAGGATTATCATGGATATGACCATATATATTCTATTTTCTTCATTATGTATGTACTATATTATTACTGCTTTCAATTCATATTTTTGTTTTTTATTGATTGTATATAATTATGTATGTGATAATTTTTTTAATATGTTTCTGTTTATTAATATTGTGAATATTATTATCTACATCCTTTAATTTATAATATTCTTATTTCATGACTTCTTTATTATGTACCAATGTGAACTCTAATAATGAGTGTATTTTTTCCTCTATAAAATATTCAGAACCTCACTATTAGATGAAAGACTTTGGGATAAAGGGAGGTGGACTTGAGACCAAGTATCCAACTAGTTGGGGGATCCATTTCAGGGGCTCCTAGTTTGTGATGTTACAAAGTGGTATTAGAGTGTGATTATTGTTTTTACCTTTCTATTTGGGTGTGTAGATATGATACTAATAATTTTTTGTAACTCATGAAATATTTGTTTCATTTAGTGATCATACCATGAATGTGAAAAGGAATAGTGTCAATGGATGGGACAATTGTTCATGTTTTTCAACATTTTTTCGGATTATGATTTCATGTTGAGTGATTGATGTACATTATCCCACATATTGATTTTTGAGAATTGATACATTTTTCTCTTGTATTTATAATGAACAACATTATTTTAACTTACATCATTATAATAATATATAAATTCACATTCCATGGATATTCCATTCCATGTATATATTATTTTAGGACATCAAGATACCTATTGATAGATTCTTGTGTGATTATTTAGAATGTGTGATTATATATCATGTTTTGGTGATTTATCAACATTATAATATATAAAAAATGATGGGTTATTTATTGTCATATGTTCATATACAACAATTTTTTTTATCTGTTATACTTATAATAATTACATTCTTGAGTGAAGGACATTAGGGTATGGTTTCATTCACAAAATATGTGAAATAATTCTATATAATAGTTATTGTATATAGATGGTTAAATAATTAATCACATTGAACTAAATGGTACAAATGTTTATAAATTTATGGTGGGATTCTATTAGATAATAGAATATGAAATGCTTGAGCTATATACCATCAGTTTTATGTTTTGAATCTTTAGTGTTTTTGATAAAATTGGTTCCAATTTAAAATTTACAATGTTTATGGGATATTATATATTTTTAAATGGTAACATATATAGTTGAACCATTATTTATAGACTTGATAAATAGTTAGACTTATGGTAAAAAATTGTTTTAGTTAAATTATTTCAAATGTTAACTTATAATAGAATTTACAAATATAATTAGTCAATTCTATTATAAATAAAAAAATGTGATTTTCACTAAAAATGAAATTAATACACATTTTGGTTTTATTTTTAGTGTATTTTACTTATATAAATTGGTCAAAATGTGCCATTTGGCTAAAATAAAAAATTTAAAACTTGTACCAATTGGGGTATATTGGTAATGTTTTTATATGATAAGTCCATAAATGAACAAATATACCAATGTAAATCATTTACGGCATGTCCCTAATGATGTAAAACCATTAAGGGTGGTTAATAATTTTAATAATTAATTATATAAGGGTTTTACTTAACAGAAACTATATTAGATCGATGAGACCCCAATATGCCTCCTATATCTTAAATGTGTTAGTTCTAAACCTCAAGTGGGTATACTAATGCTCTATTGTGATGGTTATTGGATGTCTTTGAATCCTAATATACACGTTACATAAAAATTTATTGTTGTAACTTACATAACAGATTCACCATTATATGATAAAATTTCATTGTTGTTTATTTTATACTTCCTAAAATTTGTCTTGGAAAAATTACAATTTCATTTACATACTTAATGGTGTTTTCCTATATTTCTAGGAAAATATCATTTTTATAAACAAGAAAAAATATGAGAACATAGGACTAAATGATTAAAATAGAGATGAAATTTTATGATATCATTTTCCTATAGTGATACATACTACCGGTTGAATAGAATGCTTAGTATAGTTTTCCTTAAAATGTGTACTTTAAATCCCTGGTTAATGTGATAATTTAAATGTTATTGTAAATGAGTATTGGGTAAATTCTTTAACATGAAAAATATTAACAGTGTTTATATAATTAAAATTCATGTATGTTTAAGAAATAGTTTTTCTTAATTAATGATTTGTTTTGGAATGCGAGAATTACCCATTGATCCTGGTTGACTTCATCCTAGGTGGGATTGGACCCCACAGTTTTTAACAAAGGCATATTAAAATTTTCAAATGAAAAATTTACTTTAGATCTATTCCTTGTTTTTTTAATTGGATATTACTGTAGAGGTGCCCCCTCTAAATATTAAATCATTTCATAATGCTGTGATGAGTCCCCTTACGAGATTTATCGGTAGAGTTCCATTTTTTATGAGTAGTTATCTAGGTGGAGAACAACATCTCAGTTGTATGGGTGACTTCTTAGATGTTGGTACATGGTAATGGTGTTGGCATAAATTTAATGAAATAGTTAATTCTGTTAGACATTCTTTGGAAATTGTTTCCCATCTCGATGATTGTTTAACCATTACCATTTCTAAAGGGAACCATGGAAGGTGGTCAATATCCTACATTTGTGTGTTTTAATATTACTATGGACTTACTTATTCCAATTTAATAAAAAATTAATGATTAGATGTTCTTATTTAACTATTTTTTTATTATAATAGCATGAGTTCTTGCATAATATTCATGTTGAAATCCAAAATGATACACAATGTTGTATGCAATTGAGAGACAATGTAACTTAATAAATTGAACTGTGTGATTTAGAGACTTCTTAGAATGATTAATGATTTATTAAATACTATATTCATAGGTCATTAAAATATTAATATGACATGAAAATTGAGATCACATTATTAACATTATAACCTTCAAATTAAAATCCAATGTTAAATACCCATGTGATACGCGATAATGTATACAAATGATGGGATGATTCTACAAGACTGATCTAGAGTAGTTTTGGATTTTACACATTATATTTTGATTTATATTGATATAACATGGAAGGAGTGTCACATGTATGTTTAATTACGATATTTATTATCTATGTTTAATGGAGTCTTCATTCTCTCTATTTTAATATAGACACATATGAAAATAATTCTGGCCACATAGATCAACTATGTTTTGTAGTGCTGGAGTTAGCTCTATGTAATGAGGTTCCTTTCATAGAAATGTGATATCTAGGATAATCCCAATTTTGGGAGAATATAATCAATAATGTCATGAATCCATCCATGTATAGGGAACAATTTTATAAATAACAATTCAAAAATGGTTCGAAAAGCATCTTGAATCCATTAAGCATGGTTAACCCTTGAAACTATAATGTGACCTCATGAGGATAGATGTATTCAATCTTAGTTCGAAAATATTTAGTTTGTTTTTATTGCGATTTTCTAGAGAGATCATACAATAATATTAAGGATGTTCCAAGTAGTATTTTTATATTGGCCTTGATGATTAACTACTTATGGGGTTACAATTTTGGTCATAAACTAGGTAGAATGGGATTTTTATTACATGTCTTGTTATGATATATATGAATGGAACATGCTAGTTTAGTGGTTTACTATTTAATTGAATATTTTTTTAGTTGACATTTGAGATCTGAGGATCGAAGGATTTATTTTTATTTTTTTGGGAAGAGATACCCATTGCCTTGAGTAAAATTTAGGGTAGTTTGATGATAAAGTATATAAAATTAATAAGTTGGGAACCATATGAATGTGGAACCATATATGGACATGTAAACTCATGTGTGGGAGACATGGTGTTAGGTTTTAGCTGAGGATATTATATCCATGTTGATGCAATCATGGTTTAAGTGGCTAAATAAATGAAAATTGATAATATCATAGTGTGCTAATTTTTTAGTGTGGATCAAGCCTAATATCATAATTTATTCCTATGTTAACTGAGAAAATACGGGTTATATGATGTAATAAATAAATAAAGTTCATTTCTTATTATTGGATAGATTTCATTGGAGGGTTCTCAAAGGAAATATTAAATACATTATTATTTAGAGGATGCCTACCAATGATAGTTGATAGGTGACCCTCTTGTGATATGGTTCATAACTATTGAGGTATCATAATTGGAATGGCATGTTGGACCACATATTCAATTTTTTATAAGGAACATGAAATTTTTAAGCAAGGAAACATGAAAAAATAACAGTTACAAGTTTTAGAGGATGTTATCAGAGTGAATGCAAGGTTCCATGGGAGAAGCCATTATGATTTGGTTTGAAAGGAACCCACCATATATGTGTATGGTTTTTTTGAAATAGAAAAATTATTGTAGTTTGAGTATATTTCACTCAAAAAGTTTATTATAGATGATGATAAATAAAATTTTTCACCCATTGGGTAATTGAATGTAATATTTAATGGTGTGACTCGGTATTTTAATAGAAAATCTAGTGTGATAGGTTTATGTTTGGTCGACAACATTTTAACTATTTTGGTCAAATTGAGGCCAACAAGGAGTTTCCTCAAGTTTAATTAGGTTTAATGTGTTTGGAATTATTGTAGGAGAATAATTGGAATTCCCAGGGTGTGATGTAGTATGTTTTTTCTACAGTTCATAAACTATAGCATGGAATTGGCCATTAGAATCGATGAACTATGGTTGGAAGTGCCATATGCCACTTGATAAATGAGACAAGATCATGATCAATAATCATGTTATATGGCCTTGTATAAGTTTCTTCTTTGTAATATTGTGGATATATATTATCTTGGATTGAGTATTTGAGGCCATATATAACACGTGCTAAATGTATCTCTTGGATTCACATTGGTTATTCATGCACATAACGTGGTTATATTAGTGTAATATCACTACCCATGTATGTCTAAAGATATATTAATTTTTTAAAAATTTAAATGGGGATGAGATGTTTTAAGATGGGGTTGTTAGTAGGATCCATGTTTTGGTATTTTTATATTGTTTCAAAATGATTTTAAAATTTCCATTTGGTTGAATCTTTAATTCTTAAATATTATTTGTTTATCTAAATATGATAATTATATCATTTAAAAGTGTTTTTTTAGAATTGTATTATGGTTGAATTAATTTTTATGGTGTTTAGATGAGTTTTAGGAGTATCATAATACAGAAATATAAAGTCTATAGAAATAAAAATTGGTGCATCATTGTCTTATGGTTAGTAATCACTATGAAGAAAAAATGTGTGTAGTATTTGTATAATTTCACTCAATGTTTAAACCATGAAAAAACCTAGTGAAAAAATATATTAAAAGGTGAATGTGATCTATAGAGTGGTATCATTTGATATTCATAGTTTTACAAAACCATGTTCTTATCCTACATGGGTAGTGCTGGTATGGTAGTGGTTCCACATAGTTGTTTCACGATGCGTCCAAGTTGTACACCTCATTTAAATGGGTGAAATTACCCTTTAAAAAATAATTTTATTCCATCCCTCCTCTATTTTCATTTCCTATATAGGAAGAACATGCACCCATGGGTTACTCCACCCCCAACAGTCCATGTATGTCCTCTATCTAAACATGGAATTGGCCTCCAATTGTTGCATTGGATAGACAATAGTGAGTCAATGAATCCACCTCCCAATTTTCTAGGATTATATTTTCTTTTTGAATAATATTTTAATGTTCTATCACACAATAAATTTATATAAGATTATATATATTTATATATATTAATTTTATCCAAATTTGTCTTGAATAATATCCCTACAATGGATGAGTGATGAATCTTTTTCATGAGTTAGGTGGTCAATACATTTTCTCTAAAACATTGGTTGTTTATACTTCTACCCAATGTGTTCATGAAAGACATTCTAGTAATTTCACCTTAAAATTACAATACTTCGTATTTACAATTTACACCATGATTAAATCATGATTTGAAAACTGTATGATTGGTTAGAGGTTTTTATCCTCAATCCAATCCACCATTGTGGTGGGTTTTTACTAATGATTTTGTTCATTAAAATCATGGGTTGATTTGAGATCAATAATTAATAAATGGGGATATATATAAATTAATAAACTTTTTCAAGGATAAATACCTCATTTATCAAATTCTAATTTATGGATTAATGATTAATGATATAAATCAATGAGTATTTTGGAATGAAATCTAAAATTTCACGGCTTATTCATGATTGTTAAATTTATTATAATAAATGAAATCAACACTAAAATGTCCCTACTTCTTATTAAATTTGTTTGAATTGATTAAATAATTTGATATAATTAATTCAAATGACAACGGGAAAGTAAAATAACATAGACCATTGATCAATTATATAATACAATGAATGGAATTAATTACTGGCATGGAAACAAAAGGCCATCTTTCATTATCAATTTTAAGTGAAATTCTTAATGGAAATATTATGATGAATTTAATAATAAAAGGGAATGGACACTGAAATTGAACATTTAATCCCTGTATAATTTCTATTGATAATAAACACATCGTTATGGAATTAGCTATAACGTACCTATTCTGAGTGCCACCCAAAGGTGCCTCGTACCCAGTTGGCCACATGGCACCAATCACATTTCCCCAAACACCATAGGCTTTTGACTATTGGTGAGGGAATTGGGTAAGAAATTTGGGAACCTATTTCTTCATTGGTATAGTATACACAATGGTATAACAAATAGTAAGAATAAAAGAATCAGTAATACTAACAAAAGAAAAAGGTGGAATACTAACAGTAATATAACAACTAGATAATATATAAATGATGCATATAACATGTGTTTAGGAAAATACCCAAACAATTCCCAATGCTAGAAAATAATATAGAAACTAAAGTACAATAGGAAACAACTAAACTCCAGTAGCATCGCATGCCTTTTCTTGGTCCCATTCTCTGCAGCTCCAACATAAATAATGTACCTGCTGAAGAAGGGTGATTTCCATTTTCTATACGTCCTACCATATAATATTTTTTTTCACAAAATCCTAACCCAAATTGGGTGTGGGAGAAATCATAGTATGGAACCAACAAATGATGTGCTCCTAACTATTAATGAATATATATATCAGGCAATATGTAGAAATGAAGCAATAAACTAGTAAGTACTCAAATGTAAACAATCCTATAGTTTTCAATTACAACCATTTACAGATATTATTCATCCTTTTAATCATGATATCTCATGATCTAGCCTAATATCTATACCCCCTATGTAATATTAACAAAATAAATGTTTCAGAAGTCTATATATACAACCATGTGAACTAAGTCCATGCTTATGATTTGGATTGGATGATTCATAATAACCATTCAATTATTCAAAGGAAACCTTATGAAAATGTTCTAACAGTATAAACCTAATGGTTTAACATATCATCAATTCAATAAATAATGACCCTCTGGGAATGAACACATATTCTAACACCTTTGGTCCCACATAACACTAATCCTCGACAAATGACCACCTGGTCATCTCTCACGATGAAGACCCCCTAGGATGGTATAGAAAAAATATACTATAATGACCACATGGAAGCTCTAATAGTTAATAACCTAGGGTCCAACATTCATTTAGTAATGAACCCATCGTTAGCTCTCACTGGCTAACCCCTTCATTCTATGACCACAAAATGACTCTCATAATCAATACCTCTCGGTCAACATAACAATAAAAAACTATAGGCAACCCTACCATGGGAATATCTCATAATAAAATTCTACATGTTTAAACATCCTCATTTTGATACACATGAGTCTCATGTAACCAGTAACTCCATCCTAACAACATGAGGAATGGAAAACAAGGAATGTGTAACATGTATTCTAGACCTAATTTCCATAATAAATTAATCATGGGAAACAAAACCATAATCAAGGTATAAAACATTATTCATAAGAAATTACCCTCTAATCAGTATACCAATCCATAATAGGTAAATAAAATAGGGTCAATTTTCAAATACATAAAACCCCACACATGGGTATACGACAATTTTAGCATATATAATTCAATGATAATCAACAAAAGGAAAAAACCACCTACTATGGTGTCATACGATCAACAATCTTGAACTTTGACCATTGAATCAACATTGAACATCATAGATCTAAAAAATAGTGAATGAATATAAACCATAAAATAAAAACGTGTGTGGATGAATAAGGAATAGATGCTATAGGGGAATTGATAACTCACCAATGGAATTCCAACACACCTGACGACATCTCAATTGGAGCTCATATGGAGAAACGGGAGGGTCTCAATGTCCACGGTTGTTCAGTCATTGTCCTCTATGAACTGAGGGGAGAAGAAATGTGTCTTAGATATGAGACACAACCCCACTCCAATTCAACAATTAAAAAGAAAAGTACCTGATGAAGAAGGGTGTTTTCCATTATCTATACGTGCAACTAAATAATATTCTTATCCCAACAAAAAAGACCTAAATAGGGTGTGAGACTAATCCTAGTTGGCAACCACCAAAATGTAAGTGCCTAACTGTAAGAGAACATATATAGTAGACAATATACAGAAATGAATCAATAAACTAGGAAGTACTCAAAAGTAAACAATCCTAAAGTTTTCAATTACATTCAATTTAATTTATTATTTATCCATTGAATCATGCAATCTCTAGTTCTTTCCTATTATCTATATCCCCCCTATGTAATCGTAAAAAAACAGACATCTCGGAAGACAATCTAAATAATCCAGTAAACTGAGTACAAGCTTGTTCTTTGGCTTGACAGACTAGTCAAAATCATTCAATTATTCAAAATATATCCTCTGGGAAAATTCTCACTATCATTCCCCTATGGATTAAAATATAATAAATTCAATAAATATTCACCCTATGAGAATTCTCACAACACCTAACCCCTTTGGTCCCACATAGCACTAATAATATACAAATGACTACCTGGGTTGCTCTCACGGTCAATACCACCTTGGTTGGCATAACAATAATAGACAATAATAACCATCTAGAATCACTCATAGTCAATGGCCTAGGGTCCAAGATTCATTTAATGATGACCCTATGGGTAGCTCTCAAGGTCTATCCCCTCTAGTCTATGACAACCCAATAGCTCTCATAGTCAATTCCTCTAAGTCAACATAACAAAAAAATCTACATAGATTACCCTACCTTTTGAAGCTCTTAAAGTCATATTCCCCATGGTCAATATTTCACAATGTGAAACACATGAATCTCATATAACCAATAACTCCATCCTAACAACATGAGGCATGAAAAAGAAGGAAAGCCTAACATGTATTCTAGACTAGACAACATAATCAATTATACAAGTAAAACACACCCATAATTAAGGTCTAAAACCTTATTCATACGAAATTACAATTTTATCAATATAACAAACTATAACAAGTAATAATATATGGTCATATTTAAAAAATTTAAAACCACAAATGTGGGAATATGGAACTTTAAAAATATATAATTCAAATAAAATCAATGAATGGCAGAAACCACCAACCTTGATGTCATATGATCAACACTCTTGAACAGAGACCCTTGAATCACCCTACAAAAACATAGCTATAAAAAAATTTACAATATTTCAACATTTACACACTCACAAGATTATAAGAATCAGGAAGAGTGGATCTAGGGTAATTGTGAACACACTGGTGGAATTCTGACAAACCTCACGACATCTCAATCAGAGATCGGATGAAGAAACCAGAGGGGCTCAAATTTAGTGGATACTTAGTTGTCTCAAGTACGAACAAATGAGAGATGAAATAAGTTCTTGAAATGAGATGTGACCCTGCTCTGATTCATCAATTAAAAAGAAAAACACACTGTGTGTTCTCTAAATGTACATGTAAAGTACTTAAAAACAATCCCTTTTATTCCTTTTTTCTCAAAGGAAACCAGAATTCAGGATCCGTACATAAAATGAAGATCTGGTTTCTTACACTAACATTATAGTATGGGTTCAACATCACTTATATAGGATTCCATGTATTAAAAAATTGGATCTAGAATTCTTGGAATACATTGTACATGCTCACTTTATCTTCTGTTTATTATAGATACACTATATATAATCTAAGTGGGATTCTACAGTCATGGGGAATGGGTTCTTGGATCATATAGTTCTACATTATACCCAATTACTTTTGATGTTTTCCATGGAATGAAATTGGATTTTAGGTCATTGTATATGTCTCATTTCCCTTATAGTACTAAAAAATTAAAATTCTACATAAGCCATAGATGCAAGATACTTGATATCCTGGTGTAGGGAAGTGTTAATACATCAATATTTCATGTTTTTATTCACAATTAATGAAAATGTTTTTATCACAACATTAATTAGTAGAAGAGTTTATGTCACTTATCATTTGTTGCCTTTATTACTGTTATAAATGCAAGATTATTTAGATATATAGATGGATTTTATTTCATATATACACTATTTTTGGGATCTATTATTTTTTACCACATATTATTTGGTCCATAATTGGGTACCCAAATAGCTCACATGGTTTTAGTTTCATGAGTTTGGATTCATTTTATCTATTGTTACTCTTTGACATAAAATATATGGAGAATATGAATGATTCAGAGCTTTTGAGGATAAAGGATATAGCCTTTGGGTACCAATATAGTTTGGTTTTCAATTTATTGTATCAATTATATAATAGATAAATATTTTAAGTTTAATATGGATATAAAAATATTTTTTACATGGTATTATTTCTTTACTTAGCCATTTATATATTTTTTAGATTATTCATTTTCGGTTCCTTGCAGTTATAGTCTTTCCACTATTAATTTATATATTTTTTAATGTCGTTATACTCTAATAATGTGGGTATGGTCTCCTTTTATACCATCTTGTTACCCTTTATTATAGTTGGAATTCTCTTACTTATGGGGAGATCTGACTGAGGCTAGGTGGTTGATAGTCTTAGGCACCCATTTTAGTGGATCTCAATTTAGGATGATAAAATAAATTTCAAAGTTTTAAATTAGTTATTTAAAATATATAAATTCATATAATAATAGTTAAATAATTTTATATAGAAATAAAAATAAAAATATGTAATTGATTCTTTAAATAATTAATTATTCATTTTGGATGGAAACATTGTTCATTTGGTATACATTAAAATATAGATTATATTCACAGATATGATTTAAAGTACCTCATTATGAAAATGACAATATTATTCAAATTAAAAAATTATTTAGAATATGAAATATGGGTAAAATATAGTTTAATGAAATTTTTCCTTCATTTTAAAACATTGATGAAATTATGTTAATGAAAATATGGGATTAGAGGAAAACAACTTCATAACCGAACTAGAAATAATGTCAATTTTTACAACTAATAGTATTTCGATCATTTTAAGTACCAATGAGTGAAAATAATTATATTACATGATGGTTTCAGGAATAACTGTATCATAATTTAAAATATGGTTTCCAATGTATAAAAATAATATAATCTTCTTCAATGTATATTTATCATAGACAAAACCAAAATAAAATGAGATTGTAATGTAATCAATTGCCTCAAATATCATAATGATTTTTAAACAATTAAAAAATATATAACAATTATTTAATTATTATAATTATTTAACATAACTACATTCTGCTATAATATACTTTATACCATCTCATTATAAATTCATAATTATACTTTTATTAGTAATTCATCATTAAAATGTATATTTGGGTGAAAACTTGTGCATTTTCCTGGTTAGTTTTTGTTTTACGATTATAGTACATGCATCATTTTCATATTCTAATCATATAAAGAATATTTATCATAACATAATAATCATATATATTAATTAGATGAAATTTCAAAACTATTCAAATAAATTTGTGATGAAAAAGTAACTGCATCACTTTAGGGAGATGTTGGTATGTATTTACAATTGAATGATGTTTCCACATTTTGATGTATAAAAAAGGATGGTTAAATTTAAATAAAAATTACATAATCATTATTATATAATAAATATCATATAAGTTAATTAAATTAACCCATATTACTATCCATGTAATATAGAAACATAAAATGTTTCAAATCACCTTGTGGATGTTGTATTCCACCATAATGCAAAAGTGAAATTATTGTTTTCCACTAATGGAATGGTATATAGGTAGATAATGTATTACAATTAACGAATAATTATTTCATTAATATCAATAAATAGTATTAATTAAATAATATTAACAATTCAAAATTACATTGGTGGAAGATGAAATAAATCACATTACATGAAGGTAGTCCTCACAGATTCATAGACAAAGCCTTCAATTCCCAATTGATGTAGAAGGATATTAATAAGAGTTTCAATATAATCATAAAAACATATTATTATATTAATGATACTATAGTGTCAATTTGTGATTTATATAATTGTTTGGTAAATGTTGGAATAAAAGTAATTCCTTTTCATTGAGAAACATCAATTTACTGATGTTATAAGCCTTAAAATTATGGTATTCTGATCATAAATGGACAAATATTACATCGGTATGGATGTTATTTAATAATTCATGGATTAATTTTTAATACTAGATGTATCATGATATATTAATAAGAGAAGAGAGGTGGTGTCCTTTTATAAGGGAGGGAGTGGAGACACTCAGAAAATTTAAAAAATAATAAAATATATTAACGCACTTCTCAAGAAAAATTGACCCAAAAGAAGAATATAAAAAGAAAATATAATATAGGGTGAAAATATGACCAAAAAAATATTTACTTATATTTTTATGTTATTTTATCACTTTTCCTTTTAGTTTAACTAATTCATATCCCATTTGTCTATTACATTGTAAATATACTTTTACCCGATTATAATTTATAATGAACAAAATTTTAGTTTTAATTAAAAAATAAATTTATTATGTTTACACATAATTTGAATACACATTACAAGATTAAATACCTATATTTGGGAGAAATTAATTTTTAAATAAACCCATATAATGGTTTGTAAAATCATTTTCTTGAAAAATACATTTTTACATATAATAATGTTTTCACTCAAAAAATACATCATATTTTCCATTTTTGTGACCATAGTAGAATTATACGGCATATAAAGGATGAAATAAATTTTAAAATTTAATTAAAAAATAAATACATTGTAATTATATTAGTGGAAATGAAAATTTTCTATAAAATTCAAATTTTAGTCACTATTCATTAAAGAAATTACTCTTTTCAGAAAAAATTATAAAATACCACCTTAAGAAAAAGATGATATGATGATTTATAAAATTATATCATTTTTGTAAAATACCATATTTAAAAATATTATATATTAATTATTATAATCTATTGTCATTTTACATAATAAAAATGAAATTTAAAATAAAAAATGAATTCATTAAAAATTCATTGCATGATTTTTATTAATAAATAAATATATATATATTTAATACGACCATTATACTTGTAATTGAATATGATGTTATTTATATTCATTAATTCCAATTCAATGAGTATTTAATAACATTAAATTTTAAAATATTAATAATCAAGTGTATATCATGTTTTTCTTAGTCTATTTTATGTGTGTGCTGAATGTTATCAGTGGAATAAAAAAAATTAAGATAAAATTACGTCATAAAATATAATTGTTACATTCCTAGATAAATTATAATTATTTAACCTCTAAAATATATTTACATTGGTTGATACTACCAATAGTGATCATACTCAAATAGTATGACCTCTATGTTCAGTGCTTATAAAGGATCCAGTGTATACTTATTTATGATATATATTGGGAAAACATCCTAATTTCTAAGGGTAATCAATGGATGATTTAAGAGATAATTACATATAGTTCAATGATCAATAATTTTGAAGTGAATATTATATTTACATATTAGATTTATCTTCATTATATATTTTATAAACCTCATATATTTGGTACTCATTGAAAAACCCTATCACCGGCTTCTATCAATAGATCTTAATGATTATTTTCAGCATAAATTATTTATCATCTCTAAGATTCCATGATATGCTATTGAATGTGTCTATACATCTCTTAAAATTCCATAACATTAATGTGTCCCTTTAGAATTCATTCCCTATATTATCCTAGAACAAGGGAGTTCACTACTCCTTCAATAGAGGACTCCATAACTAGACATCAGAATTCATATGTGAAATTTATTTTTCAAAGAATATATTATCAAAGGAAGGTTTTGATCCAGACTACCTTCTGAATAAAAAAATGACCTAAATTAATCCTTGATTATTTTAATTGTCCGCTCAAACATACTATCATTCAGAGGATGATATGTAGTACTAATTATCAACTTATTATTTAGTTCCTGTTGAAAACTTTTCTGTAACACTGAGGTTAAACATGGACCATGATAAGATAAGATATAATATAGTACAAAATAATATCATACCACATCCATGTTGTATATCCTTGAATAATGAAAAAGATAGAAATATTACATTTTTTCATTGAAATATGATGACATCATGTGAAGAATGATAATAAACAAAATAGAATTGTTCATATTATATGTATGGGGGTTTTATATTAGACAATCGATTCTATTGTTTTTGCATTTAAATTTTTTTATTTTTAACTTTTAAAACATACCCTATGAATTTTTCCCTAATAATTAAATTTTTGATATTCTAGGAATCGAGATTGAAACTCTAATATAACCCTTTTCATGTTATATAATAATAAATTATCCTTTTGATATATATTAAATCTGTATATATGACATGAATAAGGAATGGTGAGCTTTGATTGTCATAAAAAAACCTTCTTCATGTCTATAATTTATTGGAAAAATGTTTGGTTTTAGAAAAAACCCTATTAATTAAAATCATGACTATACTCAATAAACCTTCTCACTATTTTATACACTTTATCATTCTTCTTCTTCTTCTATTTAATTTTCATATGGTTGGATGATTAAACATTAATTTGGGAATGATATCATATGTCCCCGTACTAATATTTGAAGGATGTTTTCCTAAAGACCGATATATATATTGTATCATTTATAATTTTTATCTATTGACAAGTATAATATATTATATTACTGAGAGAATCAGTTACCCCATTCACCTTCCCATGGTTTTAGTGAATTGAATAGTCATAATCATTAATCAAATATTAAGATATGATTTTGTTCATTTCCTACTCATTAAGTGGGAATGTATACATCAATATTTTTTGATCAGTTTATATGCAATATCATATAATATGTAGATAATGCATCCTTATTTTCAATAAATAAATTAACATTAAAAACTCCAAATCTTGAGTCTGGAAATTTTTCTCATGAAACTTATATTAGTGTTAGGCATACTGTATCACCATGGAATTATTAAAAATGATGAGACAAAGTCCCTTATTACCTGAATGACTATAAACTAAAATAAAATATCTAATATATTGTCGTGTAATAATATGTTCTTTTAAAAATATTCATTTTAACTAATTGATATTTCTCTTGAATTCATCCATCCATAGGATCATAGATTCCATATATACAAGAATGGAAAGTGGATAATATCTATGAAAAATTCATCAAAAGACATTGATTACATACATTCAGCCCCTGAAAAATACAGATCATAGTTACCATGGTTGGTATAGACCATTGGTTAATAACATCCATCATTCAAGGATCTGCAAAAAATCATCGCATGAGGTTATATGACCCCAAAATGAGACCAACAATTTCCTAATTCACACTTGATTACTTTGACATAAATATTATCCTTTCCTGATGTCTTCTATATAATCATAAAATCAACTTCATGAACATTTATTATATATTAATTTATGTGAGTATCATCTATAAATACAACAAAATAATGATTAGGGTAATCTCTAATGAAACTATTTCATAGATCAGTGAAGATAGTCGTTGCATTGGTATGTCCAAATGGAATTACTATAAGTTAATAATGCTCATACATTATATGTAAGGATCTGTTCGGTACATCATCATTCTTTATTCATTATTTATTATAATGGGAATGAATTCCAATCATTAAATTGTATTTAGAATCACATTGTTGATAAAAAAGTAATCAATATGGGGTATATAATACATATTCTTGATAGTGATTTCTTTCAGATCCTAATAATATATGAAAAGATTCACAAACCAAAATATTTTTTCTAAAAAAATAATTAGACCCTACAATGGAGATGAAACTATTTGTATGAATCTCTTTTAAATATTATATTGATGGAGCATCATCAATTCCTAAAAATTAATTATGGCCATTCAATAATGATTCTTCAAAAATAATGTTTTTCTATGTATGAGTTATATTGAATACTCCAGTATAATATTTAGTTAAATAAATTTGTTGTATTAATGATATATGGAAAAAAATCCAAAAAATGTGAATATCTATTCTCTTGAGATCCTCCCAATACATTTCATATATATGTACCTCATGGAGATTCATTGAAGACTTTATAAAAAAATTTACACTCATTGGATGCTCATATTAATCCATAAAAAATATGATATTATATTGATTCATAATATCCACTATGACATCACTTTTTAGTCAATTGAGAAGGGAAATATATATATGGATCTATAATATGACAAAAATCAAAGAGAAATCATCAATATGGAGAATCACAAGATTTATTGCATGAACATTCCCACATAATTCTATCATAGATAAGATATTGAAATTAGATATGATCCGGATACAATTATAATCTTTTATTGTTAATTCATTTTCAAATTCTTGAGGTGGTCCCATGATACCCATTAAAAATACATTAAGAATTAAAGAGTGGGTATATGTAGAAGTAGACAAGAATATTGTAGTTCTAGAGTATATTTAATATTTACTTTTCACACATTCATTCTTTTAACACACATTAGTAGTTATAGAAATAGAATTACCTATATCCTTTTTCAAATAGTGATTTTTTAGGCCTACTATCTTCATTAGATAACATATTGGTAAACCGACATACATAATGTACAATATCCATAAATTGGAAATATTTCGCAACATTGGTTTAGTCCTTCTTATACATAGTTTTTATATGATTTTTACTCCACATAAATATGAAATAGCTTTATAAAAATACTTTTCCTAACTGAAGAATTTCACAAATTCATTTGAATAATTTCATTGGATCATTTCCACATATATTTGGCATAGATCTAATTATAAAATCATTCCATCATGGGATAAACCATTTGAGATTCGATGAAGATCCATTTTTGAATTCTTATTATTAAAAAAACTATAATAATTAGAGTTAAAACTCATAAATTATACCACAAGAACAAATTAAATGATTTATTCATATTTACCAATGTCTCTTAAGGATAACGCCATTATATTATATTGTGATAGTCTCAAAAAGATAAAATCATTTTTTATCATAAGGTTGAGGATAATCCTAGAATCAGACAATTAATTTCATGAAACCTTTTCCTCATATGTGCCAAAGGATTCTTCATCCTTTGGTCTTACCCCCTTAATGTCCCTATCCATCATAGTATGAAGAAACAGATTCAAATGTTTATTGATAAATACCTTTATAAAGACCTCACATTCCATGGAGTTTCTTTCTTGATTATTATTATTATTATTATTACTTCATGATTGTTATGTTTATTTATCAAAGATATATAATACTATGAATACATTCTCATTTTCATAGAACCTAAAAATAGAAAATAACATTTCCATTGAATTTATATATTTCATGGAACCTATTATAATAGACATCTATTAGAATTAGTGTGGGTATTATCACATAAAACGTAGTTTCATGTTTATCCATCCTTTATGAAATTAGAATCTATTCATGGTTCATTTTTTAATTTATATATTTTGATAGATGAGTTATCCCAGCATGCAAATATTCCATACCAGCTCCAAATAAATTTATTTAACAGTTATTAGGGCCATTTAATTTTTCTTTATCATTAAAAACTATCATTATAAAATCTAATACCATCAATCCTATAAATCCAAAATACTGTAACATAATCTATTAGAAAATAATATTAAAAGTAATTAACAATTTAAAAATTATTGTTTAAATGTCCATATTTTTTTACAGATTATCAATCTATGAAAATTTTAATTCATCGTATATCACATTCTTAAATTTTTTATTTATTTTGTAATATAAATATATTTTTAATAAATTAGTATCCATGAATAATAATATTTCACCTAATAAAACAGATAATTCAATGAAAAACATATATAAACATTGTGTCATTCTACACAAATGTTTAATACATTTTCCAATTATACATGCTTATGTACTGTAATGTTTTTTATTATTTAGAGAATAGATGCATAATAAATTCATTTATAAAATGATATTAAATATGTCCCAAAAATTTCTTCATATTAGTAACCTTATAATAATGTCCTACATAGAACCTTCCATCAAATCATATGGAAGAAAACCCTAAGAAATTTTGAGATAACATGCTCAGTAATGGAGAACATGAGAGATATTAATCATAATAGAAATAAGACTACCATTCGGGTATAACAACATAATTTTGTGCATGTTCTCAATAATGAATATTAATTACTAGATAATTATTAAATCATAATCTCTAAAATCCTTCAATATCATGATTCTTGATTTATTGGATTGTCAATATAGTAATCATCACCAAAGGTTCATAAGATATGCATGTGGTATTATAAATATAATAAATTATAATTATATTATCATAACTATTATATAACATGTCCATAGATAACAATGTGATAATATCTCCAATTACTCACATCACACATCAAAATTTGAACATAGATATTAAAAGTCATGTGCACACATAATATTGTGAGAGAACTAGTAAGAATGAACCTTACTTATCAAAATTCAAATATTGATAATCCTAATATTTTCCATTCATATAATCATCTAAATGGGAGATATTTATATGTAATTATTCATTAATAAATAGGCCTATAATAAACTCAATCATAGTATGACCATACTAAATTCATATGTAAGATATACATTCATTATACAATTTATCATTTCATCATAACATAAATTGTTGAAAAGAAAATGGTATTTGTAAATATTTCAACTACATAATAAATAACAATAGAAATAATCAATAGGGATTGAATCCTAAGATTATTTCCCCACATAATCATAAGAAAAAAAGGGATAATATTAAATATTGATATTCCATTAAAAGATCATTGGTGTATTATATGAGGAAAATTGATATCTCATTTTGAAATAAATTAATTATATTCCATAAATTTCTATAATACGATAGAAACCAATTTAATTGAAAAGAAGCATTGAAAATGTTAACATAATCTTCATGTAAATGGGTATTTATTAGGCTGGGATAATCCAATTGTAACGACCCAAACATTCAATAATGGAAATCCCTCTAGATCTAATTAAATTTCACTTTATGTAAAATGATTATAGAAAATGTAAACATCTTTGTTATTATGTAATGAGTTGTGAATAATACTAATATATCCGTTGAAAAGTGATCCCATGATTAGTATAAATATAGGGAATTTCAAAATCCAATTTACATAGGAAAAGTAAGTGATGGCCTCATCCAGTAGAGTTTCCCAATGCATAGCCCATTTTTCAAAACTCAGAAAATAGGTGGTGTCATTTGGATTTTCTCTTGACCAAGCCCAATCCATGCTTCAATAGGTTAAGCTCAAGCAGGACCTCCTAGGGAAGAAGTGGATGTTGATAGAGATTACCACCTGAGCAATGTTATCCGAGCCAGCCCAAGAGTCTATCACCAACACATACCATACTCTTCTTTCTTATGTGGTTGTTATAAGGGGTTATGTAACAAAACTGTATCACTATGGTTATGTACATTATTTTTTTATATAATAATGAATATATTTTCATGTTATTTTTGTTACCTTGTAAATAGTTTTTAAAGCACAAATAGTGTTTTTAGTTAATATTCAACTAAGAAATATATTTTTATGAATTAATGGATTTCTGTGATAAATAATATTTCAATAAAATATTATTATTATTATTAAATTAATTTTTATTAAATATAAATGATAATATAATTTTATGAATGCAATTGTAATTTTTATTATGGTTTGAAATCCATTTTTGTCTAAACCCGTGAATTTTTGATAAATGTCATCTTTTATTTTAAATGTGAAAATTTATATATCAATAAAATTATTAATATAAAATAAATATTATTTTTCTAATCAAGACGTGAAAATTATGAAACGGAGAATTTTTCATAATTTTCTAAGACAATAATTTTTTTGGGAAAAAATTAAATATCGTTTAAATATATAATGCGTTTTATGACATCATAATGACCCTATAGTGATGTAATAAAATACTATATGCCTTATGATCGGCCCATATATTGTTTAACATTAATATAATGTGATTTTTGGTTTGTTTGATTTATTTTACAAAGCATTAATGGACCTATAATCCTTATTAAACATCTTGTCTCTTTAAAGTGTTTTCCATGGGAGTGTGACTCACCTCCATGAAGAAACCCCACTATTTTAAAAAGTTTTGACTTTGGAGTTATAAAATATTATTTTACCCTCCCCTTCGGAAAAAACCATGGGAAAAATCGTGGGATGGTTTGTGGTTTGAATTAGTTTAATGTGAGGTCTGCCAATCCTAAATAATAAATAATTCCCTCACCTTTTCCTATATAAACCCACCCAACCTCCCACTTTCTCCTCACTCAATGCCTTTGGAGTTCTTCCAACCTCTTCCTTACTCTCCCTATAATCCTCCCAAGGTTCACCAAGCCCTCAAAAAGCCACTCTCAAACCTCTCTCAATCCTTTTGAAGCACACTTCCAAGTGAGGGTTTTTTTCCCTTACCATTTTTATCCAATATTATTTAAATTATTATGCCCTTTTCATTTCAATTATAAATGTCGGGTTATGGTTTAACACCTCGACATAATTCCCTATTTATGTTTTAATAATGTGATTCCCATTTCACTCTCATTAAATCCTTCCAATCTACACCCATTACTATGCTGAAATTCCAAAAGGAATTTCCCTCTCTTTTACATTCAAGAAATTATTTTGTATCATGACTCTAAATTACATTAAAATTGTTAGGACATGTATATATATTACCTCCTTAATTTCAATTTGATTTTAAAATTATGAGACACCCCATTCACTCTCATCAACCACTTTTATTAATTTTGACGTCACGACGTTACTTTGCCGAAATTGCACAGATTTTCCAAGCCAATGTAATTGTATAGTGAATACCATGCCCATTTCTCTATCAAGGGTATTCACCTTTATGAAACATTAGTTATCATTTATAAAGTTTCATGTATTATTTCCACATTCCTTTATAGTGGAATAAAGGATTATTTTTTATGAATCCAAGTTATATGATCCATGTGGAACACTTATTTATGAAATGAAATGTTTAAGAAGGGTGTGCCCTTATAGCGCTCCAATGATTTTGGTAAAGTATATTATAATGATAAGTAATGTTAAATGGGTGTTGAATCTTGATAATTCATGTGAAAGGATGTTTTACTCATGCTTCCTGTGCAATTAGGATTTACTTATGCTCCATGTGCAATGAGCCTTGGCTCATGCTAATTCTATGTTAAGTGTTGATGCCACATTTCCATGTTATGGTTATCGTGATTTATCTTGCATTTATATTTATGCATCTTTTGTTCTATTTTGATATGCCTATTTCAAAACATGTATTTTATTCCACATTTAAATCCATGATTATTCCCTTACTGGGATTTATATCTCACCCTTTTTTATGCATTTCCTCGGGTTATCCCATGCAATGCTATGTACAAGGGAATGTGGTGGTCATGTAAAATATGTTTTCAATAAAGATGTTATATTTCATGTTTTATGTTTTTATTTAATGTTCGTAAGCACCGAAGACACTTGACCTCTTGATCTACCATTTTGTATCATGTGAATGTTTAATGTAATAAATCATGCTTAAGTTTCAAATAAAAAGCAGGGTTGGTATAGTTGATATCAAAGGATAGGATTAGTTATTTTTGGTATTAGGACTAAAAAACCCTAGTGAAGCCTTAGAGAAAAGACTATGTATAATAAAAACATCCCTATGTTTTGGTTGGTATTGAGTAAGTCGTTTATCAGGAAAATTCATCTCTGTCTGGATACGAGCTGGTAGAGGCGGCTTTGGCATAGATGTATCCTAGAGGTAAAACCCGAAAACACCACTTTGAGATAGACTCAAACGAGAATTGGTGCATGACAACGGGCCTTGTTTCACTCTTGGTTACGACACTCTTGGGGGATATGATTTGGTAAATTCACAAGATTAGTATGAACCATTATTAAGGGACAATGAAAATTTCCTATGAATATATCTTAGAAAGTAGATCATGGATAACATAGACTGAATCATGTAAATTCATATTTTAATGAAATAAGAGTTATCTATAATTCATCAGTTTTGTCCTTGTATTACCCTTTATGTGTTACCCCAAACATTCCTTTTATTCCATAAAATTGCCTAGAATAGGAGGACACGGGCTAACAACCGATGTGAAGATCAATGTGATGATTGTACTATTGAGATGCCCAATACGATGTGAGCATGAATCGTGAACTTTGTCAGGATTATCACTCAACTAACTCGAGATTTGAATAGAAACATGGGTCAAGAGGAAAATTCAACCCCCCCCCCCCCAAGATGAAAAGGTCTCTATAGAGAGATTCATGAGACAAAGGCCTCATTCTTTTAATGGATCATCTAATCCCTGAATCATTGAACAATGGATCAACTCCATTGAAAAGATATTCTCCATCCTTCAATGTTCTCAACAAGAGAAGGTTATCCTGTATTCTTATGGTATGGAGGGTGTAGCTGATCAATGGTGGACGTTGAACAAAAATACATTTCCTAAGGAGGAGATCTAGGTATTAGAATGGAAGGATTTCTGGAAGCAATTTTTTGATAAATATTTTCTGTTCACCCTCTGCAATAAGATGGAAATGGACTTCCTTTCCCTTAAACAAAATGATGATGAATCTGTTTGATTGTACGAGGTAAAGTTCACAAGGCTTTCATTATACACTTCCAGCTTTATCATTACCCCCGAATGAAAGATTTACAACTTCTTTGGTGGGTAGAAATCTAGCCTATGGAATGCACTAGAAATCCGTGACATTTAATGCAATGAGGAAATTTTCGGATGTTCCCTCAAGGTCAAAATGGAGATCATAGAATCTCAGGGGTGTCATATGGATAATAAGTGTAAGGTGAACTTCAGTGCTGGTTGTTCGATGGATAAATCCAATGGTGGTAAGAAGATCTAGCACCCCACTTACCAAAGGTGCATAAAGAATCACCCTGGAAATTACCCGAAGGGTACATGAAAATGATTTAGGTGTGGAAGAGAAGGGCATCGGGATGTTAACGGTCAGACGAAAGACCCATGGCTGTGATAGAGGAGATAAACACTCCATTCAAACCTCAACGAGTGATTCATTTCTACAAATTCAATTAACCAAGCCATCCTGAAAATCAATTCCATAAGCCTAGGGTTTTTAGAGGGAACCAACAACCTCCAAGGAAGCAAGGGTGAGCATTTTCCATCACTACTGCTGAAGTGAAACCCGACAACGAAGTGGCGATAGGTACACTAGTTATTCATTCAACAATAGTGAACATACTTTTTGATTCAAGTTATATGAATTATTTTATATCTCGAATGTTTAGTAGAACAATACCATCACCACCCCAAATCCTGGATGTGAATATGTCGGTGAGTACGGTAAATGGGGTGATTATTCCATCCCATGAATATAACTCCTCCCCTGTCATAATCTATTAATTAAACATCCCGTCGAACCTAGTCATACTCCCTCTGGTAGAGTTTTATGGAATTCTCAACATGGATTGGTTTTCCTTATATAGATCCAACATAAATTGTCGTGAAAGGGAATCCACTCTCCATGTGGACAATCGACCACCGATTCATTACAAGTGCATGGAGGAAGATGAATCTTCTTTAGCTCAATCATCTCATGTATGGATATTACTACCCTATGAGCACGCGTATCTAGATCAGATGATTTATTCCAAGGAAGAAACCATCCAGGAAGACATACCTACTGTGAGGGAATTTGCTGATGTGTTTCCTGAGGAATTGTATGGTCTTTCTCCCAGAGAAGATGTTTAATTCTCAATTGAACATATACTGCGGGAGTTACCAATATCCAAAACTCCATATAGAATGTCTATTTGTGGAGCTTGAAGAGCTGAAGAAAAAACTATAGGAGAATCTAGATAAAGGTATTATATGCCCAAGTGCTTCACAATGGGGTGCACCATTCCCCTTTGTCAAGAAGAAGGATGAGTCAATGCGCCTTTGCATCGATTATCACGAGCTCAAAAAATCACGATAAAGAACAAGTACCCTCTCCCATGAATTGATAACTTGTTTGATCTTCTACGTAGAGCACAATACTTCTCCAAGCTTGATTTGTGATTGGGATAATATCAAGTAACGGTAAAGAAGGAAGGTATCCACAAGACTGCTTTTTGTACAAGATACGCTCAGTATGAATTCATAGAAATTCCTTTCGGACTCACTAATGCTCCAGAAATATTCATGGACTTGATGAATAGAGTCTTTAGATATTACATCAACAAATTTGTGGTAGGCTTTGTAGATGATATTCCGATATACTCCAAAACCATGGAGGATCATGAGGAGCATCTAAAAATTGTAATAAAGAACTTGCAGAAGGAGAAGCTTTATGCCAAGTACAGCAAGTGTGAGTTATTGTTTTTGGAGGTATCATTCGTGGGCCATATCGTCATAACAAATGAGATATATGTGGATCCCTCCAAAATAGATGCAATTGATGGATAACTAAGGCCATCATTGGTAACAGATATATGTAGATTCTTGGGGTTATGTGGATATTATCGATGATTTGTGAGAAATTTCTCATGATTGTACAACCCTCATACCAAGCTAACTCATAAGGTAGTAAAGTTTTCCTACAGTGATAAATGCGAAGAAAACATCATGGAGTTGAAAATGAGTCTTACCACTGCGCCTGTTCTCACTTTACCCGCAAGTGGAGAACGTTTGGTGGTATTCAATGATGCTTTGAAGAAGGGTATGGGATTGTGTTAATGAAAAATGAAAAATTCATTGCCTATGATTCACGGAGATTTAATTTTCATTAACAGAACTATCCAACACATGACCTCGAGCTGGTGGTAATGATCTTCTCTTTGAATATTTGGCGGCATTATCTCTTTGGGGAGAAGTGTGAAATATATACGGACCACAAAAGCCTCAAGTATATAGTCACACATAAAGAGTTGATTATGTTCCAATGATGATTGTTATATCTGATCAAATATTATGACTACTCAATCCATTACCATCATGGGAAAGAAAACAAGGTGGCAAATTCCCTATATTGAAAGGACCCATCAATTCTATCATTGATGAGAATTGAAAAGGATCCAATCTTCTTAGATTTGATGACGATGGACATGGGAATTATAAAGAAGGGAAAATGATCAATCCTTTTACAAATGATTGCTCAACCATCACTTTTGGAAGGTTATATTATGATCAAATTAATGATGTGGGAAATTAGTAAAAAGTGGAAGCTATCGAAAAAGGGAAATCCTCAAGGGTTAATGTTAATGAAGAAGGAATTGTGAGAGTTAGGAAAAGTATATGTGTTCCATTATGTCTAGAGATGAAGATGGATCTTTTGGATGATGCACAGAGTTCAAATATATCTATCCACCCAGGAAACACATATATGTATCATGATCTCTGAGAGGATTATTGGTGGGATAATATGAAGAAGAAGACTGCAGAATATAAACCAAGTGCCTGGTGTGTCAGCAAGTGAAGGAAAAAAGGAAAAAGTCTGAGGGGATGATGAAACCATTGCCTATACTAGAATTGAAATAGGAGAACATCACCATGGTCTTTGTTACTTGACTTCCAAATACATCCAAAGAAAACAATGCAATCTGGGTTATTGTGGTGCATATTACAAATTCTGCACACTTGATTGCTATTTGGTAGGATTTCTCATTGGATAAATGGGAACAAATATATATCAGGGAAGTGGATAGGCTGCATGGAGTACCATTATCTGTTCTATCTGATCGAGATCCAACCTCTATGTTTTGGTAGAGTCTTCGAGATGCTCTGAATACTGAACTAAACTACAGTACGACTTGTCATCCTCAAACTGATGGACAATCCAAGTGGACTATCCAAACCATTGAGGAAATGTTGAGAGCATGCTGAATGGACATTAAATGAGGGTGGGATCAATATCTTCCTCTAGTGGAGTTCTTTTATATTAACAGTTACAACTATAGCATCCAAATGGCACAATATGAATCTCTTTATGGGAAAAGGTGTAGAAAACCGAGGTGTTGGGATGAGGTCGGTGAGCATAAGCTTATTGGACTAGAAATGGGTGAAGAAATGGTGGAGAAGGTGAAAACCATTGAGAATCATATCAAGGTATCCTAGAGTCGATATAAGATTTATGTAGATAACAATCGATGATATCTTGATTTTAAAGTTGATACATGGTTTTTCTACACATATCTTCAAGGAATAAGGTCATGAGGGTTGGAACGAAAGGGATGTTAAGTCCAAGGTACATCGTCCCCTTCCTTATTCTTGATCATGTTGGGGATCTAGCCTATTAACTAGCACTACCACCTACCATGTCTAAGGTACATGATGTCTTTCATTTATCCCTCATAAGGAATTACATACTAGACCCTTCACATGTACTCTCTACAGAGGTGGTATAGTTATTGGATGATCTTTCTAATTAGGAGCAACCCGTGATGATCTTAGACTGTAGAGAAAATGTTATACAAAATAAGACAATGCCCCTCGTCATGGTTTTGTGGTGAAACCACATGTTTAATGAAACGATGTGGGAAACAGAGGATGTGGTGAAGCAGAGTAACCCACATCTATTTTAGTGTGGGAAAATAAAATTTCAAGGGTGAAATTTTTTAAAGGGGGAAGATTGTAATTACCCAAACATTCATTAATAGAAATCCCTCTTGATCTAATTAAATTCCTATTTATGTAAAATGTTTATATAAAATCTCAACTTCTTTGGTTTTATGTTATGAATTGTGACCGTTACAAATATAGTCGTTTAACGGTGATCACATGATTTGTGTAAATATAGGGCTTTAACAAATCCAATTTACTCAGACAGAGGAAGGATGGCCTCATCCAGTAGACATGCCCCATATAAAGACCATTTGTCAAAACTCAGAAAATAGGTGGTGTCATTGGGCTTCTCTCTAGACCAAGCCCAATCTGAGCTTCAACTGGTTATGCTCGAGCAGGACCACCGATGAGAGAAGTGGGAGTAGGTAGAGATTACAACCCGAACAATGTTATCCGAGACACCCCAAGAGTTTTTCACCATCGCACACCTTACTCATTGGCCTTATGAAGGTGTTATAAGGGGATATGTAACAAGACTGTATCACTGTGGTTATGTACATTATTTTTCTATATAATAATGAATATATTTTCCTGTTATTTTTTAACCTTGTAAATTGTTTTTAAAGCTCAAATAGTGTTTTTAGATTATATTCAACTAAGAAATCTATTTAGATGAATTAATGGATTTTTTTATTAAATAATATTTTAATAAAATATTATTATTATTTTTAAATTAATTTTTACTAAATATAAATGATCATATAATTTTGTGAATATAATTGTAATTTTTATTTAGGTTCAAAATCCATTTTTCTCAAAACACGTGAATTTTCGATAAATGTTGGTTTTTATTTTAAAAGTGAAAATTAACATATTTCAAAAATTATTTTGTTAAAATAAATATTATTTCTAGAATCAGGGCATCAAAATTATCCAACAGTCAATTTTTCATAATATTATGAGATAATCAAGTTTTTGGGTAAAAATTAAATGTCGTTTAAATATATAATGTGTTTTATGACATCATAATGACCCAATAGTGATGTAATAAAATACCATAAGCATTATTTTCGGCTATTATATGTTTAAAAATTAAAATATTGTTATTTTTGGTTTGTTTGAATTATTTTACAAGGCATTAATGGACCCTCCAAGGCTTATTAAACATCTTGTCTTTTTAAATTGTTTTCATTAGGGAGTGTGACTCACCTCCACATAAGTAACCACATTATTTTAAGAAGTTAGGAACTTGGACTTATAAAATATTTTTTTTCCACACCCCATTGGAAAAAACCATGGGCAAAAACCATGTGCTGATTTGTGGTTTGAATTAGTTGAATGTGAGGTGTCTCAACCCTATATAAGATAGAATTCCCCCACCTTTCCTATATAACCCACACAAGATACCAATTTCACCTCACAAAAAGCCTTTTGAGTTCTTACAACCTCTGCCCTACTCTCCCTATAATCCTACCATGGTGTCCCGAGCCCCGAAGAATCCACTCTCAGGACTTTCTCAAGCCTTTGGAAGCACACTTCCAAGTAAGGGTTTTCTCTTCCTTTCTCATTTTTGTCCAATATTATACAGATTGTTATGGCCATTTAATTTAAATTATAAATGTTGGGGTATGTTTTCACACCTCCCACAAAATTCCCTCTTTATTTTATAATGATGGGAGTGCCCTTTCTCTCTCATTAAATGCCTCCCATGTACACCCATTACATTGACGAAATTCCGAAAGGAATTTGCCTCTCCTCTTTTACATTCAAGATATTCTTTTGTATAATGACACAAGATTCCATTAGAATATTTGGTAAATTTACGTATCTGACCCCCTTACTATCCATTTCATGTACATATAATGAGACACCACTTTCTCTCTAATCAACCATTTTTATTAATTCTTACATCATGTCGTTACGCTGCCGAAATTGCACCGATTTTCCAAGCCAATGTCATTGTATAGTGTATACAATGCCCATTTCTCTATCAAAGGTATTCACATTTATGAAAATTTACATATTGATTATCAAGATTCATGTATGAATTCCACATTCCTTTATCATGGAATAAATTATGATTTTTATGAATCTATGTTATATGATCCACGTGGCACACTTATGCATGAAATGAAATGATTATAAAGGGTGCACCCTTATTGTGCTCCAATGCATATGGTATAGTATAGTATCATGATACGTCAAGTGAAATGCATTTTGACTCATGCTAATTCATTTGGAACAAGGTTATTCTCGTGCTTCATGTGTAATAGGGATTTACTCATGATCCATGTGCAATGATCCTTGGATTAGTCTAATTCCATGTTAAGTGTTGTTGCCACATTTCCATGATATTATTATCATGCCTTTGTGTTTATGCTTATCTTGTTCTCTATTAATATTCCTATTATCTAACATGTATTGTATTCCTCATGTTATTCCCTGATTATTCCCTTACTATGCTTTATAGCTCACCCATTTCTTATACATGTCCTTAGGTTATCCCAAGAAATTCTAAGTATGATGGAATGTAGTGGGAATGTAATAGAAGTTTTCAATAAAGTTGTTGTGTTTCATGTTTTAAGATGTTTTGTAGTTTTACTAAAAACCAAAGGCACTAGACCACTCAATCTTATAGTTTGTATCAAGTGATGGTTTTATGTAATAAATCATGTTTATGTTTTAAATAAAAAGCAGGGATTTCATACCACTCAAGTGGTATATGTTTACAGAAATATTTGATTCACACCATTAGAAAAATTTCCACATTCATAAAATGGTAAGAAGATTCATTTTAAAATTTTCTTTAGAAAGTAATATATTTAAAAATTTTATATTAATTAAAAATTTCATAAAAATTAATACATTATTGAAAACCCTTTAATGAGAATATGGACATGGATGTAAAATATTCCATACTAAATAGGAAATAATATTAGTTTTTTTTAAATTCCTGATCATATTAATTAAATAACAGATGAAAATGGTACAATTACTTGATAAATACATGAATAACCAGTGTATAAGAAAATATTTTGGGATTAATGAATAAGGACCACATAATGTCCCTCAATTAAAATTTATCATAAACAATCCAAGAAATAAATGATATTACAATAGAGTCCCTTACCTCTATGTCATATTTATTCATAAACATTCAAGAATTATGAATAATATGATTTGATAAATTTTAAATCTATTAAAAATAAGTTTTTATACATAAAATTGTTAATATCATTCCTTTATAGGTTTTAATTATCCATTAATTATCAATTCATTCTAAAAAATGAACGATCATGTGAATAGTAGAATGGTTTCCATGCATGTTTCGGGTGAATAGTTCTAGTATATTCTCATTGGTAATGGTTTAATAATATTGAAAATAATATTTATGAAACTATAATAATATGTATTCATTATATAGATCTTTATAATAATTAAAAAAATCAGTTTTGAGGAGTGAATAACATCACATAGTGGATAAGTAGTCTGAAGCAACTCATGAGTGATGTTTATAATTCAGATGAATTAAAATAGCCAAAGAAAATCTGTAATAATAAGTTATGAAATCATTATGAAATCATTATTATCATTTATATTTGTTAAATCAATCCTGAGAACCATCCATTAATATAGTAAATGTATACGAATCACGTAATATTATGGAAGTCATTGACTACATGTACACACAAGTGTTGTTATTGTTTTCTAATATATGTTAAGGTATGATGGTAAATATGATATTATTAATAAATAATAATAATTATGAACAAAATATCATATATATTTTTATATATATATATATTACATTCATCATAATTACCCAAAAATAATGGTGGTTTTTATAAAACAAAAAAAAACATTTTTTCGTGTGGTAATCGTATATACATATTCTTGAAGGATGATTTCATTTATAAGATGATAGGGAAGGAGACAAATAAAAATTAAACATAAATATAATAACATATAATTATATTTTTATACATTATCCTTCATTATATGATGGATACATAATTTTTAGATATGTTTTAAGGTGAAATAAAATTGAAAGTACTTGATTAAGAGTTATACCCCATCATTGGGAAACCTCCTTTGGGTGACACCATAAGACGTGAAACGATTATATAAAACTAATAATAGGGACTATAAAATGTGGATATGGATATCACAAAATTATATGATTTCATTTTTTCAATCATATATTTCTACTGATGTGTAAGAAATAAAGGATAGGTAGTGTGATTTTATAAGGTGGAGAGGGGTCAAATTTGAAATTTCCCAAATTATTAAAATACACCAATATTCTACTAAATATAAATGGATAAAAAATGTTAAGAAGAAATTAACATATGAAATTATATCTAAATTTTACCATATAATAGGATTTAGTAAATTTTTAGGTCATCTTATTGGTTATATGTAAAAAAACCCTTTATTAAACAGATTTTAAATTTTATAGCAATAATGAATTTTTAACTCAGGTAATATTCAGAATAAAAAATATAATTAGATTATTGAATAATTTATATAATTATAAATAAAAATCTAGAATCAATTTTTCAAGATTCACTCCATATAAGTGGTGTAATATTTTTAAAAGATTCTTTCATGATGCAACTGAAAGTAGTTTCATAGATAAATACAATAACGTTGAACTTTTCTCATACCAAAAATTACCCATAATGTCAATTCAAATGAAAATATGTTTATTTTATTTAACGAAAGGTCACTTATTCAATTCTAATATAAAATCGAAAAAATGGTATATTTTAAATACATTCATGGAATTAAAAAATTTATATAAAATCATAATTTTTAACTATTAAAAGAAGAACTGTTCTTTTAAAAAACATCCAAATGTTTCTAATTGTGTAAATTTTTAAATGATGATATGAAATATGATTTCCAAAAAATATATAATTTTCAATAGAGGAATAAAATAGTTATTTATGATATTTTCTCATTAAATGAATTATAATAATTTTTTTATCAAAATATAAATTTGAATGAAAAAATGGTATCACTAAAAATGTGTTCTTAATTATTTTTAATTAATAAAAACATTTTTATCAGTTATAACCACTATAGATAAAATTACTAATGAATTTACTCATATTCATAACTACCAATTCAATGTAAATTTATAGGGGACTTAATTAAAATAATAATATTTCTACAGAATAACACAATCCATTTTTAATATTTTTTGCATGTAAAAAAAAATAAAAAACTATAATTTATTTAAAGGGAAATATATCATAAAATATCATTATATTTCAAAAAAATTCAACATGTCCCTTTAAAATCTTTTATTTCTCTATTCATTCCTATTGTTGGAAAGTTGCACCAATAATGATGCAGAAGACTAAGATATCCTTACAGGATTGCAATTTGTAATAAAAATACTTGATTACTTCATTAGAATCATGGGTAACTCATAGTGGGTGATGAATAATTATTATGAATAATATTCAATTCCTAATGAGGATCTACTTTTATTTCTTGATTATTTATGGGGTCAATGAATAAATTTTCATATGATGAAATATTGTCCCTATGTAAGAACCCAAATCTACTTTTCAGGTATGGATTTTGATTTTAGTTGGGTTTTATGAAAAAAAGAAGGAAATAGGGTATTATACATGTAGTTCTATATACACTACATGGTCCTAGTTTTGAATGTACATCCGTGTCCTGACCATGTAACGACCAAGCTCATAGTGGTGTGGTAACATGGTTGACCCACTTAAGTTGGGGGCTCGTTGTGGATACCCATACTTGATGTACACGGATATTACATTAATTTTGTAGAATACTTAATATATAAGAAAGCAAACACTCATGGACTGTAATAGTTTAGTGTCTTTGAAACGCGGATCATAGTCTTCTAATGGTGTTGAAAGATCTTCAACATCTCCCCTAAAGATTTTCCCCTTTTGTTTTCTTACCTAAAAACTTCTTTAATTTATGCGGAAAAGAAAACATATAAAGGGTGAGCTCAAATGCTCAGTAACGGTATGCGTGGATAAAATAAAACAAATCATATACATTTGAACTTAAAAAAACCTGAACATAATGATTAAACATCAAAATATTGAGCAATGACATAAAACATTATTGTGCGTAAGGAATAGATCATAAAGAAACATTAATAATGATAAAATAGCATGGGAATAGAACATGTAATTGTGGAAACCATTATGCACATGTTATTATTTCCATAACAGCCAAGGCATTGATGCCAAGACCATATTAGTGGACAAAGTACCTTTCTGAATCGAGTTCACTCCTCGTTTGAGTCCTGTAACACTGAACCAGATTAACTTACCGTTCCAGCCATGTCTATCTCATGAGATATAAATTTTTACCCAATGCATTAGAGGGAGATATAGGTCCCACCCATCTCATAATGAAATCATTCTTACTTGTTCCACAAAAGAAACATAAAAAATTCATCATAACCCATATAATAAAATGTGTTTCATAAACATCATCCCATCATAAAATAATCCATACAAAAAAAATGTATATCATTTCATCATAAGAAAATTGAAACCATGTAAATCATATAAAAATTATACTTGAATCATACACATATGAAATAATTCCATCTTATATGGAAAATGGTTTTGATAAAACACTTGAAATGAATTCTTGAGGAGAATATCCTTTCTTCTTCAAAATCATTTTATTTTCACAAAATGCCTTGCAATTTTAAAAGAAATGGATTTTGTTGAAAATAGTCATTAAATTGTGTAGAGTAACCTTCATGAAAATGAGGTGTTATGAAACCGTAAAAAATCCGTTCACGCCGTATAATTTAAAAATAACATTACCCTCGTACTTTTTTCGGAAATGTCAAAAAGATCCTCATGTCGTAAACAAAAGAAAAATTATTTTTATAACATTTGGTAAAATTCAAAAATGGGTAAAAAGTACATTAAACATACATGAAATAATATTTTGAAAATAGGGACATGGATGATAACAAAAACCCTAGTAAATACTTACGAATAAACAATCTCGGATAAGAGAGAGATTGGAATAGTTATCCCTTACCTTATGTATGATATGATTCATATGTATCTGAACATCCTGTATAATGATTTAAATAATGTCATTGACTTATTATAGAATCATATTCATTGTTATGACATCATATATGGTTCACTTATGTCTTTATATTAACCATTCTCTTGTAAATTCTTGTTAATGTAGCGTTTTGGGTAAAATCGTTTCATTTATCCTCTGTGTTTTGACTTGAATTTTTTAATATAATTACTTAGATCATGATTACTCAATTCCAGAATATAAAGCATGATTTATATATAATATATATTCAGAATATAAATATATATAATAGATTGATAAATGGAACGAAATACACCGTTCATGGAGACGATAGGCCGTACGCACACATGAACGCTGTTTTCATTTCCTTATTGAATTGAATGGAATTAAGTAGATTTCATAAATTTATATATACATAAATATAGTATCATTAATATTTCATAAATTTTATTATTATTCATTATATATACTTTATAATCATTCATGAATGGTTAACATGGAGAACGAATCTCATCGCATCATGGAGACGGTAGTCTGTACGTACGCACGAGCGATGATATCAATATCATGATCGTGGAGTTGTATTGAAGTGTATGTATAATATATAAGAATAAATATCAATTTAAAATAATAATATTTAGTTATTTATTTACACCATTATACCCATCCAAGTATGGTGGTGGTTGAAAATAGATTACACCACGGCGTGGAGACGGTATTCCATACGTACACACGCACGGTGATTTCATTTTCCTTAGGATTGGTAAAAGGTGAAATAGGGTTGTTTCATATATAAAATAACTTATCAGTTTATAAGTAATTCTGATGTTATTACTTTATAATGATACAGCTAAATAAGAAGATGTATAATAAGAAATAAACTTGAGGGAATCAGAAGAAGAGATTACCTCTTCTTCGACAGACCTTTTTTAAGATTCCTATTAAGGAAGTAGAGTTCGTCTTTTAAGAAACCAGAACCTCAAGAATTTTTATAGAGATTTGAATAAGAGAAATGGGTAGGTTTTAGACAAGCTTCAAGGCTCAAAAGGGTGTGAAGAGAAGAGGGAAGGGGTGCCCTTTTTATAAGGGAGGAGAGAGGCTACTTTGGAAAAACAGAAAATATTATTTTATAATAAAGTCATATTCGGTTTACAATAGCTCTAAATTGATTTATTTCTAAGATAAGGTGGTTATGGGTCTAAATAATATCATCCAACAGGTTTTAGACATGTTTAGGTTACTATTTTAACCTTATCTTTTAGATTTAACTCTAAGTTAAATAATTTATCTTTTACCGTGTCTTCTTGTTTTCTTACAATAAATGGTTAATAAACATACAATAACATGCCAAAAGAACCACAAGTGGTTCATTATTAATAAATATAACCTTATCTAAGTCGGTGTTCTGAACATTAGATTTTTAAGAATATAATAACAATTAGTAATATAATATTTTTTTAAAAAACTATTTTATGTCAATTTTGACACTATTTGGTAATTGATTTTTGTGAAAATCATAACAACATGATTAGTTCAAAAGAAGTTAATTAAATAAATACTAACATGTCATATTAACCTATAAAATTAGTGGAATTAATAAAAAGTCTAAAATTACATTTATTTGGGTATTTATAATATCAATTATGTTAATATTTCATTAATAAGGTAATTACTGCATCATCATTGTGTAATAAATAAATTAAATAATTTAATGTCAATTATTTTTAAATAAAATACCATTATGAATGGAATATTTTTATCGTTCTAATGAATATTTATAGTAGAATCTTTCTTATGTATAACCCTATATTAAAAATGTTTTAGTTATTAAACATTGCTTTAACTATTTTAACTCTTCTTTAAATAAAATAATAATAAGTATCCTAATCTAATCCAAGTGGAACTAAAGGGTAATATTTTTTTCCTAAGGTTGTATTTGGTCGAATTCCACTTATCCAATAGTATTAGGATATGTTTTAGGGTAATAATAATATCATTTTTACCCTTAATTACCTAATTTACTTTTAACCGTGGAAAATAAAAGTAAAAAGTTACTATTCACCAAACATTATTTTTATATTATTGACCCACATTTTACTCCTTGATATTAACTGTTTCTCCCAGATTTTATAAATCTATTCATAGATACGGTTAAATTATGTTTTATGTAAATTTTAAATTCTCCAAGGAGGTGGGTAAAAGACGGTGAGAAGTTCAATAAAATATTTTTTTATCTAAAATTATTATAAAATGACTCCAATGAATTTCATTTATCTTATATAAGTATTATGTATCAATTTTGAACTAAAATAAATTTACATAAAATAAATAATTATTTAAATAAAAATTCGGTTTTTAAATAGTAACCATGTGTTTTCACTATTCATAAAAAATGGATCGTTTTCCAAAAAATACCAAAAATTCATTGTAGGCTAATTTCAATATTCTGAATCCAAAAATGAAGTCCATTTTGAAAGATAAAATTTATAAAATTTTAAAAATTGGGTATTACTATTCATAACAGATAGTTTATATAATATTTTAATAACATATTGTTGTTTAGTGAAACTCGGTATTGCGTACAACACAGACTATCGTTGAAGGTCGCAATTGCATGTAATTTATGCCAAGTCAGGGTTGTGTGTAGTGCAAGACTCCATTATTGTTGCGTATAATAGAATCCATCAATAGTTCATTTATACATTGAATATATATATTTATACACTCAATGCTGCGTAGAATAACTACTATAGAATGAACTTAAAATTGTGTGTAACAGGATCCAATAATAGTGTTGTGTATACTACATGTTAATACAGTCTGGAATATAGCGCAAGATAATTTTGGTGTAGTGTAGAGCACAAGACATAAATGAATTCAAAAAGAATAATTCTTATAAAATCTCGTGTTGTTTCATTCTACCCCCCTTAATATGAATTTCTCCCTCGAAATTCATCGATATTTTAAATGGTTTAGTACTTGAATGGTTGTTTCAAAAAAACCACATCGTAAAAAGGAACACTAAAAAATAATTAGAAAAAGTGACGTATGAAACATAACAGTTACCCAAATTAACTCATCACTGGGTTTCCACATAAGAGAATATATGTGAAAATATGGATATGGAAGAGAAATATAACCATCAACTTCTAATAAAGAGTGGTAGAGGAAAAGGCTATAAAAAATACAACAATCACAAAGCCATAAATTTGTGGGGCTCTAAGGTACTATCTAATTCGTCAGATATAAGATCACTAGGACAACATTTTTGGTTTTCAAGATCATTTCCTATAGTTGAAGAAATTGGAATGAGAATAAATACTTTATTGATTTTGGTACAATCTCACTGTTTCTCATTCCTTGAACAATTTCCACTTCATCTCTTAAAGAAATGAGGTCGAATTTGTCATTCGTGATGTGTTAGCAGATCATTTGATAGAATGATAGGTCATTCCATCTGTCGAAAAAAAAGGTTTGCAAAAGTTATTAAATATACATAAGTTCATCTATAGTGTGATTAATCGTATATGGTGCCTAAAATGGATTTATACTTCATATATCATACCAAATAATAAATTGAAACTAATTTATAGTAACCATGGACTTCCTGTAGGCCAGTCGTAAGCGATAAAGGTCTGTCGCACATTGGTTGTGGGATTGATTCCCACAACCCTGTGTGACGTGACAATTTGTCGCCCATTTTACAGATTATTCCTTTTCTTAAACTACACTATTATAATATTCTATCAATAATATCAAAAAAAAATTCTAACCGTAAACAATACTAACTTATGTTCAATATAATCTATTCCAATCATTAGGCTTATCCAAAAGACTTCTTTCTAAACTCATAGTATAATGAAAACAATTACTAGAAATGTCATCTGCTTAGAATTTGAATACCATCATTTATCCCCAATATATCATATGATATATCTTGGTGGTCACATTCCAAACATGTGAATACCTTAATCATGTATTATTATAGTACCATAGTGAAAACATGAGTGCTATCAAAAGTTAACTCTTTCCACATACCAAAATCCAAAAATTTCTATATACTCAAACCATGATATCACTATGTCCTTATATCAGTCATAAGCTCATTTTAGTTTTTCTTTATCGCTTCATTATGCACGTATCATCTTCCTTCCAAAAATATTTGAATAACCTTTCATGGTTACTAGTGCCATTCAATATATACTTTCAAATACTTTAGGAAAATAAATAGTGTAACAATAATTAGATGTGTCTTTATTCCATAGTACCATTACTTATACAACATAACTCTTGATAAACGCAAATCATTCCACGACCTTCTTAAACCATTGACCAAGCATTAAAAATTCTTGCATCTTACAAATCATTTGTAGTCTCTTCATCATCATCAACATAAATACTACCCATACGAACATTCTGATTCTCTTTATGAGACTTTCCCTTAGGGAATTGGTTTTCATAATGCCCATATATTCCACATTTTAAACATTTAACCATTGTTGATGTCCTATAAATACCAATATCTTTGTCCATGGTGTTAACTAAACCTTTTCCTTTGCACTTACTGGCTTTGTGTCCTTCTTTTCCACACCAAAAGCATCTTCTAGTTCCTTTGAAACATTCTCCTTGATGCCTCTTCCCACATTATTTACATGAGGGAAATTAAGCTTTCTTTCCTATATGATCATCATAAAACTCCATCATTATTCTATTAGATGAGTCAAGAAACATACCAAAGTTGAGATTATTGATCATATTATGAGATTGCAGATTAGTCAAAAAAACGATGTTTGGACTTCCAAATCCTGTTTCATTTGTTTGCTCATGAAGAATATCAATCCATTGTCCATCATATCCTCCATTCTCATGAATATTCCTATTTCCAGTAATTTTCTAAAACCCAAAAAGAATAGTGTGAGAGGAAAAAATCATAATCAAGTAGGAGTACCCTCAATATCTAACATCTTAGGTGTAATTATAATATCATTACCATAATTCTAGGACTATAAACTATACTTATACTTAACCTTACAGACATTCCTAGACATACATTAGAAATATCACTAGGGATCTCACTAAATCTTTCACATCTTATTTTCCAAAGGATAACTAAACCTTTCCTTAGATAACAACTATAGAGACCCATACTTGACATACAAGGATATTACATTACTTTTGCAGAATACTTAATACATAACAAAAACCAACACTCAAGGACTGTAATAGTTTAGTGTCTTTGGAAACTCAGAACATAGTCTTCTAATCGTGGAGGAAGATCATCAACATCTCCCATAAGGATCTTCCCCTTTTGTTTTCATACCTAAAACCTTTCGTTAAATCCTATGGAAAAGAAAACATATAAAGGGTGAGCTCAAATGCTCAGTAAGGGTATGCATGGAGAAAATAATACAAATCATATATATTTGAACTTAAAAAAATTGAACATAATGTTTTAACATCAAAATATTGAGAAATGACATAAAACATGGTTTTATGTAAGGCATAGATCATAAATAAACATTAATCATGATAAAATAGAATGGGAATAAAATATTTAATTGTGTCAACCATTAAGAACATGTTATGATTTCCATAGTAGCCAAGGCATTGCTTCTATGATCATCTTAGTGGACAACGTCCCTTTTTGAATCATGTTCACTCCTCGCTTTAGTCCGGTAACACTGAATCAGATTAATTTAACATTCCATCCATGTATATCTCATCATATATAAATCTTTACCCAATGTATTTGAGGGAGATATAGGTCTCATCCATCTCATAATGAAATCATTCTTACTTGTGCCACAAAATAAAATTAAAACAGTCATCATAACACACAGAATAAAATGGGTTTCACAAACATCATCTCATCATAACATAATCCATACAAAAAAATGTATATCATTTAATCATAAGAAAATTGAAACCATGTAAATCATATAGAAATTATACTTGAAACATACACATATGAAATAATGGAATCTTATATGGAAAATGGTTTTGATAAAACATTTGAAATGAATTCTTGAGAAAAATATCCTTTCTTCTTCAAAATAATTTTATTTTCAAAAAATTCCATGAAATTTTAAAAGAAAAGGATTTTGTTGAAAATAGTCATTAAATATTGTATATTAAGCATTATTAAAATGAGGAGTTATGAAACCGTAGAAAATCTATTCACACCGTATAATTTAAAAATAAAACTCTCCTCATACTTTTGTCGGAAATGTCATAAAGTTCCTCGTGTGGTAAAAAAAGAAAATTATTTTCATAAAATGTGGTAAAATTATAAAATGGGTAAAAGACCATTAAACATACATGAAATCATATTTAGAAAACAGATACATGGATGATAACAAAAACCCCAGTAAATACTTATGAATAAACAATCTTGGATAAGTGTGAGATTATAATATTTATCCCTTACCTTATATCTGATATTCTTCGTATGTATCTGAACCTCCGGTATAATTATTTAAATAATTTCATTGAATTGTTAAAAAATAATATTCATTTTTATGATATCATATATGGTTCAATTATGTCTTTATATTACCCGTTCTCATGTAAATTCATGTTAAAGTTGCATTTTGGGTAAAATCGATTCATTTATCCTTCATGTTTTAACTTGTAATTATTAATATGATTACATAGATCATGATTAATTAATTACAGAATATAAAACATGATTTATATATAATATATATTCAGAATATACATATATATATAATAGATCAATAAATGCAACGAAATACACCGTTCATGGAGACAGTAGTCCATACGTACACATGAACGCTATTTCGTTTCATTATTGAATTGAATGGAATTAAGTAGATGAAATAAATATATATATTTACATAAATTCAGTATGATTATTATTTCGTATATTTAATTATTATTCATTATATTCACTTTATAATCATTCATTAATGGTTAACACGGAGAATGAATCTCATCGCTTCGTGGAGACGGTAGTCTGTACGTACGCAAGAGCGATGATATCATTTTCATGATCATGGAATTGTATTTAAGTGTATGTATAATATTTCAGAATCAATATCACTTTAAAATAATCATATATAGTTATTTAGTTACACCATTATACCCATCTAAGTAAGGTGGTGGTCGAAAACAGATTAAACCACGGCGTGGAGACAGTATTCCGTACGTACGCACGCGCAGTGATTTTTTTTCCGTAGGATGGATAGAAGGTGAAATAGGGTTGTTTAATATTTATAATAACATATCAGTATATACATAATATGGATGTTATTAATTTTTAATTAGAAAACTAAATAAGAAGAAGTAAAAGAATAAATAAACTTAAGAGAATCGGAAGAAGAGATTACCTCTTCTTCAACGCACCTCCTTTAAGTATCCTCTTAATGAAGTAGAGTTTTTCTTTTGATAAGACTAGAACCTCAAGAATGTTGATAGGGTAGTGGAGAAGATAAATTGTTAGGGGGTGGCTGAGCTTCAAGGCTCAAAAAGGTGTGAAGGGAAGAGGGAAGGGGTTCCCTTTTTATAAGGGAGGAGAGGGGCACCTTTGAAAAAACATAAAATATTATTCTATAATAAAGTCATATTCATTTTATAATAGCTCTAAATTGATTCATTTCAAAGATAAGGTGGGTATGGGTCTAATTTCTCTCAACCAATAGGTTTTAGAGAAGTTTAGGGTACTATTTTAACCTTATCTTTTAAATTTTACTCTAAGTTAAATAATTTAACTTTAACCATGTCTTCTTGTTTTCTTAAACTATATGGTTAATAAAATTACGATGAAAATCTAAAAGAACCCAAAGTGGTTCATTATTAATATATATAACTTTATCTTAGTCATTTGGCTGAACCGTATATTTTTATGAATATAATAACAATTAATAATATAATATTAGTTTTCAAAACTATTTTATGTCATTTTTGACAGTATTTGATAATTGATTTTTGTGACAATAATAAAAGCATGATTAGTTCAAAAAAAGTTAATTAAATAAATAATAACATGTTATATTAACCTATAAAATTATTTTAATTCATAAAAAGTCTCAAATTACATTTATTTGTGTATTTCTAATATCAATTATGTTAATATTGTATTAATAAGGTAATTACTGGATCATCATTGTGTCATAAATAAATTAAATCATTTAATGTATAAAATTTATAAACAAATTACCATTATGTAGGAAATATATTTATCTTTCTAATTAATAATTATAATATAAATTATCTTATGTATAACCCTATATTAAAAATGTTTTAGTTATTAAACTTTTATTTTAACTATTTTAACTCTTCTTTAAATAAAATAATAATAAGTGTCCTAATCTAATCCATGTGGACTTAAAGGGTAATATTTTATTTCTAAGTTTGTTTTTGGTTGAATTAAACTTCCAAAATAGAATTAGTACATGTTTTATGGTAATAATAATATCATTTTTACCCTTAATTACCATATTTACATTTAACCGTGGTAAATAAAAGTAAAACATTACTATTCACCAAAAATTATTTTTATCTTTTTGAACCACATTTTACTCCTTGATATTAACTATGTCTCTAGGATTTTTGAAATTCCACTCATAGAAGTGGTAAAATTATGATTTATATAAATTTTCAAATTCTCCTAGGAGGTGGGTAAAAAACGATGAAAAGTTCAATAAAATTTTTATATATCTAAAATTATTATAAAATGACCCCAATGAATTACATAGAACTTATATAGGTATTATGTATCAAATTTTACCTAAAATAAATTTAAATAAAATAAATAATTATTTAAATAAAAAGTCGGTTTTTAAATAGAAACCTAGTGTTTTAACTATTCATCAAAAATTGAATGTTTTTAGAAAAATTCCAAAACATCACCCTAGGCTAATTACGATATTCCAAATGAAAAAAATGAAGTCCATTTTGAATGATAAAATTTATAAAATTTCAAAATTTGGGTATTACTATTCATAACGGCTAGTTTATATAATATTTTAAAAACAAATCGTTGTTTAGTGAAACTCGTTATGGAGTACAACACATGTTATCGTGGATGGTCGCGATTGCGTATAATGTAGGCCAAGTCAGGGTTGCGTGTAGTGCAAGACTCCTTGGTTGTTTCGTATAACAGAATCCAACCATATTTCATTTATACATTGAATATATATATATATATACTCAATGTTGCGTAGAATAACTACTATCAAACTAACTTAAAATTGTGTGTAACAGGAGCCAAGAATAGTGTTGCGTATACTGAAAGTTAATACGGTGTGGCGTATAGAGAAAGATTATTTTGGTGTAGCGTACAAAAAAAGACATCAATGAAATTAAAAAGAATAATTCTCATAAAATCTCGGGTTGTTACACTGGTTGAGTCTTGAAAAAAGTGTGTATCTTTAATGAACATGTCTTGTAATTTTTTTATTTGATATATTATAGCGGGGTTCTATCTCATGTACTGAAACACATTCTTTGTCCCATGTTTTGAATATGAGCACTATGGAATGTCTCAAAATTCCCTGATTGAGCTCTAATTGAGACATATTCATGTGCGTTGGAACCCCACCAATGATTTCTCAAAACCCCTAGATACATTCTTCTGTATTCCCTCACTCACTTGATATATCAAGGGTTGAGTGTTTTTCACCTTTTTTATATATACGACGATTTAGGATTACTCAATGGCAGATGATCAAGTATATTAATCAACATCATGGTAGGTGGATTATGCCTTTCATTGTTTGCATTTGGACTACATATGTTAAAAGTGCCAAATACACATGGTTTGGTTATTGTGTGATTTGGAATTAAACCATATTTATTAGATTCTATGGTTTTATTGATTGATAAAGGTTTATTTCTTATTCTTAAGGTTAGATATCTAGTCTAACAGGCACCATATGGGTGTGTTTCCCTTTATTAATTTTATAGGATGATTGGTCTAGGATGCCTTCTAGGCTTTCCCAAAGGGGTCATTTATGTATGTTTTTATTGGAAATTTGGTCCCATGTATTTTGACTATGAGACCCTCCTTGGTGGTCATTTATATTTTAATAAATAAAATTTTACCCCATTATTAGACTATGAGAGCTTCCTAGGTAGTTGTTTATATTTACTTGATGCTATGTTGGAACGAAGGGATTAGATAGTAGGAGATTCACAGATGGTCATTTGTGGAAAATTTAATGATTCTGAAGAGTCTTCCAGGCTAGATCACTAGCTTGGATTCTGTCTTACATGATAGTTTAGATGGTCATATGCGATGTCTTTTTTTGTTACCTTACATGGGGGATTTATAGCATTGGCTAGATCCTAGGTATACATGAATCAAAGGATGAATGGTAATTGTTAAATTAATTTAATTGAAAATGGTATGATTGTTTACTTTTGAGTACTTTCAAGTTTGTTGCTTCACCTTTTCATTTTAACTATAACATATATTCACTGATAGTTAGGCACATATCATTTGGTGGTTCACTACTAGGATTTTTTTCACAACCTATTAGTATCTTTCTTTTGGACACAAAAAGATTATATGACTACAATAATAGATAATGGAAATCACCCTTCTTCATCAGGTACATGATTATTGTTTGAGCTGGAGAGCATGGGACTAAGATGAGGCTTGTGATGCTACTGGAGTTTAAATGTTTCATTTGTACTTTTTTTATGTATTTATTTCTAACATTGTGTCTTGTTTTTCTATTTTCATAGATACATATTGGAAGCATCATATATAAATATATATATTGTGGATTCTGTTGGATTTTCTTCATTCTTTTATTATTTATCCCTGTTTCATATTATTGATTCTGTTACTATTTTCTATTTATATTCCTCTATGTTTATACTTCCAATTAGGGTATACTTTCCCCATTATCGTCCCTTTGACCTCACTTCTAGTTGGTAGCCTCTTTCATTTGGGGAAAAGCTCTTGAGGTCATGTGACCAACCGAGTTCGAGGAACCTTTAGGCAACAACCGAATCTAGGATGTTACAAATTTGTATCTAAGGGGTTAATCATTTATTATTTTCCATAATATTTGGAGCAAATATATTGATATTGGAAGGAATATATAGTTGGTAATAATTTGTGCTCTGGGGCAGCAAGCTTGGGTATAGGGAAAATCCAAGTTACCTCGAATATGTCAAATTTTCATTTTCAATAATTGTTACAGTAGATTTGATTTCAAATTTTGGTGATTCACTTGTTTTTTATGTTATGATTTATATAATTGTAGTTATTTTTTTGTTTATACCCAATGAGATTAGGGTATTCCATCTCATGCATTATATAAGAACTTTCTATAGATCATATATCTTCAATTTTTGACATTCCATTTATGGTGTTTTACTAATTGCATAATGGTGTGAAGGATGTTATGTTAGATATGCATGTTGTTTTTATATATGTCACAATATAAATACCTACTATTTTTATTAGGTATTTGGTATATATAAACATTCATTTGTATGGATGACATTTTTTTTACATTAAGGTGTTATGGTCCCTCTTTGATTTAAATTTGGTGGTTCATGTTTGAAAATTAATTGAATTCGATTAAGATATAATATGAATAAGGAGGCCAAACATTGATTCATAGGGAGTATGGGCTCTCAAGGATTGGAACATGGCATTCCATGGCCAAATATTATGATTTTGGGTGTTCGATAGAAGTTTTATAGGTTTAATATCTAAAAATCCTAGAAAACACATCTTCTGATGTTATGAACACATTCCATATGTTCTTCTATTTTGGAAGAACTGATTTTCTTAAGTACATTCCATACACTGTTTGTACACACCGTGTAGTTTTTCACCATGTAACTAACTACTTGAGTAGATACATGGGGTTCGTAAACATTTTGTAGAGCATTCCATGTATTGGGTGTACACTCTATGCTATAGTCGACCGGGTTTTCGACCATGTTTCTAACAACACGGGTGGATGGAACAATTTTTACACCAGTGTCTAGAGTGTGCATGTTGTATAGTGTTATACTGGTATGAATGTGTAGTTATAGCAATGTAGAAGTACTTGGGAAGGAGGGAATATTCAAGTATACTCTCTGTCTCAAGAGAAACATGTCGTTTGTATGGGGTGTTATATAACCAGGTAGGTAATGTTACATGCCCATGTAAAGGCTTAAGGGAACAAATCATGTAGTTTTCTAGAGGTTGTGTATCCCTTTTTGGTAAATCATGAATTTTTTACTTCACCAATTTGTTTTTCACTTATAATTTACAGTTTCATTAATCTTATACTGAGGTTCACACCTGACCTTGTTGAGTCATGCCACCAAGATGTCCCTTGTTTGTACTCTAGGTACAGGGTGATGATGGGACACCAGAAATGGTAGATCATGGACTCCCAATAGATCCTCCTATCATTTATTTCTTGGAACCAACTATTATACCAGATGTAGTTGCTGATGCATAGTTCCGTAAAGGATTCATGATGATTATGTTGGCCATTTATAGAGCCCCACATCCTACACGTTGATGGGAGTGCTAACAAACGTGTTCCCGAAGTAGAATCCTCCCACTTATTCCAGGGATGGAGAACCACAAGCTGTATAATCATGGTTTGAGGAAACGAATCCAATCATAGAGAATATAGAGACACCTTATGAGTGGAGGGTGAAGCTCAAGAATTACATTATTTCTAAATCCACCAAGAGACGATGGGATGTTTTCTCATAGGTGTGACATCAACTGGATATCACGATGGGATAGTTTTAGAGTACCTTCTATGACTAAATATACCCTGAGACGTTTCAGGATGACTAAGACTGGGAGTTCATGAATTTGGACTAGGAATATTATTCAGTGATGAATTATTCTTATATCTTTATAGAGCTTTAGTGATTCTCAACTTTTTTGGGAGGTGTTAAGTAATCATTAACTGTGTGATTTTTGGATGGCCTCAGGTACAACATTCGATCACAGGTGAATGTTTTTAGGTTGAAATCAGTGACTCCTATAGTAAACATGTTGCTAATTAATGATAGAAATATGTGGAAGATTGGAACTTCTAACCATGGATGTTCAGCATCCAAGGTTGGTAATCCTTCGACCGATAACAGGAAGCGCCCGATGGATCATTGACACAATGTCTCCTCCTTTAGCTGAGTGGCATACTACCAGTGTAGAATGAGTGGTCACAAGAGAACACATTTCATGATAGATGCATTTGAGAGCCGACATTGAATAAAGATGGTTCATATTCATCATTTTTTTGAATATTTTCTCACCAGTAGCGAGTGAGAGGGGATATGTTCGGACTCTATGTACAAGAGCTGGGCCACCGGTTCCTCATCGCTCATGGAACTAGAGTCCATCAGGTCATTCAGATCAAGAAGTTTGTCGTGGTTATGGTAGTAAGAAAATAGGTTTTTAGTGAGAGTAGGGTGGTCAGGTAGGGTCACAGGGCTACGGTTTAGGTCAGACATTTGTGTTGGAATAGACCCAACATGAGTAGGATATCGAACCCTCTACAGTTAGAGGTACAATTCTTATTTCCTATGTTTTATCTTATTCCCTTTTTATATTAGGGCCTACTATAGTTTTATATCTGTTCCTATTGTGGAGAGCCTCAGGGTTTCTATCGTTACTTTTAATGATGTAATAATGCTAGAAACTCCGTTGGGGATTTAGAATTCTACTGTACGTCACTGAAAGGAGTACCCTCTTGAGGTTAGTGGGTTCCACTTCTTATGGTACCTCTATGTCTTTGAGATGACATGTTTTTATTTCATTCCCAGAAAGGACTGGTTGGTCACCATTCAAGGCATTGTTGAATTCTATCTCCATAGGGTGAGTTTCACGTTACTAGATGATGGTTCCTTTCTACACAAGGGAAAGTGGGATTTCTTGGATAGTAGAGATGGGCCTGAGCGTCATAGAATGGGTGGAATTACATCCCTTATTTCTAGTTTATATCTAGAAGACTAGGGGACTTTACGTATGGACTTTCCTCCAGCGGTGGATCATTTCAGAGATGAATTTCCAAACAAATTTACATGTTTACTTAAAAAAAGATATGTGTATTTCTCTATTGACATTGTTCCTAGAGCAGCACTAGTGTCCATTCCTCTATATAGTATGGCTACACAAGAGTTAATGGAGCTGAAGAAGTAGTTATAGGAGTTTCAGAAAAAGGTATTTTTCTAAGCCAATACTTCTCCTTGGGGTTCACATGTTCATTTGGGGAAGATAGTGCAAGGTACCCTCATTATTTTTGTAGATTATCAAAAGATGAAGGAGAAGACAGTTAAGAACCAATATCCCTTGTCCATGATCGATGATCTCTATGATAAGATATGAGGAGCCTGGGTGTTCTCGAATATTGACACGAGATCCGATTATCATCAGTTGTGTGTTAGACCATCAGATATACCACTTACATCCATTCAGATAAGGTGTGATATACATGAGTATTTGGATATTCTTGTCAGGCTCATGTAAAAACTGGAAGTATTCATGAAACTGATGAACTGAGTGTTACATCCATACTTAGATTCTTTTGTCGTAGTCTTTGTGGATGATATCTCGTTGTACTTTCCCACTCGACACAACAATTCCATCAATATTGTGATTTATTTGAGTACCCTGAGAGAGCATAAGATATATTATATTATCTAAAAGTTCCACATCTAGATAGACCATATTTATTTCATTGGACATGTCATATCAGATATAGGAGTATCAGTAGACCCCGGGAAGGTGAGAGTTATAGTTTCCTCGAAGTAGCGGCAGAACGTTTTTGGGGTATGAAGTCTTCTAGGATGTATTATTACTACATGTCCTCTATTTAAGACCATTCATGCTTATCAGTTCCACTAACATGATTGACTAATATGGGTGATATATACTTATGTATGAATTTCTATGATTCATAATTTCATGATTTGAAAAGAAGACTTACTTAAACATTAATCCTTATTTTTCTGGAGATGGGAAATAGTTACAACATTTAATACGATGAATTTGGTATTGGGATAGGAGTATAGATTATGAATGGGGAAGGTGTTATTGTGTTTGGGTCTTAGTTTTTGAGTCAACCTGATAGGAAATCCCCTATGGATGATCTCGAGAAAGTTGCAGATGCGCATGCTTTACGCTGTTAGAGATATTATCTTTTAGGATGACTTTTCTATTATAAAATAACCCCAAAATCCTCAAGTATATATTTACCCAACAAGATAATAATATGAGATAGTGAAGGTGGTTTGAGAACCTTCAATCCTTTCATTTTGATCTTGGCTACAGGCCTTGGAAAGGTACCAGATTGGCTAATGAGTTGAGCTGGAGGACTCATATATTAGAATTTTAGTAGGCCTATAGTGAGTGGAAGCTTGTCAGTCTGTTCTATGAGATGCAATTGGAGGTTAAAAATATAAGGGAATAAGTTTATTTCTTCGATAGTTATTTTCTCTACTCCACTAGATCATGTGAGAATGAGGCAACTATCTGATTAATGAAGGCCCAGTCCTACTAGAGAGTGAGTCAAGCGAGGACAATACTCCTAGGTGGCCATATGCGAGGATGTGGTTTTTCATTTTCATTGGCATGTATGGGTGTCAATATAAATATTATATGTGTTGTTTCAAGATTTTTATGCCTCTGTATAGGCAGTTTATCCTAGTGTCACCCAGATGTAACGAGATCTACATCATCAATGTTGATGGCCAGACATGAAGAAGGATATAAGTGGTTTTGATTTGAGATTCTGCAATTTTCAGTAGGGGAAGGGGGGAATTAGCAACAGACTAGGCTATTATAGAAAGTAACAATTCTAGAGTGGAAGTGTAATGATGTCACAATTGAATTTGTGAATGGTTTACCTTGGCCGTCTCGAGGGAATGATGTGGCTTTGGTTGTTATACTGAACAAGGAATCTTTCAGGGTTGATGAGCTTGTGATGTTTTACATCCAAGAGATAATATGATTGAATGGGGTTCCTAAATTTATCATTTTAGATAGGGATAACCTATTTACTTCTTGTGTTTGTTAGGGACTATAGAGGGATTTGGGTACATAGGTACTTATGAGTATAACTTACTATACCCAGACAGATGGTCTGTAAACTACATAATTCAGGTTTTGGGGGACATGATTCAAGCATGATTACGGTATTTCTAGTGCTCTTGGGAAAGAAACATACCCCTGGTGGTGTTTTCCAACAATAATTTTTTTTTTCAGGAAATGAATCATGTTGCACCTTATGAGGATTTATACAGTAGGCCATGCAAATCACCCTTATGTTGTTTGGAGTTAGTATAGGTTGATATGATGTGTCCTCATCTAATATTGGTGACCACTTAGCATTTGGAGTTTATTCCATAGAGGATAGATACTTAACAATATCGCCATAAATCTTATGTCGATTGAAGGAGACGAGCTTTGGATTTCGTGGTCGGAGATCAGGTTTTCATTCGTGTCACACCGAGGATGGGACATAAAAGTATTAAAAGACATGGGAATCATTAACTGTGAAACATCGGCCCATTTGAAATTTATGAGAGAGTTGGTTTAGTTACCTATCAGCTACAGTTACCTCATAGGTACCGGTCTATTAATGATTACTTTAATGTTAATCAGTATCTTCATTAATTTTAATACTCATCTCATGTTTTTTATCCCAAGGATGTTGAGTTGGAGGTGGATGAATCCTTTGAGGAGTACCCTATTCAGATTATGGATCAATGAACGATGGTTCTCCTTGACTAGTCTATTCCTCTAGTATGGGTGATATGGCAGCACAGGCATGTGAAAGAAAAGACTTTGGAGAGGGATGCCAATGTGAAATATCAGTGGACATAGTTTTCTATAGGTTCTTCTTCATCACCCTTGGTAGAGAAATTATGGGGTGAATTGATTTAAGGGGGGATGTTTGTGAGAACATGGATATTATTTTCTGTTATAGATCATGATTTTGGGATTCTTTTTAGGAAAAATGGAGGAATGAGGTTTTTCTATGTACACGTCGTGTACTTTTGTGTACACGTCATGTACCTAGATTTCTACATACATTCACATCATGACCATGTAAATTCCATGTACATGGCTATGTGGTGATCATGAAGACCATATTAATTTGTGGGTCAATTGTGGATAATAAATGTCATGTAGATTTAATAATCATGCCATATACTTTTATTTCTATTTTATATATTAGTAAGGGATCACGTCTCATGTACGGAAACACATTCTCTTTTCCGTGTTTCATACATAAGTGCTACGGAACGACCACCAAACTCTAAAACACTCACGATTATCCATCAGAGAACCGATTAAGTCAATGTCAGGTGTGTTGGAATCCTAATGGTGTGTTATCAAAACCTCTAGATCCTTTCTTCCTTAATCCTTCTCTCACATGAGTTATCAAAGACTGATAAATTATTACCTTTTTGTAAATCACCTCCAATTTAGGTCAATTCGAGGGCTGAAATTAATGTATATTGATCTTACAACATTGGGGTAGGTGGTTCGTTCCTTTTTTGTTTGTATTTGGACTACATATGTTAAAATGTCTCTATAAACAGGTTTTTTCTATTGCATGATTTGAAATTAACCCCTTTTTTATTATATTCTATTATTTGATTGACTGATAAAGGGTTGTTTCTTGTGTGTAATGGTACATATCTTTCTTAAGGGACACCCCTTGCGGGAATTCACATTGATTGATTTTCTATGATCGATTGATCTAGGATACCCACTATTCATTCCTTGTTTTTATGTTCTGTTTTTTTGGGATGGAGTTTTTGTTTATATGAAATGTTTGTGATATGCATTATGAATGTTTTACAGAAGGGTTAGACCATGGAGAAGACCACATGGTTGTTTATAATTAATTTAAGGATTGATTAAACAAAGGGGATAAGACACTGAGAGCTTCTAAAAGGGGTCATTTATGTATGTTTTTATTGTAATTTTTGACATGGGTTTAATGATCGTGAGAGCTAACCAGGTGGTTGTAAATATTTGATTGAATTTATGTTTGACCCAATGGTTTAGATTGTGAGAGATTTACAGATGGTTGTTTATAATTACATTATGTTATGTTGGAAAAAAGGTGTTAGACCATGAGAGCATCCCAGAGGGTCATTTGTGGATAATTGAATGACTATGATGAGTCATCCAATCCAATGTACAAGCCAAGATTCTATCCTACTTGATTGTTTAGATTGTATTTTGAGATGTCTGTTTTTATTTTATTACACGGGGAATTCAAAGGTTATGCTAGATCCCAGAGATACATGATTGAAAATATAAATGATAAATGTTAAATGAATGTAATAGAAACCAGTAGTATTGTTTACTTCTGAGTAATTCCCAGTTTATTGCTACACCTTTTCATATTACCTGTTATATATATTCCTTGATAGTGAGGCATATATCATTGGGAGGTTTCCTGCCAGGATTCGTCTCTCATCCCATTTGGTACATGATTTTGGACCCAAATAGATTATATGATTTCAGATAAAGATAAGGGAGATTTCTCTTCTTCATTAGGTACTTGATTTTTGTTAGAGTTGGAGTGCATGGGACATAGATGAGGCTTACGATGCTAAAAGAGTTTACTTGTTTCTTTTGTACTTTTGTTTTTGTATGTTTTTTCCCACATTCTAAATTGATTGTCTATTTTATTATATACAAGTTCCATGAATCATATATATATAGTGTATTTTTTTGGATTTACATCAGTCTTCTAATGTTTCCCTATGTTGTGTATTATGCTATCTGCTATTTTTTCTATTTATATTTCACTATGTATACTCTTCCAATGAGGGCATGATTTCCACAATATAACACCTTATCCCTCGCTTCTAGTCAGAATCCTCAAGGGATTTGGGAAATGCACTTGAGGTCATTTGACCAACCAGGTTCGGGGAATTTTTGGATGGCAACCAGATCCAGGATGTTGAACCCATGTCCTACATTTATAGAATGTCCACAAAAATGGATTAGTAAATGTGGCCACCAATCTGGATGATCCAAAACGTGATGATATGATCATTACTATATTATATATCAAGTTATACTCTCAATTTTATAGTTGTAACATTAAGGATATCATTAATATAAAATCCATCATTGGGAAACGAGATCTGATGTACTCACCAATGAATACTATCATTTGATGGTTGTCCTATATACTAAAGTACATACAAAGATTATGTTTTCATCCATACTTGGCATATAAAGATAAAATATCATGGTATGAATTCATCACCATTTTTTTGTGAAACTAATTCCCATAAATTACTCTATAATCTAGGCTTCAATTGTGTCCTCCATTGATTCATGGAATGTGGATAAACACCCATGGTTAAACATAATGTCTACATATGTTCCTATAGTGTTCATCAAATCTTGAACTAGGATCTTCCTCTAGATTAGGAGGATTTGAATATTTGTTCCCTTGATTTTGAATGATTTTTTATATTTCATTAGAAAAAATATCAACTCATTGAAATACAAGAAAATTTATTTCCTCAACACCCAATGTTTTTTCACACCCCCAAATATTCATGGCCATTTTAAATCTAGAGAATAAATTTATTGGTACTATACACCCATGAAATACATATATAGTTCAAATATATACTTTTCCCATATAATTATTCTTTGAGAGGTACAATGTTATATCCAAAATAAATTTGGGGTGGAAGATAAAATTAACATTTGGAATTCAAACAACATTTCCATATTTATGGTTCGTCACACAATATTGACATATAATGGACTTTTTTTGTCTTTACTTTATAATTATTTTCCTCAGTAATTTGGAACTTATCCAAACCACTCATTCCACTACCATGATATAACGGAATGAATAAATTAAGGATTTCTTGAAGACTCTATCAACATTACTACAGAATATATTTGATAATGATAAGAAGAAACTGTGTAAGAAATATTAACATGATTTAAGGGATTATCAGACTAAAATTCAAAAGACTATGAATGTGACCCATATTTTCTGGTGTATGTTATAACTAAAGTCATACATATAAATGTATATTTATCTCGATTTTCATCACAATCTAAAAATAATAATGCTGAAGATGAGTTTTATATGAATTTTCATGATTAGTAGAACCAGTCAATGATAATAAATTTCACAAGTTTTATAATTTAGATGTCCATCAAAAAAATGTTTTCTAGTACATCAATATTAAAAATTTACAATTTTAATTCTTATAATGATATATAATATTTTAATCATAATTGTCATGATTATAGGGAATGATGTTCTTAATCATGACTATATGTGGGTTGGAAATCAAGACATACAATATCTTTTCTCAAATGATGCATATTTCATGGGCATAATCGATGGAGATAAACCCCCACCACAAATTAGTGCATGATTTATTACTAATAATATGAATAATTTGAAATTGGTTCACTAAGTTTCCTAATAACGTAACATAAAACTAGAATAATAAAATGTACCATAAGAAATTAGATTTCATGGGAACATCATCATTATAATATGAAATAAAATTGGGACATGTCCCTAATGCATAAAATTGAACTATTTCCTTTAGGTACACAATTTAATTACATAAAATTCATAAAATAATAACTATCATAACATGAAATTAAAATTTTGGAATATTTTCAAAATGAACAATGTTAAATTTTTTGGACACAACATCATCATATGACATTAAACTACATGGAAAGGTCCTAGAGACACAATGTTGATCTTTTTTATAGTTATAATATATTATAAATAATACTAAATAACAACACCATTGAATATTTTTAATGTAAAACTACATGAAATTATTCATCCATAATGAATTGAAAATCCATAGTACTTATATCATATTTCGTGGGAATTAATATTGAATCAAAATATTACCTCTAACACTTTTGATAATTAATTTAAATTTCACAAACAACATATATACAAATTTATGTTTTATTAAATTTTATACATCCATAGTTCTATGATTTTTTCAAGGAAATATCAATTCCAAATTTATAAACATTAATCTTCATATGGAATTTTTCAATCTAATTCGATGAACATGTGTATATACAATATCGTTAAGATAAATATTACATTTTAAAAAGATTTATAATGATATAGAAGAAAGTTTATATAAAACTCTATAAGATTATGTTATTCCAATACCATTGGAAAAAACACTAGTATATAGAGGTAGATATTATTTTTCAATAAAAATTTATAAAGTCAAGAGGAAAAAAGAATTTCCATTCCACCAAAAACAACCATTATTACATAAGACAACATCCTATATATTTTTAGTAGTTTTTAAAAAAATGTTTACAGTCATATAGATAATTTTGAATAACATTAGCTGTGTAAAAAAGATTCTATTAGATTACATACCAATTATCTCCAAGATATTAATATATGGCTACATGATAAAAGCCTACAAATAGATATATCATACAAAAAAGAGTAAAATTTTTCATCAATGGTGTTCTAAAATTTTATTTTAATATAATTATAATATATTTTTAATTTTAGTGATCACATCATTGTAATTATTTACTGAATCTTTAACATAATCCATATGAGTGAGGATTGTAATTTTATTTAGATATTTTGAGTTTTTAATTTTCTTTCTGTTCGATCTGGTGTGATTGAGGTCTTATAGGGATATAAATATACATATTTATGGACCTTGTTGATCAAGGGATCAGAATTCTAGGTAAATAATATTATCTAATCATTGTATCAAGGGATTCATTTTGTAGGGGTGATAGTCCATTATGATTTGGTACAATCTATTGATTCACAAAGATTGGATTGTAACATCATTAAAATTAAAATTAAAATTGTTTTTATTCTTCTATAATTTTTTTTAAAGTCTATCTAAGATAATTAATAACTCTCATATCACATGTTTTTTCAAGTGATGCATCCCTATGTGAATTATTAAAGGAATGATTTGTTATAAATTTTTCTTAAATCTAAACATTCATATTAAAGAGAGTGTTCATCTAATTATTCTACATAATTAGGTTTCAAATATGTTTAGTTTTATTTAATAAAAATCAATTCACCCCCACCCTTGTATTATTCATTAATATACATATATCATGAAATTAAACATTATGAATAAATCCCTAAAAAGTAATGATAAATCATGTATCGTGTGTTAAGAACATCAATGATCGATGCCCTAATGTGGTGTGAGTAATCTTCATGTACCATACAATTTATTTGACCAATAATGATACACAAGATCTTAAGGGAATTTTTTAATTTATCTAGTCATCATGAATGGGATGCACAAAGTCTAAATATAGGAGACAATATGATCCACCATTTATGATATTAAACATATGATATTAGACTAGTTTACATGACATAAAAATCATATCTATGATCCAGATCTGTAAAAGTTTTCCCAATGAACATATTTCCTAGTTTAGGGAATGTTAATTACCATGACCCTATGAATGTGTCTATTCTACAATTGGATAACTATTTAGAGAACTATGTGTTGCAAGATTACTATTTTTATGGGATATCTATCCATTCGTAGATCTGCATTCATATAGATAGCCTAAATATATAACAAAAATTCCATATTTTAGCTTTAGTGTTTTTGTATCCAATTTAATTATGAACATTACCTAAAAATTCTAAATTTATGGTGGCATCCAATTTTTTTCATATACATCAGTCAAATATATATATTAAGTACATTAGTATAATAATTTCTGGATTTATTTTCATTTATTCATGATAAAAAATTATATCTTTTCATCCTATCCCAACCACATGTTCATATATTTTTATCACTCTGTCATGGTGTCTGAAACAATGTCTTATTTGTAATGTGATACCCACTTGTTTTCCGACCAATACATGATGAAAATAATAAATTAATTATGTGTGCCATGATAAAAATTCCCATATAATCTGTAGTGACACATTGATATCATATAACAGGTTCAATAATGATAAATATTATTTAAAATTCCCTCTATTGTTTTAATTTTTGAACATTTCCGTACAAAATTACTTTCACAATGTGATTTTCAATATGGTTATAAATAACATTAAAATCATATATATGAACATGGACAATTTATATGAAACCACTAAAAAATTATGCATGTATTTATTTTAATTCCACAACCTTACATATTACCATGATATATATATATGATTACTATAAAATATTGAGTCAAAAGTTCTCTTTTGACTTATATATTTTGTTTTGGAAATCACAAATGTCTTTTTAATCATATCGTACTGACCCTGTCAATTGTATCGTACTAACCCTATCAATCGTATCGTACTGACACTGTCAATCGTATCGTACTGACCCTGTCAATCGTATCGTACTAACTCTGTCAATCGTATCGTACTGACTCTGTCAATTGTAATCGTACTGACTCTGCTATTCATATTTTCATTACTTGTTTTGGTACTTAGTAAAAACTCTGGTTTCATACTAATCGTACTATTGTTTATCATCTTCATATATCTTTTTTTAACCAATACGATTTCGTTCAGTTAGTTACAAACTAATCAAAACGATGTCATGCTTTCTGTTTCAATATGACCGTTATGATGCCAGGTGTCCATGTCCCTCCACGTTTTTCGGAAAAATATGACCGTTGGAAGAGATGTGACCATTGGACCCCGAGGCCTATAAATAAGAGGTCATTTGAAGCTGAGAGGTACATAGAAAATGAAGGACTTTTGGAACAACAGTGATACTCTAATTCTATCAAGTTCTAGAGAGAGACTCTATGACTTCTATCATCTGCTTTGTGAGTCCGATAATCGTATTGAGGGATTTCAAGTAATTGAAAGACAGAGGTGCCGATTACCTACAAAATCGAGGGCTTCTAGGGATAGGCAGACGGACAGACCGATCATCATATCGAGGGCTACCGAGGATAGGTAGACTGACGTTCCAACCATCGTATCGAGGGCTTCCAGGGATAGGCAAACAGATAGTTCGATCATCGTATCGAGTGCTTTCAAGTAATTGATAGACAGAGGTGCCGATTACCTACAAAATCTAGGGATGCTAGGGATAGGCAGACGGACGGACCGATCATCGTATCGAGGGCTGCCGGGGATAGGCAGACTAACATTCCGATCATCGTATCGAGGGCTTCCAGGGATAGGCAGACAGACAATCTGATCATCGTATCGAGGGCTCACCAAGGTGTTGGTGAGACATACCTTTTACCCTAGGTGAAATGATAACCCTTCTCTTTGGGTTAAAAGAATTGTAATTATTTTACATTTATGTTGCTAATTGTATTACAAAGGAAATTGTTTTTGTTTCTTTTCCTATCTCTTATACATTTGTAATTGTTTCAATTACATCCATTCTATTACATATTGTATTGATTGATTCTATACACTTTAAGGTAGAATCATTCATCTTTATATTACACTGATTATTGTGTTCATCTTGAATACAATTGTTTTACATTTCATTAGTATTACATAACATCATACCTTTTATATTCAACACAATTGTGGGTGTTTGTATTTTTATTAGTTTAAGATCATTTAAACTAATCTCTTAAGTGCTATAACTCAACGGTTTTTAAACCTACAATTCACCCCCCCCCCTCTTGTATTGTTCCATCTAATAGACATACATATCTACATTTTTGATCCAACATGAATGGTATTACACCTTGAAATATATAAAAATAATATTAATATTTTATTTAAAATAGAGATATTTGGTGGTGGATTCAAACAACATCTTATGTCTTGATTCTTTTCATCCAAGGATATTTAGTTACACCAATATTTTCTATTCATGGACCTTCTCGAAATTACAATCAAATCTAAAGTCCATATTAGTTCATGAAAAAATTCCATATTTATAATGGGATTCCATACATATCCCAATACTATGATAAAACAATTACATTGTGAACATGATCCGTATTTGTGAAAATACATATATATAAATACTAATTGTTGTAAAACCTCAAACTGTAGAAGACCTGTTTCATTATCGCAGGATATCAACGGTTCAAATTTAATTACCCAAATATTCTTAGAGTTTCTTATGCGCCCTTACATAATTCCCCTCTATAATGTTCCTACCTACATAAGGGATAATAACATATGGTTATCCTATAAAAAAACCTATATAAAATTATCCCCTTGTAAAATTATATCACATTTTTTGGAAGATTCCCCTGGATTGATATAATGAATCAGTCCCTATCCAAATACCAAAATGGAATCCTAATAAAGGCCAATTGACTACTTTGTTTATAATATATCAATAGAATAGATATTTACCCCCATTCATATCTATATGAATTCTTATTGAGGATTCCCCTTTAAAATAAATACATATGGTGTGGGTCATTTTACTATTAGATTCATAGTGATATATGATTCTCATGTTCATGATGCATCCATGATTCGTCATTTTCCACACTCCTTTCATGGTAAAAAACGTTGGAAGTGAAACACAAAAATTAAATACCTCTATGTCCCCTCCAAAATAAATTTTTCATAAATTTATAATTATTATTTATGTATATTGGATTTTCATAAACCAATCATGGATATCAGTAGTGACCATCCTTCACTCTATAACAGTATTATATTTTGTGAATATCCATTAAATACCTCAATATAATTATAAATATTCACCCATGATATGGCCTATTAAATAAGGGTATCTACATAGCAAGTGGATGACCTTTTAATATGTGTAAAACTGAAAAAAAATTTAGGAGAACCTTTAATTCAAATATATCATGTTCGCATTCCATATGTAAATGTCCCATATCACTATAACTAACACATGAATCATGAGATGGTATTTGAGATATCTCATGTAAATTTTCCACTTTTTTGGACATTATAATTCTTTAGTCCCCATATAGTTTATTATTTTAACCAATCTAGTCTATGAATTCAAAACATAAACTATTTATACTTCCAAGTGAGATAATATAAGCACTCATTTGGATCCCTATTATATTCTTGTTTTTTCTAAAGCAAACTATATATGTTTAAACACTCTCTTTAATATATTAAAATATATATGAACATAAAATCATTCCCACATTGTTCAAGACCACATTACTATAAACTACAGAAAAAAGTGATATAAAATTGTATGGTCAAAAACATCTAAATGGTTACTTGATTAAAAATAAATCCAAATCTCAATCATCCATAGTATTCAACTAACTAGTAATAGATCAAATAATTAAGATAATAATGAACAATTCTCATGAGTCCCACCATATGGACCATCATAAAATATAGTAATGATCTCTATGCCAACTAGTCTATGAATAGTTTAGTGATATCTCATAAGATCTATCATCACCCTAAATATTTTTTCCTTAAATAGTTTCATGAACATTAGGGTGCATGAACCAACACTTAATATTACTTCCCACTATGAAGATACTACATTTATATGTGATTGGATTGATAATAGTATTTTCGGTAAAAAATAACCATTATAGCCAACTACATATGGAACAACTATTTTAATATGGATATTTCCCCTAATATGTCTCTACATATTTACCCATCATATCTATTTTCAATTAGATGAAAATTAATTATAAGGGGAAGGTCGTACAAGCTTCTTTTTTCCACAAACTATTATAGTGGAACTAATAATTGGAATCTGGTTTTTGGATTTCCATTGAACATAAGGTGAGCCTCACACTATAAAAAAATTTCTTGAGTCATAATTTAGACAATTCATAATCAAAATATTCATTTATATTTGAAAAATATAATGTTTCATAAATTTTATTCATTCTCATCATCGGAAATAATACTAAAAATCATTTCCCTGAACATCTTATTAGTTCTCTTCATGTGACCATAACCCAGATGACATGATTATCTGAATATAATGTCCATAAACCAAATGTTCATCTTTTAGGGATAGTTTATAATGAATTTAATAACCCATTACTATTTTATTATTTACCTAACTATGTAAACTACATAAGTCATTTGGTTAATGTTTTTAATCCTATAATAATAAAAACCATTTCCACATTTTTTTAAAAGGGAATGTTCCCTGGGTCTCATAGTTCATTATAAATAAATAGATTATATTTTTCTAAATAAATGTCCAATAATGGTCAAGAATATTATTAGGTGGGGATTATACACAAAAACTAATAGCCTTAATAATATAGATATGGTTGACAAAGTTATTATCTCCTAGATTATAAATGAAACCATATGAATATGTGGCCAATTACATGTATCAATAAACTAAATAAACTCTTGGTCCAAGTATCACGATGACAAAACTAATTCACATATTCAGAAATTTTTATATATGAGTAGTACTTGGATTTTATAAATCATATAGGGTCTTTCTCACCCATGGTACTAGAGGGGCCACCTCATGCTTCTCTGGTCATGTATGTATAATAGAAATGTAAGGTAATATATTTTCAATGTTGTGTGACATAGAATATCAACAACATATTGACTAATAGTATTGAACTTAAAAAATAGTTAACCTTCTGTAAATACTATCTTCCTTGTTGATATCTGGATCACCAAACATGATAGGTTCTTCCTCATCTAAGATACTTTTTAGACTACTTCAATTTTGTTATTTTTTTTGAACCAAAATATAACCATCTATCATTTTGGTACGGATAACCATACACTATATAATGAATGTGAAAAAATATCACCATAATAAATACCAATAATGGGAATGCAATTCCAATATTTTGTATCCTATATTTGACAACAAATTTTTATAATCTATAAACAATTGAGTACATATGTAATAAGGTACACAAATTGTTTGGTTGAGAAATAATATAAAATGATTTTATAAAAATGCCCTGTTCTTAACTTTTATGTTTCCCAAATAAGAGTATTGGGAGAACATTTATGGAAACAAAGAAGTATGAAAATTTTTCTGGGGAATATGATTTGATCCCTATAAAATTATGGTATTTCTAAATAAGTCTCATGGCTTAGGATAAAGGATGAGACCAATGTTGTTCCTTAAAAACTGGAACAAAAATTAATATAAAGCTAATAAATGGGAAATTTTAGGGTACCCAATCTATCATTAATAAGGTGATTCTTATACCAAACATCACTAACTTTATCCTCATTAAAATAGTAATCACTAAAAATTAAAATTTACTAACTATTGTGTAGTTATATTATTCCTTCAAATTCATTTTGTTGATATATTCACATGAGTAAATCATCAAGGGGGGCTAATAAGAGTTACTATGATGGTATTAATACATTTAAAAATATCTAGGATACACTGAGTAGTATATAATCTCAGTGGACTAGCTCTAGTGTGTTTTGATGTTATTTTGACTCATAACATTTTTTTATCCATGCCATTTATGAATAAATTTAGAACCATGGTTTTGAAAAACATAAATGACATTCTCCATTTCAAATTCTATTCTTAAATGGTTTAAAGACATCGTAGTAGTGTTTCAATGATTATTAATAATTGATAATTATAATTGGTAAAGGAGAATGAAATCAAGAAAAATATGCCTTTACATTTATTCTAATAATTTTACATGAAAAATAAAATATTAGATTATATATTCATAATAATAATATATAAAGAAATCCATCTATAGAGAACCATATTTATCTAAAATATTTATGAACCTTCAATATTATTATAATGATAAACTATAATTTTAGTTCAAACATTCTCTATAGGGAAAATACCTTAAAAATCAATGTTGACCATCTCCATTCAGTTTGGGATTCATCTTTTTGTTTTAGGTGTTTATTTAGTTCTCCTGTAGTGGAATTTATATATCTCTTTAGGGGGATTATAAGGGAAACCATTTCATCAACCACGAAATGATTATCAAATACTACCCCCATACAATGGTATTATCGTTGAATTATCTTGGAGTGGAGTCTAGAGAAATTGATTTTTGATTCATCTTTTAGAAGATATCCTTGATAATTTGTTTCATATTCCCTTACATTGAAGATAGTCGTTTTTTACTCATATACAGCTTGATAACATAATATTATACTTACTAGGACAAAATCTGTCCCATAGTTGGTACATATTCCAATATACTTCCATAATGATGTGTCTTAAAAAATGACTTCTATATATTTATCCATTCACATCGACTAACAAAAAAAATTTCATTTTAGAAACTATTTTTCTTTTTCGATTACACAATTAGTTTGAGTTAAATATTATTTGTAAAATATAGTAAGGGTAATTAAGATGTTTAATCCTTTTGAATCTAGTTGTTTTGGGAATGTCAGAACCACCATATTCTTTAATTATTGATATGTGAAATTGTGTGCATCTGGGTACTGGAAATATTTATGGAATGAATAATGTGTGAATGATATAGGGTCTACATAATAGTCAATAACATTAAATGATAATATAAGATATTTAAACAAATGACCCTTCCTATTTACATGATTTACTCTGTGATTTAAATCATTGATACTGGAAAAGGCGCTAGAGAATCCCCTCTGAGGGGTTTATACTCATTTCTAATTTTGATAGAACCATCCATATACAATGAATCAACTATAGTTACTACGATATAATTTTAATTACCTCTTTTATCTTGAACTCAATCCATAACTACCATATCCACAAATGCAAGGAATTAAAATCCATATGTAAAAGATCAATGAAAGAAAATTAATGAATTTTCATAAGAAATACCTATAGATTATGATGTCATATATTTGATAATATGATTATTCTATACACTATGGATGATTAGATGTTTAAAATCACATATAGGTCGCAAAATAAATTCTTAAAAGACATATCTTTGGGTCTCCTTCTATGGGCTTGAAATATTATCAAAATATATTATGAAGACTATTTTTTTAAAAAAAAATTCCTTCCTTACCACATTATTGAACGGTCTATTGATATATATTTAAATAACTGGATATTAAAAAGTTGTTACATGTCATCATTGTTACATTTTATATCCATACTCCAACCTTATCTTATTCCTCCATTGGAAGGATCATGTTGTCTTATCTGTACTGGTGTTTTCAAAACAATGGATATTCTCTTCGCTATAGAGGTTTACATTTTATCTAAGACACCCCTTTCATTTTCATCATGAATAACTACATCCCCTTTTAAAGAATAGTGATATGTCAATATTTTGATATCTAAATTGACAATTTTACTATCTAAATATTCACATATATGATCCAATTTCACCAAGGAAGAATTAGATAACTAATATTTGTTGAATATCTATTTTTACATCTACAATACCTCCACATTCATTTCAATCCAAATGATGGAATGATAGTTAGTGACTCTAAAAACATATATATTATAAGGATAAAATAAGAAAGGACTCGATAAATGACACCCCATAATTATATTATTAATATTATAAAATATCATGTAATGAATATTTCATTACATCAAACACAAAACAATAAAATATGAGGCTTTTTAAGATAGATTTATATGTAGTAAATGTAAACATCATAATGTTTCAATTAAATTGGAGGGGTGAAAATAGATTTAACCTTATAATTAAATCTATAGAAAAAGATACTAAAAGGGTCATTTTTTTTAATAATTCATTTATAAAATAATATTACTATTTCTAAAAAACTAATAAAATCAATTATTTTTTAAACGAATATTTTCATTAATGATTTCATTTTTATGTGCAATGTATTTTTGTAGAATATAATTAAATTAAGGTTAATTTATTATGAAATATATTACAAATAATAATTATATATTTAAACTAATTAATTTAAAAAATAATTTGAAATAAAAATATGGATATTTTAAATTTTAAAAAGTCACATTTTAACAAAAAAGCTTTTGATTTTATATTATATTTCAATTTTAATGTTGAATTAAAAAAAATATTGTATGAAAATGAAAAAAGTAACATCATTTTTTGATTCAATATTAAAATAATATATATTAGGAATTTTTTTGGATTCCTTTTATAATATTAATTCTATAGGTGAGTACTATAAAATACCATTCTACAATTAGCATGAATTTTATGAAACAAATCTAATATAAGAATGAATAAAATATTTCCGCCCCTTTTCTTAATCATATGTTCATTTAATTTTGTTTTTAATTTAGAACCCTTCGATTATCTTTTTTTCAGCCTTCTATCATATTCCTATAAACTATTTATATCCTTATCAGAATGATTATATTATTATTACTTCATCACACATTTAAAAAATTGATATTATTTTAAAAATAAACTTTTTAATCAATAATAAAAAATTATACAATAAGGTTATTTTTATTTTTATTTATTATTTTAATAAAAAATCCATTCCACTAACTTTATTGTATAATCTATGATTCAATCCTAACCTATAAAACACATGTTGAGATTTTATAGGGAATTATATCTACACCCAAAGAGAAATAAAATATTTTTTTCTAGGAGTTGTGGGATTATTCACACAAAAATTGGTAGAAACTATTCAAATAATTCACCCAATTAGGTGACTATGTGGGGAGAACATCATTATTGGTTTTGGCCATGAATTTAAAAAAAATAATGAATAAAATGTTATAATGGAATTAGAAACCAGTTTTAAATGGTATTCTAGGATCATTTAGCCGTATAAAACAAACCTTCTTGTGGTTTCACCAAATCGCTATTGGTGAAGATAACTAGAATGGTTTCAATAATCATATTTTTGGAGACCAACGTGACTAACGAATCAAATAATATGGTGTTACTATGTGAGACAACATTTTATAATGGAAATAAATAGGAAAATGGAAAAAATCATGTGAATCATTTAACATAACAATATAACTTTTTCAAATATTAGTAATGAAATATACTCCTTTAAGGAATCAAATTTATATCAACATGATATAACTCAGATGATTTATAAGCACAATTCCTCCATAAATAACAATCATTTCAATCAAAATACATCCTTCTAGGCCCTCCCGTGCATAATTATTACATTTGAAACTCATGTAAATTTGTGATATTTCAAAATCAATGATAATTTCATCATGTATTACTTTAACCAAATTGGGAAACCACTTCATCCTATTATGTAAATTCAGTATTTTAATGAGAAATCATTTTATATCCTTTAATATAGAGAAATTATAATTTTATGAAGCACTACATGAATAACGCTTTGTGAAAATTATACACAAAGACACCATTAAATAGAATTACGTAACCACTCTATAGGGAATGAGAGTTTCTTTCGATAACCTATAAATACTAGGAAACATTTATATAATTGGAGCTATAGGGAATTATTAAACCTCCTAGAAAAAACACTCATCTATGTTAATGTTTGTGAATCAACATATGGGGATTGAATTATTGAATCTAATTAATAAAGGCCCTTGTAAAATCATTCTACACAATAACGCATTACGAAATGTGCTATATGGTGTTCCACTTTATAGTGGCTTATGTGGATGTCTATTGATGGGGCATATGTGGATGATCCTATGTGGTCATCCCTTACCTCAATGTGTTATATAGACAATGATATTTTACTACACCTTTTTTGATGATGATATGTATGTCTTCTATGTTAACCCTCCATCCGTATTCCAATAATGTGAAAAACTAACTCCCCCAACATTGAACAATATTTCCTTGGAAAATTCCCTTAAAACATAATTTTAGACTCATCCCTTATTCCCATATCGTGGGATCCCCACACCCACAGTCGAGATCAAAAAAAATAATATAATATTTTACTTTTATTTCAGGAATGTATTTTCACATTCATTATTGGCCTTCATAAAATTATCAGAGTCAGAAATCTATTTTCTTTGGATTATATCTGACGTATTTTGATTTCACAACACATATAAACCAATCCTTTGTCAGGAGACCACTAAGAGTATTTATATTCCTCTTTTTTATCATTATATAACTTTAGTCGATATATTCCTCTCAGTTTCTTTATATAATTTTATACTTATTGAGAGCCAGGTTTTCCCTTGTAAAACATTGAAATATTGCAGTATATATTTCCAGATCTAGGTGATTAGACATCATACAATTCCATGTTCTGGTGTTCCCATAATATATTTTATAAATATATTTTATATATTTTATATTGATCAAGAGAAACTTCTTAATGAATGTGGTGTTACTCATAAATGGTTCTCATATTAGAAATAATATACAGCACTGGAGTATGTAACGTGGTGTTTACCCTAGATATGAAATAAAATGATTCAACATAAGGTGTTCGGAACCATCAATGATTTGTGTTTAATTTATGTCAATTAATTCAAAGGTATCTAAAAAATAATTTAAATATATAATTTTGTAAACCATGTATGGGTTTTATCATAATTCGAAAGTCGTTGGCAAGAGAAATCATCACCCTTCCTTTGGCAGATAATATAAAATGATGATAGAATGCTAGACCAAATCAGATTATTAGGAAACAAATACTGGAGCTTCAATTATGTCATTATAAAATAGATTATTCCTAAAAAATGGATTTAAAATCTAATTATAACTCTTTATATGTTGGTTTTTTACTAATTATTAAATATTTTCAGAAGATCATTATTGGTTCGTCGATCTACGCCTTGTTATGACCATTGCAGGAGCCTATATACTAGATTTAATTTTTTAATCACTATTATAACCCTAGTATGGTTGTTCATTATAATTTTCATAGAACACAATGACAATTATTTTTGAAATAGTTTTTTTTCTTTTCTACCTCACTAATTCAAGTTGATCATTAGTTGGATCCCTAGTGTCCCAGTTCCACTCTTCCATGAGTTATAAATATTAATCGAACCCTTGAATCCATGGTGGATTAACCAAACAAGATTTGTTCGAATAACAGAACAATAATCAAACATCGTTGTGAGGTTGGGAAGAATTTTTTTAATAGATCATGATCTCAATGAATGGCATTGTATCATTGGGCAGACTCGATAACCAAACACTCACGAGGAACGAAAATAGTTTTCTAGAGAATGATGACTAAGATCTATTATCTATGGATAGATACAAATTTTTTGGATTGTGTCGAGTTAGAATCTATGGTGGTTCGAATAGATTCATGGAGGATATTCTGATCTGGGATTTCATTGAAAATCCCAACTACACACTATTTTCCAAGATGAACACATGTTGTGTTCCCCCTATCTGGTGACACTAGTATTTCTAAATAAGTAAGGATGACGTGGTGTGTGGTCCCTCTTACACATTTTTTACACCCTTCATAATTGAATAAACTATTTTATGGTCCACATAGATTGGAACCCATGTGTATGTTCATTGGGCTAGCTACACACACATGTACTCCGGCACACACCCATGTACTTCGGTACGCAAACACAACCAGTAGAGACATGACTCTTTACCAATTACCTAGGACATGATGTGTGGTCCAATGAGATGGTGTGTACAACTACAGAATAGATATTTAGGTTCTTGGACAAGGATACAACTAGGATACTTAGCAGGAACATACATAGTGTTTTTTCCGTTATAATTTGTGTACCACTTAATCTCTTTTGTTATAAATTTGATTTTATGAATCTTCTTCATCAGAACTCAGATTCTGGCATGTGAGTATCCAATCTAGGGTGTCCTTCCACATATAACATGATGGGTTCCACAGTTGTTTCTTTTGACATTTTATGTGGAGTGCTACTATAATGACACCTTTTTATGTGATTCTTAATAATGACAAAGTCCAAGAAAGATCATGAGAGATTACATTCTGAGTTGAACCCTACTAGAGGGTAGCGCATGGTTCCTTGGGGACTTTCATAGTGGAACCTGCAGCCAAAATGGTATTGGTTACTTCAATTCATCAATGAACCCTACTATTGGGTAGGTTGTATCTCCTTGATGACTTTTATTTTAACCCACTATCTCACCTGGGTAGGGGTCTACAAAATTTCGAGTCGAATCCTTTATAAGGGCAAGGCATGGGTCCATAATGACCTAGAGTGGAACCCTCTAGCTAGGATAGGAATGGGTCCATGATGCTGATATTGGAACCCCCAATCATACATGGGAATGGGAGTTCTTCATTTAATTTAGGGCCCCTCAACTATGTGGAATAATTGCATGACATGGTTTGATGTAAATTATGTCTCATGAAGAAAAGTGATGCTTTTCCCAATGAGATTAATTTTTATGTTGTATCCAAAACGATGAAGGTGATTTATTTCTTACTAATATGGATAGTGTCATTTTGTGGTGAATTATTTCCTTTTACTTGTGTGTCCATAGCAGATATGTGAGATGTTTTGAATCCCTATTGAAATTTTAGAACTATTGGATACTCATCATCTTAGACTGATCTATGTGATGGATATCCCATTACTCTCTCAATTTGGATTATTTTTACTGAGAATATATATGTGTGTGTGTGTATTTATTATCCTGTATCCACCCATTGGATTTGGATACTCCCCTTCCCGGAGAGGTGAATAACTACAGGGTATGTCATTTTATTTCCATATTTATATAATCATGATTGGATCAGTATACTCTCTGTATATAAGTGGTAAATATTCCTTGGTTAGTTCATCAATTCCACATGAATTTCCATATGTTCTTGGATGATGTGAATTTTACTCTTTGATGGGGTAATCTGTATTTGTTCACCATACCATTATCTATCTATTGTCTTTTTCTTCTAATGTATCTCTTTATAATATCCTTTCATCTTTTAGGTCATCCTATTGGGTATGTTTATACTCACCCATGTAGGGGTGTTTTCTACACATATAATTTCTTATGCTAACTACAAATAGGATTACCGTGACTACAGAGGTGTTTAGGGATACAAGGTTTTGGGACCACCTATGGCGGTATTAGCAAGGGTTTTATAAGACAAACACTATTTCAACTATATAATTTCATGTTTTATATCTAGTTGGGACACATTTTGGGTTTTCATTATGTTTTTACCCTTTATGATTCAGTTTATAGTAACGTACTCTTGTACTGTCTAGAGGTTCATGCATGCTTTGTTTAAATTACAGTAGTTTTGAATATTTTAGTCATTTCCACTTCATTTTTTCTTCAAGACAGATATGTTTATGTGTACATATAATAATTTAATTGTATCGAAAAATTAGTTAATCCATTGGCACATGTCTCCACCACTGACCAATGGAAGTAGGATTAGGGTAGTTGCAGTTTGAGATATGACATAGGCCAGGTTATGATAGATTTGCATCCAATAATGTTCATTCCATAGGATTTTATCGAACATATAATCTAAAGTGGTTTTGGTTTGGTTTAGGGATATTTATTCTATAAGTATTGAGTGTGGATCTCTGGTCCAGGAGTCCATCAATAGTGCAATGAATGATGTATATATTCACTAGGTGGTTGATTACCTAATTGTTGATAGGAACTCTTGAAAAATAGGTCTACCCCCACACATATATACCTACTTTTCATAAAATCTATGGGTATACTTAATATATTCAAGTATATAGGAATGGTTTTGTTAAAAACATGGGAATATAATGCCCTGATTTCAAAATTCCATAGTGTTTATATTCTAGATTTCCCATTTCCATTGCGCTCCCCCCAGAGGAACCCCACCCTCCTCTACCCACCCTCTACCTCCCGACCCTCTCCATTACCCCCTAAACTTGACCTCCCAAATTATTTATCTTCCTCATCATCCTGGACTCTGCCTCCCTACCCCAGACTCTCCCGGCTCCCTCTCCTCTGGCAACATTCATCCTCCCCCCTCTTAGCTCCCCCTACTCAGATGACATACCCACCCATTCTGTTTCATAGGGATCCGAAAGGGATATCAAATCACCAAGTCCCATCGATCGTTTGAAGAAGAGAATAAGTCTCTAATCAATGGTCCCAAAGGTTACTTGAATTCCGTGTAACTAAAATAAAGGCTTGTCAAGCATTATACAATTTGGTTTTTGGTGACTGGTGATTGAGGTATTTGGGTTCGTGAAGGTGGAATGCAACTAAAGATTGATGATTTTCTAATCCAGATTATTTAAATTTGGATGGTGATTGTAGAATTATGTGATAAAATATTCTCAAGGAAATTGGATGGTCTCGGATTTCTAGAATCATTGTATCATGGTTATTCATAAGGGAGTTTTTATTTTTTTCATATATTTTTTCTACATATCATCCGATTCTTGTTTTTAGTCATATTATGTCTACATATTCATGAATGCTCGTGGGTTACATGGTAAATATTAAATGAATCTAACACATTTTGTATAGATCTATTTTTTTACTTATAATTTCTTAAAACAATGCTATTTGTTGCTTCATAAGTGATTTGATTCCATGTTGCATCAAAATCCTTCATTCTATGTCAAATTTCATGCTATTAAACTTTGAAGTAAATAAACATCGTTCAAAAATGTTTATTAGTGATTAGATTATTTAGGATGCGATATATTTTTGGGGTTTATGTAGTATTGAATGAATCATATTATAATTTAGGAAACTTATTAAGGTGAATTAATAATTCTTCACGGATTATTGATATATATTAGTTATTTTCTCTTTGATTACAGGTTATCATTATTTTGAATTAGAGATAGCATTTCATCAATAATTCATGGATTAAAGAATTTATGAAGAGATATTTCAATATAATTTTAATGGGTGGTATTATTTTCATTTTAAGAAGAATGTTTTGTTTTGAGATTAAGGATACTGATACTCCTTAATACTTAAAAATGAATCTTAGCCTTTTTTGTTATGATAAATTCATGACTTTGTTCCAGATTAGATCCAATTTATAGTACTCTACATAGAAAACTATACTAAATTTCTATAATTTCCACCTAAAATGAGATATTGGACCTTGAGAAAAAATAATATTACATTGTTAGAGACATAGTTAAACAATTTATGTGAATGAAATCATAATGATACTATTTAATAAACAAAATTTTGACTAATGATCCAATGAATGATAGATACACACCTATCTGAGATAGTTGTTCTAACACCACTATTTTCTCTTTTTTCTCCATTTTTTTATTTTATAATCATTAATATCATTTTATGTGTTCAATTATTTTTATCTTGTTAATTAGTTTGTAATTTGCAGCCTTATGTGGTTTTATCTTAGTTATATCAATTTTCATCATTTCTTTCATAATATAGTAGTATATTTTGATAATTTATTAAATTATATTTATAGATTAAGATTTTCTCATAGATTTTTTTATTATTGATAATTTTTTAGTGGATTAATATTCATTTATTCTATAGAATAGTTTCATCATTTCATCTATTTTATCTAATCTTCCTCTACTACTTGTTTATAGTACTACCATGTTTTCTATTAAGCTACTATTTGAGTGTTCTTCTGTAAAACTACTTGAATATCAATTTATTTACATTTTATATCAATAATCTATTTCCAATTTCTTGAAGAAATATTGCTTTTAAGTGATCTTCTGCCATGTTAAATACAAATCCATCATTTTTTTTTTCAATTTTCTAGTTTTCAAACCTTGAAGTAAAGAAATATAATATGATCATGTTGAGAATTTAGTAGGTAAACTAAAATGTGATTAATTTTTTTGGTTCAAGTATTGTTGAATATGAGTTTAATAATTTAAAATTCTTGTAATTTTTAAAGTAACATTGATCATTTTTTATAACTATTGAAAGATGATTTAGGGAATTGCGATCATATTTTTGGTTATCACTAGTTTGAATTAGAGAGAATGGTTCAACAGTGATTCATGGATTAAATAATTAATCCTAAGACACATTATTATGACATAAATAAATGGTATTAAGTCTATTTTAATTTGAAACCTCACTACACACATGTTGATTTAGATACACCATAAAGCCTATGAATGAATCACTACCTTGTCAATGTAATAGAAACACCACATTTGTGACCCTTTTGAATTGAATTTTCATTATTAAAAGTTTTAAAATGATTTCATAATATACACTGTATTAGAATTTCTTGTAGCCTACTATTTCATGATATAATTTTTGGATGTTTTATAATGTTTAAGTCAATTTTTTCAATATGATTTTTTGTATGTGGGATTTGTTCTATAATCCTCTTGATTTTTTTTTGAATTTTAGGGAAACCATGTTATTATGTGACAAATTTTTTTCCCAATGATTAAATGCTTGAAGAAGTATTTTTTCTAGAATGTTTTTTCTTTATTATAGATCGACTTATGTGATATTTGTGGTTTTCACATCACTATTAATTTAATTTTAGATATCCTTAACTAAATAATAACATGTTTTTTGGGTTATTATTTTTTCCAATTCATGATTCTTCTATCTCTTTGGTCCCATTGATGCTGATTCAATCCACCTTTGTAAAGGGAAGTAGGTTCGCAATGGGTTTCACCTATGTTTTTTTCCATTTCAATTCATTATTTTTTTGTTTTTTGTTTTGTTTTTTCTGTTTTTATGTTTTTCTATAGTATTTTGTACTTATTGTGGTGGTTTCATGTAGTTGTTTTCATAGGAGACATGAACATGTATTCCTCGATAGGTATATACATATTTAAGTTCATATATATATATATATATTCACTCACTACTATATGTATATATATATTGGGGCTAGGTGTCCTTTTGTATATATATGAAATACTAATATCTGTTTAAGGTAAAGGGGTTCCTGCACATATAAGCATATATGTATGGATCCCCATAAACATATTTGACAAGGAAAATATGTAGATATGGGCTAGGTGTTCTTAAATATATGTGAATGTTCATATGTCTGAAAGTGGTAAAGGGAATATTCATGTTGTCATCTTCATAAACAGAGGACCTTGAGTATGAGGTAGGTTCCCTTCTACATTGGCCTTTAAATTTAATGAACCCCTAATTGGTTTTATTTTAGACTATTTTTTCATAATAAATATTCATACAAATTTCTTATCATAAATTTCATGAATAGGTTTGAAAAAAATTAAACTAACTGATATAAAATTGACCTACATTTAATTATACAAAATAAAATGAATTAGGACATCATATGAATATGAAAAAAATAAAAACAATTTGAGTTTTATTAACCTTTAAAGAGTGTTAGGTCAACAAGGGAGGGAGTGTAGATAAAACATTGTATTCACCATTTAATATATTTAGAATATTAGATTATAATAATGTATCTTTACACAGAAATAAGGGGACGAATAATATGGAGGAAGATGAAGAAAACAAGGATAAATATGAATCCCTATGTGAATAATTTGTCTCTTTTCAAAGGGACAGTTGTAACCTCCAAAGGACCAACACCAGTGACATCTAGCTAGAAAATTAGAAAATGATTTGTGTCCCCACTCACTTATAACTCTTTTATTTAATTCCCCCCCCCCCACCAAAAACCCGACCACCCCAAACAATCATTATGAATAAAAGTATAATGATTGACTAGATAGTAGAAACTACTAACCAGTCAATAGAAACTATGCCTCTCACTACAAAGATAGTCCCTAAAACACCACATTCCTAACAAAGTATTAATCATTATATTCCTAAATGAGTCTAGAATAAATTAAATTACCCCATAATGAATATATTGAATAAAACTAACAAAATCTAAAAGAAATCATATTTTTTTGTATAAAAGTGAATCAAATATAATCAATATAATCCAATTAGACCTCCCATAGACTGCGTGAATTAGGATTTCATCAAAAATTATGAACCAAACTGAAATAATGTAAACCAAAAAACTAAAATTAAGAATTTTAAACCCAAAACGATTTGAACTAAATAATGTTGAACTATTAAAACCCATAAGTGATATAATAAAACCAAACAAAAATCAAAATCCATCCTTATAAAAACAAATTCCCAAACTAACTTATCATTACTAGTAATGTAAATCAATTTAACCAAAATAGAACTATAATGATCAAAATCAAGAAAATATAATTCAAATAAAAAAACCAGATAAAAATAAATTGGTGGAACTAACCGCACATGAACTAATATGATATTACAAATGATGGATAAAATTTGACAAAATATAATGGATTCAAACCAATATGACCTCAATCGACTATAACTAAACTGAACTAAACCAAACTCATATGAACCAAATACAATCTAAATGAATTTATTAGAAACCAAATGAATGGATGTTTCAACGTTATATTAATAAATATATGAAGAAATAAATATAAAAAAATTACAAGTAAAATATGTATTGAAAAAAAATATCCCAACATTTCATAGATTATGATAAATCTATCCAAACAAAAAAATAACGGATAAAACATAAAATGAACCACACATTAGATATATGTACTTAAAACAATAACTAATTGAAATGAACATAATAAATTTTATTTGGCATGAAATAAATAAAACAAAATTGAAGTTTACCAAACTAATTTAATGTGAAAATGATAAAATAGAAGTAACCAATATAATCAAAATTTAACTATGCATAACAAAACTAATAAAAATCAAGACTAGTTAAATAAAACAAAAAAAATAGATTCTTACACATCCTCTTGAACTAATATAATTTGTTTGCTCATTGCTTCCAGTAAATTGTTTAACCCCTATAGTGTTGTGGTTCTTATATTGGATAAGTTAATTGTATATTCACAATAGAATGGTGTGCTCTATCTTACTTTCATTTTATTTGATTTCTGCATAATCCACATAGTCCTTTTACTACTTTTTGTTGGAAGAGTGTATTTATATTTTTAAAAGGGGTTTAGAAGTGCACTAGGGGCCGCTACATGGTAATATTATTTGGAGTGGGATATGAGGGTAGTAGAGGGATTAATTAGTGTTTTTTATTATTTTTTTACATTTCTATGGTGCCATTTATGTTAATTTTATATTCCTTCGATGTGGAAATCTGAGTTATAGATGAGCCATGCAGAAATTTTATTTATTTTATGATGCTATTTTAAATACTACTTTTTTGGATAAATCATTCCTGAGTGGCTATTCCTTGATATACAGACACATATTATATAAGTATCTTCATGTTTTCATGTTCCAAATATTACGTAATATTTATAATATGTTTCTTATTAATCAACAGATTTAACATCCTTACCTTAGTAGATGGTTTGGAATATATAGGTTAGACTAAATATCTTGTTGTTTATTGACATGACACTCTATTAATGGACATCCAAATGTGATTGAATCATTATCTATGATGACACAATCTCCACATACAACCTCATCCCCCTTTTAAGTCAAATATTAATTATTAATCACCATTGAATTGGAATCTAGAGGTACATAATTTGTTCCAATTATAAGATGGTTTTTATTTTTTTATATTTTACTAGGTTTCACTATTTTTCTTCATTTTCAAAAATTTTAGAACTCCATTCAACATACATTGAAAAACAATATTCTATAAACTATAGCACTCAGTCCTCTTCCAATCATTTAAATTATGAATAATTCTATTTTAATTATCATTTGATCTTCTAACATTTTGGTATATATATTCTAAAATTTTACTTATTCAATGTCTAAATTAGTCAACATAAAATTAAACAGTCAAATAGATTCATATTTACATCAAATGATGTAAGAAGAATTGAGATCATCATGTATTCCACACGAACCTCTCTAATTTATAATCTAGCTATTAAAACATATTTTTATTCCGTGATGTTCTATGAGAATTTTTAGGATCTATTGAATTAATTTCTAGATTGAAATTCCAAACACTTCATCCTTTATTTTTTGGTTCATTTTTTATTCTAAAAAATTTCATATACTTCTCCATAAATCATAGAAAAAATACACCTTCATTACTCAACATGAATCATGAATTATTTTCATAAATTCATGATGATTTTTACATTAAATTAAAAGTATAAAATAATTATATATAATATCTAGAATACCATTCATGAAACCTAATATTATTCCAGAAAGATAAACCTAATGTATCACATTGATTTTAACACATATATATAATTTTACTTTCTATTATGTATGAAACCATTAATCTTATGTATCAAAATGATAATTCATTAATCATTATTAAGATCTTTTATCTTCTAGTAATTTCTTAGGAACTTTTTAATGTGTGCATCATTTTTCTTCTAGTGAATCCTTTAATTCCAGTGATTGATACTTTATCGTTTGGATAAACAATAATATTTGCCTATAAATCATATTTAGATAATGATTTTGCATTCATTTTTCACTTCACAAAATCTTATAAATGTGCACCTTTATTCATCTATCATATTCTAGAATCACATTAAATTATCTTCATTAACTCATGTTGTAGATTTAAGAAAAAATTATATAATACATCATCCTCTATTTAATCATAATATTTCAGAATTAATGATTCAATACAACATCTCTAGATGTTACAAAAATATCTCTTATACTACATATTAGGCCACAACATCTTGGGGTCATGCTCTATTGGGAGATTATTGGGTGTTTTATGGGGAAATAGACCCCTGTTTTGGAGGTCCGGGAGCCAATGGCATGTGGCCCAAAAATTTGGGTACTGTAAATTCCCTGTTTGGATTACTGTAGAAACCCATTGTAGGGAAGTAATATTTTTTATAGGTCAAGGATCTATATACATGGTTCAATAACTATGGGTATATTATGTCGGGTGTGGTATTCTATACCCACGATTCTATAAATCATGGGTATTATTGAAATCTTTGGGTCCATATTTGTGGTTTCTATAAAAAACATGTGTATATATTTATACCAATGGATCAATATCCCACAGTTTATGGAACCATGGGAATAACCTATACCCATAGTTTTTGGTGTTATACAAACAATTCCAAACTATGGGTATTGGTGATTTTTCCAATAGTGATGGCATTCCGAGACATTTTTTGTGGGGCTAAATGGGTGATAAATCATATAGGATTGAGTCACTGAATATCTTTATTGAGACATATCCCCATTTTTTTATAAATATATATGATCATATAACCATGATACCCCTTGAAAACATTCAATATAACTATGTGATATTATCCATATCAAATTCTAGCTCCTCTTTCTGATGATTACCCTATGAGTGATGAGGTCTCATTTAATGTTCCATGGCATTATAAACTTCCTCTAGGTTAATAGATAGACGTACCTCCACCTATATAGCATCAGATAGTTCTATCAGAGGAGGTTGAGTTAGAGACCCTGTTTAGTTTTTTTATATGTTCATGTATCATAGACCATTGTCGTTCTACAATGAGAAAACTCATCATGCAGTAGAGGATTTTCTTGAGTTGGTGGTTCATATCTTAAATCTTTTTTGGACTCAAAAGGATCTGCTAGTTTCACTATAAACTTGGATAATCCATGGTGATGTTGTACACCGGAGGAACCTTTTTACACATATACATTATGATTCGAATTCTCATGGACTGACATCCAGTAGATATTTCATGAGGAATATTACCCTTCATTCTTTCCCTCACCACAGATCTAAGAGCATTTCTGGATAAAGAATGATGATATGTTCGTGACTGGCTATGTTGTGAGGTTCACAAACTGTTATCGGTACTCTCTTGACATGATATAGGACGGATACTTACAAAAATCAATGTTTGAGATGGTACTTCACAGAGTTCTTAGTGAAAATATCATACCCATGTACATTACAACTAATGTTGGGGTGATGATGAGGGACCATGTGAAATATAGATTTCTGTCAGAGGGACACCAGATAGTTGGAGCTAGTATTTGGCACCACAGAGTAGATTCTTCTACATAATATTGAAAACAATTGGCCCGAGGATCAAAGTGTAGGAGACCCTCCAATGATAAGATTCATGTGCATGTCCAGAGGTAGAACAAAGAACTATTGCATCTGACAGAGTGTTGTTGATTTACCTATGATAGGAGGTGTTAAATTAAGAGAAGTGTGAGTACCCTTTTATAAGAGAGGCGAGTGTTACTTTAGGAAATTATTGAAATATTATTTTATTATAAACACATTTTTAGTTTTTAATGGCTCTAAATGGATTTATTTCGAAGTTAATGAGGGGAATGGGATGAAATATTTTCAACCAATAGGGTTTAGACAAGTTTAGGTCACCATATTAGCCTTATCCTTTAGATTAAACTCTTAGTTAAATAGTTTATCTTTTACCATATATTCCTGTATGATTACAATACATGCCTAATAAACATACTATAAAATCCCAAGAGAAGAGAATGTGGCTCATTAATGAAATATATATCAGTATATATGTTCTTTGGATAAATATTATATTTTTATGTCTACTATATAATTTATAAAATAATATTGGTTTTAAAAACTCATTTTTGTTAATTTTGACACTATTTAGTATTTGGTTTTTTTGAAAGTCATAATAACTTTATTACCTCGAATAAAATTGTCATGGCTTTCAAAAAAACCCTAAAATATCATAATAAACTAAAAAATTCGTGTAATGTATCAAAAGGCTATGTTTACATTTATTTTAGTATTTATAATATAAATTATTTTAATAATGCATGAATAAGGTAATTACGACATAATCATTTTGACCTAAATAAATAAAATTATTTAATGTCTAAAAATTATAAATAAAATAACATCATTTAGGAAATCAGTTTTGATTTTTAATTATTATTGATAGTAAAATATTTTTGTCTATTACCCTATATTAAGAATGGGTTAGTTATTGAACAATAGAATTTTACACATTTAACAATTCTTTAAATAAAATTATAATAAATGTCGTAATCAAATTCAAGTGGATCCTAAATGATCATATTTTATTAAAAATGATGATTTTGGTCGAAATACACTTATCCAATATAACTACGTCGTGTGATAGGGTAATTATAATATCATTTTCAACTTTAAATACCATATTTACTTTTAACCCTTGAAAATAAAATTAAAAGGATATTATTAACCAAAAATTATTTTCATCTTATTGAACCATATTTTACATATATATGTCAACCATGTCTCTAGGATTTTGAAATTCAATTCACAGTAGCAGTAAAATTATATTTTATGAAAATTTTCAAATATGCTTAGAAGGTTGGTAAAAGACCTTAAAAGGTTCAATAAAATTTTATATATCTTATCTTATTATAAAATGAATGAAATTAATTAAATTTGAATATTATATATATAATATATATATTTTTAAATGAAAATAAATGAAAATAAAATTAATAATTATTTAATTAAATAAGTCAGTTTTATGTACTATTGTGTATTTTCACTATATATAAAAAAAGAATGTTGTCAAAAAAATTCCAAAAAATATTAACAAGAAAATTTTATGATTCAGAATTCAAATATGATTTCTATTTTACCAAAATAAAAACATAGAAGTTTCATTAATTAATTTAAAATTAATTACCAATGTCAAAACCAGAAAGCAGGTTTTTTAGATGTAAAAAGTATCAAAAGATTGATATTTGGTTATATCAAATTTAAATGAAAAATTATTTCCAATGACCAAAAATGGATTAATTGATAAAAATATAATCTAATAATATTTCAATACCATTCAAATTTATAATTTTATATGATAAATTAATTTTATTCAAAAAATTATTTTTAATTAAAATTTAATATTTTTTACTATTCATAAAAATATGAATGTTATTAGAAAAACACCAAAAATTTATCCATAATAAATTTTTAAGTCCCACATATAAATAAGAATTTAATTTCATCAAATTGAATATATAAAGCTGTCATATTTGTCATTTAAATAGGGTTCTCTATTAAAAGTTGGAAAATATGCATTTTTAAAAAAATACATTTATATGAAAAATTGAATTTGTCTTTATATTTGGTCTATGAAACAAAAAAAGGATGTCAATATTATATGGGATAAATAAAAAATTAAAAATGAGGATCTTACTATTCATAACCTCTTTTTAAACAGATAGTTTGATAGGTTGTTGTAAAGACGATGGAATTTATGTTAATTTTTTTTAAATATATGGGAATTTTATGAGTTCATGAAAATTGACTGTGTGTGATTTAGAGGCCCGGTGTTCCTAGAATGAATTTCTAGAGAAAAAAATTGTGTACATTTAGTAAATGTATGAGTGAAATTTTCTAACTTTTAAACTGATTCTCAGAATTGAAATCTGAGGGCACCTTTGATCTCGCAGCAGCAGTATTCACTTAAAGAGACCATCACCTCGACTGAAATGGGTAAAGAGTGAAAGATACAATTTTGTGCTTTTTGTAAATGAATTAATTAATATAAAAATGTCTCACATTTTTCTTTTAGAATCCCCCTCAACATGGGTTATGCTGATGGGAACCCCACAAGCCTAAAACTCCAATGTGAATGATAAGAGGTGGGGACCACTTGAACTAACCCCCATTTTGAATTTAGAGGGGGGGACCACCCTAACCCCTTTAATGATAGAAAAACTCTCAATTCCACCAACTTTAATTATGCCAAAACAAATACATTTAATTGGGAAAATTAAATGTTTTAGTTAATGGTCTCAATAAAGTACAATAATTATGCCAACATTGTTGTGCCCCATTAATTTATATTGAAAAACTTCAATTAACAAGTTGGATATTTCACATTTTGGTGGAATTGGGAGAGGATAAATATTGGAGGATTATTCTCTTAAATGAAGAACATGTTCTCCAATGAAGAATGCGCTCCCCAATGAAGAACGCTGTATCCAATGAGGAACATCTTCAACGACAATGAACTGAAAATCGAGGAAACGCTAACGTCACTGACGTCCATCTATCCCCCAACGACATAATATCTTTCCTTGAGACCTCCATCAAAAAAACTCTGAGGTAGGTTTTTCATTAGGTGGGATTATGAATTCTCATGTTTTTCCCTTCTCAAAAAAGAATGTGGTTCAACTCTCTAACTAGTTGATCAGTGGATGATTTCTTTTTCTGTGGGTTCTGGAATAATCATTACCAGGGGTTATAGAGTTTCACGTTCTTCATTCATGGTTTTTGTTGAACAGCTTGCTACCATTCTAAAGCGGAGGGATCGGACCAAAGAAACATGGCCCGCCCCTCCACCATTCTTCATTATTGGTGTGTTCTTTAAGATGGAGGAAGATGGATTTGTGCCATGATGACGAACAGACATCAGCAGGCTGAACTAACCACAGACGAAGATGCGGCACATGACTGCTCCATGTGGATAAGACATATAGCCATCTGGCCCACTGTGGCGGACCGCTGAAATGTGGCCGCCCCACCGCACTACGGCCACCCCGCCAGACCGTGGCCTCTACACCAACTGACGATACCCCGCGGCCTCCACCGCCCCACTGCCACTGCCGCTCCGTGGCCACTACTGCTCTGCGGCCACTACCGCCCCGTGGCCCCCGCCGCTCCACGACCCCCTTGGCTTCTATCATCCCATGCACATCGCAGCTCTCGTGGCCTTTCACAGCCAGCGCAGCCTCCGTACCACACCGCCCCCACACAGTCTAGGCTGCCAGGCCGGACCTCCCAACACGGGCTAGGCAATCTAGTGCAGGTTGGGCCACACCCATTGGGCTGGGTAGACATAGGTTGGGTCGGTTCGGTCCGACCAAGTGGACCTGACCCGGACCAACGTCGACCCATTAACGCTCCTTTGTCCATAACATTGGCACTGAGGGTCCGTTTGACGAAATTTCTGCATCTCTAGAAACCTTGGAACGAGCTCATATTTTTTTGTGTACATCACTTTAGATTTTTATAATGTTGGGGTATGGTCGGGTTAGATCAAATATGAATCCAACTAGGCCATCAGAACTAAAAGGATAATTACATACTGACCGGACATCCGTTTGACGTACCGTCTGTTGTGTTGAGACCCCTATTATGTAGCGGACCTTTTGGACACTACTTCGAGGGAATTTGTGATAGTTGGAGTATCAACCGGTGGCTTTAGGCGTAGACCCTCCTAGAGGCGATCAAGCTTCGTGCGGAAACCCAGTAGCTCGCTATGACGTGAAGAATGAATAGTGATCCTATGTGGGTAAGCATTGAGAGATCCTGTGTGGATCAGCACCAAGAAATCCTGTGTGGGTCACAAACGAGAGATCCTATGTGGGTCATCACCGAGAGATCTTCTGTGCGTCAGTACCAAGTGATCTTGTTTGGGTCAGCACCATGCGATTTTTTCTGGGTCAGCACCGAGCGATCCTCTGTCGGTCCGCACCTAGAGATCCTATGTGGGTCTGACAACATTCTAGAAATGTACTAGGATCTTGTGTGGGTCTGACGAATTACTAGATATGTACTAGGATCTTGTGTGGGTTTGACGATGTACTATGATCCTCAGTGGCTATGATGATGATTAGAGATCCTTCGTGATTCTGCCTCTTAACAGAGTAAGATGATTCTGTAGTTACATCTAATCATCTCTACTATTGTACCTAAGAAATACTTGGTATGATTTGAGTCAGTACCATTGGGATATTCTTCTGTGTGGCATACTTGTGTGGTACTTACCTTCGTGGTATTTATTCCTTTGTGGAACAGTTGAGCTTGGGGCTAATGGGTTGGGCCTTGTGATTCTTCATGTTTGAGATGGGTTTACTTGATAACTTAGGTATATGTATGGGCATATACCTAAGTAGGGTTATTAGTTGTTTTCATTATTTTTTTTATCCTTTGTGGATTTTGTGAGACATTGAGAGTCTGGGGATCTCTACTATGTATCTTCATTCTCACCCTGTCAAGGGCTATTGTATGCACCTCGTTGTGTTTAGTGTAGACGACGGACAACACTAACTGAGGACGAGAGTACCGGGACTGGTGTTAGTTTAAAGGTGGACCGTAGACAAGGCGCACCATAGAGACGATCGTTCAAGAGCTATACCTACCCTTTAAGTAGGATCTTTGGTGGGTGATCATTGGAGCTATTCATGTTTACTTGTACTTTCAGTGTCTTTTATATTCTAGTTGGGCTTTTATTCTGGCCCCTTTTTACTTACTGTACCCTCTATATTACCATATAGTTTTCTTGAGTTCGTATCATTTTGTGTGTTTATTTGCTTGTGTTTACATGTTATAAAGGCAATACCTTCCCAGTTTTAGGGAATACACCTTCCGTGCTAGTTGCCATCCCCTAGCCTATGGAAGGCAGCTTGGGGAAGTCACGACATGGGCCGCAGGGGATGGGTCATGACAAATTGGTATCAGAGGAATCAGTTCTACCATAGAACATAGGACTCTGATCATTATTTTCAATGGAAATAGTGTTATGTTTAGTAAGTGTGGTTATCAGTATAGGAAATCCAGTGTTAGTTCATCGTCCGACGTATCCATACACTAGGACCCTGACTTCTTATTTCTGACTATGTGAAAAAAAACTGATTACGTGTGTGTTTTGAAGAATTTTCTTTATGATATCTTTGAGCCATCTCACCAGGTATAACTTATTGACTGTGGAGCACCTATTTCTTTTCAAGATGCCTCTATGAAGACAACCAACTAGGGTTACAGATATAGTACACACTAATATCCCACTGAGAGATGATGCCTCGGTGCATGGACCTCTTCTAGTATAGGAAGTAGCGTAGGTACCAGTGGTACCATTACCCGTTGGTCCACAGATACCAGCATCCCTAGCAGTAGAGGCTGCACGCTGCTTGAGCGCATTTCATGAGTTACAACGCCATAGGCAACCCATGTTATAGAGAGAGACGGACCCACAAGCAGTAGGGGATTGGTTGGAGGCCATAGTGAGAGTCTTCCAATTGGAAGGGACACCAGCTGATCTCATAGTGATCCTTACAGTGAGTCTGTTACAGGTAGAAGTTGACAGTCGGTGGAGCTTGATTCTCCTAGTTCACGATGAGCTGACGCTTCTCTGGGAAGTCATCAAGATCCTATTTTAAGTAGAGTATGTCCCGACGACTCTTCGCAGAGTGCGCATTCAAGAGATATTTAATCTACAGCTAGACAGCATGAATGTGACTCAGTACTTAGTGAGGTTCACTGACCTCTCCTACTACTCTACATATATGGTGTGGGACACCTTCGTTAGGGCCCACACCATCAAGCAGGGACTCAGGCGGGAGACCAGGGCTTCGATAATCTCACTCAGCATCCCGACACAGGCTGGGGTGTTAGAGAGAGCCCTCTTAGTGGAGAGTTTCATTGCTGAGAAATCACCATCAATGAGACCCACTACCATTCATCGCGTAGTGGAGTCTTCTACAGCAGGTAGAAGTCAAATGACATAGAGGTCCCAAAGGAACAGACCTACAGGTGGACCACCATAGGATTCTTGGTCGGTTGTGTGGGAAACCCGAGGGAGAGCCAGTCATGCTAGGAGTAGATAGTGTCACACATGCAGTGGGTAGGGTCACATGGCTTGTGACTGTCCAACACTGCGTACAAATGATCAATAGACAGTCAAAGGACCACCCAGGTAGAGATAGTGGTTCGACCGTGGAGGTCCGCAGGGAGTAGGCGTACAAGGAAGAGGAGTTGGTTGTGCATCTAGTGTTGGGCTACGATTCGAGATGTTACCACCACCACCACTAGGTGGTCCACTCTAACCATAGGGAGAAGGAGGATATGGTCATTCTCAGCACCAGGTAAGTGAGGCCTACGATCACGATGCTCTGGAGACGATACAAGGAACGTTCTGTGTCTACTATACCTTAGCTATAGTACTTATAGACACAGGTTTCAGTCATTATTTTATTGAGAATTCCCTAATTTAGGAGGTGAGAGATTCAACTGGGATCTCTTAGTAGTGGTGTTGAGTCCTTACGACATCATCTTTGGTATGGACTGGTTATCTATAGTCCATTCATAGATTTACTGTGTTAGGTGAAATGTGCAGTGTGTTCGCACGGATGGGTCCAGGTTTACCTTCACCGGCGAGAAGGGAACCTTTGCAGGGCAGGATGGACTTACCCAAAGGGGAATGCATCCGATCACTCATCATTTGGAAAGCCTTACCCTCATAGTTTTTTATGTGGAGAGTTTGAGTTATCCTATAGTGGTGGACCAGTACGTGGATGTCTTCCCGGATGATGTTTTGTGTCTACCTCCTTGCAGACAGGTGGACTTTTACATTGACTAGTACCCTAGGACGACACCAATATCTACACTAGCATATCGGATGGCTCCCCATGGAGGATCATGAGTTGCAAGAATATCTAGAGGACATATTGGGTATTGGATTCATTAGGCCCATTGTTTCTCCTTAGGTAGCCCCGTTTTTGTTCACCCAAAAGGCGGATGGAAGATTGAAACTTTTTGTTGACAATCACAGCCTGAATCAGGTGACCATGAAGAATATGTACCCACTCTTAAGGATTAGTTTTCTCCATGATCAGGTGAAGGGAGCGCGGTGGTTCTCGAAGTTAGAACTCAGACCAGGCTATCACAAGTTCATAGTACGAGACAAGGATGTGAAGAAGACGACTTCTAGATGTCGGTATGACCATTACAATTTCTTTGTTTTTCCATTTGTATTAACCAATTCTCTATCATTGTTAATGTGACTCATGAATAGGATCTTTCATCCATACCTTCATTTCTTTGTAATAGTCATCATCGATGACATTCTGATCTACTTGGTTATTGAGTAGGAGCATTCCTATCATTTGCAGGATGTACTGCACAAATTCTGAGAGCACCAGCTTTATTATAAGATCTCGAAGTTCCAGTTATAGATCTGAGAGGTTAAATTTATGGGACACATAACCTCGGAGGCTAGAGTTGTGGTGGATCCATCAACGATTGAGGGGGTACATGCTTGGGAGTAACCCCGGAGTGTGACAGGGGTACGATGTTTTATGGGATTTGCTGGATAATACCGGAGGTTTTTGCCATATTTCTCTGGAGTTTAAACACCTCTATCAACATTGGGGAAGAAGAGGAAACACTTTGTGTGGTCATAGAGATTTTAGCAGAGTTTCCAAGAGCTAAGGAAGAGGCAGACCAGTTCCCCATCTTAAGGAAATCAGAGGAGGGTCTAGGGTATGTAGTTTACTGCGACGCATCAAGGACCGAGCGTGGATGTATTTGATGCAGGAGCGAGCAGTGATGACATATGGTTCTTGAAAGCTGTGATAAAATGAGAATAACTACACTACCCATGACCTGGAGTTTGCAGTAGTGGTCTTTGCCTTGAAGATGTGGTGACATTTCTTGATGGGTGAGCATTTTACAGTCTACTCGGATCACAAGAGTCTCAAGTATATATTCTATCATAAGGACCTGAACTGAGACAATGATGTTGGATTGAGTTCCTCCAGGACTATGACTTCAAGATATCATATACTCCTAGTAATGGGAACCTTGTAGCAGATGCACCCATTAGGAGGTCTGGTATATAGCTACTAGGCGATGCGATAGAGCAGCTAGCCACTTTGTAGATATCCTTTGTTGATCGGGATGGGGAATCTTTACTTCTGTCACTTACAGTCACACCCCCAATAATTCAGTGAGTCTGGGAGAAGCAATGTGGGGACACTAACTATGAGACTCGATGTGCTCAGATATCCACCAGACAGAAACCTAATGGATTTTTTGATAGTGGGGAGCACGTCATCCTCTACAGAGGACGTACCATGGTACCAGTGTCACTTCAGGGGGGGGATTGTTGAGGGAGTTACACACATCCTCTCTAGTGGTACATCCTTAAGTCGTGAATATGTACTAGAATCTCCGACGACATCACTGGTGGATGGGAATGATGAAAACAATAGTAGAGTTTGCCTCTCATTGCCTTACTTGTCAACAAGTAAAGGTGGAGCATCCTGTACCAGCAGGCTTGGTTCAGCCTTTAGAGGTCCCGAGTGGTAGTGGGATGTAATGTCTATAGAGTTCATGATTGGAATTCCACGTACATATAGAGGTCATGATTCTATCTGTGTGATCGTCGACCGATTCACCATGTCGACTCACTTCCTAGTGATCAGAGAGCAGGGTTGCAGGAGGCTTTCGATATGCAACATAATTTGAGCACTCCTTCCATCCTTAGACAGATGGTCAGACTGAGTGTACATTTCAGACCCTTGAGGAGATGCTATGTGCTTGTGTCCTTGACTTCGGTCACATTAGGTAGGATCACCTACTTTGGTGGAGTTTTAATTCAACAACATTTATTACTCCACCATTGGTATGGAACCTTTTGAGTCGTTGTATGATTTACCTTGCAGATAACCTTTCTACTATACTAAACTAGGGGAGACATCACTTGTGGAAAAAAATATGGTATAGGCTACCATAGAGAAGTTTCAGGTCATCTAGGAGAGGATGGATACTTCATAGAGTGGGAAGAAGTCTTATACAGATAGGAGACGTAGACATCTAGAGTTCGACGATGCCGACCACATCATTATATGAGTCTCACCCCGATGAGGTTTACAGAGATTTGGCTGTGGAGGAAAGTTATCTCTGAGGTTCATCGGACATTTCTAGGTTCTCATCAGAGTTGACGAGGTGGTTTACTGAATTTCTCTTCTACCTCAGTTGCACTATGTTCTAGATGTCTTTCACATATCCTAGCTGAGGATATAAGTGCATGACCCATCCCATGTCATCGACCTTGGTTAGTTGGACATCGACGATGGGGCGATGTTTTAGGAGGATCCAGTTGAGATTGAGGATCAATAGGAGTGGGTCCTTTGTGGGAGATCAAAACCTCTAGTGCGCATTATCTAGCAGCATGGGAACCTCCAGGAGAGCACATGGGAGCAGGAGGTTTAGATTCATGCTCAGTACCCCCACATGTTTCTCTAGTTATGAGATGTGGATTTTAGGGACGCAAATCTCTAAGGTGGGAGAATTTAAAGAACCAAAATTTCTATGTCATTATTATTAAATATAAGGGAATTCTATGAGTCTGTGAAAATTGACGACGCGTGATTTTAGAGCCTATTGTGCCCGGAATGAATTTATAAACATTTTTTCGGGTAAGTTTAGTAAACATAAGAGCGGGATTTTCTAACTTTTAAACAGGTGCTTGGAATTGAAATCTGAGGGCACCATCGACATTACAGTGCCAATATTCATTTAAGGAGACAATCACCTCGACCGTAGTGGGGTGAGAGTGAAAGATAAAATTTTGTTCTTTTAATGAAATAATTAAATAAAATAAAAATGTCTAAAATTTTTATTTTAGAAATCCCCTAAACATAATTTATGGTGGTGGGGACCACCTAACCCTAAACCTCCCATGTGAATGCTAATAGTTGGGGACCACATGAACTAACTCCCAATATGAATTTAGAGGCGGGGAACACCCTAACCCATTTAATGAGGGAATACCTCTCAACTCCTCCAACATTAATTATGCCATCCCAAATCCATTTAATTGGTCAAATTAAATGAGCTAATTAATGGTTCCAATAGATTACATTAATTATGTCATCATTATTGTACCAAATTATTTTATTTTGTTCGAATTAAATTAACAATTTGGATATGTGACATCTTGGTTGAATTGGGAGAGTAGAACTATTAGAGGATTATTCTCTCGAACGAAGAATGTGTTCTCTAGTGAAGAACCGCTCCCCAACGTAGAACGCTCTCTCCAATGAAGAATGTATTCAATGAAAATGAACTGATGATCAAGGAAATCCATCCGTCACCGGCATCGATCTATCCCTAACAACATCATTTACTTCCTCATGAACTCCATCAATCAATCTCTGAGGTAAGGTTTTCATTATGTGTGATTATGGATTCCCATTTTTTACAAACTAAACAAAGAAAGTGGATGAACTCTCTAACTTTTTTATCTATAGATGACTTCTTTTTCCATGGTTATGGGAATAATCATTGTCTGGGGTTATAGAACTTGACATTATTTATTCAAGGTTTTTGTTGAGAAGCTTGATAACGCTCTAACACAGAGGGTGCTGGCCAAAAAAACATGGCCCGACCCCTCCATCGTTCTTCATCATTGGTGTGTTATTAACAAAGGAATAAGAAGGCTTTGTGACACATCAGCGAACAAACAATGACGATCAGAACTGGCTACTGGCGAAGGCACAACACATGACTACAACACGCGGAGAGGACAACTTGCCATCTGGCCAACCATGACAGACCGCCGAACCGCAGCCGCCCAGCCTAACTATGGTTGCACCGTCGAACTACAGCCTCTGCACCGCCCCGCGGCCTCCACAGCCCCCCGCAACCTCTGTTTCCCCATGGCCTCCACCCCTCCATGTCCGTCACGGCCCCCACAACCCCAACTGACTTGGTCGACCCGCGACCTCTGCCACTCCATGGCCCCGCGTCGCCCGCAACCGTTGCGGCCCACCACCACCTTCGTCGTGCTATGACCCCTGTGGAATCTGCCATCCCACGACCACCATGGCCCCCAAGACCCTCGTGGCCTCCGCATCATCCACGCCGCCTCGTGCCGCCCTGTGTCCTCTATGCCTCCCTGCATAGCCTGGCAGCCTTCGTGCCACCCCACGTCACCCTGTGGCCTCCGCGCTGCCCTGCGGCTTCCGCACCGCACTATGGACGACCAAGCTGGACTGCCCTACCAGGACGCCCAGTGCGGGCCGGACCGCCCAGCGCGGGTCCGGCCGTCCAGCGCGGGTCGGGCCAAACCCCCCATGCCGGTCCAGACACTGTGGGTCAGTCCGAACCTAGCAGGCTAAGCCGGACCTAGCAGTCCGGGCCAGACCCAGCAGTTCGGGTCGCCTTGAACCAGTTTGGGCGACCACAGCTGGGTCGGGTTGGTCCGACCGGGTCAGACCGGACCCTCACCAACATCGACCCTTTAACGCTTTTTTGGAGATAACTATGGAACAAAGTGTCCGTTTGATGAACCATCTGTGGCACCAGAAACATTGGAAAAACCATTACTTTTTGTATACCACAAATAATATTTGGATAAGGTTAGGATATGGTCAGTTTGGATGAAAGACGAATGGCCCTTAGAACTAAATGGCTAATAACATACAGACCGTACATCTAATTGATGGACCGTCTATTGCATTGAGACCCCTATTACATGGAGAACCATTAACATAATTTTCATGGGTCTTCATGAAATTTTGAGTATCAAACAATGGATTGATGAGAAGACCCTCCCGGAGACGAGCTAGCTTAGTGGAAGAACCCAGTAGCTGGATGTGATGTGAAGAATGAATAGTGATCCTGTGTGGGTAAGAACCAAGAGATCCTCTATGGTTCAGCAACGAGCGATCCTATGTGGGTCACCACCGAGCGATCCTGTGTGGGTCAGCACCTAGCAATCCTGTGTGGGTCAGCACCGAGCAATCCAATGTTATTCGGCACTGAGGAATACTGTGTGGGTCACCATCGAGCGATCATGTGTGGGTCAGCACCTAGATATCCTATGTGGGTATAACGATGTACTGGCAATGTACTAGGATTCTGTGTGGGTTTGATGACGTACTAGATATTTACTAGGATCATGTGTCGGACTGAAGATGTACTACAATCCTCCATGGGTCTGATGATGATTAGGGATCCTTCGTGGGTATGCATGTTAATATAATATGTTGATTCTAGAGTTACATCTAATCATCTATACTACTGTACCTATGAAATACCTGGTGTGAGTTGAGTCAGTACCTTTTCAGTATTCTTATGTGTGGCGTACCTGTGTGGTACTTACCTCCATGTTATTTCATCCTTTGTGGATATTTTGAGCTTTGTGATAATGGGTTGTGCCTTGTGATTCCTCATGTTTGAGATGGGTTTTCATTATAACATAGGCATATGTATTGGAATATACCTTAGTAGGGTTGTCCATTGTTTTAATGATTTTTGTTTTATCCTTTATGGATTATGTGAGTCCTTGAGGGTCTTGGGGTCCCTACAGAGTATTGTTATACTCACCCCTGCATGGGCTATTACCCACACCTCATTGTGTTTGGTGTAGACGACAGACATCATTGACATCAGACGAGAGTACCAGGTTTGGAGGTAGCTCAATGGTGGACCTTAGACGAGGCATACCACTAAGATGACTATTCGAGAGCTATACCTAGCTTTTAGGTAGGATCCCTGGTGGGTGATTACATGAGATGTTCCAGTTTACATGCACTGTCAGTTTCTTGTACATTACAGTTGGGCTTGTATTCTAGCCCCTTTTTTCTTACTATACTATCTCTTTTACTATACAGTTTTCATGAGTTCATATGCTATTGTATGCATGGTTACATGTGTTTATAGGTTATAAAGTCAACACATTCACAATTTTAGAGAATACACCTTCGGTGGTAGTCACCATCCCCTAGCCTATGGAAGGCAGGATTGGGGTAGTCATGGCACGGGCCATGGGGGACGGGTCATGATAGTCATAGTGCACCTGAACTCGGTATTGCATACTTCACACGATATCGTATTAGAAAAAGTGAAATGTACCATGGATGTTTTTTGTGTTACATTTGTGTACTTCACACGCTACTGTATTATTCAAAAAGAAACGTACCATGGAAGCTTGGGGTGTTACATTATTCACTTATTTAATAAATTTTGTCATCATATTTTGAATTTTTTCTTCGGAAATAAACAGTTAATAATAGAAAATTCATTTGTGGAAAATCCTCATCTGATATAGGGTTAATAAAATTTTGTTTTAATAATAGGGAGAGGGAAATAAAAAATTCACCCCTAAATTAGGATTTCTAATAGGAGAACATTGGTTGGTATTATAAATGGTGAAAAAATGTAAATATTTATAGGGAGTGGTTGAGGTCATTAATCAAAAAACAATGAATGGAAAATTTAGGGTCTCAAATCCATAAATGTATGATTCTTTAAAATGTTGTTAGTTCAAAAAAAACATAAGGTAGGATAACACAATTTTTTTAAAGATATTTTCCTAATTTTTATGAATTAATTTATTCATAGAATAAGAAAAAATAATACCTAACTGGTATAGTTCCAACCTTTAACTGTTTTCTACCAAAAACTAATCTTTCAATCCAAAATATAAGTATTCAAGATGACTTGGTCAAACTCAAAGCTCCAGAATCAACTTCTAAATAATCACATAATCAACCAAAGATGAACTATATACTACCCTTGTCTTCAGAAAATAACCAAACCAAAATGGATAGTATAAAATCAGATGATCCCCATAAAATATCATCATTTATAGAAATAAATACTACTGTTAATCTCTAAAATTATACACAGAATACCCATAGTTCAATAAAGCCCATTCAGGAAAAACCATTTCCCTTAAAATTCTTCAAAATAATCAAAACTATGTTTGAAACCCAAAATTAAGAAGGATTTGATCACATAGTCTTCCACGATAAATATTATAATTTATTTAAAAATAAGATAGACTACTCTTAAAGTCACATACGTAAAAATAATTAATCTAATCACATATTCTCTATGATAGGTTAATTATTTTTCATAAATAACTCAAATATCTATATTTCCAAAAACAAACATACATTCTTCAAAAATAAAAATTCCACCATTACTCCTCAAATGAAATCCCATAGTATTTTTTTACCCTTAGGCATATAGTGTTCCAAAAAGAGAAACCGTCTTCCAAAGTAACATTTATCACTTAATCACCAAAAAAAATTCATATACTAAAGATACATAATATGTTTAAAAATATATATATTCTTAATACATAAAATCAATTAACTAGACATAATTAGTCATACTAACTAGGTACTTCACGTAGTCCAGTGGTAGGCAATAAATCTCAATCACCCATTGGTTGTGGGTTTGATTCTTACATATTTGTCAAATGTGATGGGTTGTCACACTATTTATGTGTTTTCCTTTTTCAAATACTATATAATTTTATAACATTCTCAAAAATGAGATAATTTCCCCAAAAATAACCATATCATATTTTAACCACAAATGTTTTCACAAACCTTGCGTTTTCTTCCCAAAATGTATTAACCTATCATTGACTCAAATTTAAGGATCATATAATATCAAATGGTTCTTTATAACTATATCCAAAAAAGAAAATATAGATATTCCTCAAATAGAATTTTCACATAACAAACTGTAGGGTTACACATACACGAGAAAAGTCTTATAAAGTAATCAGATCAAAAAAAGAGTTTATACTATTAAGAATTTCTCCAACCATTTATTTCCAAATCTGTTCATCCTTGACATAGAGGTTATCCAATAGAATATAACTTTGACTTGGGTAATTCCAATGTCGCCTACATTTAAGAAAAATGACTGTAAATGGATTCTTAGGATCCTTTTTATTTTATTCCATAGTACTCTTCATTTTCCCTTGACAATTATTTTGTTTATGGAATTCTCTCCCACACATAAAGCATTTATTAGTTCCGTTGAGTCACTTTACTTGGTGTTTCCATACACATTTCTTTCATGATGGAATGTGAGTTTACCTTCTCTATGGTCTCCACTATTGGAGCTCTTTTCATTATCCACCTTTCTCATCTTTTTTGACTTGGGATTTAGTTAATGTATATGTTATTGATCATATTTTCAGAAAATTTATTCATCATGAACATGATATCTTTTATGCCTGTAAACTTTTCATTTAATTTCTCATTTCCACCACTGTTCCCACCTTGTACATCATGTTCAATATTACTATGACATCCTTGGAATTTAGCAATTGACTACAACTAGAATGCAGAGTGAGAGTAAAATGGACATAAAATAATTTTAAGAATATCATGACACCTTATTTTAAATCTAAAACACCATAAAAATAATCAATGTTTTATTATTATGATCTTATATTAAAATACATCAAATCAGTTTGTAAATAAAACATGAATAATCCTAAGCATATCCCCCTGGAGTGTCGTAATTAAGAGTCCAGCAAGGCCCGTTTTCATGTACCGGGATACCTCATGTCTTGCTCAAAACTTCTTGTCTATGTTTTAACTTTTAGGGACATCTGTGACAGAGCTGCCTATACCTGATCGTATACAAAAAACTGGAAAGTTATTATATACTAATCCTCAAATTCAATCTTTGGTTAATGTTCTCTAATCAGATAATTTTAAAATCAACATTCCAAGGTTAGTAATAAACCATATTTGATACCAATTATAATTCCAAGAACAAGGTTACCCTCATATGGTGTATTATTACATAACCTTGACATGATCACAAGAGATCATGTCTCAAAAGACTGATTAGTTTAGTATCCATGTAACTAATAGTTATATGCATATTTTTTACATTACATCATAAAAATCAACGGAAATGTGTCCCCTTTGAACCCACTCATATCCCATAACCTATCTATAGTGTTCATGAATAATATACTTCTTCCCATTCATAGAAAAATAAAACATAAGAAAAGGGTGAGCTCAACTACTCAGTAAGGATAAAAATATAGTGGATACTATCATAATAAAACATAAAAATTTAAGGAAATGTATAAGACTAAAACACAAGCCTTTTAAACATAAACATCACCATAATATCAAAAAGAAAAATCATATAGTTCCATTTATATATTCATATGGATATTCTACTAGTCGAATAATCACATTAATATTAGTAGTTAATTTCATAATGATAGAATGCATAATTCTGGACATCATCACCACATAGCCATGACCTCGTACCAAGAAAACAAATAATATTTGGTTGAGGCCTTCTTCTAAGACACTAGTTTGTATCAAGACACCTATCAATGCATCATGGAGCTATAGCAGGCTCCACCGGTCACATAATAAGTCCAATTCATTCCACATATGAAATGGTTGAAACATAATCTAAATAAATGTATTAAAACTAGCATATGAAATTTCAATATTTTAACCACGAACAATGATGGGTATAAAAATAGCACATCCATAGTAAAACATAACTTATTTAATAAAATATAAAAGATTTTATTATAATAAATCATTCTCAATAAAGAACAATGAAGGATATTGACATAGATGAAAATAACCTATAAAAATATTTGAGAGAAATATACCATTTTCATGAAAGCATTTAAAATTCTCACTAATTATCAAAAAGCACTTAAAAATATATTGTTGAATAAAAGTGTCTCATACCAATTTCAAACTTTTAAAAAGAATTTTAATTTTAAAACATTAATTTCCATTTAAATAAATCCTTAACACCATTTTTAAAACACAAACATTAATGAGAATGATTTAAAATAATAAATCGTTAAAACATTTAAAATGATATTTTAGTTAGAGTTCCTAACCAATTGATAGACGCCTGAATAAAAAAATTGATGTAATAAAAAATTATAATATAATGAGAATAAAGGGATTCATGATACACTATGTCAATGTACTGTATTCACACCATATAAAAGTGAATTTGCACATAACAACAAATAAGTCTCAATAAAATGTAAATTGAGATGAAATCCCCTATTAAGACCATATCCTTAGGTTAAGGATAAATAAATGATATAATTATGTATGAAAATATAAATAAACTCAATATGATTAGATATTCAGTGGAAATCAATCATAGGATGTTCACAAATATTCTTTTAAAAACAAAACTAATGACATAGATGATAAACTCAATGAATGGAAATTGAGTTAAGATTAATCTTATTAAGTCTATGTAGATGAATTGTGAATTTATTAATGGAGTGATTATGTGTATAAAAATTATATAAACACAAAGGGGTGTGTAAATTACAACATAAACAAATTAATATTGATTTCACACATAATCATGTAGTAAAATGATCAATGATGTTTTCCAAAAACCCAATGAGTAGAAATTGAAATTATAAATTCCCTTACCATGTTGTTATCTTATGAAGCATACACCCCCTGAAAGAAGGATCATAAAATGAAGATTTAAATACCCATTAATTAAAGTATATTAGGCAAATAAAAGAAACATGGGTAGTACATAAGCCACACAAAAGGAAATAGTGGTAATATATCATGAATCTCATGGGAATAAGAAGTGAGATGGAAACCCCTTACCTTGTAATTTTCGTTAGTCGAGGGTTCGTTAAAATATTGTATAATTGTTAAATTTCATTATTAAATTATAAATTAAACGCATACCTAAATATGATATCATATATGATATTCTAATATTTCTTTGTTAATAATATTCTAGTTGTATCATTGTTTTGAGTGTTAACGGATTCATTTTCCTTTATATGTTTTGTTACATAAGTCATATTTTTTATGAATTTTATGTATTTGACTCATATACATAATTATATTATGTTATTAAAAATAATTTTTAATCATAAAAAAGACTTTTTTTAATGGTTATGATGGGTAATGAATATCATCACGTTTATGGTGACGGTAATCTGTGTGTACACATGAGCAATAATATAGAACAATTAGTAGTGAAATAATATTTTAATTATGTTATATAATACATATAGAATCATTAAAATGTTTTATTTATTATTGACATCAATTATAATCATTTTTATACCCATCAAAATAATGAAGATTTGAAAAACAAACAACACCACAACCTGGAGACGGTAAGTCATACGTACGCACGTACAGTGATGTTATCATTCGTAGGATAGATAGAATAATGAATAAGGTTTTACCATATTTATAATAACATGACAGTATGTAGAAGGAAATTTAGTTATTATTTTGTTATGTAATCAACATATAAAGAGGATGTGGAAGAAGAAAATAACGTTGGAGGTGATGAAATCATTACCTCTTCTTGAGGCGCTTCATTTTGATTTGATCAAAAGGGATCCTTAGGTTGGATTTATGTTCAAATTAAGGAAACTAAGAAAATGTGAGGGTAGTTGGGAGGATATATGATCAGGTTTGGTCCAATCATAATGGTTTTGGAGGTATGAAATAAAGAAAAGGGGAACTACCATTTTTTGGGAGAGGTGATTGTTACTTTAGTAAAATCTTGAAATATTATTTTTTTATAAAATCATTTTTCTTTTTAATGTCTTAAAATGTATTTATTTACAAGATAAGGTGGGTATGGGTCTAAATATTATCATCCCATATGTTTTAGACAAGTTTCGATCACCATATTAACCATATCTTTCAAATTTAACTCTAAGTTAAATAGTTTACTTTTAACCATATATTCTTGTATTATTATAACAAATGGTTAATAAACTTACAATAAAATGCCAATAGAAATTTATGTGGTTAATTAATGAAATATATATCATTTTATAAGTCCTTTTTCTAAACTCGATATTATTTAGGACTATTATATAATTTAATAAAATAGTATTGGTTTTAAAAACTCAACTATGTGAATTTTTACACTATTTAGTATTTGGTTTTTATGAAAGTAAAAGTAACATTATTACATAGAAAAAAATACATTCAATAATCCCTAACATTTCTTAATCAAATATACAATTTTTTTAATGTATCAAAAGTCTCAATTTACATTTATTTTAATATTTATAATATCAATTATTTTAATCTTTCATTAATAAGGTAATTATTACATCATCATTGTGTCCAAAATAAAATTAATTATTCAATATCTAAAAATTATAAATAAAATTCAATGATGTAGAAAATATTTTTATCTTTCTAATGAATATTTATATGCAAATTTATCTAATTTATTCCTTATATTTAAAATGGTTTAGTTACTAAACATTGAATTTTAGACTTTTAACTCTTCTTATAAAAAATAATAATTAATGTCTTAATATAATCCAAGTTGATCATAAATGATCATATTTTATTAATAAGGTTTATTTTGGTAGAAATACACATATCTAATAATATTAGAACATGTTTTAGGGTAATTATAATACCAATTTTCCCTTTAATTTCCCTATTTACTTTTAATCGTGGTAAAGAAAATTCAAAAGTAACTATTCCACAAAAATTATTTTCATCATATTAAACCTCATTTTACATACTGATTTCAACCATGGCTCTTGGATTTTTGAAATTCAACTCACAGAAGTGGTAAAATTACGTTTTATGCAAATTTCCATAAGTTCCTAAAAGGTAGATAAAGAAGTTACAAAGTTCAATAAAATTATATATATCTAATCTAATTAAAAAATGAATCGAATGAATTAAATTGGACTCATATAGGTATTATGTACCTATTTTTACTTTAAATTAAATTTAAATAAACAAAGAATTATTTAAATAAAAATTAATTTCAATTTTAACAAATTAAAATCATATAAGTTTTATTAATTAATTTAAAATTAATTCCCATTGTGAATACTAGAAGGCTTGTTTTCCAGTAGTAAAATGTATGAAAATATAGATATGTATTTATGTCCAATTAAAATGTAAAATTATTTATAATGACCAATTATAGATTAAATGACAAAAATAGAATCTAATTATATTTCAAAATAATTAATATTTATATTTTTACACTATAAATTATTTTGATTAAAAATGATATTTTAAATTAAAAATTAGCATTTTTTATTATTAATCAAGATATGAACGTTATTAGAAAAACAAAAAATAATTATCCAAACTACATTTTTATTTCCCACTTCTAATGAATAATTTAATTTCATCAAATTAAGTATATAAAGGTTTCAAATATTGGATTTATTAATGGTACCCCATTAAAAGGTGGAGAAAAAATATTTTTTCAAAATAATTATGGTCTGAAAATTTTAATTTTCCCATCTATCATGTATAAGAAAAAAAACATGGATGCTAAAATTATATGGGATATATATAAAATTCAATGTTTTTTATTATTACTCATAACCGATTTTTAAACGGCTAGTTTGACAGGCAGTAGTGTGCTTGAACTCGGTGTTGCGTGCTTCTCATGCTATCGTATTATTCGAAGAGAAATGTACCAGGGATGTTTGTGGTGTAACATTGCATACTTCTCATGCTATCATATTATTGAAATAGAAACATATACTGGAATTATGGGTAGTTACAACATACCTTACACCATCCACTCTTCACTCATCAAATATTCATCATTGATTTTATGTAGTTTGAGGGAAACCATCGAAATAGGCGAAAAACCTAAAAATAGGTTGAATCATCCTCTGTAATGATATGACCATTGATGGATAGGAAAAAAGTGAAGTAGAAAGTGCAAAAAATATCTTACCGTTATTCCTGTAATGAGACTGATAGAAAGCGGCTCCAACATTATACAAGAGAGATAGACATGTTCTTAGGATAATAGAGGAGGAACTCCCATGATTAGAGGGACTATTGATCATGATGGATAAACATAAAGAAAAGAATAAAATAATATATCAAAGAATAAAATTGTGATTTCATTAATATTTTTGAGCATAATGGTGTTGTCTCATAGTTTTCCAAACCATGCACTAATTGTGTGGTGTTAATGTCTATGGAGCATGGAAAGGAACGTAGACTTATAAATAGTGATCCCACTATGTATTCCATAGTAAAAAACTAAATGGAAGTCTTATGTAACTATTCCACATTGTTTCCATCATTAGAAAAATCTATGTTACTAATTTATCCTCATTTTACAAGATGCACAATTTCTTCTCAAGGGCTTCACAATTTCATAAAAACTATACTCCTCTTCCAGCTTCTTCAAATTTATCGATTTCATATTTTGATGCTTTAAATACTCATCTAAACATATAAAACACCTATAAATACACTAAACATATCTAGAGTTACGTATTTATGTTTCTAAAATTTCATAATTTGATTCTTACGATCAATTTATAAATTAAACGATCTACGAAAAGGAAACTAAAATTCCCTTTCAAATTGCAACTGGTCTGAAATTCAAGTCATTGTAATAGCACCACATTAAAACTTATCATCTTTGAGAATCCATAGTAAAATAATTGAATTCTTCCCCTGACCAAAAATTTTTATGGACACTCATTCAATAACAAACATTGAATTTCCAAATTCTCAACACCCCATTAAGTATAACATTTACGATAGAGTACTTAAACATCTGAAACTAAATCTAATTCTCATATTTGGAACTAAAATATCAACATGTCATAAAGATGAGCTCAGAAATATAAATACATGGTCACATTGATGGTTATATAAACATCTATCCTATAGATCTTCCCACCATAGGTTCTATTATTAAACGTCATATTACAAGATGTGGTACATCCACTGTATGAATGTCATTTTCCAGAATTCTTATGGAATTATAAGGATAGTCATGTAATTATAATTTACATGATAAAAGATTTAAATAATATCCAAAATTAATAATCAATGTAAAATATGGATTTTAATCAAAATATAATGTGACTGACATTGAACTCGCGACATCGCTATTATGTTCCATGTAGTGGTTCCACACCAACCAAAATTTTAAAAACATTATTGAAACACATTGATCGGTGGTCAACTAAATATTCAAAAAAAAATATTGTATTATATATCCAACATATTATAACCTAAAACAAGATTCATTTTCAAAAGCATTGTATTATTTAATTTGATCACATCCACAAAATCTCATATCCATCATTTGGAATCTTCACATACCAAAAAAATGAATTTACATTTTCATTCCTTAGCAGAAACAAGGGTATATATTCGATCTAGCACACTTGGATTTTCAACCTCAAAAAATATCACATGAGGCCTAATTATATCGAAGGTAATCGTAGGCTTATCTATTTGAGTCTATTGGGTGCATTCAAGGAAGTCCATATGTGGGTGTTTATATGTGAGACATCAGTACATAGTCGAAACTTCCATGTATCAAGAATATTGGCTTATCCTAAAGATGCACCAACTTGGTGGTCAATTGAAGGGGAGATGAATTTTTCTCATATGTCCATATAATAAATTCCATAATGGAAATCAATATTTCTCTAATTAAAAACACACCTCATAAGATTATCACGCTATAAAAATGTCACTCCCATCGATTTTATTTCTCAATACAAGATGAAAGTAAATTAGAACGTTGTATATCTAATTCTCCATATGTATACTATAGAATCCCTCCTTTTTATCACATAAACATTCATTACATTTTACAAAAACGAGGATCTTTAATGTTTAGTGTCCCGGAAACCAGGAACTTAAAACATGAAAACATAAAAAATTCTTTTTTAACACTTGAAAGGCTTCCCCTCATGTTCATCCTAGGTTCATTACTGCATTTCATAACCTGGGGACATACATCAAAAGAAAGGGTGAGAAAAATGGCCAGTAAGGGTAACAAGTGAAAATATTTAACATGTGAACTTGGGATACATCAACAATGTCATGAAAAAGAAACTTTAAGGCATGAGAAAGAAATTATGAGGCATATCATAATGAAAATAACATTTTTCATAACCTGAAGATGTGGATACAACATTTAATATTGAAAATCATTTCGTTTCACCAAGGTCTATCCCCAAGGTGTCATTAAAAAATTACCAAGTTTATTCACCAAGGTATCAGTATAAAAGGTCATCTCTAGAGATTAAGTCTTTACCGAATGCATTGGAACGCTATCAGGGCACACCCTTGACATGTAATTATTATCATGTGAGCCCCAAATATAATCATCAATAATTTCATAAAAACCCATATAGAATAAAATAAATGGGTTTCATTTCATAATCATAACATTTTAAAACTACCTTAAAGACATGATCTTTATGTCACTGTAAACCCACGGAAAGGGAAAGAAAGTCTCATGTATGTAAATCCCAGAATTTAAAATAGACCATTTTGGTATATATGTGAATACCCCTATAGAATATAGAGCTTTTAATATTCTCTTAATAAATAAAATAACTTTAGAAAAAATAGTGATACATTTTGAGACGGAAATTCTGCAGCATAACGGCTATGTTTTGGGGTTTTAGAAAACATTGAAAAGAGAGGGGACATGGGTCAAACATTCATAAATGAACCATAAAAAAGTATAGGGAAATAATATAAAGGATTTGAGAACATGGTAATGAAATTTGAAAGATATACCATATGAAATGAATAACATGAAAGGAAGAGAAAAACAAGATTTATCTTATGAAAATTCGACAGCCTAACGGCATCACTTAAACCTCAACAAAAATGAATTGATGAGATAAAATAGGGTATCAAATCATATGAACATAAAAGTTCAGTATGATAGATATAGATATCATAAACCAACATAATTTAAAACGAACTTGAAATACTTGACATGAAAGTAGATCATTAAAAAAATGAGAAGGGTGAAAGAATCCCTTAAAAATTGGGCAGCCTAACGGCGCCACTTAAACATAAAAAAAAAGAATTGACGGGATCAAATAGAATATCTCATCATATGAACATAAAAGTTCAGTATGATAGATATAGAGATCATACCCCAATATAACAAAAAGGATCTTGAAATACTTGACATGAATTTAGAACTTTGAAAAATGAGAAGGGTAAAAGAATCCCTTAAAAATTCAGCAGCCTAACGACGCCACTTAAACATTATTAAGATGAAATGATGAGAAAAGAGGGGTTAACTCATCATATTAACATGAAAATGGCAGTAATATGAATATAAAACAACATCATTTAACACAGGAACATGGAGCATAAATGAAATGACATAAAAGATATTACTTGAAAAGAAAGAGAGAGGTCGGATCACTTACCTTAAAACGTAACTCTTAAAAATCATAGGATGGGACCTTGAGGGCTTGGGAGAACCTTTGGAGGACTCCTTGGGAGGTAATGAGACCATATATTCGTTGGGGGAGTGTTGGGAGTCAAATGGATGAGAGGATGGCTTGGTATTTATTGGGAATGTGAGGGGACAAGGCATTAATGGCCAAGGGACACCTCATTGGTGGTTTTGAAAAAACCATGGGCTTGCCCATGGTATTTGCCCATGGTATTGGCCACATGGGTCCCCCATACAATAATTCATCACCTTTTGTCAGCCAGCCCTTAAAATATCTCATGACATCATCATGACATAGTCATGATGTCATTAAACATACTGAAACCCTAAAACTGTATTTTCACTATTCATCGAAAATTCAGCTTTTTCAGAAAAATCCAAAAATTTCACCTTAACCAAATATCAATACTCTGATTTCAAAAATGAACTCCATTTTATAAAAATAATTTTATAAATATTTTTAATTTATTTTTTAAATAAATACACTCTTCATCAAAAATTAATTTTTTTCAGAAAAATCCCCAAAAATTACCATAACATAATATCGATGCTCTGAGTTCAAAAATGCAATCCATTTTATAAAAATATTTTTATAAATATTTTTAATTTAATTTTTAATTAAAAAACACTATTCCCCCGAAAAAACTAATAATTGAATAATAATTTATGAAACCGTTATTTACCCATTTTATTGAATCACATTACTTAATCAAGGTACCTAGATTATATTAATACTTTTTTCAAGTGAGATTACTAATCCATTTGGTCACATTAGTAATCCTAATCCTAAAATCACTATTCCTAATTTACTATTCATCAAAAAATATGTTGATCTTATTAGACTCTAAATTTCGTACTGAACATAAATGTCGAAGACCATTTTTTGAAAATCATTACACATTTTTAATTATTTAAGGTTTAGATAAACATTTTTAAAATATCCTTTCACTAAAATTCATAAAAAATATGCATAATATATTTATCTGGACATTTGAAAATTCATAAACCTCATCATAAGAAGAAATCAAATTTTTTATTTAAAATAATTGATTACACAAGGCAGTTACGGTTTCCATACATAGCCCCTTATCACACCAGTATATGACCTAAGTGTAAGGTGTGATAAGGTGAGAGAATCTGAGGGAGGCTCGACCAACATCGCACGAGTAGTAATTTGTATTAGTTTGAACTCTTTGCAAAGGCGATTCCATTCTAGCTTCACACAATGAAGTTCGGCTTGGGTTTGGTCCAGAGCAAATCCCAGTGGTGCTACCTCCTTCCCAAGTTCTGTTAGATGGGATTCGATCGGTTCCAGACTACGGGGTGACGCCATCAAAGCTTTTTTCTCTATTAATTAACCATGATTACTTGTATTAAGAGACAATTATCGAAACGCTTAGTTTCAAGCGGTCATATTGACCAATGGTCATATAACAGCCAAAACCCAACAGTTTCATTTTAATTATAATCATGTTATAAAATGAAATAGTTTTGTTAAGTATAAAAGAATAAAATCACACAAAATTAGGAAACAAGATTTATTCAATATTTCGGGTCATTACAATCTTCCCCCCTTAAGAAATTGCATCCTCGCACTTTTTAAAATTGGGTTTTAAAATTTCATTTAAAGTCCCACATCGTAAAAATAGTCAGTAACACTATTAATTTAAAAGAAAGAAAAGGAAGTACAAAGGTCCCACGAGTTAACCCACACTAGGATTCGATGTATGAAAACATGGACATTTAGGAAAAAACAAAGGGTCAAGTATAAGGGAGAGTGATAGAAAACATGATTCGGAGAATGTTAACCATAAGAAAACCCCAAAATTTTGATTTTTGTAATCGGCCGTTGATTACCTAGTAGGAAACTTAAACCAACAATGTTTTTGTTTTATGTTCCTTTTCATAATTTTGAGGACTTCTTTTACAACATAGAACAAAAACATAAGGAAATATACCTACCTTCAAGTAGAGTTTCATCCTTTAATAAGTATCTATCAAAACTAATCTTTTCTCCAAACGATGAGAATTCAAAAAAACTTGGTCTCATCAAATGAACAAGAATCATCTTCTAGATAAAAACATAATCCACAATAGATTAACTATCTATTTCTTCTATCATTAATCATTATCCCAAAAATAGAAAGGTTAAGTCAAAACAACTCTTCAAAAAGAAATAATCCCAGGGGAATGGAAACTACTTTTAAATCTTCAATGTTTAATGGTACTACCCAATGTTCATCATATACCATTCCATAAATAACGGTTCTTGAAATTCCTCAAAATAAACCAAACTAAGATTGAAACCCAAATACAATAAGGATTTGATAACATAGTCTTCCAAAATAAACTTCATTGTTCATCTCCAAACAACATCAACCACTCCTAACATCTTATAACAAAAGTGGCTAACCTAAACATATTTTACCCAAGATAGGCTAATCATTTCCATAAGTAACCTAAATTACTATAATTCCACCTTAAATTCATCGTATTTTCAAAATATAATTCAACCTTACTCCTCAATTAAAATACTATAGTAATCTATTTACTTCGATCATATTGGGTCCCTAAAAGAGTGAACGTCTTCCAAAATAATAATCATCTTTTAATCCCCTAATAATCTCTATCATATTAATACGAAAATCATTACATTTCCTATCACATTGGTTGTTGGTACATGTTATTCCATTTCCCATCATTAACTAAGAAGAGAATGTATAATTAGGGGCTTAAATACTTAGCCAATGATCCTGAAAATGAACTTAAAGCATATAATGATAACTTGTAGAAGAAAAGTATACCCTAACTTGTGATCCCCTAGGTTTCAAACTAGGTTATCCATGTTCATATATTCTTATGTGAATCTTTATTTTATTTTATCTTTGTTCCATTAATAATGGTTTATACTAAGATTATGAATTTAGCAAAGCATATCCCCAGGGAGTGTCGTAACCAAGAGTACAGCAATGCCCATTGTCGTGTAACAGTTCCCGTTCGAGTCTAGCTCAAAGCGGTGTTATCGGGTTTTACCCCTATGTACATCTATCCCAGAGCCACCTCTACCTACTCGTATCTAGATAGGGATGTATTTTTTTGGCAACACCATACTCAATACTCACCAAAATACCAGGAAGATTTCCTATATTTAAAATTTTTTATAGGGTTCTTCCTAGTGTTTTCATATCCTAATTTCCACAAATAACTAATCCATCCTTCGATACCAACTATAGAATCCCACCTTTTTATCACATAAACTTTCATTACATTTTAAAAAACCAAGGATCTTTAAGGATTAGTGTCTTGGAAACCAGGAACTTAAAACCTGAAAACATAAAACATTCTTCTTAAACACATGAAAGGATTCTCCTAATGTTCATCCTAGGTTTATTATTTTATCTCATAACCTGGGAACATACATCAAAATAAAGGGTGAGCAGAAGGCCCAGTAAAGGAATCAAGGGGAAACATTTAACATGGGAACTTAGGATACATCAACAATGTCATGAAAAAGAAACTTTAAGGCATGAGAAATAAATAGTGAGACATATCATAATAAAAATAAAATTTTTCATAACTTGAATATGTGGCAACAACATTTAATATTGAAAATCATTTCGTTTCACCAAGGTCCATCCCCAAGGTGTCATTAAAAAATTACCAAGGTTACTCACCAAGGTATCAGTCTAAAATTTCATCTCTAGAGATTAAGTCTTTACACAATGAATTGGAGCGCTATCAGGGCTCAAAATTGAAATGTCTTTATTATCATGTGATCCACATATATCATCATCAATCATTTCATAAACAACCCATATAGAATAAATTAAATGGGTATCATTTCATAATCATAACGTTTTAAAACTACTTTAAAGACATGATCTTTATGTCACGTCAAACTCACAGAAAGGGAAAGCGTGTCTCATGTATGTAAATCCCGGAATTTAAAATAGACCATTTTGGTATATATGTTAATACCCCTATAGAATATATAGCTTTGAATATTTTCATAATAAATAAAAGAACATTAGAAAAAAAATAGAGTGACATTTTGAGACGGAAATTCTGCAGCATAACGGATATGTTTCGGGGTTTTAGAAAACATTGAAAAGAGAGGGGACATGTGTCAAACATTCATAAATGAACCATAAAACAGTAGAGGGACATAATATAAAGGATTTTATAACATGGTAATGAAATTTGAAAGATATACCATATGAAATTATTAACATGAATGGAAGACAACAATAAGATTTCTCTTATGAAAATTCGGCAGCTTAACAGCGTCACTTAAACTTCAAAAAAAATGAATTGACGAGATCAAATAGGGTCTATCATCATATGAGCATAAAAGTTCAGTATGATAGATATAGAGATCATAACCCAACATAATAAAAAAGGAACTTGAAATACTTGACATGAAAGTAGATCTTTAAAAAATTGAGAAGGGTGAAAGGATCCCTAAAAAATTTGGCATCCTAACGGCGTCACTTAAATTTCAACAAAAAATGAATTGATGGGATAAAATTGGGTCTCCCATCATATGAACATAAAATTTCAGTATTATACATATAGAGATCATAACACAACATAATAAAAAGGAACTTTAAATACTTGACATGAAAGTAGAACATTGAAAAATGAGAAGGGTGAAAGAATCCCTTAAAAATTCGGCAGCCTAACGGCGCCACTTAAACATTCTTAAGACGAAATGATGAGAGAAAGAGGGGGTCTCTCATCATATGAAAATGAAAATGGCAGTAAGATGAATATAAAAGAACATCATCCCACATAATAACATGTAGCATTAAATAAATGACATAAAAGAGATTACTTGACAAGAAAGAGAGAGGTCAGATCCCTTACCTTAAAACGTAACTCTTAAAACTAAATGGTTGGGACTTTGAGGGCTTGGGGGAACCTTGGGAGGGCTCATTTGGAGGTAATGAGACCAGAGCTTAGTTGGGGGAGAGTTTGGAGTCGAATGGATGAGAGGATGGCTTGGTATTTATAGGGAAAGTGATGGGACAAGGCATTAATTGCCAAGGGACACCTCATTGGTGGTTTTGGCAAAACCATGGGCTTGCCCATGGTATTTGCCCATGGAATTGGCCACATTTGTCCCCCATACAATAATTCATCACCATTGGTCGGCCAACCCTTAAAATATCTCATGAAATCATCAAGACATAGTTATGATGTCATTAAACATACCGAAACCCTAAAACAGTATTTTCACTATTCATCGAAAATTCAGCTTTCTCAGAAAAATCAAAATATTTCACCTTAACCAAATATCAATGGTCTGATTTCAAAAATGGACTCCATTTTATGAAAATAATTTTTAAATATTTTAAATTTATTTTTTAAATAAATATACTATTCACCAAAAAGTCATTTTTTCAGAAAAATCCCCAAAAATTACCATAACATAATATCGATGATCTGAGTTCAAAAATGAAATCCATTTTATAAAAATAGCTTTCTAAATAATTTTAATTTAATTTTTAATTAAAATACACTATTCATCCGAAAAAACTAATGCTTGAATAATAATTTATGAAACCGTTATTTAACCATTTTATTGAATCACATTACTTAATCTGGGTGCCTAGATTATATTAATAATTTTATTAAGTGAGATTAATAATCCATTTCGTTACATTACTAATCCTAAGCATCAAATCACTATTCATAATTCACTATTCATCAAAAATTTAGTTGATCTTATTAGACTCTAAATTTTGTACTGAACATAATTGTAGAAGACCATTTTTGGAAAATCATTACATATTTTTAATTATTTAAGGTTTACATAAACATATTTAAAATACCATTTTTCTAATATTCATCAAAAATATGCATACTATATTTATCCGGAAATTTGAAAATTCATAAACTTCATCGTAAGAAGAAATCAAAATTTTTATTTAAAACAAAGGATTACACAAGGTAGTTACGGTCTCCTTACATAGCCCCTTATCACACCAGTATAGGACCTAACTGTAAGGTGTGATAAGGTGAGAGAATCCAAGGGAGGCTCGACCAACATCGCACGAGTTGTAATTTCTATCAGTTTAAACTTCTTGTGAAGGCGATTCCGTTCTTGCTTCACACGATGAAGTTCGGCTTGTGTTTTGTCTAGATCAAAGCCCAGTGGTGCTACCTCTTTCCCAAGTTTTGTTAGATGGGATTCGATATGTCCAAGACTACTAGGGGATTCCATCAAATCTTCTTTCTATATTAATTAACCAAGATTACTTGTATTTAGAGACAATAATCGAAACGTTTAGTTTCCAGCGGTCATATTGACCAATGGTCGTATAACAGTCAAAACCCAACAGTCTCATTTAAATTATACTGATGTTATCAAATGAAATAGTTTTTTTGAGTATAAAAAATTAATATAACACAAAATTAGGAAACAAGATTTATTAAAAATTTCGAGTCGTTACATATACCCTTTATGAGTTCATTATTATGGGAATGATCAAAGTGAACCTAAGAGTACACTATGATGATATAAAATATTTGTACGATTCCCAAATAAACTTTCATCACATCCATGATGAAGTTCATATCATGGTTATTAACTGACCATTATAAAACTACTTGTAGAATGAATTGTCAAACCCTCTCTAAATTATTCATTTTAAAATAGTTCATCTATTACTAACAATGTACCATCATTAAGTAACTAAGATTCCTTATAACCCAATTCAACAGATAATAACTCAAGCATAACCACTGATGTCCCTCATGAACTAAAATTTTCATCAAAGTTTCTGTACATATCCAACCATTTCATTTTCATGTTTCCTTGAAATCATGTACAAATATAAAAAAATTGAAGACTCGTGAGAGTCTGATGAAATACATTCCATCTACATTAATGTTTGTTATTACCTTACATGGACGACATGATATAAAAAATTCAACATGATTCTCCCCACCATAAGAGTGTAAAACTCATTATTCCCTAAGAACATGAACTCATTCCATAAAATATGATCCATCAACCACTTACTATAGGTACTTGACATAGCCAAAACCCATTATCTAATGTGTAAAAATAAATGACAGAAAAACTATCCATAAAATTGCACTCTATGTTAATATTCACATTAGATATACTTGTGATGATCATTCAACACCACTGACATAAATAATTATAATTTATCATAAACCTCAAAACTAGAATGACCAGTAAGTCCAAACACTCGATCCTCTTTGGACCCTCAACTTGTCTATTTTTACAAGATATATTTCCCTTAACACAATGGTCACTGTATATAGATTTTATAGGTAATAAAATTGTAGTAACACAATTTTCATACTATTAAATTTAGACTCTTATTGTTCATTGAACCATATGTGATACTTCGTTGGTACCAAACGTATCAACACATACTACCCTATAATTTAGAATACCACATCAAGTCCATTTACCCCCTTTAATTCACTAACCCAATGGAACATCACATAATTGACTTGTATTTCCTTATACAACAACTAAAAAGTAATCACATTACAAGTTGTCCTTCAAAAAATGTAGATGGTTCACATGACATACCATGACACTAAGCAAGCCCTAAGAATGTCTAACCCACTAAAACAAATAAATAGATAATAAAAATGAAAAAATAGGGCCAAATTATCGAACGACCACCCATCAAACATTGGTTCCATTTTACAAACTATATTTTCTAACTGGTACAAACAATAGCCTAACGAAACCACATGTCTAAAATGATTCACATGAATTTAGAGAGGTTTTAATGTTATTTGGGTACTACCTACCTATTTCAAGATGTTTTAAACATAATAAACCATTTTCCCTATAACAATGTCTTAAAGAACAATCCCCTAGGATATTATTCCTATCTTTTATGTTTCTGAAAATGAATATGTATGCTTCAAGTAAAGAAAAAAATTTCTCCCCATGGTATCTATAAATGGATCCTAATATCTTACCTTACTGAAGGTATGATTCTAAAAAACCACATTATGGATTCATTTAAGGAATTTAATTTCAACACATTAGAACTTTAACTTTTACAATGATCTTTTTAATGAACATGTAGTACAAGTCATAAAACACAACTTTACTGGGTATATTATTTGTCGAGTATCCCAAGGTACCAATGGAATAATATGTAAAAATTCAGGGGAAAATATATTATTTTTATAACATCCTATCAATATTTGATTCAATTTATCTGATGAATTATTTTTTCCCATTTTAATTATAAATAATTATTCTTTTACATGTTATATATAATGAAGATTTAAAATTAAATATATAGATGAAATAAACCCTCTATGTTTTAATAGGCATTTTAATTAATAAAATCCTCAAGAAAATATAGCTCAAAAAATATGAAACGTATTTAAATATTTTAAAGGGCTATTTCAATAATATTCTTCAATTTATTTATTTTTGACCTTTTATATATAGATGATAAAACTATAATTAACATACCAATATAACATAAACATATCCCCATGGGGTTTTGTACAATGGGATATCCAAATGAAGGTGACTTATGAGTTTCTTGTTTTTTCCATTCTGGGTTCATCTAAATGCTACAAAAATAATGTTTTATTGATAAAAATCAAAAACAACATTATTAGTTTCATCTGATTATAATTTTTCACCATAAAAAAAAAACCTAGTTTGACTTATGTCTAAATCATTATTACAATAGGTCATGACCGACCAACTTATGAAGAGTGACATGAATTTTCCAGAAGAACCAAATTCATTTTTTGTAAAAATTTAAAATATTTTTTTATTTATTTAACATTAATAATTTATATAAAGATATTTTATAGTGTCTTGTGTATATGGTTCTTCATTTTATCATTTATAAAGAGCCCATAAAAAATATTAAATGACAATTGACACCAATTTAGTTATTACCAGTTTGTTCCAACCCATGAAACCAATGTTCCTTGGATCAAACATTTCATGATTGGTTAGTTAAGGTTCCAAAATCAATATATATTATTAAATTCCATTTTTTCATTCTTTCACTTATATATCTAATTTTACAACCAAATATAAAATAATAATTCTATAATAAGTTGTAAATTTAGGGAAACATGTATATTAATTACATAGTTATTGAATTTAGCTAGAAAATTGATATTATCATGTTGCATGGACCAACATACATAGGATCATGATGATGAATAATGCATGATAATGGATCACATAATCATGTACTATAGATAATCAAGTTAAATATATCACTCAAGACACATCAACAAATATCCTTAATTTAAGAAAATCAATATACTTGCCATGAAATATGAATGGAAGTAAAATCAATATGTGACTATAATAATTATTCTCATAATATATCCCTTTCATATTAAACCAATGGTAAAATATAGAAAATCTCATAAATTTGTAACATTGAAAATTTCATCACACACTTAAGGTGTAGTCCCAATTAACACTAACAAAAAACTACAAAAACACAAATATCATTCACAGAAACAACATCATTTCTCCATGTGTGTTTTGATCACTCTAGTAATGATTATTTTCTATTTGACAACAGATTCCTAGTCTCATGTATACTGGAATAGAATAGATATGAAAATGGAAATAAATATATTATTACACCTTATATTTCCTCATCCCAAGATCCACATAAATGTTTCTATATGTAGAATAGTCACAAGGAATCTAGTGTACCTCCGTTTAATAAAATAGGTAGTAACTAGGAATGAAGCTAAAAATGTTGTATCGGGGGATATTATACCATAACTATCAAAGTATAAAATTTGTTTAATAATAAATAAATCAATAAACAATGTAAATAATATAAATAAATGTGAGAGAATAAAATAATCCCAATAATAATAAAAGGATATTTCCATAAACAGTTTCATAAAAAATGTTTTCATTTCACTACTAAAGGAAAATATCACATACATGTTAGTAGGAATACATTATGGTACGTTAAATTGAGATAAAAATTTCCCAAAGGGTGATCTCCATTATCATCCTATGTTATGGCTAATAAATGTTAAGATATGATCCCATGTACAATAACACCATCACAATCATAAATCATGAACCTAATCCTTATTCCATGAGGCCTTATTATGTTTCTGAGTAAAATTGAATTTGAAAATTTTGTGATAAATACTAAATAGGATTCCACCAATTGTGTCTAATGATTTCTAGACTATGATTATAAAATAAGGTAGTGTGCAGTCATATCTTCTAAAAGTTTAAACAAATAAATAAACAAATTAAAAATTCAAGGATAGGTTCCTGTCAAATAGCTAGCCAACCATTCATGCATAAAAATAATCTATAAAATATTTTTACACCTTCCATCATGTATATATTTACATATTTTAATCCTAGACAATTCTTTTCACATATATACATACACAAGTGGGGACCTAGGTCAGATAAATAAAACATCAACATAAAATTTGTAGACAGTCCATTTATTTAATTAAGTCATTCATCCATGTCTTTGTATCAGTGGGAAATAGCTATGGTGATAATATTATACTTGTTCTATACATCCTAGGGTAAATGGATGTTGTCGATTTATAATGTGTATGTATTATCAATGGAGTAATTCATACTACCTACTTGTATATGAACATAATACCACTAGGTGGTCAGGGACCCAAGGTACATATACATGGCATCCTATAAAAATAAATATCATATAGATATATCAGTAGCCCCAAGAAATGAAAAAATTCTTGATAAAATACATTTTTCCTATAATCTAACCTAAGGTGTCCCATAATAAAGAAACCATGTATCACCAATGGTTTCATGTAATTATATTTAGTCTCTGATCCTGAATAGGAATTTTATATAGGATACCCATGTTTGGGTCATGAATATTAATTTCCCAAGGAGGATATATATGTGTTCATGTACAAAAAAACCTAATAATCTCTCTAAGCATGAGGAAAATCATTAATCATATGAACCCATGCATTCCATTAAACATAAATTAAATCCAAGTATAAGTGAAGGAAAAATAAAATGAAAATGACATATAAGTTATCCATGTTATTTCATAACATAGAATACCAAATTATTATTCTTACAAAAAATAATGTCTGATAGACTATTATCTCATCGATAGTGATTCATATACCTGTACATGTGTATCACTCATGTCATACATAATTTATTCACCTGTGATACAATGAATTGGTTTATATAAAAATTAAACTCAATATCACTAAGGTTAAATACCACTCATGAAACAATTTGAATTTAATTGTTAAGAAAGGCCATTTTAGTAATAATTCTATATTATAAAACATTCATTGAAATAATTACATGCCCACAACCCACGCATTGATCAATTAAAATTTATCTATTTAATTTCTTATTTTGATATAGACAATGACCCACCACATATGTGGTATTATAATAATTTAAGGTAAAGTAATAAAATTGATATAATTATCAGATTGAAATCAATAAATTAATATTCTATTTGAAATAAAAGCATGTTATGAAAAAGTGACCATTACTTAATATTAACCATTTGAATTTATATTGGTAAAAAATATTAATTTATAAGTGTAACTAAGCTTACAATGACCTAAAGCTCCATTGAATTAGTTTAATTCATTATGAAATTCATAATAATGAATTGAATTCAATTATCTCATTCAAGAGGTGATTCAATTTGATTCCAATATCCTACTATAGTTCAATTTATGATACAAGAGCTACTTGATTTAATGTATTAGGATCTATGTGTTGAATTTCATAATATTAAAAGGAATCACACATTGAATATGGAGTACAGAACCATGGTGAATCTTAAAAACTCACAAGATAATATAGAATAATCCACACACTATTTACCTTTTATTATGGGTACATCACTCATCATGAATGATGTTTTGATTCCCTATAGTTTGAGAAATATCAATAAATAGGAAATCATCCCGAAAATAGTTTGACTTGTGTTTAATGAATATTGTAACACCCGAGAATTTTATGAGAAATATTTTGTTTTTATGTTATATAAATCATCAAAGGAATATTTAAATACACACAACAGTAGCTTGGTTTTCTTTACACGCAACCGCGGCCTTCCTCGATAGCTTGCGTCGTACGCAATACCGAGTTTCACTAAACAACGATATGCTATTAAAATATTATTAAAACTAGCTGATATGAATAGTAATAACCACTTTTTTAAATTTTGTAAATTGTATTTTTCAAAATGGACTTCATTTTTGGATTCGGAATATCGATATTAGATTAGGATGAAATTTTTGTACTTTTCGGATAACTTTCATATTCTGATGAATAGTGAAAATTACTAAATTTTAATTAAAAAAATATTTTTTAATCGAAATAATTAATCCTGATAAATTATTAATTTGAGTGGTTTTAAAGTATATTTAAAATATATTTTTAAAATTGAATACAATTTTGTTCATTGGATATAATTTCACATTTAAACCAGACATAAACAAATGTCAATCTTTTAATAGTTATTATCTCTTAAAAACACGCTATATTTTAATTAAAAACAACTTTTTTCATCGCAATACATTATATGGTTACATTATAATATTTACTGTTTTTAAAGTATAAATAGAATATATTTTTTCCATTTAATATAATGTATGTCATTAGCATTAATTTTATATTGAATTCATAGGTAAAAACATTTCAATCTTTGGCAATGTTTTTACTTTTAAAACCCGTTTTATTAACAACGGGATTAATTTTAAATTAATTACTGCAACTTCTGTGTTTTGAATTTCGAAAATTGATTCCATATTTGGAATCAGTGAGTAAAAATTATGTTAATAGGTTACTGTTATTTTTTTAATATTATGAATAGTAACTACGGTAATTTTTTTATTTACTACAGTTAAAGGTAAATAGGTTAATTCATGGTTAAAAGAATATTATAATAATTCAAAATTACCATCACACTTGTCCTAACCTTATTGGATGAGTATTATCCGACCATGGGCATCCTTGGGTCGATTTCAGGACCCCATTGAGCCACTTGGTAGTGACAATGACAATTTGGATTAATTAATTTAATATAAAGACAAGATTGACATTAACAAAAATATTTTAGTAATTAATTTTTATAAGGGGTTATATAAATTATATTTTCGACTATAAATATTAATTATAAATATAAATAGATTTCCTACATAATAATTTTTATTATAATTTTTAGACACCAAATAAATTAAATTATTTATGACACAATAATGATGAAATATTTACCACATTAATAAATGATTTAAATAAATAAGATTATAATGATTAAAATATTTTCAAAAACATGTCCAATTCTGATTGGATGATTATATTTCGACCATGAGTCATCTTATCTTCATCTTTAATGATTATTGGACCTTTTGAAACCGAAGATAAGTTTATAATAAAATAATCTATCCACACTTTCCAAAGGTGCCCCTCTCCTCCCTTATAAAAGGGCACCTCATCCCTCTCCACATCACACCAATTTGAGCCATCAAGCTCGGCCAACCCCTGCCACTTTCTCCACTCCACTTCCCTAGAATCATCCTAGAGGTTTTGGTCTTCTTTAAAGACCAACCCTAGTGACCTAAGAGGGGGTCAAGAAGAGGGGCATCAAAAAAAGAGGTAATATCCATTACCGATCCTTTCCAAATTCATTCTTCTTCAACTTCTTTTTATTTAGTTGTTTCATTATGAATTAATTACATAAGTATCACTCATATATTGATATGTTATTATATGTATGAAACAACCCTATTTCACCATCTATCCATCCTACGGAAAATGAAATCACCGTGCATGCGTACGTACAGAATATCGTCTCCACGCCGTGGTGTAATCTATTTTCCTACACCACCTTACTTGGATGGGTATAATCGTGTAAATAATGACTATATATGATTATTTTAATGTGATATTGATTATGAAATATTATACATACACTCCAATGCAATTCCACGATCATGGGAACGATATCCTAGCTCGTGCGTACGTACGGAATACCGTTTCCACAATGTGATGTGACTCGTTCTACATGATATTCATTGCATAATGATTATATAAATGAATTGAATTAATGAATATGATATATATTACACTAATAACATTCTATAAATGAAGTATCGATATCCTAAAGAGAAGAATAAGAATTTATTCGACAAAACACGCATAAGAACAAAAAGTAATAAACACCTGAATAACAAGTAGTAATGAAATAATAGTAATAAAGAGCTAAGAATATGACCATATATGATATCATAACAATAATTATGATTCTGTAATAAGTCAATAACATTATTTAAATCATTACACAGTAGGTTCAGACACTTACGAAGCAAATCGGATCTAAGGTAAGGGAAATATCACAATCTAATTTTTATCCGAGATTGTTTATACTTTGGAATTTACTGAGGTGTACATTATCATCCAAATCCATGTTTCCTCAATATGTAATATTATTTCCATCCACCAACAATGGTTTAAATCCAATTTTACCCATCGGTGAGTTTTTAGTAAAAGATATGAAAGGAATCTTTTGTCGTTTTTCATACGAGGTACTTTTTGACTTTTCCGACAAAAGTACGAGAAGAATGTTTTTTAAATTATACGGCATGAATGGATTTTTAAAAAATTATTTCCAAGAATCTTCCTTTACATGTTTTCAAGTTTATTTTTAATAAACTTATTTTAGCTTAAAATTGTATGACATGTTAAAGAAAGGAAAATGTTTTTGAAGTAGAAAAGATATTTTCCTCAAGAAATGAGTTCAAGTGCTTTATAAATTTTTTTTTCCATATAAGATAATATAGGGTTCTGTTTCTATCCCTATTATTACATTGAATTGATTATGTTGTGATTGAATTATTTTTATGAATTCCTTTATCTTATATGAATTGTTTTATGATGTCACGATGTTTATTAATCCCATTTTTATTACATGGGTTATGCTATGATGTATGGTTTATGATTTTGCGGCACACATAAAAATGGTATCATTATGAGATGGGTGGGACCTATATCTACCTCCAATTCATTGGGTAAAGATTTTATATCTCATGAGATAGACATGGATGGAACGGCAGGTTATACTGGTTCAGTGAAATAGGACTGAAACGAGGAGTGAACTTGGTTCAAAAATGGAATTTGTCGACTAAGATAGTCTTGGAAATGAGTTTTTACTAATAAGAAATGATTCTCTATACTTATGTGTGTATGCCTCAAAGTTTCATGTTTTATGTTATGATTATTGGGATTTCATTTCACTACTATGATTTATCCCATGTTATGAAATTATGCTCTCTTTTGCAGGTTATGATTTCCAAAATGTTATGTTCTTATGAATAAGATGTGATTGATATTTCTTTTGTTTACCCTTACTGAGAATTTGAGATCACCCTTTTGTATGTTTTCTTTCCCCAGGTCAGGAAGAAGCTTATTAAGTAAGATATTCCAAAAGGGACTGTAGATATGATGAAATAAATGGGAGACAGTGTAGACTCTTTATGAACTAGTTGCTTATGTTTCCCAGTTTCTAAAGACACTATACCTATACCATACATTCATGGTTTTGTTATATTTTGTAATAAGTATGCTTCAATTTTGAAGTAATAACAATTTATGTAAAGTATGGGTCTTTATAGTTGGTATCAGAGGGAAGGTATAGTCAACCTTTGGAAACTAGGATTTGAAAGCCTTAGTAAGAATACTAAGGATATGTCTAAGCATAGAACACAATATTAGTGTTTTAGAAATGACCATGAATAACCTAGGATAAGACCTTAAGTGTGAAATTTTATTTTTGATTATGTGGTTTTCCTATTATAATTAGGGTTGCTCACACTATTCTTCTTGGTTTTAGTCAATGGCTGGAACCCGAAGGAACCGTGTTAATGCGGAATGCGACGGGCAATGCAATGATTGTTCCACTGAGCAACCAAATGTTATGGGAGCTGGAATGAAAAATCTTGTAGCCATGCTCACACAACTTTCTCAAGCTATGAATCATGTAGGACTTCCAAACGAGCAAAGGAAGGAGAAACATTTTGTTGAAACCTTCATGAGGCAGCGTCCACCTTCATTCAGTGGGACTACTGATCCATTAGTTGCTGAACAATGGATTAGTACTACTGAAAAGATATTTTCAGTTCTTCAATGTTCTGAACATGACAAAGTCATCCTAGCAGTGTATCGTTTGGAAGGAGATGTTGATCACTGGTGGAATCTTATTAAGAATACGAGGCAAAGGGATGAAATTGAGTCCATGGAATGGGACGAGTTCAAGAACATATTTTTCAATAAGTACTTCCCTCGTATTCTCCAAACAAAGTTGGAGAAAGGGTTTGTTGAACTAAAAGAAAAGGATGATGAATCTGTTGGTACCTATGAAGCAAATTTTACAAGACTTGCAAGGTACGCGTCTGGTATTATTATCCAACCTGAGAGTAAGAACGATCGATTCTTTAGTGGCTTAAAACCAAGTCTTCGAAGGGCATCAGCCATAAGGGACTTCAATAGCTATGAGGAAATCGTTCGATGTGCTCTCAAAGTTGATATGGAGATAGGAGTAACGCATCAGTCATATGGGTTTGATAAGAAGAGGAAAATGGAATTCAAAGGAAAATCTAAAGAGCACACTGAAAAGAAGATGAGCTTTCCCTTATGCTCCAAGTGTGGAAAGAAACATGGAGGGAGTTGTCTTAAAGGGACAAGTAAATGTTTCAAATGTGGAAAGGAAGGTCATCGGGCATTTGAATGCCGCAATGATGGGAAGAAGATGTCTAATGATGCAAACAAAGGAAGGGATGCACAAAATGAACCTAATATACTTCAATGTTTCAAGTGAAAGGAGATGGGGCATTACGACAATCAATGCCCAAATCCAAGGGATGATGATGATGGTCGACATCAACAAACTCTTAAGGCTAAAGACATAGGAAATTCACATACAATTTCTATCAGCGATGTGGAGTATGATAACGATGTGGTGAAATGTACAATTATCATCCACTCTAAAGTAGGAAATGTTTTATTTGATTCTGGATCCACCCACTCTTTTATTTCTGATGAAGTTTTTAAGGGTATCACCGTATTACCTCAACAATTAGATGTTGAGTTGGCTGTAACAACTCCTAATGGCACAACAGTCGCATCAAAAGTTTATAATTCATCCCCGATTGAAGTTTGTGGGAAAGTGATTCCTGAAAATCTTGTGATCCTTCCTATAGTGGAATTTTATGTGATTCTTGGCATGGATTGGCTTTCACTATTTGGAGATCATATCAATTTCCAAAGAAGGGAAGTCACATTTCATATTCTAGATCAATCTATGATCGTCTATCGATGCAAGGATGAACATAACCTTCCAGTAGAAATTTCATCCATCTTATAGGTCTTCATTCCACTAAATGAAGGTTATTTATCTCAATGGTTGGTGAGAAACTCACAAGTAATAATATGCCCATTCTACGGGAGTTTGATGATGTCTTTCCGGAGGAATTTCCAGGTCTTCCACCAAATCATGAAGTTGAGTTTTCAATAGAACTCGTACCAGGTGCTTTAAATATTTCAAAGACACCATATAGAATGGCCCCAATTGAGCTGCAGGAATTGAAGAAGAAACTCCAAGAGAATCTTGATAAGGGATTCATACGCCCTAGTGCATCACCTTGGGGAGCACCTGTTCTATTTGTTAATAAGAAAGATGGATAAATGAGACTCTGCATTGATTATCGAGAACATAACAAGATCACTATCAAGAAAAAATATCATCTCCCACGCATTGATGACTTATTTGACCAACTACGCGGATATCAATACTTTTCCAAGATTGATCTTCATTCAGGGTATCATCAATTAAGGGTCAAAAGGGAGGATATACCAAAGACGGCTTTCTGTACAAGGTATGGACACTATGAATTTATAGTGATGCCATTTAGTCTTACTAATTCCCCTGCTATCTTCATGGATCTTATGAATAGAGTCTTTAGAGACTATCTTGATCAATTTGTGGTAGTATTTATAGATGATATTCTTGTCTATTCAAAGAGAAAAGAAGAACATGAAGATCACTTGAGAATTATATTGAAGACCCTGAGAAAGGAGAATCTTGATGCCAAATTTTCCAAGTGTGAATTTTGGCTTCAAAAGGATGCATTTTTGGGTCACATAATCTCAAAAGAGGGGATATCTATGGATCCAGCAAAAACCGAGGTTATCGAAAGATGGTCGAGACCAACAACAATAACTAAGATCCGAAGTTTTCTTGGTTTGGCTGGATATTATCGACGTTTCATGAAATATTTTTCATGATTATCTAATCCACTCACCATGTTGACTCGAAAAGGAGTTATGTTTTTTTTGGACGGAGGAATGTGAAGATAATTTCAAGGAGATGATGTGAAGGTTATCCAGTGCACCTGTGCTCTCACTGCCTTGTAGTGGAGAAAGGTTTGTTATCTACAGTGATGCATCCAAGAAGTGGCTAGGGTGTGTTCGTATGAAAAATGATATGGTGATAGATTATTCCTCACGACAATTGAAAATCCATGAGAAAAATTACCCAACTCATGATTTGGAGTTAGCTGCGGTAATCTTTTCATTAAAGATTTGGAGGCATTATCTTTATGGATAAAGGTGTGACATTTATACTGATCATAAAAGTTTAAAGTAAATTTTCACAAAAAAGGAGCTGAATATGCTCTAAAGAATATGGTTAGAGTGGATTAAGGATTACGACTGCTCAATCCATTACCACCCTGGGAAAGCAAACAAGGTGGAAGATGCATTAAGTCGACAAGACCATGCCAGTTTATCCATGATGAGGATAAAAAAAGATCCAATAAATATGGATTTACAATGGATGGATCTTGGAATTATAATGGAAGGGGGGAAATCGTATCATTCTCAAATGTATGTTCAGCCATCTATACATGTGATGATTAAAGAGGCATAGAAAGAAGATGTAGAGCTACAAAAGAAGGTGAGAAATGTCCGTGAATTCAACCTTGATTGTGATGGGATAATAATGTTCAGGAATCGGGTTTGTGTTCCTCCCAACCCAGAATTAAAGAAGGAGCTGCTGGATGAGGCTCATAGTTCTTCATTCTCTATTCATCCTAGAAGCTCGAAGATGTATAGGGACCTGAAAGAGTACTTCTGGTGGGATGGAATGAAAAGAGATGTTGCTAAATATGTCTCTCGATGCTTGGTTTGTCAGCAAGTTAAAGCTGAGAGACAGAAGTCTAAGAGGATGTCACAACCATTACCCATACCCGAATGGAAATGAGAAAACATCACTATGGACTTTGTCATAGGACTTCCTAAAACATCCAAAGGCAATAATGCTATCTGGGTCATAGTTGATCGTCTTACAAAGTCGTCACACTTCATCGCTATTAGAGAGGATTTCTCTCTGGATCAGCTTGCCAGGATATATGTAAAGGAAGTGGTAAGATTGCATGTAGTACCACTTTCTATTATATCTGATCGAGATCCAAGGTTTAACTCAATGTTCTGGAGAAGTCTTCAGCATACTCTGGATACAAAGTAGAGTTTCAGCACTGGTTATCATCCTCAGACAGACAGTCAGTCTGAGAGGACAATTCAAACTCTAGAAGATATATTGAGCGCTTGCTTTATAGATTTAAAAGGTGGTTGGGATCAACACATACCTTTGGTGTAATTTTCTTATAATAATAGCTTTCACTCCAGTATTCAGATGGCTCCTTATGAAGCTCTCTGTGGATAGAAATACAGGACTGCAACTTGCTGGGATGAAGTTGGGGAAAGAATGCTATTAGGACCTGATATTGTTGATAAGATGGAAGAAAAGGTCCAACCTATTCAACAACACATAAAAGCAGCTCAGAGTCGACAGAAAAGTTATGCCGACAACCGAATAAAAGACCTAGATTTTGAAGTGGGTGATAAAGTGTTCTTACGAATATCTCCCTGGAATCAGGTCATGAGATTTGGAAAGAAGGGGAAGTTGAGCCCTAGATATATCGGTCCTTTCAAAATACTGGATCATGTTCGGAAGGTAGCTTACCAATTGGCACTTCCACCGAATCTCTCTCAAGTTCACGATGTGTTCCATGTATCTCTCCTGAGAAAGTACATACCTGATCCTTCACATGTACTCAGCTCAGAAGTTATACATACCGCTGGAGCAAGATCTTTCTTATGAAGAACAACCGATAGAGATTCTGGATCGTAGCGAAAAAGTCCTACGAAACAAGACCACTCACTTGGTGAAAGTTTTATGGAGGAATCACCAATTAGAAGAAGCTACATGGGAGCTTCAGGATATGAATAGGGAGAGGTATCCTCATCTGTTTGTTACAAAGTGACGAATTTCGAGGGCGAAATTCCTTTTAAGGGGCGTAGAATGTAACACCCGAGACTTTTATGAGAAATATTTTGTTTTTATGTTATATAAATCATCGAAGGAATGTTTTAATATACACAACAATATCTTGGTTTTATTTACACGCAATCGTGGCCTTCCTCGATAGCTTTCGTCGTACGCAATACCGAGTTTCACTAAACAACGATATTTTATTAAAATATTATTAAAACTAGCCGTTATGAATTGTAATAACCACTTTTTGAAATTTTGTAAATTTTATTTTTCAAAATTTACTTCCTTTTTGGATTCGGAATATCGAAGTTAGCTTAGGTTGAAATTTTGGTACTTTTCGGATAACTTTCATATTCTGATGAATAGTGAAAATTACTAAATTTTAATTAAAAACAACTTTTTCAATCGAAATAATTAATAGTGATAAATTATTAATTTGAGTGGTTTTAAAGTATATTTATAATATATTTTTACAATTTAATACAATGTTGTTCATTGGATGTAATTTCACATTTAAACCAGACATAAACAAGTGTCAATCTTTTGATAGTTATTATCTCTTAAAAGCATGCTATATTTTAATTAAAAACAAATTTTTTCATCGCAATACATTATATGGTTAAAATATAATATTGATTGTTTTTAAAGTATAAATATAATATATTTTTACCATTTAATATAATGTTTGTCATTAGCATTAATTTTACATTGAATTCATAGGTAAAAAGATTTCAATCTTTGGCCATGTTTTTACTTTTAAAACCCGTTTTCTTAACAACGGGATAAATTTTAAATTAATTACTGGAAATTATGTGTTTTGAATTTTGAAAAATGTATTACATATTTTGAATCAGTGGGTCGAAATTATGTTAATTGGTTACTTTTCGTTTTTTAATATTATGAATATTAACTACGGTAATTTTTTTAATTTACTACGGTTAAAGGTAAATAGGGTAATTCAAGGTTAAAAGAAGATTATAATAATTCAAAATTACCTTGACACTTGTTCTAACCTTATTGGATGAGTATTGGCCGACCATGGGCATCCTTGGGTCGATTGTGGGACCCCATTGAGCCACTTGGTAGTGACAATGACAATTTGGATTAATTAATTTAATGTAAAGACTAAATTGACATTAATAAAAATCTTTTAGTAATTAATTTTTATAAGGGGTTATATATATTATATTTTAGACTAAAAATATTAATTATAAAGCTAAAAATAGTTCCTACATAATTATAGTTTTTATATAATTTTTAGACACAAAATAAATTAAATTATTTATGACACGATAATGATGAAATATTTACCTCATTAACACATGATTTAAATAAATCAGATTATAATGATTAAAATATTTTCCAAAACATGTCCAATTCTGATTGTATGATTATATTTCGACCATGAGTCATCTTATCTTCAACTTTATTGATTTTTTGACCTTTTGAAACCGAAGATATGTTTATAATAAAATAATATTTCCACACTTTCCAAAGGTGCCCCTCTCCTCCCTTATAAAAGGGAACCTCATCCCTCTCCTCCTCACACCAATTTGAGCCTTCATGCTCGGCCCAACCCTACCACTATCTCCTCTACACTTCCCTAGAATCATCCTAGATGTTCTGGTGTTCTTCAAAGACCAACCCTAGTGCCCTAAGAGGGGGTTAAGAAGAGGTGCGTCAAAAAAGAGGTAATATCCATTACCGATCCTTTCCAAATTCTTTCTTCTTAAACTTATTCTTCTTTAGTTGTTTCATTATGGAGTAATAAAATCAGTATCACTCATATAATGATATGTTATTATAAGTATGAAACAACCCTATTCCACCATCTATCCATCCTATGGAAAACGAAATCACCGCGCGTGCGTACGTACGTAATACCGTCTCCACGCTGTGGTGTAATCAATTTTCCACCACCACCTTACTTGGATGGGTATAATTGTGTAAATAATAACTATATATGATTATTGTAAAGTGATATTGATTCCTAAATATTATACATACACTCCAATACAATTTCACGATCATGGGAATGATATCTTTGCTCGTGCGTACGTATGGAATACCGTCTCCACGATTTGATGCGGCTCGTTCTACATGATCATCATTGCATAATGATTATATAAATGAATTGAATGAATTAATATGATATATATTACAGTAATACCATTCTGGAAATGAGGTATCTATAACCTAAAGACAATAATAAGAATTTATTCGACAAAACACGCATAAGAACAAAAAGTAATAAACACCCGAATAACAAGTAGTAATGAAATATTACGAATAAGAAGCTAAGAATATGAACGTATATGATATCATAAAAATAAGTATGATTCTGGAATAAGTCAATAACATTATATAAATCATTATACAAGAGTTTTGGACACTTACGAAGCAAATCGGACCTAAGGTAAGGGAAATATCACAATCTCATTTTTATCCGAGATTGTTTATACATTGGAATTTACTGGGGTGTACTTTATCATCCACATCCATGTTTCCTCAATATGTAATATTATTTACATCCACCAACAATTTTTAAAATCCCATTTTACCCTTCGTTGAGTTTTTAGTAAAAGATATGAATGGAATCTTTTGTCGTTTTTCATACGAGGTGCTTTTTGACATTTCCGACAAAAGTACGAGAAGAATGTTTTTTTAACTTATACGGCATGAATGGATTTTTAAAACATTATTTAAAAAAAGCTTCCTATACAAGTTTTCAAGTTTATTTTTAATCAACATCATTTAGTTTAAAATTTTATGTCATGTTAAAGAAAGGAAAATGATTTTGAAGTAGAAAGGATATTTTCCTCAAGAATGGAGTTCAAGTGCTTTATCAAAATTATTTTCCATCTAAGATAATATAGGGTTATATTTCTATCCCTATTATTACATTGATTTGATTATGTTGTGATGGAATTATTTTAATGAATTTCTTTATCTTTTATGAATTGTTTTATGATTTCACGATGTTTAAAAATCCCATTTTTATTACATGGGTTATGCTATGATGTATGGTTTATGATTTTGTGGCACACATAAGAATGATATCATTATGAGATGGGTGGGACCTATATCTCCCTAAAATTCATTGGGTAAAGATTTTATATCTCATGAGATAGACATGGCTGGAATGGCAGGTTATACCAGTTCAGTGAAACAGGACTGAAACAAGGAGTGAACTCGGTTCATAAATGGACTTTGTCCACTAAGGTAGTCTTGGCAATGAGTCTTGACTAAAAATAAATGATTATCTATGATTATGTGTGTATGCCACAATGTTTCATGTTTTATGTTATGATTATTGTGATTATATTTCACTACTATGATTTATCCCATGTTATGAAATTGTGCTCTCTTTTGCAGGTTAATAATTCCAAAATGTTATGTTCTTATGAATAAGATGTGATTGATATTTCTTTTGTTTACCCTTACTGAGCATTTGAGCTCACCCTTTTGTATGTTTTCTTTCCCGAGGTCAGGAAGAATCTTAATAAGTAAGATATGCCAAAAGGGACTATAAATATGATGAAATAAATGGGAGACATTGTAGACTCTTTATGAACCAGTTGTTTATGTTTTCCAATTTCTATAGACACTATACCTATACAGTCCTTTCATGGTTTTGTTATATATTGTCATAAGTATGCTTCAATTTTGAAGTAATATCAATGTATGTAAAGTATGGGTCGCTATAAATATAACACTATAGTTGTGGAGGAAAATAGTGAAATTTATTAATTGGAGTGATGAACATTCTAGTATGTATCCATAGTGACCGAAACAAAGTTATATAAACAATTAATGAGAGAGATATCTCTATTACTAAAATATTAGAGGATGATCTCACATGACTAAATGGGATTTTATAAATGATTGACATGAAGAATAGATGGAGTATAGAAATACAGGTATAAAGTAAAATATGGATTTCACCGCCTTTAATAATCCTTATGGTTTCTCTAAAACATTTTTCTAACCATTAAATAATGGTTCAGTGCCTTTATCTAGGGCGCACGAATAGGCTTATAGTTTCCCAAACTGTGCGCATCCCATGAGGTTACATTAGAACCACCCTATATAACTATTATAAATCATTGTTTCGCTGTTTTCATGACTATAAAAAACAAGTAACTCCATTAGTCTCACAAGATATTCAATACAGTTTATCATGGAGGGCCACACTATTTTCAGACAAACTATACACCTATGAAAACAATATCAAAATTTCATTTTCCGAAGCCAAATACATCCAAAACATGTCTGAACAACTAAGAAAACTCTATAACATTATACGGTATCAATAAAAAACATCTAAATGTGTTCAATAGATTATATTTACATTCTAAATTGAAATTTAATAATTATACCATCCAACAAATTGAATATTCAAATTCCCTATTAAATTCCAACAAGCCCAAAATGCAGAAAACTATGTTTTGACATCACTTCAATTTTCATTTATTTGTTTTATGGTCACCATTATGATAATGAGTATATTTTTTTCTTGGTTATCTAATGGGGAATTGGAATATTAATGTTTGAATCTACAATATTTTTCCCATTTAAATTTTATTGGGAAGAACATTCACAATCTGAAACAATGTTTCATGTATTGAATATACATATGAATAATCTAAAATTTTATAAAACAAAAAAATCACCAATAAAAAAAATTAGGTTTATTTCTTATCTGATTTGGATAAATTCAATCCCTATAACAACTTATCTCATATTTCTCCTCCACTAGGGTGGATTCGATGGGATTTCTTCAAGTTTAAGGTCAATTCCAATATCAACTTCAAAAACTCATCTTCTCATCATTTTATTCCCATTCTTTCGTATTCATTAAATATCATGGTAATGAAGAGACAGGGTTTCATTCAACTCCATTTTTAAATTTGGAATTCCTAGGGTTTTTAGTTTTATGGATACCATTAGATTTTTAAGGATTATTAGTTCATGACACGGTGGATTTACACCATAGTCGTTAATAGTGATGATGATGGAGTTAGATTTATCTTTAATATATCATTGAAATTTAATTTGTGAAATCTTGTTCACTTATCTTATATTTTAAATTCATCATAAATGATACCACAAATAATCTTATAGCCATATTAGTGGATGATTTTCTTCTAATGTTTCGTTTAAATAATCAAAATGACTTTTTCCATTTGATGTTACCATTAAATAAAATTTAATTGTTAAAATATTTTTTAAATTTTCATTCATGGTTTTATTTTTGATGGGTTTATCATTAAATTATGTATAATTTTGATTCCAAATAGGTGGGATAGTTTCGTTTTATAATTCTTTGGTATGTATATTCCTTTTTGAGAAATTAATTGAAATATTTTATTCTATTTATTTATTCTATTAATGAACTAATCATATTTTTTTATTTAGTGTTTTAATAATATTTCATTCTAATTGAATTACTCCATGTCTCAGTTGGAATATATAATGTTTTATCTTTATATGAAAACATAATGGACATTCCCCCATATATACGATAGATATTATGGATAATTTAAATCTTATAACATTTATACCTCTCCTTGGAACACGAATATATTTTTTGTTCATTAATAAAATGGGTTTCACAATATGGTAGTTTATAGGTGTGTTCAATAAAAATTAATGATTTTCAAATATGATTTAAATTTATGTTCATTACATAATGTTCCCACATTAATTGATATAACATTAGATTACCGAGTTTTATTTGTTCAATGTGTGGGTACACATTCACAATAGTAATGAATTTTGAACATTTTAGTGTAATTTAGTGGGGACATAGGTCATCCTATGGGATATTGTTTCTCATTTAGGATAGAAAATGTATTAATGGGTTCTTCAATAGTTCAATTATAGTGTGGTTTTTTATTCTGTTGAGATTTTTTCATTGATCATCAAATTTGATATATTATATATCAATCCATTTGAGCACGTAGATGTCAATGAGGATGATATATTTCTAAATTATAATTTATAATTCATTGTGATCGTATATTTCTGGATTCATTAATGGTTTCCCTAAATAATAATGTAGAGGTAGTTTATGAATGATTTTTTAAGAAATGAAAAATTATGGTTTTACAAGGATAGAATCTAATATTTGTTAAAATGGGGTTTTAATCAACAGAATATACAAAAGTACTATTTTATATTAGAATACTATTGAAATCATATTTTTTATCCTTATCATATAATTATAATTCTATAGGTTTTCATATAAAAGGTTATGTATTGTGTTTGGGGATGGAGACATACTAAGATACATGGATCACCTCAATATTATTATAGGTTTCATAATATTCTCAGCTATGTTGGGTGGTCATGGATATCATTTTTTTATGATACATTTTGAGTTGGAACTTCTTTAATAGAATTGGGTGTCTTGGTATCAATGGTTTGTATTGTTTATTTCACCATGTGTTATAGTTGTTCATGGATTGTTTTTACAATCATTGTGACCCAACTATAATTTCCATTATTGTTTCTATAGATAATTATTTTCTTACACCATAAATATTTTTTATATTCATAAATTTATGATTTATACTAAGTGTAATTTATTTTTAATTTTTCATAGATTTTATTTTTACTATTATTATGGGTTAAACCATTCCCATAATTAGTGATTGGATTCCCAAGTGTTTTCCACCAGACATTGGTGATTTTGAATTCACTTTAATCCTTTCTATAGTCCTCATCATGTGTCAGGTTTAGGATTAACTAGGTTAGCCCATGAAAAATTATTAAAAATGTGAGTTTTTCCCTTATATTTTAAAAATTATTGCATTTAAGGGTTATGACCATTACAATTAAATAGGTAAATAATGATTAGGTTAATCATCAACATTATTCACTATGATACATGAGTTTTCATTTTTATCTTGGATAATTCTATATTATTATCGACCGTGTTGTTTTGTAAATTTTAAATATAGGGTATGTATTCATACAGATTTATTATTTATAATGTAAAGAGTGAAAAAATCATTGAAATTTGGCACATTTACAAGGATTTCCAAAGTATTTGTAGAGAATGTTAACTATTTATCATTCATTAATCTCCATATGGATATCTTATAGTAGTCCATACCATGATTTTATTACCTTCATTATTATGAGTTTCATTTATATTTTAGTTGTTAATCAATTATGTATTTTTAATTATTTGAATATTCATTATGATTTAATTATTAAGAATCAAGTTATTTTTTAGTGTTTATATTAATTATATTTAAAATAAAATATAAATTTTAATATTATTTATTAGAAAACACTTTTAAAAATAAATATACATCTGCTAAATTTGGAAAAACATTAAAAATGTTTTAAAAAATGCATGCATTTGCTAAAAATTTCAATATATTTTGGATATGAACTGATTTTTAGGTCTTTAAATGTTTTTTAACTCATTATGAATAAGGGATTGCGTTAATTACTTCCATAAATGTCATGTTACAATAATTATAATTAATAATCATATATTAAAGGGTTTATGTTTCAAATAATTTAAATATGATGGGATTTTGGAAATCTTATATTTGTCATACAAAAAAACATTAAACATTAATAATAGATTCTAAATGAAATAATATTAATTATTTAAAAATAATATTTCTATAATTGGGTCAAATTCTTGGATTTTATACTTATTTAAATTCATATTTTATATTTCTTTTTTGCTTTTAAATTTTGAATACGTAGTTTTAGTTCTATATAGTTTATTACATTTTTAATATTACATGTTTTTTGAGAATTCCCCTATTTTGTTTTAATAGTGTCTGTGGTTGATTAATATTTTCTTAAGATTTTCATTTCACCATCTCACATATCTGAGTGTGGTGTTCTTCCTCAATTTACAAAGAATAACGATTGAGTTCAATAATTTTAAAACCCAAATCCTCCAATTTTCATTGTGTGATACGATTCATATGATAAATTTTTATAAAATTATAGGGATGATGATATTTTCTTCATGAATGAACAATTTGAAACCATAATACTAGAGGGTCCAATTTGTATGTTTTTAAAGTATATTATGAAGACAATTACAATGAGGGAACATTATTGTAAATTTTTTAATTTGTGATTCTACTAATATTTTTTTAATATATTAAAAGTGTAAAAGTGTATGTTATGTTTTTTATAGGTATATCGAACTTTACATTTTTCATTTGTTCCTAGGTGGTCTTTTCATTATTTCATAAAGAGAAAAATTATTGAAAAAAATGACATAAATATAAAATATGAATGTTTGAATAAATTAACATAGCCTTCGGTTGTGATAAAACATTGTGAAAACTGAAGAGGATCCACATAGGGAGAAGTTTTGGATTTCAATTCGAATTGATGGAGTCTGGGTATAAATGGGTCTTGTGTTGGAAATGATTATTGGTATGTTGATATACCTTAAGTGGTTAAATGGTTTATTAGGAATATGGGATGAAATATTGTATACAGAATAGTTACACACCATGAAATTGTAATACGAACAATTTAATTTTTTTTTCAGACACATGTAGTGACATATTTCTGGTCGTGAACCGATTTAGAAAACCAAAAGAGTAAACATCATGTGATTATATGATATGTTGTTAATTTATATTACACATCATGTAATATAAGATTGATATAATAAAAAATCCAATATGAATGGGTTTTTATAAGATATAAATAAAAATAAATACACAACATGTAACAAAATAGTAATCCACATAATTCTCTAATTATATTTTTATAGAGTTTAATGCGTCTTATTTTCCATTCACCCCACATTAAACATTCCTTCTATTGAACTATATTTATAATATATGATATTTTGGAAATCTTCCAAATGTTCTAGATATAATTTTTTTGAAATAAAACCCCATAATTCTCTTTTCCCTATTATCTTTTATAATGTTCTAACATTTTAGTGTAATGTATTTACCATTTTCATTGTTGGTTATGATTAGCGATCCTTCTAGTGATCTTCTGCACCTTAATTAATCTTAGTGAATATTCTCGGATGTTTTGGATGATCATTAGATAGAGGTAGAGTGTATAAAACTTCACCCAATGGTTTCTTAAATTGAAATTTTTGTAATATTGTAAAATTGTTCCAACATATCTTCCACTAAATTAATCAAATGAAGAAATTTATTATTTCCATGGATTACCTTTGGATCCATTTGTCTATTTACCCAGCATATGAATATTTTTTTGGATTGAGAAACCTTGATTATAAATGAATTCATTAATGTAATAATGTGTATTTTTATTACATAGATTCTTCATGTTTTTATGAAATATATTCACCATGGCATGAATTAATTATTTAGATATAAATAATGGTATTTTTTTAAAACAAAATGATAATAGAGAAAAATAATTGTAAGATAAATGGAAATTTTGAAAATTAACCATCAAGCCTTATGTTGTGATATTGTAATGTCCTTGTTACTAATAATTGTGTTGTTATTTCAAGGATGCAATTCATATGGGGGGGTGACTTGTTTAAATTCTATGATTCTTATTTACCAGGTTCTACCCTGAGACATGATGATATTATTTTACAATGGGTTTCTCCAAGTGATACATACTTAAATTCTGATATATCGGTCTCAGACCTACCACATACATAAATTCTTATACAATTATCTTGGCCCTGACACATGTTAAAATTATTATATATTGTTCAAGACAATTATTTATTTCTAAAATTATTATATAGTGGTTTTGTCTCATATCTGTGTAATTTATAACATCTTTATAATGTTTTATTTGGCATGTTTGTGATACATGCCCTGAGAAATTATGACATGTAATCAAAGAATTTTATGTTTTACCTTGGATAAATGGTTTTATGTAGAATGGTTTTGTGAAATGATCATAGACATTATGACACCATTACAACATAGATTTATGTGGTATTAATTTAGTTTCTTAATTAGTTAATAAAATTTTTGTTGATTTATTATATTAAGTCATTATTATAAAGGTTATGTTAACGCATGGTGGGGTCGACCTACATAGATATACTCATACAATATTCAACCCACCATTTTTGTAGATTACAATATTATATAAAATTAGAAATGCAAAAGTTCATGGGATCATGCTATTAATTGCCTTTATAGGACAAGGTTGATTTGAGAGATGGGACTGACATGGTTTTCTGGATCATGGAAATTTTTTATTTATCTGAGTCTAAAAGTATTTTTTGTATTATTTCTTTCATTATTAGTAGTTACATTTCTTAACATTATTATATTATTCCATTATTATTTATTGGATCATTCTATTGTATTTTATTGTTTTCATTCCATTGTATGTATTTTTTCCATTTTTTCACACTCTATTATTTATTATTCGTACTGGATTGTCATACAATTTTGTAACTATATAACCTGGGGTATAGTCTCACCACTACACTAAATACACCCTCTTTATTTGTCAAAATCCACCGGCATATGTTATTGTGTGATTGAGGTCTCAAAACCAACCAATTTTAGCCTAGCGAAATAGTGTAGTATTGGGGTACATTACATAGTGGTATTAGAGGTACATGTTTCCATTTTAGTATCCTTAATGTTTGGGAAATGTCTGATTGAGAAAAGGTTTTGTTAATACTTTTAAATGTTCTTATTCATGGGAGTAACTAACTTATATATTGAAAAACTAATCATTTCCCAACGGGGTATTTATTTTAATATTGTGTGACTGTTATAGTTGATGTTATTTCACCCAGTTTGATTCATATATTGTATGTTGTTTTGGTTTTATGATGTTATTGGTTTTTTTTTAATTTATAGTTCTGGCCCTATATATAATGGTATGAGTATGAATGCATCAAAATTTGCAAATATGGATACATATTGACATTCATTGTTCATGATGGGGAAATATTTATTTTCATGTAAAATATAATTTCATATAAAACATGGATAAGAGATACTTACGATATGTGCGGGATGAAATAAATTAACTATTAAATTAGTCTAAAACACTCTTATGAAACATTGAGAGAGACTTGGGGTAAGTGGTTCTCTTTTTTTATCACATATTATTGTTAACTATACTATTATAGCTAGTGTTATGAGGAGTTTTTTTGTGTTGTATATAATATGCATCCTCATTGTCATTGAGTTGTGTTTCATGAGAGTGGAAATCAACATGGTCATAAAACATATGAACTAGATATTATTGTAGTTCATTAGGATCAGATAGATGTTTATATTTATAGAAGATTCTTGAGGGTCATGAGATCCATAGAAATAATGATTGTTCACATTGTACCGTCACTATCTTACCGAATTAGGGGTTTTTTACTATATTATTCATATAATTTCACTAGAGAAGGAGGCCCCTAGGATGCATTATTCTAGGAAAAGTCAGTGCAGAAAATCATGTACCATATTGTGACATCCTCAGATTAAAGGGTGATGAATTCAGCATATATACTTCATGTTAATGACAACACTAGTGAGAAATTCATGAGAAATAAGGTTACTATGAAGAGTTATCATGGAATTACAATGATAAAATTTTCCAGATCCATTTCTATCTAATTGCAATTAGGAATGATATGTCTTGTGACTTCATTTCATCTAACACATGAGAGAATTTGTGTTCAGGAGTAGGATGAATCGTTCACCATCCTACAACACATTGAGTCATGATTGTAAGCTAATGAGAAGTCCATTGTGAGACATTTTTAGGATGGAATTATATATGAGATAGGTTCATAGGTGAATGTATTCCACCTGATAATTTTTTTAGATATGATTAATTAGACACTCATCATTGAAGGTATTTTGATAGGGGGCGTGAGTAGTGGCTAGGATATTTCATAAGGGGTATCTATGAACTATTCATCTAATTGAAATAATAATATCAATGATAGTTCTTGGAAGGGATGTATTAATTATAGAATTTAGGGTAGTGGGTATCCATCTCAGGGTCGTCTTCTATTACAGTGCTACCAATGTTGAATGATGGGAAACAAATGACCTCAATGTATAGAGCAGTGATATGTGAACATGACTGTTACCATAGTTCGAGAAGGACTCAACAACCCCTCACCAAAAAGGTAGATAAAGTTCAAAATGATTTTATATTTGAGGAATATGATGTGGTACCTATTGAAGAAATGAATATACCTAGAATAGGATATATCTTAGGGAGATCATTTTGAAGATTGGGGTAGAGTAGATGGCTAGATCGATGTTATATAGACTACATCAGCTGGTGTATATACCAGATCATCTACTATTTTAGGAATGATTAATTTATCTGAAGTACCCTTACTGACATTGAGGTTTTTTCATTTATAGACAGCCTTTTATATAAATATTTTTCAACTAGTCAGTAGTTTATAAAATATTATATCATTGGTTATTTGAGTTTGACACAAGTGGTTAAAATATTTGGATTAATTAATGCACTAGAATCCTTCTATATTTTTTTGGATTACTTTTATGTGATATATATTATAATTGGAAAAAATAATAACGTTTTATAAAAAAAATAATCCATGTTTACCATCCAACCAAGGGGACATCATCCAATAATTTAGTGGGCAGTAGAAAACTTGTCAAGATAGCATGCCGGTATATAGATAGCAAGGCACATGCCACTAAGTCACATGGGAGTGAGTGTATATAAACCATGTGAGGAGGCATTGTGAATGATTAGAAACTAGAATGGGGTGATTCCAAAATGTAATGGAAGTGTCCATTATCATTTTTCTGAGTAGATTTGGTCTATCCCAATAATATAAAGGGGAGAAAAATATTGTATTTTTTATGAGGGAATGAATTAAGAATGTTTATAAAGATTCAATAGATCCAAAATTATGTATTATGTTCTATCATATCATATGGGTCTTATGATTGATCATACCATCTTGTATTCTCTAGAAATCCATCAATTGAATTATGTTCATCGATATTTCCATGTTTCACCATCGATAGATAACGGAACGATTGTTTGGATTCTCTAAATTTGTATTCTAATGATTTAATAGTGATTGAAATATCAGTAAACTCTATTATAATGATAAAATGAGGATCCAATAATATCAATTTAGAAAATAATTTATTATCATTTCTAGATGATGGATATGTCTCATGATGTGAGGTAGTGAATGACTATAATGATGAAAATATATAGATATCTATGATATTAGATGGTAATGAGTTGATGAAATCCATTCTATAAATACCTATTCCAAAATAAATTGGTATGTGAATTTTGTGTCCCCTATGAGAGAGTTTTCTTGAGAGAAACAGTTTGAATCAGATCTGGTCAACTGATCGGTAATTCTGCTAAAACATCTATTCATTGGATCTTATCATGCACTTCTTATGTCCACATGAAGATAACCCGAACTAATATTCTTAAAAAATTAATGGAGTTTTAAGAAACACATACTCTTTATTGAAACATCATATTCATAAAAGAAGTGAACTAGAGTTATAGTATATGTTTTCTTGAAGCTGTGTGCAACAAAGTCATGAAATAATTCTTTCATGAGACCATATTGATATAGTATCATATTCTCTTAGAAAACATATTACATGAAGGTTTTCAATACTCAAGATGGAATCAGGTTCCCGTGATGTATTTAAACCATGTATTTTTTATTAGAAAAATAAATGTAATACTTACCAGCAACTTTCATGTGATGACTTCACATGAAGCGGTCTCATGTAAAGAAGAATTAGTGTTAGTAGTGAAACATGAACTGTGGAAGTAACAGTTACACAATACATGAATGGATCTATTATATATGGTGCATTTTTAAAAAGGTTAATCATAGTTGATACTAAAATTTGAGAGTGAGATAATTCAAAGAGATTGATGTTTTTGAAACAATACTTTCTTCAAAAATTAGTTATATATAGTGACATATAGATTTTTAATTTCGTATTGAACCAACAGAAAATTATTTATTATAAATATTTTTTATTTCATGTGTTTGAGTTTTAAATTATTTTTTATGAAGAAGTGGTAGTATGAATATGTTCCATTAGACATCAGTGCGTTGTAATGTAATGATACTTAGCTATATGGAATCTAGAATCAATGAGAATGTTGTGTATCATCTTATTAATAAGTCTAAATGAGAATTATTATTATTTTGTTGTTGGAGTACTATGAAATATTTATTAGAGTGATTTTGCTTTTGTGAACTATTGTATAATATTAATATAATTGTTTTTAGGAGATGGTTTCCTGGGAATTGGTTGATAACTACCCTTCATGATTTCATTGTGATACCAGACCAAACCACATCAAATTTGTGATTGAATATTAGTGGATAGTGTGTGGATTATATCAACCTGAATAGAGAATGTGTGTAGTCACCATTATTGGTGTTGAACCTTATTAAAATAATTTTTTAGTAGGAATGTAAATATAACAAGTTATTATAGGTTTATTTAAACTAATAGAACATATAAAACTATAACACCACTATTTAAAACCCCCATTCCTATTTAAAAAACTTTTTCTGGGATACTTAATTTTATATATGAGGAGGTTAAAAATAAATGTTTCTTTTTATGCAGTGATGGAGAATTTGAATCCCATTAATAACAGGTCTGTTCCAATTTTTTTTTGGTATAAATTTTCAGGGATGAAAAAACCAAAGGCTTCATTTCACACTTTCACAATGAATGGGGGATTGTGATTCAGTGATGGATTTTTTTACTCTAAAAAATATCAAATAGAATTTGTTGACAAAAAAATATGAAGGTTAATCGAAATTATAAAATAAAATTTTATCATCTTTATCTGATAATGATGTTACTAATGTTATGGGACTTAATACAAACAAGGAGATGTGGGACAAACTCGAAATCACCTATGACGGTAATGTCAAAATCAAAGAAATCCAAATTGAAATTTTGAAGTTAATTTTTTTAATATATCATAATGATTGATTCCAACCCTTTGGATGATTATTTTCTTAGTGATGGTGATGTTGATAGTCATATCAAAGGTTTTGGTGAAAATCAAGAGGATTAAAGAGTTTTGAAGAAATTAATGACTAACATTATTGATAGATTTGACCAAAAGTTTTATACCATAGAGGGAAAGGATGATATATCTCTTGATGAGTTTTACAATACATTATTCAACTTTGTGATGTGTAATGATCACGATTTAAAGAAAAAGGCTAATAGAGAAGTGTAATTCAATTCCATGAGTAAACTAAAAAAAGAAGGAAATGATGTATCTCATGAATCTGAATATGATGAATATAAGGATGATAAGTATAAATAAATAAAGTCTCCTATATCAAGGAACATAAAATAGTTGAAGGGTATTACAATGTGAATATTTCACAGAAAATATTTAATGGCATATTAATTGTTTATTTATTAGTTAATTTACCAAAGAATAAATGTAATGAACAAGAGTGTGATGAAAAAGATGAATGATCACAGAATAACATGTCAGAAAAATATTCAGAACATTCATCACAAAATCTATGAATAAGAAAAATATTCAAAAACTGAAATGATGATGTTTGTTCAGTATAGCAGATGATGTATACTTTTACTCAAGGAGTATTTTTAAAGAATATTTTTGATGTTTTTTTAATTTTATTGATCAAATTGGGTTTCCTGATGAAACATCATCTACAGGTGAATAAGTTGACAAAGTATCATACAATGAATATTTGATAAAATCATAAATGTAATAATATAATTAGAACAATACAAATCCAGGAATTAAATTAAACTATTGAACAATGATGTTAAAAATAGGATTATTAAATACCCAAGATAAAAAAACTAATGTTGAAAGTTGCAGAGAAAGGAATAATGATGAATTCCATTTAAATAAAACTAACATTAAAGGGTAAAAAATTTGATATGATTCATACAGAGTATCTGAAAGATGAAAATTATCTAAAAAATATATTTATGGATTTTAACAATGTTGTTGAAGTAAATGTTGAAGCATCTCAATCTACTAATAAAATTTTCATAAATAAATTGGTTACATCATATTAAACTAAAATTCAATGAAACTTAGTTAATTCTAATAATGATGTTTATATTGAAAATAATAGGAAAATATTGTCTTTTAAGAAGAATTAGAAATATTTATCTTCAATGATGAATGATGTGGAAACCTCAACAATATATTATATATATATTTAATGGGTATAGTCAGTACAATGGAATTTTAGGGAATAAAGCCAATTATTTTTGGAAAAACATGTCACTTCCATGCATTAGATATGAGTTGATTGGAAGAAATTATTAAACGATAACGAGAATATGAATAATTAAAAAAATAATCAATAATAAAACATCAAATTCATAAATTAGAATCATATATTACATTTTATAAGAAATTTGTGGATAGTGTGATAAAAAAGGTCATTATTAAGATGAATGTACGGTTATTCTACCTTGAAAATATTCCAATAATGAAAAGGTTAATATAATTAAAAAATATAAATTGTAAGAAAACTATTTTGTTGTGGATGTTGCTTTGAATGATAGGAAAATAGAGAAGCCATGGATTCTTGATATTTTTTATTCCTCTCATAGGACAGGTGATAAAAAATCCTAAATAACACTGATTAAAACAATGGATGAGAAAATATTTTTGATAAAGAATATTATTTTAAAATAAAATGTGTTAGAACTATTGATATTGAATCCCATAAACTGAAATCCAAATATGTACTTTTTTATTATGGTCTTAAACACTATATTTTTGAGTGCGATCAAAATTTGTGGTGATGGAAATGATGTGATTTTTAAAAATGATTTTTTATCATAATAATTTCAATAGATAAAAGTGTTGTCATCACTGTTGAAAGAACGAAAGATCAATTTCTCAATGATCGATATCAAATAAATTCACGTGTTTTAGTATGAATGATGATAAATTTTTTTTGGCATAGCATCCATTTCCATCTTGGTCATAAAAATTGAGTAATACTTCAAATAATAATGTGTTAACAAATCATCCTAATTTAAATATCCAATGAAATAATATATATGGAACCTAACAAAAAGAAAATAATGGGTAGGATATTCATAAATGATTATAGATTTATACTGTTATACTATGTGAGATTATATATTATGTTATTTTTGGACCTATGATAAAATATTCCAATTCAGCTTAACTCTATTTTATAACATTCATTGAGGATTTCACATGGCTGATAAATGTTAAATTTATAAATAAGAAGTAAAAAATCCATTGAAATGGTCTTGTTTCATATAATACAAGAAGAGAAAGAACATGGATTTAATATAAAGAACATAGAATATATAATGGTGGGGGATTCAATTTTACTGATTCTTAACCATATATTACAAAGAATAGTAATAATAACAAATATAGTACTCCTTATAATCATAAAATATAACGGACTAGTAAAGATAAATAATAGATGTCTATTTGAAATGATTATCAAAATTTTAACTGAAAATAAAAAATGAAAATTCTACTGGAGAGAAGAAGTGTGTATATGTGTGCATATAAAAAACGTATGTTTAATAAGAACATACTCTAACATGAATATGTATGAAATATGGTAAAACAAGAATCCAACCATGAAATATTTCAATGATTTTTTACCCATGTTTCATAAAAATCATGACTGAAAATATGGGAAAATTCAATGAGATAACTAAAGAAGTGATCTTCATGGGTAGTCTTTTTAATAGGAAATGGTATAGATATTGGAATAAAAAATCTCAGAACATTGTATAATTTTGTTATGTGATCACTGCTAAAAATAAATCCAACCCAAACTCGATAAATGTATCATATTTTGAAAATATTGAAGTATAAAAAAGATATATTTTTTTTGGGAGAATGAGTAAAATATTTTACATGAAACAGATATAGTTGATGATGTCTCAATTCAATACAATGATGACCATGATGTTTCTAGAGTTTAAAAAACAAATAACTCAAAATTGAGAAAAAAACATATTGATATAGAAAATACTATTGGAAATCAAAGATATATAGTATATACAATAAGAATACCAACAATTGAAAATAAAATTGCACTCATTTATTAGATTGATCCATAGTCACTTAGAGAGTCAATTTAATTTGAAGAGTAGTTATATTATAAGAATGAGGAGTTAAATACTATTGAGAAAAATATAACATGATATCATGTTTTGGGACCTAATTTAATTTATGTAATAGAGAATAAATGGGTTTCTAGAAATAAACATGATGAGATGGGTGAGATATCATAAAATATAACCAGATTAGTTTATAAGGGTTATTCACTTGTGGGGGTGCTGATTTGGAGGAATAATTTTTACCCATTTCATGACTCGAGACCATGAGATTGTATTTTATAGTTTCATTTCGAAATTCCTATAAATTTATAATATGGATGTGAAGATTATATTTTTGAATGGAGATCATGAAGAACAATATTTTATTAAGCAACCTGAAGGATTTATACATAATTTTGATAGACCTAATGTGTTCAAGATGAATTAATCATTTTATGGGAAGAAACTAGCACATGAATCTTAGTATAGTAAATTGGATATTTTCCTAAACTAATTGAAATTTTTTTAATAAAAATTTGTTAGAATCTTATATGTGAAGGATTTGAAAGTACTTACACTTTTTTATTTCTTATGTTGTTAAAATAATTTTGGCAATTGAAAATGAATATATATGTCAATAATTTTCAAATCAAATGATGATTTACATGGAAATGTCAGTGATCATAGAGATGAATTTCTTTCAAAGATTACATATTCCTTAAAATAAAGGCTACATATATCTTTGATAGAAAAAATAAACCAAGGAATTTTTTAGGAAATTTTTCAAGGAAGAATAAAAAGATGTCTTCACACTTATCAAAATTGGCATAAACATCTGTAAAGAATAACATGGATATAGTGTTAATGAAAATGATTGTAAAAAATTAATATGTATCTTTCTATGTGTTATAGATTCAAGAACATATATTTTATATTGAGTTAAATTTTGTTATAGATATCAAATTATACCAAAATAGTCGCACATGATCACTACTAAAATAATTCACATGTTAAACAAAAGAACATAAAATTATGGTTTCAAATATAAATGAAGTGTACATTTGAACATACTAGGTTTCACTAATGATGGTTTAGATAGATATTGTAATGATAGTAAATCTATATCATGAATACAATTATTTTTGATATAATGTTTTTTATTTTGTCATACTAAAAGATAGAATTACATGACATTATGTAAAATTGATGATGAATATGTTTCCACTACTCATTCATATACTGAAGTGTTTTGTATTAAAGTATAGCTGGAATATTAAAATGTGATTATAGAAAGACCATTGAAAATTTCCTGTGAATACCAAAGTGAAATTAACCTCTAAAAATTTGAAACACTCTAGATAAAAACATATTGATATTAAATATCATTTCATCAAGGAGAGTGTATCTAATGGATATATTAAATTGGTGTAATACTAAACAAAAAAATAATATTTTTGATATTATTACTAAATCTAATTCATGTGATATATTGGAGGATCATAGCCTATATCTCAATGTTTAACAATAACCAATCGTACATAGTGTGTTGGAGATTCGCCCACTATTATTTGGATTTTGAGGTCACATGGAAGATGATCATGTAATTATATTCTAATATTTTATGAATATGGAGATATGGTTAATTAAACAAGGGGGATTGAGTGAATGTTTTCTTGGAAATATTATTTGAGTAACCCTTGGGATAATAAACTATATGGAAGTTTATTTCTAGTGACATATGCCTTCTGAATATAACTAATATTGTTGAAAATAAATCCATGAGGGGAGATTTAATATCCTGTGATATCTTCGATGAATTTTTATTTGTTTTCAATTTTTTATATATTTATTATCAAACTGGTTAGTAGTTCAAAAAAAACAAGTTTCATCAGTTATTTTTATATTAACCAAATTATTACAACATTGGGAAGTATTAAAGATTTGGAATTCTTGTAGATTTATTTTTGTTCGCTTAATTGGATTTTCATTATATGAAATTTGACATTGTTTTTTTTTTCAACGAGTGTTCTCTTTTTTTTCAATGTATATTGTCCAAATAGGGTGAATGGACATAGTATATATGTGTTAATTCAACCCCTAGCCAGGATATCATACCATGATATATCTAGAATGTTTCTCTCTTTGGAAGTTCATGGGTGGTAGAGTTCAGCCACCATGATGGTAAATGTGAAGGTGGAGTAGTTCTCAGAATAGTGCAGTTCTAGGTACTAATGGGAGTGTCAAATATAATTTTTATGAGCCACTTAATTTAGGAATTATAAAATAATGGGGATCTCAATATTTATCCATTTCAATGTAGGATTTGTTGAATCATGTTTTTTTTGTATATTCAATGTAACTACCACTATGTGATCCATCCGATCATATCATTAATGTTTTCTGATTGATCTTATTGCATTTTCTTCTATAATAAGTAATCAAAGTAGTAATGTACATTGATATATCCATGATAGAACACTAAAAGATAATCGAACCCATGTTTAAGATCTCCATTTGAGTATTTTAATGATTCAATGGTGAGAAAAATCTCATGAAACTCTATTTCCATGGTAAAATGAATATCAAATCAAAACAACGTAGCATAAAATAAATTATCATTTTTCGAATGATTGTGATGTCCACACATGTGGGGAAGTAAATGAAAGTGACGATTAAAGTGGATGGATGCCTATTATTCTTTAAGGTAAAGAGTCATTTAAATTAAATATATGAATAACTTATCCATTTTGATTTTCAATGTTAATTTTTTTCTTCCTATTGATAGAGTTTTTTGAGAGATATAGTTTCAAATAGATTAGATAAATCACCCTATATTTGTAGTTCAGGTTACATGCTTTGGATATTATCATCCAATTTTCATGAACACACAAAGTTACCATGAACTAATATTCCTTGTATTTTTAGTGAAGTATTTCTAATAAACACATACACATGATAGAAATATCCCATGTGAAATAGAAGATACTAGAGTTACAGTACGTGTTCAGATAAAGGCATTGTATAACACACACATGATCTAATAATCTTATGATCCTCAATTATTTTGATTTAATATTATAAAAAACTACATATTATGTGATGTTTTTTAAACACAAATTTCTGTCTAGTACTTTTAAAGTGTTTACCTATTGTATTTTTTCTTACACAATCAATGGGAATATTTATATTCACCTTCCATGTGATGAATTCATAAGAATTGGTTTTATGTGGAGAAGAATATGTGTAAATTATGAAATGAGGATGAAACAAACGAACATTATGTCATAAGTTAATGTTTCTTAGAGATTAAGTTTTAGTGTTAAAAGGTTTTAAAAAGATGATATTTAATTTTTAATATGAGCTAATTCACGGATATCAGTGTTTTCGAAACACTATTTTTACTAGAATTAATTTCATAAAGTGATATATGTTGTTTGAAATTCATAAGGAAGTAGAAAAAAATAGTCTGTTAGGACTTTTTTATTTTTATGTTTATGAGTTTTAAATGTTATTTTCATTAGAATAAGAATTAAGAATCAATTAAACTAGATAGTGGAGTGAATCATTTTATGTATTCTTTACTAAGGGGACATTAGAATCCATGAGAAAGTAGATTATTAACGTATTAATCTTGACAAAATAGAAATTTTAATTTTCTTTGTTAAAGGAGTATCGTGATATATTTCCCAGAGTGGTTTTGTTTTTGTTTGTAAACTGTTTTGGACTAGTGTAATCATTTTTTGGGAGAAATTGGTCTAGAAAATGGATGATACTTTCCGTTTATGGTTTCAGGGAGGTTCATGACCAACCAACTTGTAATTTTGGATTGTTTTTTTGATGAATATATGGATTAGAACAACCCAAACACATTAAGGACATAGTCTCCCCTCATAGGATTGATCCTTGTAAAAATCATTTATGTCACTTGGATTAGACTATAACATGACTTCTGAGGGGTTTATTTAAGAATACATATTATAAAACTAGAGTAACACTAATTCAACCACCAACCTTCCTAGTGGTACAAATATTTCATAAATACCTTATTGTCATCGATTTTTTATTTTGATTTATTTATCACATAATCATCAAATTCCCTTTTACCCTATTTTTTGTAAACATTTTGGGAATCCATGTGGAATATTTTTATTTTTTTTACAATCAACACAAAATTGGGAGTGTGGTAAGAAAATATTAAGGGTTTTAAGGCATGTTCTATAAATATTAGTGGTTACCATTTCATTGGATTTTTGTTCATGATGGAAATGATAGCCTTTGATTTAAATATTTCTATGGACTGTTTTGTTCTGTAATAGGCTAATATTGACTGTTACTAGATGAGAGTAACATCTCTATCTCCAAAAGGAGGCATCATTTCTCTCCATGGTGTGATGGAATTTCAATATGGTCATTCATGAACAATTCATTGAATATTGGATTGTATCAAGACTAATATAGTTGGTGTATCGAGTGATTATAGTGGAATGAAGCAAAATTCTTTTCCTCAAGTGTTATACATTTTTCAACATCACATTCCTATTATGTTCTACCACTTACTTCTATAATGAGATACCAAGTATGCAATCAATTTAATTAAAGGATTTGGGAAAAATTTTATACCTTATTATAGAATGACTATAATATAACTACATGAGTTTAATGTTCATTTTTATGATAAATAAACTAAAGGTTTCATATAACCATGTTCATCTTGTTGTGGTTCTCTAGTTCTCCTTGAAAATAAAGATAATAGGACTTTGTGAATGTGTGTGGATTATCAGAGATTAAATAATATGATTTTTGACAGCCATTATTAGATTCCATGTATTGAATATCTCTTTGATTTGAGGAGTGGTTCTAGGATATTATCAAATGACATTTGTTTTTAGGATACCTTTAGTTGAGGGTGATACAAAAATACACAAATCATAATGCTTTTAGGAGTATGTATGTTTTGTATGATTTCCTAGTTATATTGTTTGTCTTTAATAATACACCATAGGTATTACCTAACATGATTAATAGGATATTTCATCATTTTCTAGAGCAATTTCTGGTGGTTTTTTAATAATCTATTTGAATATTCCAAGACATCAGATTGGAATTATTAACATATTCACATAAAAATGAGTTCATTGTGAGAGAATCACCTTTACCCCAAGTTGACCAAATAAATTATATGGATTGATAAAGTTCACTTATTTGGCCTTGTAATCTCAGAGGAAGGAGTGACAGTGGACCCATAGATTGATTCAGGTGCTATATATTTTGAGAAACCAAATAGTATCATGGATATTCATATCCTACATTGTTGAATAGGGGTTTTAAGAAATTTATCTAATAAACCTACCATTTAGTGTCATTAGTGTTTTGAATAAACAATAAGGGGATGAATAATATTTCATAAAATACATTATAGAACATTTTTTAAGATTATAAATGTATTATGACCTCGTCATTTGTCCACACATTACTAGTTTTGGGTAATGGATATAGTGTGTACTATGACACATTTAGAGTTAGACACAGAGCAGTTCTAATGCTAGAAGATTGAGTGGTTACTTATAGATCTGTATAGATAATATCACATAAAATTAATTATTCTACAAGATAATTTTTTATTTGTAGGGTTACATTACATAATATATTAGAGACATAATATCTTGTGTGAGAGTTTTTCGTTATACACAGACCACAAGAGCATCACATATATCTTTTCCCAATGGGACATGATCCTTTAACCTGGGTAGATGAATGAATATCTATAGTCGTTCAACTCTATTATGGATGATAAATTGGGAATGGGAAAAAATACTGTTTATTAATTGAGAGGAATGATATAGGTAATGATATTATGGGATTTTAGTGATGATTGGTGGATGAAGTCCCTCTTTCAAGACAATCATCATGATGTCTAGGAGTCTCACAGATGATTAGTTTTGACTTCAATGTTTTTTATCAATGATTCCAGTATAGATTAACATCAAGGATTTATCTGATCTAGATGACTTATTTATGAAAAATTGATTATATGGAGGGGAGACACAATTAGGATTGTCTCTTAGTGGTGTATGTTTTTTTACATTTTCATGAATGAATGTGGGCCCTTATCAGCTTCTATGAGGAGTTTATGAGAGTGTTTCTTGAATATATATTGGAATAAAATCCTAATCTGAAAAGAATATATCATGATCTCCATATATGATACTGGTGGTTAGGAATTAAGAAAAAGGTACCATGATGTTTTTGAGAGATTTCACTTGTTAGTATGTGAAAAAAGAGCATCGGAGGACAGCTAGTATTTTTCATCATTTTCCCAAGACAGAATGGAAATTTTTTTTATTTCAGAATGTAGTATGTTACAGGAATGCCTCTGAAAATCAATGAGATTGATGTTTTATGGGTTATTGTGGGTCTACAGATGAAGGTATACCATTTTTTTTGTTTCAGGAATGCCTTTATAGTCGACGAACAAGGAATTATTAATGTTATTAAGGTAGATTAGTTTCACGGAGTCCTAAGGAGAAACATTTTTGTCATATATCAACATTTAACATCGTGATTCTAGAAGGATCTGAAGAAGGATCTAGGAGCACATGTTCTTTTGAGTGTGACCCATCATCCTCAAAATGATGGTCTATATTAGGGGACTATTGAGTTTCCAAAGGATATGTCACAGCCATGTGATATATATTTCACTTGTTCAAGGGTGAACCATATTAAACACATGGATATTAATATAATAATATATTTCAGGAATCAATATGAATTTTTCCATTATGTATTCTATATCCAATGTCATTTTGTTCACCTATTTTCTGGTTCGAAGTTGGTTATACAATTCTTAGTGGGCCTAATCTCATGAATGAGATATAAGAGGATGTACAATTGAATAGGCAATGGTTAGTGACTGTGTAGAGTTGTCAAAAATCATATAAAAACTATTGGAGATGAATATTGGAGTTTGATTTTGGTCATCATGTTTTCTTATTGGTTTATCCTTGGTTGGGGAACACTGTATATTGAAAAATGGAATGTTAACACCCATGTTTTTAAGCTATTAAGGATATTGGATAGGGTTAGTATAGTTTTATTCTGTTTATCCATTCAATGTAGGAAAAATTCCATGAATGACATGATTAATGTATCGAAACAATTGAGATATTACCAAGACCATTCTCTTGTGATATAAGTTGTATATTTCAGACTTATTTTTGATTCTTCCTTTTTTGAGCATCAAATACAGGTTGTGGACTATTGTGAGAAGTCACACTAGGGTAGAGTGACTCCATTGGTTCATGTTAATTGTATACATGGGTGAGTTCTATAGGATACATAGGATAAGGCAATGTAAATTCATGCAAATTGGTCAGACATTTCAATTTAGAGGCCACTATGATTCTTAGAGTAGCTTGGGGAACAATAGTTATATGGTGTGAAATTTGTAAGATAACTACATATTATCAATTATTTACCTCTATTTTTTTTAATTTTTAGCATTTATGGTAATGTCTTTTTCAATGAAGGAGATACATTATATTTTAAAATGAGGTAATGTTCTTTGATGTTTTTATATTTTAAATAAATGAATACATGGGTTGTGAGAAAAAATTAAAATACTCAAGACGGTCCATACAATGAGTCTTTGGGTTGTTTCTATTTGAATTAATAGATTCCTTATATAAATAGGTCATGTGTTATGAAGGGTTTCTTGTTAGTTGATAAATTATCAGTGGTTCAAGTTTTTATAAAAAATGTAGGTGAAAACAATCTGTATTACAGTTACACAACATGTAACTATAATAAACACTATGTAATTTTTTCCAGATGCATATCATGAATAGTTACAGGTCTGTAACTGATTCATGACATGATGAAAGTGCACATTGTCTAATTATATTATATTTAATGTAATATATGATCAAGATAAACTATAATATGAGGGGAATGGTTTATCATCATATCCCTATAAAAATAATTAATGACATGGTACGATATTACATGCCATGTAATTTATCGAGAATATTTTTAAAGTGAGTCATGTGGCTAATATTCCATTCACAATTAATATAGCTATCCTTATCTCTACCTTGAGAAATTTGGACCCTTTACTCTGATCTATATGTCCCATTTGTGTCATAAATCCATGGTATAATGTTTTTCCATAGTCCCCATTCATCTTTCTTTATTATATGATTAGTGCCGCGTAATCTTGTAACCATCTTCATCGTTGTTTTTGATCTATGATCATTATCGTAATCATCATCACCTTCGTTATTGTTGGTGAATATTTTTGCATGTTAGGGTTGGTTTTCAATTAAATGATGGGGTATAAATGATAAACCTATGGGTTTTCAATTGAAATGTAAGAGGGATATAGAAATATTCAATCATATCATGCATTGAATTAATTACAAGAAGAATTGGATAATTTTCATTGAACCCTTTTTGAAACAAATTTTTATTGAACTATCTTATGTTAACCATTTAGGTGAATGAATATTTGATTATAAATGACTTATTTAATGGATTAATGGGTGTGTAGAATGAAATGAAATTGTGGTGTCTTTTCAATATAGATTATCATTTTATTAGTGTGACTACTGAGATAAGTGTCATGATTTTATAATAAGGTAATATTATTATTGGAATGTGTAATTGAATGATAAATTTTAATTTTCATAATCAACAATTGAGACATCTGATGATATAACATGACACCCAACTTTTATTTAATTGTTTTTTGATTATATATATGTAATGATTATATATTCTATTAACATAGTTTAAATGAAGAAAGGATTATATATCGGGTCATTATCTAAGGCAATATAATTTAATTATATAGTAGGTTGTGCCCAGTGATAGATGCTCAAATGATTATAAACCAGGTGTGGCCCCGAAACATGATGAAATTATTATAAATTCTAAATGGACATAACACATTTAGAAAGGATTATATACATACTTAATCTCTGTTTCATTGCAGAAATTCTTATGTAGTAGGTTTGATCTAGATTTCGGAAATTATACCTTGTTTATAAGGTTTTGGTTCGCATTGTTGTGTGAAGTAATCACAGAAATTCAGGCATCAGGATGTGGTAGGTAATGTATAACCATGTCTATAAGGTTTTGTTTGGCATAGTTGTGAAACATTCTCAGATACATTCTAACATGGTCGAGAAAAAGGTTGATGGGGTATTAATTTAATCTATTAATTAATTACACGTTTTTATTTCATTATTGAATGAAATAATTATCAAACACGCAATGTTTACACATCATGGTGTCAACCTACTATATTATACTCACACAGTACTCAGACTATCATTTGGTACCCTAGAATATTATAGGTATGTTGGTTTGGACATGGGAAATGGACCACTCTATTGATTTTATTTTCTATAAGGGATGTAGTTTCGAGATGGGAAAGTCATGGTCTCTGTAACAAGTGAAATTGAATCTTTTTTGTAGAATTGTTGTACTTTATTTGTATTATTTATATAATTTAATTTAGTGAAATTATAAAACATTATTGAATTAATCCTTTATTATTTATTAGGTCGTTTTATTATACATTATTTTTTATATTCCACTGTATTGTATACCATCAATTATTTCCTCACTTTAATATTTATTTTTTCTATTGAATTTTTCAACTATGATATAACTCAGTAACCATTGGTATAGTAACACCAAAATAATTATTATTCCTCCATTTTTATTAGATAGATTTTGAAATTATGGAATCACACATGAGATATTGTAACCAACATGTTTCGGCCATGTGAGAGAGTTAAAAATGATTGGACATTAAAACATGATATAACATTTTATAGCATATAAAAATGTGTGAAAATTTTCTTATTGTACCCAGTTCATTTTAATGACAAATTTCTATACATTCTAGATATTTATTTGGATTATTCATTATGGGATTTATGTGTTAAGGATGGCCTTTGAATATATCTATCACTATAATATTCTTCCATCCACCTTGAATCATATGAAGTAGAGGTGAATCATAATATAAGTGTTTAATCATTCATGGAATTGTGTATTGAGGTGTTAGAGGTTATATACATTCCCCATTTTTGTGGAGGAAGAATTAGTATGGTATAAGGATATATTCCGTCTTTCAAATACAATGTATTGAAATTAAACTATAATCAGGATTCTTATCATAGGATTCATGTGGATGGGAACCCACTATCACTGTGGAAAGATTCCATAAAAGAAACATGATCATGATGTAACTCCTAAGACCATGTGTACTTGAAATGATTTGAGTCATATATATCTATTTTTTAGAGGAGTTTTGTAAAGAATCGTAAAATTTAAGGGAAATTTTTTCTTAATTTTCTTTGGGATTTTACAAGTACGCAGTTTCTGACGGCACCTAATTCCGATGCCCGGTGTGCCGAGAATCTATTTTCGATGTTTAGCTCGGGTACATTCAGTGAACGGATGAGCGGGTTTTCCTAAATTTTCAACCTGTGCTCGGAATAAAAATCCGAAGGCACCAATGAAACCATATCACTGGTAATTTCTCAGGAAAACCTTTTCTGAAGTTGCGTTTTCTCGGGTGTGGTTATTTAAAAAATGTGTTAACTAATGAATAAAATAAAAGTTGTGCAAAAATTTTTATTTTATGTTCTATGTATTTTAAACCTACTTATGGAAGTTTTCGTGGGACCCACTATATCCTAACACCTCTTGATATGATATTAGTGAGGTGGGCCCCACACAAGCCCCACCTTTTCAACTTCCTCAAACCCCCATTATTTTGTAACACACCTGCACCCCATTATTAAATGCCAAGTCAACTCTCACATTAATTAGACTGTTAAGACTCTTCAATTAATTCAATTAATTGAATGGATTCTTTGGAATTTCAAATGGAATGTTGTCTTGTGTGTGTTAATTAAATAAGACAATGTCTTATTTCTTTAGGGGTTTCCTCGTTGTGTTTAGAGGGAGAGATCCACGAAAAACATCATCTTCCTCCTTGAAGAACGCGAAGAACACACCGACACCGAAGAAGAATGCTAATTCCATAGAGATCAATGACACGACGCCGTGTACCGCAATGCCGACGACGCTTATGGAGTCGTCTTCTGTGACTCCGTCTTCCGCGACGTCTTTTTTTCGCGACGAACCTCGTTCGACGACATCATCGAGGTAGGGGTTGGAATTTTGTTCGTGAAATATCATTTTCCATTCTTCATCTATTATATTTAGGGACACCTAATATTGTTATAACGGGAGGAGGTTGGACCGCATGGACACGGCCGACCCTCCTCCCCCTTTGATGTTGTACTTTTTGCGGCACGAGTAAAGCTATCGCGGTGCAACGACACTGCACGGAAGCAAGAGGAACGGGCGAAGAGGCGCGACGTCGTCGCGCCGTACCTTTGATGCCAAACGAACCCATGGCTGGAGTTGGTCCGCAGTGAAGGGGAGTGACGCCATCACTCCATGTCAGAGAACCACGAAGACACAGTGACTGGAGCGGCTCCACGGTGGAGTAGGGAGCGGCGGCCAGAACCTTCAGCTGTCGGCGCGTCGGAGGGGCGGGAACGCGGCGTCCCGCGGCGGTAGCACGACTGGCCAGCCGGGCCAGCCGATCGAGGAAGGATGGGGGTCATAACCCTCGGCTGGACAAAGGAGTAGTTCCCCCATGTGAGGGCCATGGTTTCTCAATCAGGGGGTCATCACCCCCCCCCCTTTCTGCAACAGCTCGGCTGAGCCTAGCTGTCTTGCAACATGGGCCGCGCCCGGGCCAGGCCTACCGGCTGCCCAATCCAGGCCGGGCCGCATCGGCGAGGCCGGGCCGCACCCACTAGGTCAGACCCGGACACGGTTCGGGTTGACCCGGTTCGGGCCGACCCAGGGGGTCTTGGGCCGGGTCAGTCCGAGCCCAAAACCCACTATTTCCAGACAGTTCTGTTCAAACGAATGTATCATGGGCTACAGACCTCCGATCGATGTACTGTCTGTCGTGATGCGATCCTTGGATTGAGATGGTCATTTTGGTATATTAAACTCAATGTTTTAGAGAACTTTTGTTATGACCGGGTTGTTTCGAGCACAAAACCAACCGGGGCCTTAGAGATGAAACACTTTTAACTTGAGATCTGGACGTCTGATTGATGTGTTGTCGACATTGTTGGATTCCTATTAGTGAGAAGAACCTTTAGCCTTACTCCTCTCGAGGGATGGATGCAGTTGGAGTAAGGTCAGGTTGGTTTTGACTTCAAAACCAACTGGTCCCCTTGAATGAAAAAGCTAATAACTCTCAGACCTAGCGTCTGATTGAAACGCCGTATGTCTCATTGAGTTCCCATTATCGAGACAGAACTTTGGGATACATAAACTCTGGACTATGTGTCAGTTGATGTATCAACCCCCTTGGCTCGTGGATCGGACCCTCCCGGAAACGAGCATGCTGTGTGCGGGAACCCTAGAGCTGGCTACGACTGCGATGACGATGATGACTGCACTGAAATCCTCTGTGGGTTCGGCAGCGACGGCGACTACACTGAAATACTCCATGGGTTCGGCTGGGATGAAGACCGTACTGAAATCCTTTGTGGGTTTGACTGCGATGACTAATATTCTTGTATCCTATGTGGGTCCGAAAGTACTACTGTTCTTGTATCCTACGTGGGTCCGATAGTGTTTGACTTTGTTCTTCTATCCTACATGGTTCTGGTAGAGTAGCTTGTCTGTATCCTATGTGGGTCTGATAGCTTAAGCTAGTTTAGTATCCTACGTGGGTCCCATCATAGATGAATCAGTGGATACATCTGATCATATCTATCACCTTATGAAGAAGTTTACCCGTGTGAGCTGAGTCTTGGCATTCAATCATTATCGTCGATATGATTGATTTTTTTCCTATGTGGATTGTGTTGTGCTTTCATGTGTGGATTGGGATGTACTATCTTGTGTGGACGTGATCGAACTTGGGCTCAGATGTTAGAGCCAAACTGGAATAGATTACTTAGGTATATGTATGGGCATATACCTAATTAGTGTTGGATGGTGCTTCGTGATTTTATCTTTCACTTGTGGATTATCTATTATTGATTATGGGAGACCATCAGGGGTCTCGGGGTCCCTACTATGTAGCGTATACTCACCCAAGCATGGGCTATACCCACACTACGTTGTGTTTGATGCAGACGATAGACATTGTTGATCGTGGTTGAGGCTTGTGGAGAAGATCAGTACCTGGAGGTGGACCAATGGGTGGAATGTACACGTAGCAGACAACTGGAACCAAGGAGCTGAGGAGGATATATGTACCCACCCATCAGGTGGGACATACAGTGGACAGCTCGACGATGCTGCTTTACTTTTAGTTGCTGTATTTATTTCCAGTTGTACTTTACTTTGAGTTTGGGCTTGTATTCTGGCCAATTTACTTTCCGCACTTACTATTTTACCCAGTTTTACTTAGTGTTTACTTCTGTTGGTTTACTCTATGGTGTTTTTTACTTTATAAGGAAATAACTTCCCCTTTTTATTGAGATTTACGCCTATGCTGCTAGTTGCGATCCCCTAGCCTATGGAAGGCGGGCTTGGGGTAGTCACGACATGGGTCCTAAGGACGGGTTGTGAAAAATTGGTATCAGAGGAGTTCAGTTCTACCACAGAACTAAGGAATCTGATATTTCTACTATGAAGAAATAGTGTTATGGGTATTGAGTGTGGTTATCAGTCCAGGGTGTCCAGTGTTGGTGGGGTGGCCGACGTATCCGTACACCAGGACCTTGACTTCTGATTTCCGACTTAATGCATGAAAACATTCATTTCATGTGTGTTTCAAAAGTTTTCATTGTGATTAATTTGTGTGAGCTCACCAGGTATACTGTTTTGACTGTGGCGCACCTGTTTCTTTTCAGGATGGCCCCACGATGGCAGACAGCTAGGGTTATGAGCTTTGTGTGAGCCGACAACCCACCGAGCGATGATGCCTCGGTGCAGGGCCCTCTTATAATGGAGGCACCGGCAGTACCTCTACCCGTCGAGCCACCGATGTCACCAGCCCCAACTGCTAAGAGTGCACATCACCATAGTGCACTGCACGAGTTCCAGCATCATAGACCACATAGGTTCCGTGGGGAGACATACACTTAGGTAGGCGAGGATTGGCTGGAGGCAGTTTTGTGAGTTTTTATGTTAGTGGGGATACCGGCTGACCTCATGGTGATCCTTGTAGTGAGCCTCTTGCACGTAGCAGCAGGAAGATGGTGGAGATTGATGCTCGAGGTGCACGACGAGGAATCCCTCCTCTGGAAGGACATTGAGATCCTATTCCACTCGGAGTTCTTCCTAGCAACCCACCGTGCGGTGCGCATTCAAGAGCTACTACAGCTGTGGCAGGGCAGCATGACCGTCGCCCAGTACTCGACGAGATTTTCCGATCTCTAGCGCTATTTGACAGACTTGGTACAGTACCTATTCTTCCAGGGCCAGACCTTCGAGCAGGGGCTGAGGGACGAGATCAGGGCATCGATGATCACCATCAGCATTCCGACGTAGGCAAGAGTACTGGAGCGATCCATTCTCATATAGAGCTTTCTTTCTGTGCCTACACCAGCAGCGAGACCTACCGCAGGGTGGTATATAGCAGAGTCGTCTGCAGCTGGCAGTGGACGGTCATCATAGGGGTTTCGGCGGACCAGACCATCGGTCAGACGACCTCAGGACACTGGCTCAGAGGTGCAGGGCACCTAGCGCAAAGCCAGCCTTCTGAGGAGCAGACAGTGTTATGCATGCAGCGGGCTGGGCCACATGGCTCGTGACTACCCGACCCGCCATACAGAGGAGCAGCCAACAGTTGAGGGGCCACCCAGGTAGAGGTAGAGGGTCGACCATGGAAGTTCGCAGAGAGCAGGTAGAAGAGGCAGAGGAGCTGGCCGAGCAGTGGGTGGTGGGCGATGCTTTGAGTCATTACCACCACCACCACCAGGAGGTCCACCCCGACCATCGGGGGCTGGCGGACAGAGACAGACTCAGCTTCAGGCAGTGTAGGCCTACGACCACGGCCCGCCAGAGATGATTTGAGGTACTATCTGTGTCTACTCCACCCATTCTGCAGTTCTTATAGACACAGGAGGGAGTCATTCTTTTATTGTCGCTTCCCTTGTTCGGAGCTCGGAGATTCCGACGGAGCCGTTGGCTCGATCCATATGGCTATAGACTCCTACAGGAGCAGAATCGACGATTAAGCACTGGTGTAGGAAGTGTGAGTTTACTCTACGAGGTGGGAGCTTTGGCTATGATCTTCTTATTGCGGCGTCGAGGCCTTACGACGTCATCTTGGGCATGGATTGGTTATCTACAGTCCATGATCAGATCGACTGTATTAGGCGCAAGGTGCGATGTGTTCGCACCGATTGGAGCAGGTTCACCTTCATCGGCGAGAAGGGAGCCTTAACAGCCCAGTATGGACTCATGTAGAGGAGAGGATAGCCGATTACTCATCAGTTGGCTAGCATAATCCTAGGAGCAGTTGACATCCAAATTCCTAGTTTTCCTGTAGTGGTGGATCTGTATGCGGATGTTTTCCCTGATGACATTCCAGGACAACCTCCTCACAGAGAGGTAGACTTCTATATTGACCTGTACCCCAGGACAACCCCGATATCCACTCCAGCATGTCGGATGGCTCCCTCCATGTTTCGAGAGATACAGGTACATCTGGAGGACTTTCAGGGGAAGGGATTCATCCGACCCAGTGTTTCACCCTGGGCTTCCCTGATTTTGTTCGCCAAGAAGGCGGACGGGATCTTGCAACTATGTGTCGACTATCGTCGCCTGAACCAGGTGACTGTGAGAAACATGTATTCACTACTGAGGATTGAAGACCTCTTCGATCAGCTCAAAGGAGCACGATGGTTCTCGAAGATAGACATCATGTCAGGATATCATCAGCTCAGATTTCGGGACGAGGACGTGTAGAAGATGACCATCAGATGTTGGTATGGCCACTATGAATTCCTGGTTATTCCTTTCAGCATAACCAATGTTCCAGCAGTGTTCATGGGTCTCATTAATAGGATATTTCAGCAATAACTCGATTGATTTTTCATGGTCTTCATCGATGACATTTTGATATACTCAACCATTGAGGAGGAGCACACCTACCACTTGCAGGTCATACTGGACACACTCCGAGAGCACCCGATTTATGGTAAGCTCTCAAAGTGTCAGTTCTGGTTACTTGAGGTCCTCTTCTTAGGACACGTCATCTCTGAGGTGGGAGATGCAGTGGATCCTATGATGATCGAGGCAGTGCTAGCATGGGAGCCACCCAGGAGTGTGATGGAGGTGCGAAGTTGTTTGGGTCTAGATAGATAGTACCGAAGGTTTGTGCCAGACTTCTCCAGAGTTGCGGCACTACATTCAGCTTTTATGAAGAAGGGGAAACCCTTCGTGTGGTCAGATAGATGTTAGAAGAGCATCCATGAGTTGAGACAGAGGTTGACCAACACACCTATCTTGAGACTACCGGAGGAGGGAGTAGGGTAAATAGTCTACTGTGATGCATCAAGGACCAGACTCGGTTGTGTCCTAATGCAGGAGTGGGCCGTGATCACCTATGGATCATGTCAATTGAGGTAGCATGAGCATAATTATGCTACACATGACTTGGAGTTAGCAGCACTGGTCTTCGCTCTGATGATGTGGTGACACTATCTGATGGGTGAGCCCTTTACAGTCTATTCGGACCACCAGATTCTCAGGTACATCTTCTCACAGAAGGATCTGAACCTATGACAGCGGCGATGAATCGAGTTCCTCCAGGACCATGACATTGAGATAGTCTATAATCCTGAAAAGGGGAACGTAGTAGCCGATGCTCTCAGCAGGAGGACGGGCATTCAGTTAGTTAGAGAGGCGACAGAGAAGCTAGCTTTTTTGCAGACATCCTTTAGGTATAAAGATAGAGAAGCCTTTATTCAGTCACTCACAGTCACTCCTCCACTACTACAGTAGACCAGAGAGGCACAACGTGGGGACGTTGACTGTGAGACATGGTGTGCACAGATTTCCTCAGGACAAACACCTGATGTATTCTCTATAGGAGGAGAGCACGATGTCCTTTTCAGAGGAAATACCATGGTACCAGATGCTTTTCAGGAGGAGGGGATGATAGAGTTTCACACTTCCCCTTTAGTGGTACATCCAGTTGTGGTGAAGATATACCAGGATCTCAGACAACATCACTGGTGGTCGGGTATAAAGAAGGTTGTAGCAGCGTTCATTTCTTGATGCCTCACCTGCCAGGAAGTGAAATCAAGGCACCAGGTACCAACAGGCTTGGTACAGCCATTGGAGGTCCCAGAGTGGAAGTGGGATGAGATATCTATGGATTTAATTACTAGAGTTCCACGTACTTCCAGAGGTCATGACTCATTTGGGTGATTGTCGACCGACTCACCATGTTGGCTCACTTCTTTCCCATCAGAGAGAAGGGCTCAGTGTAGATCTCGTGACGTATCTACATTTATGAGATTGTACGGCTTCATGGTGTGCCCTCATCTATCATCTCCGATTGAGATGATCTCTTTACTTCCTGGCTTTGGAAGGGGTTGCAGGAGGCATTCGGGACACAACTACGTCTGAGCACCGCCTTTCTCCCTGAGACAAATGGTCAGATGTATAGGACCATTCAGACTCTCGAGGACATGCTTCGTGCATGTTTCCTAGAATTTGTTCGTAATTGGGAGGACCACCTGCCCTTGGTGGAGTTCGAGTTCAACAACAACTACCACTCCACCATCGGGATGGCACCATATGAGGCATTGTACGGACGACCATGTAGATCACCTCTGTACTGGAGAAACCCTGGGGAGTCAGCACTTGTAGGACAGGAGATGGTCCAGGCAACGATAGAGAAGGTCTAAGTCATCCAGGAGTGGATGAGGATAGCTCAGAGCCGGTACATGTCTTATGCCGACACAAGGCGGAGACCACTAGAGTTGGAGGATGGTGACCACGTATTCTTGCCGGTCTCACCACTACATGGATTACAGTGATTTGGCTGAGGCAGCAAGTTGTCTCCGTGCTTCATCGGACATTTTCAGGTACTCAGCAGGATAGGCGAGGTGGCTTATCGCTTGGCTCTACCAACTTAGTTGCACCAGGTTTACAACGTCTTCCATGTATCTTAGCTGAGGAGATACGTTCACGACCAGACACATATCATCGACCATGGGGAGATGGACATTGATGATGGGGCGACGTTGAAGAGGTCCAGTTGGAGATCGAGGATCGACATGAGTGGGTCATACGTGGGTGTTCGATTCCTTTAGTGCGCATCAGATGGAAGCACTGAAACCTCCAAGAGAGCACATGGGAGAGGGAGGCTCAGATGCGTGCTCAATATCCTCATTTGTTCCCCAAGTTTATGATGTATCTTTACGGGGACGTAAATCCCATAGGTGGGAGTAATGAAAAGACCCGTAAAATTCAAGGGAATTTTTTTCTTAATATTTTTGGAATTTTACAAGTACGCAATTTCTGAAAGCACCATATTCCGAGGTCCGGTGTGCCCAGAATCAATTTCCAATGTTTTTCTCAGGTACGTTTAGTGAACGAAGTGGTGGGTTTTCCTAAATTTTCAACCGGTGCTCGGAATCAAAATCTGAAGGCACCAATGAAACCTCAACACCAGTAATTGCATAGGAACACCTTTTCTGTAGTAGTATTTTCTCAGGTGTGGTTATTAAAAAAAGGTTTAACTAATGAATAAAATAAAAGTTGTGCAGATTTTTTTATTTTATGATCTAAGTAGTTTAAAACAACTTATGGAAGTTGAGGTGGGACCCACTATATCGTAACCCCTCTTGATAGGATATTAGTGAGGTGGTCCCCACACAAGCCCCACCTTTTCAACTTCCTCAAATGGCCATAATTTTGTCACACACCCGCAGCCCCTTATTAAATACCATGTACACCCTCACATTAATTGGACGGTTAAGACTCTTCAATTAATTCAAATAATTGAATGAATTCTTTAGAATTTCAAATAGAATTTTGGCTTGTGTGTGTTAATTAAATAAGACAAAGTCTTATTTCTTTCGGGGTTGCTTCATTGTGTTTAGAGGGAGAGTTCCATGAAGAACTTTATCTTGCTCCTTGAAGAACACGAAGAACGCACCAACACCGACGAAGAAGACAAATTCCACGGAGATCGACGACGCAACTCCGTGTTCTGTGACGCCGATGATACTCTTCACCGCGATGCCATGTACCACGACGTCGATGACGCTTACGGAGCATCATTCCGTAATTCCCACTTCCACGACGTCTTATTTCTGCGACAAACCTCGTTCGATGACTTCATCAAGGTAAGGGTTGGAATTTTGTTCGTGAAATATCCTTTGTCGTTATTCGTCTATTATATTTTGGGCCACCTGATATCGTTATAACGGGAGGAGGTCTGGCCGCAGGAATATGGCCGACCCTCCTCCCCCTTTGATGTTGTACTTTTTGTGGCACAAGCAAAGGTAGCGTGGTGCAACGACACTGCGCAGAAGCAAGAGGAACGGGAGAAGAAGAGTGGCGCCGTTGCGCCGCGCCATTGAGGCTGAATTATCCCGCGGCCGGAGTCGGGCCGCAGCGAAGGGGCACAACACCGGTCGGACCAAGGCCACGACCTTTGGCCACGACAGAGAAGGGAGAAGCAGCTAGAACCACCTACTGCCAGCGCGACGGAGGGGCGAGACAGCGCTACTGCTGTACGGCTGGCCAGCTGGGCCGACCGATCGAGGAAGGCCAATGGTTGTAACCCCTGGCTGGCCAAAGGAGCGACCCCCCATACGGGGCCCGCAGTTTTCAATCAGGGGGGTAACGCCCCCGCCCCCCCTCTGTGACAGATCAGTCAAGACGAGATGTCTGGCCATGCGGGTTATGCCCGCGCCAGGCCAACCGGCCGCCAAGTCCGCGCTGGGCCGTGCCCTAATGGGCCGGGTCGGTCCGGGCCCAAAACCCCCTATTTCTGGATAGTTCCGTTCAAACGCCCATATCCAAGGCTACAGATCTCGGATTGACTCACAGTCAGTTGCAATGTGATCCTTGGATCAAGTTGGTCGTTTGGGTATATTACAATCAAGGTTTTGGAGAACCTTGGGTATAGACCGGTTGGTTCGAGCTTGAAACCAACCGGGCCCTCAGAGTGGAAACACTTATAACCTGAGCTCCGGATGTCTGATTGATGTACCATCGACATTGTTGGATTCCTATTAGTGAGATGGACCTTTTGTCTTACTCCGCTCGAGGTTTGGATGCAGATGGAGTATGTTTGGGTTGGTTTTTACATAAAAACCAATCGGGCCCTTTGAACGAAAAAGCCAATAACTGTCAGACCGGGCGTCCAATTGACGCGTCATCTATCTCGTTGAGTTCCCTTTGTCAAGATGGAACATTGGGATACATAAAATCCATACTACGTGTTAGTTGATGTATCGAACCCCTTGTCTCAAGAAGTGGACCCTCCCATAAATGAGCATGCTGTGTGCAAGAACACTAGAGCTGGCTGCGACTGCGACGATGATGACGACAACACTAAAATCCCTAGAGGGTTCGGAAGTGACGAAGACTACACTTAAATCCTCCGTGGGTTCGGCAGCGATGGAGACCATACTGAAATCCTCCGTGAGTTCGATGGCGATGACTACTGTTCTTGTATCCTACGTGGGTCTGACAGTGTTTGACTCTATTCTTGTATCCTACGTGGGTCTTGCAGAGTAGCTGGTCTGTATCCTATGTGGGTCCGACAACATCTGCTGGTTTAGTATCCTACGTGGGTCCCAGCTTAGATGAATCAGTGGCTACAGCTGATCATCTATATCACATTATGAGAAGTATACCTGTGTGAGATGAGTCTTGACTTTCAACCATTCTTTTCGATATGATTGATTTGCTTCCTATATGGATTGATTTGTGCTTTCTTGTGTGGATTGGGTTGTACTATCCAGTTTGGACATGATTGAACCTGGGCTCATATGTTGGAGATGAATTGGAATTGATGACTTGTGTATATGTATGGGAATATACCTACGTAGTTTTGGATGTTACTTTGTGATTGTATCTTTCCTTTGTGGATTATCCTTTGGGGATTCTGGGAGACCTTCGGGGGTCTCAGGGTCCCTACCGAGTAGCATATACTCACCCCTGCACGGGCTATGCCCGCACTACGTTGTGTTGGATGTAGACAATGGACAGCGCTGATCGTGGTTGAGGCCTGTGGAGTCGGTCAGTACATGGAGGTGGACCACAGGGCGGGACATACACAGAGTGGACGATTGGATCCGAGGAGTTGAGGAGGCTATCTGTACCCACCCTTCAGGTGGGACTTCCAGTGGATGGCTCGATGTCGTTACATTACTTTCAGTTGATGTACATTCTTTCCAGTTGTACTTTACTTTCAGTTTTGTCTTGTATTCTGGCCCATTTACTTTCCGCACTTACTATTGTACCCAGTTTTACTTAGTGTTTAATTCTATAGTTTTACTCAGTGGTGTTTGTTTACATTATAAGTCAATGCCTTCAACTTTTTATCTGGATTTACACCTTTGGTGCTAGTTTCCAGCCCTTGGCCTATGGAAGGTGGGCTAGGGGTAGTCACGGCACGGGTCCCGAGGATGGGTCGTGACAAGTTTCTTAAAAAAATATTTAAGTGAATATGTCCCATTTAATGATCCTTAGATTCAACATAATCAACCTGAAGAAGATGTTAATACTTTTTTATTTTTATTAATAAAAATTAGTTTATTTTATATGAAAATATCTTCTAAGAGGTATTAATTTTTTCATTTTGTAGTTTTATAGGGTGAAATTTTAAATTTATTAGTATCAGATATGGATTATATATTAGTAATGTTAGGATCTAGTTTTAATTGGTTATTATGCAATTTTTCCATTATATAGTTATTTTAATTTTTACTAAAATCATTTTTATGATATATAATTAGTGGGTTTAAGGAATTTGTTTGTAAATGAAGGTATACTCCTTAGGATTTTTAAACCTTTTATATTATTCATTGTTGATTTGTGTCCTTGTCTACCTCATGTGGGATGCTGGTTGTGTCATGAATGCTTACACCTCTATTTTCATTTTTCTTCTCTTCAGTTGGTATGGTGTTGGTAAAATGTTAAAAAAAATTCATAAATGGCTGAGTATAAAAATGGTTGGTTAAATTAGTGATTGATCTGGATGATATTGTTGGTTTTGTTATGATGTTTCATTGGACTCATTGTGATATATTGTTTCTGATGAAGAATACTGGTTATCCATCTCTTTACCTATGGCTTAACAATATTTTTCTTATTGATCAATGATAACGTCTAATAAATTTTTTATTGTTATCCATTGTTCATTTTGGTTATTTTTCACACAATATTTTCACGAGGATGTAATTTTTTCAGGTATCAAATTATACAAAAAAATAGGACGATTATTTGATGTGAAACTTGAAGATTCATTTGGTCGTTGAGGGATATGTTCTGATAAAGGGATTGAGGAACTATAAATGGGATACGAAGGAGGATCATTTTGTGATACATGATCATATTTTTCTATATTTTTTTAGTACTGTTCCTCATTATGTTCATTGTTCGATATTATCAACATGTTATTAAATATGCTCTTAATTGAATTTCAATCTATTGGTGATACCACTAATTTAGGGAAACTAATGTTAAAGATTTATCTAAGACTATTTCTCAAAGATCAGTGAAGGTATATTAATGGAAAATGAATAAAATCAAGGTTTCAATATTTCTTTTTTATTTAATATTCTTTTTTAATTAATTTAGGATGTTATTGTACGAATTAGTCACTTCATTTTCTCATACCCATATTATGGTGGTAGCTCTTTGGGAACCATCTAAATTGTAGTGGTTTATAGGGTTAGTGTATATCTATTACATTTATCCATAAAATAATGCGGTCCTTTTGTTATGGGGAATAAAATTTTGAATTAACCATTTTATCTTTATTCCATATAATTATTTTCAACTCAGATAATTTTTAAATATTTTCTACTTTATACTCCATTTAATTTTTAATGATTTAGAGTTGACTGGTTGGATTTAATTTTGTATTGTCTCGATGTTTTTGTATCAAATGTGATATTCATTGTATTTTATTATTTAACCCCCTCATTTTATAATGTGAACCTATTAAAATATTATTCCTTATCATCTATTCATACAAAATTTACCTACAAAACCTTGTGGGAATGTATGTGTTATAGGGATGATATTTTTTAAATCATAACATCTCTTTAATATTTAGTAATTCATTTTTGGGCTTCGTTTTAGTTATTGGGTGTCTTAGTTGTTTCATGGATGTATGTATGGTCCTGAAGAGATATATATTTTATTCTTAAAGAGTTCACCTCATGAATTAAATGTTCACCCATTGAAATTAAGGGGGTATTAAAAACATAAACTGTTTCTTTCTACTTTTAATTTAACCAAGAATACACAATTATCCAAAAAAATCCAATTATTCCGTATCAAATTGATATCCATTTATGTTCTCTTTTCCACCATGTTTTTCATCTCAACACCATGAATATATATATTATTCTTTTCCCACCTACATGAAAATGCCTATTGTATTTCATTATGATTATGGTCAAACCATTAGACTAAATCCCATGAAAAATCATCATATATTCCATTTATTATTCTTCCTCCATATTGAATCCCTAACATCGTATAGATTGAAATTTTTTTAATTCTAATAGACATATTATTTTGGATATATTACTTTTAGGGTTTATAGAGAATTTTCATGGACATTTATTTATTCTTACCTTTTTTCCATGTGAATGAAAAATATATTAACCAAAATAGATTGAATTTGCAGTTGGTCCCCCATCTATCGTTCTATTGGAATAGATCCATAGTTTATGTATTCCTATAGTGGATTTGAAATTCATAATTAATTTACATTTTATTTTCTTTCTGTAATATCAATGAATTTTTTCTTTCATATGTTTTAAAAAAATATGAAAAATGAGTTTTGATCATTAAAATATATCTTTAAAATTATTTTAATACACTAATAAGTAATTTTTAATATGAAATAGATCATTTCTTATCATACGGTTGGGTAACTAAATATTATATGATATTGAATTTCAAAATGATGGAAACAAGATTTTGTCTAAAGATCAATTTTTTTTCAATATTTTTGTTAAATTATATAAAATATATTTTTTTAATGATGTGACCCAATGTGCAAATTTTTTTTATGTTTTCTAAATGGATTTTATTTGATTTTATAAATAAATAATTACATTAATTCATAGTTCACATATTTAATATATTATTTGGAAAAGAAAAATAATCGGGGATTACCAATTATATGTGATGAAAATCATAGATGTTATAATTTTTATACTAATTATCCATATTTAGGGATATAAAATTGATTTGTAATGTATGTTTAAGGGGATGTTGATATATTGGTATTCAGAGCTGTTAGAGAGAAAAATTATTTATTTTATTGAATGATTATATGGTATTCTTATTACCTGTAATGATGAAATCCATTTTGTATCATATGAAGACATGATTGACTATACGAGAAGTGTAAGTACTATGGGACAATAGTTATGAAATATCATCTTGAAATTGGACCCAGGTGGTTACTTTAGTTAATTTATGACATTTATACATCTTGATTGGCATGTATTTCTTAATATATTTTCCTTTCAGTGAAAATAATTTATATCAATAATAGATATATTTTCTTTGTTTTAAATCATCCTTAATAAAAAATAGGATTCCAATTTTAATATATATTTTCTAAAGAACATTTTCATTCACTTTTTTAAATTTTATTTTCAAATTTTTTTATTTCATTCAACAATACTACTTTAATTTCAATTTATAAGTGATTTTGATAAGGGAAAATATAATATTGTTAGGGAAAGAAAATATTAATTATGAATATGGTTATTAAATTAAACTAAATTATATTTTTTAATTTATTTTTTTGAAATAACTATTTTGAATAATTTTTCTCAAAATAAAATATTATAATTTTTCATTTAAATGAATATTCCTCAGTTTGTTACATAACAATCTATACAGATGTTTATCTTATCTAAATATAATTATAATTATATTTAGATACATGGATTTATTGGATAGTCCTGGATCCCTTAGTTCTTGTATAATAGTGGTGGTTACAACACTAAATCAATTACATATAGAGAATAATTAGTAGTGGTTTTACAAATTTATTTCATGTTGATGTCAATACTATTCTCTCATTCCATGTAACTCCTTCATAGAAAAAATATTTTTTTTATTTTTTATCTAGGTATATATTTTCTATTACATTACTCATAACCAGTATCATTATATTTATGTTATATCAAGGTTGTAGTTTATTCATTATTATTGATATATCCTTGATATATTATTATTATATGAGATATCATTCCTAGGTTCAGTTCTAGGATTCCTTAAAACACGTCTCCATCATGTGTTAATTGGGAAGAGCCATTGGGCATAAACATTGTATGTCATGGGTGTACAATTTAGTTATGTCCTTGGAGTGTTTTTCATAAGTGGTCCTGAAAATATATTCCACTCTAATGTATTATGTAATGATTTATATCTCATGACAAAATTACAGGAAAAAAAATTTCTAAAATTTTCTCAATATTAGAGATTATGAGTTTTGTATGACAATATATGTTATGGGAATCATGATGTGATTCATGAAAAAATTTGTTGGGTGAATAAAAAAGTGATGAACGTTTATTATGTTTCTGGAATCTTCAAATTTTTACCTTCTTCATGACATTATAATATTCTAGTAATGATTATAGTTCTACCATGCTAAGGAAAACAAGTATTATATTTTCCCGAAACATAATCACAATATATATTATATTTTTTCACATTGATTTACAATAAATAAGATGTGTGTATCAAGAGGACTAGTGTACTTTGATTATTATACACATAATATATATATTTAATCATAAATACAATATTTTAATTTTAAAAATACATATGATTATTTAAACTCCCATAAATATTATAATGTTACATGTGACAACCAAGTTATTTCACCTAAGGATAATGATGATATTGAAATACGAACATTGAAATAATAATGGAAATAAAGAATAACACGAGGGTCACAAGGTATGACACGACATCATTAAGAGGATAATTATGAACAAAAAATGATTTAATATGTAAATGGAATCATAAGATCATTTAATCATTTAATACATTAAAAAATAGAGGAAATGAAATCATATTAAAAAGAAGAGTTCTCTCAGAAAATAACCATTATAATGTTAAAAAATATTCTTTTTGGATTTGGATTATTCACAATTCCTATAATAAAATTGTGTAATGTCATATATTGGATTAACTTCCATTCCGAAATCCTTATATAAATTCTAATGAGACAAAAATATTTAAAATATAAATGGGAGGGATATATGATTCCAAACCCCTCAATCACATAATGTAAATCATAAATATACAATCTACATGGGGAAAGGAAACCACACATAAATCACAATCCTTATTAATCCCATTGTAGGGAAGTGGGTTTCAAAAATAATAAACATGGAATAACTGAAGGACAAATCATATGGATTTCTAATTTAAGAAGGACTTATTTTTTACCATTATAAATTGAAAATGAACATTGGAAATGTAGTTGGATTTATTTTTTTTAAAATTCAAAATAAGGATCTAGACGAGAATGAATAAAATTTAACTACATGTTTGATTATTTATTAATTAAGTATCACATATCTTTAATGAAGGAAAGAGAATTTCTTTTTCCATTAAAGTATAATAGAAAAAATATGGTTATCATCAAAATAATTAGCATTTCTCGGAGATTTTCATTATTAAAAAACATATCATAGAGTTGATTCATAAAATGAGACTATAAATTGGAATATTCCCTTATACCAGGTTTACTAAAAAGTGATAATTTCAATGGGAACTAATAACATTTGTAACCTAAAAATTCATAGGATATTTAATTTGTCATGTATGTATAGAAAATATATAACAATTGTACATTATTTTTATGGATATAATATTTCTTACTTTTTATGAAAATAAATATATTGTGAAACCCAAAAGTAATTAGGGTGATTTGAATAATATAACGGGAAAAAATAAGAATGCAAATATTTAAACAAAAATATATATCATTTTATAGAATCCCACATAAAAAGTGACAATAAATAATATTTTTAAAATATGGAAGATAAGTTTTTTTGGTTTAATGAATTAATAAAAAATTATTTGTTATATTTAACATGATAATGTTAGCATGAAGGGAAGTCATGGATAAAGAAATAAATTGACGTTGTCATGGATATTAATTATTATTAACAATTTTTTTATTTAAATAAGTAATAAAAATAAAAAAATTATTAATATTTGAATGAAATGTTTTCTCTGATGATATATATGTAGTGTACACTATGTATTGAAATTTTAATCACAATTAGACACATTATTTATCAAAAAAGATAACATAGTTCTGAAAATACATATATTTTTTGGAAGACAACAATCATGTCCCACAATAAGGAATTCCATGCATTGAAGTATAGATGCCAATGTCAAAAATAACTATTTCAATTATAATTAAATTTTGAATTAGATACAATTGAAAGATTAATATTTGAACATGACACAAAATCATTTTTCAATATGGGGTGATTGAGATTGAAACACTTACCTCAGTCAATTTTCAATATTCACTTTCAATTAACATAAATAATAATGAAATTATGATTATTAAATACTTAATTTGAAACCATACTAAACTATATTTCACATTTCAAATTCCTTTAAATATAATATTTTACTTATTTATTAAATGGTGTATTTTTTTATATTGTTTACTTGTGGGTTTTTGGTCAATATTTACATTTATCCTAATGTATTTAAGCCATTGAATAATGTTTTGTAAAATCTATTAATTTTATCCAATATATTAATAGTGTAAGGGAAATAAATTATATGTATTTAATATATTTTTAAAAACATTAATCATTTAAATTTATGAAAAAAAGAATGTCATTGATCATAGAGGTGATAATTCACCCGTACACGTGATTAAGGATTCCATTTCAATATTATTGAGAGGGAATGAAAATTAATGATAATTGTTACATTAAATAATAATATTTATATTGTATATATCATATGTATTCTTCAATTATATCGATTTTGAACAGCAATGAATAATGGTGATAAAAATGAATTACTCCTCATTGTGGTCATGATAGTCTACACAATTTATTAATGACACACTGTTTTCAAATCATGTGAAGAGAAATAAATAATTGTTATTAAATTTAAGTTGTCACATTTATTTATATTAATGATAATAATAAAATAATAATTTTAGGATAGAATAATTTTTTAGAGGAATACTAGTGAGAAAATATTATGAAGAAGGTAATGCATACATTGGAGACTTAACCTTATGTTTAATATTTCATTAAATGTTATATATTGAAGCAAACATATAGATACCAATAAAGTCCATGCACCTCATAGCCCACAACTGGTTCTGTACATAATTTAATTTTTACAAAAAAATAAGCATTCGCATCACAAAAAATGGAATATTTTATTAGCTTTGGAAAACCACATTCCATAATAATTATTCCGTTATAAAATTGAATGGAGAAAACATAGAAACTTCATTGGGAACACCCATAAACACATATATTATCACTGAAATTCACGCATAATACACATCTTTTCATAATGGGTAAAAACAAAATATAAGAATGGAGTGAGATCATATTCTAAATAACTGTACAAAATACAAAAAAAAGATATCATAATCAATTTGGTATGATCAATAATTAAAAACAAATTCAATTCATCCATAAATTTAATCAAAACATTGCATGAATAAGCACTAATTAAATATGTCGATAAATAGTAAAATTAGAATGAAACATATCCACTGATGTTATAGTTGTAGAATAATCACATTTACTATTAATGACTATTATCATAATAAGGTAATGTATAATGATGGATATTTAAAATATATCATCAATGCATTTTCCATGACATATAATAATAAATTGTTAAGGCCTTGTCCAAATCCACGTAGGAAAATAAATGGTCATGGTTATAATGAAGACTGTATAAATTTTGTCTTATGTGACCTACCAAAGCATTTAGGCGATATAATTGGCCTCAACAATCAATTACTATGTCCAAATGAATAATTTATATAAATATGTGGAAACATAAAAAAGTATATTCATACAAAATTTAAATAAATTTCCCAATTCATTAAACATAATAACTAACCATTATGAGAAATATGGTGAATGGTATCAAGATAGAACATCCACAGTCAAATTGATCATAAACCATTTAATAAATTAATTTTGATGAAATAACAGAAGATGAATCCTGATTAAGAATAATATTTAACAAAAGGTATTTAATTTGATGAATATAATATAATAAAATCATTAAGGGTTTCTTGAGAGAAAAACCTGTTTTTTCTTTACAATGAAGATTTATTTTGAAAAAAATAAATTGTATTTTTCATAAAATAAATTTTTAAACGTGTATAAACCAAAAAAGTAAAGGTAAAGAAAATAAAATTATAAATGAGGCACATATTTTTTCCAGTTTAAGTGAAATAAATTAAATTTTTTAGGAAACATTAGAAAAGATGTTCTTAATGGAATTTTAAGTGAAAATTTAAATGTTTCTTTAGAACATATTAAGAATAATATTTGGTATAAAAAAAGAATAAACCTACATTTCATCTCCTAATAAAACTGGTCTTTTCAAAAAAATAATCTTTTATTAAAATAGAATATCGATAGTATCTAAAAATGTGTATATAATGGGGAACATCCCCTTAATCAATCTTTATTTTTATGAGGAATTGTAAAGAGTCGATTTAAAATAATATATTTCCCCATAAAAGAATGATTAATTGATCAAGATACAAGATTTATTGTCAAATAAAAAAATTTAATATGTATATAAAATTAAATAATAATTTCATTTCAGTAATGGGATAGAATGTTTAACATAAATGGAAAATAGGGATTCTGGGAGAATCCCTTACCACGTTTTAATCAATTCAATATATTCCCCATAAAATTAATTATCATAAAAATGAATCATTTAATACCATGGAGATAAATGTACTCATGATATGATAGTCCAAATTTATGTATGCATTTATCACACACATGAAATAGTGGTGAATAAGGCATATCTCATAGAAACGAAAGTGATATGAGAAAAACCCATATCTTATGTTCGAAGGATTTCTTCATTTGAACACAATGTCCTTGTTAATGAAATTAAATTCATTAATAATTTAATTAATAACCTATTAATCTATTATTAGTATAATATTATTATGTTTATTTATGTAATTTTTAATGAGTAATGAAATTCAAATTAGTTGTTCGAGAGCTCCTGTTTCCTTGGTTTTCATGATTGGTTCACTTGTATACATGTATTAAAGATCATTTGTAATAGGAACTGTTATCTTCAAATTAAATTATTTGTTATAAAAAAAATATTGAAAAAAATATTTTTATATAATTAATTTGTTTTTTTTTGTGAGGATGAATCAAAAGATAATACGTTAGTGGTAACCGTTTAGAATATTTTTTCTTTTTTTGATCATAGAAAATTATTTTCGTCTCTTTAATTAATATAATATATATATACCAATTTATGGACATTAAATAATATTTAAAACATATATTATAATAATTTTTAAACATTAAAATATTAATATTTCTATCCTTGAGGTATGAATTTAAAAATGAAAACACATCGTCCAGGAAGGGGACAAACTGGCTCTTTATAGATAGGGTTTTCATTTTTAGAATAAAAAGTTGTGGAGGAGATACATGATGGCATATTTTATATTGAAACAATAAAATTATATTATATATAAGATACTAGAGTTAATCTGATTTTTTAAATAGGAGGTGAGTATAGCCTAATAAATGTAACAAACGTGAAAGGAAAATAAAGAGAAAGACGATTTTACCTATTAAAATGTTCTAATTGACAACATCCTTTATACATTTTCAATTTTTCAATTTTTGAGACAAAAAACTCATGGAAATTAAGAATAGTATTCGTAATTTGATTGGACAATTTTTTTTCATGATTTAAGGATTATGATGTGAGAGAAGAAGATGTGGTAATAGGGTTTTATTTATATTCGAGGAGAGGGGTGTTTCTTTGGATTATTCATTAGTTTATTATGTTGGATTGTGAGAATACAATGATGATTCCATGAGTAAATAAATTATTAAGGGAGTTATACTTAATGATTATGTTTATTTCATTTGATATGACTAAATAAATATTTTATTTTACTTATAATGTATATATACCATAAATTACCATATTTCACTATTCACTAAAAAATTTACTATTATGGAAAAAATCAAAAGAATCCAATATAAAATATTTTCGATGCGTATATTTGTGAAATTAGCTAAATTTTATGAAAATAATTTTATATATATGATAAATTTAAATTTAAATAAACCTATCATTTATTTAGGAGAACCTGAATTAAAAAATATAACTAATTTTAGAACACATTGAAAAATTATATAAGTACTCATAAAAATATTATCTAATATTAAAAAAATCTATCTCATGAATCTATTTAATGAAAATACCTTTTATATTAAATAATTATATTAATTATAAAATTAAATACAAACATTAATTTTTCATAATAATATCAATACTTAATGTGTCATTTTTTTTATTTTCATTTCTTTTTCCCTGATATTAATATTTTATATTATCATTGATAAGAAACATAAATTTTATTTATACATCAATATGTATGGATATTATTAAAATCATAAATATGATGTTAATATAAAAATTCTTTGTTTTATAATAATTATGAATTTTAACTATTAACTAGAAAATATTCATTTTCTATAAAATACAATAAATTCACCATAAGTTAATATTGACATTATTCATTTAAAAATTTCTTTTATTTAATTCAATATTATTTGTTAAGGTTTAAAAATTTTGTTTCAAAAAAAGTGCCTAATTATAATGTGGTAAAACTACCTTTAGAAAAATAATGCTTTTTTATACCCAAAATATGAATCAATCTTATCCCATGAATATAAAATTAATTAGATTAATAAAAAAATTGTTTTATTAAATATAGAATATATGAATTTTATAATTTGGTTAATTGTATTCATTTTTGAAAATTTAACATCTAGGTTATAACATTCGTTAAAAAATAATTATTTTTAATTATATATCATTTTTTGTTTAGGATTGGTGTTTTTTGAAATATATGATGTCAAAAAATTATATTTTTAAAAAATAAATAACAAAAATATTAGGTTGTAAAAATATCCCCTCCAACAGCAAATTGTGTTTTTGAAATTTTAAATTATACATCAAAAATCAATTTTTGACCCTTCAAAATTATTTTACGGAAATCCCTTATCAAAAATAGGGTTAATGAAATTTACAATTAATAATAGTGAAAGGTAAAAGAGTATCTCACAAAAAAACTTATGATTTTGGATCTAGAATCATTAGTGAAAATCTAAAAAATTTACCTGAAAGATAAATCTAAAAAACATAATCTAATGAATAGTGATATATAACATGGAGATTAAAAAGTCTACCATAATAAAATCATAGTTTTTATTTCAAAAATTATTTCTATTTCATCATAAGTAAATATAAATTTATTGTATTAAAATTATAATATCCTATCACTAGATTTGAGGGTTTCTTTTCATGTCCATAAACAATCTTGATAATATAATCACTGCTGATTATTTTACATGTCATAAGACAAATTTCATCCTTTGGTTGTTATTTAATCGATTTCCATATCATCACTTACTCATTGAAATAAATGTTTAAAATGGATTTGTCACGCCTGAATAACATTTAACGAATCTTGTTGTCCTTAAATCATTCTATGAACCTTTAATTGTTTACTCAATCCCAGAAGTTTATCACATGTTATCAATGAATAATAATTTCCAATTATTAATTCCACAAGTAGTTGATATTAAGTATCATCTAAAACATGTCTATCCCCATTCAATAAACTAAATTTTAGAAATAAGGTGTTTATATTTCCAAAATCAACCTAACATAATATTCACCAAATAATTAAGCTCTAAATACCACATATGAAATATATGAACACCTTGATCACCTTTAATCCATAATGAAAACATGCATGAACCCAAATAGGTATCAAATATGTACTATATTACATTCATTATTTATCTCATGATTAATTTAACCAGAATATCATAAAAATAATATAATCCAAACATTGGAATATTACATATTCCAATTTATATTTGGTAGTATCATATGATTGACCATTATCCATTAGCCTATTTTTGGGTACATTCCTCTGATGCATGAGACATTGATTTCCATAGTGTCCCATCTACGTGAAGTTGAATAAGTGCATAGTAAAAAACATTTTGTATGCTTTCAAAAACATTAATGGTGTACATTATGTACAAACATGTAGAAAGGTCAAATTACTTTTAAGAAAGTGCCAAGGAGTTTCTTTCTACAGATTATCACATGTGGGAAAATAATTATTTTCCTTTGTTCGCTTAAACTGTCCACCAATACTATAGACTATTCATGTATCGATAAGGTAGCCTGAGTAGGGTGGGAGTACAAATCTATAGGCCACCACCGATGACATATAAATAATTCTAGTCAAGATATAGTGTTAGATGTTCCTTCAAAAAATGAAGCCAATTCATAAATAATCAGTTATCAAATTATCATTTATTAATTATTTATTCAGATTAACCCCATGGTTCCTTATGATAGCCATACAATTATACTAGCTTCTTCTCATGATGGACCCTGAATTATTCCCAATGTTATATCTTATATTACAATCTACTTTAGATCATACTGTAACAAGAAGTATTCAATGATGACTTGATATCTCAGTAGCCAATTAAACTCATGGGGGAGTTTGAAGTATGATCAATGTGAGTCCATATCAGAGAGTGACTTTATTACCATTTTTTATATTCACACACAAATTTCAAGGTTACTAATAATAATTTCATTAGTATGATGAAAATCTTAAAATTATTACATCTTAATATAATGTCCATGATCCCATTCCATTACTAATAAGTACAATGACTGTGTTAATATTTATAATTATAATATGAATGACCATTTTATCATTCAATTACTGACTAATTAATTGATGATGATACCATTTATACTTCTCAATTTAGAATGACCAGGTTCCCATTCATTAACACATAATTATTCATAAGTAATTATCCACCATAATTCTATTACTAAATAAACAATTAGTAAAATACATCAATATACGTAGTTATCTCTCTAATTAATTAGTTAAACCAATCCCATAAATTAATTCATCAAATAATTAATCAATAACACAATTCATATGCATAATTAAATTTTCTAGAACTAAATTTCTCATGATAAATATCTACTCATTATAATTAATTCCAAAATTAATACTCTGGACTATAATATCAAGGAGAAAACTTAATTCATGACTAATTATATCAATCAATCCAATTCAGTATCTCATAGCTAGTCCCATGATTAATTTTCATAATTATAACCCTTAACTCTCATAATCAGTTTCACTTGTTAAATATCTCATAAGAAGTACACTTACTACCAAGATTAATTCATCAATTAATAATATATTTCAGAAATTCATCAATAAATAAATTAGTCAACAAAATTTATCAAATTTTGGAATTTAATTTCTAAATAATGATCAAAAATCTATAAATTTTCATGCATGCATCAAATATATGACAATGGGAATTAGATTTTAGAAAAAATACTATAATCCTTTGACAGATGTTTGCTCATTAGGAATCCCAAAAATTTGAGTTCCAAAACGATGTAGTCTTGAGTTACGATTATAAATCTCTAAATCATGATCCTGAATATAAAGATCTAATAAATCTACATCTACATGTACAATCCTAGATCTAGATCTTCTTGAAAATGTTTGGATTTGAAGAAACATATAATAAATTCCTCCAAAAGATCAAGGAAAGTGAGATGAATGAATGAGATAAGAATCAAGATGAGATTAAAAAATTGGGAGAAGATAATATCATTGATTAGGGATGTGAATATTGAAGAATTGAGGCTTGACGTCCTTGGAACTCCTCCAGAAAGCTCTGAAATAATCGAAATAATGCTAGATCCAAGCTAAGGTCTAATAAGAGGTGTTTCAAGGGTTCATGAAATTTTAAAAAATGTTTGGGTGATTAATAACAACTCCCACAGTCTTCTGGGAAGGGTTTGTGGTTAGAGAAACCATATGAAAAATGTGCGGCCCTTACTATATAGGGCTAGACAATTACCTGGGTTTGGGTGCATGGTTTTCTCTAACTGTGCACCAAAAATCCATATTCAATTTCCTTAAATGTTTATCAAAACTCCACTAAAATTCACAACAAGTCATAAATAAAATAAATGATACATAAAATCAAAATAATTTTCCTGAATGTTTACCCAAGATAACTCTAGAATAGTTTTGGATATTACATTCTCCTCACCTTATAAAATCTAATCATCGTGCTATGCCACCAAGATTTTCTAATATTCCAATAAAAAAATATTGGTCTATTGAGCCCTCATTTATGATCCCCACTCCCATGATTCCTCTAGAACACATCCATGTTTCCATAACACACATATTATCAAAATATTCCTTTCCAACCTGACAATCTCACTGTGACCCACCACACATATTAGATCATCCTCTAAAGACACATATATATCGTGGTTAACCTCATCTACAATGATCACATGAGATGGTTAGGGGTTATACCTTTGTAGTTGTGACACATGGAACACATCATGTATTGCACTATATATATATATATATTTATATATATATATTTGGAAGAGCCAATCGGTACACAACCATCTCGATTCACTCAACTACCTCAAATGGTCCCACAAACATCATCACCAACATTCCCTACCTCCAAATCCTGTAGTGACCCAACCAAGGAAACACCTGAAGGAGCACACAATCACCCTCTATAAAATCTAGGAGACATCTTATTCTATTATAATATGATTTCCTCCTACAATAAGATAAAGGCATAAATTTTCAAATCAACTGCACCTCCTCGGATATCTAATGCACGAGACTCGCTCCAAACAACACTAACACACATGCTTCTATCCAACATAGAGGTGATCTACGTACCCTACCATAAAGAGGGTCTAATGGTTCCATCTATATAGTTTTCTAATAAATATTGTATTAGGAGAACTCTAGTAATGATAAGTGAGTCTTCTAATACACACATATTTCAAGAACACATGGCCGAAGCCTAACCTTATGCACCTTCATTGTACATTGTGACATCCAATCTATCTGTGGGAGAAAATCCAAAATCTATAAAACTTGTTCACCTAAATCTTTTTGGAAGCCATGAAAGAAGCATTAAGTAATGAGTGAGTCATTATATCAAGATTTAATCTGTGGAACACCATGAAGGTGGACTATATCTTTAACAAACAGTTCTCCCAACCTCTCAAATTTAATGTTTTCCATAATATGAAAGATATGTTGTACCAATTTTTGTCAATGAATAATTATAAAAAATTGTGTCACTCTTTGAAAATTTATATGGAAGACCCACCAAAAAATCCATCTTCATATCATCCAACTTCCATTTAGGATTAGGCAATGTATTTATTAAACCTCGAGGTCGTTGATTCTCTTCCATCACCACCTAATATGTTATGTATCTTTTCAAAAAACCTAATATCCTTTTTTCTTTCCTTTACACCAAATCTATCATGATAGGTCATGTTATAGTGTAGTCACCCCAAAATGAACCACCCATATAGACGAATGAAATTATCACATGATATCCACAAATATTCTCATATGGACAACAAATTGATTCATCAAAAAAATTATATCATCTATATCTATTAAAAGGTCTAATGGTGTCTCCCCAACATCCAAGAATTACCCCAAAGATAATAACTGAATATCCTAAAACAATCTATCCATTATCCATATCTAATGTTTAAAATTAACTTCAACTGAAACCAGGGTCATTTTCTCCAAATTCTACGGTACCACCACATGAATTTCTGCAAGAAAAATCATGTTCTTTAACTCTACACTCAACTTCTGAAGAATCTTTGTTTGTGTTTTGCTGCTCAAGGTATTAGCCACATTATTTCCATTCATGGGAATAAATTCCATTTCAAAATAAAATCACTAGATATACTCTACCAATCTCAACTAATGAATATTCAAATCTTGTTGTGAAAATGTATACTTCAAGACCTTCTGGTCTATTTAAACTATTACATTTTCTCCCAAAATATATCGTCCTCAACAATTAAGAGCAGAAAACACTGCTTCCAACTCATGGCCATGATTTGGGTTGTTCCATTCATGTGTTCTCACCTTCGAATATCTATACACCAGGACTTGATCCCCTTGCATCAACATAGCTCCGAGTCTGATCCTAGAATTATCAGAATAAACCGGGTACTCCTTACCAGAATCAGGTTGGATAAAGACTAGTTTCGTCATCAAATTATTCTTCAACTTTTGAATAGTTCTCTTGAATTATTTTTTATACTCAAAATTAATCACCTTCATGGACAATACATTATGTAGTGATACCAAATTTGAAAAGCCAAGGATTAATATTATATAATATCTATCCAAATCCTGAAAAATTGATACTAAAAACATTCTTGGGATACTCCCAACAAACCACTTCTTGAACCGTCTATGGGTCCACTAAAACACCTTCCTCTAAGATTATGCATCCCATTATGTGTATCTAATAAACCAAAAACAAACACACATTGAGATTTTCATTTAGCCGATGCTCACTTAGTGTACTAAAGATGATTCAAGATGTTGGGAATGATCATCATGAGTCTCGGAGTACACCATTTTATAATCCACAAAAACCCAAAAAAATAATCCAAATATAGATCATTTATCTTGTTCATCTATTCCGTAAACAATATTGTGATTTTTTCCACTTAAAAGACACTATCAAAAACTCATAGTGACCATACGTTTTATTGAAATTAGTCATTGGTATATCAGAAGTCCAAACTCTTAACTGATGATACCCTAATTTCAAATCGATCTTAAGATCTCACAAACTCCCTTAAACATGGTCAACAAGATCATTGATATATAGAACATGTATCATTTCTTCACAGTCATTTTGATCGAATTTTGGTAATCATAAATAAAACATAAACTCCCATAAACCTTATTTTTGAACAATAGAGTTGATACCCAAGGTGACGTTCTTGGACATATAAATCCCTTATCCTCCAATACCTCCAACCGGTACTTGAGCTCTTGATGTCAGTCGATGTCTTTATGTATGGAGGAATTGATATTGTCTCAGCCCTAGCATGAGATCAATATTACACATCTCTATCTATTTGTATCCAAATGATTTATTTAGGATTGAAATCCTAAAAAAGATATAATATTGGTGTATGGTCATATTTACAGACATCCTCATCATCCAACAATCGACTATAAATATGGATAGTGAGTTCTCTCAGTAGCTGAGTAATTTTCCATGCTCATCCAACTTTGATATCCCACACTCCATAGTTATTGTATGGGTCACCTTTGTAGATGTATACGCGAATCTCCTATGGTAATAGTTAATGTTGGATTAGAGTGTGAGTAGAAAATTGATACCCAAATCTTGTCGACGACTTTCATTTCATGAATAAATATTTCCCATAATAATGATATTACTCGATCATTAGTGAACAAGAATTTCATAGAGAGATGTCTCTAAAAATTGTTACCAATAGTGTATCAATAGTAATTACTCTACTCACAAACTCCACCTCTAGGCTCAAAAAATTATCATTTTTTATATGTTATGTAATGATAGGAAATAGTGTCAAATAAGGCACTAGTTAGCACAAAAGCTAGTAGAATAGTTCTTCTTAATGCTGATGGAATTGCATCACTCTCCACAAGTGTAGGTTAAACTACATATAACTATTCTATTTCTCTTTCATGTGATGTTGTATGACTCCCCTGAGTAGCACCATATAGTTGATAAGGGAGCTCAAACCTAGTAGCACCACCCCACCCGCTATCGCCTTAGCCATTATAACTCTAGCTTCTAGAATGATATGGTGTAGCAGAGCCCCTTCCCTTACTCTGACTCTATCCAGTTACACCTTTAGCGCTAGTCTGTCATTGAATGCTACTGAACATATTAGGAATCCCTTCATTCCATATAACTGATAATAAAAATGTGGTCGAGGAAAATGTAGATTATAGTGTCCCATTCTACCACATAGATAAAATATCAAAACAATTATACACTTCAATTGACCCTCATGTCTTTGTACTCGACTTCACCCTTCCCTGGCTATAGTTTCCCTAATTCTGCTTCCTTCTCATGGAATTCACACTTGTTGATCATATAGTAAAAACTAACTATCGCGTAGTAGAATACTCCCACAAATTCCCTTTATCTATGAGATCATAATGCACAACATCAACGTACTTATTTGATCAGAAAATATTTATTTGGCACTTATTATATCAAAAGTGCATATCTTGAAAATGTTTCATCGTAGATGCCTAAAAAACTCCATATTCTAATGAAATGAATATCATATCTGTGAAGCATAAATCAGAATCCATCAATGGCATGCTCTATTGGGTCAGATACATGAACTATACAACTTAATATTTTCATTGAATCTATTGATATAATTTCTCCATGAACCTCACCAAAATCCATTATATAAAATACTGTTAGTTTTTCTAGTTCACTTATGAATGTACCACTAGAGCTTCTATGATCCCTGTAGAATATAAGAAGCCAGCATGACCCTCCTCTTAGATGGAGTCTCCAAATGGTCATGTATTTCCTTAATGGACTAAACCCACAATTGAGCTCCCTTATGCCCACCCTCTCGAGTAAAATATGCAGGGTGATGAAATTGAAAAACACATGTCTACTCATACATGCTTTTCAGAAATAGCCATGGGTATCATTAAATTAATTGCATGAAACGAGCAATGATATCTTGGAACAAATCCCCTTCATCTTTAATAGGCATTTTCAGTGCCTCAATCCCCCTGACTAGAAGACAATTCCTAGCCATGCCCCACATTCATCCCCTCAACAAGGATTTTGGATGCATATTCTTTACAATTCCTACACACGTTTTGGGTCTCATAACACAAATTTATAAAAGTTAGGAAAGAGTAATAATTACAGTAGATTACAACATGTTTTTCCGCAAATCTCATGACACATTCAAAACCGAGGTTCTATCAATAGAATTAACCATATTACTCCTACCTCTTGGTTAAAATGGGTAAACACTCTTTCATAATCAAGTTTTTAATTTAGAAACCTAATTTTTCTCACTTTTCATCATTTTTTTAAAACATTATTCAATTCATTTTAGGAAACAATTTTAATTTTAATTGTACCAAAAAGGAAAAGAATCACGTTAAACAACATACTGATAATATGTTTTCCTATTTGTGCATAATATTATGCATATAACAATAACCATATGTGCCTAGAATGATATATACAGACAAAAATCTCAAGCAATTCCAAGCCATGAATCAGTAAAAAAATTTCTTAGAAAGAATAGTAACATCACAATACTAGTGTATAACCCAATGTGATATAATATTCAACTTTTACAGTAAATAAAAATAACAACAATCCCAACCTATGTAATAAGTTTTTCAATTAAACATGTTTTTGAAACTCTCATGCACATGGTCATTATGAAGACCATACTCTTCCTAGTCTCATGTAAATATTTCACCTAATAGTAAGACAAAATAAGACCAAAGATAATTGGAAATCTCTAACAACTTATTAATTTCCCGACCTAGGAGGCATGTGATAGTCCATAGACGGTTGGTCACATGACCTCAGGCATGCGTCCCCAAATTCATGGGGCTTCTAACTAGCAGTGAGGGTATGGTAAGTCCATTATGTGGAAACTATAACATATTTTATCAGAGTAAAACACTAATGGAAGTACATAATAAATTTCAAAAGAAAAATATAACAAGAACAATAACGATGTCATACATTAACCAAAACAACAAATACGATATTAAATTGATAGGGAAACACATGATATACCAACATCTGTGTCAATGTTCCAGAAAAATACAACCTAAAATAAAGACAAAAATGACTCCCAAGTGGCTCTCGAATCACGTATGGTTCGATCTTCCCAAATATAACCACAATCAGTAATATATCATATGACTATATACCATAACCTATCCTACCACATTAAATTATAATCATGTATTGATATGGAAACCTGATTAGGGTTTGAGTACAACTCTTCAGGACACCACTAATGGTGTCAAAAATAGTTTCCATTAGAAGATAGTGAAATAATTTCTATAAATAATTGAAGATTATTCATAAATAATAAGTTATCACATATTCATTTATTATTTATTTATATTAACTCCAGGGTACATCGGGATATTCGTACCTCAATACTAGCTTTAGCATATGCAGTATCATGAAGTGGTCCCTAGGTAACATCATATCTTAATACCTACTTCAACTCATGCCGGAGCATGGTGTATTCAAAGATGATATGGTATTTTATAACCTGATTCTACTCATGCCATAGATCAAATTATTAGCATCTATCACCATATCCCAATATTCCAATATTTAAATTATTTAATTTTAAACATGAATTCCCATGTTACCATTTAAAAGTTCATATGTTATATGAATGTGTTACTGTTATTACTTATCAAAAAAAGGTCCATGTTCCCATTCCATTACTCATAAGAACAATAACAATGGTACCATATATACTTTCCATTTGAATGGCTATAATCCTATTCCATTACTCACATGATCAATTATCATGTTTCCATTTATACTCATAAATTTAATATGATCATGTTCCCATTATTTTACACATAATTAATTCATAAGTATTTATCCACCCCAATTAAAATACTAATACATATCCCATAATAAATTTTCCAGCAAAAAATATCTAATTATAAATAAAAAATCTTCATAATCAATTCCATAATTAATCAACTAGATCATAATATCATGGGAATTAATTAATTCCCAATTAATTATATCAATCTATCAATTTTAATATATCATAATTAAATACTGATTAATTATCTAGATTACAAACCCCAGATCTCAAAATCAATTTTTGAAACTAATTATCTATCAGTACAACCCCTTATTCTAATAATTATTTCATCAATTAATCATATTTTTCCAAAATTCATAGACTAATAAATTGTTCAACATAATTCACCCAATTTTTGAATAATTTGCTAAATAATTCTAGTAATTATACCATTTTCAAACAAGCATAAAATCCATGACTATGGGATTTATATTTGAGACCATCTACTTTAAATCATTGATAGAAATTCATTCATTATAAATTCACAATATCTGAGAATAAAAATTATGTATATATGAGTATTGGATCTAAATCCCTAACCAATGATAAATGATATCCATTTCTCATCAATCTAGTTCTGCAGCAAAAATCCTTGTTATACATGTCACCAAAATTGTATTGATATAAGGAAACATAAGATAAATTCTTCCAAACGATCATGGAAAGAGAGAATAATGGATAGGATAGGCATCAGGAATAGACCAACGTACAAAGAGAATATCATATCATTTATTGTGGATATGAATATTATAAAAAAGGAAGTATTGCCTTGGAATACCTCTGGGAATCTCTAAAATCTTCCAAAAAATTCTAGTCATGAGCTAAGGTAGAATTAGACGTGTTTCAAGGATTTGGGGGATTTTAAAACCAATTTTCATGTGATTAGTAACTATACACAGAGTTTTTTTGGAGGGGTGAATGGTTAGGTAATCCATGCCCCAATAACGCATCCCCCACAATCCAGTGTCACATAGTTTCCTAGGTTCAGGTGTACAATTTTTTCTAATAGTGCACCAACCATACACAACCATGATTTCATAATTTTTTTCACAAAAATCAAACCAAAATCTACAAAACTCATAACAGTAATCAATGGAATGTCAAAAAAAATTAATGTACCTGAAATTTTACTTGAGATAACTCCAAAAAAAATTTGGATATTAAATTAGATAAGTTGGATAAATAATTTATATTTGTCACAAAACCATAATGTATATATTTATATTACCCAAAAGGAAATGTGATGGAAATTAAATTATTTTTTTGACATAAATGATGTCCATCTAAATTAAAAACATGTAAAAATAGTTTTTAATAAATATCAGAAAAGAACCTCTATAGTGCACTTTAAATGAAAATTTTAATGTTTCATAAAAAAAGAAAAGGAATAATTGTTTGTATTAAACTAGAAACCAATAAAAAGATATATTTTCAGGATATAATTTTTGATTTTAAAATATAATGACCTATTAAACCATATTATGTTGAGAACTCCAAAATGCTTACCAAATGGGGATGTTCCCTTAAATCAGGATTCTTTATCATGTGAAATTGAAAAGAAAGAAATAAAAAAATAATTTCCACAATAAATATAGATAAAAGTATCTAGATTCAAGATTTAGGACCATATAAATAAAATTAAGAATATTTATATTTAAATAAATATGAATTTTATTTGCGTAATGATAAAAAAAGAATAACCTGATTGAAAAATAAATAATCTTGTAGAATCTCTTACCACATTGAAATCAATCAATTTATACAACATATAAAATTAATAATAATAATATGAATCATTTAATAATATGATGATAAGTGGGTTAATTATATAAAACTCCAAATGGAATTATAAATACACCACACACTATAAATAGTGGGGAATAATGAATATCTCATAGAAATAAATGTGAGATGGAAAAACCATTACTTTATATCTAAAAATGGTACTAAGTTGCACATAATGACCTAGATAATTTAATAACATTCATTAGTAAATTAATTAAGGACCTAATAAAACATTTATTTATTTTATAATTTTTGTATTAAGTTCAACTATGGTCATTTGGATGATTTATGATATTCAATTATTGTAATTCTAGAGTTCTCATTTCCCTGTTTTTCATGATTGGTTCACTTATATACATGTATGAATGATTATGTCAAATGGGAATAGTTATAAAGAATTAAAATTATATGTTATTAATTTAAATAAATAAAAATAAATGGTTATATAAATCATTTGGTTATTTTTGGTGGGGATGAATCATTATATATGGTTTTAGTGATAATCATTTAGATTATTTTGGCGATTTATTCATCATTGAAAAATAGTTTTGTCTCATTAATAAATATTATCTATATATATATGTTAATGAACATTAATATGATGATATATATATAATAATTTTTTAAAACATTAAAAAGTGTATTATTACCAAGAATGAAGGAAGAATTCAAAAATAAAAACAATTCATACCTCAAGGTGGTAAATCTGCATCTCACATATGATGGTTTCATTTTTTGAACAAAAGGAAGATGAGAAGAGGAATGATGCTATATTTTTCAGTGAAATAATAAAATTCATGTATATATATGATACTGGTGTTATCATGCATGTTTTTATAGATGATGTGAGCAGCATATGTGAAAATAAAATAATGATAAAACAAAATAAATAAAATGAAAGATGATTTTACCTTTTGAATTCTTCTCCTTGAGAACCTCTTTAGTGAAATCAGTTTTGGAATTTTGTTAATTATATAACATCATGGATTTCATATAAAGAAATGGGAAGATTATTGTTCAAAATATTGTTAGGATTAATGGCTTAATAGGTGTGAAGAGAAGAGGTGGTGAGTTTGGTATTTATATTGGAGGAGAGTGGTGTTTTTTGATAATTTAATTCTTTTGTTTATTATTTTTTTTCAAGAAAAGAAATATTTATTATTCTAAGAATATATAAAATAAATATTGAAGGATAATTAGATAATATGGTTCCTACATTGGTGATGACTAAAGGAATAGTGTGTTTAACTTATAATGAATACACTATAAATTATCGTATTTCACTATTCTGAAAAAAGTCAACAAATTTAGAAAAATTTTAAAAAATCACACAATATTTTTTTGACATTTATAAATAAAAAAGAAACTCCATTTTATGAAAATAGTTTTCTGAATATAAAAAATAAATATTTTATTTAAAAGATTCATCTATTCAAAAAATAATGTTTATAAATTTATGAAATATTTTATAAAACATTACAAAAATAAAGAAGGTCTCATTAAATTATATTATAATATTATAAAAAAACATTAATTAATGAATCATCATTAGAAAAATAAATTTTTTAAATAATTATATTAATTATAAAACTGTAAATAAACATTTAAAATTTACAAAAGTATCAATAAATAATTCATCATTTTCAAAAACAATTATTAACTTATTCATAGATAGAATTATGTTATTTTCTCATTCATAATATACCTAAAAATTAATTATTCATTCATAGGGTTGTTTAATATTAAAATATTAAATAGACTATTAATATAATGAAAAGTGAAATTTTAAAAAAGTTGGTATTTTTCACAATTAATTGAAAAATAAATATTATCATAATGACACAAAATTTTAACCTTAATCTAGTTTTAACATTCATATTTTTAAAAAAATTAATTTTATTTTTTCAATATAATCCATAAAAGTGTTATAATTGTGTATTAAAATAAGTACTCCATTAACATTCATTATAAATGCCTTTACAAAAATATATCCTATTAATATGTAAAATTTTAATCATTATTATCATATTACAATTAATTTATATCAATTATTATATAAAAAATTGATTAAATATATAATATATAAAATTCATAATTAGTATAATACTTTTTGTTCCCACCTATTTAAATGGTTATGTGGTGACAATCATTTAAAAATAATGATATTTAATTGTATATATATTTTTATGTTTGGTGTTCTGTGAAACCTATGATGAAAAATAAATTAATTTTTAAAAAAGATATAAAATAATATTATGGGGTGTTACGTACATGAATGTTATAGACAAATAAACTTAATAAAGTATATGTAATATTAGCATAGTTTTAGTAGAAATTTGAATAGAAAGTGTAACCATTTCATTGTGGAAGTGACCCACATTAATATGTGATGAAAATGGAACATTTTGGTATGACCATTAAATTTACATGATATTATTACAATATTAATTGTAAAATGATTCCATGATTTAAAAATAATGATTTTTGGGATGTGGTATTGTATATAAATCATCAACCAATAATTTTCCACATGTCTTCAACATGATTCATATGAATGCTCTTACATAATCATTTATTAATTACATGACTTTCAGAAAATATTACATGATATAAATAAAATATTTTAATACAATACATTCATATGAGTTTTTTGGTTTTCAGTTTTAGAAAATTTTTAAAAAACCATAACTAACAAAATCTACATCATTTCCAATGATAAGATAAATTCTCACTATAAGAAAACCTCTTAATATATTAAGAGTCATTAATATCTCCTACAAATTCTTATCATATGATGCCATTATTTACCATTATTATATATTAATATTCTTTATAACATGGGGAATAACATAGAAACAAGGGGTTGAAATTAGATGATATGTAAGGTGAAAAGGTGTTAAGAATATTATATCATAACTGGTCAAATAATTAAAAAAATAAAACATTGGATATAAATCAAATCCATGATTATATATTAAATCATTGAATATGGCTTCACATAATATTATAAATGGATTGAAAAAGTATATATAAATTATTTCGAAAAAAATAATAATGAGTCTTTATCCACGAAAGATAGGAATGATTGTGAAACAATCCTAAAAAAGGTTTTGATTATTGTTGAAACCTAGAAACTATCCTACATGTTTATGCAAGAAATTAATAGTATAGAAAGCCAATATCACACTCATCCATTGTAAATATAACTACATGATATCATGTACAAATAAAATTGATATCTGAGGATATATAAGACTATAAATAATGAATTGGAATGAGATATAGGTCCCACCCATCTTTTAATCTATTAATGTTTTTACGTGAAAACGATCACCCAATAAATAAAATAATCCATATAAATAAAATGGTGTCCTGAAATTTCCATATCCACATTTAAAAAAGCTAGGGAAACTGAATGTGTTTATTTCCTATTTTTAAATATAATAAAATAGGGGAACCATGAAATTTTCCATCAATAATCCTGATAAACCCATTGAAAACAAAAGGTTTTCAAATGAAATAAAACAAATTATAGGTGAATACACATTTAATAAGGTAAATATTATATTTACCAATAAAGGATATGGTTTTTGTATTCATTCAATAATTTCCCCAATCCATCAACATAGGTTTAAAAAGGTTATCACCATTCAATCAATTAAATATAAATACGGGTACTCAATGAAGAATGTAGTTAGAAAAAAATTCATTACAACACCTATTTGGTGACTAAGAAAAAACCAAGGTTGCTGTAAATCATTTCATTGAACGAAAATAACAGAACAAAATATATAATGGAAAATAATGTGTATAATATCAATTTAATAATATCTTCTATTAATAATAATATATGTCAACTAATATAGAAATATATGAAAACCCATTTTATGGAGAATTAGGTAAATTTAGTCTGGAAAATAACATTAAGTGACTATTAATGTAATATTAAAAGAATCATTTTACTATACATGAATAGAATTAATTTTATTTATATTGAAGAAAATAAATAAGATTAAGTTCAATAGAAAATGAAAAGGGAGGGAAAATGATTAATTTATTAACTAATTCTTAAATAAAATATGTTTTTGTTTAAAAAGAATCATGTATATGAAATTTAGATGATAATTCATATTATATTTTTAAGAAATTATGTTTAATATAATATAACCAAATAAATCAATTTTATAAGAGTACATTTTGTATCATATTGAAAAATTCAACAAAAAAATTGAAATCCATCCTTGTGGATAATCGTTATGGTCCTTTAAAACCCATCAACAAATACCACATCAGATAAATGAAAAAAATTAAATTGAATTGGGGTGAATTGAAATAATATAATTTTATGAGATTAAAAATCTTTGGTTTATTTTAAATAATTATACTATTCATAGTTAGAAATTCAATATAGAATTGAAATAACCTCCCGAAAAGGATGTAGATTTTCATATCAATGGCACATTTTAAAATACAAGATAATCACAAAAAGATACTTATTTTAGAAAAACTAAATTCATATAGGGGGTTACAATATAAATTATATTCAAATAAATTTTAAGGTAAAATATACAAAAAATTATAATTTCATTAAGATAATATTTTAATCATTGAAAAAATATTGAATGGGGAAACCATAAAAATTTCAGAAATATTTAAATTAAAAATAAAATATGTAGAACAAGAATTTATTAACAATATAATATATCACATAGATATTATATACTCTAAATTAATGCGTATTGGTGTATAATATGAAATATGTCTCATACAAATGAATTTTAGACAAAAAAGTCATATGAATATTGATATTTTGAACTGAATGTCATTGGATGATGTAAAATAAAATTGTTTTATAAATACCATTAATTAAATCATGTATTATTGGATAATAAATTATAGTGAAATGTATACAACTTAGATATGATTAATTTGTTAATAACATTAAACCATGTATAATTGAGTCATATTTGAGATGAAAATCTATTTCTATGTACCTTTTCATAGATGATGAGAATTTAACATCTAGTAAAACAAAAAAACGAAAATAAAAACACAATTAATAAAATTTTTCATATATATTATACTATTTTAATCAATATATATCTTTCTATCATGCTTATAATAATTATTTATAGCGTATTTTTTGTTAATAAATTTAACTATTAATAAATGTTTTATAATGTTGATATAAGTAAGATAATTTTATTCCAATTTCATCATTAATATTTCATTTTTGATTCAATAAAATATATACTATATTGATTTAAAGTGTTCTCCATTCATTAAATTTGAGTTTTCAATACGTTGTGTGAAAAAAAATGGTAATAGCTTATTTCAGTATTTTCTAATGATTTAGAATGAAATAGTAAATATTTGTTATAAAAAATATATATAAATTAAATTATATTATAATAAATATTTTTATCTTATTATTATAATATACTTTTATTAATATTTTCCCACAGTCATATGTGATCATATTTTAATGCATCGTTCATGGTGGTGGTTAAACCACACCAAACATGAACACCCATTATCTTGATTGGTGTGTTTGGTTAATGATGTTTGTAGTTAGAAAATTATATAATAATAAAATAAGGATAATGGTATTAATTTTTTTATTTATGTTGGAAATGTTGATTTTAATTTATTATTAATGTATGAAAATCAATTTGAATGATGAATTTTTTTTTTCATTATGGGTGCCGTATTCCACACTAATATATATTTGGTTTTCGAATTTGACAGTGACAATTTGGGGATGATGGTGGATTTTAAATTTGTATTTAATAATCATTTATATGCTTTATATACAATATTTATTTCTCATAACTCAATTTACCTTATCCTTCAAAGGCAGTAATGAATAAAAATAAATATTGTCTCATTGTGAAGGTAGTAGTCCACATATTGTACTTACGATGTTCTTTGATTTTTTATATAGATAAAAATTAATAACTATGTGATTTAATATGTTAAATATCAATATTAGATCATCAAAAAGTAACTTAACTCAGTTATCCCCATATCCTCAAGTGAACCTCCTCATATGATAGAGGATTTCGACTCACAAAAAAGGGTATATTGTGTCACACTATGGAGACTATACCCTTATAGTCAGAGTGTACCATTATGGTATAATGATTTAAATCAATACAAGAATCATAATATATAATATAACTATATAATAGTCATCATCAATCATAAAAATTACTTTTTAATAAGATCCATCTATGTTATATAGAAAATTAATAATTAGGAAATACAATACAAAAAAGAGAAAATACATGGGGATTAGAGGAACAGTAATATAAAACATGCTATTTTTTTAGAAAAATACCCTAGTATATCTGTAGTAACATATCGAGTATAGGATCAGTTCTCTTCCCTCATACACCATCACAATAATTTTATCATGTTTCCATTGTATGTTTATTTCAATTATCTCTAAATATATATATGAAGTGAATCAATGTACCAAATGATGACTTGAACTGTGTGTGTGATATAGTTAAAAACGAACCACCAATGGCGACTAATTCCATCCAGTTCGTGATTACATATTAATTAGTGTGTAGGAAATATTAAGAAATTAAAATTAATTTTTTTAAATAAATAACACACATAGTTATGTGTTCCTATTAAATTCCCACACTCTACTACCTACATTATCTTACTCCTAAATATATTAGGGGAATGAAATAAACCCTATAATATTTATAATAATGATGTAGGACTTCACTCATATCCCATGAACCACCCCATAAATCATATATAACAATGTTATGTACAATACTTCTATTATAAAATATTATGTCCCCAACCAAATCATTGATTTTTTTATATTAACAGAAAAATTTTATAATTAACTCCTTATGATTGAAAACATCCTAATTCAATCCTTGGAGTACCTAATTTGGATGTTGTGTATCATTATAGAAATAAAATGAACCACCATATTACAATCATGTCAGAAATTTTTTTTATTGGAAGCTAGATATCACTATGATTGTGGTATAATGTCACTTACCACCGAGTATATTCTTAGAGGCCAACAAGTGGAAGAAAAGTATCACTTGTGGAAAACGTAATGATATAGCCTGTACACCTTTCCATGGAAGTAAACATAGGGAGGCTAAGTATCACTTCAGGAAAATATAACTATCCTACCTCTAGGTCGATCAATTTAATTCCACCTAGGGAGACCAGTTATCACTCATGGAGTATAAATTTAACTGTATACTGTGTCTATCATTGTATTTCATATGAGATCCCATGTTTCAGTCTAGGAACATGATATGATCTTTTAAAATGTATTTAATTCAATAAGGAAGTTGATTTAGTTTATTTCATTCCATACCATAACCCAGATTCCTCTCTTGACTTCGAAATATGAACTGTCATGGGATTGATGTCTACCCACATCATTTGAGATCATATTTAATTTATTTGTCTGTCACGTATATATAATCATTCAGTACACCAAAAAATGTTGAAGAAATCATAGTAGATGATTAGAAGGCCGAGTATCCCATTAATCCTATCTTTCATCTTAATGAGGAACACTGGTTTTAATGGACATCTATAGACTAGGTGAAATATATAGTGTCCAAATAAATATGTTCATATTGCTCTATTCCATATTTGATTCTATTCAATTTACATATAATAAATATCATTCGATATACAAAAATAATGGTCTAAAATAGAGCACCATAATAGGTGGATTAATTTCATAGGCCAACCATAGTTGTTTTATCCAATTTAACAATAATTGAAAGGGACAATTTTTTTAAAATACCTTACACATAATGATATATAAATTTGTTTTATGGGTCATATATGTTAAAAAAAATTCATTTAATTTATGAATAAATCTATTAAGGAAGAGTTAATCATAAAAAATTGTGGGTGAATCAATAGAATAATTTATAAACAACAAGAATTTAAGGTAAAGTCATAAGACCACCTACTAAAGCATTATATTCAAATCCCATTCCATTATTGCACTCTGATCAATCCTATATCAGATGAAATTAAAAATAATTGAGAAATTACATAAAAATAGTGCATATGTGGTCTCACCAAAATAAATTCATTGATATGATGATAAATGATGAATGAAAACGGAGGAACATAGAGCATACTGTTACAAAACCAATGAGACATACAACTATCTGATTGAAGTCCGTATAGTAAAGTTATCATAATCCATAACATGAGATGTGTGGAGATCTTTCCAATGTGTAGGGGATTCTATTCATAGTGGGAGAAGGGAAATGGATAGATTGTTTCTATAATAAATGATTTATTATATAATAATTTCACTCTTTTTATGGGTCTCATGGTGTGGATACATGGTTTTCCAATACATGTTTCAACAGTGATCCATGCAGTACACCAAAACCCCATTCACACGGTCTAGGAACCCAATATGACTAACTGTGAACAACCCATGAGTAGATCCTTTTATACTATGTTTACAACACATGAAAAATATTCAAGAATGATATTCATAGTCAAAAAAAACATAAGTCTCCATATATGGAAATGGAACAGACTAAATTGTTTATCAATCCATTCATACTAGCCCACACAGTTTCCAATAATCAGGTCACCCACATGTTTCTCTCGAAAACTAGGACTCTGGGCTCTAAACATGACCCAACCACCACCAAATTTTAATTTACCCCATTTTCCACTTCTAGAAGGATTAAATTAAGGAGATAAACTTATAAGAATTCCACATTCCATGAAGACAAACAATGTTCGTATAGTCTTCCCCTATTAAATAATATAAACCTTAAGTTGACATTCCAAGGGTAGTAAAGAATAATCCAATAATAAATATTTCCTTTGAGGACATATGTCAGCCTCCCGCTCCCAAGTACTATCTTTTACATGATAGTGCTTCCTTAAAACCCATTCTAGAGGATCTGAATGGCCATATTGAAAAATAATTCCTCAACAAAGAATGTGGATATACTTCTCCTCAATGGATGACTCATCATAAAATTGAACAACATTAGTTTGGGGAATATATTAAAGATCTGAATGATATCATCAAAGATGTGATATATAGAAACCACTATTTATGATGTGATATATTTGAGGTAATATAATCTGATACGATACCATACCGACTCTCTAAATAATATCATGGGGCCCAATGTAATGAGGTGACTTTTTACCTTGATTCCAAATACATTCATTCATCATTCTAGGTGAAACATGTATCAAAACCCAACTCACAACCTTGAACAGTATTGTACTGTGGTGATGATTGGGGTATCACTTTTTCATATATTGGGAAGAAAACAGCTAATTCTAGATAAGATAATCCCACTTTGAAATCTGTTAAATGAAATAGTCACCTAATAGCTCTACCTCTCTTGACTCTGCCCCGCATAAGGGTGATCAACATGACCTACCATATAGGGAGAAATAAGAATCCATCTGTATGGTCACCTTGAATATATTATTGTAAGGGAACTTGGGGAGTGGTATTTGTTTCTCTTAAGAACCTCATAGATAAAGGAATCATTATTGATGATTATACCCCAAATAATATATTATATAATAGGACTAACCATCCGTCTTTGGGTAATATTCTATACTCAGATATACTTGGATTCCTAGTTGACAATGAAACCCCTTCCCAAATTGTGATGTAAATTGAGAATCGATATTCTATATGATTCGAAATATATATATTTGGAGATTTATGATGTCATGAATGAATATCATTCTGATCTCATCCATAGAAAATTCCTCTCATGTAAAAATGAAATGTGAGACATTTTTAAATATTTCTATTATACCTCATATTGAATCAACAACCCATAATGATCTATTAAATACGATCATGTAGTCCATTGAGAATTTTTCCCACTTATACTCAATAATAGGTAATTGTTACAAAAGACCTACTAGTTGTTGTTCATATTCCTTCACATGCTGACAGGATGAACACCACATAACAAACCTAGATATCTCCCTTTCAATACATGGAGACTTGTATTTACAGTGTATGTAATGATTTATCATCGTATGAATATGTATTATATCCCATATAGAGGTATGATACATTTGCATCAATTCCACTAAGATATATTTTGGAACCCACCTTCATCCATAGATGAAAATGGTATCATTCTAATCTAAGACTCAACTATGATGTGGGTCATCACCAAAAATTCTCTCATGTAAGACTAATAACTCAAAATATACATGCTTCTTCCTTATTAAATTCCCTATAATTAATGAGTTAATTGATAACGATAAAAGTATAACCTATTTATAATAATCATAGACCTCTGATTTCATGATATAAAATAAATAAATTAGCTTCCACTCATTACTGGCCCCCTAAAAATCATATTTTTGAGTTCTACTTCTCAGATAATCGCTATATATATTTAAAATTATAGGTGTATAGGATATCTCAATGTCAAAGTAATGTAGTTTTTCAACACATGTTCATTTCCAGGTATTAAAATCACATAATCTAAATATATACTTGAGGTTTTTTCAATTATTTCAGTTCCTATATTATAGAATCAAATGATGAGACCTCTATTCCGTTAATTTATCATCCAACATGTAAATATCTATTAGCATTATTCATGATTCATTATATTAAACAATATAAATTATACACATATTTTTAATAATTAAGAGAGTCATTGAATTTTGTCTCCCTTTTTTCTTGAAATCCTATCTCATTGGTTTCTTATGATATAAAAATCACACCATTTATATTTAATCCCATTAGAGGTACTTTAGTATTTGAGAATTATTGATTGAAGAGAATGTAATAACCATATTTCCATAGTAAACCCTATATATAATATTTGTCCTTGTGATTAACCCATGGAACAAAATATATCAACTACTAGGTGTCAAATGATCATCCCATATCAAAGAATATGTGACTGATTTTGTGATACTAATCCATCCAAAAGTGTAAATTTTTTAGATTAACATTTAACCAATTCTCCATCAACGTATTTAATATGATATCATGTTTCTTGACATGGTCATTTTGGTTATGATAAAACCTTAGGTCATCATCCATGAAGATCAATACAAATTATATTGATATATATAGAAAAAATTATAAATAAATTTCATGATATCTTGTAATGTGCGTAAAACAAAAATAAAAGAAAAAATAAAAATATAATCGATATCTAATATAGAATGTTGTAATTGGTATATAAAATTTTCTAAAATGATTCTAATGATAATACAATAACATATAAATCATAGAGAAAACCGTTTGACCTCAAATTTGTGTGAAGAGATCATCTATATAGTGAAACAAATACTAGTTCATGGGTATAAGAAGGATCCAAAGATATTAATCCCAAAAATTTATAAGGGTATAATCCTAATTCATGTTGATAAATTATTGAAAACCAATGGAGAAAAAATGTTTTATATAAAACCCATATCTTCTATATACTCTAGAATCCACCAATCCTCCTATATCTCAGTTGTATTCAATTCCTTTAGAAGGAATGGATATTAATGAATATATTGGAACTCACTCGAGGGAAAAAAATATCACCCTTTAGAACTAGCCTAAAAATTTCATTCGTGAAAAAACAATAAAATGATTGTAAAATGGTATAAAATAATCCTGACATGTTTCTCGATCATCTAGATAAAAAGATATAATGTTTGGGCATCTGTCTTCCTAGACCACTATGGTCGAGCCCATATTAGACTCAATGGATATCCCATTCACCCTTGTGAATAATTTATCCTCCCTATATTGAAGTGAATTTTACATTTCAGTGGTGGCATTCAGCATAATAATTATAGAAACCAACCAGTCCATCCCTATAATTATTTCAAAACCATCCACTTTGAGGAAAAATTCGTCCCATTTGAACTGACACCCACCTATCATGAACGAGAACTCCCGTCACTAGAATACATTCTTTGATCAAATTACCAATGGAGTATCATGTTTCATAACACAGTAGAAAAACTAAACACCTAGACAATTATTCTCCAACATAGTAATATATATAAAGGAATGTGAATCAACTATATTTAAAAGAATATATAGTAATTATGAGGTTACTGGAATAAAACCAATCACTATATAAGGTTTGTAACAATAATCCTCGGGTATAATATACACCAAATACTTCTCTCTTAATCTACATACCTATGATATATACTAGATTCTGTGACTTTTCCCACTAAACCATAACTATATGCATGGTGTCTAGCAAAAATATCAATGACTTCCAACCACGAATTTCTCATATAGCCATACACCATATCCCTTCCAAATGAAAATATGTTATCCCCTGTATTGATCATGAAGTTACACAAGACATTCTCTCACTGTATACTAAACAAAAATCATAAAGAAATTTTTTGACGATTACCCATCATTCCCCAAGACTATCACTCAACTATATCCTTAATAAGTTGGCCTTTCATATATCATATCACACTACACATGTGGAACCTCACATGGGCACCTGATTATACACTATGGCTACTAGTATCACCATAGAATCTCTCGTAACGATTCATAATATTGATAGTCGATGAAGTTATATATCTTGCTATTGTGCCACCATGGCTTGCACCCCAAGACACTATCTAGTTACACTCAATGATAAGTTCCTATTTCTATATTTTAGATAAAGTATTAAGTCAAAAAGCATTCACCTATGATCAAATTTCACAGCTAATACAATCTATGAATTTCATCCCTTAGTAAAACTCTTCACCTACACAAATAGGTTTGGATCACTAGTACTCTATGAAATTGACATTATATCAAGGAAAAATAGTGAACCCTTATCCAAGTGCATAAAATCTCTATATTTATAGACCCTCAATGTATCTAGATATAATTATCATGGAATGTTTCCTAAAAATCCCTATAATCCATATCATAATGATTATATCTTTTGTTAATAACATCCCATAATCTATTGGAAAAATTCACAAAAATATTTGAAGAGTTCATCAATTTCATCATGGAGGTGTCTTTAGATGCTATAAAATAAATATCATGGTCCTAATCGATGACTATGAAGCATATGGACCCCCATCCCTTTAAAGTGTGGGTGGATACTACTACTAAAACTCACATGGGAACTCTCTTAGATGATAAATATTTAGTGGCCCTATAAATAGTCTACATAAATCATAGGAATCCCACTCAAAATTAGAGATATATTTCCACATCAGGTATAACTAGTAGTGTCTAATATAGAACTAATGATGTATCTACAAGTGGCTAAGGGACTACCACTTACAAAACATGTGTTTTCCACCCTTCTAGAATATGGGCTGATTTCATCACGCTGGTATGTTTGTTAAAACACCAAACTACCACCTTAACAATATTAACCACTCTGACAGTCATATATGTAATATTTGGATAGATACAAGGAACCCAATATAAAATTTTCTACCCTATTCATTCTACTAATGTAATTCCTTGGCGACATACCAAACATTATAAAAAATGAGATATTGTTGACAACCCACTACTAAGGTCGGGTAAGGGTCATATTCTATCTAATGTGGAATAATTTGTGACCTAATTGGTTTAAATTTCATGTTATAGATGAAAAAAAGAAATTATTATCCAATTTATTCTCTATTTAATGGTTACCATTTCATTTTAGAATTCAGTTTCATTTACATTCAAACATATTTAGATAAAAAATTCCATAAAATGATTGAATTATATAGGTCACCATTTCCAATATGTAATTTACTATAAAATTTATAAAATGGAATGTAACATCCATTTAATGCCAACCAATTGTTTGTGAAATAACTTCATGAAATGTTTTAAAATTTTAATGGGAAAAAATAATAGTACCAAAACATGGGACACACAATTCAAATGAAAATATTAGCATGAAATGGTATATACATGACATATAAATCTTGAAGAACATATTATGAAGTATGATTCAATAATTCCATTCAATATTGGACAAGTGTATAAATAAATACTAAAACGGAACACCATACATCAATTAAATCACCAAATGGTGATGTTAAATAAATATAATAAGAACAATCCATGTGAACATGTACCATTCAACGTAATTTAGCTTTTCATTATACATTTCGAGGTACATCCAAACAAATGTTCATAAAAAATCTTGAAACATCCTACTTCTTCTTTCCACCTTCCCTATTATAATGGATAGAAAAAAATCTAATATATACTCATCAGATAATTTTTTTTGACATCACTGGCCTAGTTCACTCAAATAATACTGATCCTGGTAATCTAAATGACCTCAAGAGAACCACCTCATATGTTAGAGGCTACCAACTAGTAGCGAGGGTCCATGGTGGAATATTGGGGGGACTATACCCTCATGATCAGGGTACATAAATGTTTTATTTTCAAATCAATCAATAGAGGAAGAATAAAAGATTACCAAAAAGTGGATGAGTAACCAAAAATCATATAAATAACCATGTAATCATATCCATAAATTTTATGTAAATAAATTATGATCACTTAATTCTATAATGAATTGAAAAACATAGGGGAATCAATGAAACATGCCTATGATACATGTTGTACAATAAATGGACAATAGAGATAAGGCTATATCTCATAGAATCTCGAGCATGGTTTGGGTCCTTATACCTTATACACTGTCATAACAAGGTAATAAAGTGTAAAAAATATCAAACTACATTATCCCAAATTTTGTTTGAAATATATATAGTTGGGAGACACCAATGATGTCAAATTTTTTCCATTATGTGAATATAGAATATTTATTATGTAGGCACGATTAAAATATTTAAGTGAATCCTAGAAAATAAATACACCACATAGGTTTTGGTTCTCATAAATCACTCTTCCTATGATACATGCTTCAGCTTAAGCTAGAATATCACTAAGTAAAAAATCATTCAATATTTAATTTATATTGAAGTTTCAGGGACTGGGATCATATCACAAATATCCCCCCTAATCAATATATATGGATGATATCTATAATACGATCATCATAAAAATTTAAGGATCCAAATGAGTCCAAGATTATTGTTTTTCTTGGAAAACTCGTTGAATAATTAATATATTATGATTGATAAACAATCAGATCCCATCCATGGAGTTCCTAATTTGGATGCCATGTATCACTCTTGGAATAACATAAACCAATAATCTAAATATCACAACCCAGTAATTTATCATTGGATCTTTTGTATCACTCAGTATGTAGTTTAAATCAACATATATCTTAGTATATCCTTTGTGGTCCCCTATGGGAGTCTAAGTGTCACATGTAGTGTATATAGGGATCATAACATCATCATCATATTGTTTTTATTTATTAATGACATCGAGAAACAAATAAGAAAACACAAAAGACACAAGTAGGCCAACCCTTACCCACTTTTTCCCAGCCTTAGGTAAGGAGATCTAAAATAATGTAGATCAAGCACATCCCCCTTAATAAAGTTGACCCCCTCTACCTTGATGATGACTACATTGTGAAGAAACACCTCCGCTGTGCAGGAAACCTCCACTAAAGCCAAGTAGTCAGTAACCTTATTCCACTCTCTCCATGTATGATGTACATGAACATTACTATTAAGCCACAATCTGAATTTTAAGATAACATAATAAATAGACCAAGGCATGCCACAATAACATTTCAAGTAATTGTGAACAATCGTAGTGTCCATCTCCACTTCAGAAATTTCTATCCCTTTTTGCCTACAAAACTCCTGAACAATCTGTATTGCCAAATCCTTCGCCTGGAGGGAAGACCCTAGACCAAATTTGTCTGAGAATGCCATGTAGAACGATCCACTACAATCACAAACCACACCACCACATCATGAATACCCCAAAACACAAGAACTATCCGTGTTCATCTTTAAACCCGTGGCAGGTAACTGCCAACAAACCCATTCACCCCGCATGTTACTTGACGTAGGGACAACTCCACCACCTGACTAAAATCTGTTCATAGATAGCACATTCTTCCAAGCTCCAACGACCTTATTAAAATCAATAAATAAATTCCTAGACCATTTGATGATAGTTTAGCTTGTCACCAGCACTCCATCATGACTTGAAATGTTATTTTCCTGCAAAATACACTAGCACCCCGCATGAATCACCGCTGAATGTGTCGCCCGCTCATGTCCCCCCTCCTCGGTACATCGGAACCAGCTGTCGAAAAAGGGCCACCTATCCCCAGCCAAGGTAAGGAAATCCATGAATTCCCCAATAACCATCGATACATAACTGATCCATTCACTAGAAAAACATGATGTGAAATTGATTCCTCACTATAGACAGGGCAACACAAAAACCCGGACGCCAGATGAATACCACACCTAAAGAGATTGTCACCAGTCGGGAGAGCCCCATTCCTTATCCTCCATGTGAGGAAGTTATATTTTGTTGGAATATTTTTCACCTAAATGATCTCCTCCCACCCGACATTCTGCACCTGGCCATGTACAATGTGGCAAAAGTCTTTGGACGAGAACTGGAATGTTGATGAAGTAGTGAAGACACACTGGTTCTCCTCTTTATTCATCTCAAAGAGATTAAAAATATCTTTTAGCTCCATATCCAACACCATGTCAACAATTGTAGGAAACTATCTGGCTTATATGAAGGTGATATTTGGTACCAGATAGCATGGGAACATGAATAACGATCCTCTCCACTTTTTTTTCCAGAATAAGACTTCACCATTCCCTATAATCCATCGGGAAAACGACTGTATAATAGAAATAATGGGGCTCACCATCACCCATATCAGGGAGCAAAGACCCTGCCCAGGGTCTCAAATGAATGAGGTGTACATGTGCATGGTAATCCCCTCACAGCGTTCAACACTCCAGAACACTCCAATCCAGCCTCACATGCATCTTTTAAAGGGTATCTTTGAGTTTTCGCACATTAATACGTCCCTCACACACTGGCTTTTCCATTTTACCCCAAGCATCCTAGGGCCTCCTTCCCTATGCACCTAGATCAAACAAAAGGTTTCCAGAAACCTGTCAATGGATCTGATCACATCATTCGGAACCCTTATGGATGAAAGACTGTGAATAGGAGAATCCACCGTGACACTGTTGACAAGGGCGATCCTACCACCAAAAGACAAAATTTATTCTTCTAGTTCAGCACCCTATCAGTGATCCTAGAAAAGAGTTCGTCAATGTCTCTGATCTTAATCTGCTTGTCCGATACAGTAGCTCCAAGATAATTCATTGCGAATTCACCCCTTGGAATTCCCAGAAGTCTGCTGATAGTCTCCACCCTTTCCATGGAACGTTTGTTAGAAATGAAGAATTCACTCTTGCACTTGTTGATAATCTAGTTGCGCCATCGAGAATACTCACCCAGAACATTACATAGATTATTAATAGATCTACTACCAGCATTAAGGAACAAAATTGAGTCGTCTGTAAACATGAGGTGAGATATGGACGGGGCCTTCCTATGATGATGGTATTAGAGAATCTTCCCTTCATTGATAGTCCTATGGATTTGCCTACTCAAAACATCCTGCATAAGAATGAACAATGAAGGTGACATGTGATCCCTTTTCCATAGACCTCTCGTGGCCTCAAAAAATCCATGGGATCTACACATAGTGATTCCATGTATCATTCTTATAATATACAATGATACACTATGAGTCATTCCTAGAAACCCACTTTGGGATTTCGAGTAACATACATATATTAAATAATACAAATCCATGTGATCCTATCCATGGATTTTTTATGAGAACACTTATGTCACCCATGGAACATTATATTTTCATTAACAACTCATTTTATTCAATAAGCTGGATGAGTCTGATTATGAAATTCTAGGTCAAGTCTATTTTTCACTCTCAACGAGTCAATACGAATGGTCATGAGACCAATGTCTAACCTTAAAATTTAATGCTAAATTTATTATAATTTTAATTTACATTTTTATAAGTAATAAAGTCACCTAAAATGGTTTTCAAGATCAAATTCTAGACTTAGAAGTCCTATCATCAATTAAATACTCCCATTCATCTTAATTGAAGCCAGTTTTTTAACGGTCATATAATGTTTATAAGATAGGGACAATGGAAACCCGCATCTAGGAATGGTATTAAATAACAACATGTATTAAATTAAATTTTCATGTATATAATATTGTTTAATAACCAATATGAAAGGTGTAGAAGAACACAGAATAAGAGGTACATTATATCTCTATGACACTCCTGGCGGTATTACCTAATTAGTCAATGCACCAATCATGTGGTTCAATTAATGAATCTTTAAATCAAATAAATAATAAAAAGGTATTATAGGTCACATATAATTCTATTATTTATTTAATTTTGGAATAAATCCATTTGGTAACCATAACATGTAATATATGATGCATGAAAAAATTATATAATATATAAAGTTTAACAAATTATTGGAAATGAATTAGACCATCTACCATGGATTTTTAGTCCACTCTTTATTTGTTTTTTCCTATAATTCTAGATAAAATAGAAGAATATGAATTAATAAAAATTCCCCAAAAATAAGTCTTATGATCTCACCCAAATATAACTCAATCGAAATGTTGATGAATAATTAATTATGTATGGGGAATAAAGATATTACATATGGACATCAAATGAGACAAATGGTGGTCCGGTCAGAGTATGGATGGGAGAGATATCACAAAACCTAGATTAATGTTAGAGATGGGATCTCGAATTTAGAGGGGGATATTTTTCATGGATGGAGAAATAAAAATTAGTGGTACATTTAAATTAAATATGGGGTGAAATGTCCATTTTATTATTTTAAAACGGCCACATGGTTTTTCTATGTTGTTCGACAAATCAGGCACCAACTGTGTGCCATGAACTACCCCAACACATCAAACCTATTGGAAATGAGAACTATTTAAATCTCTATGTCCAGCACATGAAAAAAGAAAATTCTAAGGGGTCTACATCACTTTCACATGCATGCAGCATGGGCCCCACATTTGAAAAAAACAATGAAACCCCCTGCATAACATTGTTCCTCACTACACAATTTAATATAATTGTGAAAATTGTGTGGAAGGGTTAGTATTAACTTTGAATCCCATTAGTTTCTCTCAAACGCTAATGATTCAGGATCAAAAAGGCCATGAACACCCATAGAAACCTTAGTGACCTCATTCAGCACTACGATAAGGATTAAATAACTGTTAAATTGGAATAAAAAATCAATACATTGAAAAATAATTCAGTTCGTACTTACAATTAATATAAAATAAATATATGTATACTAATTAAAAAATAACACATTATATAATTATTCTGAAAATATATTTACAAGTGTAATATTATGAATAAAAAAATAATAAGGAAACAATACTTATATTGAAGACTAAATTTTTTTCCTTCAATGTCCAATAAAAATTGAATATTTTCTTCAAAAAAATGGGGGAAAGGGATTGTTTATGTGGTTTTTTGGATATATATATATTAAGAGGGTATATAATCATAAAAATATATTAACAATAGATGTTTTTTGGAAATTTTTTATGTTATCCATATTTATAAGAGATAAAAATATAAAATTTTGAAACACATTTGGCATTTAATAAATTCCTTGAAACAAATGGATTCAAATACCAAATGAATTATGTGTTTGGGAATTTTGGGTCCATCATGAATTGAAAAAATATTTACCAAAATGTTTTAAAAATGATAAATTACTTTCCCATCAGGTTCTTACATATTACTCTTTAAAATTTAAAATTGAAAAATAGTTTTTATCAAAAGTGATTTTATATTTCATTATACATATAGCATAACATTTATAAACAAAAATGGGTTTTCTAGAAAATATTTATACTATAATTAATCAGTTACACTTTCTAAATATTGTAATAATTTATTCTACTTTAAAATAGAAAATGTGTAGAAAATATTTTTTTTGTAGAAAAAGAAATTTTTTAATATTGTGTATTCTTAAACTTATTTATTGTTGATTACACATTACATTGATTTTAATATAATGATCCATGTCTTCAATAATACAATTATATTACTTTTTTAATGTATATATATTTAATTTATTTAATATAAATTTCTTAATGTTAATTTTTTAATAGTTTTAAAATAATATTTTCACCATTTTATTGGTAATTATCTTTAATGAAAACTAAATAAATTTCAAACAAAAATTTAAAAAATTCAATAATAAATAAAATTAAAATTATTATCTCAAACATAAAAATTACTTTATAATATTAACAGTCTATCTTTTCGCATATTAATCATAATGTGTTGTGTATAACACAAAAAATGACATTATAAGAATTTTTTTTTGCATAAATTTAATGTACAAAAAAATTTAACAATGTAAGTGATTATAATGATATTAAGTATATTAAAAAAATTTAAAGTTGTTTTATTTGATGTTAAGATAATATTACATTTGAATTTCCCAATAAGTAAATATAATTAATAAAATATGATAAAATTATTTTTCTTTATACATTATTAGTTAATTATCCAAAATAATAATACTAAGATTTATAAATTGAAAATAGTATAATTAAATGGTTAATTAAACATTATAAGAAACTAATATGAATGTAAAAGTGGTTAAAATAAGGAATTTCATATAAATGTGATAGTAATTAAAGATATATTTTTTTACTATTCACCAAAAATGGATTATTTTATAAAATACTAAAAAATAAATCCTTAGGAAATTTTATCTTGAGGATTTAAATTTTAAGATATCTATATATAATTTATATTCTAAAATTTATAAAGTTTTCTTAAAAAATGTTAATATATAATTTTAAGTATATTTATTTTATTGATTGTAAACATTTCTATATTAAATTATATTAATTATTTAACTTTAAAAAGTTTTTAATTATTAATATGTCTTCATATTAAAATATATGATAGATTTATTACAAATTTATTAGTAATTTATTGTGTTTTTTTAATATTTTGTGTCGAATGTGACATAATTTATTTAACATATAATGTAATTTAAAGGATTCAAAATCATTTTTTATTATAGTAACCCCATAAATATTTTCTATATTCACAATATTTTTTGGTTTTTAATAGAATTATATAGATGAGGTTATTTATAACATAATAACTATTCAAGATATAAGTTACAAAATGATATGTACCTTACTTCCTAATTCTAAACCAACTAAAATATAAGTTCACAACTGTAATTTATTATTTTTTCCATAATAATATATTATCATTATTATTCCTCTCTAATAACAACTTTAATCTAAATGAAATTAAACCCCATGAAAATCATATATTCATAAAAAATTAACTCAAATATTCAACCACTAGTTCATAAAATCACACCATGGTCAATATATTAAACAAAATATGATAAAAATAACTAGAAATATAATGAATAAATTATTAACCTCATTGATTAAAATAATATTTATCATAATTTTTCATTGTCAATCAACACTTTATAATATCATGCACATGAAAATATTAAACCTATGAGTCCATCATACATAAATTTGTTGTTCTTTAATAGTTAACCGTAGAAATATATCAATGAAATAAATCCATTTATTCTGTTTTTTGATTCCATTTAATATACAATTTCGTATCTTAAAAAAAATTAAAAAATCCTGATCATTATTTGATTTTTGTAATCTTCAATAATTTTAATAGTATACCAAAGCACCACTGATACATATCGCTTTGATAATTAGAATATCTATGTGAATGTAGATTGAACTTATATTATGATATCAACCTAATTACCTATGTTTGGGCTTAAAAATTTACTTTTCCATCATAATAGAAACACAATATGATTTTGGATTATATGTAATCTCCAATAATTTTAATTAAGAAACAATGGTATTCTTATCGATGTCATTTTAAGCATCATATTGATAATAAAGTTTCAAATAAAAATACTTAAATAAAAACTTTTATGATAATTTCCAAAATAATGAATTTATATCAACATGAAACCTCAATATTAAGTTGTACTCACCAGATAAACCTTCATTCAAAAAAATATCACACTCGTTAAAATTATGTTATACTCAGTTAATCAGATATATTTCATAGATATACCATGATTAACTTATTTTTTTTTCTCCCAAAAATCTAATCCCAGTCCCTTAATGTGATATAAAAATAATTCATTCGTAATAGTTAATAATGATAACATGATTGGATAGTGTTTATCTTGAAGAAGTGTTATATAAGGTGTTTAGTTTTTCAAAAATATCATCAACTAGGTGATGATCAATTTAATTTCCTATATTCAATTTTTTAGGTTGTTATTGTGAAAACCATGTTTTTATACATAAATATCATCGATTTTAAGAATAATATTCAATTAATTGCATTAATTCCCGCCCAAGGATCGAAAATGTTTGTTATCATTGTTAAATAGGTACAAAATATTCTTATTTCAATAATTATATTGAATATGTCTTACAAATATCTTCATATTTATTATTTGAAATATAATTAACATTCATAAAACCTATATTATAAAATAGGTAATGGAAATAATAGAATGTCTGAACATTGATGCGAAGTATGAGGAAGCATCTGATATATCATTCATTGTTCATATGAAATATTAAGATAATAATATGTTAATTTGATTATAAATATAAAAAAATGTTCATACCCAATATGTCATTTGATCAAAAACATGAGCCACTATACAAAAGATTAACTTTTCCAAATTCAAAAATCATAAGAGTGAGAAATTATCAAAAATCAAAAATTAACCAAAATATTCATTTCCGATGTGTTTATCACCCTCAAAAGTATTGAAATATATTCATATGTCAATTGTTAAAACCAAGACTATATGATCATTATATATAATTATATGAGACATGTTTCATATTTTATGATGGATCAATAATCATCACTTGTTCTCTAAATAGGATCAATAACATGAGAATATTTTCCATAAAGGATCAAGTGCATTGGCTTGTTCTCAATAAATATATCGCATGATATAAATCATTACCCAAAGAATTATACAGATATATAATTCCCATTCTATGCCAAAAATTTAAAAACATACATATGTGTTCTATATTGTCTCAGAATATTAATCATTTCATTCTATCAAAACTTGTGAAATATAAATTTTTTTCCATAGAAAATTCATCTATGTATAATATAATAATCCACCAAAAATAAATTTATTTCATAAATATATCATCATCATAATCAATAAATATCTATTAAATATGGTACCATTGGATCATATCCCCATTAGAAAACAAGATACAACAATGATTGTTGTCATTGATAAATATAAATAAGATTAGAATATCACAAAAAACATTCAAGAAGAAGATTCAATTTCCACATTAAAAATATCATTAAAAATGTATGAAATATCACCTGAATATTATTAAATATTTTCTATTTTGAAACATAATTTTAAAATCATATTTGTACCCTCAAATCATTGGTTGTTCATGATTTTAGGAAGTATATTTCATTTATAACAGGCGAAACAAATATTCCATTAATGATTTGATAAAATTATAAAATTACATTGTTCATATAATGATAATAGTATTCTATTTAAATTTTTTTTAAAATTATAAAATATATAAATATGAAATTAAATAATAATTTTCTAATATTAATTCACATCATAAGAACAATTTTATAATTTATTAAAATAGAATAAAAAATATTCTTTATTGAAAAAAAAAATAATGTTGATTTTTAAAAAACAATCATACAATATTTTTAGAATATAAGAAGAGAGAATTTAAAAGAAAACATTTATTAAAAATAAATAACCTGATTATATTAATATTAATGAGTTTCATTATATATTTCTCATGAGATTTCATCACCAGATATGTATTCCCAAAAATTTATGATGAATAATGAGATTGTAAAATAAAATGTATATCACATTGGTGACTTTGGAATCACAGTCACCCAAACAAAATGAACCATATATGGTTATGTGAATCCATATAATATCCATATGAGTATTCATAAATGACTTTAATGAGATTCATATACTCCAAAAAAGAGAAACTAGTAGTGATTATGGTATCTATTATAAGGACTCGGCTTTAAAACAGAACTTAATCATGAATTAAATGAATAATTAACATTGAGAATATATTCAGAATTATAGTTTTAGAGATTTAGATCATAAATCAGGCATTTCATTCCACCTTATAAACAAGGTGGTTACATCAAAGACAATATTAATTTTTCCCCATCAATTGAATCATGTTTAAAATAAAACATGTTTTCTTTCTTGACACTTCCTTGATACTATCATCACATCATGTACTTTTACCTTGACCTGTGAAAAACATTTCAAAATCTTGGGATGATCATAAAAATCTCAGTATGGAATATACAAGGAAGGAAACTATTATTTTTTCAAAACAACAACTAAACCATGAATACTTAAACATAAGTAAAAATTTTCACCTTTATGAAGTAGTAAATACTCTTCACTAAATAAAAGATCACTACATATCCTTTTGTAACCAAAATATCACCATAAATCCCATATAAAGAAAACATAACTTATAAAGGTAACTTGTAATGTAAACATACTAAAATAGAATAACCATACAGTCGAATTCCACACATGTCCTTAAATGGAATAACCATAAGGGTGACTACTATACCCAATGCATTGGAGGTTATAACGTAACCACCCATCCTAGTATTCATGGAACCACCCATCATTTGGTTTATCACATAACAACCAGAAAAATTTCCATGTACCATTATAAAAACATAACATATAAAACTAATATAAATTAAAGAAAACATTACCACATTTCAATCACAATATATCACTTAAATATATTGACATAACAAATCCACTATCGAAACAATTTTCAATACCAAAATTCCTAAAAGAGTATATAGTATTAATTTTATTTTAAAAAATTATGGCTTCTTGAGTAAGCCAAATATCAAATAATACTCATGGTGGTGGAAAGGTCATTGTCACCACGTACGTTAAAAGATACATTACTTTTTTTCGTTTTGTAAAGCACTTCATAGAAAAAGATTCCCATTGAATGAAATGAAATGTCAAAGGGGTTTATACAGAATATAAATGAATGTATTGTATTAAAACAAAATATGCATCAATTAAAGGAGATTGAGACGAAGTCCCTTACCTCGTGTCCGACTTCACATGATCGTTCTTTAATCTCCCCTAAATCGGGTAACTATTTTTTATTTGAGCCAATGGCTTCCTTGGGAAGACTTCTGAACAAAGTAAGGCTTCTAAGAGTAAGAGTTCCATGTGGAGAGATAATATGATCAATGGTTGGATGTTAAAAGGGCTTGAGAGGTGTGGGTAAGGGGTTAGAGGTGGGGGCATTTTATAAGAGGGAGGAAGGGCACTCTTGGAATGTCATGATATGTTACTTTATTATAAAATTATTTTCAGATTTTAAAGGACTCATAGTGATATATTTGGAGGATAAGGTGATGAGGGGTAGAAATCAATCCCTCCAACAGGTTTTCAACAATTTTATATATTATAGTTTACCTTATATTTTCATTTTATTTAAATCGTTCATTAATGATGTAATCACTGCATAATCATGGTGTCATAAATAAATTTATTTATCTAAAGTTTAAAAATTATAAAACAAATACCTTGATGTATTAAATATTTTTATCTTTCCAATGATTATTTAGAGTCTAAGAAATAATTTTTGTAAACAAATTTAAAATTGTTTTACTTAGGTGTTACATAGTTTGGTTATATTTTCCATTCTTTAAAAATAATATGTTAAAAGGGTCACTATCACACAAAAGTGATTCCATGGGGTCCCAAAGATGGAAAAAGACATCATATGATTGTCTATGACACTAAAAATAGAATTATGACACATTTTGGGGTCATTTTTTATTTTTAAGTTATTATTTTAGTACCCTTAACTACCCGATTACTAATTAATCACGATAATTAATGATAATTACCCTTGTTACTGTTCATAATTTCCAAAAACAAAAAAGTCTTAATTAAATAATTTGGAACTTTTTATTCCAAATTTGGAATCCATTTTACCAAATTCCCAACACAGAAATTGTAGTAATTTATTTAAAAATAATTCCAGTTGTGAAAACCAATAGCGTGTTTTTAAGAAGTAATATCTATCAAAAGATTGATAATTGTTTATGTCCAATTTCAAAGTGTAATTAATTCTAATGGCCACTATTGTATTAAATTGAAAAAATATATTCAAATTACACTTTAAAACAAATTAAAAAGACAATATAACTATAAAATTAAATTATATGAAAATGCAGTTTTGATATAAGATGTAGTATTTTTCAATATTCATTAAAAATGAACATTGTATGAAAAATACCAAAAATTTATCCAAAGTAAATTTTAATGTCCCAGTTATAAATAATAAGTTCATTTTGAGAAATATAGATTATAAAATTGTCAAATTTTATATCTAATAATGGTTTCCCATCAAAAGGCGGTAAAACAATCTTTTAAAAATATTAGAGTATTCTATGCCTAAGATTGGATTTATTCTCATTTTATACCTCTAAAACACTATATAATTCATAAATAGGCATATATATGAAAATATAATATACTTTACATACATGGGATGTTAAATCCTTCCCCCATTTAGAAAATTGCATCCCCGAAATTTATTTACTTCTCAAATAAATGCGGGTATTTATCCCACATTGCATTTTAAGATTCCCATGTTGCCTCTTAAACTATATGGTTTTTCCACAGATCCTTTACATGATAAATCAACTTATTCCATAACACTAGCTCTCTATTTTCAAGAATATGGAACAGTTGTTCCTCATATGGTTTATTCTCTTCCTGTTGAACTACCTCTAGACTCAAAACATTAGATGGATCTCGCATATATATTCTCAACATTGAAACATGAAAAAAATAGTGCACCTGGGTCAAAATTGGAGGTAATTACACTCTATATGAAACATATCCAACTTTCTCCAGGATTTCATAAGGTCCAATTAACCTCGAACTCACCATTCCTTTCTTTCCAAAATGCATAACACTTTTCCTTTGAGAATCTTTGAGGAAGACATGATCAACTACCTCAAAAGATAGGTCATTCCTTCTATTGTCTACATAACTTTTCTACCTTCTCTGAGCAATTATCATGTGTTTCTGTATTATCTGAACTTTATCTTCCACCTCTTCTACTAATTCTGGTCCCATAAACTTCCTTTGACACACTTCATCCCAAATAACTAGAGTTCAACACCGCTTCCCATATAATGCCTCAAATGGTGCCATATGTATATTGGAATGACAACTGTTATTATATGAAAATTCATCCAAAGAAATATTTTGGTCCCAAATTCACTGGTAATCCATCAAACATGCACATAATGTATCCTCCGAGGTCAGAATTGTTAATTCTGAATTCCAATCTGATTACAGATGAAAATCTGTACTAAAATTTAATTCAGTACCCAACGACTTCTGAAGGCCTTCCAAAAGTTAGAAGAAAAACTCGGATCACGATCATATACAATGGAGTAGGGAAATCCATGTAACATGATTATCTCTTTAACATACAATCGAGAAAGTTTATCTAGAGATAAAGTATCTCGAATAGGAAGGAAATGAGCAGATTTATTCAATCGATCAACAATAACCAAGATTTCATTATTACCTCGAGATGTATTTGGTAATCCCATAATGAAGTCCATGGATATATTTTCCCATTTCCACTCTGGTACTGGTAAAGACAGAAGCATCCCTTTTGGAAACTACCGATCTAATTTAAACTATTTACAAGTCAAACACTTCACAATAAAATCATCAACATCTTTTTTCATTCCATCCCACCAGTAATAATCCCGCAAATCTCTGTAAATCATAGTACTGCCTGGATGAACTAAAAATGGGGAACTTTGAGCCTCACATAACAAATTATTATTCGACTATGAATCAAAATGCACACACAATATATTCCCAAAATTCAAAACAAAATAATTATCAATGTTGAATTCATGTAACATACCATTCTGAACCAGCGCTACATTTTTCTACAACTCACTGTCTTGCTTCTGTGCTTTCTTAATTCTATCTTATAGAGAATATTTCAATAACACCTGAAAAAAAACAGAAGAAATTCCAACACCAACAACATATAAGACAAATTTCATCAAATCAAATACCAAAGGATCTCGTTCCAAATGTACCATGGTTAATAAATCATAACTTTTTCTACTCAAAGTATCGGCAACATTATTTCTTTTTCCTGGATGGTAATTAACTGTACAATCGTAATCCTTGATTAGTTATGGACATCTCCTATATCTCATGTTCAATTATTTCTTAGTGAATATATACATTAAACTTTTTTGATCAGTATATATTTCACACTTTAATCAATACAAATGATGCCTCCAAAATTTTAAAGCAAAAACAACAGAAACTAATTCCAAATCATGTGTAGGGTAATTTAACTCATGAGTTTTCAACTGACATAAAGCCTAAGAAATTATCTGATCATTCTGCATAAGGACACAACCATGTATATTAAACGAAGAATCGTTGTAGATAACAATCTCAACATTTCTGGAAGGTAGTTCCAAAACATGTGCATTCACCAATCTTCTTTTCAATTCCTGAAAACAATCATCACATTCTTTTGTCCAAATGAACTTAACACATTTTCGAGTTAACATAGTCATTAGACTAGATAACCATTAAAAATTTCAACAAACCTCTGGTAATAACCTGCCAAACCAAGAAAACTACAGATCTTGGTTATATTTATTGGTCACGTCTATTCATCAAAAACATTTGTTTTTGCAGGATCAATAGTTGTACCATCTTTAGAAATATTTTGACTAGGGAAAGAATATTTTTTCAACCAAAACTCACACTTTCTGAATTTCCCATAGAATTTAATTTCATTTATGGTTTTCAAAATAAACCTTAAATGACCTTCATGATCCTCTTTACTTTTATGAATTACCAAAATATCATCAATGAAAACAACCACAATCTTATCCAAGAACTCATGTAACATTATATTTATAAGGTCCATGAAAACAATAGGCGCATTGGTTAACCAAAAAGTCATAGCTAATAATTCATAATGGTGAAATATAGTATGAAATGCGGTTTTCGATATGTCTAATTATTTTACTTTCAATTGATGGTACCCAGACCACAAGTCAATCTTTGAAAAATACTGAGCTCCATGGAGAAGATCAAACAAATCATTGATATCAGGAAAATGATACTTTCTCTTAATAGTGATGTTATTCAAGGATCAAGAATCAATGTAATGTCTCATTGAACCATATTTATTTTAAAAAAACAAGAAAGGAGAACCCCGTTGTGATGTGCTAGGTTGAATGAATCCTTTATCTATAAACTCCTGCAATTTCTTCTTTAACTCTAAAAGATCACTGTGAGCCATTCGATAAGGGGGTTTTAAAATTGGATTAGAATCAAAAAATAAGTCAATAGTAAATTAAACTTCTGATCATATATAATACCAGGAAAATCATTAGTAAATAAATCAAGATACTAATTTACCACTGGAACATCATCAATCTGAAATGTTCATTTGTTTTCAATAATATGTGAAGGGTAACATTCATTTCTGTTTCTTACTAGTTTCTCATCTTACTGATATGTTATCAAAAGTAAGGGTTCATTATTGTACACGAACTGAAAATATTTTCGAAATGAAATCTGTTTAGCTCAACAGTCAATCTTATCATGATAAATAGAAATCCAATCCATTCCCAAAATAACATCAAACTCTACTAGAGGAAAAACAATAATGTTTTCTAGTAGATTTTTCCACACACAAGGATATGATGCTTCTTTTAAGTTTTTCTAGTCTCAATGTTTCCCCCTGGTGTTTTTACCCCAAGTTCAGGATTCATATCTTGAGATGGAATTACCAATTTACTATAAATCTTCTTAGATATTAAAGAATGTGTAGACCTTGAATCAAACAACACATTGGCATAATCTTAATAAACAAATAGTGTACCTGACACTACTTCATTTAATGACCCACATCTGTTGAAGTAGTTTCAAAGAAATTCACCACCCCTTTCTACATGTAGTCCTGCAGATTTCCCTCAGTTGAGTTCATTGTTAGACACTCATTTTCACAATTTCCCATTTAATTACACTTAAAACATCATACAACTGGTTTTCCATTGCCTACTTGACCATCAACCATACAGTTACGAGCAATATAACCAGACTTAACATGGAAAAATAACTTTCCATTCTTGGATAAACATTCCCCATGATGCATTTTAGCACACTTCTTATATGATTGATATTTGGTTTTCTTACCTTTGGGCTTCTATGATGAAGTATTTTCCTTTACCTGCCAACTGAACCTCCTATTTTGTTTTCTATCAAAGAACATCTGATCATCAGCAAACTCTATTTCCACCTTCTCCGCACATTGACCATGTTTTTCATAACTTTTGAACTCATGAGAAGCTAATGCCATTTGATATTTTGGCTTTAATCCTGAGTAAAAATTGATTATTCTACTATCAATATCTTGTATTAAATTTGGAGCATACATTTCCAGTCGAGTGAACTTTTCTTCATAAGCAGTCATTGAGTCGTCCTCCTACCTCAATTCTAGGAATTGTTTTTCCATCCAAAGAAGAACCACATTTGGAAAATATTTCTCAAGAAACTTACCTTTGAATTCATCCCTGTCAAGATCATCAATATCCTAACTATCCCTGATACTTTTCACCATTGACCAGCATTGATTAGCTTCACCTTCAAAAGGGTAAACAATGAGACTAGCCTTTTGATGTTCTGAGCACCCCATGACATAAAAACTATTTTTCATTGCATTTATACTTGCTTTTGCTAGCAAAGGGTCAGATGATCCTCTCAAATATGGGGGATGCTGCCTCATTAAATGCTCCCCTATTGACATGTTCATATGTGGTTGATTTGGATGATATCATGTATGGATACCACCACCATTTATAGCCTGAGTCAAATATTCCATCACTACAACAAACTATTTCGTTATGATTCTGACTGTCTCAGGTTGCTGCTTTGGAAGGTTGGTTTCCACCTGATGTCGTCCCAACATAGCTACATTATTTCCTCTATAGAAAACCATTCTGAACATAGAAATATCTTAGCCGAAGAAACATGGTAATCTTTAAATGCTATATCATTTCAATTATACCATAAATTAGTTTATGGACATTAATTTATCAATATTCTAACTCCTATGTTGTGTAAACCGACCATTGATACCAACTATAAGGCCCTGACTTTAAAACATTGCATAATCTTGAATTAAATGAATAATTCAGATTGGGGATCTTTTCAGTTTTATATTTTTAGATAATTATATCATAAATCATGCATTACATTCCACATTTAAATAAGGTGGTTACATCAAATACAGTATTCATTTTTTTCCATCAATCGAAACATATTTAAAATAAAAAATGTTTTCTTTCTTGAAACATCCTCGACACTATCATCACGTCATGTAATTTCCCAATGACCTGTGAAAAACATTTCAAAAACATGGGATGATCATAAAATGCTCAGTAAGGAATACACAAAGAAGGAAACTATTAGATTTTCAAAACAACATGTAAACCATGAATACATAAACATAAGTAACACATCTCACCTTTATGAAGTAGTAAATACTATTCAACGAATTATAGATCACTACTTACCCTTTTGTAACAAAAATATCCCCATAAAACCCATATAATGAACACATAACATATAAAGGTAGCTTGGAACATAAACATACTTAAATGGAAAAACCTTACGGTCGACTTTCACACATGTCACTAAATGGAATAGCCATAAGGATGACTTCCATAACCAATGCATTGGAGGTTATTACGTAACCACCAATCCTGGTATTCATTGCACCACACGTCATTTGGTTAATCACGTAACCACCTATCAAATGTCCAACTACCATTACAAAATTATAATACATAAAACAAATATAAAGGAAAGAAAACATTTCAACATTTCAATCACAATATATCACAAAAATATATTGACATAAAAAATCCACTATCAAAACCATTTTTAATACCAAAATACATAATAGAGTATATGGTATTTATTTTATTTTAAAAACATTACATATTGTTGAGGATTGCAAAGATCAAATAATACTTGTTGTGGTGGAATGGTCGTTGTCACCGCGTCTGTTAAAAGAAACATTCTTTTTTGTCGTTTAGTAAAATGCTTCGTTGAAAAAAATTCCATTTGAATGAAATTAAAAGTGAAAGGGTTTTATAAATATTATAAGAGAAAGTACTATATTTAAACAAAATATATCTCAATGAAACGAGATTGAGACGAAGTCCCTTAACTCATGTCTGACTAGACTCGATCGTTTTTTAATCTCCTCTAAATCGGGTAACTCTTTTGTATTTGAGCCAAAGGCTTCTTTGGGAAGACTTTTTCCCAATGTGAGGCTTCTAGGAGTAATGGATGTATTTTTAGAGTTAATATGTGCAAATTTTGGAAGAGCCAAGGGCTTGAGAGGTGTGGGTAAGGGGGTAGAGGTGGGGCCTTTTATTAGAGGGGAGAGGGGCACTCTTGGAAAGTCATTAAATGTTACTTTATTATAATATGATTTCCAAATTTTAAAGGTCCCACAATGATATATTTTGAGGACAAGGTGATAATGGTTCAAAATCAACCCATCCAATAGGGTTTCAACAAGTGTATGTCTTATATTTTACCTTATCGTTTCATTTTATTTAAATCGTTCATTAATTAGGTAATTGGTGCATCATCATTGTGTCAAAAATTAATTAATTTATTTAATGTATAAAAATTATAAAAAAATACCATGATGTAGTAAATATATCTATATTTTTAATTACTATTTATATTCTAAGAGATGATTTATGTAAACAAAATTAAAATTGTTTTACTTAGGTGTTACATAGTTTGGTTATGTTTTCCTTTCTTGAAAAATAATATGATAAAAGGGTCACTATCACACAGAAGTGATTCCATGGGGTCCCTAAGTTGGCACAAGTCATCTCGTGGTTGGACATGACACCAAAAATATCATTAGGACACATGGTGGGGCATTTTTTATTTTTATGATATTATTTTATTACCCTTAACTAACGGATTACAAATTAATCATGATAATTAAAGATAATTATCATTGTTACTATTTATAATGTCCAAAAAATTCATAATTACATAATTGAGACCTTTTGATTCCAATTATGGAATCCATTTTACCAAATTCTAAATACATAAATTGCATTAATTAATTTAAAAAATAATTCCTGTTGTCAAAACAAATAGCGTGTTACTAAGAATCGATATCTATCAAAAGATTAATAATTGTTTATATCCAATTTGAAAGTGAAATTAATTGTAATTAACACCATTGGATTAAATGGTAAAAATATGTTCTAATTAAACTTTAAAACCAATTAATAATACAATCTAACAATATAATTAAATTAGATGAAAAAGAAGTTTTGATGTAAAACACAGTATTTTTCACTATTCATTACAAAATGAATATTGTCAGAAAAATTCAAAAAATTTATCCAAAGTAAATTTTAATGTTTAAATTATAAATAATAAGTTTATTTTGACAAATAGATCTTCTAAAATTGTCAAAAGTTAGATTTAAAAATGGTTTCCCATCAAAAGGGGGTAAAAAAATCTTTTAAAAATACTAGAGTATTTTATTCCTAAGATTGGATTTATTCTCATTTTAAGCCTCTAAAACACTATATAATTCATATATAGACATAGATATGAAAATATATTATTATTTACTTACTTTGGATATTACATCTATCTCATAGAAATAAATTTGAGATGAAAATATCATTCCTCAAGTCTCGACTTCCCTCAAACATATTTGAAGCTCTTGTATAAAAATAAGTGTGAATAGTAAATTTACGCAAGATTGATTTACAAATATATCATATCATATATTATATAATTATGACCTTTTATTACCCATTTATTATCAATTACTTGTTAAAATCACATTTTGGATAATAACTACTTTGTTTTTTGTAGGCGTTGGTTTGGTATTTTGGATCTTTTTATTATGACCATGGTTCCATCATCTCAATATTTATAAAAATAATATAAATATTATATATATTAACTATATTTGTGATTATAGTAATGCATAAAAATTGTATATGGAAAATGAATTACAAAATTCATGGAGATGTTAGGTTGTACATATTCATAAACGTTGTTTCTTTTTCAGGAAAGAGAAATAAAATTGAAGAAAAATGACTATTCACCATTATAAAATCATTTCATATCATATATGTAATATATAGTTATTATATATATACATATTAATTTCTATTTTAATTAAATAAAATCATCATTCCATGATTATTTGAGGTGGTAGTCTACACGTATGTCGGAGAAACCATATCATTTTCCAATGGATTGTATTGTAAGATGGAAGATGTGATATTATTAAAATAATGAATAATTATGTCATTAATATAATATATATATTTTTAATATTTAATCATATCATACTCTGAGAGGCATTTATTGAATATAAGTTATATCAGTTCGTGAGGGGATAGTCTGCAATACACATGATCGACGACTCTGTTTCCCATTTGATGGACGAGGATATGGATAGAAATAATAAAACTAATATAATTACATATAATTATATTTTATATTATAATTTTATTATATAATCATATTTAATGAATCTTTGATGGTGTTGGATAGAGAAATAAAATAAAAAAACATGTTATAAATGATAATTTTTCTACAATCAATCACCATAGGTAACCTCAAAATCGTTCAATGAAGGATTGGATAATTAATATATATCCTATAGGATGTCAGAAGAGTAATATAGAAGAAATATGGGTATGTATTTGCTGATCCAAATGGTTTTTTATTTGTGAATAGTATATGAGAGGATGTGTCTATTAATATGTTGGGGAGATGACACACATGTTTATTTGCATTAAAAAACAAATAATAAAATTTAACATATGAAAAAAGGATTAATAATGGTTAAATATATATAATTATATGAGATATGCCTGAAATATTTTCATCTAAAAGAAATTGGATATGATTTTAGACAATTTTTTCCCTTATATATTATGTTTAACCACAATTGAACATGTAATTTTACTAATTTTAAATATTAATTCTAAAAATGTTATTATTACATTATTATATAATATAAAAGAGGTTTATTCAAATATGGAATAATTTTATAAAAATTCAATTCAATGTATTGGTAGATTTGAATTTAAAACTAATTCATAAAATGTGTTGAAAAAATTATTTTTCAAAGAAAATGTTTCCATAATTATTATATGATTTAATTTAAAAATTCAATAAATAGTTCATTATAACAATCTAAATAAGATTAAAAATATTGTAATTTTACTAATTTTTCTTTTAACTTTTTTTAAACGTAAATTATAAATTTATTTAAATTAATTGAATATTTCAACAAAATATGTATTTGTTTATGTCAAAAAAATTATTCTTTTCATAAAATAATAACAGAATAACTATAAGAAAGTTTTTCTATCTTGATTTCAAAAATGTATTTCATATATTCAAAAATAATAATTTTTTTAAAAAAAAATTATTTTTTCTTCGAGGAAAATAAATTAGAAATATTTTATTTTAATAACATTATTTCAACATATATAAATTCTTCATCAATATTTATTTATTTATTTATAAATAAATTTTATTTGTATAAAAAATATACATACGTTTTAAAATATGGTTATTCCAATCCATATCACAATCATTAATAGCTATGTTATAATGGCCAAATTTAAATAATAATACCATTAATAAATTACAATTTCATAAAAATGAGTGTAGCTTGTCACACAAGATATCAATGAAATTTAAAATATTAGAAAAACACATTTCCAAAAATATCATGTTTTGAATTCTAGAGACAATAAAATTAAATTTTCAATCATAATACATTCACATTGAAATAAATAAATTGGGCTATATCTTATTCATCATATACTTAAGTCCACACATACATTCTTTGAGTTGGTGGTTTTTACACCAACCGTTAACTAAGTGAGTGGACATGTTTTATATCACACTCCCTCTATGTTATAGAATTTCTTTAAGATGTTCATTATTTGAAAAATCATGATCCAACATTATGACATCTGTGTTCACTACTTGTGAGGGATATAGTCTATATTTCCTCATGATATATACATGTAATGTATAGTGAACATGAAAGAGGTTCAATGCATGAACAATGCAAATAGATTCTTTCTGTACACGATCAACGATCTATAATGTGCCAATATACATTGGGATTATATATCACTTTCTTTTAAATATCATAATGTTATTATTTTGAGATATTCAAAAAACGTATTATTAATGACATAAAGCTAATAATTTTACAAATTAATTTTAGCATAAATTTTATATAGATAATAAAATTGTTTGTTATGTTGGTCAATAGCTCTAAAATTATCTATAATTTCATATGTTTTCTCAAGAACTGAATTATTTCATTCTATAAATTAATCTAACCATGTTTGATTCTTATAATTCTTTACATGGAGTCTTTCATGAGGATCAATGTGAATGATCCAAAGAAAACTACTTTTTTATGAAATATCAACAAGTGGAAGGCAATGATTCGAACCATAGTTTACATCCATATAACAATATGTTAGAATATTGTGATGGGTTTAAATTTTTATCTTTGGATGACCATATTTATGATTATTATACATAGTGTAGAAATTCATCTATATATCATGAATTTCTTGATGAATTTTCCTAAATACCATAGTACTTAACAAATCATGATTAGATACAAGAGAATGTGGTAATGCAAGTTTCCTTAACACATTTTTAATGTATATCATGAACATAATATAAAGTGTGAAATAATCACTGTTATTAATGAAGTGTGGTTAAATTCTAAATAAATCATATATAATTATTCAATTTCGATAATTATGGGAGTCCAATGAAAAAATATATGGTCATGTTTTCCTATTTCCATTCTGGTACAGGTAATGGTAGTTACATTCCTATTGAATATTTCCCTCTAATCCTAGAGTGAAAAAAAACTATGAACAGATATTCAAAATGTTTTTATCTCTATTCATGATGTCCTACTAAAAATACTCCATTAGATCCCTATATATCTTTTTACATCCCTAATGAATAAAAAAGAAGAACTATGATCCTCTGAAAATATATCATTTTTCAAAACTGGTATCATGGGGAGACAAAAACTATTCTTTAACCTTATTAATCCTTCACAGTCTTGGTTAAAATCAGGAAGATTTCTAAAAATATTTTGAATCTATACTTCTTCCTTCTGAACCTATTTATTTATTACATTGATAGATTGTAAAATGTTCACTTGAGGAAGATAATATTTTTCCCTTTAATCATGATATCTAATTTCAAACATTGAAAACCTATTAATATTGGATCTTTTTTAAAAATCATAATATGTAATCTAGAATGATCCTTTCAAATCAAATTATTGACACCCATTTTCGCATTCCTAGGGTTGTAATGTATTGGGTAATAATACTATTTATTCAGTTCCCATAATATTGTCTGGAACATATTCAACCGTTTATATGTTAATATAAAAATAACGTTTTATGATTATCATGTAAATCACATATTTCCCATAGAGATAATTCATTCATATAAAAAAAATAAAATAAAATAAACACATCTTCTGTCAAATCATGAGTTGGGAAAAACTTTTAGTGATCTATAAACTATCTTGATGAATAATCTATCTTTAAATATTTTTTAATGAGAATTAATACCAATCCCTTCTTTGATGTATCATAATAGATTACAAGACTTCTCATTTTTTTAGGTAATGTAATCATATGTGTGCAGACTAAACTTCTTTTTATATTGTTGAATTTCTTCTCACATTTATCTTTCAAAGTGATCTTAATCCCTTTAGAGGCAACGTGGTGGGTGAATTAAACATTTGAAAGAAAGTTTCTAATAATAATCTACACAATCCCTCAATAAAAATAAATTTATAGATCATAGTCTTCATTGTTGTTGTCAGATGATGTTCAATAGCCACCTTCTAGGAAAGATCCATATATATAGCCTATATTTATATTATGTTACACAAATATGATTCATTGTTTTGTGAAAATTCCCAATTTTTGAAATTTTAACAGAGTTTATCTTTCATTAGGTTTATTAGTACAATTAAAAAGTAATCATGAAGCAACTTCTTAAAATTTTATATGTCAAATATATCATCTATAAATACTATCACAAACTAATCCATGTAGTTTCCAATGACTTTTTATTAAATCATTTAGAAGAAAGTGGGAACTTGTGTGACCAAATAGAACCATTATATATTTATTGTAGCCCAATAGTTTATAAAAAATTTCCTGGATGTATCCATATTATTATCACATAATTGATGATTTGAAGAATAATTGTCATTATTGGAAAATTATTGATCTATGTATAGTTGGTCATTGATGCACATGTATCAAGGTGTGTGGAAAAAGTAAACTAATTTCATATTTCATTATAGTGGATGACCAAGTTCATCTCACTTGTGGAGTGTCACAACTAGTTTAATCAGTAACTCTAATTCACATAATCATATTATTTTTTGTTTTGGAATTATTTATGAAAATAATGGTTTTTATAGTTTTAGAAAATAAATCAATGATTATTTGAAATCTAAATGTATATCCAGAAATAATGAATATTATAATGAAAGTCTTTTTTATAAGGTTAGACTTAAATAATTATTTATTTACAGTTTAACATCATTTTGTTAATTCATTTGATGAATCATAATTATCCAATTAATTTATATTTATTTATAATGTGTGAGATTTTAAAATCCCAATGGCGCACCAAACCACACCTCCCGCAATAGAACAATATGATACCACATCAACTAATGATGCAATTCTGAAATAACCCTACTCCACAATATGTCGTTTTATCCCTTCAAGAAATCCCATCTCCATCATATGAAGGGTTTTCATAAGATAAGGGAGGGAAAAATGATCCAAAAAAATGAATGGAATTGAAAATATGATGTGATGGAAGGCCATATGACACAGTAAATACCGTCACATTGACCAAAAATAGAATAAAAACATTTTGAATTGAAGCACAATAACAAAGAACGAGGTCAAACCTCCCTTAGGGAAAATCCTCTGGTTACTCACATTCAATTTTAATATGATAATGGATCATGATGGAATGATGAAGGGGACTGACAATGATATTAGGGTTAGAATATAAATATTTACAATATAAAAAATGTTAACACATTCATTAAAATATGAATGTGGGCTATGGGTGAAAATAAAACTATAATAAATAAAAAATAATAATGATATCCTGAAAGTCATCATGAATTTGTAAAGAGTTACCCTCTCCAACATATCTCAACATCAATACAACTCTAGATTATTATTTATAGGAATGGAAGAGGCTTTAGGGATTCATAATGTTATTTTGATGGGTTTTTTGACATAATGCTTTGTTATAATATGTGAACTTGGCTACATAATTTTAATTTGATATTATTCACATGGTATCCCCTCATTTTTAAGGAATGATTGAAGGTCTAATTCTATAAATGTTTTACATAATATTTTTCTCATTTTTCATAAAATATATGATCCATCATCCACTTTTTGATGATTTTTATTTAATCTACTCCATATATTTATTTGGTCTATGTAGAATCATTGAATTTCACAAATATGATCTCTTATGTATTCATGTACATGGATTATGAATAATCATGTAGATACAAATTAATTATGTTTTATATACAGTGATTATATTTATCCATGTCTTATTTATGCTCTATTTGTTTCATCCATGTATGATATATAGGCCACACATCAAAAATATTTAGATTGGTGTCTAAATTTTGTGGACTAAATTGTGAGTTTATTTTCATCCGCAATCATATATATTCAAATCATGGTACCAAAAAATGTAACGAATACAGTGATATATTTATTCCTAAAAAAATTACATGAGAAATTAATTTTTTTATGAAATTTTATGGATAAAATGTTATATAAATTAAAAAATGTTAAACCCCAAAATTAATCGATTTTTTCTATTAATCCCAAAATTCTTCTAAAACAATAAAATGTCAACACTGGAAGTAAATAATCACTTTAATGGGAATAAAAATATTTAAATTTATATAGAAAAAATACTGATAATTGAGTGTTATAATACCACCACACTCAAACCATGCATTCCATTATGCATAAAATATCAACATTGAAAATTCGAGGGAACCAATTCATTAATTATTCAAATTTCAAGGAAATAAAATAAAAAATTTATAAATTTCAAACCAAAATATGAAATGTCACATAAAATATCAATTTAATTTTTAATATTCCAACTAATCATTAAATTCATTTATTTTAATTTCCGCATATGAAAAAATATGTATGTTACCCTTTGAATCATTTAGGATCCTCCATGAACTCTTAATAAACATTTCAAATCATGATCTACCTCATTTTTGAATCTTCTATCTCATTAATCAAGTTAAAATTCTTGTATATTTATTATAATATCATCATTACATTCTCATTATCCATATACTTGTAAAAGAGCTACTTTTTCACTTTTTAATGAAAAAGGATCATAAAATTTGGATGGATTTCACTAAATTTTGTAATGAATCTGAGGATTAGGGTTGGATGTTATTGATAAATATTGCTCAAGAAAAAGGATTTCCACTAATGTAATGTTCATGATATTAATGTAAAATCTCAATGAAATTGTATCTTTTATATTTTAACATTTCCAACTTCCCCAAACTCAATATAATTTTCATGATCTAATAAATGTAAAAAAATTATTTGTGCACCCTTTGAATTATTTTTATACCTTCTAACTTTAACATTATTCATTTTTGAAGAACAATTTAAATATTTTTAGAATGTTACACTTATAATAAAACTCACATTCACCACCTAACCACAAATGATAAATTTCATATATCTAGTACTGGTGATTATTTTTTTTTCACAAATCCCAACCGATTTATATATTTTTTTCATGTTATCATATATTTTAATTCAATAGGGGGAAATAATGACATATCATTAATGAATCAACAACCTTAATTTATTCATATAATATGTATGCCTACATGTTTTTGTTAAAATTTAAATCATCCCTTTGACTATGACTCCCTTCAACCCCACATTATATCATTAAAATATCATGAAAACACAAAGTGTATAGTAGGAAGGGAATAAAATGGACTGAACATTGTCTTACCCCAAAAATATTCATTCATGTGTTTAGTTTGATAATCATAGATTCATGTAAAGTCTATGTTTTAAGGATATTTACATTAAAAAAGATACAATCATTTAAAATGTGTTTTTCATAATCATAGTATTGAAAAGATCAAATGAGAGTTCTTGTCAATGACATGTCCCGTGATTAGTCATGAAATATGACCCAAAATAAATTGGAAGTACTTGGTCTATAAATCCTTTCATGAATGGAAATTTGATTTTGGAAAATAAAAATTATCATAAAAAAAAATTAATTCACATGTATTTTATAATTTCAAAGCATTAAAATGGTATGGAAATATTTCTTACATGAATAAATTAATTTTCTATAATCATGAATATTATTTTTGTAATACCTGATTAGCTTTAATAATTAAATTCTCTATTTTACTCATTCTATCTAATTAATATATTATTATAAAACCTATAAATAAAATATTCATAAGAAATTATGTCACCTAGTTTTTGAAATTAAATATGGAATTCCAGTTTGAGAATGAAATGTCAATTTAAATCTCAAATCATGATTCCATAAAAATAATTAAGTCCTTGAATGATAAAAAGTAAACGTTAACTCCCTTTTATAATGAATATTAGTCCATGTTTTTCAATGTTTTTGGATTTTCCTTGTTCCATCATGTTCCTAAATATGAGAAGCACTCAATTAAACACATGGTCGTCTCATTTATGATAAAAAATATAAGAGGGAGAGTGTCTACATGGTGTTTAATTATAATAATCTAATTTAATTATCAATTCATATAAATAATGTAAATGGAAAATTCTATTTATAATTATTCATGCAGGACCAAAATTTATAATGCCTCTAATGTGAAGTAGCTAGTGTTATCCATAGTCAGTTGGTGTATGAAAATTTATACACATACACCACCACATACTTATTTTCTCTAACATCCAATTCTCTATTATTGTTGATTATAATTCCATATATAGAGTAAAATAGATCCCCACCCCCTTCATAATGCGGTATAATATACATTGAGGGGGCAAGATAATGTATGGAACCTCCTCATCATTGGTTGTGATTTCTGAGATCTCATCATCACTATCCATTGGTTTCTCTATATGTGATGCATTAAAATATTTAACAAAGTGATACATTGGATGTGATTTAATATGAAAAAAAGTATTCTTGAACAAATAATTCCAGATTCTTCCCTTTTGATATATGTATATTTTTCATCTTGTTCGTTGGTTAAAGACACTAGGTTATCTTCTTATACTCCTAGTAAATGTTCAATAATTTTAGGGAACCTTATATTGCCCTCAATATATGAATCTTATTTTTCATTGTATTCCTCAAAGTATATTCCTTAGTCATCCAAATTGGAAATAACGAAATAGTATGGAGTTATACTAAATTTAGTTTCAATGAAATTGGAAGATAAGTAGTTAATAATAGATTCAACTAACTAAATGGATTCATCATGAATCTACTCTTCAATTGAAAATTCATCTTGCAGTGCAACATCATTTTTTGGAGGTAGTTAGTTAGGATTCTCAATCCATTCATCTGATTACTGAATGTGGCTGATTTCATTCATCAACAGTTCTGTCTCCTCTTCTTTTAAAGGTTTTGGAGATCAATTAGTCCCTCAATTTTGTTCCAAAAGACATCCCATTCTTGTTTATCACTCACATGAAGCTTAGTAAGAATACCATTTTCATATATATCTCTGTGAAATGTATGAGTATGAATGATTAAATCTTCATATACCTCCACCATTACCTCCTCATGCTCTTCAATTTAAATTCATTGTGGTAAAATTTCTTCCACCAAGACTAAAAGTTCTTTCTCCGGCTCAGGGTCGGGTTTTCCTTTTATTACATGAACATATTCAAACACTCTTTTATCGTTTCTCGTCTATTGTTCTGTTATTTATCTGTGCTCTTATATATAAGAAAAAATGTAATATAGTAGTGTTTTTTGTTGATTTTGTTTTTATTTTCTAACCTTTGAGCAATCTACCAATGCATATTATTCTAAATTTCAATATATCATTGAATAATTATGTTTATTAGATTTTTAAAGAAATATTATAAATTATTTAAAAAATGTGAATTTAGTAAAACTGATCAAAATAACTATTTAGATTATAGGAAACACAACTAGTTTTGATATATACCTATCATAGGATATGGTAAAAGAAAATTATTTTCTTAGTGCATCATAGTGGTTGACTAGGGTCGTCACACAAAGGAGCCTCTCTATCTGTTCATGTAACGTCCCGACTGGGTTCACCTCTGAACTAGTGGTCGGACCAGTTGCCACATGACCTCAAACGCGTATCCCAATACATCAGAGGCTGCAAACTAGTAGTGAGGGTCTAAGGATCGTTAGTGGGGAGACTATACCCTCTTATTAGAGTTTCACTGCGGTATATCAAAGTAAATAACAAACAATGGAAATAAATAGTAGAAGTAGTCTAATAAATGATAAAGCAGCAGAAGGCAGATTTTATAAATTTTTTACAAACAAATGGATAATGCAAATTATACAGTACATCCATGCATGACATGCTAATAATACAAAAAATGGAAAACAATGAACAAATCAACATTATGAAAATTCCATTAAAAAAAATAAAAAAAAATGACTCCAAGCCCCAAGGGTAGTCTCCTCGAGAATCTAGAGTTTTTGCTCGGTCATTTTCTCCAATCTTCCTAGTAAATGAAAACAACACAATCCTACAATAAAATAGAATCTACTAAAGTACTCAAGTGCAATGGAATCCCTAGTAAGGTGTGAGATATAAATCTCAGTAGGCCATCACCATCGTTGTCTACCCCAAATCCCGACATTTAATAAATAATTGAAACCGTGTGAAAGCATTCATAAATTCAATAATATGTACAAAGTAACTAAATTCCCAAGTACCTACTTCGTCCCACAGGCGATTTTTAAACATGCATTATACATTTGTCCTGTATAATCAACAATCATTAACTAATCATTTTTATTTTTTAATTAATCATACCTCATTAAATTTTTAAAGTATCGAGATTTTTCATAAGCCTTGCATCCACCGTATCATTAACTCACCATAGATATCTGTATAGTCCATCTATGTATTAAAAGAAAAGAGAAAATCCATTTTGGTTATTTGTCTTGGATAACACATCATAAGTTATTCAATTTAGTCTTTCCTATACTACGTATGATCCCATTAACAAAAATAGTGATTCAATCCTGGGTCCATCCACTAATAGTGATTCACCAAATTCATTAATAAATATGAAACCATTCTCATATTCGATTCAAAAATCATTATGTCACAACAGATTTCCTTAAGAATTAATACATTTCATGTTTAACCAATTGAACCCAATGTCCAATGTCAATTAATGGGTGTATAACAACATGTCTAGCATCATTGTGAGTATATGGAGTGTCAGTCCTTATCTCACCACTATTGGGTATTTTGAGAATTAGTACCTGACCCATAAAATTATATTTGCATGAAAGATGGGTGTATAAAACCATGTCTAGTACCCCATGAGTATTTGGAGCATCAATCCCTATCCAAAACCTGTTTATCAATCATACGTATATATTTATCATTTGTGTTGAATACCATGTCTATCCCCCCATGAGTATTTGGAGCTTCAGTCATTGACTAACAACCTGTTTATCAATCCTACATATATATTTATCATTAGTGCAGAAAATGATGTCTATGTCCCCAAAAACACCCAGTAATCAATTCATAGATTCATTTATCCAATCCATTAAATAATTTTTTTTAAAAAGGTGATTCCTTGGTAAAAAATGAAAAAATCCTAAATATTATTAAAAAGGAAGAAATATTAGAAGAGTCTAAAAGATGGGATCATATTATAATCCTTTTCATGCAAGGAATGGAGAGCAATGGGGTGGTCTTCGAACCACGTAACGTCCTGATTTACTCCCATGTTGTCCAGATCATCTGCAAACCGCATTTTCTTCTTGATAAACATGTTTGATGATATAGTTAAAATCGATAAGCGATCTGGAGAAATCCATCCAGTGGGTGGTAATTGGCCAAGCAAGGTAGATTAAGTCATTCCAAATTTCATGGGCAATAGTCGTCAAGTTACATTTAATCCAATGGTTATTCCAAAAAAAGGATTTGGAAAAGGTAATGACATGAATCAAGACCATCATCTTAGCTTCAAGAGATGTGGAAATGTTTCATTTACCTGTGAAGCATCCACGGATCTGGCCATTGTGATTTCTGAAGACAACACCACATCCAACAGGTCCCAGATTTCCTTTGGAGGCACCGTCGACACTAATCATGATCCATATAGGTAGGGGGCTCACTAGAACTCCTCCAGAGTATGATGCAGCTGATAGAGATTTCCATTAATCCTAAGATGCCTCATGATCACAATGTGATGAATGGTGTCTTGGAAGAATCCCTTTTGAATCGAGGCATCTTCTTGTATGGCAATAAGGATCCTCATTTGGCCCGCATTTTGATTGACTGAGTAATTGTGATGAATAATAGCATTCTGATCTTACCAAATCACATGATGGAGCTCAGCAACCGCATCATCAAAGAGGTTCATGATTTTTTGAGATAATTCCATTACTACAAATTATTATGTTGGTCTTTGTCAGAGTTATGATTAAACAATCAGTAGTCAAAAATGCGAAGAATATAGTTCCAGTGAGCAGATGTAGTAACACAAGAGATGAAAAGGTGGTTATTATCTTCCCTGTGCTGATTATAGATTTTTCATTTGGAATAGATCTGGATGCCATAATATTGGAGGCAATGTTCAGTGGGCACTCTGTTGTGTGCAAGACACCATATAAGCCTGAATCTTAATGGCTTTATCGATGGTTTGATGAAGTTTCTTAACAATATATAGTCATTCTATGAGTTACAAAAATAGTTTTTATAGAAATTATTTGAGTTGATAATACCATTATGAGAACGTTCCCAAATTAAACAGTCATTTGTGGGAGATAAATATTAGTTTTCAATAACGTTTGAAATTGTGTCAGGAAGGTGATCATGTTGTGAGTTTAAAATGTATCTAACAGAGTAGTTGGTTGTATCAGTCGTTTTATAAGGAAGTAACATAGAAATTAAAGGCATACCAGTTCAGTTATCCAACCAAAATTTCACGGAGGAGTCTCTAGAGACCATCCATATAGGGTTATAAATAATATTAGTGAAGGAGTTTCTGATGGAGGTCTAGATAGATGATTTAATGAAGTTTGTGTTGCCCATTTTATGTTTGTATAGAAACCTATTTTTATGAAAGGAAATCACTTTAGATGTATTGTGAAAAATATTCCATGTGATTCTTTCTTGAAGGGATTCATTGAAGTGTTTGGTATTTTTTATACCAATACCACCATTTTCGATGGGTTTGAAACATGTTGACCAGGGCACGATGACATGTTTTCCTTCTAGAGTGATACCGGTCCAAATAATGTTTTTTATGGATGTGTTCATTTTTTAATGTGTTTAATTGGCCATTTATAGACAATCATTGAATAAACCATCTTAGAGAAAATAGTGGATTTAACAAGGCCTATTCTACCGGCCATAAATAGAGACTTACATTTCCAAGAAGAATGTTTATTATGAACATGATTAACTATAGTCATAAAGTTACATGATTTGGGTCTACCCTAAATAATTGGTACACCAATATAGGTGATTGGAAGCATGCCATTTTTTAGACCCAGGTCACTAATAATGTTACATTTTTTGCTAAAAGGGAAATTCTTCCCAAAGAAGTTGCAAGCTTTGTTCTAGCTAATGGTTTGACCAGAAACCTCTTCATAGTGTGAGATCATGTTTTTTAGGTTAAGAATGATTTATTTATCCCCCTGAAGGAAATGGATGATTTCAACTGCATAAAAAAGATGATTGTGAGTGTTCACATCTCTGGAGACACGAATGGGCTTTATTTTGTTCTAGCTTAGCCGCCTGTTGATTAGATGAATGAGGTAGTCTTCTGCGATTGAGAATGGAATGACAGTAAGGAAGTCACCTTTCCTGACACCTTTAGTGCATTTAAAATAACCTTTAGGATATCCATTGACCATGATAGAGATAGACACCGAGTTGAAGAGAGTTTTGATTGAAAATATAAAAGAGGTTCTAAAACCATAACCAAGGAGGATTTTGACGATAAAGCTCCAGTCCATTGTGTCAAAAGCTTTTTTGATTTCAAGAATAATTGCAATGTTTCCTCCCTATTGGTTTTATTCAAATTATTGACACACTCCATATGGAAGATAACCTTCATAAGCATACATGCACCCACCCTTTCACTGGTAAATCCCAATGAATTTTGTTCCTGGAAACACTAAAGGGATCTGATCCAAGCACATACATTATGAAGAATCCATATCTTGTCAACCGACTTGATGGTGGTGGTTTATTGGTGGAAGAGGATCCAGATGCACTTCATTAACACACACAAATTTGAAAATTATCTATCATGGGACGAGTATCATAATTTAAAGGTGATTTTCCTTGGCTTCTTTTCAATTTGCATATGTGTATTTCTCATTGTTGGAATGTTTCAAACAAGAAATTGAATCTAATAGGGAAAGGATAGTTTCACATATTGCTAAAATCAAAAAAAGTCATAGAGAAGGCTTGGAGAATTTTAAACTATAATCTAAAGCCGTTACTACTTAAAGTATCTGATTGGGACTCTACTTTTAAACCACACACATATAAAAACAGAATAGAACATGTTTGGGTTAAACGTCATGGCCTTAATTGGTTCTTTTGCCACACAAAAATTCTCAATGACATTGTTTCATGCATAGGAACCCCTATGAAAATCGATCACATAACATTAAATGCTGACTTTGGACACTTTTATAGAATTATAGTGGAAATTAATTTAGACTAAAAGCTTCCTAACACAATCTGCTTCACTGCAAATGAATACAAAATTGAAATATGAATTCAATAAGAGATGAATCCTTCATTTTGTAACCTTTGTAAAATTATATGTCACACAATCTATCACTTTAGAGTGATTAGAAAGAAAGTAAACCAGCCAATTGATAATGATTGGAAGGAAACTAGGAGGAATAAAAAATAAAAAGCTCCCATGATTGAGATATCTAAACCCCCCAAAAAGAAACCAGAAATCTAGGTCAGAAAAAACAATATAAAACAACTTGGGGGAACCTCTAATCCATTAATTAATTCAACAACTAATTAACATCATAAATCAATCATAAAAAAGTGAACAATTAATTATCCATTAAACATAAAAATAGTAAATAATTAATTAATAATTAATTATTCTTAGCAAGACAACTAAATAATAAACTCAACATTTAATTATCCAAATTCTCTAATAAGTCTGAACCCATCCACTCGATTAGTGATTTGTCCAGGTCTTTAACAATTTACATGTATGTTATAACCATCTCAAAACATGTTGGACAAAGCCCAAATATTTAGAAACCATCACACACAGTATGTCATATTTTTCTAACAAATCCATCCAAGATAACATAAGGTATGGGAAAATAATATGCATCAAATGGTACCCTTGGCCAACAGTCGTAACAATAATTAATTCACAATATTAATTTTTTTTATTAAATTTAATTAATTCAGAAATTAATTAATTAAGTAAATCTTATATATTTAACCAATCATCAATTAATTAACAATTTACCATTTAATGTGTAATAATTAATCCATCCTTTAATTATTACCAGTATCTAATATAAATTCTGAACATGTCAAATATTCAATATTCTAAATAATCCGTAAAATACACAATTTTATTACAACTAATGACTTGAAAATTAATTCTTCAATTAATTAACCTATTACCCATTCTGCCCATCAAAATAATTTAATAGTTTAATCATATCTCTTTAAAAAAATTAGAAAAACATGCATAAAATCAACACATGTTTAAGTCCTCATTAATCTCATGTGGTTGATGTCATTTAATAACATAAAAAATTTCATGAATCGACATATCATAATCATGGATACTCACATTCTCAATTTATTTAGAGAAGTTATAATTCCTAAAAAATGTCTTATGGATTTGCGACCCTACCTTGGGGTGGCATCATTTTAAATCTGAGGCGCTTTAACAAACTTTTTGGCAACCAATCTATAAATGGTCTGCAATCTCACATGAACACACCTTATATATATATATACACAAATATATATATATATATATATTCACATGCATGTCCTACAAAAATATAAATAATATTTAAAATTTTAAATAGGTACTTCGAATCATAGCAGTTAGGACCAACAGACTTCTAACTAGGTATCAGGGACTCATAGAAATTGTCAAACCCATAATTGAATGACCCGAAACAATACCACAGTTATATAACATTAACCAAAACATGATGGGAACACGAATATAAAACCCATCCTCCTCTCCTTTGTCAGAAAATTCCAGAATACGGTCTAAAGGGTCTTAAAAAGACCCTAGAACATCCATAGAACTGATGAAATAAGGAATCATAATAAATGTAGCGCCCGACCCCAGTTACCCAGAGTCAGTGCATTATTTCGTAACATTGGCATGATCACAACATATCAAGTCTCGAAAGACCGATTAGTTTAGTAGCCTTGGAAACACTAGATACATTCATAAAATTTACATTACATCATAAAGGGAAAAACTACAATAACAAAGTCTCCATAGTCCACACTCATATCCTCTTCTAAATATCCCTGCAGGTCATTCATTAAATACTTCTTCACATCCTGGAAAATATTGAATCATTGAAAGGGGTGAGGTCAGATGCTCAGTAAGGATAACAATATTGCAGATGCTTTCATAAATAAAAATTAACATTTAAGGCAATGTATAACTAAAACAATAGCCTTTTAAAACTTAAATTTCAGCATAATATGGAAAAAAATAAAATTAAATAATTCCATTTACTTACTGACATGGATATTATACTAGTCGGATAATCACATGCAATATCAATAACCACTTTCATGATGATGGAATGCATAATGCCAGACTATCTTAACCACGTAGCCAAGGCCTCGTGCCAAGACCACAAATAATATTTTTAAAGGCATCGTGCCAAGACACTAGTTTGTCTCATGAGACCTACCGATGCATCGAGGATCTATAGCGGGCTTCACCTGTCACTTATTAAGTCCAATGCATTCCTCATATGAATAGGATTAAACATATCATAAATCATAAAATAATCGTATCACTTAAAACATGCATAAAGGAAACATAAAATTTCCACATTTCAAACACAAGATATCAATACAATAAATTGATATAATAAAAACAATTTCAAAACCATTTTCAATAACAAAATTATAGGAAATTAAAAAATTGTATTTATTTTTCATTTAAAAAAAGTTATGGCTTGTAGAGGAAGCCGAAACTCAAATAATGGTCACGGCGGCGGAGAATCATTGTCGTCGCATACGTACTAAAAGGAAACATTCCTTTTTGTTGTTTATTAAAACACTTTGTATAAAAAGATTCCTTTTGAATAAACGTAAAAGTCAAAGGGGTTTATACACCGTATAAAAGAAAGTTGTGTATAAAACAAAATATGCCTCAATGAAAGGAGATTGAGACGAAGTATTTACCAAGATCATTTCTTTAAATAAAATAGATCTATTATGTGTATTCAATATATGTACACATAAATAAAGTACAAATACAATATAGGACATAATAATATCATAACATAATATGAAAGTTGGAGATTAACCCAAGAATGGAAATTGGGTTAAGAAATTCCCTTACCTCGTGTCCGACTTGACTCGACCGCTCTTTAACCTCCTGAATAATAAACTATAGTTAATCTATACCTTCTTAAGAACCTTTTTCAAGTTCATTATTCCTTTTATATAACTTATTACCATGTTATGAACATTATGTAATTATTTAAGTTAATAACGGTCGTTTTGTCGATCTTAGGTACTTGAGTCAAAAATAAACTTCTTATAATTACACTATGTTCATGTGGTAAAATATCCATATATACATAATTATATTCATGATGTAGATATAATATAAAACATATATATCTAGTATATAAATTCATTTATAATATTACTTAACATTTAGAGGTAAGAAATGAAATGCACCGTTCATGGAGACGGTAAGCCATACGTACGCATGAACGCTACTTTCATTTCTATTATGTATTTAATGGAATGAAGTTATAATTATATAAAATTATAATATAATTCAAGTATAATATAATTTATAATACCATTTACTCCACCCTTTATATATCCCACATATGGCATTAACGATTCAAATCACTTTGAGGGGGCGGTCGTCCGCACTTCCTAAAATGAAATTATCGCATTTACCTATAATGGAAATCATAAAGTATGCCATAAATGAGAAATACAGAAGCATAAGTAAAACTAAAACATAATATATATATCATATATGATAATAGTTTCATCATGATGGCGACCATTAGAGGTGTTAAAAGAATATTGAACAATCATCGTTTCGTTAGGCAGTATTTCGCCACCCATAGAAACAGTACGTTCATTAACAATTAGACGAAGGTGTGTGTAAGTGTAAACCAAATAAAAATAATAAAATCATCCTTGTATATTTTAGATACTGGTGTTGTTTCAAAGTAAAGTAATAAAAAGAGTTTAAGGGGTTGGAGAAGAAAAATAAAACAAAACAACATTAGAGAAGACATTATCTTAAAATCGGGTAACTCTTTTTGATTTGAGACAAAGGTTTCCTTGGGAAGACTTATGCCCAAAGTGAGGCTTATAAGAGTAATGGAGGAATGTTGAGAGAGTATATGGGCAGAGGTTGGCCGAGCCAAAAGGCTTTGAAGGTGTGAGTAAGGTGGTAGTGGTGGGGGCCTTTTATAAGACGATAGAAGGGGCACTCTTAGAAAGATTGAAATGTTACTTTATTATGAAATGATTTTTTCGGATTCTAAAGGTCCCACACTTATATATTTATAGGATAAGGTGATAAGGGTTCTAAATATACTCATCCAATAGGTTTTTGACAAGTTTAAGTCTTAGATTTTACATTATCTTTTTATTTTATTTAAATCGTTAATTAATGAGTTAATCGCTGCATCATCATGGTGTCATAAATAATTTAATTTATTTAATGTCTAAAAAATAAAAAAAAATATCATGATTTAGGAAATACTTTTATCATTATAATTAATATTTATAGTAAAATAAATTACTTCTATAACCCCATTTAAATATTGTTTTAGTAAAACAACTCTTGTTTGTGACATTTTTATTTTAACATTAAATAAAATGTTATTTATGTCATTTTCCTACCAAAGTGGCTCCATGGGGTCCCCAAGTTGACCCATGAATTGTACTGGTCATACATGACACATCCAATAGGGGTAGGACAAGTGTAAAGGTCATTCCATATTTTTATAACACTATTTTTACCATAAATTTAACTATGTACCTTTAATCGCGATTAATTAAACTTAAAAGTTACTATTCACCAAAAAATTATTTTAATCCCATCGAACCAAATTTTACTTTCTAATAACAACCATGTATGTAGGATTTTTTACAGTCAAATAACAGAAGTGGTAATGTATCATTTAAATGAAAAATCAGTTTTTTATCTACCACTTAGTGGTTTCACTATTCATCAAAAATTGAAGTTTTTCATAACAATGCAAAAATTTCCCCCGAAGATATAATTGATATTTTGAATTCAAAAATGATGTGTATTTTAAAAAATTCCAAAAATATAAGTTTCATTAATTAATTTTACAATTAATTCCCGATGTCACAACAAATAGCGTGTTTTTAAGAAATATATCAAAGGATTGACAATTATTTATATCCAATTTCAAAGTGAAACTAATTCTAATGACCACTATTGGATAAAATAGAAAAAATATATTCTAATTATAATTTAAAACCACTCAATATTATAATTTATCACTATAAAATATTTTGATTAAAAAAGTTGTTTTTAAGTATTTTCACTATTCATAAAAAATTGGAAGTTCTCAGAAAATTACAAAAAATTAATCTTTGGATAATTTCGATATTCCGAATACAAAAATGAAGTCCATTTTGAAATATAAAATTTATATAATTTCCAAAAGTGGGTATTACTATTCATAACTGCTACTTTGATTGGTCACGGCGTGTTAGAATCTCGAACTTTCATACAATGCAAGCTATTGCATTATTGAAAGAGAAGTGTATCGTGAATGCTTGGGGTGTTACATTCTCCCCACCTTCAATAATTTGTGTCCTCGCAATTTGAAAATGTTCTTCGAAAATAAAAGGTTGATAATAGAAAATACCTTTGTGGAAAACCCATATCGGAAATAGGGTTAATAAGAATATAACATTAAAAGAAAGAAAGAGAAGTACAAAGGTCACCCGAGATATCCCATACTAGGATTATATGAAAATATAGATATGGAAGAAAAACAAACCAGCAAGGTCTGATGGAGAGTAGTAGAAAACATGATTAGGAAAAAGCTAAAAATAAGAAAATCACAAACTTTTTATTGGTTAAATGGTAATTGACTCCCCTGTTGGAAAAGTTATCCGACAATTTTTTTGTTTTATGTTACCTTTTATAAAGATGAGGAATTTATTTAAGAGATTTTCTAAGAACGTAAGTAAACAAACTTACTTGTCGTGTAGACTTTCATTCCCTAATAAATTTTTACCACAAACCCATCTTTCACTCCAAATGGTTACAACACTCAAAAATATTCTATTTATCCTAATTGTATAAGGTTCTAAATAGTACCACATACCATTTAGATTAGGAAAACTATTTTTTAATAACCAGGGACTTCTTGTAGGCTAGTGGTTCGTAATAAAGGCCTGACACACTGTGGTTGTGGGTTCTATTCCTGCAGCTTTGTCCGACGCGATAGGTTTTGCCCCACCCTCTAGGTTGTCCTTTCCCTAAAACTATAGTATTATAATATTCCAAAAATAATCTTCAGAATTTTTTTTCCTTAAACAATACTATCAAAAGATCAACTTAATCCATTCCAACCTTTATGGTTATCCAAAATACCTCCGTCCAGACTTTCTTTAAAGGGTCCTTAAATTCCAAAATCAATTGTAACATTAGATTCCCCAAACAAAGTAATGTTTCTCTTATTGTCACATACTAAAAATATGATTTCCTTAATCATATTAAAACCTTAATGATAACAACAGGTACTGCAGTACAATCCTTATATATATCACATTATTTTTATAACCAGAATATAATCCTTGAGTCCAAAAGCACCAATACATTAATTATTCTTCTTCAACTGTAGTAACAACATAAGATTGTCCTTGATCCCTTGGCCTTTTCTGAGGTAAGATTCCCTGATGCTTAGAACATTCATTTCTATAATGCACATTTCCCTACAATTGTAGCATTAAACATTGATAGCCTCTTTCTTTCCCTTGCAATCACGAGCCTGGTGACCTTTTTCTCCACATTTATAACAAACTCCCATTCCTTTTAGGCATGTACTGGGGTGATTCTTCCCACAATTATCAAATAATGGAAAATCCTTATTTCCCTTTTTCCATTTATATGTCTCTTGTTCCACCATTCTCTTCTTCTCTTGCTTTACTTTATTTTCATAAGATTTAGAGAATTCCTTTTCTGTCTTGATAACACATGAGACAATATCTTTGTATGATGAGAAGGATTGTGAGACTAAGGCTCGACAGAGAAATGGTTTTAACCCATCAAAGAAAAGATCAATCTTACTTCTTGGGCTATGTTTATAATCTGCAGCATGACTCGCTAACCTTGTAAAGTTATCCTCATACTTTGCGACATTCTCATCCTCCTTCTGCCTCAATCTTAGAAATTGCCTTTCCATATCTGCTTGATGGTCATGTGGAAAGTATTTTTCTATGAAAAGATATTTGAACTCTCCCCATTCCATATTTGATACTTCTTCATCTTCCTTTGTGTTTTGAATCAGCAACCACCATTGATCGGCATCTCTAGTGAGGTGGTAGACTGCCAGGATAACATTTTCCCCTTCGCTACTCCCCAAGGAATGGAATATATTTTCTAAAGAGTTTATCCATTGATAAGCTACTAATGGATTTGTACCCCCATTAAATGTTGGTGGTTGTTGCCTCATGAATAGATCTAACATTGATCCTCCATGTTGTGGATCAGGGTGCTCCATATGAGTAAGGTTATTATTCATAACCTGAGTGAGTTGTCCCAGTATGGTAGTAAGTTGATCAGCACAAGTTGTATCTCCAGATCCACAATAATTATCTTGAGAAGGAGTGGAATCCCTACATGGAGTGAGTGAATTGATACTGTTTCCATTCCTCCCACTAGGTGCCATTTATAAAAATTGGCATAAACTAGATTAGTTTATGAATTAAAATACATAATTCCATACTTATAAAAAACTTAACATAAATTGAAATATTTATGGATATAATCCATAATCATAAAAATGATTTCTTTGACAAATTATATACTCATAACACTTCATAATGGTTTGTAAAGAAAATGATAATTATCCTAAGCATATCCCCCAAGAGTGTCATAACCAAGAGCGCAGCAAGGATCGTTGTCGTGCACCAGTTCGCGTTTGAGTCTAGCTCAAAGCGGTGTTTTCAGGTTTTACCCCTAGGTACATTTGTGCCAGAGCTGCCTCTACCTGCTCGTATCCAAACAGGGATGTATTGCTCAAAAAACTCAAAAAATCTCTATAATACCAAAATTATAGAAAGTTCTTATATACTAATCCTCAGAATCTATCTTTGGGCTATGTGCTCTAATCGGAGTTTATCTAAATCTAGCTTCCAAGTTCAGTACTAAAATGCCTCTGATACCAACTGTAGCGCCCCGACCCCTGTTACCCAGAGTCGGTGCATTATTTCATAACATTTTCATGACCACAAAAGATCAAGTCTCGAAAGACCGATTAGTTTAGCAGCCTTGGAAACATTAGATACATTCTTAAATGTTACATTACATCATAATGTGAAAAGATACAATAAAAAATTCTCCATAGTCCACAATCATATCCTCTTCTGACTATCCCTGCAGGTCATTCATAAAATACTTCTTCACATCCTGGAAAATATTAAAACATTGAAAGGGGTGAGCTCAGATGCTCCATAAGGATAACAATATTGCGGATGCTTTCATAAATAAACATTAACATTTATGGCAATGTATAACTAAAAAAAATCTTTTTTAAACTTGATCTTTAGCATAATATGGCAAAAATAAAATTAAATAATGTCATTTACTTACTCACATGGATATTCTACTAGTCGAATAATCACATGCAATATCAATAACCACTTTCATAATGATGGAATGCATAATACCAGAATATCATCACCACGTAGCCAATGCCTCGTGCCAAGACCACAAATATGATTTTTTCAAGGCCTTGTGCCAAGACACTAGTTTGTCTCATGAGACCTACTGATGCATCACGGAGCTATAGCGGGCTCCACCTGTCACTTATTATATCCAATGCATTCCTCATAATAATAGGTTTAAACATATCATTAACCATAACATAATCGTATCACATAAAACATGCATAAAGGAAACATAAAATTTCCACATTTCAATCAAAATATATCAATACAACACATTGATATAATAAAAACATTTTCAAAACCATTTTCAATACTAAAATTAAAGAAAATTAAAACTTTTTATTTATTTTTCATTAAAAAAAATTTATGGCTTGTAGAGGAATCAGAAACTCAAATAATGGTCACGGATGCAGAGAAGTCATTGTCACCACATACGTACGACAAGAAAACATTCCTTTTTTTCATTTAGTAAAATGCTTTGTATAAAAATATTCCTTTTGAATAAATGTAAAAGTCAAAGGGGTTTATAGACCGTATAAAAGAAAGTTGTGTATAAAACAAAATATGCCTCAATGAAAGGAGATTGAGACGAAGTCCTTACCAAGATCTTTTTATTAAATAAAATCAATCTATTATGTTTATTCAATATAAGTACACATAAATAATGTACAAATACAAGATAGGTCATAATAATATCATAACATAATTTGAAAGTAGGAGATTAATCCAAAGAATGGAAATTGGGTTAAGAAATTCCCTTACCATGTGTCCGACTTGACTCGACCGCTCTTTAACCTCCTGAATAATAAACTAGAGTTAATATATACCTTCTTAAAAACCTTTTTCAAATTCATTATTTCTTGTATATCACTTATTACAATGTTATGCACATTATGTAATAATTTAAGTTAATAACAGTCGTTTTTCCGATCATAAGTACATGAGTCAAAATTAAACATCTTATAATTACACTTTGTTAATGTGGTAAAATATCCATATATCCATAATTATATTCATGATGTAGATATAATATACAGCATATATATCCAGTATATACATTCATTTATAATATTAAATAACATTTAGAGGTAAGAAATGAAATGCACCGTTCATGGGGACGGTAAGCCGTATGTACGCATGAACGCTACTTTCATTTATATTTCATATTTAATGGAATGAAGTTATAATTATATAAATGTATAATATAATTCCAGTATAATATAATGTATAATACCATTTACTCCACCCTTTATACATCCCACATATGGAATTAACGATTCAAATCACTTTGAGGGGGCGGTAGTCCGCACTTCCTAAAATGAAATTATCGTGTTTACCCATAATGGAAATCATAAATTCTGCCATAAATGAGAAATAAAGAAGCATAAGGAAAACATAAACATTATATATATATCATATATGAAAATAGTGTCATCAATATGGCCACCATTAGAGGTGTTAAAAGAATATTTAACAATCATCGTTTCATGAGGCAGTATTTCGCCACCCACAGAAACAGTATGTTCTTTAACCATTAGACGAAGGTGTGTGTAAGTGTAAACCAAATCCATATCATAAAAACATCGTTTTATATTTTATATACTGGTGTTTTTTCAAAATAATGGAATAAAAAGATTTTAAGGGGTTGGAGAATCAAAACAAAACAAAACAACATTAGAGAAGACATTACCTTAAAATCGGTAACTCTTTTTCATTTGAGCCAATGGCTTCCTTGGGAAGTCTTCTGCCCAATGTGAGGCTTCTAAGAGTAAGGGAGAAAAGTTGACAGAGTATTTTGGTAGAGGTTGTCCGAGCCAAAAGGCTTTGATGGTGTGAGTAAGGTGGTAGTGGTGGGGGCCTTTTATAAGAGGATAGAAGGGGCACTCTTGGAAAGATTGAAATGTTACTTTGTTATAAAATGATTTTTTCAGATTATAAAGGTCCCACACTTATATATTAATAGAATAAGGTGATAAGGGTTCGAAATATATTCATCCAATAGGTTTTTGACAAGTGTATGTCTTATATTTTACATTATCTTTTCATTTTATATAAATCGTTAATTAATGAGGTAATCGCTGCATCATCATGGTGTCATAAATAATTTAATTTATTTAATGTCTAAAACTTTTAAAAAAAATATCATGATGTAGGAAATATTTTTATATTTTTAAATAATATTTATAGTAAAAAATATGACTTTTATAACCCCATTTATTTTTTTTTGTTAAACAACTCTTGTTTGTGACATTTTTATTTTAACATTAAATAAAAAGTTATTTATGTCATTTTCCTACCAAAGTGGCTCCATGGGGTCCCCAAATTTACCCATGGATTGTATTTGTCGGCCATGAAACATAAAATATGATTAGGACAAGTGTTAAGGTCATTCCATATTTTTATAATACTATTTTTACCTTAAATTTACTATATACCTTTAATCGCGAATAATTAAACTTAAAAGTTACTATTCACCAAAAAATATTTTAATCCCATTGAACCAAATTTTACATCCTAATGAGAACCATGTATGTCGGATTTTTGAAAATCAAATCACAGAAGTTGTAATGTTTCATTTAAACGAAAAATCAGTTTTTTATCTACCACTTAGTGGTTTCACTATTCATTAAAAATTGATGTTTTTCAGAACAGTGCCAAAACTTCACCCTAAGCTATAATTGATATTCCGAATTCAAAAATGATGTCTATTTTAAAAAATTCCAAACTTATAATTTTCATTAATTAATTTTACAATTAATTTCCGCTGTCACAACAAATAGCGTGTTTTTAAGAAATAATATATATCAAAAGATTTACAATTGTTTATGTCCAATTTCAATGTGAAATTAATTATAATGACCACTATTGGATAAAATTGTAAAAATATATTCTAATTATACTTTAAAACCAATAAGTAGTATAATTTATCACTATAAAATATTTTGATTAAAAAAGCTATTTTAATGTATTTTTCTCTATTCATAAAAAATTGGAAGTTCTCAGAAAATTATTAAAAATTCAACTTTGGATAATTTCGATATTCCGAATACAAAAATGAAGTCCATTTTAAAATATAAAATTTATATAATTTCAAAAAGTTGGTATTACTATTCATAACTGCTACTTTGATTGGTCGCGGCGTGCAAGAATCTCGAACTTTCATACAATGCAAGCTATTGCATTATTGAAAGAGAAGTGCATCGTGAAAGTTTGGGGTGTTACAATAAAACCCGAACCATAGAGTTTTGGATGAGAAAAAATGATGGGGGAGGATCCAAACAGATGATAAAAATCACAAAACTAAGGCAGATAGACTCACCTTGGCGAGACAAAAAATATTCGAGAATACACCAGGAGGATTCAATGACACGAAGAGGAGATGGTCGGGGGGTTGTAGCATGCCTCGAAGGAGGTCCCCCATGAGTTCTTATTGTTCCCCTCATATGGTGGTGCACCATCCTCATGATCTATCCCCAAATTATCAATTACAACCTAGATAAACTAATAGTATTAATATAATAATAATAACATTTATTATTCTCAATTAATATATTGTTACTTCATTGACTAACCATTAAATAAATGTTTCACAATTAATTATGAAATCCCCCATAAATCATCAAATAAAATTAATTCAATAATAATAATAATTTCATTATTATTATTATTTTTAAATATTTATTTTACAAAAAAATAAATAAATAAAGGCATTTTAAAAACCAGGTAATCGCACAGCTAACCCACACCATTTGACTAACCGTGTAGAACATGATATCTACATTTAAAATGGCCTAATTATATTAAACCCAAATCAACATTTAATCCAAATTTAATTTTTCCATTTTAAAATGACCCTTCTTCGATAATGCTCAACTCTTTATTTACTCATTATTTATTTAATTCATTCACAAAATTTAATTAAATAATTTCCCCACTTCAAGTTTTTTTAAATAAATTCTCTCAACACAATTTAATTAAATTTAAAAACTCCAACTCATCATTATTTAATTAATTATCTCAACACAAGTTAATTAAATAAAAACCTCCCCTACATTGCAATTAATTAAATTTTTATTGGAAACTAATTTAATTAAATGAAACCCCAAAAAATCCATTGTTATTATTATTCATAATAATAATAACAACCACTCATAAAACTATAATAATTATAATTGCATGGTAATTATTATTGTTATTAAACCTTAGATAAAACCCAATACCTCTTATTAAATAAAAACACTTCATTATTAATTACGAAACTCTTTATTTAATTAGAAATTTCATTGAGATTCCCAAAAGCCTCATTAATTTCACAAAACTATTAAACCTCATTAGACATCTAATTAAAATAATTTAACATAAATGTTACACCCCATTAAATTAAAAATTATTCTTCATTCATTATTCTCTTAATAAGAATTTCAAAATTAGTTATGAAACTCCCAATATATTACAATATCATTAATATGATAAAAACATCAACCCATAACCGAAAATTTAATTACCATAATTATAATAATTATTCCATTCATAAAACTAAAATAATAATAATAATATCATTATTATTATTTTTTAAACTCTTGAAAACCCCAACACCACCACTTAATAACAACACTTCATTAAATCTGAAACTCCTCAATTTATTAAATTCTTCTTTGATAATATCAAAACCCAGATTAAATTATCATAAATGATACACTCCTTTAACGAAAAATTAATATCACAAAGTATCCAAATAGTTTATGACTCCATAATAATAATAATAATAACATTATTATTATTAGCAGATTCCTCCATTTAATAATAAATGGTCCATTAATAATTATAAAACATTTTATTTAATTAAAACGGTTCTTGGATAAACTCAAAATCCACAATAAATTTTGGAACGTAATTTAATTAATTCTTTACAATTACTCTAATTAGAAACCCACAATAATATTTATAATAATAACTTCATAATAATAATTATTATTATTATTATTAAAACTATTTTTTAATTAATATCAACATCTCATATAATCTTATTTAATTAAATTACATAATTTATTAAATAGCTTAAACTACACGGGTTGGACAACAACTGTACACTGCCTAAGAAGATTCATTAAAGTGGAATTTTCTAAATTCGTTGCTCCTGAGACTCAGCGAGACACCCAAAAAAAATTATCAGGTAATTAATTAAGTCCAAAAATGACACATTTAGGTGTTCCAACACATGGAATAAAATTATAGAGATCAGATTAAAAAAATGACTCTTCGATAAACTGAAAAAAATTGAAAACCTTTGTATTTTAATAGGGCTCAAAAACACAGGTCTTTACAAATATACCCTCCTTAAAAAATTCTCATCCCCGAGAGGCCATTAGGTACAACTACTAAAACAACTGACCTACCATGTTCATTAAGAAGATTAGTCAAACTATTACTGGGAAACTCTATTCTAAAAGCTCAACATCAGCTGCTGACACTTTATAAAAAACATAGTGACAATACCCAACATAGGATTTTCCATGATGTCTCATGAAAAGATCAGCCTCTTACCAGCACATGTTTTTAGAAAACATTAATGAATGCATGTAAAATTCCTCGAACCATGATCAACACATCCAACATTGATCATAAAAACCGTAGCATAAACTTATCGGCATTCCATAACACTCGAGTACCCAGAAGTCCTCTCGAGTAGTGAAACGAACTTACTTTAACGACCTAGAACATTCTAAGGGTACTACCTACCACAAGTTAGTCCCTTACGAAACATAATCGTTGACCTTCTATCATTGTCATGAAAAACTAAAATCACAAGGTTCAAAAAAAACCTTTAATTTTTAGGAATTTTAATTAATTCATTTCAACCATTTAACATTTTACCGAATTTCAACAAACACACAGGTAAATCTATTGAACAAGTCATTTGGTTTTCAAAACAATGCCCTATAGAAAAAATAGGCATGCTATCACAAACATCCTCTTTATCATATAACATTTAGCGTTATTCAAATATAAATAGGAAATTTTTCATCTAAATTTATTTTTCAGAAAAGGATACCTCCAAAGGTCTCATTTATTCAATCTGGGTTCTTCAAATAGCTACCCAACAACAGTCCATTACAATAAAAACTTAGTAGTTTTTTATTTGGAACAATTTACAATCATATTATGGTTGTTTAAGGATCAAACACATGGGCGGCCATCTACCAATCGATAAGGTGACCATACAACTTATTGCTGGAATTTGGCTCCCATTTATCACAATCAATTTTTATTTAACATTTTATCTTTAAAATCCCTTTAATATATTCAAAGTATCTCTAACATGTCAGAATAAGTAGTAACATAATACCATGATATAACACATAAACATGGCACAAAATAAAAACGTGCTAATAACTGAAGAAATATGGAATATAATCACTCATGAATGTAAAATATATCACCAAAACATTCTATCTAGAGAGGCATGCTAAAGAAGATTACAATATGGCATTACACCCAAGGAACACAATCCAAATTAGAAAAAATACTACTATGAAACTATATGGAATGTTATATCATGGGATGTGAGTCTCTAAGTGCATAAGATAATGCATGTATGAAACTTTCGTTATATATCAAGGCAAGAGAATTATTTTATTCAAAAATATCCAAATAAATAAATAGCAGAAAAGACACCAGTCACTCAAGGTGAAATTATGTCAAGTATAACCTCTAATTGTACAAACATCAATTCACATCCCTGGCCACTTGGTCATTTCCCATAGATTAGGTGATCAGTCCCAAGCATGACTATTAACCCATGGACCGACACATTCCTAGTCTCCTGCCTACCAACCCCAAAATAGTAAGACAAAGGAAATGAAACCCTATGATACCACATTGTAACATCCCGACCCGATTCACCCTTGAACTAGCGGTTAGACCGATCGCCATATGACCTCAAGCCCGTCTCCCCATATCTAAAGGCTTTCGACTAGCATTGAGGGTCTAAGGATTGTAATTGGGGAGACTATAACCTCTTATCAGAGTTGCACAGCGGTATGTCATAGAAAATAACAAAAAATGGTTATAAATATCGGATGCAATCTAATAAATGATAAATCAGCAAAAGGAAGATTTTATAAATCTTTTACAAACCAATGGACGATGCCAATTATACAAAATATCAATGCATGACATGATAATGTTACAAAAAATGAAAAACAATGAACAAAACAATATTCTGAACACTCCATTACAAAAAAATGTAATTACTCCAAACTCCGAGGGAGGTCTCCTCAAGAATCTCGAGTTTCTGCTTAGTCTTTTACTCATATCTTCTAAGTAAATTCAAATAGCACAATACTGCAACCAAATATAATATACTAGGGTACCCATGTGCAATGGAAACATGAGTAGGATGTGAGATATAAATCTCAAAAGGCCGAGACCACCGGTGTCTACCCCAAATCTAGATATTAAATAGAAAATTTAAACCATGTGAAAGCATGCATAAATAATGTAAGTAGTACAAAGTTACTATATACCCAAGTAACTACTTTAGCCCTAAGATGGTGCATGAAGGTGCATTATACATGTGTCTATCATAATCAACAATTATTACATAATATTTGTTTAATTTTTAATTAATAAATCCACATTAAATTATGAATGTCTCGAGATTCATCCTAAGCTTAACATCCCCTGTAAAAGTCATTCACCTTAGAATTCACTAAAGACCATCTACGTAATAAATGTGAAGAGCGAATACAAGATTGTTATTTGTCTTGGATAATGCATTGTAAGTTATTCAATTTAATCTCTCATTTACTATGTCTGAGCTCGTCCACTAAAATAGTGATTCCCTCCTGCGTCCATCCACTAACAGTGATTCACCCAATTCATTAATTATTATGAACCCTTTCTTATATTCAATTCAAAATTCATTATGGGACAAAAATTTTAATTAACCATTAATTCATTTCATGTATGACCAATTGAACCCACAGTAGAATGTCCATTAATGAGCGTAGAACATCATTTATAGCACCCTCGTGAGTATTTGGAGAATCATTCCTTGTCTCACAACCCATGGGTATTTGGAGAATTAGTCCCTAACCCATAAAAAATTTTTCATGCAAGCAAGGTATATAACACCATGTCTAGAACCCTCTATGTTTTTTGAGAATCAGTCCTTGTCTCACAACCCATTTATAAATCATACGTATATATTTAACATTGTTGTAGAAAATCCTTGTTTAGAACCTAGTGAGTATTTGGAGCTTCAGTCCTTGTCTCGAAACGTTTTTTATCAATCATAAACATATATTTATCATTGGTGTAGAACACCATGTATAACACCACAAAACCATCCATTAATCAATTCAAAAATTAATTGATTCAATCCATTAATTAATTCAAAAACTAATCAACAACATAAATCAGCCATCAAATAATGCCAACAATTAATTATCCATTCAATATATCAATAGAAAATAATTATTTAACTATTAATTATTCTTAGAAATCCAACTAAATAATAAACTCTAAATTTAATTATACAAATTCTTTAACAATTCTGAACCCGCCCACTCAATTAGTGATTCATCCAGGACATTAACAATTTACATGGACGTTATATTCATCTCAAAACAAATAGAACAAATCCCAGATATATAGCAACCATCTCACAAAACATTTCTTATTTTTTAACAACTCCATCAAAGACACCTTAAGACATAGAAAAAATAATACGCATCAAATGGTACCCTTGGCCAATAATCATAACAAAAATCAATTCACAATAATAATTTAATGCATTAAAATTAATTAATTCAACAATTAGTTAATTAAATAAATATTATATATTTAACCAATAATCAATTAATTGACCATTTACCATTTAACAAGTAATAAATAATCCATCTATTAAATATTACCAGTTTCCAATATATATTCTGAACACTTCAAATATTTAATATTCTCAATAATTAGTAAAATACAAAATTTTATTACGACTAATGACTTGATAATTAATTATAAAATAAATTATCCTATAACCCATTCTGCTCATCTAAATCATTTATCTGTTTAATCATATCACTATAACCAAATTAGAGAAACATGCATAACATCAACAGATGTTCAAGTGCTCATCTATCTCAGGTCGGTGGTTTCATTTAATAGCATCAAAAGTTCCATGCATTGACATATAATAATCAAGGAAACTCACATTCTCAATTTATTTAAAGAAGTTATAATTCTTAAAAAAAGTGTAATGGATTTGGGACCCTACCTCAGGGTGACACCATTTTAAATCTGAAGCGCTTTAATATATATGGAGACAACCATTCCACAAATGGCCCAAAAATCACTAGAGCACACACCATATATATATACACACACACATGTCCTGAAAAAATATAAATAAAAATCAAAATATTAAATAGGTACACAAAATCAAAACAGTAAGGACCCACACACCTCTAACTAGGTAATGGGGACCCATATAAATTATAAACCCCTGAATTGAATGATGTAAAACAATACCATGGTTATATATCCTTACCCGACACATAATGGAAAATCGAAAATAAAAACACATCCGCCTCACATTTGTCAGCAGATGTCGTTATACATTCCAAAGGGTCTAAAGGGGCCCCATTCACATCCCTAGAACTAAAGAAACTATGGAAAACAATAAAACCCCAACATTAAAGTTTTCTCTATGAAAATAGTGCAAGGGGGAAGCCAAACGGCTGATGAAAATGAAAAAACAAATACATAAAGACTCCCCTCACTGAGACGAACAAGATTCAAGAAAACACTGGGATGATTCGATCACACGAAGAGGAGCCAATGAGGGGGGTGTAGCGCACCTCAGAGGAAGGGACTCTTGCACTTTTGTTGTTCCTCCCTTATGGTGGTTCACCACCTTAATTTTCTATCCCCCAATTATAATTTACTCCCAAGATAAACTAATAGTCTTAATATAGTTATAATAACATTTATTATTCTTATTTAATATAATGTACTTCAATATTTTACCATTAAATAAATGTTTCACAATTAATTCTGAAATTCCCCTTTAATCAACCAATTGAATTAATACAATAATAATAATAATATACTTATTATTATTATTTTTAAATATTCCTAATATTTAAAAATAAATAAAAAAGTGCATTTTAAAAATTCGGTAACCGCACAACTGACCCACAACATTTGACTAACCGTGCACAACCCGATATCTACATTTAAAATGGTTTATTTAAATTAAAACCAACCCCACATTTAATCATCATTTAATATTACCATTTAAATTTATGAATATTTGATAATAACCAACTCCTCATTTACACATTATTTAACTAAATTCATTTACAAAATTTAATTAAATAATTATGCCACTTTATGTTTTTTAATAAATTATATCAACAAAATTTAATTAAATTTAAACACTACAACTATATATTATATAATTAATTATATAAAAAAATTAATTAAATAAAAACTTTCACTTCGTATCGATTAATAAAATTATTATTGACCAATAATTTATATAAATTAAACCCCTTTAAAAATCTATTATTTTTATAAGTCATGATAATAATAACAACCACTCATAAGACCATAATAATAATAATTGCATTATTATTATTATTATTATTCATCCTTGGATAAAACCCAACACCTATTATTAAATAAAATCACTACTTTATTAATTACATAACTCCTTATTTAATTTGATGTTTTTTTAAATACCCAAAAGACTTATTAATTTTAGGTAACTACTACACTCTTTTAAACATCCAATTAAAATATTTTAACATAAATGTTACACCCCATTTAATTTAAAACTCAACTTCATTAATTATTATCTAAAAATAAATTTCATAAATAATTTTGAAACACCCAATTTATTACAATATCATTAATATGATAAAATCTCCAACCCATAACCCCTAATGTAATTTCCATAATAATAATAATAATTACATTCATAAAACTAAAATAATAATAATATAATCATTATTATTTTTCAAACTCTTGATAAACCAAACACCACTACATAATAAAAATGCTACATTAAATCTGGAACTCCACATTTTATTAAATGTTTCTTTGATAAGATCTAAATCCAAATTAAATTCTCAGAAATGATACTCTCCATTAATATGAAATTGAAATCTCAAAGAATTAAAATAATTTATGACACCATAATAATAATAATAACATTATTATTATTAGAAAATTCCTCTATTTAATAGTAAATGGTCCTTTAATAGTACAAAAAAAAGTTTTTTAAATTTAAATGGTTCTTCGATAAACCCAAAATCCACATTAATTTCTTCAACTATCATTTAATTAATTCGTTATCAATGATTTAATTAAACAACCATGATAATATTATTAATAATATCATAATAATAATAATTATTATTATTAAAACTATCTTTTAATTAATAAAAATCTCTCATATAATATTATTTATTTAAATTAAATAATTTATTAAACAGGGTAAAATGAACAGGTTGGACTACAACCATGCGATGCCTATGTAGATTTGTTAAAGTGGACTTTTCCTGATCTGGTGCTCCCGAGATTCATTGGGACACCCACTAAAAATTAACATGTTATTACGTATGTCCAAAAACAACACCGATAGGTGTCCCAAAACATGGAATAAAATTCCAGAGATCAGATAATGAAAATGTCCCATCAATAAACAGAAAAACAAATTGAAACCCTTCATATTTTAATAGGGTTCATAAACACAGGAATTTACTGTTCAATCACTAATTCTAGTTCACATAATCTAATTATTTTCTGATTATATAAATATTTATATTTAAAAACAACTGTTAAATGGTTTTGGAGAATAATAAAATTAATAATTGAAATTTAAATGACTATCAAAATAAAATTTTTATTAGAATGAATGGTCTTTTCTTAGTGTTTGAAAATGGAGTTTCATTGAATTTTTATTTGATGTTTAACTTAAATTTCATTATTATTTATATGAATCCTAATTAAAAAATTAATTTACTTTTAATTTTTTAGTGTGTGACATTATCATTTAATTATCCTAAAAAACCACACCTACTACAATTATCAAATATGATAACTCCTTAATGGAGAATTCAATTGGAAAAAGTCATGCTTGAACCATATGTCATTTAATCCTTTCAGGAAACCCTACCTCCAATGTATGAAGGGTTTTCTTAAGAGATGGGATGGAAAATAAGGAATGAAATAAAATGAATGAAATTTGAAATAATTTCATTTTAGAAGACCATATCACATGTAATATACTCTCACATCCTCCACAAACATCTTAAAAATTATTGAATTGAAGGAAAATAACAATGAATTTTGTGGAACCTCCACAATAGCCAAGAATAAGATTTTTTACTTGCCATTACAATTTGAGAATAGATAATTTTAGAAATATTAAATATAGAGAGATTGAGATTATGATGTATGAGAAAAAGGTATATAAGATTAAAGAGAATCATATTAATTAAAAAATGAATGATCATTACATTGGAAAAGATAATTACAGCAAAATGAAGAGAATGAAATACTAAAGCATCAAATTTGTCCTTCTCAAGAGCATCCCTTACCAATTTATCTCCACTTACATTCACACATATCTTCATATATATTTCCATGAAGGAGTACGTGGGTGTCATAATAGACTATTAATGGGTTTCCGGACATAATGTGTCATCAATGGTAAAAAAATTGGTTCAATAATTTCACATCTGAAGTATACGTTTGGTATCCCTACATGTCGAACGAATTATATTATATTTTCACTATAATGTTTTTATAAATTTTCCTTCACTTATTTTCCAAAGAATTACAAATACATCCACTATGTGTAAAAGTATTTATATCTAATTTACTACATAAATTAATTCTAACTAAGAATATTCATTGAATTTTATAAATTTTATTTTTGATCCATTTATAACATCGAATTTTGTAAAATCATTTGGGGCCATAGTACTAAATTTTGTATATTTATTTTATATTTTTAATTGTAGAATAATATCCCTATCTTTTCATCCATATAGGATATATAAAAACATTATAAAAAATCTATAGATCTGTGAAATGATTCTATGGCCTAAATTATGAGCTTATATTGGGAATCTGAAGGTTTGATTCAGATCAAGGTCTAGAAAAATGAAAGGAATCTCAATATATATTTAAGCTTAAAAAATCGGTTTTCTTAAATTGAATCATTATATAATATGTTATGGCCAGAATATATAAATAAAATAAAATATTTAAAACCCAAAATTAGTTTATTTTTCCAATTATAACCAATAATATTCTAAAACAATAAAATGTGACAAATGAAATTAATGTATAAATTTTTTGGATAAAACTATTAAAAGGTATTTAAAAATATACATTATAAATGAGTTTTTGAATTAATTAAATAATTAATAAGGGGTAGGGATACATGTTATTCATTATGATCGTGATGTGTTCTCATTAATAATTTCAAATTTTCATTTATCAATCATTATTACTAATAAAAAATTTGTCTTCACCCTATGATGACAAACCAACCTAAATGAATCTCTTTTCATGATTCACCAGAAATTAATTATAAAATTCATGAATCTAAATCATGGTTATTATATTTGGACTGATTGAAATAATTGTATAACTTGGTATGTTTTCTAGTAGGAACTCAACTACACATCCTAGATTATGAATGAGAAACTCATCTTGAATGTCATTATCAAACTCCCGCACAATTGAACTTTCATTTTTGTTGAGTTTATCACCAATAATATGATACAAACAACCATTGTTAATGTGAATAAATATCCATTCAATAAATGAGATTTCAATAAGAAGTGAATATTTATCATCAATTATATATATGGTCCTGGTATGGTTTGAAATATAAATCATCACACCTATTACTCGAAAATTGATGTAGGATATATGTAGTGAAATAAAATCAATGCTTAATAAAATTTCTAATTAAACAAGAGTGATAATAATGAGGTTTGCAGGAAGAAATTCCCATAATAGACAATTTTAGGAAAATAAGAGTATGGATATGAGATCATCATACTATTGATGATTCTCAAAACTAATTCCATATATATTCATTGTGTTTTTAATGTTAAACCATTACATAAATATAAAAAAATAGTGGGTTGATAAAATATTTAAAAAATTAATTATAAGTTCTAAAGTGGAAGATATGGGTACACTCCAACAAATAATTTTCTATCCCCTCATTATAAATAGTGATCGAATGATATTTACCTTTTTCTAATGGATTATGAGATTAATAATATTGGGTATTATAATTATACTTCTAGATTTAGTACTATTTATTATAAACACCATATATAATTCATTTCAAAAATTGGAATGTGGGAGGTGCAGTAGCGGGAGTGTTCTTCAATTCCATTAAATTAACAGGCTCATAAATTTCTTTTTTAAATATATAGGCTTTATGAATTATCTATAGACATTTAATGAACATCCCATTTCAATTTATGATGTTCCCTAAATGGAATTCTCCATAGTAATGAATAATATATTGCTTGAATCTACATATATACTAATTATTCCATATTTATTGCTTACATTTCAGCTTACTATGCTTCCACATCACCCAAAACATCTAATTATTCCTTTAATCAATAAAAAAAAATTGTATCCCACACCTGATCATGATTTACCTTGGGTTTTATAGTGTCCCTACACTCCTCCATGACTCCCTTTTCGCGCTCTCATTCTCGAATATCCTCTCCAGTAAGTTTCTTCACCATCGCCTACTCTACCTCCGTGTGCTCCACCTCCCCACGCTCCACATCTGTGTGCTCTGCCTTCACCACCTCTTCCTTTGGATCCTCCTCCTATAGATCCTTTTCAACCATCTACTAAAACTTTAGGTCGTACATCCAGCTCTTCTTCTCCCCCTATAATTCTCATGCCCTTGAGGGAAAAGTGAGAAACCCATTACTTGGAATTTAGATTCATTGTAGAAATTTTTGTCGAGAAAAATCATCTTTGGAATACTTGTGGAGTTTCATTGACTTTTCACATCATGTTAAGGATGTATCGATAATGAGATCTCACTATAATTTCTTTCTCAATCTAAGAGGGTCATTATATTCTCTCTAATATTCACTATTTACATCATGTTGTATTTATCAATTGTAGACCTGCAATTTAATTTCTATGAAAAACACTAGAATATATTGGATTTGAAAATTTTAATGTCAGAAATTTTAATTCATCTCAAGAGATCTTTTGATTCACAGAAGATAATTAATACTATGGGAAACTCTAGATTATTTCACTATATCTTCTTCATTGAAATTGGATTTATTTATATTTGGTGTTGATCTTCATTTTATGTTATCTAATGTGAATAATTGTACAAATGGTTGAGAATTAATTGTATAAGAATGTTTTTGGTATAATTTTAATTTTCAAACTATTACTCCTTGATGGTTTCTTTTTCAGTTTGAATTACATTTCATGAAAATATTTTCCCATTAAGCCTATTTTTTTTCTTCCTCTTCAACTATTTTTTGTGATTCTTGGTTTTATGGTTGTTTGGTCTTGTATGATAGAGTTTTCTCAATCCTTGTTGAATCTTTTCATAGAAGTACTCGTTGTTATGCAACAATCAACTTTCTTTTATGGGTTTTGTGATTTTATTAGTTTTATAGTACATAGTTTTGAGATAAATGGGTCTATTTGGTAATTGTGGTTCCATATTCTATCTTCTCATTGGTTCTTGTTTAGTTGGAAATTAGTTTTTGTGTTTTCATCTTCAAGACTATCTCATTGAATACAATTGTTCTCAATTGGTCTTCCTTAGAGAATTTGGGCCATATTACTGGATTCTTCGATGTTGTAGTATTTTTTTGGACATATATTTACTTGGGCTGAATAATAATGGAATCCTTTAATAATTATTTGGATAATATTCTAAAATTATACATGACATATCTTTGGATTAATCACTTTTTGTTTTGTTTTATGGAGTTTATTTAATGTTGGTGCAAGCTCATTGTGCCTTGTACAAACATTTTACCCCTTTTTTGTTTTACTAAATTTAAATGTGTAAATTTTCATTCAAATAAACACTTCATTATGTTACAACAAAAGTTCTATGTTATAATAATATACATCTTTTTCACAATGATAACATCATTCAACTGAACTTATTTTCAATAAGTCTATTGTTACAAAGACAAAATGAAGAATTTGGTGCATATATAAGACCTGCATACACCCATTATATTCTTTTCCATTAAACATGCCAACATATAGGAATGTTGTAGATATTGTGAATGAATCAACAGTTGTCTCAGTGGCACAATATGTACAACCCATTCAAGTAGACAATGCGTTCATTTTGTGTTCAGTATTATTTCTTCCCCATTTCTCAATAGTAATTTTTCTTTCCATTGATTTATTGAAGAAATATTCTCTAATTTTATTTATTAATGTTTTTTTGAAATCACTGCAACATTGTTATACTAACCCATTGTATGTTTGATCCAAGGTCAGGGGTACCAAATAAGGGTACATTGTCATTGTAATGATGAAATTTTGGACTCAATCGATGGTTATTTTATTATTTAATTTATAATTATTGTTTTGTTAACCAAGAGTAATAAAAATATGGTTGATCGTAATCAATAGAGGTTATAGGTATGTTCTCGAGGTTATGGTTATCAAGTAATGGAATTGTATCAATGTAATGTAGCCAATCAAAATTTAATCGATGGTTAGTTTGTTATGTGTCCATGATGAAATAACATTTTCCCCTCTTATTATTTTTATTTTTTATTTTCGTTCCTTCATTTTATATTAAATATTTTGTCAATATGAATATAGAATGTTGGATTATATTTTTTACCCTAGAAACATAATAATGTTTCAAAGCCTTCTATATACTTTCTTTCTACTCCGGATATCTTTCAACTCTTGGTATAGCCTCTTTCTTTTTCATAATATTGTTTCTAGTCATACTATATAATATATTTATCACCAACTATATATATTATTTACCCCAAAAAATTCATATTTATAAAACATTGATGTCATTCTGATAGTTGGAAATTATGACTGGGATGGTATGTTATGTTTCTGAACAAAAACCACATGCAAGAGTTTTTTATTATAGTATTTCATAAAATGAATTATTGTAATGTCATGAAATTTTTTATATTTGTTGAAAAAAATTTATACATGACATTATATTTCTATTTTTAGTATAACAATCTACATGTTTCTTGCAATCAGTATGCACTTCAATGATTTTGGAAAAGGGGTTTCTCTCCATTGATAGTAGTATTATATTTGTTTTCTATCTGTGTTTATAGAACACACAATGTTTTTTTATGTTCTAATATTCACAGTAAAATGCCATTTTTTTCTTTGGAGGCATTATTTAATATAGAAAAGATGATGTTGTAATCTTTTTTAGTATTAGTTGTGTATGTTACTAAATTATGTCTTTAGTCAGCCTCCACAATTCATGTCATAGAGAAATTGCATATGGATAAGATGTTATGAATCATCAGATGAGGTGTGTTTTATCTTCTCATTGATGTTCCTGGAATCGGTATCGTATAAAAACTGTTTATCTATTTGGCTCAATGAATCATGAGAAAAACAAAAAAAAAATTATATCATCAAAACTCACCTATGATTAAATAGCTAGAGCCTCCTAAAATGTACAGATTCTAGGCTCATTGTTGTTTCATTATTTGATTCATGTTCTTCAAAATTAAAGGATATTCATGAATTATATATTGTTTCTATGTTACATGATCATTTTAATGGATCCTAATGTTCATAAATTTTTTATTTAAATTAGGTTACCTTATTACCATCTCCAATTAAAGAAAGTAGTGGTAACACATATTTAATGTAAATCTTCTTATATCTTTTTTCTATTATTTCTAATTTATATTTTTTTCACTTATGTTGCTTACTCAAGTTTTTGACATGAAATATTTATGTATTTAATGAGGTGTGACATCGACAATGAATAAATATTGTGGCCAAATGATCATGTATCTTCTCAAAGTTTCAGCTGAATCATGCTAAAAGGATTGATTGGAAAACATTCATTCTATTTTTTATTACCTTGATTAACCTCTTTTAAAAGGATATGGATGCTCATTTATTCAATATTTCTTTATGTTTTCTTAAACCCATTTAGATAGGATTGTGAGAGAGTTTGGAATAATCTTTTAAATCGACTGTTAAGATCTTTCATTTAATAAACAATTGTAAGATGAAATTTTACCATATATAATGTAAATGTTTACAAGATATTTTTTATTATAGATATTTTTGGATGTAGATCATTATTAATTAATTTATATTAAAATCTACTAAATGATTATTTATTACGTTCATTGAGTTGAAAAATAATAAATTCTAATATTTGATAATTAATTTTCTATCTCTTTATTCTATTATTAATAGTTTGGAATCTGTTAAGCAAGATACTTGAATGTCATGCATTGTGATCAACATGCCCCGACTAACTAGAACTATCCACACTTGAGATTCATGTAATCATGTAGGTGCACTCATCCATTTCATTTAGACATTTATCACTCTATTATTCTAAGCGGTAATTCAATATGTATTGTGGAAATCATATCTATAACCCAATATTATATCATAAAATCTAACTGTGGTTTGGATAGATTTTCCCATACTGATTCCTTGTATGAAGATAAAATAGAAAAATGAGGGGGAGGATTTTTTTTTTCTTGGTTGTTACCTCTTGAAGTAGAAAGATAAGTGTCTTGACAGCTGATTGAGTGATGTAACTGAGAAAAAGGTGGACACTTCAGTTGAAACCTATCCATTTCCATTTCCTTATTCATTTTATTTTCCCATAATGTTCTAAAACATTGATATATTTGTTTATTCAATTACCATTATGAATCATATTACAGTTTATTATGTATGTTCACCTAACTCTAACATCCTCATTCAGACATTATCACTATCACCCATACTATAGGTATGTTGTTATCATTAAACAACTGAATCATTATATTGTTTTATATTGAATATCAATTAGTTATATTTATAAAACATTTCTATAAAATAGTTTAATTTATAAATATCATGTTTATTTCTTGAATTATTTTTTTAGATGGTAATATTATTCTATAGTTTAGTCAATTAAATTTATTCCATATACGATAAAGCTAAAATTTCATCTGTTGGTTTGTTAAAAAACTTTACAGATCATTGGAAAATCATATTTTACATATGTTAAATGACCCAAATTATAATTTTAGTGAAGCATCATTCTTGGTCATTAAGGTTTTTTATTTTTTATCAATGACATGGAATAATTGGTAACCATGTACTATGTAATTGTTAGACTTAATTTTTATATTTATATATTAATTATTATATCTTCATATTTTTAAATGGTTTTTTATATTGACAAAAACTATGATGGAACACTGTTTGTAGTGAGGTAGGATACGTTGGGTGCGTAATGGGTGATATTGCATTAATTGATAATGAAAAATGGATTTTTCCATTATATTCCAGAACATATTTAGATATATCAGGGACTTTGATGGAAATGATATAGCCTAAATAAATCCATAGACATGGTAAGGAATGGGAAAGATCTATTCCATAATGTCAAAAAAAGAATAATCGATCACAAGGGTTGATGGGACAAGCATGCAACCCGATTGATTCGAGATATCTAGACAAAGGGATTATATTACACAATAAGTATTCATAGGAGGTGACACATCATTGCACCATTAAAATCTTTCTCTATGGGTGCCTTGGTGAGTTGCTAGATGCTATACTTGGACTTTAGGAAGGCTCAACCTAATGCCAATGACAAAGAGGCCTAGAGGGTCACACACTAAGTGTTTCAATGTATCTCAGTTAAATATTAATTTAACAGTTTAAATGAAGATTATTCCCCATTGGGGTTTAATAATTAATTAATGATTCCTAATCTCATTTATTTCAATACTAGTAATTCTAGAGAATATATATTGTGGGCGAAATAATATATTTATTAATGAGTAATGAAATTATAATTATTTTTTAATTAAATAGCCATTATTTAAGGTCTAATAAATGTGGTGGAGGAAATAAAGAAAAATGGAAAAATAAAAGTACACACCATGTACTCCAATTGTCTTAGTATCTCCATAAGTAGAACTAATTCAAGTACACCGTGTGTTAGGTTTGTGTTGAATATTTTTTCTTCTCAATTTTAATGTATTTATTTTTGTTTCCACTGATTTTTGGAATAAATATTCTCTTAGATTCTTTATTAGTGTGTTTTGAATTCACTTTTTCTTTTTTATATTAACCCATTATAGATATGATCCTGAGGTCAAGGGTATGAAAATTGGTATGTTTTCAAGGAAATGTTTCAAGTGTGAATTCAATCTATGTTTAATTTATTATGTTTTATTAATGAATAGTTTTTTATACATCCTTTTAAAATTAAAAATCATTGAACTTTATGAATTATAATATACTATATTTGATGTGATTGGTTTGAGTGATAATGTTCTAATGTTTTTTTGTTAACTTAGAGTACTAACAGGGTATTTTTTCCAAAAAATAGAGGTTAAGGGTAAATTTTATCAATGTTATAGTATTTACTCTCTGATTTGAATTCATGTTGACACCAAAACATTAAAACCTATATAAATAACATATTTGAATATTTATCTAAAAATTTTATCATGTTGAAACCAATTCTTGAACTTACATGACCATCTATTTTATGTATATGATTGTGAGATGATAATGTGTAGTTTAGGTTTAGGTTAGGTTTGGTTTTTTGATTTATCTTATTTTATATTCTTATAGATATCAATTAATAAGAGTGGATGAATTCTCTGAATAGTTGGAGAAAGAGATGTATATATATTAGATTATATTATATCTCTCTCCCATCATCCATCCCGAATAATCTAAAACTATTGCAGCCCATTCTTACATGTGTATCGTTTAATTTTTTTCTACGATACACTACTTTAGATGATTATGATTTTAGTGGTAGATAATTTGATTCAGAATATGATTAAATGACAGAAGGATTTTACTATTTTATTATTATTTATAATATATATCATAATATTTTTAATCAACTATATTTTCTATTTAGATGTTCTAAAACACCGTGACACCTTCACCCATGATATTGGATCTACTATATAAACTACTCACGCAACCACTATAGGGATTTTACTAACATGGTCGTATCAAGACAATTTCTATCCCATGAACACGCTAGACTACTTAATATGGAAAAGGTAATAATAAATAACCCTCAGTATCAATATGGTAGGATAATAATTTTAATTTTGTATTTCTTATGCATAACGGTATTCAAATTTCTTATGCATGTGTTTCCAAATTGCTTATGATCAGCATAAATAGTTGATGTGGATATTTTACTATTTGGAATTAGTATTTACTAAATGAATCCATATAGGATATGAGTTTTAACTACATAATATATCTAATAAAATCTTTATTATAATATATTGATATTGTTATACATTATTGTATCTGTAGGTAAACATGTTGGATGAATGTGTAGGTGCCAGCCATCGACATTATGACCAACTATTCCAACACCAAAACACCTTAAAATCTAATGATCTAGATACAACAATAGCTTTATTCTCCTAAAATGTTTTCATATTTCTTATCAATCATTGAACATAAAAAAATTTTGTATATACTTTTACTTCTATGAAATATATCCTGAAATTTTTTAGATCATTGGATCATTTTTACATGATTTTTATTTTAGTATTGGATCATTTAATGGAGCAGTGGAACGTGTTTTTTAATTGAGTAGTAGTCGTGCATTTTGTCAAGGTAGTAGATCATGTGATTTGTTTGCGCTGGGGATCATGTGTTTTATTTGGTCACCACATCAGGTTTTAGAGCAGTGGATCCTGTATATTAGAGAAGTAGATCAAGTATTTTAGAGTAGTGAATTGTTATATCAGTTCAACAAAATATGACTTGACTTTTATTGGATCAGTTGATCATTTTATAGTATTTTATTTGAGTTATAAATTTCTATTTGAGTCATTGGTAATGTATTAGATTATTATTTAAATCTACCAATTAGCCTTATATTATCGTAACACCAAATGAATTATAATATATTGATGATTTTCTTTATTTTAAAGCTTCTGTTTTTTATTTCTGATGGTTTTTTGTGTCATTTTATACAATGGGTTTTCTTGATGAGTGTAATTAGTGGAAGGAATAAACCTTTGGTTTGCGATATCTAAAATTCTCTCCCTTAGATATTTCCATGGATTATCTTATTAGAATCCCTTCCAGTAAATCATTCGGGGCCTAACGGCTTCCATGTTCCCTTCAGTGGGGCACCAACTGGATTTCTCCATCCTGTTTGAACTCTAGGTTTGGTTTTATGTATTCCCTTTGTTAATGTTTTACACTTATCCATTTAAATGTATTATATTTTATGTAAAAATGGATAGAAATATATTTTGTGATGATAATTATTTTTTATATAGATTTAGGTTTTATGAATATTATTACAAATATAATTAATTTATTTATTTTTAGATATAACATTTCGAATTAGTTGAATAGGTTGTCTGATTAATTAATAAATTAATATTTAAATATATCAATTAAAGATAATTTATATTTATTATTATAAAATATTTATAATGTCTTTTATATGTATTCTATTTTTAATATCATATACTTAAAATGTGATTAACTGGGTAGGATTGATTTGTTCAATTTATAAATAAAATAGAATTTGAATTTTGAAAACCATTATTCAATTGAGTTTGTGTTTTGTATCTAGCTAACGCTCAAACACAAGCATGAGTACTGTACTGTTTTTAATGTACTCATTAAAAATACATCCCTGAGTATGATTTTTTAATTTTGTTTTTTACTGTACATAAATGTTTATTTTCGAAAAAAAATTCATCGTTCTTGTTTTTGTTTTGTCAAACTTCTATTAGAAATGATATGTTAATAAAAATTATATTATCTTCACTTTGTTTTGACCCATATCTTATATGTTAATATTAAAAAATTTATTTTCATATATAAATATTCATTAATGTTACATATTGTTTTTAAACAGATGTGTGGATATAAGAAAATGTAGTGGAATATATTGACATTATTGATTTAGTAAAAGGTGATATCGTTATTTGTTCATTCTCTATTTGAACTTAAATTCAATGAATAATTATAATTGATGAAAAAATATTATTCCTTGAATTATTGACCAATTTTTATCATTATATTTTGAAATTTATCATTTTATCTTTTCGTGTATTGATTATTAAAACCAATATTTCCATATAAAAGCTATGTTTTTTAATGTTATTTATCCATACACAAAATAATATTCCATTAATATAGATTTATCCTTAATGTTTTCTACAATATCTATGATGTATTAACAATTTCTCCACTAATATTAAAATAATATCTATAATATATTTGTGTATAGATATATTCAATATTAATGTAAATTATTATCATTGTGATATAAAATTCTCATATTGAAATCAACATTTATTTTATAGTGCCATGTTAAAGCACAAGCGAGTTCTAGTTTAGTTATACCATGGGTATTATTCGAGTTTACATGATACTCAATTTTCATTATCCTATATAATACATGGGAATGGTTGAAATCTATAATTTCCATTTATACGTTGAGTTATCATAGATGAATATATGTATAACAACTAATGACTACTATTTTCAAACACATTCGATGACTTAGTCCTAGGAAACCAAAGAATTATTCAATGATATATTCATATTGGATGATAATAGCAAAATATTACGTCACACGTCTTGTAATATTTTCCTCATAGGTACAAATAGATTCATTATCCTTCTTCTCCAAATTAATCAATTCCATCAACATGATTTTGTAAATAATATATGGATTGTAATTATTGAAAAAATGTCTTCAAATCATCCCACAATATATATTCAATTTATTCATTTTCTATCCTATTTGTGATATAATTACACAAATTATCAAATTCACCATCTAAATGATAAACTTCTAAAATGAAATTATCATTCTCTAAAAACAATATAATATATAATTTATATTGAATTCTACTGATCCATTGTATGGAGACTAGTATATTATAAGAACCATTATAATAAGGTTTGTTTCTCCTCATAAAGGACTCACCATAATGTTATTATGTCCATTATTCATTTGATTCTTCAATATTATTCATATCTCGAAATATTTTAATGATAATATGAATTAATTGTGTCATTAAAACATCTATAAATTATTTTTTCTAAGATAAGTGATCACATTTTTGTTTCATTCATCCTTAACATGATATTATAGGGTTCCATCAATCAACTAAAACCCAAAAGTATTATTTTCTGAATCAATAACCAATGTGGGAAACCACATAGTCATGATAAATCAATTATATGGTATTATAAGTAATTAAATGTAATTATATATATATATAAATTAATATTTTTAACCTAGGTCATTAATGGTCGTCATATATTCAAATAAATCATGGTAGATTCTTATATGTTTTTGAATTTCCAAAAATGTATCCCCTGGGTATGTCATCCCACTTGTTTAAGAAGTAACTTTATCATGAACAAAGATATTGTCATATAAAATCCCAATGATACCTTTTTGGAGTTATTGAATAATGGTAAAAATGTTTAGTAAGCACATTCAAATGTATTATTATGATGTGGATGTAATTAATTAGAACCCAATCTCTTTATTCTTGAAGAATTCCTGGATATTTTTCCACAATTAAACTTATCCTTATTGATTTATATAATGTTTCCTCATAATAGTTTCTAATGTCTAGAAAAATTATTCTATGATCAAAACTATGATGAATCATTTTCTATATACATACATATATATTAATCATGATGAAATAAATATTAATTTTTTTATAAATACATTTCCAATAATCGTAGAGGTTTAATATCATTAAATACTAAGTAAAAATTAGTATTATTATATTAATTATTTTATTCATTTCACATAAATATCAACCCATTTATTATTCATCAATGATATAACCTTTATAAATGATTGATTACATCTCAAGGAAATAAAACAGAAAAATTGGTGAGCTCATATACTCAGTAAGGATAAAAATTGAAGATATAAATGGATGATCATTTCAAGTAATAATATATGAATAAGGGTATGAAATTATGAATATAACATAAAAATATCATACCCAATCAATCATGGATCATATATATGATCCAGGGAATAAAACATTATTATATCAAAATATTAAAATCATAAGAGTGAAGACCATCAGAAATCAATCATGAACCCTATGTTCCTTTAATATATATGATAGACCATAATTATTGTAGAATCCATTATATATTTAAAAGGATTAAAACAAAGTCCATAAATAAAAGTGGCATTAGTCCTTAAAACTTCATTCTCATTTCATAATAGATGACGCATCATCACTTATTTCCTATTGTGAATGAAGCACATCAACCTATTTTCTATATCGGATCAAGCACACTATATTTTTTTCCAATGTTTTCTGATGAGAAATAAATAAATTTCTAATAAATTATTGGGATATATAACTCTTGTACCACCCCTTAAATAACATAAAATACAGAAATGTTTTCTGTACTAGAAAAATATATTAATCGTATCATCATATCTTAACTTGTGTAGAGAAAATATGATCCATATGATTTTAATAAACCCATAATAGTATATCCATTGAAAAAAAAATTGATATCATTAATATATCATTATATATATAATAAAACATCTATAAAATTAATAAGGATTGAAGCATTGGAAATTATACCAAGTATGACATATTCAAAATCCATCTTTCTTATTGGAAATGAATTAAAATACAACAAAAATGTCATTAAAAATCCTGATGAAAATAATCTTAAATTATTAAAAACCCACATTTTTTAATAAGAGAATAATATTAAAAATATTAAGGAATCCCTTTTATTTTAATATATCCTTTGAAAATTGTAACAGGTTCTTTAAAACATTGAGTTTCTATGATAGTAGAAAAAACTATTTAGGTCATACACATTAAAAAGGTTATTCCATTCAATTTTTTTTGTTTAATAACGACTTAAAATTCTTTATAAAATATAAAATATTTAATTATAAAAAATAATAATAAATTTTAAAAATAGAGAAAATGACTCGAAACAATCATTAGATAATAATACAAATATTCATCAAAATATTTTTTGATAACATGTTCATGGATGATAATTGGGTTTCAGCTGAATTGGGAAATAAAGGTTATTTGTATTAATAATTCATTAGGTATCACGCATACATAATAAGATGTAAATGAAAGGTTAAAAAATATTTATCGGAAGAATCTGGTTAAAAAACTGTTTATTAAGGTATATATGGAGACACATTACAATCCTAAATTTAATAAAAAATAATCCTAATAAAAATTTAGGTTATAACATACAATCATTACAACATTTGAATATTTTGAATCAAAATAACTATGAAATAAAAAGACATTGATTTATATGTAAATCGCTATAATTTAAAATTTAATAATCAATAATTTCCTTGGAGGTAAGTATATACATTGAACCAATGAAATATGTGATAAATATGGAATGTGGCTTATAAAAATAAAAGTGGGATGATAATATCCTACCTTAAGTCTCGACATTATTTGTATATGTTTGAACATAATTTATATTAAATAAGTTTATATATATATATATTTATTAACCATAATAATATATTTATAATGTAATATATATTTTACTAATGACATTTTATTACTCGTTTATTAACAATTACTTAATAAAATAATTATTTCGGTAAACAATGATTCTTTTTTTATACTTGTTTTGGTTCGATAATTTAATGATTTATATTTTTAGCTTGGATAAATTCCCAAAATTATTATAAACATGATAAAAATATCACATATATTCATTTCAAATGGTTTTAGAGTAATAATTGAAATTTATATATAGAAAATTAATTACACCATTAATGGAGATGGTCGATCGTACTGACGTGTGAAGGATATTTCTGTTTTCTTCATTGATTGAGTGATGGAATAGTAAAAAAATCCAATCCAGAATATTTTTTTGATATATAAATCTTATATATTAAATATATACACATATCCTTATTACTATCAATGTAAAAAAAACTAAAAATTTATCAAATCACGTTGTGGAGGTTGTAGTCCACATGCACGAATGAGAGATGTTATCAATTCCCAATGGTTTTGAAGGTTTGTTGGTCTGTGTGATATTAAAATTTGACTCATATAATTAATTATAATTTAGAATCATATGTTATTATATAATCACATGGTTTTTTTATTTTAATGATGTATACGAAAAAATAAAATAAAAATTCATGGTTAATAATGATACATCCTTTTTAGACAACCCCCTTAGGTTTGCTACAAAATACATACAAGAAATGTTTCCTTTTAATGGTAATAACCTTTGGAAATGTGAAGGGAAATAATGAATATATTTTTTTAAATCATTTATGATTAAAAAATTATTTGTAATTGTGAAGTGGAGAGGACATGGGGTCCCATTTAATAAGTTCAGGAGAGAACACAACTAGATCTTTTGATGAAAGGTATTCCTACTTTTCAAAAAATAAAAAAGGAATAAATGGATCATTATCTAACATTATATGAGATAATTTATATATATGGACATAAAATAAAATTTATAAATATTTAGGTAATTTAAACCTAAATCGTTTTAGTTTAACAGCTCAATAAACCAGCTTTATCCATAACAATGACAATGGCTTTGTAATTATTATACAATTATTTATGAATACGATTAGATGAAAACAACATTTAATTTTATTTTTTTATTCCATATATGGAATATTGTTTTTCAAATTCAAATCACATTATTAAAAAAATTTAATTTTAAATTAATCCCTCTAATGATATGAAAAAAAATTCATAAAAATTTGTTTCGAATGTATATAATGTTTTAATATAAAAATTCAACATGATATTAATTAACTTGACAAATATTTTTTTAATATTATACTAGAATTAATTTTACATTCAATCAATTCATAATACAATATATAACTATTTAACTTCATTAAATGAAAATATAGTTTTCAATTAAAATAAATAATTTTACATATTCATTGAAAAATTTTATTTTTATAATATTAACATTAAATAAATAAAATATAATTTTGTTTATTTTATACAAAAAATTAAGTTCATTTTTTAATATAAATTCTCTAATATTGTCAAAAATATATTTTAATATTTTTACAAAAAAAATCAATAAATTTTTTTATAATAATGTATTTAGAATTTTTCTAAATACTACAACAAATATTATATATTTATATATCAATATAGCTTAATTATTTGAATTCATTATTTAAAATTACCAATTTTTTTCAAATTTATAAAGGAATGATTAATGGTAAATTTATAATTGTTGTGTATAAATATTAAAAATATTATATTCTGATTCATTAAAACATGGTGTTTCATGTAACAAACACTATCGAAGAAATTAAGTTTAAAAAAATAATAATTTTACACAAATATAATGATATTAAGCTAAACCCAATTATTTTTTATAGATATCACTTCAAAATTTAAGATAAATATTGTGATTTTATTTCATGAATAAAACCTAATCATAAAACTGATAATACTTCAAGATGATATCATATATATATATATACATACACATTTGAATTGTTCATTTGGTTTTCACTTGATGTCTCATAATCTAATTTGGAAACTATTCTATATTTTCTCAACTAAACATATTTGTTTTCCATGAATTTTATGTTAGGTAAAACCTTATCTTAAGAAAAATTTATGGCATTCCAAGCTCCTAAATTTTCCTCAACCTATAACATCCTAATATCCAATGTTATTCGAAACCTTCTTTAAAACCTATGATATCTTATGACCAATAGTTCTATAATTGAATGAATATAATAAAATATTTCAACAAAAATATATTCCCAATATTATTTTGGTTTATGTTTTTTGATAATTAGGATTAAAAAATAATTATCCAAACATATATATTTACCATACATTGATCATTTTCTCACATTAAAAATACTACATATTACATAAATATTATTTAATATCTTCCATAATCATTTATTATAAGATACCAATGTCATAAAATCTTATGTAGTTATATTATTCATAACATTATTAAATTGAAATAGATGAATTGAGAAAACATAGTTTCCCAGTATGTGTATAAATATGTGATAATATTAAAATATAATAAGTTAGCATAACATGATAATATGGGTATAATCAGATAGATAATAAATATATTCCAAAAACCATAGAAAAATAATCATGGAATCTGACTAGGAATATAAAAATACATTTATCAAAATTATATAGAACCATTATTCAACATACACGGTTCATCAAAAATGTTCCATGGAGCATATGACAAAATTCTCCAAATAATAAAAATATTTTTTATTATCATTGTAAACCTTGATACTTTCCAACCATTTTACATGTAAAATTATGAGTATAGCTGACCACCATCCCAATAATTATTTATAATTGATGATACATGGAAATCTAATTCCATTAAATTTATATATATGGAGATATATCTCTTGAACCAATTTATTAGAGGGGGATATAACACCCACTCATATATTAATTCCTAAATTTTGGTACCCTTTGAAAAAAATAATCATATCATTATATATCCAACAAAATAAATTGTCATCAATAAGTTTTCATGAAATCATATAAAGAACCAATGGATTGTTTATGGGATTAATTTTATTTTATAAATTAAATGGCAAAAAGGAGTTATTAAATTTGAATAGATAATAATCAGAATACCATGTAAAATAACTGTGAATCCAATAAAATCATGAAAAATTAGTGGTTAATACCAATCCTAAAATACAAAAGAAGATATTTACACTATATTGGTTATGATGGAATATTTTGATCAATAATTTTATCAATAAATTAGTGTGTACAGGACTTGGTTAACACCCATATATCAATATATTTATAATTACATAATTTTATGAGGAAAGCCATTGGATGAAACATAAATCCAATAAAAATCACATGACATGAAAAAAAGGAATTTTATTATCATTTAATAAAATGAATATAAAATTACATATATTATTAGGATATTTATTTTGTATTTATTATTTCAATTATATCTTATATTAGTAATATGATATGTCAAATGATGTATAAAAAGCTGAAAAAAGTAGAGTGAATTATTGAAATAAATTTTTTATAAAATAATATACATAATCCCTTTAAATAATATTTAATTATTTTTTTTAAATAATAAATATATATAATTTTAATTATTATATTGAAACATAAAGAGGTTTTTTGAGAAAAATAAAAACTATTGCAGAATGATTAGTCTATAGTGAAAAAAAATAAAGAGATTCAATTTTTTTGAATGTGTCTGAGACTGAAAATAATTTAATGAGATCTCATCAATGAAATTTATTTAAGAAATTAAATATAGTTGATAATTACATTTTAAAAAAAATTCACATGAAGTAATTTTGAATTTTTTTAAATTTTCCCTTTAAAATAGAATAATTTGTATCATACTAACTGGATGATGTTAACTTAATTTAATATCATTACCAAAAGTAACATATAAATATAATCATAAGGCAAAATTTATATATGTAGTTAAGAGAAATATTATTATCAATTGAGACAGAAAATATTTTTGTTACATTAAATAATTCTACTTACTATAATTAAAATATTGATATGGTATAAAAATTATCATTCTAAATTGTTGAAGAACACTCCTATCATATATATATATATTTAAAAATGGAATGTCATCCGAGAAAGGTAATATTAGATGAAAATAATTAATTTCATATAGCGTAAGGAAATATAAAAAATATTAATATAAATAGTAGTATAAATATACAAGGAATTAAAATATTAGAAGATATATTTTGAGTCATGGAAAAAGAAACATGAGTCTAGGAATCCCTATGAACATGACTAATATTTAAGAAAAACTATTGATGAAGAAGGTGTTGGAAATTAATATTAATCAATAATTAAGGTTTTAAATATGAAAATTTATGTTTTATTAAACATTTAACATAAAACATATAAATATATTTGGGTGGGACGAAACTAAATTTAACCAATATACAATATACTTAAATTTATATATATTATAAAATTATCAGTTAAATTAACACAGATAATGTGTATTCAAACAGTTTTAGATAAAAAATGACATTTTGACCATTATGGATTCATAATCTAATTAAGTATTGACTACCAATTAAATTGGTTTTAATGTAATAATTAATGTTTTTATACATAATATTTTATTTCTTATATATTAAATATAATTTATTTTATGTGTAATATTTGGTAATAATAAAATAATAATTCTACAATAATTGTTTTAACATTATCATTGTATTTAGTAGTAATGGAAATACATTATATTTTATAACTGAAACTGATATTATTAATCGAAAGTAATAAGAAAATTTTTATCACAAATATAATATTTTATCTATCAAATAATAATTCATTATATATCTAAATTATTCACAAAGTTAGTACATGTGACACATAAAAACATGTTGTAAGGAGGAGTAATTTTTTAAGTATAATGTCATTATATTAAAAAAATTAATATTGATATTTATTTTAAATATATTAAAAAGATAAATATTTTTCAATTATTTCATATGAGGAATTAAAATAAACACAAATATTAATTTTCCAATCTATAAATTTAATTAATGTAAAAGATTAAAAATTATGTTTCATAACATTTTCTTTGATTTTCTAAAATGTTACTAATTGAATTGATGAATTTTGATAATATCATTTAAATGACATAAATTACATTTTAAATAAATAAAAATTATATTAAAAGGTAATAAAAACCTTCTATATCATATGAATATGACTACAATAGAAAAATCATTATTTTTTTATTTACCTAAAATAGATTATTTTATAACTATCTCACAAATAAATCCAAATTTTTTTATATTATCAGGATTTCAAAAATGAAATTTTCATTATCACATTTAATCTCAACAACTTATAAATTTTACTTTAAAAAAAATAAATTAAAAAATTAAAAAACCATTTTATTAATAACTGTCTAAAAAAGATTAACATGTATTAATAATTTACCTTCTGATGATTATTAATATTAATTGTTTACCATTTGAGTGTTTTATACGGCTGTATTAAAAATATATTAATAATTTTTTGTGAATTTTTTTAAGTTGGCTATAATTTTAACATAAATTTTCTAACATTGTATTTATTTTCATTGGTCTAAAATCTCAAGTCATTACATTAAAAGTATTTTACCCTAAAATTTTAAAATTTTAAATATCGAATTTTACTTTGGTAACTTGTTTTCCACTTTTTAATTTAAAATTTATTTAAAAAAATCATGTTAACCATGTTACAAAATTTTATTTAGTTTGATCAAAAATGTATTCTCCATTTATTCTATTTATATTTATAATGATGTTAAAATCAAAATTAAAATTAAAATAATATATATATATATATATATATATATATAGTTTAATGGCCCAGACACTATTAGTCCATTACCTTGCCTAATTCTAAGGGTCGGGGTCTCATGTAATCATCAATCACTCCTACCCATATGTTTCACAGAATAGCATCATTGATTAAATTCACAGATCAAATTCATTGATCAGTTCTACCAAATATTGTTCAGAGATATGTTTCACCAAATCGGTATCACATATCAGCTTCACCAAATTGATTTCACAAATTGGTTTCACTAAATTGGTTTCACATATCTGTTTCATGAAATAGATTTCACAATATCGGTTTAACCAAATAGATTTCACTGATTGGTATCACCAAATCCATTTCACAGATTGGTTTCACCAAATCAGAATCACAGATCGGTTTCACTGAATCAGTTTCACAGATAAGTTTCACAAAATCAGTTTCACAAATATGTTTCACAAAATCTGTTTCACAGTTTAGTTTCAACAAATCATTGTAACAGATCAGTTTCACAAAATTAGTTTCACTGATCGGTTTCACCAAATCGGTTTCAAAGATCAGTATCACCAAATCTGTTTCACAGATCGGTTTCCCCAAATGCATTTCACAGATCAGTTTCACCAAATCGGTTTCACAGATCTGTCTCACCAAATCGATTTCACAGATCAGTTTCACCAAATCAGTTTCACAGACCAGTTTCACCATATTGATTTCATAGACCCATTTCACCGAATCAGTTTCACAGATTAGTTTCACCAAATCAGTTTCACAAATCTGTATCAACAAATCGGTTTCACCGATCTGTTTCACCAAAATGGTTTCAATGATTGGTTTCACCAAATCAGTTTCACAGATCGGTTTCACAAAATTAATTTCACAGATCGGTTGCACCAAATTGGTTTCATAGATCGGTTTCACCAAATCAGTTTCACAGATCAGCTTCACATGATAAGCTTCATAGGATCAGCATCATAGGATTAGCTTCACCCAATCAGCTTCATTGATCAGCGTCATTGGATCAGCTTCACAGGATTAGCTTCTCTCAATCAGCTCCACTGATCAGCTTCACTTATGTGACTCACAAATCATCCAGAGAAGGGTATCAAGGTTTCTTTCCTAATTTTTTTTATTCTATCTCCACTTTTAAGTCATTTACCCTTTTTAAAGTCGTTAAAATACGTTTTCATCACCATAAATAGAGTTTTAAATCACCTAATAGTGGGGAGACCCCCAACATACCCTTTTTCCTCTATTAAAATGAAATCCATTATCACACAACTATTTTAGCCTTGATTCCAATGAGAAATATTTAAATAATAATTAATTCGATCATGTGTAACCATCTAACCATGAGGTGAAACCATTATCCATCATTAAATTCGTTCAATACTTTAATATCCCATAACTTCAAGATCTCACCATTTTTATCACACTAGAATTATTTCTTTCATAGTCATGTATGGTTTATTTATTTCCATGGTGCGTTTGGAATCCCCTTTCCTGAGGATATTGGTGCACCTGTTCCTAAGTCTTTCCTTCTCATTCTTGGATTCCTTTTTGTTACACCCCTACAAGTCATGCATCCCATGTTTTTGGAGTAAGGATAATAACATCAATCATTTATTATCCAAGTAGGGTTCTTTTTCTCTCTTTACTGTGTATAATGCGGGGTGGGTTTACAAATGATTCTTGTGGAGATGGATGAATGAAAACCTCAATGAAGAATGTAAATGGATTTATAAGTATGAAGGGTTGTGTTTGATAATTCTATTGTACTCATTTATCTCTTCATATATATTGTAAATTGAATGGGATTATGTACACTGAAAATCGTGGTCATTGGTTGTCCTTTATTATGCACTAATAAGCCTTTGTTTTTTTGGATAAGTATGTGATTTAATGGATGTAACATAAAAATTGGTGTATCACATAACCCTAGTTGATTAAAATAATTCTAAATGAACAATAATCATTTTGTAATCACCCCAGTTAATCAAATAGAAAAACAGATCTAAATGAATGGCATATTCAAATTTGAAAACTCTCTTGCACTATTCTGTTGATGTTTATGGTTGATGCTTGTGAAGTGATGTGGATTGGGATGGGATACACTATTGTTCTGTATTTTTTGGGGAATGTTTTGCTTCCAGTACATTGACGGATATTACATATCCATTTTGTTGTTGTGACTTTACAAGAGAACCGAGTGTGAATGCTTAAATTACTATTTGCCTATTTTTCCTTCATTGACATGTTTCTATGCCTGTTATTTGGCCGGTAGTGAAGAACATATCTAAATGGAGTCAGTAAAAAAATGATTACAAGAATGGTTTAAATGGGGAATTTTTTTTCATGGAATGAGTTATGGCATGTTTGTGGCTGGGGTGCATCTAATGAATAAAATGTGATGAGGGTGTTTGTATGTGGTATGGTTTTGGAACCCAAAGGCCAGGATGAGTTCTTGTTACATATTGTTTTACTTTAGTTTTTATGTTTCTTATTCTCACCAAACCCATGTTGAGCACTTCGTACCAAATTCCCCAATTTCATGGGGATTGTATTTTTCTCAAAACTCCTATGAGTGTCTGGTTATTAGTTCCTTTTCTGCCCCTTTCCTAAGTAGCCCAAGAATCTTCAGGAAGGATATAATAGCTTTAGGTCCATTAAATCCCAAGATTCGTTAGGAAGGGTACTTTGTGGTAGTTGTCCTAGGTGTGTTTGGGCAGGTTGTTTCCCATGTATCTTCAGAATGAGGACCATGTGTCCTCGGGTGTAGCGGTAGTTGTTCTGGCCCAAGTGTCTGTTAGAATGGTTACATTTGGTTTTCATGGCCAAAGTGTATTCATGCAGGGTGTGTGGTTGTGGTAGCCTAGGTGTGTGTCGGTGGGGTATGACAGTGGGACTGCAGTGAGAATGGAGGAGGAGGTCTGGTGTGTAGCATGTCTTCAATAACCAGTGGGAATGTGGCATGGGGTACCCAATCATTGATATATTTTATTAATAAATTACTTGACATGAATGATTTGGGTAGTGTTCCTTGGTGAGGTTTTGGTGGATAGTTTTCTTGTTAGGTGCTTTTGTTATCTCCTTTTTTCACTGGATGTTGGTATGCATCCCCACTTATGTACAAGAGCTTTTTTCCATACTGAGTATACCTGTACACTCACCGTACATATATAAAACAGATTTTAGGATTCCAGGTGGACTTTGAGGACCATGTCGAACACTACTATTTCAAACTTGGAGGTAGTTGTTGTTGATTCTTTTCTTCTTATTGGAACATTCCTTTGGAGTTTTCTTGTACTTTGTAGCACTTACTTTGGGAACATGCACAATGGAATGGTTTGTTTTGGCTTTACCTCTACCCCAAGTTTTGATGTTGTTTGAGATTTACTATATTATCTCCCAATCATAATGAATAAAAAGTGTAATGCCTTCCATTTAGTGTGTGATTCTTTACCCTTGGTGGTAGTTGCCACTACGGGATGTAACAACCCGAGATTTTATGAGAATTATTCTTTTTAATTTCATTGATGTCTTGTGTTATATGCTATACCAAAATTAGCTTGCGCTATACGCCACACCGTATTAACTTGCAGTATACGCAACACTATTCTTGGCTCGTGTTACACACAATTTTATGTTCGTTTGATAGTAGTTATTCTACGCATCATTGAGTGTATATATATATATTCAATGTATAAATGAACTATGGTTGGATTCTGTTATATGCAACAACAATGGAGTCATGCACTATATGAAACCCTGACTTGGCTTACATTACACGTGATCGTGACCTTCCACAATAGCGTGTGTTGTACGCAATACCGAGTTTCAATAAACAACGATATGTTATTAAAATATTATATAAACTAGTTGTTATTAACTGTAATACCCAATTTTTGAAATTTTATAAATTTTATATTTCAAAATGGACTTCATATTTGGATTCAGAATATCAAAATTATCCTAGGGTGAATTTTTGTTATTTTTCTGAAAACATTCAATTTTTTATGAATAGTGAAAACACTAGGTTACTATTTAAAATTCGACTTTCTATTTAAATAATAATTTATTTTATATAAATTTATTTTATGTCAAAAATGATACATAATACCTATATAAGTTCAATGTAATTCATTGGATTCATTTTATAAAAAATTTATATATATAAAAATTTTATTCAACTTTTCACCATCTTTTACCCACCTCCTAGGAGAATTTGAAAATTTACATAAAACTTAATTTTACCACTTCTGTGAGTTGAATTTTAGAAATCTGAGATACATGGTTTATATCAGGGAGTAAAATGTCGTTCAAAAAGAGAAAAATAATTTTTGGCGAATAGTAAATTTTTTCTTTTATTTACCACGATTAAAAGTAAATAGGGTAATTACGGGTAAAAATGATATTATTATTACCCTAATACATATCCAAATTCTTTTGGATAAGTGTAATTAGACAAAAAAAAACTTTAAGAATAATATATTACCCTTTAGGTCCACTTGGATTAGATTAGGAAACTTATTATTATTTTATTTAAAGAAGAGTTAAAATAGTTAAAATAAAAGTTTAATAAATAAAACATTTTTAATATAGGGTTATACATAAGATAAATTCATCTATAAATATTCATTAGAAAGATAAAAATATTTCCTACATAATGGTATTTTATTTATAAATTTTAGACATTAAATGATTTAATTTATTTATAACACAATGATGATGCAGTAATTACCTTATTAATGAAATATTAACATAATTGATATTATAAATACACAAATAAATGTAATCTGATACTTTTTATGAATCAAACTAATTTTATAGGTTAATATGACATGTTATTATTTATTTAATTAATTTTTTTTTGAAATAATCATGCTGTTATGATTTTCAAAAAATTCAATTACCAAATTGTGTCAAAATTGACATAAAATAGTTTTTAAAACAAATAATATATTATAAATTGTTATTATATTTCTAAAAATCTAAGGTTCGGAAAAATGACATAGATAAGGTTATATATATTAATAATAAATCACTTGGGGTTCTTCTGGCTTGTAATAGTATGTTTATTAACCATATATTGTAAGAAAACAAGAAGACATTGTAAAAGTTAAATTATTTAACTTAGAGTTAAATATAAAAGATAAGGGTAAAATAGTAACCTAAACTTGTTTAAAACCTATTTTTTGAGAGGATTTCAAACCATACCCACCTTAGATTCTAAATAAATCTATTTAGAGCTATAATAAACCAAATATGACTTTATTATAAAATAATATTTTTGGTTTTTCCAAAGGTGCCCCTCTCTTCCCTTATAAAAAGGGCACCTCTTACCTCATCTCTTCACACCCTTTTGAGCCTTTATTCTCGGCCAAACCATACCCATTTATCTTATCCACTTCCCTAGAAACACTCTGGAGGTTCTGGTCTTCTCAAAAGACCATCTCTACTTCCCTAAGCAGAAGCTTAAAGGAGGTGCGTCGAAGACGAGGTAATCACTTCTTCTGATTCTCTAAAGTTTGTTTCTTCTTCTACTTCTTCTTATTTAGATGTCTCATTATAAATTAATTACATCAGTATTTGTTATATTCCTATATGTTATTATAAATATTAAACAACCCTATTTCTCTTTGTATACATCCTACAGAAAACGAAATCACCACGCGTGTGTATGTACGAAATACCGTCTCCACAGCGTGATGTAATCTGTTTTTGACCACCACCTTACATGGATTAGTATAATGGTGTAAATAAATAACTATATATGATTATATTAAAGTGAAATTGATTCTGAAATATAATAAATACACTTTAATACAATTCATCGATCATGAGAATTATATCATCGCTCGTGTGTACGTACGGACTACCGTCTCCACGACGCGATGAGATTATATATCAATGTTAACCATTCATGAATGATTATAAAGTATATATAATGAATAATAATGAAATATATGACATAATAATGATACTGGATTTATGTATATATATATATGTATGTCATCTACTAAATTCCACTCAATTCAATAAGGAAACGAAAACAACTTTCATGCGTAAGTACAGCCTACCGTCTCCATGAACGGTGTATTTCTTTCCATTTATCGATCTATTATATATATGTACATTCTGAATATATATTATATATAAATTATGTTTTATATTATATAATTAATTAATCGTGATCTATTTAATCATATTAATAATTACAAGTCAAAACACGGACGATAAATGAAACGATTTTAACCAAAACACTACTTTAACATGAATTTACAAGGGAACAGATAATATAAAGACATAAGTGAACCATATATGATATCATACCAATGAATATGATTCTATAATTATTCAATGACATTATTTAAATAATTATACAGGAGGTTCAGATATATACGAATCATATAGGACATAAGGTAAGGGATAACTATTCCAATCTCGCTCTTATCCGATATTGTTTATTCGTAAGTATTTACTGGGGTTTTTGTTATCATCCATGTCCCTATTTTTCTAAAAATGATTTAATGTATGTTTAATGGCCTTTTTACCTGTTTTTGAATTTTACCACATGTTATGAAAAGAATAATTCTTTTTTTACAACACGAGGAACTTTTTGACATTTTTGACAAAAATACAAGGAGAATATTATTTTTAACTTATACGGTGTGAATGGATTTTTTACAGTTTCATAACACCTCATTTTCATGAAGCCTACTCTACAAGATTTAATGACTATTTTAAACAAAATCATTTTCTTTTAAAATTGCCAGGCATTTTGTAAAAATAAAATGATTTTGAAGAAGATGGGATATTTTCCTATAGAATTCATTTCAAGTGTTTTATCAAAACCATTTTCCATATAAGATGGAATTATTTCATATGTGTATTTTTCAAGTATAATTTCCCTATGATTTACATGGTTTCAATTTTCTGATGATGAAATGATATTCATTTTTTGTATCGATTATGTTATGATGGGATGATGTTTATGAAACCCATTTTATTCTTTGGGTTATGATAAATGTTTTATGTTTATTTTGTGGAACAAGTAAGAATGATTTCATTATGAGATTGGTGGGACCTATATCTCCCTCTAATGCATTGGGTAAAGATTTATATCTCCTGATATAGACATGGCTGGCATGATAAGTTAATCTAGTTCAGTGTTACAGGACTGAAATGAGGAGTGAACTCGATTCAGAAAGGGACTTTGTCCACGAAGATGGTCTTGGAAGCAATGCCTTGGCTACTATGGAAATCATAACACGTGCTTAATGGTTGCCACAATTACATGTTTTATTCACATTATATTTTATCATGATTAATGATTCTTTATGATCTATGCCTTACATACATCCAAGATTTATGTATTTGCTCAAGATTTTGACGTTTAAACATTATGTTCAATTTTTTATGTTAAAATGTATATGATTTTTTTTATTTTCTCCATGCATACCCTGACTGAGCATTTGAGCTCACCCTTTGTATGTTTTCTTTTCCCCAGGATTTAAAGAAATGTTTTAGGTAGGAAAACAAAAAGGGAAGATCTTTATGGGAGATGTTGAAGAAATTTCAACATGATTAGAAGACTATGTTCCGAGTTTCCAAAGACACTAAACTATTACAGTCCTTGAGTGTTGGTTTTTTTATGTATTAAGTATTCTGAAAAAGTAATGTAATATCTGTGTACGTCATGTATGGATCTCTATAGTTTGTATCAGAGGAATGGTTTAGTTACCCTCTGGAAACAAGGATGAGAAAACTTTAGGGAGATCCCTAGAGATATTTCTAAGGTATGTCTAGGGATGTCTATAAGGTTAAGTATAAGTATAGTTTATAGTCCTGGAATTACGGTAATGATATTAGAATTAAAGATATGATGTAAGATATTGAAAGTACTCTCCCTTGATTATGATTTTTGCCTCTCACACAATTCTTTTTGGGTTTTAGAAAATTGCTGGAAATAGGAAGATTCACCATAATGGAGGATATGATGTACAATGGAATGATACTCTTCATGAGAAACCAAATGAAACGGGATTTGGAAGTCCAAATATCGATATTATGCCTAATATGCAATCTCATAATATGATCAATAATCTCAACATTGGTATGTTTCCAAACTCAGCTAATAAGAGAAAGATAGAGTTTCATGATGATCATAGAGGAAAGAAAGTTCAATTTCCCTCATGTAAATCATGTGGGAAGAGGCATCAAGGAGAATGTTTCAAAGGAACTGGAAGATGCTTCGGGTGTTGAAATGAAGGAATCAAATCCAGTAAGTGCAATGGAAAAGGTTTAGTTAATACCATGGACTAGGATAATGGTATTGCTAGGAAATAAACAACAGTTAAATGTTTTAATTGTCGAATGTATGGGAATTATGCAAACCAATGACCTAAGGGAAAGTCTCATGAAGAGAACCGGAATGGTGGTAAAGGTAGTATTTATGTTGACGATGATGAAGAGAAAACAAATGATATCTGAGATAAAATAATTGTTCATGTTTGGTCAAAGGTTTAAGAATCTAGTGGAATGATTTGTGTTTATCAAGGGTAATGTTGTATAATTAATGGTACAATGGAATAAAGACACGTCTAAGGATTGTTACACTATTGTTTTTCCTAATGTATATGAAAGAATATGTATAATGGTACCTGTAACCATGAAATGTTATTCAAATATATTTGGAAGGAAGATGATATGCGCATAATTAAGCGATAAATAAAAAAATGAAATGAGCTCATGACTGATATAAAGAAAAAGTGATATCATGGTTTGAGTATATATAAATTTTTGGATTTTAGTATGTGGAAAGATTTCAATTTTGATAGCACTCATGTTTTCAGTAAGGTTCTATGGTAATACATGATTAAGGTATAAATATTTTTCGAACGTGACCAAAAAGATATATCATATGATATATGGGGGATAAATGATGGTATTCAAATGCTCGGCAGATGACATTTCTAATAATTGTTTTATTTATACTATGAGTTTGGAAATTAGTATTTTGGATAAGCCTAAAGATTGTAATAGATTATGTTGAACATATGTTAGTATTGTTTAAGGTTAGAAATTCTTTTTTCTATATTATTGATACAATGATATAATAGTGTAGTTTAAGAAAAGGAAAAACCTGCAGATCAGGCGACAACCCGTCCTATCAGACAAGGTTGTGGGAATCAAACCCACAACCGAAGTGTGATAGGCCTTTATCACCTACCACTGGCCTACAGGAAGTCCCTATTTAGTATAAACATGTTTTAATTTATTAAGTGGTATGATATATGAAGTATAAGTCCGTTTTAGGCACCATATACGATTAATCTCACTATAGATGGATTTATGTATATTTAATAACTTTTGCTAACCTTTTGTAATAGACATATGGAATGAACTATCATTCTATCGCATGATCTGTTAACACTTCACAAATGACAAAATTAAGTTCATTTCTTTAGGAGATGAAGATTAAATACTTCAAGGAATGACCAACGGTGGGATTGTACCAAAATCAGGAAAGTATTTCTTCTAATTCCAATTTATTCAACAGTAGGGAAATGATCTTGAAAAGCAAAAATGTTTTCCTAGTGCACTTATATATGATGAATTAGATGGTAGCTTAGATCATCAAAAAAATTTGGCTTTGTGATTGTTGTCTTTTTCATATCCATTTCCTCAACAACTCTTCATCAGAAGTTGATGGTTATATTTCTCTTCCATATGTATATTTTCACCTATATTCTCCATTGTAGTAACCCAGTGATGAGTTAATTTGGGTAACTGTTATGTTTCATACTTCTCTTTTTAAAATTATATTTTAGTGTTCCTTTTTACGATGTGGGTTTCTATGAAAAAAACTTTCAAGTAGTAAACCATTTATAAAACCGATAAATATTGATGGAGAAATTCATTTTCAGGGGGGTAGAATGTAATAACACAACTTTTTCAAAAAATTATTCTTTTTAATTTCATTTATGTCTTGTGTTGTATGCTGCACCAAAATTAGCTTGCGCTATATGCCACACCGTATTAACTTGCAGTATACGCAACACCATTCTTGGCTCGTGTTACACGCAATTTTAAGTTCGTTTGATAGTAGTTATTCTACAAAAAATTTAGTGTATATATATATATTCTGTGTATAAATGAATTATGGTTGGATTATGTTATACACAACAACAAAGGAGTCTTACACTACACACAACCCCGACTTGGATTACATTACACAAAATCGCGACCTTCCACAATAGCATGTGCTGTACGCAATACTGAGTTTCACTAAACAACGATATGTTATTAAAATATTATATAAACTAGTTGTTATGAATAGTAATACCCAATTTTTGAAATTTCATAAATTGTATCTTTCAATATGGACATCATTTTTGGAATCAGAATATCTAAATTATCCTAGGGTGAATTTTTGACATTCTTATAAAAACATTCATTTTTTGATGCATAGTGAAAACACTAGTTTACTATTTAAAAACAGATTTTTTATTTAAATAATAATTTATTTTATTTAAATTTATTTTAGGTCAAAATTGATACATAATAACTATATAAGTTCAATTTAATTCGTTGGAGTCATTTTAAAATAATTTTAGATATATGAAAACTTTATTGAACTTTTCATCGTCTTTTACCCACCTCCTAGGAGAGTTTGAAAATTAACATAAAACGTAATTTTACCACTTTTGTGAGTGGAATTTTGAAAGTCCGAGAGACATGGTTAATATCAAGGAGAATAATGTGGTTCAATAAGATAAAAATAATTGTTGGTGAATAGTAACTTTTTACTTTTATTTACCATGGTCAAAAGTAAATATGGCAATTAAGGGTAAAAATGATATTATTATTACCCTAACACATGTCCTAATTCTATTGGATAAGTTTATTTCTACCAAAAACAACCTTTGAAATAAAATATTACCCTTTAGGTCCACTTTTATTAGATTAGGACACTGATTATTATTTTATTTAAAGAAGAGTTAAAATAGTTAAAATCAATGTTTAATAACTAAAACATTTTTAATAGAGGGTTATACATAATATAAATTAGACTATAAGTATTAATTAGAAATATAAAAATATTTCCTACATAAGGGTATTTTATTTATAATTTTTATACATTTACTGATTTAATTTATTTATGACACAATGATGATGCTATAATTACCTTATTAAAGAAATATTAACATAATTGATATTATAAAAACCCAAATAATTGTAATTTGATACTTTTGATGAAATAAACTAATTTTATAGCTTAATATTACATGTTAATATTTATTTTATAAACTTTTTTTGAACTAATCATGCTGTTATGATTTTCACAAAAATCAATTACCAAATAGTGTCAAAATTGACATTAAATATTTTTTAAAACAAATATTATATTATTAATTGTTATTATATTATGAAAAATCTGAGGATCAGCCAAATTACATAGATAAGGTTATATATATTAATAATAAACCTCTTGGGGTTCATTTGGGTTGTTATAGTATATTTATTTACCATATAGTGTAAGAAATAAGAAGACACGGTAAAAGTTAAATTATTTAACTTACAGTTAAATCTAAAATATAAGGTTAAAATAGTAACCTAATCATGTCTAAAACCTAGTTTTTGAGAGACTATCGACCCATACCCACCTTAGATTCAAAATAGATCAATTTAGAGCTATTATAAACCGAATATGACCTTATTCTAAAATAATATTTTATGTTTTTCCAAAGGTATTACTCTCCTCCCTTATAAAAAGGGCACCCCTTCCCTCTTGTCTTCAAAACCTTTTGAGCCTTGAAGCTCAGACAACCCCTGCCCATTTCTCTTATCCACATTCCTAGAAACATTCTAGATGTTCTGGTATTCATAAAAGACCAACTCTACTCCCTTAAGAGGAAGCGTAAAAGATGTGCGTCGAAGAAGAGGTAATCTCTTCTTCTGATTCACTCAAGTTTATTTCTTCTTCAACTTATTCTTATTTAGTTTTCTTGTTATAAATTAATTACATCAGTATTACTTATATAATGATATGTTATTATAAATATAAAACAACCCTATTTCACCTTATATCTATCCTACGGAAAACGAAATCACCATGCATGCATACGTACAAAATACCCTCTCCACGCCGTGGTATAATCTGTTTTGGACTACCACCGTACTTGGATGGGTGTAATGGTGTAAATAAATAACTATATATGATTATTGTAAACTGATATTGATTCATAAATATTATACATACACTTCAATAAAATTCCACGATCATGAGAATGATATCATCGCTCGTGCGTATGTATGGACTACCGTCTCCACGAAGCGATGAGATTAATTCTCCATGTTAACCATTCATGAATGAATATAAAGTATATATAATGAATAATAATGAAATATATGACATTATAATGATACTATATTTATGTATATATATATTTATGTCATCTACTTAATTCCATTCAATTCAATAAGGAAACAAAAACAGCCTTCATGTGTACGTACGACCTACCGTCTCCATGAACAGTGTATTTCTTTCCATTTATCCATATATTATATATATGTATATTATAAATTTATATTATATATAAATCATGTTTTATATTTTTGAATTAATTAATCATCATCTATGTAATCATATTAATAATTACAGGTCAAAACACGAATGATAAATGAAGCAATTTTACCCAAAACGCTACATTAACATGATTTTACAAGAGAAAGGGTAGTATAAAGAATAAAGTGAATTATATATGATATCATAACAATGAATATGATTCTGTAATAAGTCCATGAAAATTTTTAAATCATTATACAGGAGGTTCTGATAAATATGTATCATATCAGACATAAGGTAAGAGATAACTATTCCAATCTCGCTCTTATCCGAGATTGTTTATTCGTTCGTATTTACTGGGGTTTTTGTTAACATCAATGTCCTTGTTTTCTAAAAATGATTTCATGTATTTTTAATCTCCTTTTAACCCATTTTTTCATTTTACCACATGTTATGAAAATAATATTTCTTTTGTTTACCACATGAGGAACTGTGTTACATTTTCGACAAAAGTACGAGGAGAATGTTATTTTTAACATATACTGCATGAACATATTTTTTACGGTTTCATAACGCCTCATTTTCATGACGCTTTCTATACAATATTTAATGACTATTTTCAACAAAATCCTTTTTTTAAAATTGCAGGGCATTTTGTGAAAATAAAATGATTTTTAAGAAGAAAGGATATTTTCCTCAATAATTCATTTCAAGTGTTTTATCAAAACCATTTTATATATAAGGAGACATTATTTTATATGTGTATGTTTCAAGTATAATATCTCTATGATTTACAGGGTTTAAATTTTCTTATGATGAAATGATATACATTTTTTTGTATGGATTATGTTATGATGGGATGATGTTTATGAAACCCATTTTATTCATTGGGTTATGATGAATGTTTTAAGTTTATTTTGTTGCAAAAGTAAGAATGATTTCATTATGAGATGTGTGGGACCAATATATCCCTCCAATTAATTGGGTAAATATTTATATCTTATGAGATAGACATGGATGGAACGGTAAGTTAATTTGGTTCAGTGTTACAGGACTGAAACGAGGAGTGAACTCGATTCAGAAAGGGACTTTATCCCCTAAGATGGTCATGGCAGTAATTTCTTGGCTAATAGGGAAATCATAACATGTCCATAGTTGTTTCTACTATTACATGTTTTATTCCCATGCTATTTTATCATGATTAATGTTTCTATATGATCTATTCCTTACGTACTTCCATGATTTATGTTTCTGCTCAAGAATTTGATGTTTAAACATTATGGTCAAGTATTTTTTAAGTTCAAATGTATATGATTTGTTTAATTTTCTCCATGCACACCCTTACTGAGAATTTGAGATCACCCTCTATATGTTTTCTTTTCCCCAGGATTTATAGAATGTTTTTAGGTAAGAAAAAAAAATGGGAAGATCTTTATGGGATATGTTGATGATCTTTCACCATGATTAGAAGACTATGTTCAAACTTTCCAAAGACACTAAAATATTATGGGCCTTGAGTGTTGGTTTTTGTTATGTATTAAGTATTCCGCAAAAGTAATATAATATCCGTGCACGTCAAGTATGGGTTCTATAGGGGACCTATTGAAGGTGGGTTTCGGGGGTCATTATCTATCCTTCAACTTGAGGAAGGAAGGGTCTGGAAATCCAATGTCGCTTTCCTCATCTTGGTGAAGGCAGGTCGGGATAGAATGGTATCAAAAGAGAGGGTTGAGATAAAGGGTGGAGCTTGGGGTTAGGCACAGTGAGGATTACATGTGATGGTAGGGAAACAATGTTAGGAAATTTTTTCGTGTGCAATAGGCCAGGGAAGATCGGCTAGGATATGAGATTTTAGGGCACACGGAGATCCAATGCAAGGACAATGGACCTACCAAACGACCAAGTGAGGCTACACCAATTTCAGAGTAGAGACCCTAAGAAAGATACAGGCATCAAAATGACTACTGTTCTTATGTTTTCTGTGTGTTATGGGAATTTATATAAATAAATAATAATTTTAAGAAAAAATTTGAGGAAATATTATACACTACGCAGGCTTAGGAATTCCTTTTTTTTTTCTTTGTAGATATGGAAGCAAAACAATGAACATGGGTCATGCAGGAGATTGAGGTCTTGGAGGCTATTTTTGCTGATTATCAGAGGGATGGTCGAGAGGAGGAGGATGACTAGTGGTAGAGGATGCTTCAAACCATTCAGCAACAGTCCCTCAGAAAGTACGAGGGCAGCGTCTCAATATAGGAGACAGAGAAGTGTCTTGAGGAGTGAGTGGCGGCTCTAATCTTGATACAGGCACCGACATAGTACTGGGTTCCTCTGGATATATGCCAAATGCATGGAGTGGCGCATCTGTGGTGGACCCTCTATCTTGGGTGGAAGAGGGAGGCTAATGTTTTGCAGACATAATTTGAAAGGGAATTCGGGCTGGAATTCCTCTCTTACACGATGAGGGTGGAAAATAGGCCGGAGCTACTCTCCATTCAGTAGTAGATCATGTCTGTAAGGGAGATTGGAATAAAGTTCAAGGATCTTCTTCATTTTTCTATGGACCTTTTTGTGGATGAGGATTACCGGGAGAGATGTTTAGATGAGGCACCCCGACCTTCCCTTTAGTATGTTGTTAATCCCTTCACCATACCAACATAATAGTAGTTCTAGAAGAATATGGAAGTGGTTGAAAGGATGCACACATATTGAACTGTGCCGCGAGAGGGTAGCCAGTAGGGCTCATCAAAAGGTAAGACCGTCAGTAGCATGGCTCCAGCCTTTGTGCCTTCTAGGTTTCGACAAGTGGGGAGCAGACCCCAGAAGTTCAAGTTTCGATCTTCTGGTCCTCTATCATTCATAGAGGTCCCATGAATAAGGTGATTCATTCGTGGGAGCCATGAGAAAATTCAGAATCAGTTCCCAAATAGAGTTTAGCAGAGTGGGGGTGGGATGGTTCAGCGCCCACCCCAATAGGAGTAGTTTCCAGCTAGGACCTTTCTGCAGAAGCAATAGGGACAGCGAGCTCCCGCTCCTCCGAAAGAAGATGTGGCAGGATGAGGATAACCCATATGTGCTCCTCAAGGACCCAATAAGGGCATGGTCTGGGAGGTGGTCGATAACTGAGAGGTAGAGGAGCTGGGCGTGGGTAGTTCCACGCTATAGTGGCAGCAGTTCTAGTAGGGGTAGAAGTCATTCGAGTTAATATTATCTGGATTAGAACTCTTACTTGCACCATGTTTGATTCAAGAGTTTCACACTCTTTTGTTATAGCTGGTCTGGACCATTCCTTGGGCCTAGACATAGAGAGACTCTCTATACCCCTGGTACTAAGTATACCAGTTGGGGGATATAATAGCATGTTTAATGTTTGTCGAGGATGTAGACAGATGATAGGGCCATATCAATCTAGTGGGGATCTCCTTCTGATGAAAATGCAGCCATACGATGTCATCCTAGGCATCAACTAGCTGTTTTTGGTGCATGCCATTATCGACTGCTTCCAAAGAAAAGTCATGTTCTCCGATGAGCATGTCCAACATGTGTCTTTTGTTGGAGAACAAAGTATTTAGGTTGTGAGACGGCATGTGGAGCCTCCTTTTTCTAATTTAGATGAGCGTTCCGCAAAATCAATGGATGTGGAGATGATGGATGTTTTGAGAGATGTTTGGGAGTTCCTAGTCGTTTTTCCCAAGGAGGATGTGATTTTACTCCCTCGATGTGATGTTGAGTTTGGGATGGAATTTCAACCAGGTTCCCATCCAATTTCCATGGCTCCTTATCGGATGGTGCCTTCGGAGTAGTGGGACTTGGGGATTCATATTCATGATCTAATGATGAAGGGTTTTGTCTGACCTAGCGTGTCTCCAAGGGGTACTACAATCTTGTTCGTGAAGAAGGTATATGGTGGTCTCAGGAAGTGAACAGTGTACCAAAGAATAAATCAAGTAACAGTCAACAACTGTTACCCTCTAATGAGGATAGATGATCTATTTGACAAGCTGAGGGGAGTAGGTTGGTTATTTAAGGTCGATCTACGGTCTGGGTATCACCTTTTAATGGTGAAGAATAGTGATATTCCGAAGACTACTTTCAGGTGTAGGTATGGTCACTTTGAGTTCGTAGTCATACCCTTCGGTGTTACAAGCACTCCTGATGTGTAAATGGGGCTCATGAACTCTGTTTTCCATGATTTTTTAGACCGGTTCATCTTTGTGTTCATCGATGAAATTTTTATCTACTCCAGACCAGGGGTGAACATTATAAGAACCTCAGTATGGTCTTGGAAATCCTTCGACATCACCATATCTATGAGAAATTGTCCATGTGTAATTTCATGACAAGAGAAGTGAATTTCCTTGGACTGGTGGTGTCTCGGCAAGGGGTAGCAATTGATCTGTCAATGGTTGAAGTGGTTGTTTCTTCGCAAGGACCCAAGAATGTGACAGAGGTTCGTAGTTTTATAGTATTTGTAGGCTATTATCAGAGGTCTGTACCTGACTTCACTCAAGTTGCTACTCCTTTGAAAAATTTCAACAGAAAAGACCATACCAACGTATGGAGTGAGTAGTGTCGTTCAGCGTGAAACTATCTGATGTAATGGTTTGTCAGTGCTCCAATGCTCAAGTTTCTATAGGAAGGAGTGTTCTATGACGTATTTTTTGATGCTTCTAGACCTGGCCTGAGGTTTGTTCTGATACAGCAGCAGGGAGTTATATCTTATAGCTCTAGGAAGTTATGTCCTCATGAGCATTACTATGCCACCCATGACTTAGAACTTGTAGGGGTAGTGTTCGCCTTAAATTTGTGGTGTCATTGCTTCATTGATGATCACATTTTTGTATTCAAAGATCACATGAGATTGAGGCATATCATTACCCAATAGGACCTGTACATGCGACAATGAAGGTGGAAGGAGTTTCTTCAGGACTATAACGTCGAGATCTCTTACACTGATGGTAAGGGGAATGTTGTGGCTGATGCCTTGAGCCAGAAGTTGTAGAGGGAAGTTGTTCAAAATTTCATGGATGCTTGGAAGGGAATGGAGGAGTTGGTTCCCTACACCTAGATGTAAGGGTGCATTTTGGAAGAGGTTTCCGATTTCAGATGACAGTGCAGTAATATCTGTTGTAGTAGGTGGAGGAGTATTAGTGGGGAGACAATGAGAGTGAAGTGATGAGTGCTTAGGTTAACCAAGGAAATGATCTGGAAGGGTGGTGAGAGTATGGTTCGAATCAGATTATTTTCTAAGGTAAGTTGTCTTCCCCAGAGGAAATGTGCGAACTAGTTCTATGTGAGTTCCGTAACTCACTCAAAGCGGTACACCATGGAGTTTCCAAGATGTACAGAGGCCTAAGGGAACATATTCAGTTGCCCGGGGTGAAATTGGCACTGGTAGTGTTTATGGAAAGGTGCCCGGTGTGTCACATATGAAGGCTAAACACTACATACATGGAGGTTTGTTTCATCCTTTAGTTGTCCCAGAGTGGAAGTTGGTTGACATCTCGATAGATTTCATCATAAGACTACCCAGAGTTCATGGAGGTGGTGATGATAACAGGGTAGTGGTAGACTCGTTAATGAAATCAGCTCACTTCCTAGAGATCAATGAGTAAATTGCAGTGGATGTCTTAAGATGGAGATACTTGGATGAGTTGTTTTAGTTTCATGGAGTTATGAGGTCTATAGTCTCAAATAGGGATTCATGGTTTACCTCACGAGTTTGGACGAGATTTTAGCAAGCTTTTGGCACCCAGTTACGTCTTAGCACTGCATTCCACCCCCAGACACATGGGAAGACAGAGCGAACCATCCAAACATTATAGGATATGCTACGATCATGTGTTTTGGACTTCGGGGGATCATGGGAATAAAATTATCCCTTATTAGAGTTTTCCTATAATAATAGCTATCACAGTTCTATTGGCATGGAACTATTTGAAGACTTGTAGATGAGGATATGTCATTCACCCGTATGCTAGACTGAGGTTGGAGTGGCTGGTGTTGTTGGCCTAGAGGTAGTGTAGAGCACAAAAGAGAATGTTTAGCCTGTGTGAGAGAGGATGAAGGCATCCCATGACAAACAGAAGTTGAAATATAATTGTAGGAGGAGCCCCTTGGAGTTCTAGGATGAAGACAATATGTTCTAGAAGGTTTCCCCTAGAAGTGGGAAGTGAAGGTTCGACAAGGGTAGAAATCTACCTCTTAGGTTCATTGGGCCTTTCAATGTGTTGGGGAGAGTCGGAGAGGTGGCATATCTTTTGGCATTTCCACCTCAGTTGGAAAAGATCCATGACGTTTTCCATGTCTCCCATATTCATCAATATCTACATGATTAATCCCATGTCATTGACTGAGTATAGTTAGATATAGGGTCCAATGATAATTTTCTGGAGTGACTAGTGAGGATTGAGGATCGAATAGAGAAAGTGATTTGTGGGAAAACCATCCCTTTGGTTTGTGTTTTGTAAAGGAATGGTGTCCTCGAGATGTTTATGTGGAAGCGAGAAGCTAAAATGTGCGCCCAGTACCCAAAGCTATTTTGAGTTGTTGTTCCGAGCCTTCCATGTTGTTCTTGTTTTTGTGACCTACTGTGATGTAATACTAACCTTGTTGGTTTACGAGGTTTTTTTCCTTACCATGAGAATGTTTATGAAATTTCCTGACATGTGGGGAAGGGAGGACCTAATCCATAATCAAGACACATTATGTTGGATGCGATTAAACCCATGAGTTCCATTCAATGCTTCCCAAAAAGGATAGTAACTTGACATGGAAGAAAAAACTCCCTGATCTGTTTGTCGAGACAATGTGATCCATGGGATTTGTATAACTGTTTGGGGTGGGGTTTCTCCAAGAGGTATCTTTTAGAGGGGTTTTTCGGGTTACACTTTTATTCTCAATGTTGAGAATAAATTTTGAGAGGTATATGATTTAATGGAGCAGACCTTCATGGTCTATTACCTTGGATAATTTTAAGGGTTGGGTTGTCCTGGACTCGTCAGTCACCCCCACCCATTTGTTTCATAGACATGCTTCACAGATCGGCTTCATTGATCAGCTTTAACGATCAGGTTCACAAATCTGTTTCACCAAATCAGTTTCACAGATCTGTTTCATGAAATCAGTTTCATAGATCAGTTTCACCAAATCGGTTTCACAGATCTATTTCACCATATTCGTTTCACAGATCTGTTTCACCAAATCAGTTTCACAGATCTGTTTCACCGAATTGGTTTAACAGATCGGTTTTACAGGATTGGTTTCACAGTTCAGTTTCACCAAATTTGTTTCACATATAAGTTCCACCAAATTGGTTTCAGAGGTCGGTTTCAACAAATCTGTTTCGTGGTTTGGTTTCCCCAAAATTGGTTTCACAGTTCGGTTTCACCAAATAATTTTCACAGATTGGTTTCACATAATCAGTTTCAAATATCAGTTTCACTAAATTGGTTTCCCAGTTCATTTCCACTAAACCGGTTTCACATATCGGTTTCACCAAATTGGTTTCACATATCGGTTTCACCAAATCGGTTTTAGAAATCTATTTCACCAAATCATTTTCCTTGATCAGTTTCATAAAATATGTTTCATAGACCAGTTTCACCAAATTAGATTCAAATATTGGTTTTACCAAATCGAATTCACATATCAGATTCACAGGATCAGCTTCACAAGATTAGCTTTAAAGGACCAGCTTCTCCTAATAATCTTCACGGACCAGCTTCATGAGACCAACATCATAGGATTAACTTCACCCAATCAGCTTCACCAATTAGTTTCACCTATGAGTTTCACAAATCGGCCATAGTGGGTTTCTAGGGTATCCTTCCCCATTTTTTTCTCTTAGTGCCACTTTAATGTCTTTTGACATTTTTGAAGTTGTGCAAAGCCATTTTTAGCACCATAAACATTGTTTTTAATTCCCTAGGAGTTGGGAGACCCTCAATAGACCATTTTTCCTCTCTTTAAATTAAATCCATTAATGCAATAAAAAATTGGCCACCCTCTGATGAGAATTATTTAAATTATAAATAATTCCATCATGTGTAACATTCTATCTGTGAGGTGAAACAAATATCTCTCTTTAAATCCATTCAATATTTTCATATCCCGCTACTCCAGGAACTCTCCATTTTTATCACACTAGAAATATTTCCTACTTCTTCTTTGCTGGTTTATTTCTTTACATGGGGAATTTGGAGTCCCCTTTCCCGAGGCTAGTGGTGCGCCTGTGCTAAAGCCTTTCCTTCTCATTCATAGAGTCCTCTGAGTTCCTCCCCAGCAAGTCGTTCATCCCCAGTTGTTGGCACGAGGATACAAACTTCGATCGTTGATCATCCAAGTAGGGTTCTTTGTCACAGTATACTATGTATCAAGTGGAATGGGTAAGAAAATTATTCCTATGAGGATGGATGAAACCAAGCATTAATGAAGATAATAAATATATTTAAAATATTGAAGGGGTGTTTTTTATAATGTTGATTTACTTATTTATCTCTTCCAATATGTTGTGAATTGAATGGGATTATGTCCACTGAAAATCATGAATGTTGGTGGTCCTTTCTTTCACACTAATGAAACTCTGTTTTTATGGATAATTATGTGATTGAATGGATGTACCATGGTAACTATTATATCGAGTAAACTCTGTTGATTAAATGGATGACCAATGAATACGAATCCTTGTGTGAGCACCCCCAGTTAACCAAACGGAATGTAGAATCTAAATGAATGTCATATTAAAATTTCAAAACACCCTTTGTATGTTTTAGTGATATTTATGGTTGATTCTTGTGAGGTGACGTGGACGGGGATGGGATCCTCTGTTATTGTGCAGTTGTTGGGGCTTGGTTTCGTTTCAATAGTTTGAGGGATCTAACAGATCCATTTTGTTGTAATGACTTTACATGAGAACTGGGTGTGAACACTTAAATTACTATTTGTTTTTTCATTCCTTACCTTGTGGCAATGCCTGTTAGTTTTCCAGCAGTGAATAACTTATCTAAATTGAGTCACTCAAATATGAAAACTTGAATTATTTAAATGGGGATTTGTTTTCCAAGAATTAATTGTGACATGTTTGTGGTTGGGGTACTTCTTATGAATTATTAGTAATGAGGAAGTTTTATGTGTGATGGTTTTTGAACACCTAGGCTTGGATGAGTTCTTGTTACATATAGGTAGAATTTATATTTTATGTTTCTTATTCTCACCCCACCCAAGTTGAGAACATCTTTTCGAACAATCCTATTTCACGGGGGATGGTTTCTTTCCCAACACTCCTATGAGTGGCAGGTTATAAGCACCGTTTCTACTCCCTTTCCTAAGTAGTCGAAGTATCATCATGTAGGCTCAGATGGAACGAGGTCAATTCTTGCCCTAGATTCTTCATGAACGGTACTTTGTTGTTATTTTCCCAGCTGTGTGCCGGTAGTTTGTTTCCCAAGTAACTTAGGGATGAGGCCTAGGTGTCTCCGGAAGGTCGGGTAGTTGTTCAAACCCATGTGCCTATGGGCATGGTTATGTTTGGTTATTGTGGTCCAAGTGTATATGGGCTGGATGTGTGGTTGTGGTATCCCAGGTGTGGGTGGGTGGGGTAATATAGTGGGACTGCAGTGAGAATGGAAAGGGAGGTATGACGTATTGGATGTCTTCAATAATCACTAGGAATGTTCTGTGGGGTACCCATACAATGTTCTATTTTATTATTAACTTACTTGACATGTGTTATATGGGGAGTGCACCTTGGTGAGGTTTGGGTGGACAGTTTCCATAATAGGTGCTTTAGTTATCTCCGTTTTCCCAAGACATTAGTATGCAACCCCACTTGTGCATGAGTGATTTTGTTTTTCCCTATTGAGTATACCTGTATACTAACCCTACATATATAAAACGGTTTTCAGGTTTCTAGGAGGACATCGATGACCGTACAAGACTATACTAGTTCGAACATTGGAGTAGTTTATATTGTTTCTTTTCATTTCTTTGGAAATTTCTTTTGTATTTTTTCTTATACTTTTTTGGACTTACCATTGGAACATGCATATGGTAATGGTTGGTGTTGCCTTTACCTCTACGCCGAGTTTTGGTGTTGTATGAGATTTAATATCTATCTCCTGATCCTATAAAATAAAGAGGGTAATGCCTTCCATTTTATGTGTGATTATATAACCTTGGTGCTAGTCGCCACTCTGTGACCTATTGAAGGTAGGATTTCGGGGTCATTTTCTCTCCTTCAACATAAGGAAGGAAGGGTCTGGCAATCCGCTATCCATTCCCTCTACTTGGAGAAGGCAGGTCATGACATATAGATAAATTTTGTTTAATGATTATGTGATCTTAATCCTATTTATAATTTATTACCAATTGATTATTTGGAAATATATATATATATAAATATCATATTAAATTTATTATTTAAAATATATGAATTTTATATATTAGAAAAAAATTCATAATATAAATGAAAAAGTTTATTTGATTTTTTTTACCATTGTTGTGTCAATTTTCATTCATGTTACTAATAATATTGTTATGCCTAAAATGAAATTAAAATTTATTACTTATATTTTCATGTGGAAGTAAAAATTGAAGTTAATTTTTTATATTGAATTATTAAATTTGATAAATTGTATTTGCTAATATAAGTGCATCGAAAAAAATAGTGTGAACTATTAGTTTAGTGAAAACAAATTTCCAAAATATGATTCATAAATTATATATAGTATTAATAAAGGATTTATATTATTTATTAAATATATATTAAATATATAAAATTTCTTATTAATCATGTAATTCATTATTTTAGGGTAGAAGTGATAGTTTCTAGAAAAAAATTTATTTTTAATATTCATCAAAAAACCATTAATTTTAGAATAATGGAAACAAATTACAATTATTATGTAGATATAATTAATTTAAAAATAATAATAATTTTATAGCATTAAAATTTAAAAAATATTATATATATATATATTCTAGAATAATAATATAATTTATAAATACAACTTCATTTATAGAATAATGTGTTTTTAAACGTTATGTGTTCTTTGTATTATTTCATATCAATTTTTAATTTATGTTATGATTATATATGTGTTCATATTTTCTAATATTTTTCATTTGAAAATTTAAATTAATTTGAAAACATTTATATTACTTAAGAAAAACATTCTTCGAAAATAAATATTTGTTTTATATTTAATATATTTAAACAATTACGTGTATGAATATATATATGTGTGTGTGTGTGTGTGTTAATCAACTATAATCAATTCTATGATATTTATATATTTTAATTCAAACCTCCAACCCACAATACGTATATAAATAAAATCTATACATATAAAATTTCTCAAAAGTAAATATCAAAAATAAGATTATGGCGGTAAAAAATCTATTTTCCAAAGGTATGTTCTAGAATAGTCTATAACGGTCCACAAAGTCCTCCTGGAATCCATAAAACATTTTTATATAAATTGAGTGAGAATCAAGGTCTTCTCATTAGAAAAACCATAGTATTTCGTGCACCTATGAAAAGAGAAAAATATTGAACCCATGTGAAACAATAGAAAAAAACAACACCTATTCAAGTTTACTTACCAAATCAAAAACCTCACAATGTTCATCTCACTAAATATTGCCCCTAATCAGAATAATATAATATATATCACATCCATGAGAGTGTAACTCAAACCTCTTTACAATGGATTTTCCACTCTTATACAGAAATATCATACATTCTAGAACTCCCACATCTTTTATATGGCATCACATCCTTTCCTCACACACTAGGAGAACCACATCACATCACTAATCATAAACATCGAAGTATTGTATCTTAAACATGAACGAAATAAACCATGTTCACTCCCATGAAATTTATGACCCCCACTACATACAAACTCATGAAATCATTCCCAAACATACATGGTTCATATGATCTCATAACTTCATAAATTGACAGTTGTACATTTGAATTTTGGCCATCAATACTCTTTCATATAAATCTGATCTCCAAAAAGAGGGAGTGGGGAATAAATGATATCCATCCATCCATCCTCCTAGTGGTGTGTTTGATAAAACACTCCCATGTGAATATGTGTGTAAGATAAATTTTCTTGATGTGGGTTTGGTGAATATTGAAATATTATTAATATACATGTAATATATATATATATATAGATTTAAAACACGCATTTCTTATCCTAAGGGTTCATAATGGTACAAGACATTTCAAAGTAACCTCAAATTTTTATACTAAAAATAAAAACACAACACCTGATAATAAAAACACAACCCATGATTCATTTAACAATTTTTAATTATTACTAATACGTTTCACAGTTTCTTTATTACATACCCATTCCACAAATAAATCACTTTTCTTAACACATGACATGCATCACAATATAAATTCGTTAAACCTACCCAATATTATTATTCATTTTACCATCTATTATAATTAGGTATCTAATCATAAATATCCCAAATAAAAGGAAAAATACAACAACCCAAAAGTGACATCTAATTCCATGTTCCATCGTAGCCCCATTCCACAACCACATCAAAACCTCAATCATAGCCCATCTGCACCACCACATCATAACAACCATCACAACCCTGCTACAAAACAATACCTCATCCACTGGATGGACACAAAACACATCATATATCGATTAACACCACATTTTTATAATTATCAATGGGTATCTTATTCAGCTTCACTATGTTAGTACATTGTATTATCACACAATCCTCTAGATCCATGTGAATATTTTCCATTTACTTAATATACATGAATATCCAATACGGTATAATGATATCAAACAATAAAAAATACTAGGATTCCAAAAAAATAATTAATGAATAATCAATACACCAAAAACCATGTTTTTCATTCAGGCATTGTTACTATACAATCAAAATATAAAATTGAAATGAAACAAAAAAAATAAAATTAATAAAATCCATAAGAGAATACGACACATTTATATTTCTAATTTTAATATAATTTAATCTAATTAATTATCCATATTAATTAATATTAAACCATATTCATGAGGGATAATAATAATAAGCATAACACACATGATAAACGTAAGGATAAATGGTAGAAAACCTACTTAAATGGAAAAAGATTTTCCCAAACATGCAACCACCAAATTTTGGGTGCATTTATGGGGGAAATATTTGTTGAAAATCAATCCATTTAAAAAAGATCAATGAATCCAAGAAATGAAGGCATTGGGACCATCAATAATAAATAATTTAAGAAGGAAAGTGGAATATAAGGAATTTTTTAACGAAGGATCATATTTGAAACTAGTAGGATTTGATGCAGTTTAGTTTTTTAATTCAAGAAGGATTATATAAAATTCATTCTTTTTTACAAATTTAAATGACTCTAGATATTTTAAAATTTAAGAAATTTATAGTCACCATTTAAATGAATTTAAAACACCTTAATAAAAGAATTAATCCAATATTTATCACAAAGTATGTCAAAATGGAAAGTCAATTTTTTTTGAAAAAGGTAAAACTGCAAGAATTACCCTCCATCATTAATTTTATAACAAATGAAAAACTTATGGAATGATCCACTATTAGTTCAAGATGAAACTCAACAGTAAATTTATGTGAAAATGGAAAATTACCAGAATAAAAAATCATTAGTTCAAAATAACCAACAATCAAAATTTCTAGAAAAATTGAAAACCACTAGAATGAACAAGCATTAGATTAAAATCACACACAATCAGAATTTTTTTAAAAAAATAGAAAGATTATAGAATGAATCAAAATTAGTTCTATATAACTCACCATAAAATTTTTCTAGAAAAATTTAAAATTGCGAGAATAACCAACTATTTGTTCTAAATGACCCATGATAAGAATTTTTTGAAAAATTGAAAACATCCTGAATTACCCACCATTATTCCTGAATGATCCACAACCAGCATTTCCCATAAAAAATGGAAAACTAGAAGAATGACCCACCAATAGTAAAAAATGATCCTCCACCGTCACTTTCAAAAAAAATATAATAATTCTAAAATGAACCACAATTAGTTCAAAATAACACAATGTCATATTTTTACAAAAAATGGAAAACTAATATAAGAACCCAAAATTAGATTAAAATAACCCATCTTAATAATTTTGGAGAAAAATAATGTAATTCCAATATGACCATCCATTAGTTCAAAATGACTCATTGTCAAAAAAATTTAGAAAAATTTAAAACATCTAGAATTAGATACTATTATTATAATAGACATATATCAAATAAAACACCCCATACATCCCCGATAACCCTCAATAATCATATTTTTAAAAACAAATAATGGGTTGGGAGGTTCATTCCATAAAATCAATTAACATTCAAACAATTTGGTCAATTGATAATTCAAAAACATACTTTAATGAAGGATGAAAAGTGTTTGAAAAATCATCCCTTGGTATTTCTCTCAACAATCCCATTACACATGTAAAACATGCATCAACCAAATGTGTTATCAAGAAATTGGACCAACCATACATCCAAAAACATTGGAATCATGGAATTCCATATTCTAGGTTTGAATACAATCCACTATATAGAGCACAAAATTGGTTTCATGGGTAAAATCAAATCAATTTATAATGCATCTTGACTAGGAATTGAGGCTCCCATTTTTATCATGTCATAACATTATCACACAACACACATCACATCATGGGGAAAATAGCATATCTAAAAACACAAAAACAACAAAACTAAACATTTTAATGAAAAAATAGATGGCAAAAATAAAAAATCAATCCATGTACTAGGATTGCATCTAAGTCACATGCTACCAAGTACTCTCTTATAGGACAAGATTCCATTATAGAACACAAACAAGGAGAATGGTCATCCCCATAGAACATTATCATAGTGGACATAAACCACCACATTCTTCACCATGTTTCTTCCATCATCCATGATATCAAACTCTCCAGATTCAGTGAAATTTGAGTTATCATGATGTTAACAATGCTGCACAGGGACATGGAAGATGTTGTGGATCTGGTCTAGTTGAGTTGGAAGTGCCAATCAGAAAGCCTCCTTAAAATTTAATGCAAACACTTAATATGTCCTAACAAACTGGGGATATGGATTAATCCTTTTTTGTGACCTCCTCTTCCGACATCAAGGGGAAACATTATAGAACACATAGTCCAAAAACTCAATCTCCAACGGAATCATCTTATAATTGGAATACATCTTTTGTCTAACTTTTGTTGCTTTCATCCTCTCCTGGACTAACCAAACCTTCTCTATCCATATATTAACCACATCATTTCCATTATATAATGCATTATCCTTCACAAAAGAGAACTAATAGGACTCCCATAAAAAGCCTCAAATGAAACCATGCCAATGGATGAGTGATGCCTCTTATTAGAAGAAAACACAACCAAGGGCTAGTGTTGTTCACAAGATCTCCTAAAATCCAAGACACATTCCAGCAACATATCCACCAGTTTCTTGATTGTATGTTATATCTATGAATATATCTGAGGGTATAATTATTTTTCTAGGTGAAACTAAGTTCCAAAATCATAGTATTATCCTAATTTTACTAAAGAGGTAAAACATTCATCTAAATCTGAGAAAATGGAACTCATAACTCTATATAGCTACACCATATTCTCCACATTCCATTCTTCAAGACAGACATAGTTACTCATTCCTATATTTCTAAGAAGTTTGAGGATCATTATTAATGGTCTAAAATTACCTAGATAACATCAAAATATTAATGATATTTAGTAAAAAAAATTGAATAAATTCATTTATATATCATCCACTTTCAACTAGATAATATCCATGGGATGAAAAAAACCTATAGGGACATGATATTCAACCAATACCTACATGAAAATTAAAAACATAGGTGAACACTTTTCCCAAACTCACATTATCCCAGTCAATGAATCTAAATCCACAATACATATTACATCTTTGAAACTCCAACTTTTACATCTAAACGAAATCTATGAAACACGTGATGGACACCCTTGCACATTTTTTATGGAACAAAAAACCATTCATGAAACAAAATCAAGTTTTGAAAATCCTAGGAACATCCCACCAAAGCATCCCCATGTTCATCATGATCATGTAGAAATATTTTCTCTAATTATCCCTAGACAGAGTCATTTACATGTTCCATAAGAAAATATTATCAAAAATAAATCACAGCAACTATCCACCCTTGCATTTAAGTGTTGGTATGTTAACTACTCAATAGCCAACCTTGAATCCATAGACTCCCAAGAAACATTATTTTATGACATTCGGATCAAAGCAGAAGCCAGGAAATTACCCTTAAATAATGTGTACATGATATAAAAATTGTAATACTTAAGAATATTCACCTGCAGTAAGTGTCATATATTCATATCACACTTAGAATACATATATGAAACTCCTGTGATTCGTGAAGAAAAAAAAGTTCTCCACATTCTGGTAATGTCAACACAAAATTAGACACAAAACTACAACTACATCATGATCATAGGTGGAATAGTTCCATTCGAAATAGATTAAATTCCTAGAAACAAAAGATAGTATTTTCTAATGATGCATGAAGGTGCACCCCAATCATAGAGAGGACAGATCATAAAAAGCATTATCAAAATACATGCCTCAAGAATCTAAAGCACTAGATAAATACCTAGAATCCCCTTCAAGTAACTAAAAACTACCTGTTACTGATCGTTCAAGATAAAAAAATAGAAATTCCTAGTCAATGCTATCAATAGTGTTGAAAATACAATAAAATTTGTCCAAAAACACTAATAAAATCCTTTTATACCAAGAAATTTATCAGACTATTACACATTCTTAGGTGATTACTAAGAGAAAACTTTGTGGAATATTGACGGCTATACTTCCACACCATACCAAGACTACATATTCCTTTAGAAGCACACCTCACATTTCCAAAAACATACATTTGGAAAACAGTCCAATGGATTTTTGGTGATGATAAACCTTCAATGAATATCCTTTGTTTATGGAATATTCGTTCTATTACCCTGAGTTGATCTGTATATCATCTATAATGACAGTGGAAAATCATTCGATGATTTCATGGAAAAAAATATTTAAAACCTAATGAATAACGATTGTGCATTCATGTCACCGAATGGAATGAACATGAACTTATGTTGCCAATAACCACATCTAAAGGAATACTTATGAATATATCCATACTTTTCCCTTACGTAAGGATATCCAGACCACATATCGTTCTATGAGGACCAAATATATCTCCTCAGCTGGTCGAAATGATAATTGACCATTTTATGAAGATAGTGATTCTTGATCATCAGTTTCCTAATCATCTGGTAGATTCTTTAAAAGTTCATACTAATGATCTATTTTTAGAGAATATCACTAGGGAAACCAAGGCTGACACAGTAGGTTAGATGAAAACTTTCTATATCATATCATCTACATGAATAGTCTACTCTCATAACTCATAAGGTTTTGTCGGGTTGGGAGCCATCTAAATCATAGATTCACATGGATGAAAGTCTATCCCAAACTGAATGTTGTATCAAGGGGTATAGTCACATTCACATTGGATAAAACATTTATGAACCCCCATATGACCTTGGTATCCTCCTATATACTTGATTATATTAATTCTATAGAGAACATATACAACATTGAATATTGGGGATAAAAAATATGAATTCCCACATGAAAACCCTAACCACCAACAAAAACAACATGCCACCCATCTATATATGATAACAGAACTCTCTGGTGGATGTATTCATAAAAATTACCCATAGAGTACCACAGGAAAATTCCAAGGATAAAATTTAATTTAGGCATATGAGGTAATATTACTTCCACAAATAGACGATGTTTTCCCATCATTAGTTCATATCCACCGCACAAACTATGAATGTTGGTACAATGGTGTGTCAAATCACCTTAATAAAACAAGCCCAAAGAAGGGTACATAAAAAATGGATAATAACTTGAATGATACCTAGATTCTATGGTGATGCTTCAACCAATTCCTTTAATTATGAATTACCAACTCCTCATTCCCTTATTGGTATCTACATCCACTACCACGATCATTTCATTGTCTATAAGAAAGATGTAAATCTTGTGGTCAGACTATAACATCCCCATCATCTCTGGTTAGATCATAAGCCTATTATCATTTCTGCATAAATGATATTTCTACTAACTACTCTTGAGGATGATGCTAATGTTTGTCAAATCTTACTAGAGGGTCTTGAGAAGACACTAGAAACTGATAATGATAATTTCCTTGAACCCCTAGTTGAAACACAAATAACTGATGTCCTAAGAGTGATTACAGAATCTACTAGCCTCAAAAGGTGGTACGGGAAGCCGTAAAGGTTGATTCTATACTGTTAAAAACCTTAAAGGTCCCGGTGCCTAAGACATAACACAAAAAACATTAACACCCAATGAATTTGTTTTTATTTCCTCTCATAATAATAATCTTTGTTGTATCATCTATTCAATCACATCTTCCTTATAATGAACATAGAGATACATTGGTAACATTATAGGAGTAACTATATACTAGATGAAAGTAATGAGTTCCTCTTTAAGATACATCATTCGGTACTCCTCATATGGGAAAATATCTATGGAAAAGCATAGAAGGAACATTATTATGATCCAAAAATCATGAAATGAAAATTTTACCTACTTTTGTTAGTGTTTCTTATGTATCTTCACAAAATTCATGGTAGATAAAAAAACATCACACATAACTACTTATAGAATTTAAATAATGAATCATATACCTCATTCCACTCACTAAGGTTAAACATCCACCACGAACATGCAAAGACTCACATTAGACTAATTTATAGGGGGGAAATCCTCTAATGAAGAACATATCAATATCAAAGAGATTACAATCTCTTGTAATCAGAACACTATCTCTGTGTCCAAAAAATAATTCCATCATACTTCCCCAAATACAACTATTGAAAATCACATAGTGTAAAATCCACTGATCAATATCCATAACTAGCTAAAACCTCTAAAAATTAATTACAGTAGCCATCTATACCTCCATCGCCTGATCTGCATACATTCTCTAACCATGATCCACAACTAAAAGAGAAAGAAGATATAATAATTCCAGTAGTATGATATTTTATTATGGTAAATTTTAATTCACTTTTCTATATTTTATTCAATTTATTCATTTTATCCTTCCTCAAACAACCCTTACAAAAAAGAAAACAATTCATCATGATCTATGTTCCTATCTTTTGTCAGTACCCTAAAAATATTTCCACATCAACTAGTCATTTGTTAACCTCAGAGTTCGTGCACTAGATATTGATGGGACAAAAACTCATGTGTCCAACTTAACCTCCCTTTCTAAGGTCAAACCCCAATGTCAATTAGAACTGTTTCCATTCCAAACTAGTCAATAAACAATGGGTTTAACTCTGAACTCGACCCATTCTCTCAATAAACATCTCTAACACCCATATGTCATGAACCTAAAACTCCAACGATACCATAATGAATGGAGAGTTACAATGACCCCTCGAGTCATAACTTTATTAGACCACGGGTTGGAGACTAGAACACAGTGTATAAAAATCTCTATTATGGGAAAGAATATAATTGGAAACAGCCATAATAATTACATAATATTGTGTTAAATCAATAATACACATTCAAGATCTTTTTATGTTTGTATTTTTAAAGAAATAGTCTTTAACTACTCCATATAATCTCAAAATTTAAAATGCAGAAAAGTTTACACAGTATCAATTTTTTCATAATCTGAAACATTATAATACTATAAGGTATTTCCTTTCATGATAAAAATATTTTTGACTTCTTCATTTCAATTACCCATCCACAAAAAAAGTGGAAATTCTTTAACAAACATGCGATGAGAAAAAAAATTAGAAAATGATAAAAAATAAGGAATGGATTCTTTAGTCCATGAAAACATTTCAACAAAATCATACATTTCACCCATAAATCATAAAGTATTTATCCAACCTATGGAAATCATAAGATTCGTGAAAAAATTAATAATCATAAATCTTAATGGTAACTTTTGGAATGCATATCCTAATTAAATTTTATCCTTCATTGATACAAAGGGAGGTGCCTCTGTAGATACATTTGGAATACCTTTCACAATATATTCCATACAAATCATAGGAGAAAACATATTGTATATGTTTTTTTTCATTACCCAATGAATTGGAGAGAAATCATGGGATCATCCACCCTCATATAATAATGGAACCAAATTTATACATTTGTAATTCCCAAGTAACATAGCATAATCATAACACATAAAATAATCATAAATTAAAAATAAATTTGACAAGTTTCGATCACATTTCATTTTTTCAAAGATACACACTCATTAATGAAAAGACATTATTTTGAAACAAATGAGTAATATTTTACAATTAACATCGATACATCAATTCTACATAAATGTGAGAAATTTAGTTCAGGATGTATATGTGAAAAATTTAACTTATTGGAACAACATATTATTTTTCAATACAAAGATAAAACATTTATAAATAAGATTTTTGAATAAATGTTTCCCATAACACATGGAATTTGTTTATTCGAATTAACATTAAAAAAACTAATTTCCTTATTTATAAATTCATAAAACCATTTTCAAAACATGGAAATTAATGATATATATTTCAATGAATTAATATTTAAAACATTTAAATGATATTTTTGTCAATGAGTCCCTCTCCACTTGAGATACACACGAATTAAATTCATTAAGGATTAACATTAAAAAAATATTAAATATCCCGTGAATATAGTAACAGGTGATTTAACATGAATAAATGGTTATATATACACCTTATACAACTATAAAGTTTAATATAATTACAATATTCCTCAATAAAAAGAGATTGTGCTTAAGTCTCTTATAAATATCATTTTATTAATCAAAAAGACTGATTATTTCTATTAACTATTACTACACAAAAGAAAATCAATTATAAATACTAAAGGTGGTTTTTTATTCCCTGACATGTCCCTCATACACCGCTCCACGTCACCCCTCCCATCCATTTTATGGATTCCCCTTGTCGTACCCAAACACGACACGGTTATGACCTCTCTTGCGATTTGGGTTCTAGTTGATAATTTCATCTCCCTCATTGAAACCTCTCTCACATCATGCCTATGGCAATGTATCTGCCTCCATATCTTGATTCTCTAACTCTGACTATACCGACACCATCTCCTCTTCCAATGACTCCTATTCCAAAGGCTCCTCTACATCGGGATGCTCTACCTACATCTATCATACCTCTTATTCCTCTTCATATGGCTTATCCATGCCCAGCACCCTTATATTTTGTCTGGATTCTTTTACTCCAGATACTACTTCTATTCTTGCTCTGCCTCTGGCTCCTCCTACAATGGGTCATCCACCTACACCTCCTCCCACCACGTGTCCTCTTCCCCATGGTCCTCATTTCCCGACAACCCCCTCCGACCTCTTCTCTATTTCCTGACCATATTCTCTATGGTTTTGAATTTTTGTTCATCTACGTAAAATTTAATTATACGTGTATGTTTTCTTGATTTAGGGTTCTTAAAATAATCATTTTTTTCCATTATCTAAGATTTTTTAGTATCAATTTCAATTCTAATATATTCTAAAATCTTTCTTTGTTTTTAATTTCTCTTTGGCTATGTTTAATTTCAATACCCACCGATGATTATATGTACAAATTTTTTTATGGAATGCATATGCATCACATATGATCTCATTTGTTCTGTACTAGATGATATTTTTGGAGATTCTTACATATTTTTTCATCACATATGTTCACATATGTTCAATTCAATTTTGGATTAGTTAAATATAGAGAGAGAACAGTTTACTATGACCATCATAGGTACAGTTTTGATTTATTTCATTCTTTATAATTCATTTCATGATATAAAAAATCATAATATTTTATTTCTCCTCAAATTACATATGTGATGGTGTTGAGCATGGTGTTCTTCCAAAGGATGATGGTTTCCAATTCCTATTTTTTCTAAATGTATGGGTTTTTCATAGATTCCCATAAGAAACTGTAGTGGTTACTGGCTATAAGGGTTTTTTGGAATTCCATATTCTTGATATAATAAGCATCAATTTCCACTTCAATATTAATTGACTGATTGGGTTTTAATCTCAAAATATTTCTAGAAGTGGTGACTATCCATTGGGTCTCATAGGGGATATGAGTATGTTCATATGGGGGGTTATTAAAAGAATGTTGGTAGATTAGGTCCCGAAATCATTCACATTGGAGTAATTATAATGCATGTGGAAGCTAGGGTTATTTCCATGGATAATGTGACAATTATATATTCTTTTTCCCCATGTAGTGGATCATTTTCAGAATGCCTTCTTTCAAGTATTATGAGACGAAATAAATCTAACATGTCTGGCATAAATTCTTATTTTCATATTTTTTCATACTTACTCTCATTTTTAAACGTTATATATCTAATTTTTCCAATTGTTATCTACATAAATTCAAAGCTATGTTGGATGATATTGATGTTGAATATTTAGTAATAATGAATAATGGAATTATCATATATTCTTTATACTATCTTAACAATCTAGATATTTGTAGTACCCTTTTATTACTATATTTTGTAAAACTAATCAATGTTTTCAATAAATTCAACATATTCATCATTAATGCGGGGTTTCAAAACAACATAGAATGTTGCAGGTTGTACTATAACATGTTTATGGTGAAATACAACATCATGGAACACAAATGTAATGACATATTTTTGAATCCTTGTAATTTTATTAAATATATATTGTTGACCCTTACAAACTAGTGAATATATTTCATTAGGTTGTCTGGTATTTATTTACCAAATCATTAGTTAACACATGTTCTTCCAAATGCAATATTATTCCTAATCCCTTCTTTGATTCTACATTTCATTATTACTAAAACATTGTTGAATGACATTACATATCTAATTTGATTTAGGTAGAATTTTCACTGTGTTTTTCTTTTCAATGTAATGGTTTTAAGTATTAAATGTAATTGATTTTTACTATTATTTCTATTTCCTTTTTCAAAATTGTTTATTTATTGGATTGTTGTTTGTCATCAATGTTGGTTTGATACATTATTCTGTAGTATATTCTAGGAAAACACTGTTTCATGTACATTTTGAACTGTATATTTGTTTCTAGTATTTTCTATTTTCATTTTATGAAGTACTATATTGAAGAGAGATATGATTTTGTTAGATTTGACAAGATTTTGAAGAATATTGTTCTAGACATTTATCTTAGAAGTAGGAATTATTTCTATGCCTAGTATAATTTTAGGTAATTTTGAAAATTTTTAGTATGGAAAAGATATTAATGTGTTTGAATTCAAGAACATTTACAATTTTTCATTCTTTAAAAAGTAGAGGGGTTTCCCATTTTGGATGAAATATGTTACAGGGATCAGTTTTAGAACTGATAATCATCCTTTGAAGGTTAATTTTAGAACATATACTAGTCCATTCAAGAACTTCTTCTATTATTATTTTTTTGTTTTTCAATCCCAAATACCCTAATAAATTTTCTATAATGATAATAGTAATGCATAGATTTAGAAATGAAAATTTTTTATATGATGTATATAGAAGGATTTTTCTAATCCCAAGGTGTCCCTATAATATTATATATAGTTAAAGCATTCTATTCAATTGTGTTTTATCATATTGATGATTTTATAAAAATGATCATCATTTTTTATCAAAAAATAAAATGGTATTTTGTATGTATAAGATATTACTATGTTTTATGAAAGCGTTCTAATATGTTCATCTCAGAATCGATCCTTTTGTCTATGCCATGTGGAATTTTGGGTAATTTTGAAGGTTATTAATCTGTTTTGATTCAATTAAATAATGTTGATGGGGTTTTTTAATAAAAACTAAATACTAAATATGAGTTTACTCTTCATACATGTCACCCATATATGATTCAATGTCGCCCAAAAATAGAATCCCTCCCTCCAAATATACGCAATCGACAACTCTTCATATCCCTATAATATGCTTCATACTCAGGTGTGAGATGCAATACATCAATTATAATGAGTTTTTTTCTAAAAGATTTTAAATTTGACATATGTAATATGTCTCCGCTGCACACATTACAATTTAACTAGTTATTTTTTTAGTACATTATACAAATATGTATTCTAGTCTTTCTATGTTCATATGGATGTTTCACATTTTTTAACATCTATATACCTAATAAATACTTGAAAAATAGCCACCCTTATAAATTTCATTTATAGAGTACTGAAAAAAAACACATAATGTTGAATCATATATAACTGTTTGTTACGGGATCATGAATAAGATGATTCTTTCTTATAATTACATTTTGAATAATCCTATTTCTTATTGATCATCCATTTGTGTGTACATGTAGTCACTACTTTATAGTACTTATTCTTTATTGATTTAAATACAAGACCATTGTCATCATTGTTATGGTTTGAAGATATAGCTATCATTGTGTTTCATTTTGTAGATAGTCCATGTTTTCCATGTACTAAATTTTTTTTTTGATTTTTGACTACATTTTTATTTGTATAGAATCCTTCTCTAATTAAATATTCTTAGAGCATCTCTACTTTTTTGAAAATATTGTGTATAATAATAAACAAAACTTTATGTTAATAAACATGATGCATGCAAAAAAACACAACCTAATGTCAGTCCAAGACAATTTTCAATCATAGTAGTTAGGTTCGGTTGTTGAGTTGGTCTGATTCATAATAATTTCACACCATTTGTTCCCCATAGAGTGGCGTGATAATTTCTGTGTTTAATCTGAAGAGACCAGAATTAAAATTAGATGAAGAAAAATGTGTGGAGATGAAAATTACATGAGAGTCCCCCTCTTTTCTTTCACCCAATACCTAGGATGATACTAAGAGAAATAATATTTGTGCCTATATAGTACACCTTCTTATATATTATTGAAAATTTCTTATCCCATTATCTTCCTAAACCATTTCCAGTTTGATGCCGACATGGTTCTAAAGGTGATGAAAAATTAATTGAGCCTTCATACTCCCTAAAAAAATATGTGAAACTACTGTTCTTTTTATACGCTCTCAATGATTGTTCTATGGTACATAGTTTTTTAATGGATAACTTTTTCGTTCTCACTCTCAGTTTATGTGAAACATTATTCATGAAATATAATGCTATAATTGGGTAATCTGTGGTTTCAAGTTAAAATTTTTTCCTTAGAGCTGATTTATCTATTAATTTCCAGATTTGAGACATTGTGATGTGAAAGAGGTCTTTGTAGAAAGGATTACATGTATTGAATAAGTTTCCAAGATTATCCTGTTATATAATAAACCCTTTTCTAAAAATTTTGGTTCCATAAATATTCGTTAAATTACCTTAAATAAAAGTATAGAACTTAAAAATTATCTAGAATCAAATTTTCAATGTCGGGCAACAATCATTGTATGATTTTTGTAATTATAGTTATTATATAAATTTCCAAATATATATATCTTTTTGCCATTTCATTCACCCCAAATTATATATTTTATTGGTCCTTGAATATTTTGTTTTTTATTGGATTGGTAATTATAATTTAGTCACTTTTCCAATATATATATTTAGATATGTTGTAGTACTTCATGAATATTTATTATCTACACAGAAAATTCTTTATCAAACTGTGATGTTTTATGATGTAGTATTACCTGAATATTTCTAATATTCTTTGAAACCAAAAACTAGATACTATCCAACTAGGTACGATCATCCAACCAATCTCTATAAAATTTTTAAGGGACCAATTTTTACTTTCCCATAATATTAGTGATAAAAAATATGGAGAAACATTCCAATCTTACTTTTTATCAAACATTTTTGACTAGAAAAATATTTATTCTTCAAAATAAATAATATGATGAAGTGATTGATAGAAGCCACCCTAAATTACACAAATATTTTTTCTGAAAATTCATCCAAATCCTATAATTCTAGTTTCCATTGAGGCTGAACCATTAATGTTAACATTGATATGGGAGGAATCCAACAAACTATGTTTTTTCGGTTTATTTGGTACACCACATACCCCTAGAGGTTTTTTGATAATAAGGTCCTTATATTTAATTTATCATGCACCCAAACATCAATTTGGAAGCCATTTGGATATCCCTCATGATTCTAATAAAATTTTATTTTAAGAGAAACTCTTATCCCTCATATCTAAAATAGTTTCTTTACTTCCAAATATGATCAATATTGGAAACAATAGTGTGAATAAGAGAGGTTTTTAACATGATTGTTTATTTCCAAGTTGAGAACATTCTTCATTAATGATTTTATTTTATCATTTATATGAATATTGAAATGAAATATATCTTCAATATGATTCCAGATCATCATGGAATGGTTGTAGGTGAAGAGTAGGTTATGTTCATTCTCTAAATTTTTAAGAAATAATGAGATGATGTATGTAGGCATTAATATTCCCATATATCATATGAATTTATTTTCAATTATTTTCATCAAGACCGATACATCTAATGTAATCCCCCAATATGCAAGTATGTAGGTTGACGTAAAAGAATATTTAGACAAACCATATTTTTTTCGATGCTATGGTGAATGAAGAGGTTATAGGTATCATTTTTTATGAAGGTATGATTCACTAATTTTATGCTCTTAGGACCCTGGTATCATTCCTTATATTGTTGAGCCTATATGGATTCAGACATAAAGATTACTTAATCTTGAATTAAGTTAATAATTCACATTGAGGATCTAGTCCAGTTTCATGTTTTAGATAATTAAGCCAGAACATATACATAACAACTAAAACATTACAAGTATACACTTATACTCAATATCCATTTTTTAATAAAATAATAACTCTTAAAAAATAAACAAGTCATGTTCCTTGTTTTATAAATCACTAATTATCCTTGATACCATCTATGACCCTATTAATCTTTATATCCCATGGAAAACATTTCAGAAACATGGGATGAGAATAAAAAACTAAATAAGGGATTTAAAATGAGGAAAAAAAATTAGTCCATGAATACATACAAATAAAATAATTATACTAATAAATATTAAAAAATAATATCATTAACATACAAACCAAAATCATAAAATTTATGAATTACACATAGAAATCAAAAGTCACTAAGGTAACTTGTGGCATCCATAACATACTGAAATTGTAGCTTTCACACCTACAAAGGGAGTTACGTTTGGAATACCAATCCATGTATATTCCCTAATTCACATAGGGTAATCATCAATGATTACCTCCATCATGATACCCAATTAATTGGAGATCTATCTCGGAATCACTTGCCCTAGGTTTATCACTGAACCTCCCTTATAAGTAAAGAAATTCCCAAGAACCATAAGATAATAATAACACATAAAAAATCATAAAAGAAAGAGAATAATTCCACATTTAAATAACAATATAACATTTAATTTTATTTACATAATCATTTCTTTTTCAAAATAATTTTTAATCCATTTAAAACATTAAATAAAGATAGTTTCAAATAAAAACGTCCCATACTACAATGAATATTTTAATGGAATTAGAATTTTAAAACACTACACTCCATATAAATAAATTATTCAACCCATTTTTATAACATAGACATTATTGATAATTATTTATAATATTAAATCATTAAAACATTTTAAACAATGTTTTAGTTAAACATTCCATTACCACATGAGAAAATACATGAATAAAAATAATTTAAGAATAAAATTAAGAAAGCTATAACATCATGAGACTAATGATATTAATGATATAATATGGAAAAGTGTTGGATATACACTTCATAAGATAATAAAGTTGCATAATATCGATATATGACTCAATGAAAAAAGATTGAGATACAGTCTCATACGAAAATTAGACAGCCTAACAACATCACTTTAAAATTCAAGAAAAGATTTGATGGGATGAAAAGGGTACCCCATAATTTGGATATATAATTTACATAAATAATGATATATAATAACATATCCCAATATAATAAAAATTTAAATTAAAAGACATGTCATAAAACAAGTCTTTGACTAATAGAGAAGGGTAAATGACCCACCTACAAAGATCGTATCATTAAATTATGGATAAACCAATGAAATAATTATGTTTGAAGAATATTAATACACATAATTTAAGTTTATATTATGTGTAAAAAATTATAGGTCATTCCCATATATTCATATCATGATAGAATCAAGAAGTAGAATATTTAACCAAATAATAGAAATTGGGTTAATAATTTCCCTTACCTCAAGTTTGACATGAATCGTTCATTCTTTAATCTCCTGAATGATAAACTAAAGTAAATTAATAATTATTTAAGAAGAATTTTCAAGTTTATTATTCCTTTTATATTACTTATTACCATGTTATAAACATTACATAATTATTTAAGATAATAACCGTCATTTTGACGATATTTTGTACATAAGTCAAAATTTATCCTCTTATAATCACATATTTTACATGTTGTCAAAAAAAATTATCTCCATACTTATATTCATGATATAGATATCATATATATCATATATATCCATAAAAATATTTATTTATAATAGTACATAACATTTGTAGATAAGAAATGAAATACATCGTTCGTGGAGATGGTAAGTCGTGCTTACCCATTAATGCTACTTTCATTTCTATTTTGTATTTAATGGAATAAAAACATTACTATACATAGGAATAATATAATTCCTGTATAATATCATATATAATTTCCTTAATTCCCTCTTTTATATGTTCTATGTATGTTATGAACGTGTAAGATCACTTTGAGGGGGTGGTAATCCACCCATCCTCAAATGAAATTATCCTATCTTCCAATTATGGAAACCATAATGGTATGTTATAAATGAAAAATACAGAAGCATAAAGACAATATAAATATAATATATATCATAAATAAATATAGTTCCATCTTAATTCCCTCTATGAGAGGCGGTAGGAGATAAATGAACAATCATCGTTTCGTGAGGTTGTAGTATGCCATCCACAGAAACAGTATGTTCATGTCCATTAGATGGAAGTGTGTGGAAGTGTAGTTAAAATAGTTCTAAAAAAATCATAATATAATTTAGATACTGGTTTTTTTTAAAATAATGAAATAATGTCTGTTTAGGGGGTTATAGAAGGAAAATAAATATAAAGAACTTGAGAGAGTACATTACCTTTAAATTTGAAAACTCGCTTTGGTTTGAAACAAAAGGCTTTCTTGAAGTGCCTTATTCCAATGTAGAGGATTATAATTGATATAGAGTATTGTTTTGGGCTTATTTGGGTTGGTATTGGATTATCCATTAGGGATTTAGTTGTGTGAGTAAGGGTTAGATGTGATGGCATTTTATAAGAGGGAGGAGGGGCTCTTTAGGAATGTTTGAAAATATTATTTTATTATGAACTAAATTTCGATTAAAAAATATCCCCAACTCATTTAATTCATCTATAATGGGATTATTGTTCGAAAAATTCTTAGCCAATGGATTTTGGAAATATTTAGGGCATAAAATTAACCTTATGTTTTAGCTTTCACCTTTTGTTAACACATTTAACTATTACCATTTCCTCTGGTATATTCACACTATATGGTTAATATATGTACTATAAAAAGACAAGAGACCCAGAAATGTAACATTAATTACATTAGTTGCATCATATATGTCATTTTGATAAAATTTAAAATTTTAGGATAATTTATCATTTAATAAAATATTTATTTATTGAAAAACTCTATTATATCAAACTATAAACTATTCATATCTAGACATTGAAATAATATAACAACATGATTCATTTAATGAAACTACATTAATTCTAATATAACAAGTTATAAGATTCCATAAAATTTATTTATGGCATATAATGTTTAAAATAAATTTATATTAAAATTTATTATCCCATTTACATAAAACATTCATTTATGAAGTAGTGATTAAATCATCATTGGGTCATAAATAAATTTATTTATATGATGTCTATAAATTATATAAAAAATACCATGAGGAATCAAATATTTTTAGATCTCCAATGAATATATATATTTGAAAACATAACTTATATAACACAATATAAAAATTTCTCTACTATGAGATATATGATTATGTTAAATTTTCCTCTACTTTAAATTAATTTTTGTAATGTGTAATTTTCACTTAACATTGGTTACATGGGTCCCCAAATCAACCCACGTATGCCAATTGTCAGACATGTATCTTAAAATATAATTATAAATGTGTTATTGTAATTTAATACTATTAAAATATTATATTTTACCCATATTTACCAGATTTACTCTTTAACATTGAAAATAAAATATTTAATGAAATTACTATTCATAATATCTAAAAATAAAAGTTACATATTTACACAATTTAGAACTAATGATTAAAAATATGGAATCCATTTTTAAAAATTCATAACATATAATTTTTTGATATTTATTTCAAAATAAATACTGTTGTCAAAACAAAAAAAACGTGTTTTTAAGATATTATAACTACCAAAAGTTTGACAGTTGTTTCTATTCAATTTCAAAGTGAAATTACTTCCAATGACCCAAAGGAGATTAAATAGTAAATATTTAATATAATTAACTTTAAAATCAATTAAAAATATAATCTAACCATAAAAATAAACTATATATAATGGCATTTGAGAATTAAAATGAAGAATTTTTCACATTTCATTTAAAAATGAACATAATCAGAAAAATACAAAAATTTCATCCAAATTAAATTTTGATGTATCAATTATAAATTAAAATTTAATTTCGTCAAATATAATATATAAAAGTGAAACAGAAAATATTTAAAAAGGATTCTCCCTCAAAAGGTGCTAAATCAACCTTTTAATGAATATTAGAGTATTTATGCTTAAAATTGGATTCTTTCATATTTTAAGACACTGACATTTATTGAAAAAATTTAAAGACATTAAACCAATATGTATATTTATATTTTAGTTAGCTCTATTCATCATCCCCAATACAACTTCTAGGTGTTAAATACCATTTAAAATAATAATATATTATTTTTTTAGTATGAATCAGCTTTGTGTGCAACATGAGATTTCAGAGAAACCCATTATTGTGTGTCGGGTACGCCATGGAAAATAGTATCCCATTTAAAGTAAAATTAATATTTAATTAAAATATATTAATAAATATAAAATTTTCATATTCTTTATTTACTAGGGATGATAAATACTTACCCCATTTTGAAAATTGTGTCCTCACAATTTTATAATTGGTCTCAGAAACTTCATTAAAATGCGCTCATCGAAAAAAGAGTCAACAAAAAATTCAATTTAATATAAGGAAATATAAGTACCTGGATACCCAAGATAACACATACATCAATTCCATGTTTGAAAACATAGATTTTGAGGAGAAACAAAGTGTCAATTTCAGATGGTGAGTGATATAAAACATGACTAGGAGAAAGTTAACAACAAGAAAACCACAAAATTGTGATTGGTTAAGCGATCATTGGATTCCTAGTATGAAAAGTAAAAGGAAAACTCTTTAATTTTATATTCCATTTCATAAAGTTAGAGAATTTATTTTTTAGATTGACTAAGGACATAAGGAAATACACTAAAATTTCAACTAAAGTTTCATCTTTTAAATTGTTTCTACAAAAAATTATCCTTTCTCGAAACGATGAGTATTCGTGATGAATTAGTCACACATAAAGTGCTAGATTAAAATTCTATAGAACCAAATAATATACTAAATATGAACTATATATTTCCCTTGTTTTTAGACATTAACCAAATCCAAAATGGTTAGTACATGATCTGACAATCAGCAAAAAGAACAATATTTTATAAAAATAAATACTAATCATAATCTCTTATACTGAACAAACAATACCCATAGTTAAAAAAACACCTATCAATACACAAGTATCCTCAAAATGATACAATATAATCACAATTAATACTGAAACCCAAATCTCAAAATTATTTAATCACAGATTTTCCATTGAATATATAATCATTTATATCTAAATAACATCAACTACTCTTAATGTAACATACTAAAAAGTAATTAACTTAATCACACATTCTCAAAGAAAGGTTAATTATTTCCATAACTAATATAAATTACTGTAAGTACAAAATAGAAACATTTATTTTTCCAAAATAGAATATCAAACATTAGTCCACAAATGTAACCCCATAGTATTCTATTTTCATTAGGAATATAGTGTTCCAAAAAGAGAGAACGTCATCCAATATAACTTTTATCACTTAATCAACAAATCATTTTACTATACTAAGGATATACATTTGATAATACACAATTTCCCAAAATAATAATATTCTTGATCCATAAAATAATTTATCTAAAAATAATAAGTCATTAAAACAGGCGGCTTCTTATAGGCCAGTGGTAGGTGATGAGCCCTTTCCTCCCTTCTCTTGTGGGTTTGATTCATGTGGAATTTCTAGATGTGACGGGTTGTCACCCATCTTGTTTTTTGTACCTTTTTATAAAAAAAAATAGGCCTAACATGATTTAACTTCAATGGTTGTCTTATAGTTCTCATTTTCATCCCATCTCATAATGACCCCAATATCATAATTAATGAAGTCTTATATATACTGAAATTTTTTACCTCCATAAAATATCGTTATTTTAAATGAAAGAATTTTTTACCTTGATCATGATGTCCACATAGTTTCATTTTATTATTTTTCACGTAGATATATGGTCCATGCATTGTAAAAATGATTTACTGATCATTCAAAATCCTATGCTTCCATTATACAATTATACCTTGTACAACTTGGGTCATTTGGGTTCTCACAAGAAAAATAGATGTGTAAAATAATCATGAATGATATATAATTTAAAAAATTCTGATAAAACATGATTTTTATAAAATATTCGGACCACGTTTGAGTTGAAAATTTCAACCAACAGTCCTTTTAAAAAACCATAATTATGTGCTAAAAGACTATACCTCAAAAAAAAAATATAAATAGGTTGCGCTAGGGACTCCTTATTCATCAAAATTTTTAAAATAATAATATTCTTCAAAATCTTGTGATAAGGTAAAATATTAGAAAATTTCTTTATAATATTTACCATTTATGAAAATATTACAAAATTAAAAAAATAATAATTGATGAAATGCCAACCATAATCCATGATGAAATCAAAGTATAACAGATGTGTTTAATATCTGAAATAGTTTCATGAAAATGTGTTGTATGTTTGAAAATGTATCTGAATCGGCGGGACAAGAATTTTCAATAACTATTGCATTCAAGTCATTAAGAAGATATTGGAATGTAAATTGAGATCCTCTTCCTTCAATTTGTAATAGGATTTCCATGATCTGAATTTAAATTGGTTTAGAGTTTTAGAGAATTAGGTCATAACTTATACATACAAGCATGAATATTACATTTATAAAATTCTTCTCAGATTCCATTTTTTCATAAAATAAAAACTTCTTAAAACACATTCATGTCTGATTCAATTTTTTAGATAGCCTGACTCTTCCTTGATCCCATCATTGACCTTACTCATCTTTAAGCCCTGTGGAAAACATTTCAAAAACATGGGATTTTAATAAAATGTATTGGAAGGGATATAATAAAAGTAAATAAAACATTTCTCCATGAATACATACAAATAAATTAAATCATACTATTAATTATTAAATCATAATCTCTTTAACCTACCTCAAAAAAAAAAACAAATCATTTATGAATAACACGTAGAAATCAAAAATCATAAAGGAAACTTTTGCAATCCATAACATAAATACATTGTAGAATTCATGGATATATAGGGTGATATTTTTAGAATACCAGTCATAGTATATTTAGTAAATCTCTTTGAATAAAAATTAACTTTTCCCTTTGTCATGTTACCCAATGCATTGGACAACTATCTCAGCCTCACCTGCCCTTGGTTTATCAGGAGACAACCAGTATAAGTTAAAAATTTACCAACAACCATAACATAATCATAACACATAAAACAATAATAGACTAAAGAGAATATTTCCACACGGATATTATACTAGAGCATTACCAAATATTGACATAATCAATTCTTTATCAAAAATATTTAAAAAACCATGTAAAACATATACTGAAGAAATTTTTGAATAAAAGTGTCTCTTACCACTTTGAATAATATAATGAAATTATCATTTTGAAACACTAATTTTCTTTTTAATAATTCTTTACAACCATTTTAAAAACATGGAAAATATTTAGAATTATTTATATGATTAAATCTTTAAAACATTTAAAACAATATTTTCATTAAAGAGTCCCTTAACCTTTTAGAAAATACATGGAAAAAATAATTTATAAATAAAGTTAAAACAAAAATATGATATCATGATTATAAGGATATTCATTATATAATATGGAAAATGGTATTATATACACCTTATTGGATAATAATGGTTACCAACATCAAGAAGTGCCTCAATTAAAGGTTATTGAGGCGAAGTCCCTAACGAAAATTTAGAAGTCCAACGACATCACATTAAAATTCAGAAAAATAGTTGATGTGAGAGGAAAAGGTCTCTCATCACATGGAATTAAAATTTAAATCAAGATGGATATATATGAAGATATCCGAATTTTAGAAATGTGGAAATTATAAGACATGACATAAATGATGTCTTAGCTAAAAGAGGAGGGTGAAATGTTCGTTTTAAAATTCCATATCATTACATTTAGAATAAACCAATAATATAATTTCATGTGAAACATATAAATACACCCAATATAAGTATATGTTAAAACTAAAAAAATCATAGGTCATTCAAACATATTCATATCATGACATAATTATGAAGTAGAAGATTACCCCAAAGAATTGATATTGGGTTAAGAATTTCCCTTACCACAGGTCTGACTTGACTCGTTCATTATTTAATATCCTAAATGGTAAAATAATGTTAATTTATAAATTTGTAAGAAACTTTTTCATTTTTATTATTCCTTTTATATTACATATTACCACATTATAAAACATTCATATTCATTTATGTTAATAATGGTCATTTTGTCGATATTTGGTACTTGAGTTAGAAATGATCTTCTTATAATTACATGTTTTCGATGTGGTTAAAATTTTATTATATCCAGAATGATATTCATGATTTATATATCATATATATCATACATATCTTGTATATATATTTATTTATAATAGTACATAACATTTGGAGATAAAAATGAAATGCACTATTCTTGTAGACGGTAAGTTATACGTACGCATGAATGATATATTTTTTTCTATTACATATTTAATGGAATCAAAAATAATGATTCAAAGGTATATTATAATTTCAGTATAATATAATATATAATTTCATTAATGACCTCCTTTATACATTCCATGTATGGAATTAACGAGTCATATCACTTTACTGGGGTGGTAGTCAACATTTCCTGAAATGAAATTATCTTATTTACCCATTATGGAAACCATAATGTTATGATATAAATGAAAAATAAATAATCATAGAGACAATATAAATATAATATATATCACATAAAAATAATTTTCCATCATAATGGCCTCCATGAGATGTGGTAGAAGATAATTGAACAATCATCATTTCGTGAGGTAGTAGTTCGCCATCCACGAAAACAGAATGTTCGTATCCATTAGATGGAGGTGTATGGATGTATAGTCAAAATCCAAGTCAGAAAAACAAAATTGTATATTTATGATACTTTTGATATTATAAAATAGGGGACTAAATAGAGTTTATGGGGTTATAGAATGAATATAAAAGAAATGAACTAGAGAGAATACGCCACCTTAAAATTGGGTAACTCCCTTTGGTTTAAAGAAAAAGGCTTTCACGAATTTACTTCTTCCTAAGTTAATGATTATAATTGGAATATAGGTATGTTTAAATTTTATTTGGGCATAGTTTAGATGATTCAAAGGGGCTTTTTAGAAGTGAGTTAGGGTTATTGGTGATGGACTATTATAAGGGTGAGGAGGGGCTCTTTAGAAAAGTTTGAAAATATTAATTTATTATAAAATAAATTTCTATTTCAAATGGCCCCCCACTAATTTAATTAAAATATATGGTGATTATTTTTAAAAATCATCTCAGTAAATGGGTTTTAGGAATGTTTAGGGGAACAAATTAAAGTTATCGTTAAGCCTTAAACATTAGTTAACTAATTTATCTTTTACCATGTCCTATTGTATATTCATTCTATATGGTTAATATATTTACAATAAAATACATTGAAACCAAAAAATGGGTCATTAATGACATTAGTAATACCATATTTTTATTAAAATTTGAATATTTTTAATACTATTTTATCATTTAATGAAATATAGATTGATTCAAAAACTCATTTGTCGCAATTTATAAACTATTCATATCATGACTTTTAAAAAACATTCAACAACTTGATTATTTAGAAAATAATACATTAATTTAAATATAACAAGTTATAATAATCCATAAAACTAGTGGAAGGCTTAAAAATATTCATAATAAATTTATTTTAATATTTATAATCTCATATATTTAAAACATTCATTTATAAGGAAATCGTTACATCATCATTGTGGAATTAATAAATTTATTTTAATGATATCTAAAAATTATAAATAAAATAACATGATGTAGGAAATTTTTTTATGTTAATAATTACTATTTACAGTCTAAATGTTAACTTATATATCCTATTATAATTTTCTTACTAAGATATATATATATTTATGTTAAACTTTCCTTAAAATCAAATTAATTTTTATAGTTTCATATTCACTTACATGCAGCTTCATTGGATTCAAAAATAAACCCAATGATTCCCATGATTGGAAATGAATCATCCAAGAGTATTAGGACATGTTTTAGTGTAATTTAATATTATTATAATATTATTTGTTTACCCTTATTAACATATTTACCCTTTATCCATGGTAAATTAAATATTTACTGAAGTTACAATTCATAATGTCTAAAAATAAAATCTACCTATTTTAAAATCTTAGACATCATAATTAAAATATAGAATCCATTTTTCAAAATTCATAACACATAATTTATTGAAGTGAATTTAAAATTAATTCTCGTTGTCAAAATCAAAGACTGTGTTTTTATGAAAAAATAACTATCAAATGATTGACACTGGCTTATGTTCAATTTAAATGATAAATTAAATACAATGAAAAAATTGGAATAAATGGTGAAAATATAATCTAATTTAAATTTTAAACAAATTAATAATATAATCTAACCATATAAATAAAATATAATGAAATGTAGTTATGAATATAAATGTGGTATTTTTCATTATTCATTAAAAATTGAACATTATCAGAAAAATAAAAAAATTTCATCCAATGTAAATTTTGATGTCCCGATTCAAAATAAGAATTTTATTCAGTCAAATTGATCATCTAAATGTGACAAAAAATATTTTTAAAATGGTTTCTCCATTAAAATTTTGTAAATTTACCTTTTAATGAATATTGAATTATTTATTCTTAAAATTGTCCTCATTCTCATTTTAAAAATGTATCATTTGTTGGATAAATGTAATGAAATTTAACAAACCTGTATAATAATATTTTAGTTATTTCTGTTCATTCCCTCCAACTCAACATCTAGGCATTAACTACCATTTAAAATAATATTATATTATTATTTTTCAGAATGACTCAGCCTTATATGAAACAAGAGATTTCAGAGAAACCAACTATTGTGTATCGGATACTCCATCGAGCATAGAATCCCCATTAAAGTAAAATTAATATTTAATTTAGAAATATTAATAAATATGAAAATTTAGTATTCATTATTTACCTGGGATTTTACAGAGTCATTTTGAAAAATTAAAGTGTTTTCTTCTTCATCGAGGATGATTCTTGATGAAGAGAAAAAAACTCATATTGTACATACTAATCTCTTAAAGGGACATGGTTCTGGGAACAAAAAAATAAGGATTCTTCACACAACCTATTTCCTGAGAGGACATCCGGGTAGCCTTTGTTGCGAGCTACTTCCCAGCCTCCTTCTCGCCAATGGATATGAAACTATTTTTCATTGTACGAGCCAAGTCATATTTTATTTTCGATACATATTTTCTTTGATCTAAAAGAAATTTGATGTAAATTTTGTGGTGATATATTTTCCAATTGAATTAATATAATTTATTATTCATATTAATACTTTTCATCATTAGTTTATCCTTTAGATTTATGAATATTATATCTTTTACTTAAATTAATTTTATTACTTCTATGTATTTATGAAGAATATTTCTTCTCTGGCAGGAACATCAAAAAAATAAATACATTGAATGATATGGGGATATGGTGGCTCATATTCACGGATCTAGATGAAATTTTACTAAATTTTGAATTGAGAATATTTTTATTATACTCTATGGAATTTTTTTACCTCAATATTTATTTAAATACATTCCAAATCCTCTTCTTCAACAATGGACACATTTTTTGGATTAAAATTAGTGTTTTTATGTCTTGAAGTGTTATGAATTAGTTGGAAGATCTCTGTTGATGTTACATATAATGGACGAATGTCTTCAATCAGGTAATTGAAATTTGGGTTCCCCTCTTATATCCTAGGAGTGGTATCTATTCAGGATATCTTTAAAACTATCAACCCAACACTATCGAAATATGAATCCCTCTTGTTTGTCTTCCATCATTTATTTCAATCTCTCCTTATGCCTCCACCTCCACCTCCACACCCACCTTCAAATAATGTTTCATATTTGTCTCTGATTTGTCTCACTCATTTTTTCATTTTTTATCTCCATCTACATTAGTTTTCACTTAATTTCATTGTGTCATGGGAAACCCACTCAATTCATTATAAACATTATATTCTTAATATTATATTACATTCAATGACATAACCATTTATTTTAATTATACATAACACGATTTTTTAATGAAAATTTAATAGTCACATGCATTTTTATGGGTGGAGTACTAGTTATAAATTTAATATAATATATCCAAATAGTATTCCTCAAATAATTTGTGAATTATATAATCATGATGAATAAGATTAACCCATTGAATAGAAATTGGGTTAATAAATTCCATTACAATGATCATTTCAATGATGTAAATTTTTTTAAATGATGTGATTATGTGTATAAAAATTATATACACATAATTATAACTGTAAATTATAACATAATTAGTGACTTAGTGATTATACACATAATTATGGCATAATATAATCTGCAATGTATTCGTAGATCCGAAGGAGTGGAAATTGACTTCATAAATTTCTTAACCATGAGTCTAACTAATCACGTACACTGATTATATTACATAGTAATAAATATAGATTAATTTATGCATTATTGATAAATTTATTTAAATTTATTTTTTTATATCACTTATTACCATGTAATTGAAATGACATAATTATTTAAGTTCATGTCAAATGTTTTTTCGATAATCAGTTCTTGAGTTGAAAATAAAATTATATATGATGTAACGTGTCATTGTGTTCATAAGTACAATATCTCTTGAAAATAAAAAATGGTGTAAAATTATTCTGTATATATTATATAAGTATTTTTTTTAATCTTTTGTAAAAAATAAAAACATCATTCATGGAGATGGTAGGTCGTACGTAAACATAAATTTTATTTTCATTTTCCATGCATTATTGAAAGAGTGAAATTAAATAAAATGTATACAAATATGTATAAAAATATAATATAATTATAGTATAATTAATATTTAATTTTTTTAATATATTATCACTATAAAATCCTTAATACATTACATGTGACGTGTAAATGAATCACATCATTTTGAGGTGGTAGTTGTCCACACGTCCCTAAATGAAGTTATCATAGAACATCAATATGGAAATCATAACGATATGTTTAATATAACATATATATAATATTAAATAAGTTATAATATAAATATTAAAATATTTTTTTCCATTATAATGGTTCTATTAAAATCTATAAAAATTGTAAAAGAAAAAATATGAAAAACATTATTCACGAAGGCGATTAACATGCATAACATAGACACCAATTTTGATTATTTGAATAATAAGAGTTGTGAAATAAAATGGATATGAGATATTCCATTAGAATAATAAATATGTAGTATATACATGATTTTGGAGTAATCATGCATTAATGGATAAATGAAGTGAGGATAAAGTATAAAAAAATTAAGAGGGGTATTTGAAAGAATTAGCGCTTCAATATCCCCATATTGAATAGGTCTTAAGAACCATCGATTTGGTGTTTTGTTGAGACTGTAATTAATAAAAAATGAATAAAATTATGTGGAGAGGTTCAAGAATATATTTGAGGAGATACAAATATTTTTGGGACAATATAGGGTGGTGCAGAGGTGTTATTTATACATGAGGAGGGGTTGGATCTAGTGATTAATTTATTGATTAATCTATATTAAAATCTTACTATATAGAGGTTGAATTAAATTACACATCTTTAGGATTTAATAAATTTTTTATAGTCTTGTGAGGGTTGTTCCAATCCTCATACAAACTTTTAATGTTTTAGTTTTTACAAATGTCAACCTTATAAAACTTATCATTGACTATTGTCAAAATATTACTCTTACTATTGTAAATATTTTTTACAATCAAATATTTTTTATTAAAAAAATAAAATTTAACATATAAGATAATTTTGACCTTCTAATTATATATATGGAATCCATTTTATTTAATTCAATTTATATAGTTATGAAATGATTATTTAAAATTCATTCATCAAATATAACTAAAATTTGCGTTTTAAAAGTGACACATTAAAATGAATCAAATATATTAATATCTAACATGAATTTTAATTTTATTCCAATGAAAAAGACATATTAAATTATAAAAAAAGTATAAATATTCTATAAATATAATTAATGTATAATCTATTAATATAAATAATTTAGAAAAAAATAGTTCGTAACTAAAATGAAGGATATTTCACTATTCACTAAAATAGGATAGTTATAATAAAATACCAAAAATTTATGCACGATAAATAACGATGTCCTAAATCCAAATAAGGGATTTATTTTTTCACATAGAACAAATAAAGCTACCAAAATCTATATTTAAAGTAGGTTATCCATCAAACGGTTGTTAAAATACCTTTAAAAAATATTAGATATTTTCTGCCTAAAATTTGATTTAATCTTTTTTTAAGACTCTAAAATTTATTAAAAGAATGAAATGTATTATTTTTTGGTATATCTCGTTCTTGTGTGAAACATATTATTTTGGATAAACCCATTTTTGTGTGTCAGGTATGTTGTTATATATAGTGTTTTTTCAAACAAAAATTCATATCTAATTCATAAATATTAATAGATATTAAACATTATTCTTTGATAACTACATGGTATGTTAACCTCAACCAACCTTTTGATATTTTTTCCTCGAATTTTTTTTTGGGGTAGGTAACTAAGGTATGAGTTTTCAAAATTACTTTATTGAAATCTCACATCGAAAAACAAGTCAATAAAACATCAACTTTAAAAGAAATATAGGGAAGTAAAAAAAGAAAACATAAAATAACACATACTAGGATTCCATGTAGTAAAACATGGACATTGAAGAAAATCTAACATTAATGTTCTAATGCAGAGTGATTGAAAACATGATCAGGAGAAATTTTACAGTCAAAAAACCCAAAACTTGTGATGTGTTAAATGGTCTTTGATTTTGTAGTAGGAAATATAAACAAAAAACATTTTTTTAAGATCCTTTTCATAAATTATGTGAGTTATTTTACTACATAGAATAAGATAATGATGAAATATACTTACCTGAAAAGTATAGTTTCATATATTAATAAAATTCAACCCCAAAATCATCTTTTTCTCCAAATGATGAGTTTTTAGTATGAATTTATCATGCCTAAAACACAATAATCAAAAACAAAATGGATAGTAAATTATCATTTAATTCCCCCAAAAATTATAATCCTTTATTTGGATAAGGAATTCATCAATATCCAAAATTCAATCGTAATACCCAATATTCAACATAGAACATTCAACAAATAAATTTTCATAAATTCATAAAAATAATCCAAACTTATATTGAAATATAAAATTATGAATAATTTGATTGTGAAATCTTCTTTGATAAATTATATCATTTATCTCCAAATAAGATCCACCACTCTTAATGACTACTACCAAAAATCAATTAACATAATCCCATTTTTTCCCTGAGTGGTAAATAATTTGAATAAATAACCTGAATAACCATTTCTCTACAAATTAAATCATAGAATCTTTCAAAATATATTTTCACCATTACTCCCCCATTAAAATACCATTTTATTCTATTTACCTTAATTATATAGAGATCCCAATTAAAAGTGTACTACATCAAAAATAACATTTATCACATCATCACTGAATTACATTCCTTTACCCTGGTTATCTTATTGATAAAATATATTTATTAAAAATAAAATTCTTATTAATCCATAAAATAATTTTACTAAAAATAATATGTGATATTATCCTAGGACATCACATAGTCTAGTTGTATATGATAAAGCCTTGTCGCACCTCTATTGTCAGTTCGATTCATACAATCATGCCCGACCAAATAGATTGTAACATGGTTTACATGTTATCCTTTTATTAAATTTTTTAATTTATAAAGAATTCCAAAAAATAAAAAATATAATAAAAAATAACCATAATGTATTTTATCCTCAATGATTCTCTCATACCATTGATTTTTCTTCCCAAAATGTAATATCCTATAAGTACCTCAAAATAATGAACATATAAACCCTAATGATTATTAATGAAATTTTAACTATTTACATACATGAGAAGACAATTCTTAATCAAATAACATTTTCGAATAACAAACCTCCATTTCAAACTTACATTAAAATTTCTTCTAATGTAATTCCATCATTAAATGCCAATTAATTATTTTAAACATTTCATCATAAATATATCTAAAAAACACTGGAATTTATTATAGGCATACTTTTATGTTATGCCTCATTATTTATGTTCCCTTAACAAAACATTTCTGTCACGATCCGCCTTCACCAAAAGGAGGGAAGGGTCAGCAGATTGCCAGGCCCTTCCTTCTTTAAGTTGAAGGAGAGATAATGACCCCCGAAACCCGCCTTCAATAGGTCCCGGAGTGGCGACTAGCACCAAGGGTATAGGAAATCCTCGCAAATGGAAGGAATTACCCTTTTTATTTTATAGGATTGAAAGATAAGGAGGAGAAAACCCAACAACACCAAGGTAGAAAGAAAAGTAAAGCCAAAAGTAAACCATTTCCACATGCATGTTTCAAAAGTGAAAGCCACAAAGTGCAAAAAGGTGTCTACAAAGTAAGTACCAAAAGAAAAAAAAGAACAACTGCAACTGCTCCAAAAGTCCGAGATAGTAAGGTCCTGCGTGATCCCAGAAGTCCTCCTGGAAACCTGAAAGCAGTTTTATATACGTAGGGTGAGCATACAAGTACACTCAGTAGAGAAAACCAAGACTCTCGTGCACAAGTGGGGGAACGTACTAAAGTCCCGTGAGAAAAGAGTAAACCGAACACCTAACAAGGCAAACTATCCATCCCAGGCCTCACCAAGGCTCGCTACCCAAATAATGCAAGTCAAGTATTATATAGATAAGAGCACATCGATGTTTGGGTACCCCGCGCCACTTTCCCACTGGTTATTGAGACATCCTACGCATCGGACCAATCCCGCCATTCTCACCGCAGTCCCACTGCCACACCCGCCCGCACACACCTGGGCCACAACCACACGTAGTCCCACTGCAGAAACCCGCCCGCACACACTTGGGCCACAACCACACGCAGTCCCACTGCCGAATCCCGCCCGCACACACATGGGCCACAACTTTCACATGTAACCATGCCTGCAAACACCTAGGCCAGAACAACCACCGCTGCGCCCGAAGACACCTGGGCTAAAGGATCCACTACCACGCCCGAAGACACCTGGGCCTCATCCCGAAGACACTTGGGAAACCACCTGTCGCACACACCTGGACAACCACCACAAAACCATGCCCGATGGTTCTTGGGCTAATAATGGACTTCAGGCCACCACAGCCTGCCCGAAGATACTTGGGCTATCCGGGAAAGGGAGCAGAAAAGGAGCTAATAACCAGCCACTAAGTATAGTGTTGGGAAAAACACCCTTCCCCCATAAATGGGGGTGTTCGACACTAAGTTCTCAACTTGGGTGGGGCGCGAATAAGAAACACAAAGCTATAAGTATAGATATAGGTAACAAACACTCACCCAAAACTTAGGTTTTCCTAGCCAACCTACAAAACACAACACCACTGAGTCCGAGTCACAATTCACAACCCTTGCCCACAAAACCATTTGTCTCATTCTTGTTTCACGTTCGGTCAAAATGTTCGATTAATTTTAAGCACTACTGGGAAACTACCATAAGCATAACCAAGGAAAGCGTCAAAAGCATAGATCAACCAAAACACTCACACCCGGTTCTGCCAACAGAGGATCTCTCCACAATTTGTGATAAAAACTCACAACCACTGAAACCATACCAAAAGGAGATCCCATCCCCCAAATTCACACATCCACTGAGAGTATAAAAAGAATAGGGGATCCCATCCCCTCCCACATTTCCAGCAAACGGCCCGAAGGGAAAACAACCAACTACCACTACCAACACAAGTCAGAGATTTTCAGATTTAAAGGATTTAACACACTCCATGATTTCAAATTTCCGTGTGTTCTAACCGGGAGTTATCCCAGAAGGGTTGATCCTGGTGCTTTCAACTTATTCAGCCGGATATACGTGATTAACCAATTTCACAGCAGGAGTTCACAATTTCAGCAACCCATTTAAAACATCACGAGAGGATTCAAGTGCACACACACGACCACCAACGGCCTCAACTTTCAGAAAACATAAACCAGTACAACCAAAAGGGATGATCACAATATTAAGCATAAACAACGATCAAAACCCCTTCCCCTTCTTTCTTTAGAACTTCGTTTACTATCTTCATTAGGGTTCGGTTCAACCAATTCCATAGGAATAAAAGTAACGCCCACCCCGCATGATACACAAAAGAGAGAGACGAGAGAAATTCCCTACTTGTTGATAGATGATCGATGTTTAGGCCGGGGGCGCGGAACTTTACGGATAACGACGCGGCGGTCCCAATGCACCAGAAGAGCCACGATCGAAGAAGGGGGGGGGGAACCACGGCCTAACCCTTAATTTATAAGAGCCGGGAATGGTTGAGATAAAAATGCTGAACCGCGTAAGACGTGGAAGTCGTGGGTTGACCACGCGGCTTGACTCATCATTAATGGTGCTGAGTGGTTTAAACCGACTCATGAGCCGATTTAGTATTTAATTAAGCTTTTGTGCGCGTTACTGAAACAACTTGGCAAGGCCGGGTGACGTCGGCCGGTTCTGCCGATCCGTCACACCGATCGGTCACACCGATCGGTCTCACCGATCGGTCTCACCGATCGGTGTCACCGATCGGTCGCACCGATCTTTCTCACCGATCGGTCACACCGATCGGTCGCACCGATCGGTCACACCGATCGGTCGCACCGATCGGTCTCACCGATTGGTTGCACCGATCGGTCTCACCGATCGTTCGCACTGATCGGTCTCACCGATCGGTCGCACCGATCGGTCTCACCGATCCGTACCCCTTAAGGATCCGGATTTTGGAAAAAGAAGGGACCAAGGGGGGTCTGGGTCATCACATCAGATACCTCTTAAACGATTCTCGCCCTCGAGAATCACAACAAACCAGAAGGAAAGAGAGGGTCCGAACAACCATCTTCGAAAGATACCTCTTAGGAGTGAACCTCTGCTAACTAAAAACACTCTCCTGACCAGAACTAAGCAACATACCACGCCAAACAGCCCGGTCATGCGGGTTTGGGGAGTTCCCCCCCCCCCACGTCAAGATATTATCCGTTTTGGGCGGCACTGACTCTCCCGCACGGGTTCAATCGTATCCACCTTAATGCACCTTGATTAGGGGCCGGGTTCCCTCCTCCCTTTAGCCGGGGCTTTTCACACACAACAGAGGAAAGGAACTAGTACATTTCATAGCAAAAAAGGTCAAACGTTCCACCACAGCAGGTACAAAAGGAACAAAGCTCAAAACAACTCAGGGTATTGGGCACGCATATGTGCTTCCCATTCCCACGTACTCTCCTCGAGCCCTCTATGTCTCCACAACACACGAACAAGGGAATAGCTCGCCCACGAAGCACCTTCTCCTTGCGATCCTCGATCATCACTGGTTTTTCCACAAAGGTTGCATCATCCTCGATGTCCAGTTCACCCAAATCAAGGACGTGGGAATCAACGTGCAGATAACGACGGAGTTGGGATACATGAAAGACATCATGTATCCTTAGCAGCAGCGGAGGTAACGCTAGCTGATAAGCCACTACGCCGACCCGCCGTAACACTTCTAAGGGTCCGACGAATTTGGGGGAAAGCTTACCCCCCTTGCCGAACCTCCGTTGTCCACGCCACGGGGATACCTTCAAGAACATGTGGTCTCCAACCTCAAACTCCAAGGGCCTTCTCCTGGTATTAGCATACGACTTCTGTCGATCCTAGGCCGCCTTCATACTTTCCCATATGAGCTGAATCTTCTCTGTCGTGTTCTGAACTACCTCCGGGCCAAGGATGCCTGCCTCTCCTACATCGGTCCAACACACAGGTGAACGGCATGGCCTCCCGTACAGAGCCTCAAACGGGGCCATACCGATGGTAGAGTGGTAGCTATTATTGTAGGAAAACTCTACTAGAGGCAAGTATCGCACCCACGACTCTCCTGAGTCCAGAACACATTCCCGTATCATATCCTCCAAGGTCTGGATGGTTCGCTCCATTTGTCCATCTGTCTGGGGATGGAAAGAAGTGCTAAGGCGTAACTGGGTGCCAAACGTATGCTTCAATCCTCTCCAGATTCGTGAGGTAAAACGTGCATCCCTATCCAAGACTATAGACCTCGGAACTCCATGCAACCGCACCATCTCATTCACGTACTTCCGTGCCAAAGAATCCACAGTAATTGACTCCCTGATTGCCAGAAAGTGAGCTGATTTCATCAACCAGTCCACCACCACCCAAATGGCGTCGCACCCTCCTTGGACCTTGGGTAGTCCCATGACGAAATCCATTGAGATGTCATCCCACTTCCACTCGGGAACAGCTAAAGGCTGCAGTAGGCCGCCTGGAACCCGGTCTTCAGCCTTCACTTGTTGACATACTAAACATTTGGCCACGAATTCTGCCACCGCTCGCTTAACTCCGGGCCACCAGAACTGCCTTTTCAGCCCCTGGTACATCTTGGTAACTCCTGGGTGCACTGCCAGGGGTGAGTTGTGGAACTCACTGAGAACCTTGCCACACATCACTATTAGAAAAAACAACCTTTTCTGGAAAAGCATCCGGTGCTGACCATCCTCTGTCCAATCTCTTGGAGCATCACCCTGGTCAACCCGATCATGCATCACTTCGCACTCGGGGTCTCCCCACTGAGACTCCTCCACTTGTCGAAACAGAGACGACTGCACTATCATCTGATATAGGCAGCCTCTGTCACTATCCATCTTCTCATCCAGGTGTAAGGAAGCCAACTCCTCCATTGCCTCCCAGGCATTTGCCGACTCTCGGACCGCATCCTTCTGTGTCCTCCTATTCAAGGCATCGGCCACCACATTGCCCTTGCCCTCAGTATAAGAGATTTCAAAGTCGTAGTCCTGGAGGAACTCCACCCATCTCCGTTGTCGCAAGTTCAAGTCCCGCTGGGAGAAGATGTACTTTAATCTTTTGTGATCTGTGAAGACCACAAAGCATTCCCCGATGAGGTAGTGCCGCCATAACTTTAGCGCAAAAACGACCGCTGCAAGCTCCAGGTCATGGGTGGCATAGTTATGCTCATGGGTGCGTAACTGCCTGGACCCGTAAGAGATCACCCCTTGTTGCTGCATCAACACGCATCCCAGGCCCTGTCCTGAAGCATCACAAAATACCTCATAGGCCATCCCTTCTTCTGGTAATCTCAACACTGGGGCACTAACCAGCTTTTCTTTTAGGTAGCTGAAGGACGACTCTCATTTCTCGCTCCACACGAAAACCTGGTCCTTATTGGTCAAAGCCGTTAAAGGGGCTACTACTCGGGAGAAGTTGGGTACAAATCTCCGGTAGTAACCTGCCATTCCGAGGAAACTCCGGACTTCCGCCACATTCTTGGGTGATGCCCAAGAAACAACTGCCTCAACCTTTGATGGGTAGACTGCTACCCCCTTCTCAGACACTACGTGCCCAAGGAATTGCACTTCTCGTGTCCAGAACTTGCACTTTGAAAACTTCCCGTAGAGCTGGTGCTGTCGGAGGACTTCCAAAACTGTCCTCAGGTGCTCTGCATGGTCCTTTTCTGACCTTGAATAAATCAGGATATCGTCGATGAATACCACCACAAACCGATCCAGATACTCCCGAAAGATGGAGTTTATAAGCCCCATGAACACGGCCGGGGCGTTCTTAACACCAAAGGGCATGACCACGAACTCGAAGTGCCCATACCTGCACCTGAACGCCGTCTTCGGGACGTCGCTATCCTTTACCCTCAGCTGGTGGTATCCAGATCGCAGGCCGATCTTCGAGAACCATCCTGCCCCCTTCAGCTGGTCAAAAAGATCATCTATCCTCGGAAGAGGGTAGCGATTCTTGATCGTTACCTGATTCAGCCTCCTGTAATCGATGCACAACCTGAGGCCACCATCTTCCTTCTTTGCGAACAAGACTGGGGCACCCCACGGTGACGCACTTGGACGATCATAACCCCTCTTCATCAGATCGTCAATCTGTATCTGCAACTCCCGTAGCTCCGAAGGTGCCATCCGGTAAGGAGCCATCGAGATGGGTCGAGAGCCGGGCTGCAGGTCTATCCCGAACTCGATATCACGCCGAGGGGGTAGAGTCGTCACCTACTCAGGAAAGACGTCCATAAATTCACGAACGATCTCTGGTAATTCCACCATTTCCGCATCTACTGATTCTATCGTCAGTTCGGTCAACAAGGATAGGAGAGGTTCCTCCCTCCTGTTTCCCTTCGGACAGCTCCGCTCGCCGGTGAAAGTAACACGCTGGCCGTCCAAACCGGAGAACACCACCCTTCTTTGGAAACAGTCGATGAAGGCGCACACAGAATATATCCAGTCGATCCCTAGGATGACATCGTACGGCTGAATCTGTAGCAGAAGGAGATCCCTAACCGACTGATGTGGCCCTAACATCAGTCTACATCCCCGAAAAACGAACTGCAAGTCGGTCTAACCTCCAACTGGTGTTCTCAACACCAGGGGCACTAGAAGTCTCTCGGCATCTAGACCCAATGCGCGGGCTAGACTGGGTGGAACAAAGGAGTTCGAAGCTCCGGTATCGAACAAAGCATAAGCAAGAGTGCTAAACACACTGATCGTACCTCGAACAACCTCTGGCCCTGCTGGAACTGTTGCTTCTGCGGCGTGTAACTGTCCACGCCCAGCTCCCCTGCCCCTCGGCTGTCGGCCACCTCCCCGACCACGCCCTGGTCGAGGTCCCTGGGGAGCGCCCTGAGGTCGGCTTCCCCCTCCTATGTCTGCCTGCGGAGGAGCGGGAGCTCGCTGTCCCTGCTGCTGCTGCCGGAAGGGTCTGGCTAGAAACTGCTGCTGCGGCGGATGCTGGGGATGACTGCCACTACTGTACTGCACCCGATCGGGGCACTGACTCCAGAGATGTCCAGGGCTCCCGAAGATGAAGCACCGTGGTCCTGAGCCTGAAGGAAAAGAACATGGGCCATGGGATCGAAACTGAAACTGTTGAGGCCTGCTCCCTGTGGGTCGGAACCTGGAGGGTCCCGATGCTGGAGGCCTGGCGCTGACGGCCTTCCCTTTCGATGGTCCCAGCTGGATCCCTTCTCGTGACACTCCACCCAGAGCATGCATCCTTTCCACCACTTCGGCCTTCTTCTGAACCTCTAGGTACGTTGGAAGGGTAAAGGGGGTAACAGCATACTGGAGGGAGGGTCGGAGCGCCTCCTCCAAGCGTCTTGCCCGAGACTCCTCATCAGGAAAGAGGTCCGGAGAAAAACTTAGGAGGTCCTTGAACTTGATTCCAAGTTCCCTCACGGACATGCTCCCCTGCTGGAGGGAGAGTAGCTCCGGCCTCTTCTCCACCTTCATTGTCGAGGAGAGAAAATCAGCCCAGAACTCCTTCTCGAAATCCGCCCAGGCAACCTCAGACTCTTTCCTACTCACCAGGTGAAGCATCAACCACTGACATGCCGCTCCTCGCATCTGGCTAACAGCCAGAGGAACCCAGTACTCGGTCGGGTCCCGAATCAGGCCGAAGGCTATGACTAGCTCCTCTAGCCAGCCTTCCGTCTTCATATCGGAGGTGCTGCCCTCATACTTCTCGAGGGCCTGTCGTTGGAAGGCTCGAAGAGTCTTCTGCCACTGGTCATCCTCTTCCTCTCGATCAGCTCTCTGTAGATTGGCCAAAGTAGTCTCAGGAGTCTTGATCGCCTGTACCACACGTGGTCGCCTTCCAGGTGCCATAGCTGCAAGGTAAACAAGGAATGCCTAATCCCAGTAGTGCAAAGAAAATCGTTCTTAAAACTTATTAAGATTTAATTTATTCTTAATTTCCCAAGACATCCCAGAAACACAAGAACACAAGTCATATATGATGCATGTACCTTTCCTAGGGTCTCTACCCTGCAATCAGTGTGGCCTCACTTGGTCGTTCGGTAGGTCCAGAGTCCTTGCATCGGATCACGGGGGGCCCTAAAATCCTGTGTCCTAGCCGGTCCTCCCTGGCCTAATTCACGCACCAAGGTCACCCAACGCTGTTGCCTTACCATCCCATGCAATCCTTACTGTGCATAACTCCAGACTCCGTCCTATCTCTCAACCCTGCCTCTGATACCATTCTGTCACGACCCGCCTTCACCAAAAGGAGGGAAGGGTCAGCAGATTGCCAGGACCTTCCTTCTTTAAGTTGAAGGAGAGCTAATGACCCCCGAAACCCGCCTTCAATAGGTCCCGGAGTGGCGACTAGCACCAAGGGTATAGGAAATCCTCGCAAATGGAAGGCATTACCCTTTTTATTTTATAGGATCGAAAGATAAGGAGGAGAAAACCCAACAAAACCAAGGTAGAAAGAAAAGTAAAGCCAAAAGTAAACCATTCCCACATGCATGTTTCAAAAGTGAAAGCCACAAAGTGAAAAAAGGTGTCTACAAAGTAAGTACCAAAAGAAAAAAAAGAACAACTGCAACTGCTCCAAAAGTCCGATCTAGTAAGGTCCTGCGTGATCCCCGAAGTCCTCCTGGAAACCTGAAAGCAGTTTATATACGTAGGGTGAGCATACAAGTACACTCAGTATGGAAAACCAAGACTCTCGTGCACAAGTGGGGGAACGTACTAAAGTCCCGTGAGAAAAGAGTAAACCAAACACCTAACAAGGCAAACTATCCATCCCAGGCCTCACCAAGGCTCGCTCCCCAAATAACGCAAGTCAAGTATTATATAGATAAGAGCACATCGATGTTTGGGTACCCCGCGCCACTTTCCCACTGGTTATTGAGACATCCTACGCATCGGACCAATCCCGCCATTCTCACCGCAGTCCCACTGCCACACCCGCCCGCACACACCTGGGCCACAACCACACGCAGTCCCACTGCCGAAACCCGCCCGCACACACCTGGGCCACAACCACACGCAGTCCCACTGCCGAATCCCGCCCGCACACACCTGGGCCACAACTGTCACATGTAACCATGCCTGCAAACACCTAGGCCAGAACAACCACCGCTACGCCCGAAGACACCTGGGCTAAAGGATCCACTGCCACGCCCGAAGACACCTGGGCCTCATCCCGAAGACACTTGGGAAACCACCTGCCGCACACACCTGGCCAACCACCACAACACCCTGCCCGATGGTTCTTGGGCTAATAATGGACTTCAGGCCATCACAGCCTGCCCGAAGATACTTGGGCTATCCGGGAAAGGGAGCAGAAAAGGATCTAATAACCAGTCACTAAGTATAGTGTTGGGAAAAACACCCTTCCCCCATAAATGGGGGTGTTCGGCACTAAGTGCTCAACTTGGGTGGGGCGCGAATAAGAAACACAAAGCTACAAGTATATATATAGGTAACAAACACTCACCCAAAACTTAGGTTTTCCTAGCCAACCTACAGAACACAACACCACTGAGTCCGAGTCACAATTCACAACCCTTGCCCACAAAACCATTTGTCCCATTCTTGTTTCACATTCAGTCAAAATGTTCGATTAATTTTAAGCACTACTGGGCAACTACCATAAGCATAACCAAGGAAAGCGTCAAAAGCATAGATCAACCAAAACACTCACACCCGGTTCTTCCAACAGAGAATCTCTCCCCAATTTGTGATAAAAACTCACAACCACTGAAACCATACCAACATGAGATCCCATCCCCCAAATTCACACAGCCACCGAGAGTATAAAAAGAATAGGGGATCCCATCCCCTCCCACATTTCCAGCAAACGGCCCGAAGGGAAAACAACCAACTACCATTACCAACACAAGTCAGGGATTTTCAGATTTAATGGATTTAACACACTCCATGATTTCAAATTTCCGTGTGTTCTAACTGGGAGTTATCATAGAAGGGTTGATCCTGGTGCTTTCAACTTATTCAGCCGGATATACGTGATTAACCAATTTCACAGCAGGAGTTCACAATTTCAGCAACCCATTTAAAACATCACGAGAGGATTCAAGTGCACACACACGACCACCAACGGCCTCCATTTTCAGAAAACATAAACCAGTACAACAAAAAGGGATGATCACAAGATTAAGCATAAACAAAGATCACAACCCCTTCCCCTTCTTTCTTTAGAACTTCGTTTATTATCTTCATTAGGGTTCGGTTCAACCAATTCCATAGGAATAAAAGTAACGCCCACCCCGCATGATACACAAAAGTGAGAGATGAGAGAAATTCCCTACTTGTTGATAGATGATCGACGTTTAGGCCGGGGGCGCGGGACTTTACGGATAACGACGTGGTGGTCCTAATGCACCAGAAGATCCACGATCGAAGAAGGGGGGGGGGGAACCACGGCCTAACCCTTAATTTATAAGATCCGGGAACGGTTGAGATAAAAACGCCGAACCGCGTAAGACGTGGAAGTCGTGGGTTGACCACGCGGCTTGACTCATCATTAATGGTGCTGAGTGGATTAAACCGACTCATGAGCCGATTTAGTATTTAATTAAGCTTTTGTGCGCATTACTGAAACAACTTGGCAAGGCCGGGTGACGTCGGCCGGTTCCGCCGATCCGTCACACCGATCGGTCGCACCGATCGGTCGCACCAATCGGTCGCCCCGATCAGTCGCACCGATCGGTCGCCTCGATCGGTCTCACCGATCGGTCGCCCCGATCGGTCTCACCGGTCGGTCGCACCGATCGGTCTCACCGATCGGTCGCCCCGATCGGTCGCACCGATCGGTCTCACCGATCCGTAGCCCTTATGGATCCGGATTTTGGCAAAGGAAGGGACCAAGGGGGATCTGGGTCATCACAATTTCCATGTTATTCCATAATACATCTATCATACAACAAAAAATATATGATAGCTCTATGATTAAATAAAGAAAAAACATGAGTCAATAAATAATTCATACATTTGATATGCCATTTTCAGTTTCCACATTTTCAATTTGAATGTAGTTATATATTTCCAAACATATATTTGTATGGACTAGACGATCCCACTCATGAACCTTCTTTATCGTACATCTACATTCATAATGACCATACTCCCCACATTTTAAACATTTAATTGATAACTCATGAATGATCTTCTTTCCCCTTCCTAGAGTCAACTGAGGGATTCCCTTTTCCATGGTAGGTTATTTCTTTATGAACATCATTACTACATCAATAACACCATCCAAAAAACATGAAACCATTTTATTATGTGGTTCTTTCCACATCCATGACACATATGTTGATGAATATTGATATGATTACGGTCATTATTACATGATATTCAAGAGGGATTCATTTCTATCATAAATGACAGATTTGGAAAATCCCAAATTTGATTTGTTAATCATTACTCTCGATAGTTGGTTTTCATAACTAAGAGAGTTACTATTTTATCTCTTATTTTATTTGGTTTCTTATTTATATAACACCAAAATTTCCTCCACATCCATTGTTACTTGGGTGCCTGTGGGATCCATCTATTTACCAAAACCAAAAAGGTTATTATGAGTATATCAATAAAATCATTATATGATGAAGATAAACCAAAATATATAAATATTCATGTTATCCCAAAATCATTAAATTTATCTACATGAACATTAACTATTTCTATTATTATATCCATTATTGTTATATATAACATGTAAATTATGATTAAATATAACCCTAACTTATAAGATTATCTAAACCGTCCTCTAATACCAACTCTAAGGACCCAACCATAAGAATTACATAATCATGCGATATGTCAAAAATACACATTGAGGATCTTTTAATGTAAAGAGATTTAGATAATTAGGCCATAACTATTACAAAAAATCTCCAAATATACAAATTAGGTAGTTCAACATGGTAACCATTTTTTCTTAATCTAAAACATTATAAAATAAAAAATTTATTTTCATTATTGATTAAAATATTATTGACTTATTCTTTTCTCATAACCATCCTTATATCCTATGGAGAAAAATTCATAAACTTAAGATGAGAACAAAAATATCTGTAAGGTATATAAAATAAGGGTTGAAATTGTTAGTCTAGGAAAACATTTCCACAGAATCCTACTCTTCATCCAAGAAACCTAAAATACTTATCATAACTCATGAAATAATAAAATTCATGATTTTTTTCCATAAAACATAAATAATAAAGGTAACTCACAACATCCATATCATACATACATTTCAGCTTTCACAACTACGTAGGGAGTATCCTTCATGGTATATTTTATAATACAAATCACATTATATTCCCTAAATCTCTTAGAGGAATCCTTATTTTTAAACTCACTCTCATTACCCAATGCATTAGGAATCAATAATGGGAACACCCTACAATACATTATCATGGAAAAACTCGTATACTTAGTTAATTCCCATGAACATATCATAATCACAACACATTAAAAAAGTATAAACCGAAAACAACATGTTTACTTTGCAATGACATATAATTTTTTAAACGATATGAACCCATAAGTGAAAACACACTATTTTTTAAAAAAATTAATATTTTAAAGATAACATCATGATATTAAAGCGATATAAATGTGAAAAATACATTTTAGGAATTATATGTAAAAAAATTATAATTTATTTAATTAGTCAGTTGATTTTCAAGAAACAATGAAAACATTTTTAAAGAACGATTTTGGAATTAATGTTTCTCATTAAACATTGAAAATTTTAAAAATAATTAAATTTATTAAACAATAATGTAAATATAAAAAATTCATAAATAGATTTTATAAAAATTGACATTAATGATAAGTATTTACATGAATAAATATTAAAACATTTAAAACAACGTTTTAGATAAAGAGTCCCTTACCATATGAGAATAAAATGAATATAAATAATTAAATATTAACATTTCAAAACATTACATATCATTGGAATATGGTGATAAATTATATAACTTGAATTTATTGTAATATATATACCTTATTAGACAAAAAGGTGAATAACATCATGATATACCTCAATGAAAGGTGATTGATGTCATGCCCCAAATCCTGAGTACCCAGAGCTGGTACCATACAGAGGATCGAATTTGGTACATACATTATAAAACCAGCTGCTGCTGAAATGGTTCATCTACTAAAAGACGTTACCTAAAATTTTTTAATTAAAAACATATGGTGGGAATACTAATGCCTAGTAAGGGGTTTAAAAATAACATACTATACCCAAAATAAACATTGAAAACATTTTTTAAACCTTTCTTAAAATAGTCTTCTTAAATAAAAGTTGTAACAATTGTGACATGTCACAATAAAGGTGCTTAATTAGAAAAATTCTAGAATAATTACCAGGACACACAATTCGAACATAGTCATGATAAATAACAGAAATTATAAACATGTATGTCATGAGAATATGTAAGTAGAAATTAAACAGATATGGATAATGAATAATTAGAGATTCGCATAAAATAATAACTTCAATTTCATATGCTAAATACTAAATCACTATGTTTTAAACATATGTCATGCCACAAATAGATAGGAAATTCTGAAACATTTTATAAAGGACTTGGTCATGATGTCTAATGATTTACGGTGTCGGACGAAAATCTATAAGCTCTTTTAACCAAATATTATACTAGTCAAATATTTTGATGCTTAATTAAATTACATAGTCATAAAGAAGGAAGTTCATATTTTGGACCGTGTCAAGGCATCGTGCCATGACCTAGGGGATAACATTACCAGACCCCAACTCAGAGAGCCTCTATAACAAGAATCCAACCCAGAGTGCCTTTGTAACCAGACACCATCCCGGAGTGCCACTATAACCGGACTCCAACCGAGAGTGCCCCTATAACCGGACACCATCCCGGAGGGCTTACTTTTTCCAGTCCCCACCCCACAACATACTAGGTCCAATGCAATCCTTATTTCTCTAAATCAATGTTCACATACCACTTTGATTCATTAAATCACTTATCATTCTTAGTACACATATTAATTGGTTTCATAATTCACATTATTCAAAGTGTCCCATACCACCTTGAATAATTAAATGCTTATCTCATAAATTATTAATAATATATTGTTTTATTATCACATGATATAATAACGTTACAAAAATTACATGGTTGTAAACTATTAATTCATTAAAATACATTCTCATTATTCATGCTAAATTCATGTGCTGATAAATGGAAATGGCGTTGGACTAAATTATAGTGTAACAGTTATTATTTAAATGATAATTTTCCCAATGACATCCATAAAATAGTTGACATTATTTTGACATGTGATATTAATTTATAATACGCAAGTAATAAATGGATGGGGTTACCACATAAAATTATAATTCATTAATATTAAAAATACTTGATTTATGGAGATGAATATTTATAGTTTAAATGATTAATTTTTAATCAAGACTGATGTCATTTGTTCACAAATCATGTACTGATAAACAGTCACACCTAGATAAATATCTACGCCTTGTGTTACATAGCATACATGGCCAATTTATTTGTATGGAATCATTTGTTTTATGTAATGCATATATTAAATTACACCTATAAAAAATATACTTTAATTACCAGAGTTCATTTAGTCTAAGTTAATTCAGGTTATTATTAAAACATATAGGTGCTTACACATTACTATATATATATCTATACATAAAATATGTACATGTTGTACCCTTACATTATAAATTTTGTGAACTAAAATTACTTAATATATATATACATGTATGTATATTAAAATCCTATAAGATTTGTAATTTGTTTAATAATTACAACCTTAACATCATAAAATAAATTCATAATTTAATCAAATGAACTCCCTTGCGAGAACTAGAAAATTAGATAGTATAAATAAATTAATAAATTTTCATTAAATCTTTTTCAAATTAACCTGGTTGATTAAAACACTATCAGTGTATGTGTATTAAATATTCCATTCCATTTGAACCCAAATCTTTATTAGCATACATGTCTCTATTTAATGATTGAAATTCATCTTAAATAACATCAAATAAAGATAAATTGAATTATGTGTGTATGTCCAAATATACACTAAGTTTATAACTGAAATTAATTATATATTATAATAACCCTTAAAATATGTACACATAAAATAATAAGTTATATATATGTACATATATATATATATATATGTATATACACACATATAACTACCATAATTTGATCAATTAAATTAAACTCTTATAAAATAAATATTTAATGAAAATATAAAATCATAACCCATACAAGTCAAAAGGTTATAAACATTCAAGAAAAATTATAGTGAACCCTTACTTCAAACATAGTTTTAAGATATTAAACATAATTTAAAAAAATGAGAAAATATTGCTAAAATGATAATGGATATGCAAATAAATTTATAATCTAGTCCCTTACATCATTTATATTATCCGAACCCAAAACTCAGAAGCCAAATTCAACACAGACGAATATTTAAACTAATATACAAGGTTATACTTTCACGAGTATATATATACACATATATACTCCTAACGAAACAAAACAAGACAATTATTAATCCCTTAGAAAAAACATAAATAAAAATCTGAACCCTAAAACATTTTTCCCTTACCTTGATAGATCGTGATGCTTGAATACACTATGCAAGGATGTAGAAGCTTGGTATGCAATACTCTCAGCAATAACAGAAAAATAAAACACCAGAAGGTTGTGCATAACTCAATCATAGTTGGACCTAAGAAATTGCATTCACTGTTATATATATACACTCAAAGAAGCTTGCCTAAGAAGGCTTTGAAATAAGGTAATCATAAAAATTATTAACATAAATTCAACTATAAAAATATATAGTCTAGTTGATATTGAAATCAATGGATCTAATTAATTTCCAATCTTTTTTTTACAAAAATAAAAAAATAATGTGACAATTCATCCATAAAAAAATTAGGTATGCAGTTATGAGAATGAAACCCATAAGAAAAAAATCAAAAAACAAATAAACACAAGTGGTTTATAGTATTAATGTAAGGTGCAAGGCGGACCACATACTGACAGTATCAATGAAAAAATAGAAAAAACAGATTTAAATATATCAACAATATCCAAAATAGATTATTTCTTAAAACCCTAGCTATTTAGGTTGAAGAAGAATATAGATCAATATCCTAACCATGACTGTACAAATTGAAACTCAAACCATGATCAAGACACATCAATTATGCTCAAACAACTCATCTTCTACCCCCGTACAAAACCCCATCACAGATCAACCCTGACTCCACTAGTCTGATGTTAGGCATCCTAGTTGTGCGACTCGAAGAACACGACCAACTCGACTCTGCGTGACTCCACTGAAGTCGCTCCACCTACTCGTACCAACCCCCACATGACACACCCAACCTCGGCGTGCTGAAACCCTACCGGTGCCTACTGAAACCCTGGACGTGATTTCCCTCTTCCTCTCTATGTTGCGACACACCCCCCATGGGTCTTCATGTTTTCATTTTTTTATTCCAATTACTTTTATCTCCATATTCCAATTAATATTATTATATAATTCTTATTATTTAATGCCTTTAACTTATTATAACTTTATAATTGATTTTTAACTGTATATTATACTATTAATAACTTTCAAAAGTCAAATGTTTAATCATAATAATCTATTAAAATAATTAAATCATTCACCATTATTTTTCTTATTTAATATGGATTTTACCTTTACTTTTTTCAATCATGTTTTTTTTACCCTTTCTTTTTTTTTCAGGTCACGCTATTCATGTAAGTCATCATTTATAATTTAGAATTTTTTTTTGTTTTTTTAATATTATTACATCATTAGCATTATATAATTGATTCCCTTACTATAATTTATCTAATGTTTAATATAATACATGTATTACAATTTTAACGTTTAATATTAATATAGTTATACCACAAAATTAATAATTTTAAAAACATTAATCCATTCAAAATTTATAATTTAAAACTAACAATTAATGTATTATATATATATATATATGCATACTATATATATTAAATTAAAATTACTATATTATATTAATAATAATATATTTTTCAAATAGTTTTACGAAATGATATAGACAAATTTTATAATTCAAATCATCTCATATCAATAAAGATATAGATCATGTTTAAAAGATAAATGTATATTTTTATCATAGATTAAAAATTGTTCGAATTTTTTAAATATAATCTTAAAACAAATAATTGAAACTATATATATTTATAAATTATTTTTAAAAATAAAAATTTGTAATTCCAAATATATTCAATGTGTAGTACTTATTATTTCATAATAAATTTTATTAGTGTAATTGAAATATTCATTAGAATATTTTAAGAAATTTTTTTATTTAAAATATTTTATCATACACTCAATTCGATAGATATTATTATTCAAATTCCTTAATTTGTATATTCATGTTAAAATATAACACTATTAAAATAGTTGAACACTATAGAATTATCAGTAAAATTTATTGTATAATTAACTTATAATCAATTTAATTAAAGTTAATATTTTAAATTATTACTATATTTTAAACAGAAGTAAAGTAAATAAAAAACATTTTTAATGATATTAAATTTAGAATATTTTGGGGTGTTACACTATTCAACCAATAAAGAATTGCATCCTTGCAATTCTAAAATGTTTATACACAAAATACATCTATAGCAGACAAACATCACTCCCGAAGTACCTTTAACGGGAACACCACTGATGGTAGGGTGCTGATGATCTTAGGTGGATTCATAATGTAGTATTCAGCTGCTCGATTTCCCTCGACCAAACACACTATGAGTAGATAGGGTTGAAACTATGCCTAAAGCATTTATCCTTCCATAAAGTGGAATGAGAGGTGTGGAGGATGGATTGTTCTGAGTGGGCTTAATCCCTATTATTCCCATGTACCATGACGTTCTTGAAAATATTGATGTGTTAGAGTTTTCCGTACATACTAAAACTCGAGACCTATAATAGGTAAGCCGCTCGATGGACACCATCCAAATTAGATTCTAGGAATTTACCTACAGCTCAGTAGTTATTAGCCAAAGTGAAACATAAAAAAAGAGCTTCACGATACTTTTATATTTTCTTATATGAAGAAAATTGTGCATATGCAATATGCTAATAGACCTGATTTATTCCTTGGTAATGATGGAGAATGTTTGGACAATTCGATACCTGATGGAGTGGTTTACAAGTCCGACATAGGTTTGCATCGGGCTGGTCCTCTTTAGAGCATGCCTCGACAATTATTGACACTAACAGCTCGGTAGGTTGTGATAAAATATTGGTTTGTGAACTCATATCTTCTACCTAAATTTATTTAAGAATTCAGCCTTTATCTTGGCAATTCTAGTTTAAACAGAGTAATATGTTTAATATAAAATCCTATCAAAACAGGGTATACAACATCATTCATTAGACATGATTTATAAAACTCAAGAAATTACATAATCTCTTGCTCCCTCTTCCAAAACAATAGTATGGATTTCCTAACATCCTCTAAGATGACTCCTCATAGATTCCACCGAGGTTGGGTATTTCACTAGTTCTCAGACAAATGGATCCCCAACGCAGTTCTAAATTCTTCTATCTCCTTGGTCTAGATGCAACATGTGAATCTAGGATCAACCGCGTGTGGATATCTAGAATTCATATTTAGAGAAGAATATCAGGTATCAAGTAGAGCGAAATCAGCATGAACTTGATGCTGATAATGCAAATGAGAATTATCATTATCAAGGGATTGATGGTCCATAACTCAACAATGGAGACCGTAAATCAAAATTTAAAATAGATACGCTGCCTGAGGGTCACCCCTTTTGCAGCCTCCTCAAAGTCCTCATGAGAAAAGGAATTATTGGCTAGGGTAATACATTTAACAATACCCTATAAGTATTTCCCTTTTCATACATAGAATGGGAGTTGAGTTTTAATCATGAATTAATAGATGAATCCTACACCACTGTGATGTTAGAGTACAAGAGGAGAGTTGGATACTTGGTAGAGGGTTTTTCATGATAAACGAATATTTTCAAAAGTCTCATAGTTTTCTACACATGATTTTCCTACTATGGTCTTTAATAATTTTGTTGGAAGAGACAAAAGACTAGCACTTTGTTTTTCCATATGAAAATTATGAAAACATCATTGTTATAATTTGCTTACGTAAATTTTCATTGTTCAGTTTTCATTTTCCAGAGTAATCCTAGCTGAATCCTCTAATACCAATGGCCATTCCCCCTCTCCCAAGTACCTGGAGCAAGTTCCATACAAAGGATCGAATTTGGTTCTGGCTCCTGGAAACCAGCTGCTATTGAAATAGGTCATCAACTAAAATCTATAACCTGAAAAATTTTCATTTAAAACGTAGGGTGATCATTCGAATTCCTAGTAAGGGTTTAAAAAAACAAACTATACCTAAAATAACATTTTAAAGCATTCTTTAAAACATTAATAAAAAAAATTTCATTAATGGAAACCTATAACACATGTGACATGTCATAATAAAAGTTCTTAATTAGAAACATGCTAGAATAATTACTAAGACACACGATTTGAACCTAGTCATGCTGAATAAAAGAAATTATAAACATGTATGTCATGAGAATATATAAGCACAAATTAAATAGATAAGGGTAATGGATAATCAAAGTTATGCATAAAATAATAAATTCAATTTCATACAATGAATACTATATCACTGAGTTCTAAACATATGTCATGAAACAAATATACTGGACATTCTAAAACATTTTATCAAGGCCTTGGCCAAAACGTCTAATGATTGAAGACCTCAGCAGAAAATCCATAATATCTTTTAACAAAATATTCTGCTTGTCGAATATTTTTCTGGTAAATTAAATTACATAGTCATAATGTGGGAAGTGCATATGCCAGACCATGTTAAGTCCTCATACCAAGACCTAGGGGCTAACTGTTACCGGACCCCAACCTGGAGTGCCTCCGTAACCTGACTCCAACCCGGAGTGCCTCTAAAACCAGACACAAACCCGGAGTGCCTCTGTAACCGTACACCAACCTGGAGTGCCTCTTTTACGGGACACCAACCCATAGGGCATACTTTAACTACTCCCCACCTCAAAACATACTAGTTCCAATGCATTCCTCGTATCTCTAAATCAAAGTGAACATACCAGTTTGATTTATTTAATCAGATACCATTCCCAATACACATATTACTTGGTTTCTTAATTAACATTATTCAAATTGTCCCATACCTCATTTAATAATTAAATGATTATCTTGTAAATTATTAATAATAAATTGTTTTATTGTCACATGAAATAATAACTTAACAACTCTTCTATGGTAATAAACTTTTAATGAATTAAAATACATGCTCATTATTCATGCTCAATTCATGTGATGATAAATGGAAATAATGTTTGACTAAATTATAATGTGTCAGATATTATTTAAATGATAAATTTCCAAACGAAATCCTTAAAATAGTAAACATTCTTTGAACATGTGATATTAATTCAAAATATTCAAGTAATAAATGGATGGGGTTACCACATAAAACAATATTTTCTTAATTTTCAAAATCCCAGATTTTTGGAGACGACTATTTATTGATTTAAATGATTAAATTTTAATCCTAATAGATGTCATTTTTGCACAAAGAATTCCCTGATAAATGGTCAAGTCTTAATAAATAGTAATACCTTGTGATACATAGCATATAAGGCCAATTAATTTGCAGCACATCATTTTTTTATGTATGAATATATTATGATAGACCTATCGAAAATATACATTAACCACCAATGTTTATTTATGCCAAGATAATTTGGGTGATGAATAATACTTATAGGTGTATACACATAACTAAGTATATATATATACACATAAAATATGTACATGTCGCACCATTACATAATAAATTCTGAAAACTAAAATTACACACACACATATATTTATATATGTGTGTTTGTATGTATATTAACATCCTACTATATTTTTAATTTGTTTAATAATTACAATCTTAAAATCATTAAATTAATTCATATTTTAATCAAATGATCTCTCTTGCGAGAACAAAAAAAGTAGATAATAAAAATAAGTAAATAAATTTTCTTTACATCATTTTTAAATTTACCAGGTGGATTAAAATTATATGGGTGTATGTATATTAAAAATTACATTCCATTTGAACGAAAACATTATTCGCATCCAAGTATTTATTTAAATATGGTAATTCATCTTTAATAACATCAAATAAATCAAAATTTAATTACATGTGTATGTTCAAATATACAGTAAGTGTATAACAGAAATAATTCTAAATTAAAAAATCCTATAACTTATGTGTGCATAAAATAATAAATTATATATGTGTACACATATATATATACAAAACATATGTATATAAACCCTTATAACTATCGTAATTTGATCTAATTAATAAAACTCTTATAAAATATATATTAATGAAAATATAAAAACATAACCCATACAAGTTATAAGATCATAAACATTCGAGACAAATTATAGTGATCCATTAATTCAAACATTGTTTTATGAAATTAAATACAATTTAAATAAATGAAAAAATCTTGATGAAATAATAATTGATTTGCAATGAAATTTGTAAGCTAGTCCCTTACATCATTTATATTATCTGAACCCAAAACCTGGAGGTCTAGATTCAACATAGAAGGATTTTTAAACTAAACTACAAGGTTATAATTTCATGAGTATATATATATATATCTACATGTATATACTCCCAATGAAATAAAACATGACGATAATAAATACCTTAAAAACATAAATTAAAATTTGATAATAATAATCTGTAAAATCTGAACAGTAAAACATGTTTCCCTAACCTTGATGGATCCTGAAGCTTTGATACACTAAGCAAGGATGTGGAAGCCGGGTATGAATTACTCTCAGAAAAAACACAAAAATAAAACACCATAAGGTACTTCATAACTCAATCATAGTTGGACCTATGAAATTGAATTCATTGGTATAAATATACACTCAAAGAAGCTTACATAAGAAGGATTTGAACTAACGTAAAATTGAACTAACGTAATCATAAAAATTATTAACATGAATTCAAATGTAATAATATATAGTCTGGTTGATATTGACCTCAAGGGATCAAATTCATTTTCAATATTTTTATAATCCAACAAGAAAAAAGAAGATGACAATTCATCCATAAAAAAATATGTATGCAGTTATGGAAATTAAACCAGTAATTAAAAATCAATAAACAAACAAACACAAGTTTTTCATAATCCTAAATAAAAGTGGAATGCGGACCACATACAGACAGTAACAAAGACAAAATTTACAAAAAAACAGATTAAAATACTTCTACAATGTCTAAAACAGTCTTTATGTAGAAACCCTACATATTTAGGTTGAAAAAGAACAAAGATCTAGATCCTACACCTGACTGGAAAAGTTGAAACTCAATCCTCATACAAGACCCTTCAACGACGCTTAGACAGATCATCTTCGACCCTTAGATGAATCCCCATTGCGTCTCAACCCTGACTCCTCTAGTCTGAAGTTACGCATCCCAGTTGCGCGACTCAGAGACCTCGGCCAACTTGACACCATGTGACTCCACTGAAGTCTCTAAACCTACTCGTAGCAACCCCCACACGACACACCCGACCTTGGTCTGCTGAAACCCTACTGGCACCAACTAAAACCCTAGAAACGGCCTCCCAGTTCCTCCCTACGTCGCAAGACGTCCCCCCACGAGTCTTCTTGTTGTACTTTTTTATTCCAATTAATTTTATTATTATATCCATATTAGTATAATTAAATCATTCTTATTATTTAAATAAGTTAATTTATTATAAAATTATCATTGATTATTTAATTTTATATCATAATATTAATAACTTTTAAAAGTGAAAATTTTAATTTGAATAATTTATTAAAATTATTAAATCATTCGCCATTTTTTTCTTAGTTAATATTGCTTTTACATTTACTTTGGTCAATCCCATTTTTTACTCTTTCTTTGTTATATATGTCACTCTATTCATGTAAGTCATCATTTCAAATTTAAAATTTGTTTTTTTTGTTTTTTTATTATTACCTCTTTACCATTATATAATTAATTACTTTAATATACTTTATATAATTTTTAATATTATACATGTATTAAAAGTTTAACTTTTAATATTAATATAGTTATAAAATTACCTTAATAATTTTATAAAAATTAATCCAAAGAAAATTTATAATTTAAAACTAACAATTACTTCTTTATATATATATGCATAATATATAAATTAAATTAAAATTAACATATTATATTAATAATAATATAATTTTCAAATAGTTTCTAAAAATTATATAGTCAAAATTTATATTTCAAATCATCTCATATATATATAGATATAGATCTTGTTCAAAAGATATATGTATATTTTCATCATAGATATAAAATCGTAATATTTTTTTAAATATAATGTTAATTCATATTTTTAAAACAAATAATTGTAATCATATATGTTTATAAATAATTTTTTAAAATAAAAATTTGAAATTCCAATTATTTTCATTATGTAGTATTTATTATTTCATAATAAGGTTTATCAGTGTAATTAAAATATTCAATATACTTTTTCTAGGAAATTTATTTTGTTAAAATATTTTATCATACACTTATTTCAATAAATTTTATTATTCAAATTAATTAATAAGTATGTTCATGTTAAAATATGACGCTATAAAATTAGTTTTAACACTATAAAATTATCAATAAAAATTATTGTATAATTAACTTATAATAAATTTAATTAAAATTATTATTTTAAATTATTATTAATTTTTAAAAGGAAATAAACTAAAAACACATTTATAATTATATTAAATTTCAAATTTTCTGGGGTGTTAAAATTGAGATGAAGTCCCTTAAAAATATAATTTTGTTAATAAAATTTATTGATTTCGTGTATTCAATATAAATCCACATAAATAAATTATAAATTTATTATATTATTTGAAAAATATATTTATCACATAATAATAAAATGACATAATAATTAATTAGAAGTTCAATAAAAATAATGGAAATTGGGTTAATAAATTCCATTACAAAGTTCATAATAATGATGTAAGAATTTATCAATTGTCTGATTATGTGTATAAAATTTATATACACATAATGGTAGGTATAAATAAAAACATAAATGAATAAATAGTAATTCCACACATAATCATGGAATAATATAATCCAAAAAGAATGTTTAAAACCCAATGACTAGAAATTGAGTACATAAAATCCCTTACCTTGAGTCCGACTTATCATGTACAATAGTTATATTCCTGAATAATAAACTTCTGTTAATTTATAGATTCTTGGAAATATTTTTAAATTTTTCATTTTTATTATATAATGTATTAACATGTTAAAAAAATTACATAATTATTGATGTTCATATCAGATGTTTTGTTGATATTCGATAGTTGAGTCAATACTGAACTTGTTTATGATGTAAACTATCCATGTTTACCTAATTATGACAACTAAAGAAATACAAAATGATATAAATAACTTATATATTCATTAAATATGTATTTATAATAATATTTTAAGTCCAACGAAAATCATTTTTCAAAGAGATGGTAGGTCATACCTATGCATGATTAATATTTTCAATTTTCCTATCATATTGAAATTGTGAAATTAAATGAAATGCATGTAAATATGTATAAATATGTAATATATTTAAATTAGAATTTATATATTAGTAGAATATTAGTTGTTTACAAAAAAACCATAATACATTCCTTGTGATGAGATAACAAATCACATCAGTTGGAGGAGGAGGTATCCCACACTTCCCCGAACGAAGTTATCTTATAACAAAAATTTGGAAAGGATGAGAGTAAGAATAAAAAATAATATACAGAATGTGAAAGATGTTAATATATAAATATTAAAATCTTATTTTACAAGAATAAGGTTTCTATGTCTACCATGGAATCTTGTAATGAAAAAAGTACAAAAACATTATTCCTGAATGCGATTAACCATAAAAACTTGGACATCAATTTTTTTTATTTGACTAAGAGGAAGTGTGAAAAAAATGGATATGATATATTAAATTATAAAAATTATACTATAGTATATAAATTATTATGGATTAAACATTTATTGATGGATTAATGAGTGGGTGAATGTAAAAAAAATAAATAACTTAAGAGTGTTACTTTGTGAAAATTACCTTTTGAATATCCCCTCCTTGAAAGACCCATGAGGTCCTTGGATTTGGACTTTTGGTGACCCCAAAATCACATGGACGCTGGGAGAGTGATGAAGAGATGTGTTAGTAGATTATTTATGACCTATAAGGCTTATTTGGGTCGTAATACGGTGGTAGAGATGTGATATTTATAATTGAGGAAAGGTGGGTTCAAGTGAATAGTTTATTGATTATTTTATATTACAGGATTACCATATAAAGGTGGAATTAAATTATAGGAAATTTTATTATAATTAAAGGTTTATAGGATTATAGGGTCGATATACACCTCATGAAAATATCAAAATTTTTAGTTTTTAGGTTTGGTATTTTTTTAACATTTGACCTTAAATATTGTTAAAATTTTACTTTTACTTCAGTACATAATTATTTTTCCAACATTACATTTTTATAAATAAAAATTGAATTTTCCATAAAACTTAAATTGGACCATATTATTACAAATATTAAATCTATTTTATATAATTCAACTCATATAATTGGGAATATTTAATTTAAAATTAATTCTGCAAACAAAACTAAAAAGCTGGTTTTAAAAGTGAAACGTTCCAATGTTTGTTATGTTTTCATATATAATTTTATTTGAAATAGATTAAAATTACTAAAATTATAATAAATGATAAAAAATAGTATAAATATGCATTATAATCAATATAAAGTATAATATATTTATATAAATAATTTTTACAACTAATAGTTTTGACTTAAAATGCAGTATTTTTAACTATTCATTAAATTATGCTTGTTATGAGAGAAATAAAAATAAAATTATAAATAATATTATTTATGTAACTCATGTATTGAAGAAGTTTATTATTTAATAAATAATATATAATGGTTCCAAAAAAGAATATTTAAAATGGGTTTTTTTCATCATAAGGCCTTAGAACATCCTTTTAATAATTTATAAGCTTTTAGGCCAAAAAAATTGATTTATTCTTATTTTATGCCTATTAAATTAATTAAAAGTGAGTAAAATAAATTAATAAACTTTTTTAAACATAATATTCATAGTTCTTTTCATATCCCCAAATACAATTCAAGGTCATAACTACCATTTAGAATTATAATATTATCAATATAATACGATTATTTGTATATCTCGGTCTTTTGTGAAACATAAGATATCGAAGAAACACATTGTTGTGTGTTATGTACAATATCACAAATATTGATCCATTTAAACTAAAATTAATATATAATTCATAAAAATTAATATATATCCAAATGTATTATTCAATAATTTCCTGGGATGTTAAAAAATACACTCTATAATATAAATAAGATCCTGAGATAAGATAAATGAACAAAAATCAAATCCAAGAATAATATATATATATATATATGAAATCCAAAAACCATTCCACAATTCATGAATAAATAAAACTGATATATATAAAACTGTCCCAAGAAAATACAAAAAATAGAACTATAATATCAAACTATGAACTGTCCAAAATACCGTGCTACTAACATCTAACATGGTATATGATGTTTTCCTAGAATCTAGAAAAACTTAACCTCCCTTGAGAAAGGAATAGAACCAATGAACACCTTTACAAGTATACTAATGAGAACCCCAACCTCACCAAGGATATTTAACCAATTAAATAAACTATGTATAAATTTATAACATGAATCACACTGATGAAGGGGTACCCCCATAGCGCATTCCCACAGTTTTCCCACTATCACACCCCCTCATCATACGCGCTAGCAATCCCACCTCTTTAGAATATTATTACATCACATCACATCCCTCCCGAACATACCTAGGCTATTGAATAAGATGAAATATCATCTCCAGGATATAATTTTGTATTGAAAGGGATGAAAATCCACTTTACTACACATGACCCCCACTATAATCCATTTCTCAACATCTTGCCAGAAAAAGCCTTGGTCATCACATATAATCTTATCAAAACGTGATAGTGGAGATTTTGACTTCAATAAATCACAACTCATTCATTTACATCCCATATATAACAACATTGTGTGAGTAAAATCATGTAGCCAACCAAATATCATCTAACAAGGGTGTTTACGAAAATGCCTCCCCCCCCGCCCAACATGTCTTTGTTGGAGATTTCACATATTTCAAGATAAGGGTTGGTCCATATAGAAATCAAAATATTATAAATTTTATATACATGTGGATTTACCACACATAAACCCCATACTAAGGGTTAACAAAGGCACATGACTACCCATAATAACCTCCACATCCACTATTGAATATAAATCAATAACCGCAAGAAGACAAACATGAATCACTGTTTATATTTCAATTCTTAATATCATTTATCCATTTCATAGATTAATTATTATAAACCAATTAAATTAAAAAATTCAAAATACTTAGACAAAATACAATTCACAATATTAAGTCATAATAAATGTATTTGTATTATTCATTTCACCATCCATTTATATGGTTACAAATAACATGACATATGACATAACAAGAAACACAATAATATAGCACAATAACCACATCCAATTTCATAGTCCATCAAAATCCCACATAACAACCACATGAAATCCCCCATCATAGCCCCACTGCACCAACGCAGTGTAACAACCATCACAACCCCATTAGACAGCCATATATCATATAATCCCCCCACCCACACACTGCATCACAACTCATTTTTTGATTTTTCAAAGGGTCTCTTACTGAATTTCTCTTCATTAATTAATTTTTCCATCACAAAAATAAATTAGATCCTACTATATTCATTCTATTACCAGAATATATGTGGTTAGATTGTTATTTATGATAATATAAAGTAATAAAATATACGTTTCAATAAAATTCCCAAAAACCTATTTAAGAAACCAACCGACATAATTCTCATCATGAAATTATAAACATTAAATGACAATATAAAATGAAACAATATAAAATAAAATCAATAAAAATATATAAAAATCAAATCAGTATAATGCATAGGATCATACTTCACAAATATTGGTCCAAATTATATTTAACTACAAACATATTTATTATATATCATAATCCATATTTATCCAAATTCACAAGTGATAGAAATAAAAACCCATGTTTCATGATACATATAAAAATAAATGAGGTTAAGCCTACCTGGAAGAATGAAAATGTTATAAAACACACTACACCAAAATAGGGGGGTTTGTACATGAGGGAACTTCTTCTGGTAAACTCAAATGAATTGCATTATCAATGTTATATGACTTCAAGCGACGAAGGATTTGGAACATTCTATCTCAAAAGAATGATGAATGAATCAATGAAGGTTGGAACCTCTATTTAAAAATATAATGTCACAAATATGAAAAAATTAAAATAATTTACATATCCTAATAAAATAAGAGGTTATTAAATCAATGTAGTTTAAAAATTTAAAAAATTTCCCAAACATTTATAAATAGAATATTTGAATCGCCACCTTTTTAATGTTGTTGAACCCAATTGATGATAGCTTTAAACATTTTTCCATCATTATATCCATCAAAAATGAAAAACTATAATATTCTAGATAATCAAAAAAATTTAAAATAGACCAACACCATAATGACCAAACATTAGTAATATTATGGAAAAATATAAAATAGCCATAATTACACGCAATTAGTTCCAAATGATCCACCAGCATAATTTTACAGAAAAATGAAAATCATCCCAAATGATCCACAATTATTTCCAAATAACCCATCTTCATAAGTTTCATGAAAAATAAAAAATGGACAGAATGACACACCATTTGTTAAAAAGGACCCACCTTCATAATATTATAACAAAATAGAAAACAAGAAGAACACATATACATTATTTTAAAATAACCCACTATTATAATTTTCTAGGAAAATAGAAAACATCCAGAATGACCCACCACTATTTCTAAATGACCCACCATTCTAATTTTATATAAAAATGATAAACAACAAAAATGACCGACAATTAGTTAAATATGCCCACTGTCATAATTTTATGAAAAAATGGAAAACTGCCATAATTAAAAACATTTTTTTATGAAACTAACCAAGTAATTGAATTTTATAGAAAATTGGAAGTCATTATTAATGATCCACCATCATTATTAAGGAAAAAATGTAAAATCTCTAGAATCACCTACCATTAGTATGACTAACATGTCTTCAAAAAAATACACAAAACGTTGCCCAGAATCCCCAATCATCAGATCTATTTGGAAATGTAATGGTCAAAATGGTTCAAGCCATTACAACCCTAATTCATCCCTATTAAGAATTATTACTTAATTTACTTGAATTCATTTAAATTTTGAAATGATAATAATTATGAAAATATATATTATCGAATGAGTACAATTTCTAATAACATGGGATAATACATTCTCCCATATATTAATTAAATAATATACTCACAATTTTAATTTTTACGTATAAATTAATAAGAAAAGAATGTAAAATAAACAAACTTGACTCAAGATATAATTTCTATAGTGATATCAACCATAAAAAATTAAGTAACATGTTTTTACATAGAATACAATTATCAATAATATATAGATGTTCCGTACTATTTGATCTAATTCCCTATTATTATTTAGTATCAAGACTCACATTGTAAAATTCCATTAATAATGGGAGTTAATAAAAATCCTTTGTATATAATATTATTGGGGTTTCCAATATTTTATTTCCTTATCCCAAATAATTTATTTATCTTATTGGATAAATAAATACCATTTACAATATCAAATTAAATTTATAACGGATTGATAAAAATATTATTATGTGAAACATTTCCTTAAAGAAAATATTGAAATAAAATAATCATATTTCTCTGTTGTTTTATTATTAATTTTCTATATAGTCTTATAGGTGGTGATATTATGTTCATCGAAATCATACATGGTACAAATGGAGTGGGTTAAATAAAATTGAAATATATTACTCATTGTTTCTGACTCTATGACTGGTATCCATCACGCTGCATATTTTTTTGGAATTCAGTTGCAATATTTTTATTAAATAGGAACTTTCATGGTCCATTTTAAATTGAACTTATTTATTATTATCATTATTTTTCTTGTCAAGATTAAATTATTTATTTAGATAATTCCCCATTTTTTAAAAAATATGGAACTGATAGTGATGGGTGTGTTATGATGAATGTTTCTCACTCCCATCAAGCTAACTAACATCTCATAATCATATTTTATTTTAATTCTTGATGAACACCACTTCAAAAACTTTTTCATCTTTCATTAAACATTATGAAAATACCATGGTGGGTTTCAAACATTTTATACATGATGTCATTTTGGGACTTGAAATCTTTACAAACAAGATCGATATAATTTCATAAATTTGGGAAAATTAATAAAGATAACCCATTTTAATATTGAATTAAATTTTCAATGGTAAGAAAATATGATGTGAAAATTCATTTGTGTACCATATCACTTCATGGAATTCACCAATTTCATGAAGTATTTCGAAACTAAATAGTGTTCAGGGTGAGGCGGTACCACCATCACCCAAAAAATAAAATAAGTCATCGGTAGGAAGTATAAAGTTAATTATTAACCTAAAAACAAGCATCCACATGAAAAAAATAGTTCATGGGATTACACAATACCCCTGAAAACCATAAATGAGATTAATGTGTTTTATGGAAGGTGGTGCTGATTTCCTCTCCCTCAAATGAATGTCCCTACGAACATAATAGTTTATTGGATGAGGTGGTACCATTTTTTATCACAAATGAAATGATGTCATTTGTGTGATTGAGGGGCTGATTCATACTCCAAAAAATGATGGAATGTTTTATGAAATATATACCCACTATGTCATACATCTATTTTTTTGGTTCATATTTCATGGTAATCTAAAAAATAGGTCTCGATGCCCAACTTGGATGACTGACAAAGAATATACCCAGACGCACAATTCATATAAGTAATCGACCCTGAAGGTGGACTCAAAAAAAATAATGGAGTAAAAAAGAGGCTACACCTAAACGTACAAATAAAATAGAGCTAATGAGAGGCATTAAGAAAATCAGATCACATTGATGATTCCAAGAAGGAAAAACCTTAACCATATATTTATGGATGATATAATAAATGATCCCGTGAATCAAAACCTCAAATTTAGCTTGTAAAAATAGTCTCAGGAGGTTTAAACTATTTTCCTTTTTTTAAATATAAATTCAACAGAGAAAAATTATATGTGTGTGAATCCCAGCGACATGTAGGAAATCATTACATGGGAGGAACTCATACCCACATAGAGGATCACTACACTGGCTGAACCTGGCCTATTATTGAATAATTATAGATTGGTGGAACCAAGGTCTACACAGAACTATGCTTCATAGACGACACCCTCCACCACATAGCAGCATGCTATATGGTGGGAGCCCCATATCATGCTAGAACATGCAACCCAAAATAGGGTGTCCTACGATTATCGACATTCCAGCTCCAACCATTTTATTCCATAATGTTGTTGGTCCTTTTGATAGTCCCCCCACAAACCAATATAATGGAATCATTCCAAAACCACTTCCAAATCCTCCTAGAATGTGTGATAAAATCACTATTCACATTAGGGGGTCCTTTATATATTACATACCCATGGTATGCAGAGTCGCAAGGGTGTCCCCAGTGATATAGAAGACCCTTAAAATGACATATGGTATACATCCAAGATAATTAGGGTTCTGAGAATGGGGTTTTTAAATGATCTTCACCATTCTATGTGGATAGGGAAGGTATCACTTATAATTTTAACTTTGAAATTATATGATATCGTCCCACTAGAACTAATTTTTAGAAACTCCTCCTGAGGTATTCCCCTATCCATTTTTGAATGAGGTTGGACCCTTAAACATATTCTCATACATTCAAGATGTATTCAGATAGTCCTCAAAATGTGACTATCCTAGGAATGAATAAATAGAGTAAATTAGTATACTGAAAGGCATTTCACTCTTACTCCAAAATCAAACACCATCCATCAATAGATAAAGTTATTCATACAATCATCAAATCTACTGTATCCTTTTATTTCCCACAACAAGCATGACTCATGTTAGCCAAGAGGTTAGTGGTTATCATGTCATCTATATGATCATAAACCATATCATGGGTCTCACATATTGTATTATCCCAAAATATATACCCTCAAATGGGTCTTCACTATATATGTAATCCCCAAAACAAATCCAAATGGGTATTTTCCTTGTTTACACCCTAACCATGTCCCTTCAAGTGGTAAGATTCCATGCATAATCCCCAACAATGATCATCTCAATTGGGAATCCTTCCGACTATAATCCCCAATCATTTATTCTTAACTAGATACCTTCCACACATAGGCCCCAACATATTAAATTAGTATTTTAATCTAAACTAATAGGGATACATAGGAATCCTACTCAATAGCCAAACGTAGAACTAAAAATCACCCTTCTGTTCTTCGTGCCACATTCCAGAGAGTGTCATGTCCACATTAGATAAAAAATTTCTTCCAGTTCCCTCAGACTACATTAGTATATGTTCCACCATCCACATAGATTTCCATACCACATGATGATAAACTATTTGGTTGGTATCATGTCACATGACCATAAATTTTGATGTTCCCTATTAAGTGGAATTGAAAAATGTGGGTAATAATTAATCTTATGAGGATACATTGGAATCCTATATTATTGGTCCAATCCTAGTATCCAAATGACTACCTTACCTGGGAAGATGATAAACTATTTATCTCCCTATCATGCCTCTTAAAACCGGCATCATCATAATAAATGATAAAAGAATCAATTTGTTTCCAAAAAAAGTGTAATGTAGATGGAAAACATTGGATACAAACATATTCATCCATTTATAGAGAACCACATATACATACATCTCCCAGAATTAATGGAGAACTTTAGATATTAACTTATCCCTCCATTAATGGAGACCCTTGGATATATACAGTTCATTATGAACACATGTTTAGTCTTAATGGTTGATTTCCTAATGTAATTACAAATTATACACATTTTGGAAATAAACCAAGGGTTTTTTTATCATATCTTAATTATCTATGATAATTTTGATACATGAAATAATTCCCCCAATAAAATATGTGATGATCTTAAATTTCTATCCTCCCAGCAAATGATAGTTCATAATTGTCATTGGACAAGTTAGCCAATGAGAAACAACATATTTTGTGTAGGACCATGAATCATTATAATGAGACTCATTGTGTGTTTCTAGGTCCACAAATAAAACCCATTAGATTCTATTTTAAGAGTTCATACACAACATAATTGATATGAAACCATTGAAACTTCTACAATCAACCATTATGGACACAAACACTTTTTCAAGGGAAAAATTAGTGAATCTAATGTGAATGAATTAATTAAAATTCATCCTTTACATGATGAAAATTATATACTACCTGATCATCATTAGATCCTTTATTTATATAATAAAATTTTTATTTGTCCAAAAAAATGTTTTACCCAATATGAATCTTTAACCAAGGTGGTGGTGTTATCCCACTTCTAGAACCTTTTACATCCAAAAGGTATTTGGGATAAATGAGTCCCCCAAACACGAATGTCATCAGGAAAAACGAATTTTAAAATACTGTATATTGTGTGTCTAAAAAATATATTTCAATCACTCATTAGTGATTCCTTCAATGAAATGGAATCCTAAAAGTTCTCACAAACATGTATACTATCCACTACACTATCTCGGTGCTCCATTAAGTAGATGAATCCATATACTACCCACCTTATTCATTTCTAGGTCTTGAATTCTCTTTTTCCAGAGTAATAGAAAATGGGTACTCTCCCTACCCGAAATATTGCTAAACAGACCCTCCCGATCCTAAAGCCCTACTAGTCGTCCACCATGCAGAGACCAATAGTCAAAATGTATATTACCTGAAATGCCATATCTAATCACTCCGGGAGCCTGTCCTGGGAATATGATAATGAGTTCCCCATGTACCATTGAAAGGATGATGCAATCTTCACCAATTACATCTTCCTAGTACCACAAGGGTTCCTCCCACTGGACCCTACAAGAAATCATTTATGCCAAAAGCATGTGACTCAACATACTCAAGCTGAAAATGATATTTCTCTGTAATCCCTAACTAAAATTGAGTGAACCCATTTCCATAAGACGACTCTCTAGGGGAATTTATTTGACAATTAGGTATAGTCCATCTGCCTTATTTCTTTTTAATAAGACTTCCATTAAAATACAGTGAAACACTATTGGTAGATTTATATTCATGCTCCATATTATGAATCCCATGAATCACATGTGATGTAACCATATGAGAATGTAAAAATTCTTAATACAAATCACAATGACATTCAACTAAATTGGGAAGAAAACTATCGAATGGTGCATATCCCTACCAATAACAAGGAATCCTATCATCTATATAATGTGGAAACCAACAATTAGAATATTGAAATTACTTATAATACATATAAATAATGTCATCTAAATGAGGTTGAAAAAATACATTTGAATATCCATAAAAATAATTTTGAAAACCGTATGTCAAATACTATTGATACAACTAAGAATATTAAAATACCTACTTATAAATAGTAATCCCACCATTAAAATAATATGGAAATCAAATATAAGAAGATACAAAGTCCAATGGATTCATATTAATCCAATGAGTCAAATAAAATTCTAAAAAAAGAGAATATACAAATCCTGACTCTCAAATATGAAGCTTGGCCATCAAATATAGTGGAAATTGGAGAAAATAGTTGGTGTATCCCAATGATAAGTCATGCATATATTCATACCACTACCCCCATACTAGGGAACAATAAGTTCCTAAAGTCTGAAAATAGAGGAACAAAGTAGGAACATATTCCTACTCAAACATCAGAATATGAATATATTACTATTACAACTAAGGAAATCTCAATACAATTTGTTGAAATGATGGAGGATCATGTTTTAATCCAAGACCATAACCAACATACTTCTCATTATTTAATCACGTTTGCAAAAATATTAAGTTATTGGGCCCACAAACCCATATACCGATGTTGGGTGGCTCATCAACAAAATATGGTGATATCCCTTGAATGGAACAACATCCCTTTCCCAATAAATGAGGGTATCTATAAATATTCTATGATAAATGGATAATAGGGTCTCGAAAAAACCCTCATTATAATTAGGGGACACTTTTCCAATTCAGTGTCCAATCCAGGTTTGTCATATATCCCTGAAAAAAATAGGAACATCATTGAAGTATACCAAAAACACCATGGTATCCACTCGATCACATACCCATAAATAAGGGATGTCACATACAAAATGATACCCTAGAATACTATAAGAGGGAACTAAAAACAAATCAAACCAAAGGAAATAGGTAAATACATATATGATTCATAACCCTACCATAATGGAAGTTGGAGTTCATTATAATATAAATAATACATCAATGGTAGCTCTACATAATTCCTACTTGTTAACAAATTATGAATGTGTAAATGGTAGTTGAAAATCTCCTCCCCAAATCATTATTACCATTAGCTCTAATTGTTTGTCCCACAAAACCTAGCATGTAGGCTTTCATCATGTGCAAGAAACGATTGATCATGAGAGAATTTATTTTGATGAATTTCATGGTATCCCTCATTATAGATAGAAGGACAAATATCAAGAAGATCTTCCCCCTCTATTATTCAGCCAAAATGTTATCCCTAGGGTATAAACTGCCAAAAATCACAATGCTATCAGACATCAACCAGTGATGTTATCCATATCCATTGTGGAATGTGTTGTGATGGTCCTACCCATGGTGACCACCAATATCCATAAGGATATCCTTTAAAATCAACCACCCTGAAGGTCCTACTCATGTTATACACTACATAAATGTTCCCTTTAGTCGATCATTATACTATGATGGTAGCCCTCCCCATAATGGCATTCATTTTAATGGCCCCCCATGTTGTTAAATCCTACTGAAAGAAGGTCCACCAATTTTTTTCATCCTCTTTTAATGTATTCCATAGGTATACAATAAAAAAATTTCCCTCTAGTCATCCATCAAGCTTTGAGGGTTTCCCATTCCATGATGACACATACTTCAAAGGTTCTCCCCACTAAAAAATTTCATTTTTTTAAAGAATGTCATCCCGTTTCAATGTTATGTACATGAATTCTCTGAATTGTTGAAGCAAATTTATGGATGGGATCAGACTTGATAGATATACTATCATTGATAGAAAACAACCTTTTATCATGTAGAAGATGTCCTAGGATAACACTCCTCCTCTAAAACACCCCAAAACCATTCTCTTATGAATGAGACCTCTGTGATCCTCACTGCTTGTGATGAAAATATCAAAAATAATTCATGTTGGGATGATTATTTTTGATGAGTCTATCATATAAGTAAAAAATAATATTTTGACCAAGTGATAAAAAATTTCATGGGATGATATACCCATTTTATTTTGGCCCTTATCCACATCATAGTTTGATATTCCAAGGGCATTGTCAGAAGACTGCATACATTAAATTCATCTAAATCTGTGGACAACACTCCACCACCTAGTATAAAAAATCATCTACTACAATATGTATTCTGACCATGTCAAAATATTGGGAGTGATTTATCATGAAATCAAATTAGATTCCATTCCATATGCACGACGACAATAATTAGAGAGGTGGATGAAGGATGTACAATTATCCCTCCACAATTCCTAGCAATAGTTTTGTCACCTAATTATTGATTCCCCTCCTAGAATTAATATCTGAGGATACATAGAGCATGGATCATTGAAATTTACTGAATTTATCATTCACTAGAACCTACATTAAATGGTATCAAATAATATCATTATCCCATGGTAGTGATTAAGTGAAATCCATTATTAGTAAAGGCATCATGACCAATAAGAATCAACAATAAGTAATTCTATAAATCACATAGTCCAATGGGACAAATCCATTAAGAAACACATGACCTAAGAAACTAACAAAATATATAAATATTCTCTTTGAGGGGAATCAATCACCTAGAACTACTAATTTCCTCTGAAACAAATATGTCATCTACCGACCCTATTCCATATCTAGATCACACTTGAAGGGGAATGTGTGAGATAAAGAATGAAGAAATTGTTGTTGTAAATATTGTAGTATAGGATCATCACAAAATCTTATTTTTGGTCGATTTTCTTGCAAAAAATTCCCCACAAAAGGCAAAAAACATGATCTAAAGAGAATCATCATGAAAAAGGGAGCAACCCCAACATGCAGTGCTGGGGTAATTTTTACTTCAACCATTACTCAATGAAAATTGTTCTTTTACATTTTAAAGGATTAAATGTATAGATACATCCCATTCCATACCATATCATGAAAACCCCCTTGAAGTGAGGTGTATTATTTGGTTGGAAAAATGATCCCACGATGTCAGAAATCACAAATAAGCCAGAAGAACATCTTGGAAAGGAAGAAATAATCGCAACAGAGGACATAAAAACATTATTATCATTGATAAATTAGTATGATAGACACAACAGAATACACATTACTGAACATAATGAATTATAATCTCATAGATGAAACTGAATGTTGTTAAAATACAGAATATAATGAAGAAGGGAGTTCCATCTAGAATTAGATTTGCACTGAGAATGAATGTCTACTCACCTGAAACTAGAGAATCACCAAAAATCGTGGTTGTCCCTTGATAGATCCCATACTACTTCTTCAGTGAACCTATATGAGACATTAGAATAAAAACATTTTAAAATATGAACCAACTCCTCCTATTAATGAGAATGATATCCCTACAATCTATGAAAGATTCACTCTCTAGAAGGAAGAAAAGAATTAATTGAGGTGAGTAAACAACTCATTTCTCAAAGGTAACATTTCTATTTTTGGATAATCTATAGGAAGACCCTCAACATACCCTTCCAATAGGTTAACATCCACCCCATGTGTTCATCCCAATAATTGACGCATGGCGTGGATATCAACATGACATGGTGCCAGAGCTACCAGTATACCTAAACCATACCATATATGGATTCCATGATTTCCCACTATGATGGAGAATATAATAATGGGTTAAATCAAATCCTTATAATATTTCCCAGACAAATTATACCCCCCAAATAATTGATAAAATTGTATGTAAAATCCAAACCATTATGACACAATTCTAATAACTAGTTCAACAGAACACACATCATGGGATTATCAACACCATCAAGTCATACGTAGCTTGAGTGGAAGCTATTGGGGAGATGTGTGCATTGGTAGGACTGGAATGGAATCATTAACATGATTTGGTGAGCGATATCACACCACAAAAAAAATTGGAGCCTAATATTTCAATTATTTGATGGATTATGGGAATCGAAACAACATTTTCTACACTACGTGTATTAGTATAATTCCATGATGGGATCCCCAGATAAACAATAATTGGAAAAAAAAAACATATTCTTCATTCAAACCCAATAAGGATTAACTATGTTATAGTATACTTATTTATCTGATTAGTTGATAACATAATGGGATGATATATATTAGAAGTTCCTATTCTAGGTGAGATCAATGTTTCCATAAAAAAAAGTCAGTTCCCTCTTGAATTAAAAATAGTGGGAGAACGAGAGAGTCTCAGACATCACTAATAGACAAAAATGGTTAACATAATCTTTGTACTAGCCACTCCCCTATGAGGAGATGATTTATATGTGAATTGATAACCACTATAATGAGTTTTCATATGCACTCATCCCAATTATGTATACCATTATGTTCCATGATTTATTATCTATTTCTAATAGAATGGAAGACTCCATACAACAGACTAATCTCATGTCCGGGGTAGCTCCACCAGTCCCATGAAAAATAGAGAGAAAATATAAAGTGCCTTATTTGATGATTAATATATCCCCTACACCTACTCTAGCACTATTTAGTGCGATATATCATGGTTCTACCCATGGATATCAATAAAAACCTACACTTATACAAGTCAATTGGATGTGATCCAGGAAAAATAAATTTGAAGAACAAAGGAATAATATTTACTCGTTATGAGTTGATCATGTCTATTGAGATTTTATATTCATAATGAACTGTAATTTACTTCATATAACATAATAAAAAAGGGATTTAATGGAGAGTCTTGAAGTCTAGAACAATTATTAACACTTATATTGGATACTGACACACACCACCAATGAATATTTTATCTTCGTATACCTCATATAAGTATATAATATTTTCTAGGAAATTAAAATTGGGACACCACAACCAGTAGTAGAATATTACTCCCCTACAACACCTAATTAAGGAGGTGAGTGGAAATAAGTTTAATGAATGGGAGAAAAAATATTTAATAGTTGGACGACTTGAAAGGAAATCATTCAAACTCATGGTGTTTTACTAACACATTTGGAACCACTAACTATGCCCCCTTCTTCCCCTATTGCAACGTAACTGACATCCTCAGCCCCATGACCATCAAAAATATTATCAACCAAAAATTAGTGAGATATGGAAGGCATAATGTGAGTGAAAGAAGATGAACATGCCTCAAGGGAAAATTCAGCAATGACCCTCTATGAATTTATGCAATCAGATCAGATTGAACGATCACTATCACACCAAATAGAACTACATGAAATGGGAAGCAATGTAAACACATAATTATTTGAGGGTATGATATTCAGATCCATTAATTTCATTCACATAAAGTATTTGTTCTATTAATATGGTTATAGTTATGAACTGAAGTTCCCTACACTTGATCGAGGTGCGAAACTAATAGGTCATAGGAGCCGGTGATACCAAAGAAGGTATAACCATGGTAGAAGTCAGAATTCTAGTTCTACTCCTAAAACAACTATATATTTTTAATAAAATCATAGAAGATCCCTTCAATAGTCTAGGAATAAATTGTAAATTTAAACTAAAGCTTCTACTTGTCACTCAGAACCAATACTTTTGGAAATCCATCAGAAGTTGAACATGTGTATAACTGCACTTGGAATGCAGGGAGACCTTCTAGATAAAAAACAAAAATAAATGAATACCTACTAATCCAATATTGGGAGGACAATCCTCCTACTACCAATAATTTATCCCCTTATATTCCTATTAATGAGAATACCTACGTTGTGAAGTTATAGAATTTAATTCAAAAGAATTAAATTTTGAAGCCATTTTACTTGGGGCCACCAAAACTGTTGATTCTGGATTCACTATGTTTTACAAAAGACATCATAGAAGAACTCAATAATTTTCCACTCAACCCCAAGGACATTGAAACTAATATTTCTTCCAAAGAATTCTATTATAAGGGGAGATATGTTGTCGAATGTCATGCAGTTATCTCCTTTCCAACCTGCAATGAAAATTCAATCATACTGAGACAAAAAAATGTTTTTTACATTTATTTAGGATGAATATTGTTAATATATGTAATTTTTTTCATTAGAAATTTCTCTAGAGATGATATTATTACATTGTGACAAATGTTTTGGTTGGGTTATAGTTTGGAAAACCTAGATCCCTATGCCAAAATGTTATAAGGATATTAAAAAATTGATCAGAAGACATTTTTTCAAATACAGATCAATACATATTTCAAATATCTTATGGCCGAATCAGAATTTCAGGTCATATACTAAAACACGGCCTTCATCATCTTGCTTCTATGGTATTGGTTCCATAAACACGTGGAAATTCCCTTATCATACCACCAATGTGTGATATATCTCAATAATTGAAAATATTTGATGTTTCATGTTGATAATACCCATCAAAATATGGTGAGTCACAATATATCATTGTGGGATTCTATGAGTGGAAAGGGAACGACCCATGGTTGATGGTTTTGATTTTTCAACCACCTGAACAGTTGGGAAATGATTCTAGCTGACTCTATAAAATATCTTCGTGAGGAATACATATTTCATATCATCCATGATTAATGTAGGAATCCAAATTCAGGAATATATTTTTGAATTTATCATGATTTTATCCATGAATACTGAGTCTAGTACTATTGGATAACCCTCAAACTCCTATGAAATTAGAGAATACTCGAATGAATATATCTTTAATCAATTAGTAGTGATCCCTAAAATAATTTCATCACATAATGAAATATTATATTCATTCTTTTAAGACAAATATTGTAAATTCAGTCCTCCAACCATCACTCCATACTCTATAGAGATTCAAGAAAATCACTCACCTTTACTTTTTTGAGTGGATGTTACTTAGTCTTCTGAATACCAAGGTATATATTCCCCTTACCACTCTAGAGAAATAATATAAAGAATTATTTCCCCATTAAAAAAAGTTGATGAAGTTTATGAAAAGGAAGAAGAGGAGGTGGATTTCTTCAGGGTTCTGCCTCAATTATTTTAGGAGGGATTATCTACTACCATTGGCGAACATAAGGAAATAAATACTTTCAAATAATAAGATCAATGACCCACCTCGATTAGTGCCTCAATGTATTATATGATGGAATAGAGATATAAATCATTTTTATGTAATAATATGGGTTTATACTCTATGAATTACACAAAAAATTGATGTCTTGATCCCGAGGTGGTCACTAAACAGCTTGGTCTATCTGAAGATCACTATGGCTATAAAAAAATGGCCATAATGACACAATAGAACATGATTCCATGATTGCGGATGAAGATGAAATGATCATAAGTTCCAAATTCATTTGAGAAGTCCAATATCCCTATAAAAATTAAATATAGTCCCCATAAATAAGAAGAATAAGAAGATGAAAGACTGCATGGATTTTAGGGATCTTAAATGGAACTACCCTAAGGACGATTTCCATGTCCCGATCACATAACTACTAATCGATGAAATATATGAATATTACGATAACTTATTCATGGATATTTATTTAGGTAATAATGGAATCCAAATGGAATAATAATGTTAAGAAGAAACCTCAATCTGGTCCCCACTAAGGGAATTTTTCTATTAGGTTATAACTTTTGACATGAAGAATGAATGGGCCACATATGAATGTGCCATGCATCATATCCTCAAACCCATCATGGGAAATATTTTTTAATGATATATTAATGAACTGGTGGTTATTTAATGTCAATTCTAATAAAAGTATTATTTTTAATGAATCTATATAATGGTCTGAAAACAAAGTAAAAAAAGAACTCCTTGAAATGTGATTTTGATATTACCTCAGGGATGTTTATCAGATTTACTATACTATATCGTGGAATCAAAGTTGATCACAAAGAGAAAAATTATACTATTGGAATGTGATCTCATTATAACCCCACCACATTGGGTGAAAATAATGGAAAAATAGCCTATATTTTCTGTGTTACAGACAACCTTATAGGAAAATGGTATTCCCATCCCTAGGTGATGAGGGGGTGGGGGGTAACATGTAATGGATGCATGTTTTTCAATAAAAATTTGATAGTCGAAAGAAAAGTCTATAATTTCCACAACTTCTAATGCCATTTTACAAATAATGAGATTTTTTATAATTTATGGACATAGAGATCTCACTATAAGACTTACTTATGAATAGAATGAAACTAGAAGTGAAACCACCATTATTTTCACAACTAATGATGATAGATTATCGGATTCTGTATTCAAATAACAATAATAGATTTATGTTTCCAATTTATGCAGTCCAAAAACTAAGGCACTATCTACAACACCATAAGTTCCATTTGGCCTTTCAAATCATCCCAATAAAATAAATTCTCTCCATCCATTGTCGACTAGTAGTTTTTTATAGTGGGGGCCATCCTATAACAACTTGAAATTCATTTGGTGACTCATAAAGTAGTTAATGTAAATATGTTAATAGATTTTATATAATAGTAACCCTTAGAAGAAATTTCTTCATTGGATATATATCTAACAAATAATGTGGTTTTCTCTATTCATGAGAAACCAAATATATGGGATATTAAATTTGACTATGTGTCAAGAAGGAAGACCAAAAATAGTATAAAGGACCTCATGGTCATCAAAGTGGGACTGAGAGTCATACTCATATATCTAGAAAAGGCAGTCATGTCTTAATTATCTCTTCTATTATAGGTGTTCTTGAAAAACGATATATATTATCATGATCTCAGTGAAATGATAGATATTGAACTTCTACTACAAAAAAATCATGAAGATAAAAGAAGATCCATAACTAGCCATAAAATTGATGAACTAAGATTATTATATCAAAAAGTATGAACTAATCACCATGATAAATCATGTTCAAGGAAGAATGGTAGAATTAACTTTTAGAACTGACATTGAATCATGTCCCCCAATCACAAAATGACCAGGCCTATGTATTGGAAGATGTATCCACAACTCTTTCTGATAAAAGAATTGATGAAAATGGTCATCATAATTTCACATCATCAGATGGTATCACCATTGAATCATGCCAACACAAAATAAATCGATGAGATTATCCCTATCACAGATCCATTAATTTTTATCATTGGGTAGACAAAATCCATTTTGGACTACCATCATATAAGAGATATCCAACAATAGATGGTCGGAAGGGAGAAAATTTGGATATGAGAAATTAACATTTTTATTTATGAAGACACAACTCAACAAATTGTCATAGTTAAGAAGATATTTTCGAGGGTCCTTCTATAGTGAATTAATGGGGAGGAAACCACTAATGCTTTGATAGATATATAGACTAGAGATTGTGGTGCCCACCAACCAGGTTCAATATTTTCCCATCAAATTTTAAGACATATATCCTACTGGGCCATTATAATGTAGGATAGTACTAAATTATACAAAAAACCCATTCCTTATAGGTTCATCCCATTTTAACCCATCAACCCCCAGAGTCACTTCAGGCCACCAATTACACATGGCCCTTTTCCAAGAGGGGGATGGAAATCCTTGGACCATATCCTCCCTCTATGACAATGATATATAAGTATATTTTCATAAAAACAGAAATAATTTAAATATTAGATGATGAAATACCCCTAAAAGATGACATGTTAATAAACATCGTCCACATTATTGAAGCCAACAGAATCATCAGAATTGGTGTTCCTCATAAAATATTGACATAAATGATCAACATTGTTTTTTGTGAATAGGGAAAACAATATCCAGAGTATGATATCACATCTAGTCATTCATCCTAGTAATATGAAATAACTAAATGATAGATAGATGACTTCAATAAGAGCCTATCCAATATACTCTATAAGATATTATACAATGATAATATTACAAGTAAATATAAATTCATAGATGCTCAATGGTAATATCAAACCTCGACCCGAACATCCACTTGGGAAATGGATTAGACGTTGTTGTGGTGGTACTTCACAAAAAAGCTAAAATTCCATTTCTTCATGCTGCCATATGTGATAAAATATATGTGTATGAGATATCATATACGTGCATATATTAATTGAAGAGACTCTAGGAAAATTTATTTCATACCCTACACTAGTAAGAGGTTCAAAAAAACCGAATAGTACAATCATTTAACAAAAATGTATGACTTTGATATTTCCTAGAAAGAGAGATGGTGTTGGTCCGTTGGACTCTACTTCTAATTCAAAAGAAACATCCCAAGAATGAGACAAAATGGGAGAGACCATATTCCATACACAAGGTCTCCTTCCATAGAGCTTATTCTATGATGTTAGTGGATGGATAGCTCGTTACTGATACCACCAATACAAGGTTCATGAACAAGTATTTTTTATGATTATAGGAAACATGAACATAAACCACATTCCATTAAACACTATATATATCATCACCAAAATAGGAAATTAAACTATGTGGCCATTATCCTAACCACATGACTTTAAATAATACAAAGATCATCTTTATAATATAAACATAAAATTTTTTATCATCAACCTAGCCACATGACATTAAATTGTATGGATATCATTCCTATAACATTAAATTTATCTAGGTTTCCATTTTCATCCCCATATGAATTTAAAATATACAGTGATAATCTATGAAACAAGACCTTAAAATATGATTCCATAATCCTAACCACATGATGTTAATCTGTATGTAGATCATACCCAAAACATGACATCATACTATGTTCCCATCATCCTAACCACATGAAACTAAAATATATGGATCTATACGCCACAAAAAACACTTATATCCATTTCAATCAACCTTAACATATTAGGTTGAACAAAAAGTTACTTTTTTTACTGAATGACAAGATATTTTGTGATGAATAATTTTTTAATAAATGATTCACCACATATGGGCTAGATTTGGGAAAAATAAAGAAGAAATCCCAAGATCATAGGTGAGATTCAAATCCATTAATGGTGTATCTTTCACATGAACTATGTGTTTCTTGATTCCTACAATCACATGGTACATATTGACATTTGGAACCTATGTTCAAGGACCAGACATAAACAACTGGAAAACTCACATCCACAGCATATTGTTCATACTCAGGTGAGGAATTTCCATCCAGAACTAAATTGTTTTGGATTCCTTCACTTGTATTATACATAGTGAGATTTATGACTATTTTTATAATGAATACAATCATATTTAGGTATTTTATTATGTTGTAATGGAAATATAAATGATGGAATATTCACCACACTTTGTTTTTGGTGAGAATTAGATTGAAATTCGTATTGAAAAAAATCATAAAAAAATTACATATGAATATCTAATTGAATTGAAAATATTTTATGGATTAAATAGTCCATTAGACTCACCTCAGGTCCGTAATAAAAGAGAATATCATAAAGAAGATTTACACTTGAGTCTTCCTAACATCGATGAAAAAATGATAAATCTATTCTATTTTATATTAATCACAAATCCCAATTGAGTAATAAAAAATTTAATTAAATCATTATGATATAAATGTGGATAAATAGTTCTTCTAATCATATTCAGTCAAAACATAATAAAAAAATATTCTTTCTGATTAGGAAAGAAAGATATTGGTTGAGGAATTATAAGTTCCAAAAAAATTACGTTATAGATAAATGATGGTGAAGCTAATAAAAATGTAATAAATTATATGAGGGAAGGCGTCATACAAGATGATGATTACGAGTGAATAAAATTAATGAAGCTGTAAAATTATGTTCTCGTGATATTTTTTTGATGATATTACCAGTTACATATTGGATTAAATGTAGAGGAGAATGTTGATAATGAAGTTACAATTTTTCATTAAAAAATTCCATGACATTTAACTCCGCTGTGAAATATTTAAACACATTTCGTAATTAGAAAATTGATATATCTTTGGAGATGGAAATTAATTAGAATCATATTCAGAAATGAATTATGTTTTTGAAGATGAAGAAACTTATATTAGAAAATTATATTTGAAATAAAACAAAAATCACCGAAGGTAGAATTGTTTTCATCAAGAGATATTGGGAACCGTGACATAGAAAATATAATGAAATTTATGGAGATGATTAAACAATGAAATGTGACTGACTGAAAAATAATTCAATAAACCATTTTTGTCATCATGAATTATTAGTTGTTTGTCAAGTAGGTCAATAAAAAAGATGAAGATGATTCTATTTTTTTAAATATTTTTCATCATCATAGTGAGGTAAACTCTACAAAAAATATGAATTGGAATATGAATGGAGTTTTATTGATACTTTTAAATATTTTTTGAAGAATTTTAAAAAAGATAAAGACATATTATAAAGAGGGAACTTGATTGTAAGAGAATATTATTTTTTTTAGAAGGTAGGGATCATAGTAATGAAGAGACTATATTAAGAAAATCACAATTGATAATTAGAATCAAATTAATATTTTTTAATGATGTTAGATATATGATAAAGTTGTTTCAAGATTTGATAAGGTTCAATAGATCTTGATATGAATTGATGATGTAAGGATGCTCCCAAAATTAATTTATAATTAATGATTATTGAAAATTTGGTTCAGTGTGATACTTTTTTAAAATCCTGCCCCAAAAAACATTGGGGTTAAATTAAATGGGAATGTACATTTTACTTTAATCTAACACAAGTAATATTTCTAAATGGAAGAGTGCTTATAGAGTGAAGAATAATATTTGTCTATATGTTTTAGTATCGTATTTTATAAAATAAGCCATCCCATATAGAATAAAAATGATGAATAGAGAATACTTCATTTATGTGATAATTATATTAAGCTAATATTTGTATTTTTTTTTTACTGAATTAGGATGGATAATCAATCGTAAATTTATAAGAATAAATAAAAGTGGTTCAGAATTGTCTCAATCATATTCTAAAAGATATATATATTTTATATATTGAGAAATTTGAATTGGGAATCAGATTAGGAAATAAAATTGAGATTTATAATGATATCTATGAATAATATATTGTCTTCTAGGTCAAAAACTGATTAAATTTTTGAATTACTATATTTTTGAATGTTTATAAAGAAGTAATGTATAATTTTTGAAATAAAATTTGAATTTTATCATTTTCAGCTACTTGAAGGATAAATACAATTGTATTGATAAAAGTTCTACATGATTTTGACGTAATAACCTAGTCATTGTATTCATCAAAAAATGACTGTTTTATATTGGATAGGGTGATATTGGATAATTTCAAAACCATACTATTTCTAACTCTTTCACCTAGGTGTGTGCATCTGTCTGTTCGAGGATGCACAACTGTTGTCTCTCATTCCCACATTCCAAAGGCAAGAGGCATCTATTCAATATTCTGGGATATTTTCCCCTTGATTGAAATGTGATGATGGGATATATGTTCTTCCTTCCGCATATTCCTCCTCAGAACTCGTGACCTAGTCCGGGTCACCCTTAAAGAGTTAGTCGTGATTTGTGAATATTCTTCCGTATGCCATGTCTTTTTGGACACTTGTTTATTACACTACTTTCATCAGGACATTCCATGGAGTCTTTCCATGGTATCAACCTTCGGTCGGAGTAGACGGTAACATCATGCATGTTGGGGAATATCTGGATGCGTGGACATTAGGGAACCTGTATTTTTCCACATAAGAAGGCATCTTAATTGTTATATACCCGAGGCATCCCATGTCGAACACATGAAATCATATACCATAGGCATGTCTCTATGGTTTTCTTCATATTTCCATGTATAACATTGGGTATACCACATGTTTAACATCTAGAAGAGACCACTAAACCAAAGGCGTGTCTTCTAAGGTTTTCCTCAGGCATCTCATGTTTATCATGATTTAGGGTGTGAGTTTAATGTCTTGAAGTGATGGAATGAGGGTGATCAAAACATCCCATATAGGTAAATCAGATAGGTATATCCCAAGGAGGGAACACCTATAAGGTTTACCAGGTGGATGGATTAGAACACTCGATAAGATAAGATGCAAGATGGAGTGGCCCATAAAGGGTAGATGTCACACCGTGAAGGCTGATATGGACACCACTGAGGGCGGATCCGGGAGTGTGCCCCCCAGAATTGGGGAACACCAATGTTTACCATTTACTGGGACTGAACCTCATAGAGGTTTCCTACGTACCATGTGTAGATGACCGGGATCAAATCCCATGCTGTTCGAAGGGGTAATGAACTTGGGTGTACACAATGGACAATGACCTGGAGACATGCTATGGCTTATGTGTGAATTTCTTCCCAAGTATTGCTAGGAGGAGGAAAGAGGTGGATGGATTGATCCCACTGGGATGTGGCGGCCCATGTGTGAATCAGGATGGATAATGGAGTATTGAATGGGGTAGAGGGGGAATGAGATGGGACCGTCATGAAGGTGATGTTAGTGTTGGTCTTGAGCCTCGAAGAGACTTCGTATGTATCCTCATGGAAGGGAATCAAATTCTGCGTAGTTTGGTGGGACGATGGGTCACCTGAGGAGGCAACCCATGAGAATGGATGCATGGATGAGACTTGGAGGATATATAACCTCCAATTTGGGCCATGATCTTCCCAGAAAACATGTGATCGATGGATAGATTAGGATGAGACATGGGTGCTGGACTTGAACCTCATGGTGGCTTCCTACATATCCTCATGGTAGGTAATTAATGTCCCTGTTGTTTTTCTGATGATGGCTTACTGTCGATTGGGGACATCAACGGCTTACCGCCAAATGAGGTTGATAGCGGCAGACCCCTGAATGGGGAAACAATGGCTTACCATTGATTGAGGTCTATAGTTTAACGTCATACTGGAGGGGGGGTGAACCAATTTGAAAGAGGGCATGTGGCCTAGATAGATGGTGGGAATGAACCTCAGGGAGGCTTATAATATACATTACCTTTCCAAGGATCAATTACCACGTAGTTCTGGTGGTGTGGGAACCGACGTGGAGGGGTTCAGAACAACCGGGGTTTTGGGAATGAACCTCATGGAAGCTTTCTACATAGCTCTCCCTGGAAAGGATCAAAGAACATGTAGTTCAGGTGGTGGGATCTGATGTAAAGGTGGTCATAACCAATGTGGTGTTGGGATTGAACCACAAGGAGTCTTTCTACGTACCTCGCCTTGGCAAGGATGAAATCCCTTATAGTTAAAGTTAGGTATAAGGATTACACTCTAGGATCCCCGTAGAGGATGTTGGGGTTGATTCCTACTACTCTAACCCATGTGAGTTGTGTTCGGTGTGACAACTAAGAGGCAGAAAGGACCGAGTGGCCACAACGTGAAGGTGAATCAATAAAGAGTGTTGAATTAGTCTTATGCAACGAATCTGCTTCGATTCTGCTATGGACCGTCAATGGGGGATGGGGCTTAGGTAAGGAAGCTACCCAGGTGTTGCTATGGAGCAGCACTGGTGGATGGGGCTTACATAAGGAATCATTCTTTAATGTCTTCCTCTTGTCTCTCCATGAGGGCATCCCAACCCATTGGTGGGTTGGGGAATTTTCCTTTGTGCTATTGCATAAGAGGGATATTGCCAGGGGGGTTGGAATCAGTCCGAAAAAATTGGGATGAAAAGTGTGTATCACATGCCCAGCATTTAGAATGTGTTGAGGGTGGAATGACGATAAAGGATAACTTTTTACCATGTTCTAAACACAAAATTCGTATAATGTTTTCCTAAAAAGGGGACATTAAACGGGGGCCAACTGCTGACTTTGTTTGAAACAAAAGACCTGACTTGATGTGTGGTCCAATTCCTTCAGGGGTGTTGGCCCAGGATGGTAGGTGGGATGATGCAGCATGGGACCAAGCTATTAGGGGGTCCATACAGACATGGAAATAGATGATGATCCGAATGAAGGACCTAAAAAGTGTGAGGTAGAGTGCTGGAATGTTTGAACAAATTCCAACGCTCTTGAAACTATGTCAATGTAATCATGGAATTAGGCATCTTATGCTTGGAGCATAAGGAATCTCTTGTTTGGAGTAAATGGTGTCCTATTTTTTGAACATAGGGTGCACTAAATATTAGAGTGATGTAGATAAGACTATTGGAATCTCATCCTTGGAGTATAAGGCATATTTTTTTAGAGCAAGAGGAAACCTATGTTTGGAATATTGGGCGTACTATAGTTTGGAGTCATGTCGAATGGATTGTTGGCATCTTATTCTTGGAGCATAAGGCATCTCTTATTTGGGGAAAGAGGCATCCAATATATTTTATATAGGGGTTAGTATAGTTTAAAGTCATGTAGATAAGACTATTTCCATAAGGAACCTAACACTGGAAGGTGTCGGGAGTTACAAAGGGTGGCCTTTTATGGTTCAACATGGCACATGAGCCATGTGATGGGGATTGGAAGAGTTACATGTGGAATGGTTCGACTCAAGGTACTCAGGGGGATTGATGACGAGAATATAAACTCTAGACATGAAAAATAGGCCAATAGAAATATGCTGACTCAGGGTGTTTCATTGTGTGGGGAAGAGTATCTGAGATCATGATATCTGATAGATGTAAGGTGGCAGGGCAGAAGGGCACCATGGAAAATGTTGATGTTCTAGCATGAAAATTCTATGATTTGAATCTCAATTTTTCATGGGGGCTAGTGATGGTAGTGAAGGGATTGAAATGAAGGGTCGGGACCATAGCCTGGCTGTGATCTTGAGAGGGGGTGAAGGGGCACAACCACCGTGGTATGGACCAACAGGTGTAGGCCTAGATACTGTTGTGCGTAATTGGAGTGATACACAGGATGGGTAGCAAAAAATTAGGACGGGATGTTCAAAATAAGGAAGTCCTGCACATAATAGGGAATGTGTGCACGCAATATAGGACATGTGCATGTAATAGGGGTTATTTTCATACAATAGTGGAGGAATTGAGTGAAATAGAGGAGGTGTTAATGCAATGCAGATCTTTCCACAAAATAGGGTATGCGTGCACACAATTGGACATGTGCATCACTGTCATGCTAAAAAGGGATGTTTTTCATGCAAGATGGGGGGGGTTCTGCACAGGGGTTGAAAATGTGTACACATGCACATTAGAGAAAGGACCTATCTCCGAAACCGATTTGGAAAAGGGGGAACACTTTTATTTATAGGTGAAACATAGGGAAGCGGTGAATTTAAAATTCGGTGTGTGCAATAGGTTTTCCACGCAAGGCTGTGCAGGAAACATTCAGCGCGCGCAACTGGTTTTCCACGTAAGATAGTGTGCATAAAATTCCATGTGCGTAAGTGTTTTTCCAGGAAAGGAAGTGCACATAAAATTGCATGTGCAAAATAGGTTTTCCATGTGACCTGCAGTGGGCATGTAAAATTTCACACACAGAATTGGTTTTCCGTGCAAGGCAGTGCATGAAAAAATTCGGTGTGTGTAACTATTTTTTCAGGCGAACTACATTGGTCGCACATGCAAAGGGGCATTTTGAGATCACCTTTGGAAAAAATGGCATTGCGCGTGGGGTTGTGCAAAAAATTACAATATTGTTCCCAATATCATATCCCCGCATGCACTATTCACATTTTTTCACAGAAGAATCCAATTTTTCGGTCAAGATTCCCTATTTTGCGCACAACTCCATACTAATCCCCAAAACAACCCTGGTTGGTCATTTCCCTCAGCCTGACTACGAAAGGTTGTAACTTCTGATCCGTAACCCTGTTTCGTCTCCCCGACGATCCAAATCGAAGCATGTGGAACGAGATACACTCCAGGATCATATATGGAAGAATTTGGTGAATTAAATGGATGCTTTTTCTGGTGCTAACACATACTATGGATGAAGCTAATCTTATTGAGTGGTGATCCTTATAAATTCTTATGTTCGAATGGATGTATGTTTGAATAGATTTCAGTAGGGAAATAAATCATTAATTTGAAGATAAAGTTCCTTCGTAAGAATAAATATACATAAGATTTAGATATCAATTATTCACCATATCCCCCTCATAGTCATAAAACTGTCATGAATGTGAAATTACAATTGGTATCAGAGCCAAGGTTCCAATAATTTAATCTTTGCACAATTTTTTAAGATAATGTAATGGGGAATGTGAATTATGTCAATAGAAACTTATACTATTTTTTATGGTATGAACTACCATATCATGAAATATAGAATGTTTACTTATCCAAAATCTATTGGGTATGACGCTATTGAAGCTATAATAGATGGATTTGATCCTATTGATGATAATGTTCCTCATTCATCTGTTGATAAGAAGAATCCTGATAAAGATGGAAGGACCAAGAATGAATTACTATTATCAATTTTTTATTGTTAAATTTTATGGTTGATGTCTGTTTCCATAACCAATGTTATATGGGACATGTTGAAAAACATGTATTAATGTTATAGAAATGTGAAGAAGGATAAATAATCAATCTAGATGTTGGCATATTAACACTTGAGAAGGTGTGGGTATAACACTGTTGAGGACTTCTTTATCTCGGTAAATTACATTTTCAGCACAATAATATGTCTTGACGAAATTTTGGATAATTTTATAGTCATTTAAATGAAGATAATAATCCTTTATAAAAATTTTGGTTCTAATGTTTATTCATTGTAAGATATAGATCCTAAAACATTAATTCATGATGATTATCATAACTCTCTCAACATGTATGAAATGGGAATGGATAAATCAATGAAAATAAAAACAACTGTTAACAGAGAAATGTATTTCATGGCCACCAAGAAAGAGATGTCAAATAAAATTCTTAATGAAGAAGAATTTGGTTATTCTGATTTTGAAAATAAATTATGTTAAAATTTTGATGATATTATATTCCTATTTTATAATAAATTATTATACGTACTAGTAAATATAATGGAAAACATTCCATAGAATTCATTGAATGTGGATCCAATGGGAAATTGATTGAAATTTTCCTAAAATAAGGAAGGAATATGATAGTTATGAAGAATAAAGAAGTTTAGGAAGATAGAGGATGAAGAAATATTATAAGTATAAATCTTCCACTAGAGAGAAGGATAAAAATTTCATCAAATAAAAAATAATAAGTTTCATATATAAAGATAAATATGATGAATACAGTGATGGTGAAACTGAAAAATATACTAGGAATGTTGGTTGAAATATTTTTATTGAAATATTGAACAATGAATATTTCAAAAGAAGTAGTTTATATGAAGTAGAAACTCAATTAGAATATCATTCAATAGAATAACTTGAATAAAATCTGTGAAATATTAGACGGTATGATAAAGAAATATAAGTATTAAAAAATTAATGTTCCTAAAAAAATAAACAAGAATGTTTTCTTGATGAAATTATTATGTTCCATAATGAAATTTATGATTTGATGATGTATATTGAGGATAAAATGAATCATAATGAACATCTAGATTGGAAGCTTATAGAAAAAGGGGATGAGTTTGATGTTTCCCAAAAAAGGATTTCTAAACCTAAATTGAATTCTACATGTTTCAAAAACTCTATCTATGATTCTGGTGAATGTTCCTATAACGAGTAACCCAAAATGGATAAAAGAAATTTACAATCAATAGTCCAGAATAAAGTTGGAATTGAATTTATAAATAAGAAAGATGATAAATTTATGTTCATGTCCATTAATAACATTGTATAATTCAGATGTTTCGGAAAACCCTAAGTCTAAAAATGTATCTAAACATTTATAATATATAAATTATCTATTACATCTTGTTTTGATAAGGTTAAAAATTAAAATGAGTTTAATTTTTTTCCAATTGATAATAGAAAGGTTTCTTTTCAAAAAAGTATAGATAATATGCTTGATGAGTAACATGTTCGCAAATCCAGTTAGTATGAATGTTTCAACGAAAAATTATCATTCTATTGCTACTGTTGGTGTTGTGTTAGATTTTATAATATGTAAAATATCTATTGTTTCAACCCACGACATTATTAACATTAATAAAATTACAAAAGGAATATTTTTGGCGGACTCAATCTCTACATAAGAAGAAGAATACAATGGTTTTTTGATGAATCCTGAGCAGGCTAGGGTATAAGATGATAATATGTTCAAAAACCATTAAAATATATTTAATATTTGTAAAAAACCTAGAAATCTTTTAAAGGGTTGTCTTATTTTGATATCATCATATCAAAATTCTATTCATAATTCTTTGGAGATGAAGATGAAAAATGAAAAATATCTCAGTGTCGAATATTCCCTAAAAACAACAAATAGAGAATGACCATGGATTAATGATAGTAGGTGTTCAAATCATATGAAAATAGATTTAATTATTTTGATTATTATTACTGACTTTAAAGAAGGAATTGTGACTTTTGGAGAAGATAAATCCATTATAATCAATGGTATTGGATAAGACATCATTTGGAATGAAACATAAATCCAATAAAACCTTGATTACTGATAGGGTAAAGCACATCATGTTATGTGATTAAAAATATTATGATGAAGGAAACAATAATTTATCTAGAAAAGATGGTTTTTTTTGAAATTTGATATATATTGAATGATAGTTAAAAGAGGCCACCATATAAATGTAAATTTATTTAAACCACTTGAAATTTATAAATTATGATTCATGGGTATGGTGGAAGAGAATCAATTGTAGTATAAAACACTGGGACACATTTTATAGAGAAATAAAAGAAAGTTTTCAATGTGAGATAGTGTCAGATATATTCTTGATATGATAATTAGAATATATTGGTGTTGCACTAGTTTTCAAAATAGTAGGATTATTGATTTTACTCACATGATAGGTGACAATTATCAAAAAAACACTTGGAAACTATTTATTCTCATACATATGGGGAATTGAGAAAACAATAAAGGAATAGGTATTATTAATTTATCACATTAATTGATTACTTTACTCACATTACATGTTTCATGTATATGAAATATAAGTTGTATTCTCTAAAAATGTTGAAATCTTTCAGGAGGGAAAATGAAATGGAATGTTAGTATTAAGTAATAAATATGAGATATGATAATGTTGATGAGTATAAGAATGAGTAATATTAATGTTATCCATAGAATCATGTAATTAATTATGAGGATAGATCCAAATACACTTCTCAACAAAATGGTATTATTGAAAGGGTGAAAAGAATTTTTGTGGAAATGGGGAGAAAAAGGATACCAAAACATAGAAATTTTTCATTATTATTAGTGGCAAGCCATAATTACTTCTTTGTATATTCAAAACAGATTTTTCTAGTTGGAATGTTCATATATGACTCTTTTGGAAAAAATTAGTAAAAAAATAATTATTGGAAACAGTTATGATTTTTCAAGATTGCATGAATTATAAAAAAGAAAGATGGAAGCCTTAGAAGGATTGAGTATAAGGGTTCATATTGAATCTATCATCAGTATTCTCTATGAAGGATATTATACATATGTATTAATAATGATATAGATAGAAACATTAACTCTATTAATGGGAATGTTATTGAAACATATGATGTGGGTAAATAGACTCATGCAGATACAAATTTTGACCAGGATAAGGAATTTTTATTAAAATGTCATAAAAGGATATAGATAATTATAATCCTACACAAGAATAATAATCAGAATCATATATTTCATCTAATGTGGAAGAATATCTAAAATAACATCCCATATTGTGGAAGAACGTGGATGCTCAAAACATTATTTGTGATAATCATTGAATTATTCAGAAAATAATATCAAAAAATTATATTACACATTGCTCATTTTCTTCAACTATTGATAAAAAGGACGTGAATGAAGAAATTGAGTATCAGGAATAGTTTCATTTCATGAATGATGTGTTGGATCATATAGAAAAGAATGATACATGGGATATAATTCCTAAACTAGGTAATAATAATTTAATTCATACAATGTGGGTTTTATGAAATATGTGGAATGAAGTAGGAGAAATGATAAAGAAGAAGGTAATAGTAGTGGGAAATTGTTGATCACAAATTGATGGATTTTATTATTAGGTAACTTTTTCAATAGTTGAACAGTTAGAAAAATGAGTAATTGTTCTTCCTATTTCGACACAATAAAGTTACATATTTTTTTAAATGGACGTACTGTTCCAATTTCAGAATCTAGATATTGATGAAGATGTTAATACTGAACCACCATGTGACTTTATTATTGGGAATGATGAATTATATGTGTTAAAATTGAATAAAGAATTTTTTGTGATAAAACATTCTTATAAGTCATGGTATTCATTGTTGGAGACATTATTAAGGTAGATATGATTTTAAAAGGGAAGAGTAAATAGAAATAATTATATATTGGCACATTATGAGTTTTCACTCATCTTAATTGTTTATATTTATGACATTATCATTGCTCATAATGATGAATGAACTTTTGAAACAATTTATTAAGAGATTAAAAATACGTTAATGATTTCCATTTTGGCAGAAATGAAATAATTCATTGGGTTACACTTTTTAGAAAATATGAATCAAATTTTTCGTTCTCCTAAAATAATTTCTTTGTATCTGTTAATAATTTTCAGAAATAAAAAAATGAAACATGTTTCCACACTATTTGGAGTGGGAACAATGTTTTCAAAAAATAGATAAGTAATGGAGGTTGATCAAGAAGTGTATCGTATGTTGATTGGATGATTGTTTTATTTCACTGGCTCAAGAAATTTTTTTTATACTATTACTATATGTGTAATATTTCAGAGTGATTTTAATGATTAAAAATTAATTATTGTAAAACAATTCTTTAGACACATCCTTATAATTAAAATTTTCAAAATTAGGTACGATAGCTAAACAAATTACTGTCTTTTTTGGGTATCCAAATTCTGAGTTTGAAGGAATTGTTGATTATATAATATCCACATCATGTTGAGTTTTTATTCTTTGAAAGAGTTATATTAGTTGGAATAAAAGGAAAAAAAATAGTAACTCATAGTATGGATAACGGTGAGTATGGTTATGCTACTCAAGTAGCTACTCAACCTATTTGGATGAAGACTTATAATAATTACCTATTGAAGTGATGTTACCCTTGATCTTAGGTTGTGCTAATAAAATTGAAATCTACCAAACCAAGAATCATGTAAAACATTCTCATTAAATAAATTTTTTAATCAAATTACATTCCATAAAATTCTATTTGGATAAGAAATAACTAAATATTTAATATGTTCCAACATTGGAACATATTTCTTCCATTTTCACAAAAATATTACAGAAGGGAATTTTTTTTATTGAGGTTGAACATGGGAATCCAGCATATATATCATCAAGGAGGATGTATGTGTTTTTGATCCCTATCTCATCATAACATAAAAGTGTGTTTTCAATGGAGAGAACTATTTCATAAATCTGTCCTTATGGAAGCATGCCTGAAAGGGAATTGTGGGTATGTTTTGAATCTAACATGTATATTTGTGTACTATTCTAATCATTTGTTAGATATATTTAAGGAACTTTTTTCCATGAAAGATTCAAAGATGAGGAAGAAATATAAGGAATAGTGTTTTGGAAGGATAGTCATTTAAGGAAGATGAGGAAGAAAGAGGAGGTAGTTTTTCATTCTAACTATTTTATGACATCAAGGATTTTTTTTCATATTTATTATTTCTTAAAAAATGTTATATAAAATAGTCTTTTCATTTAGGTTATGTAATCCATAGTGTAAGTTTACAATGTTCAATTATTTATGAATATTTATTGAAAATAAAATCCACAGTGGTAGATATTTAGGACCATACTGATAATGAAGATAATCATATTAAGGATTTTTTTATTTCAATGAAAGGTCAAAGAAGGAAAAATAACCTCACATTGTTTTTGGTAAGAATTAGTCTAACCATATTATTCTAAAAGTCAGAAACAAATTTAATTGGAATTTACATCAGAATGAAAATACATTTTCTGGATGAAAAGGTTCATCAGACTCACCTCAGGTCTAGAATGAAAGAGAAGATCATAATAAGGATTTGTGTTAGAGTCTTCTTGACTTCACTGAAAAATACACGATGATTCAATATTTTATATTTACCTAAATAATAAGTTAGTTTTAAAACTTTTGATGAAATATTTGTGAAATAAAGGGATAAAAAAGGTTATTTTAATCATATTCTAGAAAATCATATTTAGAAAAATTTTAATTAAGATATGTAATAAAGGAATTTATTTGAAAAGGACTGTGAAGTAACAATATGTTCTAGTATAAATCAGATGTTGAGGAATCCATTGATTAACACAATCAATATCAAGATAAAATTAATGATACATGTTGATGTTTTTCAAAGAACAAATTTGATGTAGGTGATAACTTATTGTGTTAAGATTATCTTAATGAGATTATAAGATTTATATATGTTTAATGGATTAGGAGGATGATCATAATGAAATTAATGGGTTTCAATCAGATCAAAAGCCAAAAAAATTAAATATTTTGAGAAATATACTAGTTAGGTTCATAATTTGAAATGAGAAAGAATTTATATGATGAATTTTAATTAGTATTGTATTCATAAAATAAATAATTTTAAGAAAATGAATTTGTTGATACCGGTTCATTAGATTTATTATCACCTAATAATCATCATCTAATGAAATGTTTTCATAGGTGTGTGTTGGGAATGATGATAAAGAAATGAAGATGTAATTTTTGAATAATATCCAAATGTAATTGTCTGAGAATGATAAAAAATGTATTAAACAATTTTCTTCCACAATAATTGCGTGTTTATTCATTTAGTTCAAGATAATAGAAGAAGAAATATATATATTTTTTCTTTTTTCTTCATCATTATATGGAAAATATTAGTGATGATTAGAATTAGATTCATACTAGAATTTTTTAAAAAAATTAACCATTCTTGAAGAATATTAAAGGAGATAAAAATGTCTTTTCAATATGGAACTTGATGTTCTAAGAAAATGCCTATTTTTTCATTTTCTCGTATAGAGAATCATAGTGCATATATTATATTTGGTTAATTGGAATAAAGAATAAATATAAAACTAATGTTTGTTAAATAATTCCAAAGTGAACAAATTTATTAAGAGAATGAGGGATAGTTCTTGAAGTCTAAAAAAATACTGGGGATTCCACAATGCACCCAAAATTCATAGAGAATTTTCAATTTTGTAAAAGTTGTTAGAGCTTGAATCATTTTATGAATCTTATAGAAACCAATTTTGGGGATACATTGAAACATAATGTAATTGAGATTTTATATGAAATAATTACTAAACGCTAAAGGAAGTGAGAAGGTATAGTGCTAAAGAATATTCAGAGGGAAGAAGTTTTTGAATTTATTTTTCATGAAGAAGTTGTTCCAGAAAAATTGAAAATTGAAAAAAAAATATTTCATTCATTTGATCATTATGTTCAACATATCATCATATCCAGATGATTTTTATATTGGTCTGAATCATTGGAATTTAAATAATAGAAACTAATATAAGGGGTTCATAATTGTTTCAATAGTAATATGAAATACATATATATTTTATGTATTAATCAGTCATGTATTGGAATCATGTAGAGTATTATTATTACATCTAAGAATTTCGTAATAGTTTCTAGGTGTAAATTTTTTGAACAATTTTTAAGATTATGTTTTTTATAATTGATCCAGAATAATTGTATAATTTTTTTATAAAAGATTAATTTCATTATTTTATGATAATTTAATAACATGAATTTTTTTATAAAAAATAATAAAACCCTATTGTAAGAGAATATACAAATAATTTAATTCTAAAATGCATTACTTTGTAGTGGATTGTGTGGTTTTGGATTGTTTCCAAACCGTACCATGGACGTAGCTACTATTATCGAGTGGTGAAATAAGAAAGAATAAATATTCACATATTTTTACTATATTTAAATTTTCTAAAACCCACCATTGTGTGATTTATTCAGAAATTGTCACATTTTTATGTTTTAGTTGTATTTTGAGGTCAAATGAAAAAATGGATTTGTTTTGGAATTAAACTGCTTTATTTGTCTTATGTATTTTGGTCATAACAATTTCATCAAAAAACTAAATTTTCAAATTCTATTTTTATAGGATTTTTCACATCGTGGGACTCAATTAATCATCCTTGATCCACAACTCAATCATTCCCATGGAGGCCATAAATCAGATCACAATATGGGCCTCGTAAACAAAGTAACGATTTGGAATATTTTTTGGAGAAAATTTTATCTCAAATTGAGGGGGCCTATTGGAACTGATCATCAACATGGATCTATAAAAGGAATTGATGAACATATTTCATTAAGGAGGTCATGTCTTAATCCATTGGATGCAAGGACTTAATGATATTGGAAGTTTGAGTTGTTGAATACGAAGAGTCACCTTGATAGATTAAATGTTCCACCATGAAAGAGCCTTAAACCCTTCATATGTGGACCAAAAAACCAAAACTTTTGTTGAGTAATGAGGGATAATTCCTGAAAAAACTTTCAAGAAGAGACCATTTACCAATTATCACACGTAATGTGTCTAAAAGTCGATAATTTTCTCGTGACATAACTGAAGCGATATTTCCTCACCCATTTCTCTTTAAATATGTACCTCCTTTATTTTTTCAAGGATATCCATTTTCACAGGGAATGTTTGAGTATAGTTTTATCCCAGTTTTTTTATTTTTAATATATATTAGTTTCGATATCTTCTTTATACATCATTTATTCCATTTATTTTATTTTATGTGTTCTTCCACTATTATTCCCTTCTCAACTCCACTAAAAATGGAGAACTAACCTCGATGATTGTTCAAAGGAGGGAATGGTGATATAATGAAGTTTCATGTACATTAATGTTTTATAAATTATTTTATTCTGGGAATTTGGGTGGTGGTTAAATAAATTATGGTGAGCGGTTTCCCTTCTTTCTCTACCACCAAGTTCTTCTTCTCGTTTATCTTTTTTCATTGCCTTTTATATTTGTGATGTTCATACGGTGGAGCATGTCGTGAGTTGTGATAATCAGTGAAGTATACGCCTAGATGAAATTAGGAAGATCATTACCATTTATGCAGAAGTATCGAGATGGGGTGATGAAAATATAAATAGGAAGGTGAGGTGTGATTGGTCTGGATCACCTCATAAAGTTGAATTTTGAGATTCCTTGTAAACAATGATATCAACCACCACAACCTCCTAAAAATAATAGTCTACATTCTTTCTTATAACTTCATTTTTCATTTCATTGAATTTTTATATATTATATTTATATTTTATTAATTTAAATTCCATCCAAGATTTATAGTAGTTTAATATTTTTATATTAGATATTTAGTATTAGTAATAATAGAAAGATAGTGTGTGCAGACATCATTTTTGTGATCGACCCTAGAGTGTACCACAATGGTATATAATTAGGTTAAAATGAATTTAATTGAATTTTGGTTCACTAAAAACCCCCTCTAATAAAATTATCTCCATTTCCAGGGAGACCATACACAAATGCATGGTATTTTTCATTAAAACAAAAAAAATATATAATTTAAAAAACTAAAAAAGTGACTCATTGAATATAAATATATTTTTTATTGAGATGGATTATTTCAATTAAATTTCATAAGATTAGGCTAGTTTTAAATTTTATATCCAGGGAGATACATTTATGTAGAAAATGGAACAAGATTCCGCAATTATTCAAAATAATTTTAAAATCCATAAACAAGCATGCAAGATGGTTCCTTTGTTGGCTACCGAAGTTAAAGATGATAATATTATATAGCTGGACTAAAAATAATAATAGAACCAAGCTAAGGAAGAAAAGGAGAATGTTGTTCAACCAACATTTGATTTTGAAGAGTCTAAGGAAGACATGATGACTCAACTTGAGGATGCAACAATCTCCCCATTGCCATTTTTTGAAGAGGTTCCTGAAGATGACATGCCATATGATACAATTGTGGGAGATCATCAAGATTTGGAAAAAATTTGGTATGATTATATTGACAACCAAATTGTCAGTGATCCTCCATTCTTATTTAAATAAGAATCCGTACCTATATACCTCTCTCCTCCAACGGTAAATATGAGTATTTCCCTATAGAAAATGAATTTATAGTGGCCTTTTATGAAGAGATCATGTTTCAAGATAACCTACATGAATGTGATAATTTATATATTTATTCGTCATGTTTTAATAATATTCAAATGGAACTATTTTATAACTTCCCTTATGATTTTTTAAATAGAAATAATTGGTAATGAATTAGATGTTGATGTTAAAGAGGCCATACAAGTAGTGGTTGTGAATAGAGAGAACCAATTCTTCCTCCTTCCCCTATCATTCTAGTTGTACCACATTTCAATGGTGGATAAAATATTGTACACTATCCATGGGATCCTCCGTAATTTTTTTAAACAAAGAACCATGGATGAAATAATTTATGGGGGTTTCTAATCAAAAAATCCCATAAACCATCGGATTGGGGTTAAACCGTAGAAACTGCTTGACTAGGGGCAGTAAAAACCTAGTACCCGCTAGGGGGTCAATCGAAGAATAATCTTCTTTATTTTCCCTTATTAATAGTTTTATTTTTATTTCACATTTTTTCATTACTTCATTCCTTTTAGGTCATGTTTTAGTATCTAGGATCATAACTCAGGATTTTCACTATAAAATAATGTCATGTTGTATCATTTATTCCCTATATTTTTGTTCCCTTATTATTCTTTTGTTGACCTCCAATGATGGGTAGTTAAATCTAGGTGTTGGGGGGTGTCAACCTACTTAGTAGTTTTGTTTGATTTCATTATATTTTTGTTATTATTAATTTTAGAAAACTTGATCATTAATGAATATCAATATAATTTTTAAAAAATCAATTGATTTTGAGAATGTTGAGATAATTTTTGGTGAAATGTATTTTAAAGGATTGTTATTTTCGATACTTTTTCCATAAATTGGACATTCAAGGATTTTTATGAGTTTGACAGTTTATTGAAATCCATAGCCATGAAACATTGACTGAAAACATTTTTCCTTCCATTTGAGTTTTTCTGAACAACATTAAAATATACTTTCTAATACACACACATTCTTGAGAGAAGCATAGATTTTTTGGGATATCCAAAACATGTGATTTTAATCATTAAATTTTTGGGACTTTATAAAATGTTATTGATATGATTGAGTCCCTTGATTTTCTAGAAATATTTTATCCTAAGACCTACATTTACATCTACCCATTATTATCCCTTAGATTCCATGAATTTCCTTATAGTTTTAAGCCACATTACTAGCCAATTTTTCATTACCGACACGTACTATTGAAATTTTTGTGTGGATATTTTATGTTTGATTGTGGGGGTAGGGCCTTTAGTCTATGTTCTATGGGATGTGTTTAATTTTTGGTTGATGTGAGGGTTTTGTCAATATTTTGGGTTGTTCATGAAATGAGATAATTGGGCATGGGTAAACATTTTATGGAGGTATATTTGTTTCATTCGGTTCTCCTTCAAAAAGAATGAAAAAATAGAAAAAAATGGAAATGATCTTGAATTTATCATTATAATTCCTTTTATGAATCATGTACCTCATTAAAATAATGTAAATTATGGTCATTCAATTATTTTGTTCAATTAGAAGCACCTTATCAATGAAAAATAATTTTAAAAAATAAAATAAAGCTGTTCCTTTTTGGCACATTACAAAAAAACTGAAGAAGTTAAAAAAAGAAAGAATTTAAAAGATATAATTATTTGGAATAATTTCTTGGATCACTTACTATGTAATATAAAATTTGTGTGGTGTTTTATTTCACCTTTTCAGGGGTATTGAGTGAGGATAATCTTGTGTTTCCACTTCATTATTCAGTCATTGTGCTTAAAATTCGAACCTCCTCTTTCTAGACTTAAATTATCAATCATTTTACCACCAACCCTAAGCCACAAAAATCACTTCAAAAATTCATCATGATTGAATTAATTTTCATGTTTCATACTATGGAGATATGGAAATTTTCAAAAGCCTATTGTGTTACATGCACATTCCATGTATAAGCATAAATTCATATTCAATTTCCTCTGTGTGAAGAGTGACACAAATCCATGGTGAGGTGGGTTGGGATTGTGACATGGAAGGATTTTTTGAGGTTGAAAAAAATTTATATTTAAGGATATAGAATTAACGGGAATTGTATTTCATATAATAAAAATGCTGGAATTTCATTTTGGAAAATATCATTGATGTTTTCTCATTTTTGATTATTGTGTGATTTTTGATTTGGATATACGATTATTGCATAGGAGCTCAATGCTTATGTGTGGGGGAGTGATGAATCTTGAATTTTCACAAATTTTACACTATATTAAAAGGTTATAAAACCAATCATTGTTTTCTTATGAGAAATGTCCAAATTTTTATGTTGTAGTGGTATTTTGAGATCAAAAGCGAAAAAAGAATTATTTTGGGATTTACCAATTTTATTTGATTCTTGTATTTTGGCCATAACATTTTCATCAATGAACCAAATTGTGAATTTTATTTTCATTAGGATTTATCACGTCATAGGAATTATTTAACCATCCTGTATCTACAGCTCAATCAGTAATTTGGAGTCCAATAATAAACTAACAATATTGTATTCATAAACTGTGCACAGATTTGGAATTTTTTAAAGAGGAGAATTTATCTCGAATTGAGGAAGCATGTGGGGGATGATATACTACAGGGATCTGTAAATATTATTATTGAACATCTTTCATTAAGTGGGACACTTCTGAATATTCATGATGCAAGGCCTTAATGTCATGTGAAATTGGAGTTGGGGAATATGAAGAGTTACTTTGACAGATTTAATGTTCATTACTAAAAGAGACATAAAGCCATCATACATGGTCCAATAAACCAAAACATTTGTGGCAGAACTTGGGAGAAGTTTAGGAACAACATTGTTGAAGGAACCAATTACAAATCATGGAATTCATTGGTCCTGAATGTCGATAACTTAATGATGATATAATTTAAGTGTGATTTCATCACCCATTTTCTCTATAAATTTGTACCTCCTTTATTTTTACAAGGATAGATATTTTTAAGGAGAATTGTTGAGTATTGTTGTTGTAATAATTCTTTTTATTATTAATATATATTATTTTTACATTCTTATTCTTACATCCTTTCTTCCATTTTGTTATTTTATGTGTTCTTCCAGTATTATTCCCTTCTCCATTCCACTAAAAATAGAGATCTAACATTGACACTTGTTTGAAGGAGGGAATTGTGATTTTATTGAGTTTCATGTACTTTAATTACATATTTATTATTCAATTATAATAATTTAGGTGGTGGTTAAATTGATTACAGTGAGTGACCAGCCTGTTTTCTCTACCGCTGAGTTATTCCTCTCGTTTATCAAATTTTCGTCCCTTTTCTATTTGTGTCATGCATACGATGGATAATGGCATTAGTAATGATGATCATTGTAGACTTCTCCTAGATTAATTTTTGATGACCATTACCCTTTATGTTGAGGTTTCATAATGGGGTGATGATTATCCAAATGATAAGGGTAGGTGTGACTAATCTTGATCACCCCATTGAGTGGAATTTTGAGTTTCCTATTAAACAATGTTATCAACCAACAAGACCTATAAAGAGAAACAATCTACTTTATTTCTTCTAACATCATTCTATATTGCACTACATTATTATATATTATATTTATATTTTGTTCACTTCAATTCCCTCCTTTATTTATATTAATTTAATATTTTTATATTAGTTATTTAATATTAGTGACAATAGAAAGATAGTGCGTCGATGTAGCCTCCTCGTGATCGACCCTAGGGTGTGCCACTATGGTACATTATTAGGATAATAATAATTAATCTGAATTTTGGTTCACTACAAAATCTCTATCATTATGAATCTTGAAATATTTTATGATATTATGGATGTGTGTTTGTTTTTTTAGGGAAATCTATATTTAAGAGGTAAAGAATGTAGTTTCATAAGAAAGGAAAAATTAATGAAAAATTTAACAATGATTCTCCCCTCCCTATCTTAGTGATACCATTATCTTATCAATGATATTAATTTGATTCCTAGACATTTCATATCAGGTCATGTTTCAAATTTCCATCAATCATTAGATAATTTTATTATCAGAATTTCGCCATAGAGAAACTCTCCACATTAGGGTTATGATTCTTGATGGTCTAAAAAATCACCCTTATATTAATTTTAAAACCATGAATCTAATTCCGATGACAATAAACAATGAAAAAACTATCATCCAAGTATCAATATAGCAAATAGAATAGCCCCATAATAATTCCCTCATATGAGAGAACATCACCAGCTATATTAGTAACCAACCATTTATTTTTCATTAACTAGGAAAAGATCAATTCATATTAGTATGTAGTATATATTGACACCTAGAACTCCAATCTGGTGTCCAAATGTGACCAAAAAAGAGAAAATTCTCTTGCCCCTGTATATGGTCCAAAACTATTTATGGTGGTATATGTCAAGAACTATGTGAGTCTTGGTACCGGAAATCACTATATATGTAGTGATGCCCAGAAATATTATTTTTGGATCCAACAATAAATTAATTTGAACTTATAATATAATGTCAGGAGTTTCCATCAGGAGTATATTTTGTGGTATGTGGCCTCTTAGTTCATCTTTAACATATTTTTATCACCAATATGATGTGTACCTCCCATTGGAATACATAATATACTTCTATCCCCATAATATTATTTTAAACTATGCTATCAACATCTTGGCTACAAGATCATAAAATATAAAAAAACAATTTTCTTGGACACATTGTTGTAAACCACCAAACATTATCATGATTCAAACACGTTAGAGAACATCTAGATTAGTATTGGTCATAAAAAATGTTGTGTTCATGAACTATTTATAGTTTTATTCCTTAAAAAAATAATTTGTATTGATTCCTAGACATTTATTTTTTAGGCCCAATCTTAAATGTATTAAACTTTTTTACTATCTTTTCCATTGGTTTCTTTGGGAGTATGTGGTTTGTAATGGGGCCTCTTGGGTTCTTATTCACCTCGGTCCATAGTAGTTTCTCCAAGAACCTCCCATTGGAGTAATTATTCAGCCTTCATCCTCACTAAATGATGATAAACTATGCTACCTATTTCCTTGCTGCATGATGATAAACTATGAATCAACCATCATTCAGGACCCAGAATAGTGAACTACAAAATGTCATCATGAAGCCCTCACCTGAGATGAAATCACCCTAGGCATAAATAATCATATAAAACATTTTCAATAATTATGTATGGATAGATTCTAGTTAATACATGATACATTGTGATCCCTAAATCTCCAAATAAGGGACCAACAGTGATAAAAAAAATAAAATTTCCCTTCTCCCCCAATATTAGTCAGATCTGCATAAGAATTTCCTTTCAAAATATCTACATATGGATTAATTTCCATCTTATTTGATACATAATAAATCCTTCTCCCTGTGTCTTGGCCCAATCCATATACGGATTAGACAACCATAATGAATTCCCATTTTTAACTTCACAGAGATTGATTAATTCTATCATGAGATATATAGTAATTCTTAAATCCTTAATAATAGGTCCAACTGTAATATTTCCTCTTCACATCTAGGATCCTTAGTCATTATTGTGCGACATTAATCTATATGGTTCCTCAAGAACAACGTGAGGATTTATTCATATTTTTATATGATATGTAGTGATTCTTATACATAATGTCATAGGCATATCCATGAGTAATAAGAGAATAAAAAAACCCCAAATCATTTCTATAATTTGATATAGGAGACCATGAATTTGGGTCCCTCAATTTGGGATTTTACAAAGGAATAAAAATGGCTCCCCAACATATGAGTTTGATATATATAAGGAATTTACAACTCCATATACAATCATGGTCTGAATGATTCTTATGTGCCTAGACACATCCCTAAAATTTATTAATCATCATACCCTAGGGAATTTAATATCTTAATAAACCTCCCTAGACATCATATGTTGATGATCAGGTTCCTAGAGAAACCGTTTTGGGACTATATATAGTATACCACATACAGTTTTGTATAAGATTCTAACAAAATGTGCGGTCAACCAATGAAATATTTTTCCATAGGAGAGAAATTTTTTCCTAACTCTATAAGACCTAATGGATTATATCCCCTATACCATTATCCCATATCTGAGATTCCCTAGATCCAGGGTTTAAACATCCTACCCACACACATTTATGGAATCTCATAACATCCCAACCCGATTCTAAACCAGTTACTCATGGTTTCTATGACAATATGTCTAATCAATTTGACAATAAATTGAAGTTCCACTTATCATAATCCCTTAACACTAAAATTAATTATATTATGATCTATGTTTTTCTTGATTACATCCATCTACGAACCTATAGTGATTCCTGACCACATATATCTTGTCACTTAGTGAGATAAAAATATCCCCTATTTTCCTATGTATCATTCAATGATACCTGAAAAAACGTTCAGATAAAACAATGAATGTTCCCTCTCGCTTGTTCTAATGCATGAGATAAATCTGCAGTATATAATTTAATATGACATCCACTAATTTCATCATCTAATATCAAATAAGAAATTCATCTATTCAATTCATGATTTTGATTGTCATCTGTGGGAACCTTCTTAGAACTACATTCTTTTTTTACTTCAATCCATGAATGATAAGTAGTGATTTCTAGACCACAAATATTAGACCCATAATCAATAAAAATCATTGTCCCTTCCTAGTGCATGGGTCATATCTACATAGGGAAACATCCCATACATGCATAGGTTGAATGTCTCTAACTACTTATTGGAAATCATGATTGGGGATTTCCAATTCATGGTCTGGTATCCTTATATAATAAATCTATGTTTGTAGTCATTTGAATAACTATATCCCTCCACAACCATTGAATGTAGACTGATAGTGTTAGGGGATACCTTTGTTTGACTATGCACAAAATCCCTAGTTGGCTCTATATATGTTTCCCAAAAAAAGCCTTTCACCCAATATAAAATTCTACCCTATGAGAGGCGTTTCAATTCACCATATTCCCCTATGATAATTATTTCCAAAATATATCCCTAGAATCTGAACCCACCAATTTAATGTTTAAAACCTTTTCTCACATCATGATTAATTATTATAGAACATTCATGGTCAGACTACCAATAAATTGGATTTTTCCCTCAGGATTAATGAAATGTAACCTTAAATCATAAATCTAGAACATCCAACTAGTCTGATGTAAAACCGCACAACCCATGTCCCAGTTGATTGCTATTAAAATAAACTATGTTCCAACCATCCTTTAGGAAAACCAAATTGGTGAGGGAGCATTTTATCATTCATAATCAATGAAGATATAGATTACCTAATAGATTTTAGACATCAATCCATTAAAAATACACCAATCATGATCTATAGAAATCCAAATTTCTATGAAATTACCTTGAAATCATAAATAGAGGGAAAATTTCCTATGTACAACTTCATTTTACTATGCACAGTATGCCCCGATTGGATCAGTATATGTTTCCCACAAAAAATATATATCTACAAAAGAAAAATTCATCACAATGAGAGTCTTTACCTAACTCCATAATCCATTGAAACATCACATTAGAAACCATACATATAGTTACTCCTAACTAAATTACCAATATCATGCTTTAGATATGAAATTCATACAACAAAGGTCAATAAATATCACTCATTAATGACTAAAAAATATTTGGACATTCTTGAACAACATGGCCTATTGTGGCCCCCCCAACAAAATTACTTGTCATAAATTTTCAACCAAAAATATCAGTGAAATTAGTCCGGTTTGTAAGAATTCAAAAATTCATGATAATGATACCAGAATTTATAGGATAGAAACACATAATGGATGACATAGTTAAATGTTTTGTACTAGATATTAAGATATATGTTTCGCTTGATTTTTCAAGTAATCATGAAATTGAAAAAATGATAAAAAAAATTTTAGGTAAAAAAATTGAAACTTAATAAAAATTCAATGTATCCTCACTAATCCCACACCACAATAGAATTAGGTAAAAATAATGGTTAAAAAATAAAGGACAAAACGTTTTTAGGGTATTTCATGGAACCCCAAAAATTGTCAAAACTATTCTTGTTGAGTCCCATACCATAGAAAAATTTTAGAGCATTATATGATCTTCAAATAAAATTTGGGCCACTTCTACAATAGAGTAGAATAGACTTCATCCTCATAATAACCTATTCCATTGGGGGAATTTTTTTGGTCATAAAATATGTTCAAAAATATTCAATAATATTCCATTAATTAGGAAAAGGGTATAAATGAATAAAAAAACATGATTGACAAAAATATTCAAAGGGACCTGAAAATGAAGAAATACTTGCTTTACATGATACTGAACTATATGGAATTTTTCCATTTGTCAATGAATCCATGAGATAAATAGTTTATGGGATTATTTGGTACCACCGTCTCCTGAAAAAGGAACAAAGACATTTACATGTTGGTTGATGTGATTTCCTTCGCAACAAACAAAATTCCCATGTTGACTAAATAGATTACGACACGAGGTTACACTAAATGTTACCACAAAATAAATAATGTTTTTTATGGACTGAGGTGGTGATTCACACTCTTGGAATCCATGATACCCCCTTTTTTAAAAATTTCCCTACTGACATAGTCGTTCTCGGGTTGGGTCATCCTCCATTCTATTCCATGAAAGAGGTCCTATAACCCATTACATAAGAGTATCCTGGAAGGTACCCATTCCCTCTATTATTATATAAAAACACCCCAAGGGCATTGAGAAAAAAATAATGTATGAATAAAGGATTTCACAAACTGACATATGAACCAAAGGGATCATAAGAATGTAACATTGAAAACTGGAGCCCTTAGAAAATTCTATGAATACCAAAACTCAACACATAAAATTTAGAAGGAATTATTAAATGATTTTTTACTCCAATAACCCATGATTACCTTATGAAAATAATTCCATATTGAATTAACCAATGGTCATTTTTCAAATATGAATCCATTATATAAAAATTTTATGCATAAAAAAACTTTTCTCTTATAGCAAATCACAACTTGGGAAGAAATAGGCCTCACATAGAGAATCACTAGACAGGAGGAACCTCATCCTTCATAGAACAACGAAATGTGGGTGGTTTCTAGGTCCACTGAAATCCATGCTATACGAATGGAACCCTCACCTATATAAGAGAATTATACATGAATGGAACGTAATCCCTCTTAATAACCAGCTAAATGGAGTGGGTCATCCTAAGGAATTATACATTCTATCTTCCATCATTCACATCCAACATGTTGTTGATCTCTATGTCTTCACGTCTCTGAACTAGGATAACAACATCATTCCAAATCCTATTTCATGTGTGCCTCAAGAGTGTGATAAAATCACCTATCATATCATCATATCCTTTGGAATTTACATATCCATGGTAAGATAATTTTCATAGGTGACTCCAACAATTGGGAGGAACCTTCTAATGATATCGGGCTGACATTAAGATTGTAAAGAGGGTTACAACCATGGGGTGATCACATGAACCTTCAAAATCATGTTGTCTAGGGTAGGGATCACGCTTGTTGTTACAATAGATAAGTTATGTGATCCTCCCCCCATAACCAATATTAGGGAACTCCTCGTGAGGTATTCCAATACACTTTTTTGTGGGAGGTTTAAGCTTTTATTCCCCCCCCCCACTATATGGGATGTATCCATATAGATAATCACATTTGAGTACTCTAGATATGAAAAAAGGATAGAAAACATGAACTCTTAAATCCCATTATCTCTTCCTTCAAAATCATGAACCATCTAGAAGTGGATAGTGTTTGTAATGAAATAATCAAATCCAATAAATACACATGTTTTTCATACCAAACATGAAACACATGGACTAAGAGGTTAGTGGTGATCATGATATCTGAAAAATACCAAATCATATAATTGTCTTCCCTTGTGGTATAATACTAAATTATAAATCCCCTATTATCCCTTATTCATATATGTTATCTCTATTATTAATCCAAATGAGTCTGTTCCATTTTTTCAGCACCAACCTTGTCCCTTTAAGTATGTATCTTTTATACAAAATCCCCAACCACCTTTATATAAAATAGGAATACCTTCAAGAGTAAGACCCAATCATTTCCCCTTAACTGGGAAGATTCCATGAGTGACCCCAATATATAAAACTACGCGGAATTTGATTCCAACCAAAATATGATATATATTAGTCCACCATGAGGTCCAAACCTCACACCCCAAATCACCCTAGTGTTTTTTCGGCCACAGTCATGATATTATCAGTTCCACATGGGAGACCACATTCAATAATAGTCCCTTAGGATGACTCGGTAGAATTCCCACACCATCCATGAATAGGTACCTTCAAAATTGGTGTCCTTACTGAATTAAATTAAACTACATGGATAGATCTCTGTCACATAAAAACATATTGTGATGGTACTTATTATGTGTAACCGAACAATGTTGGTTCCAAATTATATAATGAGGACACATAGAAGCCCATTTTATGTGTTCGGTCTAAAAATAAAAATGAATCCCATCCCCCTTGAATATGGTAAACACTAGAGCTCCTCATCATGTGGCTTAGACTGCTCGCCATCACAATTAACAGCAAAATAATACCCGATCTATAAAAAAAGGAAACATTGATAGAGAACACTAGGTACATACATATCACGCAATTGATGGACAACATTATATTTATACAAATTCCTCAATTGATAGAGAACCTCATATTTATAAATATCCCTTTATTTATGGAGAACCATATATACATATAGATGATTCTGAACCCATGCACAGTCTTAATAGATTGTTCCCTAAGGAAGTTTGTACTATAATTAATTGGTTTTGAACCAAGGATTGATAATAATATCCTAAATATAAATGGTATTTATATAATAGGTAATAGTCCCCCACCCCCAATGTTTTGTGATGATCCCAAAACACCATCAACTCGATCGATGTGTGTTCCTCAATTTCATTGTACAAGAAACCCAAAAATAACCTTCCCTTGGAATGTAGGTCCATGAATCATGGATATGATATCAATTTCACATTATTAGATCCATTAAAAACCTATTGAACATCGTTCAAAGATCATATACCCAACATTAATGATTTAACACCATTAAACCCCCTGTAATAAACTGTTCGGTCCACAAACACATCTTCGATGGAAATGAAATGGTTAATCTATCATGAATGAAAAAATTAAGAAACATAATTGAAATCATTCTAAGGATATATTAAATATACATTAGACACATTAATTATTTATTTTTTAATCTCTTTATCTATAACATTGGAATTTTTTCATATTGTTTTTGTTAAATTATATATATGAGGATTCATGAGACTAATTACATCTCTTGACAGTATAATTCTAGTTACATTGAAAATAATGTTTTTTATAGTTTTGGGGAATAAATCCCATAATTCTCACTCCATATTCCATTATAATCTCTTGATACATGAGGTAATAATAACATTTTCCACCACCCATTATTATCGTTTATCTCTCTTGTTCTAGACATACATAAATCCAAAAGGTTCAATCATAAGGGATGGAAATTTATCATCATATTGTGACTATTATAATAAATAACTTAAAATAGTTTCATTCATGAAGACTTTTAACATTTAACATCAAATATCTAGCTCATAATACCTTTTTAAACATGATTATAAATATTGGTTTTTATACTTTATTACATTTTTTTAGGTGACCTTATTCTTATTCACATAAATATTAAATGTATCTAGAAAATTAATACATCATATTGATTCATATATTGTATATGATCAACAAATGTATATATCTTAAGAGTGTCTAGGATTGTGTATATTATTAACCCTACTCATCATGTATAAGAGTGACGATTGATTAAATTTTCAATAGAACATTCTTTGATTGATTAAACCTATGTACATATTTTCCATAGTCACATCATCATTTTAGTATCCATACATGGATAAATGCTAGAAAACCCAAATAATTTCTAAATAACTAAAATTTTAGGGTTTTATCTTGTTCATAGGATTATCACTAGGGATTTTATAAATTTTCTAACATTTGTATCGCAAGAAATATATGTGTATTCCTATAATACCATATATACTAACCCAAACCATAAATATAATTAATTACATAATTTTTCAAATAGATTTAAAATTTTTAAAATCAATGGATGAAGAGGAATTATTTTTTTAGATTAATTGTATCATAAAAAAATCATATAAATCATAATTAAACATCATCATTTAAAACTATACATACCTATCTGTTGACCCATAGATCTTCTAAAAGTATAATGGATTCCTAGGGAAAAATTAAATATTAATATCATTTTCTAGACAGATTAGTAAAATAATATTCATGGATATAATGTCTAATGTGGGAGCGAAATGGAACTACATGATATCATGAAGAGGATTATCATGATTTTGAAAATGTATGATTGTGGAAAATGTGTTATTATTGATAGGGTTTACTCCTCATTCTTGTAGACATTGTGGAAAAAGTCCCTTGGAATATTAGATTCACTCTATAATCCATTACATAAAATATCATGAGATATATTGATTCCCCATAATGAATTAGAGTAATTTATGACTCTATCCGCATTTTCACATAATGAAAATAAATCATATGTTTAATATACAAGGATAAGAAACTATACACAAATAATTATCTAAATCAATCTAATGAGGAGGAAATTAGTTTCAAAATTTTGATTCAAGGAATAACTAATGTTGTATCATAATTATTTCATATACAATAAAGAATTAAATTGTTCTACACGTCAATACAAGAAAAAGAGATATAAAATAATATCAATAAATTAATGTGTTAGAAATTTATGTGACTGATGTGGATTCGAAATTATTAAAATGAACTACTTGTGTGTTTCATGACCTAATACATGAAATTGAAATGTTCCCTTAAATCATGATTACTTAAAATTCACAATTTTCAACAGAACTAAAAATACGAAGAACCAAATAAATAGAAATTATATTTTACTACGTATCTATTTAAGGGGAATATTAAAAAAATTATAGGCTCTATATTAGCATAATTTCAAATTATAGGTAATAAAATGAAAGAGAACAGGTTCCATTAAAGTAACATGGGTAGTATTGATGATAAAACAAATAATCCTGGGTAGAAACCCATTTTAATATTTTAGAATAGCATTTTTTAAATTCAAATATAATTGAAAGGTATAGTAGTACGTCCTTTTAAAAATATGAGAAATCTAAAATGTATTCTCACATGATATAACACATAACTAGTTACAATTAAAATTGAAAACATTGCTGGGATGAGAAATCATGGAATCGTGGAAAACAAGAAATTTCTTAGGATGATACTTATTAATAACATAGACAAAAATTATGAAACAATAGTACCCCTACCTATGGAATAAATTAATCTATATTGATATAAAAATATGAAAATAGGTTATAACATTATAAATGGAAGATGAATCTTAATGAGAATCATCAAACTCATAAAAACATATTGAGTTATAAAAACACTTATATTTTATGAAATATACCTATCATAGAACATATTAATGAATATCCTAAATGGAAATTATGTTTGCAATCACAATAATAATATATGACATTTATTTCAATATAGTATTTGTTAATCCCTAGAAATTATGAATAGGGCATAATATGAAAGCATATCATAATGAAGGGTTCTTGAGATAGAAACCCCTACCATTGTTTTAATTCCTTCTTCAAATATTCTAAATATCATAAATATCTTAATTAAATTTATTTAATACAAACATAATAATTCTATTATCCTCTTTTTCATATTACATGATCCATTAATTGTTAAACATCATTTATTTAGTTGATGTTTTTTGAATAACTTTCCCATTACACCTTATGTACATCAAAAATCATAGAAACCATTGTAAAAAACATTAACAATATCCATAATAATAAGTGAATTTTTTACATGATTTATATATATTAAATATATTTCAATTGAAAACCATTATGGGATCTGAGAAAAACTAAAACCCATTCCCTCTGGAGATTGAAGTATACATGAACACATGATTAGTATTACAATTTCTAAAAAAATGAGAGGGAAGGAATGTAAATGAAAATTTTTACATATAGGAATTATATTTATATTATATATCCTATATATTTATTTTTTACATCAATGAATGTTTGGGATTAAAAATGGAGCACACAACTTTTTTGTAGAGGTAGTCCCCAAAAACCACTAAAGAAACATAATTTTTTTCAGAACAGATGGTTTTGAATAGATATTGGTTATTACAATAATATAATGACGTGTAAATATAAAAATTATTCAAAATTTATTATATTTTGTTATAGTTATAATATAATTTTTTAGGATTATTATGTATATTATATTATAACATTGGTAATCCTTAAATTAAAGAATTTATCATCATTTGGATATATAAATATAATAGGAGGCCTTATGATGTCTTATATAGAAAATATGAAAATATAATTTCAAAAGAAAAAATAAGAGATGTGTTTTTGTAAGAGATTGAAGGTAAATATTAATGGAACATGAAGAAATGAATGGGTGGAAGTGATCCCCTATTATATGTTAATTAAATGGAAGTATTATCCATCACAATATCATTAGATAATTAGTTTATCAATTTAATCACATGTTAGTAATGATAGATTGTGGGGATACAATTTTCTCTATAAATACTCATCCATGTCTTTCCAAACATGTTATATACATGTTTTAGTTTTTTTATTTATGTTTCTACATTTTATCATTAGACTATTATTTAGGTAAATATTTTATAACTATATAAATTATATATTATTTAGTAATATAATATAAATACTAAAAAAATTATACGTTTTGAAAATAAATTTAACTAAATTTATCCTAATATAAATTTTATGTACTACAATGGTATCTTTTAGTTATAAATATATAATATGTAAATATAGATTCTAAAGAAAAATAACATTGTACCATTATATGTTCATAATAATATTTAGTGTTAATTTAATTTTACATAGTTTTAAATTCATAATAGTGTCATTATTTAATATATATATACTATAATTAGTGAAAATTAAATGATATTAATTAAACAGTTAATTTTATAAAAGGTTTTACCATTATTGTGATAATTAACATTAACCATAGAAATAATAACTCTAATCCGTAAAATAAAATTTAACATTTCATTCATATTAACGTTTTCAATTAAAATAATAAATAAATTTTTCTTATTCAATACTTATAATATATATGCTTAATTTTAGACAAAAGCATGTACTCATATTTTTTAGTGTAAAATATTACGTGAGATTAAAAATTGTTTTACATGTGATTTATAAATAAAATTTATTATTTATTAATTTTATTATTTTATTTATTAAATATAATGTTATTATATCAGAATTGTTTCCTACATTTATTAGCAATTCATTTATTGTAAATGATATAGTATTTGAAAAATCATTATTTTTTACTTTTCACCTAGAAATTTTTTTTCTTAGACATATATAAATATTAACATTATGAAAATTTTGATATTATGAATAATAAAATGGTATGTTTTTATTATATTTGAAATATATCATTTTTGTATTTATGTTATAAATGAATATTTAAAATTATAAATAAAATTATTTTTTTTAAACAAATTGTGTTTTAAAAATTTTGTATTGTTAATCTTATTTCATAATAATTCCTAAAATAATTGTTGTTAATATATTATTTCATATATAATAATATGTTAAAGTTATCAATTTACAATATCAAAAATGTTTTTACCACACTTAATATTTTTTTTAAAAAAATTATTAATAATATTTCCCTAAATATGATTTTAAAAATACCATTAATTAATTATTTATATATAATAATTAAATTATTAATACTCTATTTATATTGAAACATGTATTTGAATTTTATATTTTCAAATTATCATAATATTATAATGATAATATTATTTATACCAAATGTGTACATATATATTTATTTATAAAATTTTAACATTTAATTTCTCTTTTATTGTCATATATAAATTTTTAAGAACACACAACTTTAGTAAACTAATTAGATGGATATAAAATTACCATCACTGTAATCACCATGTATTCTGGGACCATATTAAAAATTAAAATATTTCAAACACCATTGGAAATTCATATATTTAATCATACTTAACATATTACACTAACACTTTTATTTTTTATTGTCATATTTTTATATCTAACTATTTTATTACTCGATTCATTATATTCTTCCTCATTATAGGTTTTATTTGGTGATTATTGATCCAAAAGTGGTGATGATCCAATATATATCCATTTGTTGGTGATTTACTCTTATTTAATTATTTTACCCTTCTAATATTTCAGCATTTAATGTATATACATCTTTATGGTGATTAATAACCCATGATGTGTAATACATAAATACATTTTCATTTGTTTAAATTTATTATCATTAATGAGTAAAATTTTATATGTTTAAATATAATATATTGGTGAAATATTTCTTTATCTATTTATTTACATTAAAATATATAAAAATGTATATATTTTTAAACATATATATTATTTGATGAATATGGAATTTAAATGGAGGGGTGTTATAGTTGGTGTTGAATCCTCCATTATTTTTTATTTTTGGACTTAGGTTTTCCCCATATTTTTTTTGTTTTGATTCATGTTCATGTTTTTTTCAATTATGTTTTATTCATTGATCAGATAATTGATTTATGTGTTTGTTACTTTTTTATTTTTGTATGATCCCCAAATGTTTTGTTCTTTGACATTGAATATATTTTCAAAGACATGTTGGAATATTATACTCACAAATGATAATAAATGATTGTCTACTATATTGAATAATACTAAGAATATATGATCACTAATTTGTTCTACTTCCATTCCCTCAGTTTTGACGTTAGTAACAATGTATGATACGTCTAGATGTGGGTTTATAGTGGTACTACATTCATGTAACTTTAATAAGTCTTTTCAAAATATTTGTTTATGTAGGTAATGATCAAAGGAATTTTAGCTCTACCATCCTCAAGACTATGTTATATTATTGTGAGAAGGAATATTAATGTGAAATATATCCAATGATAGAATGTTTTATCTCAATTTTCATCAATGATTGTATTTAAAATATTTTTTTATCACAAAATATGTGAGTGGTGGTATAAATAGGGCCATCCTCAACATCATTTTTTATGAGTCCATATCCTGAGGAAAATCTCTATACATCTCGAGGAGAACATTTCCCTAAACTAATTATGAATATAGGTTTAGTGCATCGAATATTATTCATATATTTACTATATATCTAAACTAACTAAGAATTATGATGATGAATTTTTCCTTGTCAAGAAATATTATTCAATTACCAATATTCATTATAAGGATTAAATTATTCTTCAAAATATTTTTCATATTTGTTAACACTAATTCAATGATTTCTTGTTATATTGTTTTCATACCCGATATTATGATTAGTTTTTGAATTTATGTAGTATACAAATCCATCTCCATCTCTCTAGTGAACCTCACCCCTAACCCTATTGGATTTCTCTCATAGATAAAATTTAGAGGTTCCATTATATCCCTCAGTTATGGAAATGAATGTTCATACATGACGGTAAACATATGTCAAAAATATCATTGGAAATTTTATAAATATCAATTAATTAGGGATCCTAATAGTGCATTTTTTTGAAATACTCATCCAAATGTTTGTATAATGACCATGTATTTTTGGATTTCAAATATTGTCCAAGTATTTCATAATACGTCAGAATCTTATTAGATAGATTTTGGGTGTCCTCCAGTGACTATTTTCTAGACATTTTGATCATCGAACTAGATTTTATCAGCCCTTACACTCTAGGACCTCAAATATATCATGGGCAGAGATAGCTCATTGACTATGGTGCTTCTAATTATATTTTATTCATCAACCCATTTGGTTTAATTTCTAAGGCATGGAATCACTAAAAGTATTTCCCATGGATTGATACCTCAATTATTATTTGAATGGAATATTATAAACATGAAATTGTCTATCCTAGTCTCATTCTAAAAATTAAGTCATATGAGTCAATTTAATCACATCCAATGTGTATTTTTGGCCCATTTTCACCCATAGTTATTATAATACCATTATATTCTTCTCTGCATAAATTTATATTGAAGGTAACACTGTTATTATTTATATGATCATAAACTACCACACAATAATTTATGGTACCCACTCCTTTTATATTATTTCCAAATCCTCTTGGGTTTGTAGAATATGTTATATCAAATCCCTCATATATGATCATAAATCCTGTATTCCATGACCAAAATCAATAATTTCACCATTAAAAGGGTCACCACATTGACAAAAATATTATTTATGAAAATATACATAGGAACCCTTACATTTAATTAAACATTAAGTAAAAAAAGATGAGATTATATATACATTGTGAAAAGGGGGATGAATTAGAATTCAATGGTGTTTATTTTCCTATATAAGAATATGACTTAAAATGCAATATCATAAATCCCCATGTTACCTAAAAATATCCAGTAATTAGAAACATGTGTTTTAATTAATGAATTATGTAAAAACTATTAATGATTACTTTTCATTTTGGGTGCTAATAATTCCTTGAGATTGTATCTTCCCAAATTTTTTCCCCATGATAAACCAAACCATACAAAAAATGTTCTTATAGAACTAAAGATTTTGTAGATAAGTGTTTAACAACATCTCGAAAAATCAATTTTGTGATATATGCATAGGGATGCCAGTATTCACAATATAACCCAACTATTCTATGAATCCCAACTCCAATATGAGAAAAAACATTCATAGGATCCCAAATTCATCATTTAGGGGAATCCAATTTTTTTAACATGATTAATTCAAATGGGATACTAAGATAGGAATATTTCACAATTAAACATGGTTGTTAGAAAAATCCATGGGACTTTTGTTATTATCACTAAATCCATATTCAAACCTTCATGGTCTAGTAGGAATTTCAATTCATAATTTTCTCATTTCTCATTTTAGGGAATGTGTTGTTCTTAAATATAACCAACGATTCCGTCCATTGATATATGGTATATAACCCATAGAATGATGTTAATTTCTATTTGTGTTAGGTAGGAGGATTTAATATGTGGTCTCTATCGATTAAAAAAATAAAATACAATATTAGTCTTGTTATTGATATTTGTTAAAAACATCCAAATAGCCTCATAAATGACCATCGCCTAAATGAAATCATTAAATATTGAACATATAAAAAAATTCAAGTATTCCCATATCCATTTTATCCTACACTCACCTCGATAATCTACTTATAATTATTCATTACAAACCCACTAATTAATCAACAGTTTAAAGTTATGAAATAAAAAGGAAAACATATATCACATGATAAGATATGTAAGGTTTTGAGTTTGGAGAAACAATGGTTTGATACATTAGTAATATAGGGATTTATCATTTATTTTTATTTAAAATTGTTTATCATGCATTTATATATGTAGTCACATTTTTGTACACCATGAAAAATTAGTGTGGCATGTAGTCATTCGGAATATGGATGAGGATATACATAAAAATATAATGGCTTTATATAAGAAGGATCTTAAAAGAGGGATACTCTGGATGATGGTTGTTTGTGAAATTTACAAGACAAATGAAATAAATCTTCACATTGAAAAGGGTACTATGTCCTGAAAATGACAATCATATTTCTAAAATGAGAAAAAAATAAAAAAAAATTATATACATATTGTATTTGAGCAATTATATCCCACTAATAGAAACAATTTCATCAGAAATAAATAAGGAATGTAAAATAAAATCACTAAATAAAATTATTCCATATAGTAGATCCACTATGTTGAATTTTGACTAAGTGTAAATAAATTTACCTTTTCCTTCCCCATAACCCTTCTCTGTGGGTCCTAATATAAGCCACTAGTCGAGACTCATCTCATATATGATCAACATGCTAGTTTACCCAAAACATTATCACATGTCATCCACCTGGAAGAAATTTATTGGGAATGCATAGAGTCCTAGAATATATTATATAATTTAAGGGGAAATTCAAAAAAAAAATCATCCTCAATTTAGTGTGAATCACTAGGGTGCATGCATGTCAGTCATAACTAACATTAATTAATATAAGGCATTGATACATCCCTATATACCTGGAAAATATTTAATGGTTTCACACATAATATTGTCTGTTATTATACTATATTGAACAAGTGTAACCCAATCCATAAGTTATAAATATCCTATTTACAAAAATAAAATTTTATCAATGTTAATATTATATTAGGATTATAACCTCTTAGTTCGGATCATATCTACTCCCGAGGGGGAAATCGATTGGTTCTCTCCTTTTAGATAAAGTGTGAATACTTTGAGGATGTTTTAATAAATTTACAATATTAAGGAAATGATCTAGGGAAATGGAAATTGATATCACTCTAAACCAAAAATATACACACAACATGTGTGCCAAATATTAGTTAAATCCAAATGAATAATATTCAAAAAATTCTATGAACACAACTTTTTCACAAAACCCCCTTTTAATAAGGTGCAATATTTTCCTATTAATAATACTTTTTATATCGTATTTAAGAATCATTTTGGTTTATGAATATATTGACCAAAGATATGATCATCGAAGGCATACACCTTACTCATAAAATCCCATCATGTAACTTATTTATGTATAATACAATATGAAATTAATAAAAAGGCAGGATGATTGGATTTATTGTGGGTTAATAAATAAATAAAAATTCATTAGAAACCAAAAAATAGATATTTATAGAATATTATCAAAATATGACCTAAACAAGAGTCTCTCATTAGCTTCATTCATCAAAATAAACTAGTAGAGACAACTATTCATAAGCGAAATCCATGCTAAATTTCTCATACTAGAGCACCAACTCACTATAGCACGATAAGTGTTCTACCCTACCGTTTTCATACTAGGGAACCACCTAACTCTCCAGTCACTAGCGCACCAGCTCACCTGATCCATTCACTCTGGAAAGTTACCTTTGTAAAGCTATCACCAGGGTGGGGCCATGAATACATCTCTCACTTTGGTGATGTATGATATTTTTCATATCAATTTACACTGAATATATTTATTTTAGTGGTAGATTATTCTCTCACTATTTTATTCTACCAATGTATCCAATTTTGATGACCTCAATCAAATCCATAGAAAATATTTGATCAGGTTGACAAGCATGGAATAATGACCCTGTAATCGAATATTTTTCTATGATAAAAGGATCACACCACCCAATTCTCCTCCCTAACAAATGGGTCCCCATGGGATATGAAATCATACAAACCCATAATAAGAAGGGCCTTTGTTTTAACAATAGTTATATGAATAATCATAAAAAATAATTCATAACCAAGCATCTGAATATATTCATTGATCCAGGTAATCATGGGATTCCTTCATTTTTAAACCATCATAGTTCTATTGATGATTTAATTACAATTAATCATCAAGAGATCTAGGGTGTGAAATGGGAAAATTGAAATATCTAGGCTAGATAGAAAAGAAAACTAGTAGGGTATCACATATTCATATGTAATACATCTTCATTATCTCTTAATCTATAAGAAGACAAATGGTCCTTCACTTAGGTGTAATCACCAACTATCAGTTTTTTATCACCTATGTCACAATGTAAGTCAGGTATAAGGGTAGAATCATATGTTTTATCCCCAACCATTACATTTTATAGAAAAAGACAGAAAACAAATTTTTTTAAAATATAATGATAAACTCTATGGTGAGTATTGTAGTTTCATGACATAAATCAATATATAATCATCCATATCATATGATGTTAAATCTCATGTTATGGTCCTGCCACTTGAATGTAAACTATTGTAACTCAATATTTTTGGTATTTTATTTTTTTCCAGAATTATAAAAGGGTCACCTAGCAATGTTTCAACCCCAACATCAACAACCCTACATATCTATATTCATGGGTCCATATTCCTCATGAGTTCATCGAGATAATTCCCTATCATTAATTATCATCAATAGTCTTATATGTTCCAATTAATTTTTTTTTATTATAATTAGATATACATTTACATTATCCAGTGATATACACCAAATGATCCATTGTTTCACCAATCCAAACTCTCACAAAAACCATTATGCTCATAGTATGCCATATTCCATCAATGTGTTAAAACAATTAATATTGTAGACCATATTCCTCGTGATATAATTTCATATATAGTGTATTGTACACTTTATATCCAAAAAAACTCCATGCCTCACAATTCCAATTTCATTGTGGAACCATCATATCCTCATTGTTCCATATTAACAATGAGGCCAACTATAATGGGATTCAAATTCATAAACCCCACAACCACCATTTATCTATATCTCTCCCCTAATACATATGACCAGATAATTCTAAATTTTATAGAATGATAATTTCAAAATTAAAATAAATATATGACATGTCATATATATTGTATCCCCAAAAAATATTATTTCCAATTAAATTATCCGTGATACATATTATTCATCATTCAATTGTGCAATCCAAATTCTAAGAATATATAGTGGATTATGAGATGGTGGTAAACCATAGGGCACCAAACTATGTGGATTAAACACAAAAATATTCCAGAATTATTGAAAAAGTAAGAAGAAACTATTATTTTTAATTACGTTTATTTAGTAACTGTGACTGAAAAAATAATAAAAAATGGGTAACATGTCCTATATAAAGAATTTTCATAGAGGAATATAAATAGAATTAATATATAAGAGTGAAAAAATGTTGGATAAAATCCCCTCAAAATGCTGAGATGATCCTTAACTCACACAATTTTACCTAACAAATGTTCCAATAATTCACTAAAAAGTTCACACGTGTACCAACCAAGATTCTAAAAACCAAAATCTAGTAATTTAATTACATTATTGTTATAGAATAAATGAATTCATGAATAATCCAATTGATTACTAGTCGTTGAAGTCTTGATATATCAATTTTATTAACATTATTAATGATAACATTAAGAACATCTTAAAAACACCATGAAAAAAAATTTCTACTCTAGAAGATCCATCAAAATGAAATATAGTTATCTTAATGGTTTTATAAGGAAAATGAAAAATCATGGATATCATATGTGCACTATCAGGAGATATATTTATCCTACACTCTAAAAATATAATCATATAATAAATATTATCCTAAAAAATGAATTTTTCAATGAAAACATCAATGTTCAAATTAAACATAGCGAATACTATATACATGATAATTAATAAAAAAATTATAATAATTACTACTATAGTTTTGAAGGAATTTATAATGTCAAAAAACAAAAATAAATTATCAATTCATTTTCTAAGGAATCATATGCAAATATGTTAGAAATATACTAGGACATAAGATAGTATAACTCATGGTACCTACTGATGCATTGAGGCTTCTTTATATTATGAATCTCTTATTTCTAATTATGTATATTTCAATAATGAAATGAGTTAAATAGATATTTTATAATATTCCCAAAAGTATATATTATATAATAATATAATAATAGAACATTTGATATCTATATGATGGTAATGTTGAAATAAAAAATACGAATCAATGGAATAATGTTGTTATATAGGTTATTATCTAAAATAAAAACATCTAAACAATTGGATATTCTCAATATAATAGGTAGAAACATTTTTAATGAAAAAAATATAAGGTGGTAGAGTTGATATAGTAACTATTTTTGGTATTCAATATATGATAGTAATTGATTTCAATTGATTTAAATTGAATGAGCACAAAAATGGTAGTAATTTCTTTTAATAATGATAACAAAGATCAATATAATTATCCAAATCATATCAACCATTATTTTTTATCCAAGTGTAATTTATTAAGAACCCTAATCCTTTACTAATTAATGAGTGAGTTCATAATCAACCAACAATTTATTGGTGATAACTACTTGGTTCAATTTTTATAAAGCTATATCTGTATGATTTTATAATGATAAGGATTAAGTTTCTTAAAAATATAAAGACACATTATTTTAAATATTTTAATATTTTTTTGGAAATAATATGGATTAGGTAACATATGAATAAAAATCAATTGAAGGGTAAAAATTCAAATTCAAAATCAAATACCTTAAATAATGATATTATAATTATTTAAAATATTTAATTGGTATTAAGTACACGATAAAATAAGAAAAATTATGTATAACACAAACAAGGGTCACAAAATTAAAATTTTAAACTAATAATCCCTATCTTTAATACCACAAATATTAATATGCTTCAAAATCCGAAAAAATGTCATAATAATATCTTTTAAAACAATTTTCACAACTCTTTCCAATTTATTATTTCAATTATTATTATTCTTTGAATGAATATTAGTTAGATACAACTGACTTTAAATATCTAGAGTGACTAATCTTCATATTTTTATAGAAGTATTATAAAATGGGTTCCCTTATTAATTCTTATCCCAAACTTCATCATTAAAAAACCATAAAATGTATTGTAATATAATATTTACAATTATTTAAAAGGATATAATTGCATTCTATGTGTGTTTTTATTGCAATCATTAAAAATGAAACCTGTGATGAGCATGTTTTAGTTATATTTCTCAAATTGACATAAGTATCTTAAATAGTGTTCTTCATATTAATATTTCCAATAAAAAATCATTTTGTATATATTTATTTCATATATTAAAAAAATGAGACTCCAATATTCATCAATGATATAAATTTATATCATTGTTAATGTAGTTAGTCAATTCGTCCCAAACAAGAACCTATATTAATTAAAGGACTATTATGAAGTGATTTTAAATTATTAAAATTTTAAATGTTGAATAATTAACTTATTGGTAATTTATTAATATCTTAATTGGATTAACATAAGGTAATTATATATCCAATATTATGTTATTACATAGAAAAATGAAGTCATTTTTTCACTTATAAATCATTCTTGGGAAGGTTAATTGACAAAAAATAATTAGTACTAATATTGTTAATAGGTTGTACAATTTTATAAAAAAACATTAATTATAAAAAATATTATATCTATATGTTCAATATATTTTCCTATCCAGTCATGTAATTCATTTATGGGAAGAAAAATGAAAATAAAATTTCCAAGAAAGAGGTTGTCTGAATGTATGAATGTTTTATAATTTTCTTCACCACAGAATGAATCTAATGTGTAATATAATATAGACAATTAAATATAAAATATTATATAAATATAACACTTAATTATAAATTTTAAAATTATCACCATAACATTAACGAGGTTAAGGGATAAAACTTGACTCTTTTTAGCGACAATAATTTATACACTCACATGAATGTTGTTTTGGTTTTCCTCAAACGACATTTGGAAAAGAGGATGGTATTTAGTGACATATAATAATAAAAATAAGTATTAATATAATACTGACGTAAATATATTAATATATTTGTAAAATTAATATAGGAAAAGAAATTAATTTAAGAAAATTAGTACTCATTTTGGGGACATTTCCTTTCTCTTCGATGCCTCATTAGAATGGATGTGATTAGGCAAATCCATTGTAACCAAAAAATTTGCAGACTAATATAGGATTATAATTTATGTAAGGAGTACATGTATATTTTATTAAATTTAATTTTTAGGGGTATAGGAGGGGTTTAGAAATAGTCCTTTTATAAGTGGTGAGAATTATATTTTGGTAACCATTTCCACCTAAAATAAAGAGTATTCCTGGTACATAAGTATTATGTCACCATAAAATGAAATAACAGACTAGTGGAAGATATAATGCCTAAAATATAAACAATAATCAATTATAATCTTGTTTTAACTTGTTTTATGATATTTACCATCAAATTTATTATTTTAATGTTATATTTTTTATAAATTTTATTAGTTTTCAAATATATATATCATTATTATGATTAATAATAAAATTTACAATATTAAATATGTTTTAAATAATATTTTAAAACATAAAATAATATACAGTATTTGTAATTTCATTATTATAAATGTGTCAATTTTAATATTGACACATATAATGCAGAAATACTAGTTTTTAGATAATACATTTGTTTAAGATTAATATTTATCTATAGGATAAAATTATAAATGTCTATTATTTTTAAAATATAAATTTCATTATTATACAAAAAATATAATTTATTTATCTACCATTATGATAAAAAATATAATTTTTAAAAAATCAAATTCACTTAAATAACCTAGAAGCAGTTTCTTTTAGTGTAAAATATCATTTAAATTCTTAAAATGTTCAACATATATTTCATAAATTAATAATGGTATTTATAATAATATTATTATTTAGCTATAAAATCATATTTGGAAATATTTTTTTTACCATTATAATTCATTCTTATGAAGTAACAAATTCACAGTTTTGGTAAAAATAATATTTTTCACTATTCAACTAAAATTAATTTATTTAAAAAAAATGAAAACAAATATTCTCATCTTAATATTGATGTTATAAATATAAAAATGATATTAAATTATTAATATTAAATTAAAATTCAATATTTTTTCAAAATTATAGAAGTAAAAAATCTTTATAGTGGATATTATATAAATGTTTTGTGATGTAGTGTTTAACAATTATAGGAGGGTTTTGAGTATTATATCCATCACATAACAATAAATTTTGAAAATTGGATTCATGTCTCAAACTAAAGAACTATAATAAATCTTTAGATATTCGTTTTGCTCTATAATTTCGGCGAATATTTTTTCATTTCTCAGAATGAAAATCATCATTAGAGTTATATGATTCTACAAATAATGAACAATATTGTCCTGAATCGTTATAGTCTCTTTATTATAAGAAAATATAGGTTCCCACTATATTTCCTCATATATGAGTATGTTATTTATATTAGGTATGTATTAGTTCATAAACGACTCAAAGATGGCATTATGTACATTATGAAGAATGTTTTTACTAGCCAATCAGAATAATTAAACACCAATTCAATCTAATATATGAAACATAAAATTCCACTACAAAATTATATCCCAATTTTTCCTAAATCTGATAAATCCTTTATATGAAGACAAATTTACAAATTCTTGATCACCCACCAAAAATTCCATATCATTATTTTAAATATCCATATATTTATTTTATATTCTCTCATATTCATTAATATAATTTGTGGCAAGTATATTTATTAATATTGACACAATCAATATTTTGAGGATACTATCTTCCTTTCTCTAACTTATTACTAAAAAGTCTGATTTTGACATATTTTTTCACTTTATACACCATATTGTGTAGTGTATATGCTACAATGAAAATATAATTTATATAAAATTTACATCAGATTTGGATACTAGGTCAACCCCTTTATACATCATGAGAACATTATATTTTTACTTTTTCTAGTTTTGGGATACTCTTTTCAAACAACCCATTAATTTAGGTATGATCAGTGGTATTTAAATTTAACATATCTCAAGCTCCTTTTGAAGCCTCTATTATAACGTTGCTTTTAAAAAGCCTCAAGATCATATTCAATGAATTGTGACACCCTGTGAAGTATCTTGATTCTATTATAATAGAGTTAGTTCATGTAATCAAATAGTATGTCCTATATTTCTGTTATGATATGTGAAGACCTTGTATGGTGAACAATGTTGACTTTTATTGCTTCATTATTCTATAGATCAATCAGTAACCTATTTGGATTATCTATTGTAATATTGTATGACATCCATATTGGAATAACTAGAGTTTTTAATAAATCCTTAGGTTGTTTTCTAAATGTTTTTTTATTGTTTTCATACTAATGATCAAGAAAAAATAATCCAAAATTTCCCATATCTTATCATTCCACCATAAATTTTTTCTCAGTCCGAAATAAATATTTTTACTAAATGATTTTAATTAGAGTTTTGACACATGTGATTCATTTGGTTTCTACCAGTACTGTTTAGGATTGAAATGAGAATAAAAAATTTACTAAATATCTATAATCTAACACTATAGATGATGAATATCAATGTCCTATCATCTTCTATATTAAAATTCCATTATAATCCCTTCTTAAGAAACTGGGACAATTATATATTTTCTATTAATTTCGGATTAATAATTTCATGTAAAATGGATTAAGGGTCCCCTTTCAAAAATATTTTATTATCCAATTTTACACTATCATTTAATATAAGAAATATATTAATCTAAATTATGGTTGTAACTCCATTTTCAATATTAGGAAATTCCTGAAATACATTATTTTCTTTCAAAGGGAGGCAATGTATTGAAAAATAATTGTGATTGGGAGGTTCCATTAATATTTTTTTACATTTTGATCACTTTATGAGAGAAAATATTCTTTGAACATTTTGGTTTATAAAATGTTTGAATTATTCTCCATAATGAATTATATTCGATGTCTTCAGGTATATGAATACTACTATAGACTCAACGTCAATATTTTTATAGTTATATCTTTTGATCATTAATTTTAATAAATCATATGAGTCCACTCTATTATCCCATAAACAAATAGAACTGTGTCATTTCATTAGTGAATTTATTTATATTAAAAATTATTTATTTACCAATATATTAAAAAAATATAATATTAGGTATTTATTACATAATCATGAAAAATAGAATTATATTTATTCATATAATGAAAATATAGAAAAAAAAATATTCCTAATTAAATGGATTAATGTATGGATACATAAGAATATATTGAATACCTACATTAAGAAATGGGTGTTTCTAAAGGAAATATTATGTTCCTATTTAAAAAATATATATATATGGATATTAAAATTGTTTGGTTATCAAGATAAGATAGTATTTGTGTTCAGTAGTTTTTAATGGCAGGGGAACATTTAAATTGTAGTAAAATCCTACAATAATTGGTTTAAAGATCATATAAATTTCATAATCATGCACCTTGAGAGTTTCTTTCCTAGGGTGTTGTCTTAGTCTAGATAATCTTGGATTGGGTGATGATTGTGTTGATTCTCGACCATAAATTTTTACAGTGATTACCCCATGGTGAATCTATTCCACACCTGTATCCACATTCCATTATCTAGAAAGGGATCTTTTTTTTTGGTAAAACCACAATCAGTTTACCTTAAAATATTTAAAATTGTTTGGGAAATATAATGGCATAGGTAAACATTAAATCAAAATCAATTTATTTATAGAATAGAAAATATTATATTAAATACCATGAATTATTATTGAATAATGATATAAATATTTAAGCAGTTTTAGGTACAAAACACAACACTGAGCATGTTGTATAAGATAATATTTTCTCAAGGAATTAAAATTGGAGAAAATAATCATTGTATTTAATTCACCGTAGAAAAATGATCCAAAACCTCATGCATAAAAAATTATAACTATCTTAATCACCCAATTAAAATCCTTACACATACTAATATATATGTTTTTAAATAATTTATAATTATTCACTACATGAATAATTGGTTGTTAAGATCATTTACCAATGTCATCTAATTGTAATCTTGAACATTTTGATGTAGTTTTTTAATAATATTTTTATTATTATTCTCCCAATATTAATCATTCTAAATTCATACTTGGTTATTTAATTCATTCATTATAATAAATTATAATTTTTTAATTTCATACATTTTTGTTTTGGTTATTATCTTTAAATATTTAATTAGTAGTCTGTTTATTTTCAGGTATTTTTATTAATAATACATTAGTTTTTAATTAATGTGTATAATAATAATTTTATCATTAATAAAATAAAAGTAATTTTTTAATATATATAAGTAATATTTAAATTCAATTTTAATTCCATTAAGCATCCATAATATTAATTTATTACATTGTTCTTGTAGGTGTTTAAAAAAACCCAAACAAGAACAAGGCATAATTAATAGATGATTATGATGTGGAATAGTATTAATATCCTCACAACCAAATAATAAGAACATTAATTTACTAATTATTTTTATATAAATATTGTGATAAATTTTATGAATAATATATAATATATAAATTTATTTCACAACATAAAATAAATTATTGCTTTCTCTTAGAATTGTTTTTTGGGTTATTGAATTACCAATGTTTTTTATTAATCATGTAATTAAAAGTTAATGTAACTTTTTATTTAAAGAACAATGATAATATCATAAAATTGAGAAATATCTAATAACATTATTCCATGAAAAACTATGTATGGCGACAATGAAATGAAAAATACAAATGAAATGATCAAGAGAGGCAGTAGTCCACAGGTACACATGCTTGATAAGTTCATTATAAATTAAATGAGATAAATATATAATATGTAATATCATTTTATAATAAAAAAGATATAAAAAAAATTCAGCCTTTAAACAATATATACCTCATTTTATATCATAGAAAAAAATAAATTCAGAATTATAATATTTAAAATAAAAGAAATTTGTGAAAAATATTACTCACATTTATGAAATGGGATTTCCCATGGATGGATTCTTGGAATAGTGGTTCATAAGATAATATCATATTACAATAAGAATAATGTGATGTGATATGATTATAGGTGAAGTATTATTGTAATATTTTTTATTTTGGGAAAATTATTTATTGTTATTGAATGGGTTGTGTGAGGCCCCTTCTATAAGTTGTTGGAATTTTATTCTTGTTAACATATCATCATAATATAATGTGGGAATAAATTTTTCATTTCATAAAGTAATAAAAATGTAAATTATATTTTTTGGGGGATTACATAAGTTCAATAAAATCACATTTATGAAATTATAAAAAAGTTTTTATCAGGTTTCAAGCTCTTTACTCTAGGATATACTACTTTTTCCATTTCCAATTTTACCATGGTAACTAGTTTTTACCTAGGTAAATCATTTATTATACTAAAAAATAAATTATCCTTATTAAATAATTTTTATATTGTTATTAATAATTTAGAATAAATTTTATTTTATAGAATTTTTATAAATAAGGAAAAATAATTATAATATTAGTATATTTAACAGGTTACAACAACTTTTTATTAAACGTGTATTTTTAATCCTATTTTCTGAAGTGTAAAATTATCAATATAATTTATTTAGATGATATAATTTGTTAATTATAATATCAATAAAATATATTTTTTTTCAATTCCTTCTAAAACCAAATTTTATCAATATAATTTTCAATTAGAAAACCAAAAATAGTTTCTCTTATTGAAAAATTTTATATATGTTCTATAAATGTTAGACAAGCATTTATGGATTCAAAATAATGATTCTAAAAATATAGTAAGAGTCATTAAACAAATTTTTTACCAATAAATGGTTCTTATTTATATATAGGATACATATATAAATAATTAAAATTAAAAGTTTTGGTTAAAGATTTAATCTTCAACATTCTCCATAAAATCAATTATTTTAGAAAAATATCAATCATTCATATTAATATACAATTTTAATTCAAAAAATTTATACCTTATGTAATAGTTTATGTATGTAGTGTTTACCTTCTATAATATGGTATACATTATTACATCATGATGATATTCCATTGGAATGTATTTCTACCCTAACAGAAAAGGCAGAAAAAACATTAATAATTGTAGTGTCTATCAAAAATATGTAATATTTATTTAATTATTTTTTTCTGATGTATTAATGAATTATGGTTTATATTTTTTTCATAATTTAATTATTAATATATTTATATTAGTCAATCTATTATTATTTATAAGTATTAATTTCTTTTCATAGTTTTCATATTAATTATTTTAGTTTTATTTTATTTAGGTAATAAATTTTATATGCTTTTTATATGATAAAATTTATTAACCATATGATTAATCAGTAGTACTTATGAATTCTATTTTAATGATTTATCATTTAATTAGTATTATAGTTTTTTAATTAAATATTTTCAATATTCGGATATCATATTAGTTTATTTGGAATTTAATAATCATTTTTTAGGGATATAACCAATATTGTATGGAAATAATATCCTATTACATTATTAATGTATAGAAGAAAAATCATAATAACTAAAATATTTTTTCATTATAATAACATCCAAATAATTTATTTTTTCAAAACATGTATCATGGTTCTATTTTCTATGATGTTGTAAATTTTTAATATGTTATATGACATAATTATATTATAAAATATGTAATCATATTGTTTATTTTTTATTATCATATAATATTAGTTGATATGGAATTAGTAAAATTTTACAAATTGTAATAATTTTCCATGTATTATTATTTTCATTCTATAATGATTATATTATATTTTAATGTTTATATTATTGAATTTAATGATTATAATTTTTTGTATTTATATTTATCAATTGGATAAATATAGATATATGATAGAATAATTTACCCTATAATAAACCATAATATGTTAGTCAGTTAGACGTACTTGTAGATTTGGTTACTAGAATTTAGCCTATTAATGGACAACAAAAATGTCCATGACGTATTTATAATTTTTAATGATTGTTGAATGAAAATTATGTTCTTTATAAAATGATATTGAAACAATTTGGTGGTTAGTATGTTATCTGAATTTATCATGAGGTGTTTGGAATTTTTGAATGTTTAACATGGGACCATCATAAGAATAAAAAACATACATCACTAAGAGCAGTGAGTGATATTAAAAATATCCTTACAGATGTTTCTAGAACTAAAATAATGTTTTGTGACGAATTTAACATATCATTAGAGTTTTTTTATTGAATAAGAATTAGATGGAAACTAACTAACATTTAAATATTATTTTATGAATATGTGGATAATGAAAATAAATAGTATTAAGTAGATTGTAGAAAACTTGTAAATTTTTCTTTTATAAGGAATATGATAATTTTCAAATCCTTATGTGAAATTAAAAAAATTAAATGTCATTGAAGTTTCTTGAAAATTAATTTAGTGAAGATAATACCCCAAGATCATTTAATGATATTAAAAATTTTATTCTCAATATCAACCTTAAATATACAATAATACAAGGATTCTAAAATGCTTATATATTCAATCAGGTAAACATTAAAATATTGAATATTTTAGTATATGTTATATATCTCTTTGTAAATTTTTTAATTGAGATAAATATATGAATTAATTTATTAGTAATAAGAATAAAAATGAAACTATTTTAAATAATGTATAGATAATTTTTGTTTTCAAATATCAAAACTTTTCTTCAGTTCCATGGAATATACTATTTCTATTGACTAGTAATGGATTTAAATATTTATTTATTCTATATATAACTTTTATCATATGAATAGTTTTTTATACCATTCAATCTATATCTTTTGATATCTGGGAAAAAATTCTATCATTATTTCAATTATAACTCAAGGAAAAAAATTCTAGGAATGAAAATGATTTATAGCTTCAACATTTTTTTATGAATTGAAAGAGCTATATTGAAATAAAGATGATATAAATAATGAATCAATAGACAAAATGAAAAAAATACTTGTTACTCTAGTGTAAATTTTTACAGGTTTCCCAATATTAGGTGAAATTTCTTGTTGAAATACTCCAAGAATATTGGTATGCCATGTTTTTTACATTGATATTACGCAATGAATATTACTATATAGATGAATATGGTGTTTCAATGTCATTGTTTATTTTGAGATTCATGTAATAAATATTATCATTATAATTCATGATTCAATTGATGAAATGATTTGAGGTCACCACAACTATTTTTATTAATTTTTTAAATCATTTCACAATTATTAACTATAGAACAGAAATTTTGGAATGAGTGTTAGTTGGTGATTTCGTAAAATAGTTTTCAATACACATCTGATACAGTTGGGACACATAAATTATTGTAACAATGATTTCTTTAAGCTATGTAATTTGTAATTTCAATTTCTATGTCATAATATTGTTATTATTCATATTTTAAATATGGTATATAGATTCTTTTCACAATATTGGAAGAGATTATAAATTAAAATGATCATATTAATTATTATTCGGACATAGAATAGGTGAATATATCATTATATCAAGGAAAATAATAATAAAAATTATCCAACATCATTTTTTTCCTTGAATATTAATGTAAAATAGGTCTTCATTAACACAGAAGAAATTATTACAGTATTTTATGGATACTATTGTATCATTTCACATTGCCTTAAATAAAAATATTATCATTTACATGGCCTTAGATGCCACATATCATTTATTTTTATTAATGATTTTCTACCATTGGAATTTTGTAAATTATTAATTGTTATAATAATTTCAGTTATAATTGAGTATTTTACACTAATTCGAAAAGTGTTTAAGAAGACAACAAACCCTAGTGATCAAGACAAAAAATCCAAAAATCATAATAATTGTTCATAATAATTTGGATATGAAATTTCTCCTACTATTTTTCACAATACTGATTTAGTTAAAATTACATTTTACTATGGATGTTTATGTTACAAGGAATCTCCATTATTGATGGATATATCTAATAAATAAGGATTATCATAATACTTTTACATCATTAATACGTTAAGAAATTCAAACTAATTATATATGTTTTTTATTTATCAATGTTCTAATATTTTAGTATATGGGTCATTTTAAGTCTTTTTTGAGTGGAATATATCTATCAGGATACATTATTAATCCAGGTTATAATGTCAACCACTATATATCCTTCTATTTATGATATTTTTATAATATTAAAAGATGATTTAATATTTTTTGTTTTTATGGTAATGAAAATAAAATATATGCATATATTAAATTCAAAAACATTTCAAAACAATATCAACATAATGATAAAATAATTTTTTTCATTTTTAAAAGTATATTTCATATAAGATTTTTTTTTCAACTCAATATTGATATTGTATATCCTTTAATTAAATAATTTATGATATAAACAATGATTTCAGACAATTTATGAAGAATAAATTAGAAAGGGACTAATAAATCCATCAAAAAATAATTTTTTATTGGATTTTATGTCATGTAATATTATAATCAATTCAAATTCATAATAAATTTTTATAATAATTTTTGGTAATTAATATAATTTATTATTTTTACATGTAGAATATTTTTTTAATCATGTATTTTTGGATGATGATTAGAAATATTTATCCTGATGACCATTATATAATTACGGTAGATTAAATTATTGTAATACTAATTACTATAAGATTCATATTGTTTTTTTATGGACATTTTGAAAATAATAAATATTAGAATCCATAAAAAATCCATTTGGGATACAATTACATTGTAAATCTTAAAAATAACTTAAATTATAATATATTTTTTACTATTTTCTTGTAAATACATGTTGGTAGGTAAGATGACAGGGAAAGACTCAATGTAAATAATTTATGTCTACTTATAATAATTTGTTTATAATAATGATTGTGAATAACACGTTCCATATATTATTGTATTTATATGATAAAATGGTATATAATTTTTATGGTAGAGTTGATTATGGGTTGAGTGTTATATTTCATTTTAATTTATGATACTTGCATGATATGGTTGATAAATTTGTAGAAATGTTTCCTAATAGAAAACTAAAGGAAAAAAAGTGAATTATCATTCTTATCATGATGATATTAAGATAATCACTATTTTAGGGGAAGGTGACTATGATGATTACTTATTAATGGTATAGTATTACAATAATAAAGGAAATGAAAAATTACCTAAATTTATGTACATTCAAATTTTAACATATATATTAGTTATTTATTTATAAAACATGTATTATATTAAATAATGCACATAATTTTTTGAGAAAATTATTTTATGTCATATGTCAGGACTTGACTTAATTTTTATATTAATTATATGTTCGAAATTTAAAATTAAAATAAAATAAATATTTAATATGGTCCCCAATAACACTTACACTTCAGGATGAAAAATCTATTATGGACCCTCCTACAACATTTATACATTATACTTTTCATATGCCAATTTATATAATTTTATGCTATCTGATATACACCCACATTCATAAGGTACACTCAATGATACCAATATGTTTTCTTCTACATTTGGATGTTATGGGGAACAAATATGGTATATGAGGAGTGGTCATCAACACATAATATGGTGTTATATTTCCCATCATTTCATTATTAGAGTGTACATCATTTGGGAGAATCCATCATAACTTATTGGAGTATTATTGATACTGGATCTCCCTCAACATGTGTTTTATATTTTATAACATATTCTACTGATATAGATTATTAACTAAACAGAAATGATTATTTGATTAAAAATAGAATGCTATTTTTTTAATTATATACTTATTTTTGTTTTGTTGTGTATGATCCCCGTATCAGGAAGTCTCTCATAAGGACAAAGAAGGTTGTTTATGAGGCCTCAAGTGTGCCTCTCCACTTTATAGAGGCCAAAGCTTAGTAGTGTGGGTGTGATGATATAGATGGCGGTATATACCTCGTTGTATGGAATTACATATTATTGTAAATAAGAAATATAAATAAACATAATAAGTGTAATTTAATTTAGAAAAAAAAAATAATACAACTCGTAAATAAAAGGAAGAACAAATAAACAAATAACAATGAATCACGTAATGAAAGGCTAATATATGTCTAAATTTTAATCTGTAATTATGATAAACAAATGAATTACCAGAAGAAGTACAAACCCAAAAGTCTCAAGTCCCAAAACCTATGCATGCACCATCTCCAAAATAAAACCTACCAGTGAGGAAAAAGTCATCAACAAGGGCCCTTTCCCTTTTCAAAATATGCATCCATGAAATGAGTTCAAGGGAAATTCATTTCCGAAATAGAGTGTAAGTAAAAATATATATGATTAAACCAGAATTCTTAGAATAACCATTATAATAATAACTGTATGAAATATTCAATAATTAAGGGTATAAATTAATCAATTAATATAATATGAAAATAAACATTTCTCAGCACAATGTTAGAATATCACTGAGCTTATGGAAGAACCATCTAATAAATTCCCATATATCTGTGGATATAGCACACAAATAAGCATTGATCCCACTATATAATCATTTCAACATGTGGTAGGGATGATTCCACACTATAATATAATTATAATATTGGATTTGGAATAACATGTTCAATATAAAAAATAAATCAGGGGACATAGAAAATCCCTCTAAATATAAGCATTATTATATGGTACTAGGAATGACATGCTTAATATAAGAATTACTGATTGGGTCTTGGAAAAGCCAGCTAAATATAAGCATTAAAACAAGGTACATGACATATCCTCCTAAATATAAGAATTAGAACATGTGACTAGGAAGATCTAGCTAAATATAATCATTACATCATGGGACTAGGAAAGACATTCTCTCAATATAATCTTTACGACGTGAGACTAATCAAAGACCAATCTGTATATACATTACAGTATGGGACTTGGAAAAACCCACACAATATAACCATTATATAATTGTAAAGTGAAAATAACTCTCATAATAATCATTACAGATTGTCACTTGGAAGATCCTTATAAATATAATCATTAGAACTTGAATCCTAACACATGTGATTACCAGAAACAAATCATTGTTCCACATCATATGGATCAATGGTTAATTATGAAAAATTCCATTTATCATTTAATATAACAATAACTATATATCAAATTTATTAATATACATAAAATTTAACGTATCCATTTAGATGGGGAATCAATATTAATAAAACACCTGAATCTTGTTTAATTCTAAACACACATTAAAAAAGATTCCAATTTATTATTAATCAAAGGGTTTCCTCACTCAAATCATATACAATAGTTATGAAATAATAAATTCGATCCAAATGACTTCCATGGAATAATACAATCCACTATTTAATAATTTAATGAACACATTATGTTGGAAAAATAACACTATTACACATACATGAAAATTGTAAATCCATTGGGTTAAAATTCATACCCCCTACCATTTACATGAGGAATTAACAACACTAATAAAGGATAACTGAAATGAAAAATGAGGTTAGGGAGATCAATCAATCCATGAGGGAATAAAAAATCTTGGTAAAACTAAAACCAACATTTTTAAAAGGATTTCCATAATAATGAATCGGAACATGAGGAGAGAGGGGAAACATAAAAATGACATCCTACTAGGTATGTAGTGAGAAAATATAACATCCATAATAGAAGGAAGGTTCTCAAATTCCCCAAGGCTTCCTTCGGTTTCAAGATGATATAGATCATCAAAATGAGACTTAAGAGAATCATTCACAAAACATCCTTAAAATTTATAGGTTGAAGTAATACATGTTGTATAATTCATTCATTACATGTATTTTTATTTTTTTATATTATTAAAAAAACCCATCAACATAGGTAAATATAATTCTGAATAAACAATAACATAGCTATAATTTGGTTCATGACATATATCCACTTCATATTTTGACCCAGTTCAAGAAATGTTTATGGTAGAAATTACACATATTGTAATATTTATATGGTGTGCAAATTATTTTAGATAGTTTCTAACCTAGTTTTTACCCAATGACCCAAACCACCGCCTTTCGTTACAAACCATGGAAAACCCTAATTAACCCATTAAACATGATTATAACTAGACATTTTTATTTAATATAAACATATATCCCTAAACAATAGGCTCTTTTAAACAACAGTGTATCTATATCACCAAAAAAAGACTGATCCACCAAGGATCAATGAAAAAATAAAAGTGGGAAGGACCTTGCAAAATAAGGGATCTGACCAACTATCCAAAATAAAATAGTTTGTCCTTGTGCTTCCATGAATCATTGTGGGGTCTTGAAAAACATGTCTGGACATAGTGCTCAAACACAAGACTTCTTATCAATTTTCTCTTCCAAAACACAACCATTCTTCCACTACACTCCAACATGAGGAATAGTTTTCCCCATAATATGAATATCACAATTTTTATCAATCTAAATTTGGTGCTCCTAAAAGTAAAAATCAGCGCTATGATTGTATCCGTTAAAATCTACAACATTATAAGGTTATAAAGAATATCTTCTAAGTTATTACAAATGAAACACAACTTTTATGGAACTGCATCAATATGGAATATCTAATCATTACACCATTGGACTCACCATTTCAATAATATCAAAAGGAATAAAAATCATGTGAACTAGATTTCTACATTTCTTAAGACAATATTTCAAAAACTATGGAAACACCATATGAAAAACCTGATTACCAACCAAAAATTATAATGTTAATCTCCAATGGAAAACATATGATTTCTATCTTTTCTATTTGTTACCAGCCACATCCTAATCAACTGAACTGTCTTTGAAATCTAATTCATGATAAAATTTACCAGAAGTGTTGACTCCATATAATATAACTAGAAAAGACAAAAAGATTGGTATAAAATATAAATACCCAAAAGTATCAATCTAGATTTATTCTTGGTAGATATTATTATACAAAAACTCTTTCAGTGTTGTATGGTGCTCCCATAAACCACATAATTCCACATCATAGTCACCTAAAATATCTTAAAAAACCAATCTATACCTCTCAAATTGAAAAAATGTCTATGTATAAGATGTTATCAGAAGAGCATGTGAACTGAAATCATTATAAAGGCCTTTTTAGAAAAATGATATGAAATAAGAATCCACGTAAGAAACTATACTCGTAAAATTGGGAAACCGAACTATCATTTATACATAAATAATATACAGATCATCAATGGGGAAATTCCCCCTCATATGAATGATGTCCACTACCTTCATCATTTGATCCGTGATCAACCATATTGGATAGTTCTAGTGGGATTTCATGCATAATCCTATCATAAAATCAATAGTGTCTTAAGTATATTTCCATCCATGAATGGTAAAAGCCTCCGACATCACAACAATCCTCTAATGCTTTTACTTTGCCTACATACTAGTGAAACACCTCAGCACAATGCAAGATACCCCTCTTCATTCCTAACACTAGTAATGTCTAGAGATATCATGAAACCTTTGAGTGCAAAACCATTACGTACTACCCATCTAGAAGAATGAAACTCCTTCATAATATCCTCACGCATTCCCATAGGAAAACTTAATCATTCATGGAAAAAGAGAATTTCTTATTCTAAGAGACCATCGTAATTTGGTATCTCAACTTTATAATATGTACATCATAACTAAAACCATCAAATTAGAGAAAATTAATTTCTTGATTAGGTCTAAAGGAATGGGTATAATAGATATAGATGTTATATTTTTCAAAACCTAATACTTATTATCATATAGATGAATGTTAAAAATGATTTATATAATCTTACACTCATCATAAGACCCCAATACAATGTCTATCTACATATACCATCTCAAATAATATAAAATAATGTTTCCCTTTCTATGTGTATAAGCCCAATTGAATTCATTAACTCTCAGATACTTAATCCAACTTCTCTACATAATGTTTAGGTCCCACTAATAATATATTATCTATATTAAATATTGATTTATGTATACCACAGACCTATCACCCAACAAATAATGTCTCTAACATCTCAGTGTGTCTTCCACAATAGGAAACTCTATATTATAAATATTGTAATTCATGTCATGTGTTCATAACTATCTATTTCAAAAATAAACCACATGATCATCCTATATCATAAATTATCTATGTAAAACTATAGATGTATCATAGTATATGGTATATTTTTTACCTAGAATATGTAATATTAGGACATGTGTTTTGGTCAGACAACCATTTATCTCATTAAATATCTCTTGTATTCATCCAAAGAAAAAAATCACTGATTTCATAGCCATATTATACATTGGTGAATATATTAGGGAGAAATCCTAGATAAATAATTGGTGGTATCCAACTAATCCTATAAATATCTAAATCGTGATGAAATTCTTAGATAACATCCATTTTATCGTGGTTGAAACCTTCAATGTGTCCACAAAAACTACATCATCTTACATTCCATGGACAAATAAGTTAGCATTATTAATCAATAAACTACATTGGGATATGATGGTGTAATGCTAATTCCCTATAAATTGTTTGAGTAAAATTTCATGATGTAGGACCTAATCATCTACAAGCAAAGAGTACACTATGATTCCACAATTAAACTGACTAGAAATATGACTCAGAAAATGATGAATGAACTGATTCATCATGGAAATGAATTGAACTAGTAAATTTATTAAAATAAAGTACATCACTCTGAACTGATAAAATCCACATCTATTCCAAAAATTAGTTCATGTTTTTCTGATGATCTCACAATCAATTTGTGGCAACCAGATCATAAATTGATCTTGGAGAAGATCTTATCACCTCTCAAATGGATGAATATTTCATTGATATGTATAAGATGATATGGGTTCTTAACAATAATTTGGTATAACCTCTGATAATTTACACCAAATGAAAATGAATCATCAACCATAATTAACAAAATAACAAAAGAAATGTAGGGAGATGCCTTATGCCACATGAATCCTTTAGTTTCTAATTAATCAAAATGAAAATCCTTCACTTAAATATCTATTAGTTACATTCCATAAGGTAGAATTAAATTTCAAATTCTCCCAAAACAAACGTGATGAGGAAATCAATATCATTCATGGGACGTAATCCAGTCAAATCATCAGAGAATACAACATGAAAACATTCCATAACATGATTAAAATAATCCCACCACATTCTATAATCATCTAGAGAATAAATGGTTGTCTTATTAATGACACAATCCAATATGAAAATAATTGGCCTCACATTACCATCTTGATGATTCCACTCACCTTAGTGAAATAGAGAACTCCATCTAGAGACTAAATGGTAACTCTCTTTCTTAGTGGTCAATATGAGCCTAGTATAAGACTAACCATTCTATAAGAATAAAAAAAAATAAACAATATACATTTCCAACAAAAATTATTCCATAATGAAATAGTAACCCCATATATCTAGATAAAACACCTTAAAATATTTGACATTGTTATACTATAATATCAATGGTTTATCAATGGTAAAAACCTCAGTTTATGATTTCCACAATTCCATATTAAAAAATATATTAGAAAAGTGAAATGTGATTATCTAGTTTCCTGAAAAAAAAAACAAGGTTATATGATACGTGAATCATATATTTTATGTTATATGTTCTTTCATCCACAATAGATATACTATTGTTCATAGTTTTCAACTAACTAGAACCTCTTCCCTAAGCTATTTTCTGGCTCCCCGGAATAATTTCCCCAATCTAAAACTATCGCTATTATACTAACGTACCATGTCCCCATACTTGTCCTGAAAAACTAGTGAAACTCAATACATTGGTTTACATAGAAATAGATGAATCATTCAAATAATATAGTACATTTCCATTTCCCCTTCAATTTCAACTATCCTTTATTCCCTAACAAAATAACGATATGTGTTCATCTTACTACAAGCATGACTCTCCAAATAGGGGTATGTACAATAATGCCTCTTGTGGCTTATATTTACACATTGAAAAATATACAATGAAGAATGTACTATGATGGATTCCTACAACCTTGACCTCACTATCCAATGTTTCCTTTTGTGATAACTATCACAACAACACTTATTAACACTATAATATGACTTACTAGTTTTCCATGATGAAATATTCCGGCCACAGTTCAGGTCCACTCATTGATTCTCTTATATCATAACTGTCTGATTCATTACACATTCAAAACTACTTATACTAAATAAATTTAACTACAACCTGAATGTATAGTGAATATCATTTCAAAAAAATTCACTCGGAAGAACCCATCAAATTATAAATTTTCCGCAAAGGACTTTAAATTGGAGAAACATTCAACGTTTTCCATCACTAACATGCTCTCATGTTCCGGATTCATGTACTCATAATATTTCTCATACATTAATTTATCAATGTATATGTGTCACAAGACCATATCTACAGTATAGTGCCCCGATAACTTCACCTTATTCATAGCCTACTCTAGAATATCCCACCGATGCTCGGTAGTTCCACATTGCTAATATGAAAAAATCATCACTATTATATTTGCGAGTGTCTCAAGACGCTTAATGATTTAATAGACTTACTCAATCCAAAACTCTCCTACATAGAGGCCCCCTACCAATTAAATATAGGAATATTTTGTATTGGGAACAGTCTCATTACATTATACATTGTTTAAATGGTGTGATGTTTCACCCTTTTATTGATCACTTGACCCTCATAAATTTTTTGTGAATATGAACATCAATATGATAATTAGAAAACACTCGAAGCTCTAGTTCTTCTTGGTTATGAGAAGAATAATTTCCTACATGATGATCCTCTACTAAAACAAACGATTCATATTCTCCCTAAAAAATGTTTTTTATAAAAATTACTAGAAAAATAATGTTAACCTTAACAGATGTAACGAAATATAGAACCACAACTCCCAGCCTCTTGAAATATGGCATAAAAGTGAGTTAACATAAAATATTAGTTCACTTCATTTCATTTCCATTATAAGATATTATATTATCTACCAATAAATATAATAAAGTAATTTATATATAAAATTTAATATATATTCCCCTATCATGAATAATGCATCTCAATATATTTCTCTACGTGCCTACCATGATGAATCCAGTCTCATCTTGCACTATAATGGGCCACAAGTACAAATATAAAGAAACCATAACCTAATAGCACATGTGAATTAGACTGGGTTAAATAATGTCAATAGAAACAGGATAATAACATAACAAACAATCCCATATTTGGGAATAAGTTGTTTCCCTAGTACATGAGTAAGATAATCCCATGAACATGATCATTACCATTCTCTAAAACATCCTAGAATCCTTTATACAATTCCAAATTGTAATGAAATAGAATGAAAATTCCAACATTCACATCTGGTAATAATTTGTAGGGTCCCTTGATCCATCACCCTCTCCCATTAATTACTATGTAAGTTAGAGTTCCTTAACCACCCTTCCCCTTACACAAGAGGCTCTTGACTATATGTAGGGGTGTGATGATATTGTGGGGGAATATACCAACTTGTAAGAATTTCCAATGCAAATGAAATAAGAAATAAAAATATACACATTCAGGTACATATCATTGCTTAAACAGTATATAATACCAATGGGAATGAAACAGATGAACTAAACAAACCAATAATTATGAACCACAAAATGATGGGAATATATTTATCAATAATTAAAAATGAAATAATTTTTTAAAAAAAATAATGAACTAACATAAAATAAACCCAAATGTCCTAGGTCCTATACTCAATTATTATGGCATCACCAGACTTCATTGCACCACCAATCAATAAATTAGCAATAAGGTCCCTTCCCCATGTTGAAACATTCATCCATGAAATCATATATAGTACCAAACGACAAATGAATATTGAATTAGTAAACCATATTAGGTCATCAAGACCATGTGAAAACGAATATAGTTTGATCATAAGTCTATGAAATACATGATAAAAAGTATTATTAATTAATCAATTTAAATAATCTAAAAGTAAACATAATTTGGAAACATGTAGGAATTCTCTCAAGAATGTAGAATAACAACTCCAACCAATTTCCATATATCCATGGTAATATTAGAAGAACGTATCTTAGCCAACAATATATTAAAATCATATTTGGACTTAGTAGATCCAACTCAATATTAGAATTACTGCAAGGGACTTTGTGAAGCCCACTCAATATAATCATTACAACATGGGTTTGGGAAAATCCATCTCAACGTAATAATTACATAATGAGACTATGAATCTCCTACACAATATAATAATTAAATTGTTGTACAATGAAATTAAAACTAATTATAATAAATGATACACGATATCAGGTAGATCCCAATCAACATAAGGATTATAGTATCATAACGGGATGATGCCACTTAAAAAAAGCTTTAATCACGAGTCTAGCCAAAGCCCACTCAATATTATAATTATTTAATCGGACTATAAGAATCCTACTCAAAATAAGAATTACAACATAGGAATAGGTAAATCACATTCAGTATATTCATTACAATAAGATATTGGGCATACCCCCACTCCATATAATCATTACAAAATGAATCAAAACACATGTCAAAATAATAGTGATATCATAATATCATATTTTATGGAACAATGGTTATTTATGAAAATTACCGTTTAACATTATATTTTAATTTCATTGAATATAAATTTATCAAAATTCATATTGAAAAAATAATATATTTCCATAGTGAAAATAAATCAAGAATGAAACTAAATCTCATTTCATGAAAAACACACTTTAATCTACTAGCCAATTTCTATTATTCAAATGGTTTTCTCACCCATATGTTATCCAAAACCAAGTTCACAATCAATTGAGACCAAAAGTGATCTACCATATAATCTAATATATTATCTAATCGATTAATACACATGTTATATTGACATAATAACAATATAACTCATAATTGATAATTACCAGACCACATGGATTGGTTTTTGATATGTTAACTTTAACACAGAGATTTAGAAACACCAAAAAGGGTAATTCCAATGAAAATAGGGTGGGGGATATCCAAAAAAATAAACCTACTTTAAAAAAATCAATTTTATACTAGATCTAAATTTTGTAAAAAAATTTCCACTATAATGACAGGGAACACTATAATAAATGGAAAACATATTTTGATCAAATTACCTTTGGTAAAATATGGAAATATAACATATGTAATAGTGCGAAGTGTTCCAAACTCTCTTGGATTAGATTATGATTTGAGAAGAATGTGACATAAAATAAAATAATAAATATAATTAGCCACATAGTAACCTAAAAAACAGATATTTCTTATCAATACAAGGCATGTAACCCAATAACGTCATATATTTTATCTTTTTTAGATTTCTATGAAAAACTCATCCCCATGGGTTAATATTCATCCTTATAAACATTTATATAATGTGAATTAAGATCATGTTGTGTAAGCACTTGATAACATGAACTAGTTTAAATCATTTGTCTTACAGCTATATGACATAGTTTAATATGTACATGGCATGTATATGTTCTGCAGATCATTTTTTACCCAGTTTTTAAATAAGGACCCAAACAACATCCAAATCGTTTAAAACAATGTCAAACCAATGTAATCACATTTAACAAATTTATACCAGTACTCTATTAATTACAAATAATCATATATCCTTTATCATTATGTTAATTTTCCCAACAAAATATACATATCTCTAAACTAGATTCACAAAAAAAGTTTAATGAAAAACTCAATGAGGGATGCAATTGAAAAAAGATTGGATCTCACAGTTTAGTTACTGAATGATATTAATTATGTACTATGGGTATATATTTGTAGTTTAAATAGCTGAATTCTAAATTTTCATTTTCTCTTTATTATCTAACTATATTTTTTTGTTTATTTGTTTTGAAAAAATCCACTAATATAAAAACCCATCGCACACTTCATAGATAATTTTATAATTAACTTTATATACTATTAATACCCCTATAAATCTGCAAATGAATTTGTAATGAATTGTAATTTATATATAAATATTAATATAGAAATATAAATATAAATATAATCTAGTTGTTTTTTACACAATTATATTTTAAAATAATACATGATTCTAAACCAAAACATATATATTAAAATTAGAATTATAATAGTTTCCATTTATGAGTCCACATTGGTTATACAAGATCATCAAATATGAAAAAATGACACTAATTAATATTTTTGTTTTTAAAATGTATCTATTTCATAAAACACTATAATTATTACAGTGGTGGTTTAAACAATAAAATATTTTAAAAAATGATTCTATATGTTATCTCCATTATATTTTAAATTAACATGTTTTTCAAATAAATATGAAATATGAGTAATATTTATAAGTTAGAAAAAAAATATAACAGTTTTATGAATATATAATCAGAATCAAGGTATTAATTACAGGAAAAATTTCTATATAATTGTATTTTAATTTCCTTAAAATAATGATAAGTTATGAAGAAAAATTAAATTAAATAACTTCATCAGTGGATTCAATTATTAAATTGTATAGTTTTTATATTCGTTAATAATATTTTAATTTACCTTGGTTCTTAAACATCACAATTTTAAATTATATTTTTAAATATTTTAATGATTCAGGTGTTCTTGAATATTATTTTGGATCTTCGAAAGATTGGGGAAACTATTTTATTTTATAAAATTGTTTTGAAAAAAGAAATTATTGTCATAAAATTTTATTATAAAAGGTTTCTAATATATCTTTATTTCCAATGCCTATTTTGATTATATTTTTTAGATATAGTAAAAAATCTTATTGTGATAGCTTCCCAAGGAACATTTAAATCAATTAAAATTAGTTTAACATGTGAATATATATATATATATTTTGTTTTCTTACTTATAAAAAAGATGTAACGCTATTAAATAAAATAAAATAAATATTAAATATTAACATAAAAAAATTAATTAGTCTATATTAATTAAGATAATAAATAATAATGTTTGTAAACATTAGATGAATTGTACATGGAAATTCATAGACTCGTCTCTTTATAAAAATATTTTTGGAAGTTCACATTTCTACAAGAATACATTATATAATTTTTAGGGATTTAATATGTCCTAGTTTTTAAAAAAATTACAATAAATCAAATACCAGTATTGTTAAATGTATAATCAAATACATTAAATTTTCTTTTATATAAATATTGTTTTACTCTAATAGATAATCATTTAATTATCTAAATCATTTAGATATAAATTAATATAAATTCATGTTATATTGAAAACCCCAATATGCTTTATGTAACATTTAGGTAATGACTATTATTCATTATTTTTTCACAAAAGTATAATATTTTATATTATTTATTACAATTATTTAGTTCATAATGAACTAAAATTACTGTGAAGAAATGTTTTTGATAAACTCTAAATTACTAGATGTTATATTTCTTAATTTGGATGGACATATATATTATAAAAAAAGATTTAAATATTTTAATGAACCATATATGTAATTCTTTGACTAAACATATTGATAAAAGATAAAATGTTTTTTATTTTATAATCAAAATGATTAAATAATATTATAACATGTAGTGCATGAATATAAGTTTGAAAAAAATAAATAGAATATCATTGAATCCAAATTGATTTTTTATAGAATACCTGAGTGGGAGAATATCTTATAATTATCAACATAATTTTTAAAAGATTTAACGTTTTTAATTAAAAATTTTATATTTTAATTTATTTAATTTAAACCATATTTATTTTTTATTGTTTTTTGTCAAATATACCATTGCTCTGGTTAGAGAATTATATTAGATCCCAAATTTATTCACACCCAAATTTATGTATAGATATAATTATAAATATACTATATTAAAAACATTTATTAAAAAGAATATCATATAGGAAAATTATTATCATAAAATATAACAATAATAACTACAAATAAAATATATTAAACCTAATATAAAAGATAAACCCTTCCATATGGAGAAAAGAGACATCTAAAATAATTTTGTTATAAGGACATGTAGAGGAGAGGTATTAATTAGTTTAATTATCATGAAATTATACTTTATTTATCTCTGACCATATATATATAATCCATGACTGAAGAGGTCTAGAGTGAAATTATTTATTTCTTAAACATCAATGGAATATTTTTCAAATAAATATGGTTATCTATGAGACTCTAAAATAATATCATAAAACTACATGCCTAAATATAGTCCCACCTCCATCATCACACAACATGTCTTAATCATATATAATTCTATTATTAATAGATAAACCAAAGTAGAAATTACCAATAGAAGATATTAATTCATAGGATGGGGTGTGAATGTCAACCAAATATAGAATTGAAAGTACAATCTTTTCTATGTTTTATCATCAAAATAGTTATCAAATTTTTCTAAAAAAACTATATTCATCATCACTAAAATTTTCATCATATAATAATTAAACAAAAATTAATTATTATTTAATAACCAATAATAATGTTCCTCAATTAATGAAATCCAAGGGGAAATTTTAGCCATTATACATTTTTCTAATGTAGAGGTAATGAAATATAATATATTAACAACATTTTATTTATAATGACGATGTATTATCACTATCAGTGTGATCATAATAATTGTTATTATATATAATAAAACATAACATCTAAATCAAACACATGATATCAAATTAATATAATTTATTATGTTTTAATATGTGTTATGGATTTATATTTTCTATTATCTGAATAGATAATGCTAAAAAAATAACTCATGCAAACATGATCCTTCACATTATTTGGATATTTTTTCACTTTATGAACCCTACATGGATAGAACCAATTCTTTATTTATTTAATTTTTTATTCAATTTATCCACATCGGCCATATGATTCATATCCATAAAAAAATAATTATTCATAAAATTAATTATACATTTCTACAAATTTATACTATTTAGAAAATATTTTTTAACCAATTATTTTATTTTCTTATAATTTTTACATTCCAAATGTTTAAAATTTCTTATTTATTTTTTTTGAAATACTTTAAATATTGAATTGAAATCACATGTGACTATCTATATAGATCCACTCTTTATTAAATGTATAATAAAAAACAAAAAAATCATGTCTTCAAAACACCATCAATGTCTCACTCTCTCAATTTATCTATATGATTCATGCCTATCAATACATGAAATAGATATGTTACTATTTATTTTCACTGTAACTGTAAAATTTTCATAAGGAAGAAAAAATGGTTTAAATTATATTTTTCATATAAAATTATAACCTATTGATAAATTATCTATGGGTTGACAATTTTTTTATAGTAATATATGAATAAAAGAACCATGATACATCTCATATAATTTTTAAATCCTAGAGAACCTTATATATTATAATTTATAGTCTCTTTATGACCAATAATACTAAAAACATTGTAAAGAAATATTTTTGGAAAATCCCATGAGAACGATGGATTCTTAATTAAGATATCACAATTTATTTTTAAATATTAATAATATTTAAACAAAATTTATTAGATTCATCTATATTTAATTAACTAAATTAATTAGTAATAAACTAAATATAAACAAAATTATGATTGATATAGATAAGGGAATTATTTTTTAAGTATGTATTTCATCGAATATATAAAATATAATAATTCTTTCAAGATTTATAAAATTAATAGTCATAAGACATCAGGACGTATAATGCCTTCTTATTATGAAAAACTAATATTACATACCAATTGTTCCCTCTTTCAAGGTATCATATATTTAACCTAGTTTCATTGTGTTCTTTCTATAAAGTGAGAGGATGTGTCGAGTCGACTCCCACTCCCCCAACTATACTCTTTAATATTGGGGGTGTCACCATAATAAATAACTTAATCGAAAGGTGATTATGGGGTTTGATATTCATTTATAAAATTATTATAAAAATATTGTAATACTATATAATGAGTAATGATTAATGATGTGTCAGGATGTATGCATCACATTAAGCACATAACAACTTTTTATACACATTAATCCACTCATGATCATTATTTAATTACTAATGGATGATCTAGAAACTTATTTAGAATGGATAAAAAGAATAAAAATGGTGACTAAACTATGAATATTAATTGAATTGATATTCAAAGCCTGAATATGAAAACATAATTACACATAGACAAAACAAGACATATTCTATTCAATAATTTGTGTAGTCAAGTCGAGTCTTGCTTTCTCAATCCCTATTTATTTGATCCTCTAAATAGTAAAATACTTTTTCTTTTATTAACCAGCGATCAACATTGGAAAATTATTCAATGAATCCACTCTTAAAAAAGAGTCATCAACATTGAAAAAACATTCAATGCTACTAAGTTGTTTGAAATTACATCATATTTGACTTTATCTACTACAATCATATATCACAGGTAAACAAATTACTAATAATATGGGTTTTATTAACATTTATAGAAAAATAACATGTAAAAAATCTTTTCTCTATATAAAAAATTTGATGACAATGGGTATATTTATCAATTATTATCAAACTAGTGTTAAACTTATGTCTTGTATTAGCACTAAAATGAATGTTCTTAGCACTGATAATAGTTATGTTTAAAAAAATGATATATATCATTAAAAAATATTCTAATATATAAAAATATTTAATATCTATATAAATGTAATATATTTTAGAAAATATTTTTTATATAATAATACATATATAATCACAGTTAATATATTAGATATTTAAGTGAAACATGATAAAAAAAATAATAAAAAAAATATTAATTATTTTTTATTTATTTAGTGTTGATTAATATACATTTAATAAAAATTTGAATGTAGAAAATATAGATAAATTATTAAATGAACTAATATAAGATAAAAATAGGAATTTCACTTCAAAGGACTATAACATTAGTCTAGGGTGTCCTTTTGACCATTAAAATTTTTAAATAAAATATTGATAAATGGTATATACCACAGTTAGCTTTTGGGAGCCATAGTTATCAATATATTGGGCTCAAAAAGGCCCTAAAATCCCTTATAATTGATTTATTTATCAGGGTGATGCCATTTTTTAACAGTTGATGGATATTAATCCTTATTTAATGGATTCTTCTAACATTTTTTTGGAATAGACACAATTTATTATCAATAGGTACACACATGTGACTATTATAATGTTTAAAATTTTTGTCATTTATCATATTTTAATATTATTTGTAATTATATATATGCACATGTATACATATTTGTATGTATTTACACATAAAAAATTACTTTTATAAATAAATATGTATACATATTAAAAAATAAAACAACATTTTAAAAAATATTAACCATACTAGAAAATAATATTAAATTTATTAAAAAATTTATTAATATTTTTAAATATATAATATTTTTATATATTAAATATATATATATATAAATTTTAGTGTGTTTATTTTAACAAACTGATGAATATTATTTTTAAAATCTAATATCAATATGAAAATATTAATATATAACATATGTTAATCAATATAAATTTGCATAATTATTTTTCTACCCACACAAACAGACAGATATATATATATTATAAATGTAGTTATATTATATATATGTATGTTTGTACATATTTATTTATTTATTTATAAACACAAATACACCAAAAAATAATTTATAAATGTATTTATAATAAATCATATAAATATAAATTAATATATGAATATATATACAGATAATGAAATATAACCATATATAGATAAACTTGAAAATAAAGAATGAAGAAACATAATGAAAAGATAATGGTGCAGACGTGTGAGGGTGAGGTCTTGGGTTCAAATATAAAGAGACGCACACATGCAAGTGGGCTTCAAATGAGCGATTATAAGGATTCAATGAAGGGATTAGTGAGCATAGATAAAATATTGGGGATGGGAATATAACATTGATATTGTTTGGTTTTACCTCCCATCTAAATATCACCCATATTTATAAAAATAAAACATTTTATATTTTCTTTTATAGTCTATTTTTTTGATGCTGATAAAAGAGTCATTATCGGAACTAAATAATTGTAGTTAGAGGTTGATTTTTTTGATAAATTATTTTATTGATGATAAATGGTACAGATTAATATCCCTTTTTAAGAAGGGTTAAATGTTCCTTGATTAGTACTTTTTTATTGATGATTAAAATATCCAACTTTTAATTGTGCTGATATGAAAAATGATATTTTAGTTCTCATGAAGGAATTTTTTTAGAACTTTTAAATGATAGTTTTTTAGTAATGGGAGTTTAAAAAATATAATAATATTACATTTAATTAATTATAATAGAAAATGGTAAAATAAAATATCATTCCTTAAAAAGAAAATTTTATTTTATAAAGTAACCCTTCTGACATAATCTCCTATTGTGAATCCATGACCTATATGAAAGTTATCACCCTTAGCTTATACATCTATAGAATTCATTATCCCAATATTATATATAACAATACAAAACCATTGGGTTTCTAAAAAATTACACATCCATGATGAATGGAAATAAATGGTTGTGATTAAAACTTCATTTGAAGATGAAACATTAAAACTAGTGGCTCAACATAAACTAATTGACTATTTATCTAGAGGAATGTTCAACATTAAATTAAATAAATGACTTATAGTATCCTAGATTCTACATTCCCATGAAATATATAGAGAATGAATGATTTGTGATGTTAGGATTCTCTACAACCATATTAGTTTATAGTGGCCACAATGATTCTCATTGGCCTGGTAGTTGTAGTCGAGTGTTGGGTATTAAGGATGCAGTGGCACAAGATATATATGAATAGGAATGCATGGGAACATCTGATACAATGATTTTTATTAGATTCATGATTATTTTACAAAACAGATATTATTATATGGTATTTCTATACGTAGATCCACCTCTTAACTTACTATATTGTTTTTTTGATGGTCACTGATCCCTGAAAGGGTACAAGATCACACATTAGACATATCGTGTCATCAAGAAGGTGAGATTCTATTTCCTGACCAATGTGTAACATATTCTCACACATGTGATAATTTTTATTTTCTATTTTTTATATATTAAATTTTCTTATTTTCTTCAAATTCCATTAAAAGGAATATAAATTATATGATAATTTTCGTCTTATCATAATATGAATTGATATAATTTTTTTCTCAAAAATTTGATTAAAAATATAAAATAAATTAAGAAAATATATGAATATATTATGGTAAACAGTGTATAATAGGTAATTATACTAAATATGTGTAGTTGATACCATTTTTCAATGATAGTAATTTTTATTCCAAATAATGATTATAATTTATATTTTATGTAATCATTTAATATGTCTCTATGGAAATAAATATGGATTTCTACTTTTGGTATAAAAATAGTTTATATTTTATAATGATAGATTTTTTATATATTACTCAGTATATAAAAACGTTATATTGATTTTATTGTTTGTTTTTTGATTATTTAATCACCATGATATAGTGAATTGATTTTTTTAAAAACCAAAAAAAATATTCTCTCTTTAACATTGTGAAATTTAAAAATATTTATAATTAAAAATATCAACATTAAAGAACCCAAAATAAATTAATTAATACATAAAAAGAAAAAATTATTTACATTCTATAGATAGGAGAAATGAAAATGTACAATATCAATGAAATTGTTTATAGAATATGTAAAAATGTGATTATGATTAGGAAAATAATATATATGGATAAAATTAATTATATATTAGGATATAAGTAATTTCTAATCCCCAAAATGTTTATATCATTAATAAAACATTGAAATATAATTAATACGTTGATCCAAAGGAAATTCATTATCAATATGGAAACCACATCATTCAAAGAATCATATATACAAGCTCCAACCTAACTTATTCATTGAAACATTAAATAATATAGATTATCCATGTACATTATCAAAAACAATCTTGAAATATTATAATCATACCATGGAGCTCCAATTCATTCTGATGATCAAAATCTATTATGCTTCATCCCCAATAAATATATGTATAATGTGATTTAAAATGATTTGCCACTATTTTTATCACTCTTTCATTAGAATTTGATCATAATCATTCAATTATGATAGTTCCCATAGTTATTTAATAATTAAATCCGAATAATTTTATGCACTAAGATGACACTAAAAAGTTTGATCTATACATTTTGGAACTATTAAATTCTTAAATATAGATTAATCAATTTCATAAAAAATATAATCCTCAAAACCAAGGTCTTCAACTTATAGGTGAATATCGAAAAAAAATTCATAATGGAATAACTTGTTACAAAATGAAAAACGATTACATAAAACACAATTTTAAGAATCAGAAATTATTATTTTATAAAATGTACATCAAAATTTACAATGATCGAAAATTTACTACGATCCGAATCTGGTCATCTAGAATATATTTTTTATTTTGATAAAAATAGTACAAATAAAAAAATATAACATAGAAAAAATAAAATATTGATTGTATTTGTGATTAATTATTAAGGTGTATCTGAAATTCATTTCAATTACACCAATAACTCAAAAAACTCCCATGTTTTAAATATTTGTATACATGAAAAAGTAGTTTATATGAAATAAGAAACAATAGGTTATGTTATTCCCTAAAGATCATATATGATCTGGTTAAAAACCATATGATGGTAACCATTCATAATATATTAGAATATCAGGCATAAGGAAAAAAGTACAAAATAACTATTCTTCATTTTTTCTAGTAAATTAATCTTCTAGAAATTCCTATATATTGATCAAGATTTATCAATTTCTTAGACTGATCAATATCAATCATAAAATAGGTGAAAACAAGAATAGATATTCTAGAATAATTATCCCAACAAAACTATATGATTAAATTTCAAACATATTTATCTCTTATTGAGATAGTTCTGTCTAGTTCCAATTTTTTTTGGAATCCAATAATTACTTTATTCTCTCCCATCATAATCAACTCAAATAAACTCAACAAATGTTCTAATAAACAACATTCAGTTATTTTTTTGGTGGAAAAAAATTTAAAACATGGGAAACTATTTATATGATAAAAATGAGATTAAATTCATTCATGATAATATGAAATATACATATAATTCCATAAAAAAATTTAATTAAAAATAATTATATTATTTTAAATCATGCTCTTAAAGAGTGTTCTAGTATTTTAGATGTCAAATTATGGTTGGAAGTTGTTTTTGAAAAATATTATAATAAATGTTAGGGGTTGTTTAGTATAAAGTTTTTATAGAGAATGAATATAAATAGAGAAACTCCTTAAATATATTTTAAATAGTTTGAATTCACTATTTTTATTAAAGGAATATAGAATTTGGATTGATTCAAGTATATAAACTAGAGATTTTGATTCAACATAGCCTATATTCATTCTTTGTTATAAACATTATCGAAATATATGCCTTTATCAAAATTATCATTTCATTTTCATCATAATAACATCATATAGTTCATTTATCACCTATATCAGTATAAAATTATTTTTAATTATCTAATGTCTCAATAAAGTTCTAATCAAATTAATTATTATTTTCATTCATATAAATATTCCATTTATCATTATAAAAGTAATTATCATTAATTGTAGTTTGAAGTTGATTTATAATGGACAAATGCTCACATTTATTCCGTTATTAACATGTCATTCTAGACAAATATTTTTTTATAGTAATGATATTTTCAAAAGGATTAATAAAAAATCGCATGTGATTATGTTTTATTGAATATCAAAGACATACATGTAGCTTTTCCAAATCATACTAGTAGTTTTATTGGACTAAAATTATATATATTATATAACTCTAAAAGTACAAACTTTGAAACTCTACCACAATATATAATGCTTCAATTATGATTCTCACTATATATGTATGGATTAATGTCTCTATAAGAGTTAAAGATATATTTTATTAGATTATTCTTAAAACCATTCATAGAAATATTATCTATGATATCAAAATTTTATTTTTCAAATCTTATATCAGAACTAAATGAATAATTATATACTATTAAAATATTTCAATAATCGTGAATGTAAAATTCTCATGGTTAATTGTATGAACAATATCTTTATTATCTGCAAATTTGTTGTGAACTCAATCTGAACTACTGACTATTCATAATTCATTCATAAGCTTTATAAAATAACCCTAAATAAATAATTAAACAATTCACTTATAGTTGGATTAATCCTAAAACATAAGTACCATATTAATTTGATGTCTCTATATAGATATATACATAACCAATTCTTTTATTAGACCTAGAACATTCTCTCCAAAATTCACCTCCCTAGTCATCTATTTTCATATATTAATAATGTTCACAATGTCATTGGTCATGTTCTCAAGAAAACTTTTATCCACATAAATTTTGTTTTAGCTGCTATTAGTAGTCCATTTTTTCTAAAATTAATGATGATAAAATTTTGTTACAAAATCATCTTTGGGTATAAATATATAATATTACATGTTATACGATGAAAAATATGAAGATCTTGACATATTTTAATTGATACATTCTCATTTTCAATATAAAATGTATATTTTCTTAATGAATAAACAATTTTATAGGATCATCCATTCATCTAGTAATATCTTTAATGACACATTGTATAGAACAATTTTAATTTAAAAAATTAGTTTTTTTACCAAAACTACCTTTTCATTAGAAAAAGAAAAATAAATAGAATATTTCTAAGATGGTTTCAAATAGTATATAAGGTTATAAAAATTTACTTTTTATATATTAAAGGGAATGTATCAAATGAATACAGTCAAATTCACACATATGTTTTATAACTATATTTATACAATTTTAATGTGTTGAAAGATTAAAATATTTGGATATCAACTCAAATGTTAGTTTTAGAATTCTATTATTAGATTATGATATTTAATCATTTTCTTGATCATAATTTCCCAATAAAAGGTTGTGCATTTTAATGAATTTAGGTATATAATCATTTAATTCACTAAAAAATTGAATACCATCATAATAATACAATGTATAAAAATAAATAAATTTTAAAAGCATTGTTTATAGAGACCCATGAAAGACAATAGTAATAAAAAAGATTCATTCTAAGGGACCAGGGAATTGAAAGTTTCGATCTTATATCTATCATCACTAATGTAAAAACAATTTAATTTTTGTCTTATCTCATAGAATGGTAATATATAGATTTTACTTCAATTATTATGTGGGTTTGAATTGTATATTTTATAAATATATAGAAATTTTTCTGACATAACTATGATATTTTCTTAATATATATTTCACATAATATTTGTGTAATAAAAAAGTGTAAATGAATAAACTTTTTATGCAAAAATATTTTACAAAATTAATAAAATTAAATTGATAAATATGAATAAAAATAGCATTAATGAACTTAATAAAATGTATATGATTTATATAATAATTGTTACACCCCAAAATGCTATTATAACTAATACTCAGCCCATGCATTCACACGGTGCTATAAAAAAATTCTTATTTTCAATAATAGAAGTCAAATTTTCAAATTAAATAATTAATATTAACATTTCATATATTTTAAAATAAAAATCATTGGTAAATAATAATGGAATAACAAGTAGGAAAATTGTTGAGAAATCATTAAAAAATTGTAAATATTTAGTTTAATTAATATGGAATAAAATTTTATATTGGGCCTTCATGCTGGAAAAATCAATTCCATAAATGAAAAAATGATTCAAATGGATAACTCAAATCATTATCACTATAATATTTAATATTGTTTTCAATTTCATGTAACTGGAAATAAACAAATAAAAGGGATGAATAATCAATCTTACCTATGATGAAGTAAATAGAGGTGAAGGGTCTGACATCACCTTGATGGTCACCCGAGCACCTTACATCACAACACAAAAGATATAACACCTACTCACCATTGGTCTCCACTTAGGTGGAATATAATCCACAATATATAAAATTAGTGTTCTAGTAGCTTTATAGACCATAGTTCTCGATGATACATCATGATACGATGGTCGTTTCACCCATGATGGAAGACATGGGCTGCAAGTGGATTTGCTGTAACATATTTCCCATAAATTATTAAATAAATGAATGTTAATAAAACATGGTAGTATCAATTAATTTATTCTTATTGGATATGTACTTCACATCAATAAGAACATGTTCGATATATATAGCTACTATGCTAAAAATTAAAGGAGATAGTGTGATCACAAATAAAAACAATTTTTAACTACTAACATAGAAAACAAATATCATCCAACCCTTATTATATTAATTGTATTAAATGTGATTGAAAATCAATAAATTATATATATATATATATATATTTCCACATGGACATTGCATGATTTAAATTATATGGGAGGGAGGGAGAGATAATGTTATCTAGTTTATTGTTATGACCTCTCACAAGCTCTTCCTTATAGACACCCCCTTCTTATGAACAGAAATATGAAGAAAATGAAAAAATAAATAAAAACCCAAATATATTCTACAATAAAACTGTGCATGATCATCTCAAAACCATATACACTACATACAATAATGTTTCATTCAAAATATAGACCAAAGTTTATTACTAATAATGTCACTGTCATGGGATTGATCATATTTCATATACAAAAAACATGTAATAAAATAAATGAACAATTGATCTGGGGAAATATTAATGTAAAAACAATGTAATGATCAGAAATTATATAACATATCAATTGACACCGAAGAAAATCTAAAAAATAGCTAGTACATCTCGATAAAAATAGATAATCAATGGGAATAAAGGATGATTGAATGTGAGGTTTATATGATTGAATCAGTTAAGCATGGTCAAGTGTTAAACCATTGTATAGAATATTGAAATATGTTTCTTTTTTCAGTATATTTATATTGCATGAATATGGGGGGTTGGGTTCCAAATACATATCAATTTATACATGATCTAAAAATTTATTCATGTATCTGAACTTATACACTATAATATTTTTTTTATTGCATGTACATAATGTTATTAAAATTAAATATGAGTAAATTGGAAGGTGTAAAGAGGCCATGATGTTAATTTAGAAAACTAAAAACCTTGAAAGAAAACTGTTTAAATAATTTATCTCGATTTCCTTTTTATGGATTATGATAAACTATGGAATCTACGTTATCCATTCCAAAATTAGGAATAATGAAACATAAATATATATTTTTCTCAACCATTATAATAACTAATTTTTTTTATTACATTAAAATTATATTTTCTCCAGTTACGCATCATCTATAAGAACCCAAAAGAAGTTTTATTTCATTGAAAGATGCTTCAATGATGACTGAAATTATGGTTTTTTTCTATGTGAATATCCCTACGGCTAATAAATTATAACGTGAATATCATTTACCATTTCAAAATATGTACATGTACAAAATTTAACTAAACCAACTCATAAATTTCTTCAGTAATACTTTGAATCCATCATTAATTATGGAACTATCTGTTATTAATGTGACATTGAACTCATAAGTGTTTCAAATTTAAAAATAAAACTATTAGTTCTCACTAGATTATAAAATGCATCTATAAACAATTTAAAGGGATTTTTTAGGTTATATCTCATTGAAATATCTTATAATATATAATTTTAAAAGATTATCCATTAGACAACTCATAATAATCCATTTATAGAATCTATTTGAATCTAAAATAGTCACCTTCAGATTTCATTCCAAAATTTACACTTACAGCCAAAAATTTAAATAAATTCTTCTTATTTTTATAATTTTTACTCTTCCATTACATTTTTTTAATACCCCACATGTGTTCTCTCCATTGTTTCAAATAAATAAAAAAAAGGGATTTCTCTTTTTTTCCACCAACACCTACATAAATAACCATGAATCAGAGTATATTCATGATTAAGTACTAGTTTTATAAAATAGGCTCAGACAATCTATTGAAACATTTATATATAGTAACTATGGTGAAACAATAATATTGACATTCAAAATCAATATTTGTGGGAGTCCATCTCCATGCCTTATTACACTCATTCCAACCACCAACTATGGAAATGCATTCATCCATCTACTATGATCAAAACATCATCTTCTCTTCCTCCCACTATAATCTCATTGCTTCCACCAATATTCATATTATGGTTCTCTAATCAATTATTTTCTACCCAAACCATCTTTATCCACGTAGAATATGTACATAATTATTAAAAATTAATTAATTTACAAGATGAAATTTGTTTTTATCAACATTCAATAATTATTATGCTGTTTGATGTTTTTAATGTTGACTGTGATTAAAGACCACAAATCCATACCTCATATTTCTATAAAAATAATTCATATGTTCTAGGAAAACATTTACTAAAAACCTTCATTTGGTTAACATAGATTTGTTTTCTCTTAAGTAATAAAATAAAATTAATGGAATCAATACAGCTACATCAAAATAGAGAATCAAGGTGCATATGATTTTTTCAAAAAGTAATAGTTAGAAAAACAATACAAAATATAAAGTTGTTATCATAATATTATGAATCTGTATTAATCCAGAAGATAGAGACCAAACCTATAGTGTATGTATCTTCTCACTCACAAATATCTAGGGGTGCCCATGTAAAATACCTTATTTAAAATTACATTTTCAAAAACTCAAATATAAAACCCTTTGTCATAGAACATGTATTTATAATATAAAGTACTATTAAAATGGATACTACCAACTTCATAGAAGTCATCAATCTTGATAGACAGTATGGTATCAAATCAATTTTTATCCCCCAAAATAATTATCAATAGATATTAATTCACTTCATCTTCTCCATAAATGCAATGTAAAATAGAATATTCACACACAAAATGATTTATGGAAAATAATTATTAATTAAAAAAATACACATAACAATGTTTGTTAATTAGGGAAATTTTGGATTTATGATATGTTTAAAACAAATTATAAACTACTTATCCAATGAGCATGACCAACCTGAATCATTGGTGCAGGATTCATGACGTTATACTATAAAAATTTACTACTATGAGTTGATATAAACTTGAGAAGCATTTCATGCCATACTACAATCGCATAAATTATTAAGAAACAGAACAATACCTTGTGAGGTGAATACAAAATTATAGAAAAAATGCAGAGATATATTCATAGAACAACATAGAACAATGTAATAAAAAATGAAAAGTATCAGCAGAATATATTAAATGATGTTATATAGACTATAAAAGAAGAATAGAATTAGTGTACTACTGGTTGATACTGAACGAGACTGAAGGAAAAAAAGTATGAGAAAATATATTGAAACATCACATACTGTTGATGAAAGTATGTATGTTTTTTTTTGAATCTTGATTTGAATTTAAATGAACAGAAACTTTTTACTATAAAGGAGATATAGTAATCCATGAATTTCATTAATGAATTTTAACCATATAATGAAACTTTACATTAAATATATTAAAAAATGTATGAATCATTATATGGAAACATTAATCTATATTCCCACAACTGTGAATCACATTACATTTACTACATAACCTATGATGCGACTTATACTCCACATTAAGTCAACTTATTAAGATAATATAATGTCAGTTTCTAGACATTACAAAATCGTATAATGTATTGTAATGAGAGGGATATCATTTTAGAATTCATAAAATGCATTCTTCATTTAACAATGATCAGAAAACATTAATTGGATATTTAAGGAATCTCCGATAAAGGAAATGAAATAAAAACCATTTATATGATTCACTTATCCTTTACAGAATAAAAAATATTATGAAGGAAGAACATAAATAATGGATTAATGATGATATTTGTGATCCATACTTGACTCTACTTTCTATGAATGAAAAATACAACCTTAGCAATGAATGTATCTAGTATGTTTTTAAAGGCATGCATAACTGGGAGATGCATGAATTTATCATAAAATAATGCATTAGTATATTTTTACATATGACTCATTTTCTTATGTATTTAGTGAACAAAAACAATATATATTGTATTAAATATTGAATAAAATTGAAAAATAGTGAATCAATACATTTCTATAATTAAAACAAATATATATATGGAAACACTTATGTAGTAGAAACATAAAATTTTAAAAAATTTGAAAACTAATAGTGAATACAATATCAAAAATTGAATAGAAACACATATATAGTTGATTCAATTTTCATTTAATGTAATATATTAATAATTAACATAGAATATCATTCCATCCTTGAACAATTAGTGAATGTAACATACTAATTTAATCTTGTATACAATGTATTCAAGTCATTAAAAATGCACAACAAACTGTAAATTAATAAAAAAATATACAAAGAAAAAAATATTATTACAACGAACAAAATAAATTAGAAACACATAAAAAATTATTACAAAGAGAGATAAAATACCCATAATATAAGGCCCCAGCATTAAACCTTACTTAATCTTGAGTTATTACAAGATTACACATTGAGGATCTTTTCAGGTTTAGAGTTTTAGAGAATTAGATCATGAAACTTCCATTACATTCCACATTTAAACAAAGTGGTTACAAAAAGATAGTATTCATTCTTCCCATCAACGGAAACATATTGAAAATAAAACATGGATTCTTTCTTGACACATCCTTGACACTATCATCACATCATGTACCTTTCCCTTGACCTGTGAAAAACATTTCAAAAACATGGGATGAGCGTAAAAAGCTCAGTAAGGGTTACAAAAATATGGAAAGGAAACATGAGTTCATATATACATAAGAATGAAATCATACTTTACCCATAAAACATAGGCATATCAAATCATGAATAAATCATAGAAAACATAAGACATAAAGGTAACTTGAGGCATTCATAACATTCTTACGTAGGGAGTAACCCTCTTGGTTAAGTTTGGAATACCCATCACAGTATATTCCCTAAATCTCTTCGGAGAAACCTTAACGTTTCACTCCTTCGCGTTACCCAATGCATTGGAGAGCTATATCGGGCTCACCCGCCCTTAGTTTATCACGGAACCACCCGTTCTTCATAACAATGCCCAAGAACCATAACATAATCATATCACATAAACATGAATAAAGGAAACATAACATTTCCATATTTCAATCACAATATAACATTTTAGGATATTGAAATAATGAATCCATTCAAAAAGAAACCATTTCCAAAACCATTTAAAACATTTAATAAAGAGATTTTTGAATCAAAGTGTCCCATACCACCTTGAAGCTTTTAACATTTTAATCCATTAATATCCATATAAATAAATCCTTAAAACCATTTTGAAAACATGGATATTAATAAGAACAAATAATTAAAACATTTAAAACGATATTTTGGTTAAAGGGGTTTTACCAAAATTAGAGACACTTGAATACAATAATCGAGGAATAACATTTAGTCAGAATTTTATAATATCATGAGAATAAAAGGATTCATGATATAATACTCCAAAGGACAGTATATACACCATATAAGAGTGAATTGGTGCATAACAACAATAAGCCCTCAATAGAAATGTCAAATGTGATGAAATCCCTTATAAAGAAGGTATCCTTAAATTAAGGACAAATAAATCTCAAAAATATGTGTGACAAATATATATACACCCAGTATAAGTGCATATTAAGTGTAAAACAATAAAATTTCATTCACACATATTCAATGACTACAAGTTGAACCCAAAGAAATCAAAATTGGGTTAAAAAGTTCCCTTGACAGCCTAACGGCATCACATCAAAAAGAGTTGATGAGAGATAAAAAGTGTATCTCATCACTTGGGCATAAAATTTACATCAATAAGTATGTATGAGAACATATCCCAACATAAAAATATGTAAATTAAAAGACCCAATAAAATAAGTCTTTTAAAAAAGAGGAGGGTGAAAGGTTCCCTTACCGACTTGGGTATCTTTCAAAACATTAACCCCATGAAAGAAAGAAAATAGGTCATTGATGTAAATACTAATAAACGAAAGTATATTACACAAAGAGTAGAATAATGGGCAGTACATACACCACTCAATGGAATTTGTGGAAAATGTAGCATAAATCTCACGGGAATAAAAGTGAGATGAAAAATCCCTTACGAAAACTCGGCAGCCTAACGGCGCCACATAAAACTTCCAAAATGGATTGATGATATCAAATAGAGTATCCCATCATATTACAATATAATTTAAATCAAGAGGAATATAAAAGAAAATCCCCCAACATAACAAATAGGAGCTTAGAAGAAGTGACACAAAGGAGAGTACTTAAAAAGAAAGAGAGAGGTTAGATCTCTTACGAAAGTTCGGTAGCCTAACGGCGCCACTCAAAACTCCCAAAATGTATTGATGAGAGAGAATAGGGTCTCTCATCATATGAAAATAGAAATTACAGTAAATTTAATATAAAAGATCATCCCAATAACAAGAAATATGAGCTTGAAAAGGAATGACATAAAAGTGTAGACTTAAAAAGAAAGAGAGGAGTAGGATCCCTTACCTCGGGTCCGACTTGACTCGATCGTTCTTTAATCTCCTGAATAATAAACTTGAGTTAATTTCTAATTCATTAAGAACCCTTTTTCAAGTTCATTATTACTTTTATACCACTTATTACCATGTCACAGAAATTATGTAATCATTTAAGTTAATAATATTTGTTTTGCCGATATTTGGTTCTTAAGTCGAAAGTGGTCTTCTTACAATTACATGTTGTTAGTGTGGCAAAATGTTTATTATATCCAGAATTGTATTCATTATGTAGATATCATATATGTAATATATATCCAGTACATGCATGAATTTATAACATTACATAATCATTTAGAGGTAAGAAATGAAATGCACCGTTCATGGAGACGGTAAGCCGTACGTACGCATGAACGCTACTTCCATTTCTATTTCGTATTTTATAGAATGGAATAATAATGATATAAAGTTATTTTACAATTCCAGTATAATATCATATATAATATCATATTTACATCCTTTATACATCCCACATATGGTATTTAACGAATCAAATAACTTTGAGGGGGCGGTAGTCCACACTTCCTTAAATGAAGATATCGCGTATACCCATAATGGAAGCCATAAAGGTAAGACAAAAATGAAAAATACAGAAGCATAAATAAAATATAAACATATCATATATCATATATAAAAATAGTGACATCATAATGGCCACCTTTGAAGGTGTTAAATCAGTATTGAACAATCATCGTTTCGGGAGGCAGAATTTCACCATCCACGGAAACCGTATGTTCTTTAACCATTTGATGTAGTTGTGTGAGAGTGTAGCTCGAATAAATCTTATAACCACATCCTAGTATATTGAGGATACTGGTGTTGTTACAAAAGAAGTAAATAAAAAGAGGTTATGGGGTTGGAGAAGCAAAATAAAACAAATGAACATGAGAGAATGAATTACTTTTAAAAGTGTAACTCCTTTTGATTTAAGCCTAAAGGCTTCCTTTGAAAGAATTCTGCCCAAAGGGAGTCCTCTAGGATGAGGATAGGGATTTGGAGAGAGTAAATGGGCAGGGGTTGGCCGATCCAAAGGCTTGAGGAGTGTGTTAAATGAGGTAGAGGTGGGGGCCTTTTATAAGAGGAGAGGAGGGGTACTTTTGGAAAGTAAAGAAATATTACTTTATTTGAAATTTTGTTTCGGTTTTAAAAGGTCCCAAATTGATATAATTCGTGGATAAGGTGATAAGGGTTCGAAATCCACTCATCCAATTGGTTTTGGACATGTGTAGTTCATAGATTTTACATTATCTTTCCATTTTATTTAAATCTTCAAATAATGATGTCATCGCTGCATCATTATTATCTCATAAATAATTTAATTTATGTAATGTCTAAAATTTATAAAAAAAAATACTATGATGTAGGAAATCTTTTTATATTTCCAATGACTATTTATAATCAAAAATCTTATCTTTATAACCCTATGTAAAAATTGTTTTCGTAAAACATATTATGTTTGTGTCATTTTGACTTTTACATTAAATAAAGAGTTATTTATGTCATTTCCCAACCAAAGTGTCTCCATGGGGTCCCCAAGTTGACCCATGGCTTGTATTGGTCGGCCATGACACAACCAATGAGGGTATGACATTTTTCAAGCTCATATTATTTTATTAAAGCATTATTTTTACCATAAACTACACTAATTACCACTAATCGCGATTAAGAACTTAATAAGTTACTATTCACCAAAAAATTATTATAATCTCATTGAACCACATTTTACTTCTTAATGACAACCATGTATGTCGGATTTTTGAAATTCAAAACACAATGATGGAAAAATTTCATTTAAACGAAAAATCAGTCTTTATAAGTACCACTTAGTGGTTTCACTATTCATCAAAAAATTGAAGTTTTTCAGAAAATTACCAAAAATTCACCCTAAGATATATTTGATATTCCGAATTACAAAATGAAGACTATTTTACAAAATTAAAAACATATAAGTCACATTAATTAATTTAATAATTAATTCCCGCTGTCAGAGAAAATAGCGTGTTTTTATAAAACAATAAGTATCAAAAGATTGGCACCAGTTTAAGTCTAATTTCAAAGTGAAATTGATTCCAATGACCACCATTGGATTAAATGGTAAAAATATATTCAGATTACACATTAATACCAATTCAAAAGATAATCTAATCATATAAATAAATTAGATTAAAAAGAGGTTTTGAATTTAAAATACAACATTTTACACTTTTCATTAAAAAAATGAACTTTATCAGAAAGATACCAAAAATTTACACAAAGTAAATTTTGATGTCCCGATTCTCAAGAAGAGTTTTATTTTGTCCAATAGAAAGTATAAGAGTGAAAAAAACTATATTTAATGACAGTTCTCCATTAAAAGGCGATAAGTGAACCTTTAGTGAAAACTAGGGAATATACGCCTAAAATTGAATTCTTTCTGTATTTTAAGCCTTTAGCTTTTATTGGATAAATGTGAAAACATTTAAAAACATATATAATCATATTTTAGTTATTTATATCCATTCCCGCCAATACAAAGGCTACATGTTAACTACCATTTAAAATAATATTATTTTATTATTAGAGTGCAACGTTAGATTCCCAAGAAACTCGTTGTTGTGTGTTGGGTACGCCATCGAGTATTGTGTCCCCTTTAAAGTCATATTAATATTTTATTCACAAATATGGATAAATATGAAAATGTCATATTCTTTATTTACCTGGGGTGTTACATCCTTCCCCCATTTTGGGAATTGCGTCCTCGCAATTTTAAAAAAAATTGAGCTTGGAAACATCCTTGAAAGTCCCACATCGGAACAAAAGTCGGTAAAACAAAAACTTTAAAATAAAGAGAGATAAGTACAAAGGTCACCCGAGTTAACCCATACTAGGATTACAAGTATGAAAATATGGACATGGAGGAAAAAACAAAGGGTCATGTTCTGATGGAGAGTGATAGAAAACATGTTTAGGAGAAAGTTAACCACGAGAAAATCACAAACTTGTGATGGGTTAAACGGTATTCGATTCCCCAGTAGGAAAAGATAATATACAACATTTTTGTTTTAAGTTAATTTTTATTGAGGAATTCATAAGGAAACATAATCACCTATCATGTTTACTCTTATCTTTTACTAGATTCCTTAATCAAACTCATATTTTTTTCCAAAAGACGAGTATTTAGGGAGACTTGTTCACATTAAGAGTACTATAATCAACTTCTAGAGAATCACCTAATCCACCAAATAGAACTATATACATCCCATGTCTTTAGGCTTTAACCAAAACCAAAACCAAAAAGGTTAGTACAAGGTCAGATAATCAAGAAAAGGATAACCCTTTATAAAAAGAAAATCTATTCTTAACCTCCACAATTTGTCCAACAAAACCCAAAGTTCAACGAGGACCATTCTATAATCAATTTGTCCATAAAATTCTTCAAATTAAACCAATATAAGATTGAAACCCAAATATTTAAAGGATTTAGTCACATAATCTTCCAAGTTAAATCGTAACATTTATCTCCAAACAACATTAGTCACTCCTAAAGTCTCGCATTGAAAAGTAATTATCCTAATCACATATCCTCCATGATAGGTTAATCATTTTCATAAATAACCCAAAATCAACTAACTCTTAATTCATAAAATAATATAACTAGAAAGAATCAGTCAAACTAACCAGGGACTTCACGTAGTCCAGTGGTAGGCGATAAATACCAGTCGCACTTTGGTTGTGGGTTCGATTCCCGCATCTTTGTCCGACGCGATGGGTAGTCACACGGTCTACGTGTTGTCCTTTTTCCAAAACTATATAATTCTTAAAACATTCCCCAAAATGAGATAAAATCTTCAAGAATAATCATAACATATTTTAACCTCAAGTTTATCTCATGCCCTTCATTTTCCATCATAACATATAGTAACCCATAATTACCTCAAAAGTAAGGATCATATAAACACTAATGGTTACCTTAATAATTTTTACATGAATTTCCACATTGAGTTGGCCATCTCATACATGATGCATTAGAGAACTCACCAAGGTTGAAGTGGTTGGTCATGACTCCTAGATAGTTGGTTTAGAACAACCATGAGATTCTTCATTGAATCCCCTATCTCATCCAGTCTCTTAATCAGAGAACCACCACAGTTTCCTTCAAACCCATTGTCACTTTGGTGCCTGCTAGATCCAACTATTTACTAAAACCAAAAAGTTCAATGTGAGTATATCAACAAAACCATCATGTACTAATGAGGAAGGTAAACACTAAGATATACATACTCATTCACTTTATCTAAAATTAGGACTCTTTCTGAAATCCTAACCATTATGGTAATGTCACTTATGCTTAAAGAATACCCTAACCTCTAAAGTTATCTAAACCGACCTTTGATACCAACTATAATGCCCCAGCCTTAAACCTTACTTAATCTTGAGTTATTACAAGATTACACATTGAGGATCATTTCAGGTTTAGAGTTTTAGAGAATTAGATCATGAAACTTGCATTACATTCCACATTTAAACAAAGTGGTTACAAAAAGACAGTATTCATTCTTCCCATCAACGGAAACATATTAAAAATAAAACATGGATTCTTTCTTGACACATCCTTGACACTATCATCACATCATGTACCTTTCCCTTGACCTGTGAAAAACATTTCAAACACTTGGGATGAGCGTAAAAAGCTCAGTAAGGGTTATAAAAATATGGAAAGGAAACATGAGTTCATATATACATAAGAATGAAATCATACTTTACCCATAAAACATAGGCATATCAAATCATGAATAAATCATAGAAAACATAAGACATAAAGGTAACTTGAGGCATCATAACATTCTTACGTAGGGAGTAACCCTCTTGGTTACGTTTGGAATACCCATCACAGTATATCCCCTAAATCTCTTCAGAGAAACCTTAACATTTCACTCCTTCGCGTTACCCAATGCATTGGAGAGCTATATCGGGCTCACCCGCCCTTAGTTTATCACGGAACCACCCGTTCTTCATAACAATGCCCAAGAACCATAACATAATCGTTTCACATAAACATGAATAAAGGAAACATAACATTTACACATTTCAATCACAATATAACATTTTAGGATATTGAAATAATGAATCCATTCAAAAAGAAGCCATTTCCAAAACCATTTAAAACATTTAATAAAGAGATTTTTGAATCAAAGTGTCCCATACCACCTTGAAGCTTTTAACATTTTAAACCATTAATATCCATATAAATAAATCCTTAAAACCATTTTGAAAAAATGGATATTAATAAGAAAAAATAATTAAAACATTTAAAACGATATTTTGGTTAAAGGGGTTTTACCAAAATTAGAGACACTTGAATACAATAATCGAGGAATAACATTTAGTCAGAATTTTATAATATCATGAGAATAAAAGGAATCATGATATAACACTCCAAAGTACAGTATATACACCATATAAGAGTGAATTGGTGCATAACAACAATGAGCCCTCAATAGAAATGTCAAATGTGATGAAATCCCTTATAAAGAAGGTATCCTTAAATTAAGGACAAATAAATCTCAAAAATATGTGTGAAAAATATATATATATACCCAATATAAGTGGATATTAAGTGTAAAACAATAAAATGTCATTCACACATATTCAATGGATGACATATTCAATGACTACAAGTTGAACCCAAAGAAATCGAAATTGGGTTAAAAAGTTCCCTTGACAGCCTAACGGCATCACATCAAAATGAGTTGATGAGAGATAAAGAGTGTATCTCATCACTTGGGTATAAAATTTACATAAATAAGGATGTATGAGAACATATCCCGACATAAAAATATGTAAATTAAAAGACCCAATAAAATAAGTCTTTTAAAAAAGAGGAGGGTGAAAGGTTCCCTTACCGACTTGGGTATCTTTCAAAACATACACCCCATGAAAGAAAGACAATAGGTCATTGATGTAAATACTCATAAACGAAAGTATATTACACAAAGAGTAGAATAATTGGCATTAAATACACCACTCAATGGAATTTGTGGCAAATGTAGCATAAATCTTACGGGAATAAAAGTGAGATGAAAAATCCCTTACGAAAACTCAGTAGCCTAACGGCGCCACATAAAACTTCCAAAATGGATTGATGAGATCAAATAGAGTATCCCATCATATTACAATAAAATTTACAGCAAGAGTAATATAAAATAAAATCCCCCAACATAACAAATAGGAGCTTAGAAGAAGTGACACAAAGGAGAGAACTTAAAAAGAAAGAGAGAGGTTAGATCTCTTACGAAAGTTCGGCAGCCTAACGGCGCCACTCAAAACTCCCAAAATGGATTGATGAGAGAGAATAGGGTCTCTCATCACATGAACATAAAAATTAAAGTAAATTTAATATAAAAGATCATCCCAATAAAAAGAAAGATGGGCTTTAAAAGTAATGACATAAAAGTGTATACTTAAAAAGAAAAAGAGGAGTAGGATCCCTTACCTCGGGTCCGACTTGACTCGATCGTTCTTTAATCTCCTGAATAATAAACTTGAGTTAATTTCTAATTCCTTAAGAACCCTTTTTCAAGTTCATTATTACTTTTATACCACTTATTACCATGTCACAAACATTATGTAATAATTTAAGTTAATAATATTTGTTTTGCCGATATTTGGTTCTTATGTCGAAAGTGGTCTTCTTACAATTACATGTTGTTCGTGTGGCCAAATGTTTATTATATCCAGAATTTTATTCATTATTTAGATATCATATATGTCATATATATCCAGTACATGCATGCATTTATAGCATTACATAATCATTTAGAGTTAAGAAATGAAATGCACCGTTCATGGAGACAGTAAGCCGTACGTACGCATAAACGCTACTTTCATTTCTATTTCGTATTTTATAGAATGGAATAATAATTATATAAAGGTATATTATAATTCCAGTATAATATCATATATAATATCATATTTACATCCTTTATACATCCCACATATAGTATTTAACGAATCAAATCACTTTGAGGGGGCGGTAGTCCGCACTTCCTTAAATGAAGATATCGCGTATACCCATAATGGAAGCTTTAAAGGTAAGACAAAAATGAAAAATACATAAGTATAAATAAAACATAAACATATTATATATCATATATAAAAATAGTGACATCATAATGTCCACCTTTGAAGGTGTTAAATGAGTATTGAACAATCATCATTTCGGGATGCATAATTTCACCATCCACAGAAACCGTATGTTCTTTAACCATTTTATGTAGTTGTGTGAGAGTGTAGCTCGATTAAATCTTATAACAACATCCTAGTACATTGAGGATACTGGTGTTGTTACAAAATAAGTAAATAAAAAGAGTTTATGGGGTTGGAGAAGCAAAATAAAACAAATGAACATGAGAGAATGAATTACCTTTAAAAGTGTAACTCCTTTTGATTTAAGCCTAAGGGCTTCCTTTGAAAGGATTCTGCCAAAAGGGAGTCCTCTAGGATGAGTAGAGGGATGTGGAGACAGTAAATGGGCAGGGTTTGGCCGAGCCAAAGGCTTGAGGATTGTGTTAAATGAGGTAGATGTGGGGGCCTTTTATAAGAGGAGAGGAGGGGTACTTTTGGAAAGTAATGAAATATTACTTTATTTGAAAAACAAATTCGGTTTTAAAAGGTCCCACATTGATATAATTCGTGGATATGGTGATAAGGGTTCGAAATCCACTCATCCAATTGGTTTTGGACATGTGTAGTTCATAGATTTTACATTATCTTTCCATTTTATTTAAATCTTCAAATAATGATGTCATCGCTGCATCATTATTATGTCATAAATAATTTAATTTATTTAAAGTCTAAATTTTTTAAAAAAAATACTATGATGTAGGAAATATTTTTAGCTTTCCAATGACTATTTATAATCAAAAATATGAACTTTATAACCCTATGTAAATTTTTTTTTCGTAAAACATATTATGTTTGTGTCATTTTTACTTTTACATTAAATAAAGAGTTATTTATGTCATTTCACAACCAAAGTGTCTCCATGGGGTCCCCAAGTTGACCCATGGCTTGTCTTGGTCGTCCATGACACAACCAATGAGGGTATGACATTTGTCAAGCTCATCTTATTTTATTAAAGCATTATTTTTACCATAAACTACACTAATTACCACTAATCGCGATTAAGAACTTAATAAGTTACTATTCACCAAAAATTTATTATAATCTCATTGAACCACATTTTAATTCTTAATGACAACCATGTATGTAGGATTTTTGAAATTCAAAACACAATGATGGCAAAATTTCATTTAAACGAAAAATCAGTCTTTATAAGTACCACTTAGTAGTTTCACTATTCATCAAAAAAATTGATGTTTTTCAGAAAATTACCAAAAATTCACCCTAAGCTATATTTGATATTATGAATTCAAAAATGAAGTCTATTTTACAAAATTCAAAACATACAAGTAACATTAATTAATTTAATAATTAATTCCCGCTGTCAGAGCAAATAGCGTGTTTTTATAAAACAATAAGTATCAAAAGATTGGCACCAGTTTAAGTCTAATTTCAAAGTGAAATTGATTCCAATGACCACCATTGGATTAAATGGTAAAAATATATTCATATTACACATTAATACCAATTCAAAAGATAATCTAATCATATATATAAATTATATTAAAAAGAGGTTTTGAATTTAAAATACAACATTTTACACTTTTCATTAAAAAATGAACTTTATCAGAAAGATACCAAAAATTTACAAAAAGTAAAATTTGATGTCCTGATTCTCAAGAAGAGTTTTATTTGGTCCAATAGAAAGTATAAGAGTGAACAAAACTATATTTAATGACAGTTCTCCATTAAAAGGCGATAAGTGAACCTTTAGTGAAAACTAGGGCATATACGCCTAAAATTGAATTCTTTCTGTATTTTAAGCCTTTAGCTTTTATTGGATAAATGTAAAAACATTTAAAAACATATATAATAATATTTTAGTTATTTATATCCATTCCCTCCAATACAACGGCTACATGTTAACTACCATTTAAAATAATATTATTTTATTATTAGAGTGCAACGTAAGATTCCCAAGAAACTCGTTGTTATGTGTTGGGTATGCCATCGAGAATAGTGTCCCCTTTAAAGTCATATTAATATTTTATTCACAAATATGGATAAATATGAAAATGTCATATTCTTTATTTACCTGGGGTGTTACACATAAAATTGTCTATGGAATCATTGATACATAAATAGTGACATAATGAATATTAAAATAGAAATCTTACTGGGAACTCACAGCTCTTAGGAGGAAAGGATCAAGGAGACGTTAGGGAACCTTTTTCTACAATAATACCTACATTAATTCCAGGGATTTTTTTCATACATGTAAAAAAATAGAATAATATTCACTTAATCAGACCACAGATCATATCATTTGGATCATAACATATTTAAATGGGATAAAATATCACACTAATAGACATAGAGGGTAATAACCAATGCACCAATCCATAAGAACATGAATATGTATATTACCATAATCATTAGAGTGGTTATATCATTGTTAAACCTATCCACATAATATAAAACAAGTTTAGGGAAAAAATTTAATGACTAAATAAAACAAAATTTTTCATTTAGTTGTAGATTAAACAAATAAATATTTAAAAATAATAATTACAAAAAATAATAAAATTTTATCTCGCATCAATTTTCTTGATAAAAAAATGGAGTAACAATATATAATAGAGAAAACTTAATTATAAAAAAACAAATAAAAATATTAAATGAAAAGAAAAAATAAAATAAGCCAACCATCGCAAAAAAATAGTGTTGTGAACTCATTTAATATAAACAATATTAAATGAACTAAATGCTTATAATATAATTAATTAAAATTAAAAAATTATTATTATGGGAAGCTCGTTTTTATAGCTAAAACCATATAAAAGAAGTGTAAATCCTCCACATTTCTTATTTAGTTTTAGTTTAAAAATATAAATGATAAAAAAAATTATAATATCAAAAAAATAGAAGAATTTATATGACCTATATATTTGTCATAAAATGCTATCATGGAAGTATGGAATTCTGATACCTATATTCTAATGAAATGAATAAAAATAAAAAAATAAAAAAATAAAATTACACAAAAAAACTACCTGAAAATATTATAATATGATGTGATCTCAGAGAATATCAATGGAATGAAATGAATTTAGTGTTTCTTATCAAAATTGTTAAAATTAGAAAAAATAATTAGGAAGGGGAGTTGTTTTTTCATACGTGAAACAAACTAGAAGAACAATCATTTCTTGAGACCACATATAGTATCCTATAGATCATAAGATATTTAAATTGGAAAGAAAATCAGACAATGAGATACATGTATAGAATGAATAAATACAACAATCCATAAGAACCTCGAAATGTACAATACCCTGATCATTAGAGATTTATTAAAATTAATGTAACATAGGAAATTAATATAAACCCTTGAAATGAGATGGTTAAAGAAAAAATTGTTGAGAAAAAAGACAACAAGTAGTTGGAGTATTAGAGTATGAAATTTATAATATGAGTGTATCAGTTAATATTGTGTAACTCTAAATAAAAATTGATGTATAAAAGAGAGGTTAAATTACATGTTTTATGAACATACTTGTTATAGATATCAGGATATGTAGTTTATATGAAGATGGTTTTAGTGATGTTAAATGGGTTTTAGAATATGATGGCTAGAAACCCCCACATATGTTGACGGGGAAGGAAATATTGGTTGGATTACAGAAAGGTAAATGAAGTGTAAGGAAAGGGAAATCATGAGATACAATATTAGGTATCTTAGATATACAAAGGTTGATATTAGAAGACGATTAGTGCCAATGATGGGGAGAAGGAAGATATAAAGATGAGGATCCCAGAGTGTCAGATATGGGGAGAAAAAGGGTTGTGTATAGATACAGAGTGCCGAAGGGTGGAGTAGAGATAGGGAATGAAGGTAGACGTGGATGGTAAGAGAATTAAAACGCGTGGCATGAGCGACTAAAAATCTATGGAGAGAGGGGTGGCAAATGGTGGTAAATTGTAGTGACGGACAAAAATAATCAGGTAGAAATGCATATTGCAGATGAGGATGAATATAGAGGAGAACAATGTACCATAGTGAAGCCAACATCAGAATATGTAATTGATATTTTTAACACCATACCATTGGAGTTTAAATTACTATTACTCTTCTTAGTTTTCTTAAAAATAATCACTATGCATTAAGGGAGCATTGATATAACATAAATTTGAAGATATAATGATTAGAAATTAAATTATGAAAGATTTTTATATATGTCTTAGCAAAATCAAATTTATTGATTAATTAACAACAAATATTTACTAATTTTTCAAAAATTGTTTTTGTTTTTTAAAAAATTATTTTTCATAAAATAGTGGGTTCTGTTGAATTTGGTATGAGGAAATTTTAATTAATTTGATCCTATATTTTAAAATATATTAAATAAAGGTAATATAGTTTTGTAAATCATTTATTGGAATTGTTCTTAAGGTTGATTTTATATACTTTTTGAGAAATGGGTGTCGTTTTGGTGAACAATAAAAAATAAGGATAAAAAACAATCAATTTTATGAAATTAAAGTGTCCTAAAAATAACATGAAATATCATGAGAAAATATTATACAAGAAAACAATATTTAATTAAAATATTTTTTATTTAATATAAAAATATTATGTTCACCTTTTAAATAAATTATTAACATTTCCAAAGTCTATGTACAATTTTTGTCAATATAAAAAGTGTTTTTCATTATTTTAAATTAATAATATATTTAAATGGTTACATTCATATATATGTATATATATATTATTTTATAGTTAAATATGTATCTTATTAATTAATATAATTTAATTATTTCCATTAGAATCACTATAATATTTCAATATTATAAAAAATAATTTTCATACTTAAAACATTCATTTTTCTAAAGATAATATTAATTGGGTTTTATACAAATATTTTAAAATTAATTTCTAACACTTCTACCAATGGATTACTTTAAAATGTAGTCTATTTTTTTAATATCCATTATCAATATGAGTTAATAATTTTAATATTATTTTGAATTATATTGATTGATAATAATAAATAAAATATGTTACCACGATTTGGGGTAAAACAATTTAAACTTCGATTAAAACAAGTGATATGGGTAAAAAGATAATCTAAACATTATTAAATTAACGTGTCAATATTAATTTATATAAAAAATTTATAATAATATAATATTTAAAAATGTTGGGACACATGAACATCAAATTATTTTAATTATTTTAATATATCATGTAATTCCAAGTGTGTCATTTCCTTCACATGTGAAATAAAAAAAGATATCATCTCTTATTCACATAGCATAAGCCGAATTACTCAGATAAGGGATATATTATTTTATTCCCAACTATCCTTCCCTATACATTGAGTCTTTGGTATCATAAATAGTCCAATATAAATGGAATAATGTGTATTCTTAATATGTTTTCTAAAGTATTTGTATAAATCTAATCTGAGGGTTTTCTTTTTTATTTCATCTTCTAAATATATAAAATATTTTTAAAAACATTCTCATAAAATAACATATTAATTTTAAATATTCTAAAATTTTATTATTCTTATATAAAAACTCATAGAAAACTTCTTTCCATCCCATAGAATATGGAAACATCACTTGTGTGTATGTGTGGATTGTTGTCTCCATATAACATTGTAATTCATTTTTCATAATTATTTTTCATGAATGGATATAAATGTAATACTAATGAATATATGTGATATTTATGAAATAATTATCATTTCATAAATAAAATATATTAAATTATTTCTTACAATTACACCCATTGAAATATGATTACATTTCTCTTGGTACGTGCGGACTATCACCTGCATGAAAAAATAAAGATCATATTAATTCCTACAATTCTAGGATACCTCTAAATATTTATGTAATTACTATTTATTATATGAATATCATTATTTAAAATACATTGACTATTAAATCATGGAAAATATGAATGATTAGAATCTACAATAAAACATATATATAAATGAAATTGTTTGCAATCAAATACAATGATTTTTATAATAAATTATTTTTAAAACGGTGTTAAAATGTTTTATGTGGGTTATATATGATATTATAATTAGGTATATAGTTCTGTTATAGAATTAATATCTATATAAATTTATTATAAAATTGGTCAAATTGATATACAAAACAAGTGGGGATTAAGGTAAGGGTTTATTTCACAAATTCATCTAAATTTGGGATTGTTTATGATTCTGATTTCATTCGTGGAATTACCTAGGAAATATATATTATATAAAATATACTTTATTATACATTTGATACATAAATAAATTAAATTTTCCTCTATTTTTCCTTTAAAAATGTATGGAATTCTAAGAAATAATGTTTTTGAGAAAAAACTAACTTTGTTTGGCTACTCGTCCATGTATAATTTCTTTCAACGTATATGTCTTCATTAAAAGTTTTCAATAATCTATTTAATTTTATATAATGATTTATTATATAAATTTTTTATAATATATTAATTTTTATACTATTTATTAAAATGAATCATGTAATTTTTTTTCCAAATGAGGAACCTCTTACAGAATGTTTTCGAAAAATAATTATTTTACAGACACCACACAAATGGTCTTTCCTATATGTATGCATATTATTATCATTTTATATTTATTTAACTATTTAATTTTCTTCTATAAAAAATATTCTTAGTTAATTTTAGATTGTTTTAGAGATTAAATATGTGATTTCAAAAAGATAAGGTTAATTTCCAAATGAATTGTTTTTGACATTTTATAAAAGTAATTTCAAAATTTTCAAAATCTATTACTGAATATAATGATTTACAGAGGATATTCTATATTAATTATGTCCACCTCATTTATCTAGATGGTATATGATAATTTTAACTCAGTAATGTGTCAAATATTTTTAAAATAGTTATTCTAATATGGATTATTATGGATTATTAAGTCATGTGGATTCAGTAGAATTTTTTAGTGAAATTATGATTCCATTACATTAATTAAGTGATAGGTGGGGAAAAAAATTTCATTTCCCTTCAATGTATTAGATGGTACCATTTTAAAAATTATGTTTGGTATCTGTAATATGCCTTACCATTTTCTCTATGATATCATTACAATACACCTTGATAATAATTTCTATATTTCTGACTTTATGCATTCTGTCATTATGAAAAAACATGTTGATATCCATGTAATTATTTATATTGTTATGATATAATTTGATAGTTTTCATGCTCATTTAAGTACATATAAGTATTTATTTGATGATTATTTATTCCTTCTATATTATTCAAATGTCTTTTATAATATGGTAGGATCCACTGTACATCTCACTAAAAAGAGAATCTGAGCATATCATTTTATTCTTTTCATTCCCATTCAATATAGACAGCGGAATATGGTTAATATTAATGGATATAAGATATGTTATAGTAATTTTATAATAAAAAATTCATTAATTTATATTATATTTTAAAATTTAATGTAATTATTTTTTTCCTATTTTCCGAGACAACTAATTTATTTTAACTTTTAGGATTAGATATCACATTTGTATTGTATGAAATTATTAATGTATCCATAAAATTTGTTATACTAAATTTGGGGTTGATACATTTAGTATCAACTATGTTTTAGTTGGCCAATGAGAAATTTTTTTAGGAAAATATATATTATAGAACATAATTATATAGGTTATTATTCGGATGAATTGATAAAAAGGATTATGTGATAATATTTTGGTTAGACAAATAATGCATGGTTTCCGTAACATAAAATAAATTTGTAGATAAAGGAAATTGGATTTGACTATGATAGAGATGAACCTAGTTGTAGAATCCAAAAGTATATTTTCTTGAATTTCAATTTTATCAACACTCAGTGAACAATGAGTGGTCCTAAAACTGAGCATATTGGTAGATAGACTAATGGGGTGTGCTTTGGATGAATGATTTGAAATTTATGAACAATTATGAAATATATGAAAATATTTCTATGATTCAATGATGTTTCATAACATGCTAGGATTTTGATTTTTTATTTTTTTGCATAATTCGTTTACATCAACTAGGTAATCCCTTTGATTTGGAATTATACACAATATTTCATTATTTTTCGAACTAATCTATTGTCAATTAGTGTTCTGAAATGATTCCTAATTAAAGGTGTGGAAACACATCAATGAATTTAATATATACAATGGTTTCACTCATAAAGAAGTTTCTAAAAATATTGTTCAATGTAATAATATTATAAAAAATTTGGGGAATGAAATTATTAATAATATTTTTTATATAGGTAATCTAATTTCCAACCAGGATTATTCTATGGTGTTGGACTACATCATACGATAAAAACCACTATCCATTAATGGAACTACTAATATATTTGTAGAAGAACTGTAGATCGAGTCCCATGTAAACATATATCATGATTTTGGATGTAATGAAAAGGAAGTTGTTATTATAGAACTATTTTTTAAATAGTGATTCTAATAAATGGCAAACATTAATTTAGAGTACTACTAAGGTGGAGTATGTAATGCGTATGGAATGGTATAATTATAAGGATATACATATCAAAATATAAATTCCATAGGATAAAAAAGGTCAAATGGAAATGTAGTTAATTAAATATGAAATAAATTGAAAGGGTAAGTGTTTATATGAAAACAAATTTTTATATTATTATAAAGGCCTCCATCAGACTGTATACAAAATCTGGATGGTAATATTGATTTTTTCAATAGTGGCTAAAAATATAATCCATAAATGTGTGTTACTCTATCAAACATTTCAAACATATTATTATATGGTAACATATTCCTTCAGGGTAGTAAGGTAATTCTCCATGTCTTGTATTTTCAAGGTAAATATTGTGAAATATAGAATAGAAGATCAAAATGTATAGAAAAAATGTGTAAAATGGATAATTGAGGATTTTCATTTTAAACATATAATAAATGTGTAATGGGACTCAAGTGTAATTTCATAAATGAAAGGGATTATTAATCATGTTTGGAGTAAATTAAATCAAGAACATTATTATAATGTGTAGAAATAATCTATAATTATCCAATGTTTTTACTATAAGAATATGGGATTAAGAAAAAGAATTCAACATTTGAAAAGGGAATTTACCTCAAAATGGTTTATGAAGGAAATGGAATGATTTTTAAACTAATACAGGTGAAGTTGAAATCTTTTATGATGTCATAGTAGGTACATTAATAAAAAACCCAATATATATAATATGTTACATGATTTAGGATTTATGTATAGTTTTATGAGTCCTATGAATTTTTAATATTAATCTTAAACATCGTGAAAGCAATATCAAATAAAAATACCTAGTGGGAATATATTTTAATGGTAATATAATGTGTAGTATATAATAAGATACAAATATATTATATAGAATAATTTGTTTTGTTATACTAATTTTTGAATTTATCATAATAAATTTTTTGGGAATTAGTTTTCTTTGATGAATTAAGAATTTGTAGATGAAGCATTAGAAAATATTTGTTGAACTATTGCTATTAGTCTGTTTTACATGATTTAATCATCAATATTTCCACTCAATCATTAATCATAAGAATCAAATATGGAAATTGATTATCAAACACAATAAATAAATTTATAATGATTTAAAAAATTAGGTATATTTTAAAAATTTTACCATTGTATAGTGATATAATCTAATAACTCGATGAAATGGATATTGAAATAAAAAAAGAGTTTAATTTTTAATAATTTATGATTAATTGATGGTCTTCTTTATCCCATAATGTTTTTTGAATTTCATGTGAAAAAATTTATCATTATCATGTTATCTCTCACATTATATTATAATTTAGAGAAATATAATTTCCCTTATTAGGTATGTTTTCAGTTCGTTCTATTTTTCTCAATATCAAAGAACCTAATTTTATTGTATTTCTTGAATTAGTTACATTTCAACATCCCCTATTAAAAAAATTTACAACCGATTTTTTGAATGTGTGTTTTCAAAAAATGTATATGAAAATAGGGCCTTTAATAAATAATGTAAAAAATAAAATGATTAAATTTAATTATGTGTGGAGAATGTATCATCTAGAATATTTAGATTAAATTAATACAATTATCGATAGCTTCTTTTAAAAAAAACATGTCTTTTAAGAGAAATATTATATACTATAAAAATATTATTTTTTAAATGCGTCCTATTTATCTTAGTTGATAAATTTTTATGTAGGAATATTAATAATGATGTTATTATTATTTTAGATAATGCATTTAAATAATGTCAATTTATTGATACATTTATAATAAAGTACTTAATTTTATGTGAAAACCAATTACACTTCCTAAATAAATTTTATTTCACTATTTCAGGATATTAAAATTAAATTTAAAAAATATTTTAAATATTAGTAGAAAAAATGAATATTATTTTTGAAATTATCAAGATTAAATCTTCATAAGGTGAGTTTTTAGAATTTTTGGAAAGAGTTGATTTTTTCGTAGAATGGTAAATAATACAAATTTTACAGAAACTCTCACTATAATGAAAATATATTGAAATAGGAATAATTGTATTGATTTTTTTGAATAGAAAACATATATTATTGAATTACTAATTTAAATTTAATTTAAATAGAAAACATTGAAATATATGCTTATCAGTTTTGAAATCTGTATAAGGTTTTTTTCCAAATAAAATCATTTTACTTTATTTTCATTTAATTAAGTATTCCCATCATTCAATTAATTACTATTTTTTAATAATAATCAAAAAAAATTTATTTAATATAATCTTATTAATTTAATTTTAATTATCATTATATTTGTTTCTATAAAATCATTCTTCAACATACAAAACATTTCCCTAAAATAATTTTCATTTTGTTTTTCATACTAATATAAAATATAATTCCAACCACTATTATTAATTGATTCATCTATACTATATTACATATTATTAATAATAGTATATAATATTATATATTATGTTCAACATATTTATTGGTCATAATAAATAGTAAAAAATAAAACTTGTCACACCGGTTGGGGTTTAAACACGTCTATCTGGTGTTAAAATAATAGATAACGGTTAAAATGATAGTTAACAATTAATAAATTAAATTGGATATTTTTTTTATAAATTATCCCAATATTATTATATTATATGTTAATTTTGTTCCAATATCACATGAACACAAATTGTTTTTATTACAATTTTTTGACGTAATTTCATGTGTGTCATTTCCCTCAATTATGAAAAACCACCACATATCCTCTCTTATTTACACATATTAAGCCACATAGAGTGAAACATATTAGAATAAATAACATAAAAAACATTATTACCATCACATATAGTCTTTTCCCAATTAAATTTCGAAGCATCTATGGCTTTGGGTTTAAACCAATGGTTTTTTCCCAAGAAGATGCTTAACTGTTAATCGAGTGTTTTCATTTAATTTCCTCTTATACCACCTTAAATTATTTCATTGTAATGATAATAAAATAATATAATTATATTTAATTCACTAAACTGTTATTATTTTAGTTTGACTACACAAATTCCCCACGTTTCCAGCCTTTGGGAAAAGAAAACTTTGTGCGTGCGTGCGTACAGTCATCCATCTCCATGTGGTTCTATAATTCTTTTACCACATACATTTTACATGTATGGTAAAATATATGAAAAAAATGATAACAGTATATATTTATGAAATAATTATGATAATGATCTTATAATATATCATTAACCTTTTATCCCTTCCACTCATTAAAATAATATAACGCCAGTAACACATATTTTTGGACTACCACATCCATTAAGTGACAATATTCTTTTTTTGTGTCATCCTTTATTATATGATTCTAAATATCTATGTAATGAATATATATTATTTATATGTCATAATTATTAATCATTATATTATATAACAATGAGAAATACTCAGGGACCAATACTATCATACTCAAGCATACAAAAAAATATAATGTTAACAATAAATAAAAATGATTTTAATAAATAATTATCAACAAATAGGTATTGGGATTTATAAGGGGAACATATTTTATATTATATAGGTATATATTATTATTTAATTTATTAATAATAAATTTAACATTATTATTAAATAGTGGAAAGTAACTTGCGATGTATTTCAGACCTGAGGTATGGTTTTAAATCACATTCATATAATTCTTAAAGATTGTATATATATAAGATTATATTGAGGTAGTTATGTTATTATTCTATCTTAATTCACATATCTTATCTTATACCATGTTCATATCTCCAAATTTCAATTTTTTCATTTCATTTTCCTCCCTTCATATAATATGTTTTTGAAATAAATTTATTGAAAAAAATTTACTTTTTCAATTCTATCAGTAATATTTTTCATACATATAAATATTTTATATACAACGTTTTCAATAATGTATTTATAACTTAAATATATTTATTAGTTTAATTTTAGAGAAATATTTTTTTATAAAATGTCTAAAATGTAATATTTTTTTCATTTTATAAATAAAAAAACATTTTAATGAAACTGTGAAAGAATAATAGATTCATCATAATCCACATTAATAGATTTTGTTACAATCATGAATACTATTTTTTAAATATTCCTTCACATGTTTCTATTTATCCATCCAAATTATTATTTTCAAATTATTTTTTAAAAATTTATTATAATGACCCAGAATTTTGGGGGAATTTTTTATCTTAAATACATGGGAATTTTATGAGTCTCTAAAAACCGATGGCGCATGATTTTGAAGCATGGTGTGATCAGAATCAATTTATGATGCTGTTTTTGGGTACGTTTAGTAAACGTACGAGCTAGTTTTCATAGCATTTGAACAGGTTCTCAGAACTAAAATCCTAGGGCACTGTTGAACTCACAGCGCCGATAATCGCTTAAGAAGACTTTCACCTCGAAGGTAGTTGGTCGAGAATAAAAGATAGTTTTGGGGTTTTTAGAGATTGGTTTTAATAAAAGTAAAGTGCGAGGCTTTCTTTTTATTCATTGGTTAAAACCCCCACATAGTAGTTGGTGGTGGGACCACCACACCACAACCTCCCAAGAGAGGTTGTGGTGGTGGGGCCAACCCGAACCAAACCTCATCTTCATATTTAATATGGTGGAGACTACCTGAGGTAAAAACCTCTTGATCTCCCCATTTAGTGGGGAGATACCTCTTGTGATCCCCACATTATAGTGTCAATTCCTCTAAATTAATTAAATGACCACATCAGTTAATTAATTTCTATCTTTTTGAATTATGTGCCACTGATTAAATAATAGGTAAGTATGATTTATTATTTTGGTTTCCATTTGTCTTTTGGGGAGAAAATGGAAGAAGGAACCCATCGAAGAACGTCTTCCATCGACGAAGAATGCTCTAACCAATGAAGAACGTCGACCTTGATCCCGACTTCTAATTCCATCTTCAGAACCTCCTCAACGTAGGACGTGTTTGTCTACAACGAATCGAATTCCTCCTTTCCGCAACTTCGTCAATGATCAATGAACCAAGGTAGGTGTACAAGCTTTTTTAATTGTTGAATTTTCTTCATTTTCCTTCGAGGATTATAATTCGAAGTTGCATGATATCACCCTAATGCGGAGAGTGTGGGAAGAAAAAACGTTGCATGGACCCGCAAAATACATTTTGAAATTTGATGATAAATGCAGAATGAGATCAGGATGAGCGATTCTCGTATACATTGATTGCGGATTGAAGGCAATGTCTAGAGGAATGCGTGGTGACTTCCAAAATGATAATTAGGCCTCTAGAACTAGTCTGGTGACCCACGGAATGTTCATCGATGGATGGTGCAACAACTTTCACTGCATGGATGGTGGTGGCGCAACCGCACCACCGGAGGAGAAACCCATGGCCGAAAGGATGTGGCAGTGCAGTGGGAGCCAGCACAAGAACGATTGTAATAAAAACCAACGGCCCGAGCCTCCAGGTCGCTGGAGAAGGGGCTGCGCAACCATGCCGCGTAGTGGAGAAAAAAGGGGGGGCCACGTCCCCCGGCCACAGTGGTGTAGGGGCGGCCGACGCAAGGCAGTCCGCGAGGAACACCAGTGGCCTGATCCGCCGGGTCGCTGGAGAGTGTGTGGCACAACTACGCTATGTGGGAGGCTTTTAGCTTCTCGGTCAGCATGGAGGAGCGGGACTCCTCGCTGGGTCCCACGTGACGCGGACCAGTGCCACGTGGTGCCGGTTTGACTTCCAACCGAATGTCTATGAAATTTGGGATTTCTAGAGGTTGCGACCTACCCCATTGTCGTGGCTAGGTAAGACCCCACAGGCCGCCAGCCGCGCGGGCCAAACCCAGAGCGGGATGGCCCCAGCATCAGCCGGACTCAGCGCGGGCCGGGCCACCCTCACGAGCCATGCCTCCCCCGAGGACTGGGTCGGACACACAAATAGGGTCAGACCCGTTGACAGGTGCGGACCCTAGTACGGACCTGGGTTGGGCCATATTGGTCGGACCGGGCCAGACCAGTCCCGGACCCATTTGACCTATTACCACTCTTTTTCCCACAACATGATCTACAAACGTCCGATTGACAAACCAGCTATGGAGATGGAAAAATTGGAAGGAGACAGTTCTTTTGGTATAGTCTAATCATGGTTTGGACACATTTAGGGTATGTGCGGGTTTGATCAAATGTAAATCCAATTGGGCCCTTGGAATGGAAATGCCAATAACTCTCAAACCAGGAGTCCGATTGACGCAGTGTCTGAAGCGTTGAGTTTCTCATGACAAGATGGATATTATGGATACATAAACATGGGACTTCGTGTTATTTGATGTATCAAAATTTGTCTTGATAATTGGACCCTCCTAGAATCAAGCATGGTTTGTGCGGAACCCAGGGGTTGGTTGTGCAATGTCTTCTATTCCTGGATCATATGTGGGTTTGACAGCACACAAAAATATTCATGGATCCTATGCGAGTTTGAGACCACTAAAAACTTTTCCTAGATCCTGTGTGGGTCCGAAATCACTAACGAATATTCCCGGATCCATTGGGGTTTTGACAGCACTGATGACTGTTCCTAGATCTGGTATGGGTTCGACAGCCCGGGGGACTATTCCTAGATCTTGTGTGGGTTATACCGCACCGAAGACTGTTCCTAGATCCTATGTGGGTTCGAATGCTTCGATGATTGTTCCTGGATCCTATGTGGGTTTGAATGTTCTAATTTCTATTCCTGGATCCTGTATGGGTTGGACAGAATAGAAAATTCAGTGGCTACATCTGATCATCTCTATCTCTCTGCAAATGTTGTATACATGTGTGAGGTACGTCAGTAACATTGTGTTTTCCTCAGGATTGAGATGGATTACTTAATAACTAAGGTATATGTATAGAAATATACCTAATTAGGGTTATCTGTTGATTTCATACCTTGAGGTTTTTCCTTGATGGATTTTGTGAGACCTTGAGGGTCACGGGGTCCCTACTAAGTATCATTATACTCACCCCTACATGAGCTATGCCCGCACCTCGTTGTGTTGGATTCATACAATGGATAGTGCTGACCGAGGTTGAGTGTACTAGGACTGGACGGTGCCTGAAGGTGGACCTCATGACGAGTTGGTATCGAGAGGATACTGAAGGACCTGGAGTGTTGTGGAGGCTATCTGTACCTACCCATCAGGTAGGATCCTTGGTGGATAATCCAAGAGCTACTTTTCATCTTAAGCTATTTTCCCCTTTTTAGTTGTACTTTTTCTTTATAATTGGGCTTGTATTTCCATCCCCTTTAATTTTTATCAATCCCTTGTTATATAGTTTTTCATAGTGTTTTTTATCCAGCAATGTTCTCTATTGCGTTTGTTTATAGTTATAATGGTAATGCATTCATAGATTTTGGTAATTACGCCTTTAGTGCAACTCGCTAGCCCCTGTCCTATAGAAGGCATGCTTGGGGTAGTCAGGACATGGGCTCCGGGAGATGGGTCATGACAAATTGGTTTTAGAAGAGTTAGTTCTAAAACAGAACATAAGACTCTGATCTTTTATGTGAAGCAATAATGCTAAGTGTATTGATTGTGGTTTTCTATTCAGGGAGTCTAGTATTGGTGCAGCGGACAACGTATTCATACACCAGGACCCTGAATACTGATTTTTGACTCATTGCATGAAAACAATGTTTGCCTTTGTGTTTTTAAGAGTTTTCATTGTGATCTGTCTGAGTCAACTCACCATGTAAGACTTTTTGACAGTGGTACACCTGTGTCTTTACAGGATTCCTCCTTGTAGAAAGCCAGCCTGGGTTCCAAGACTTGTATGAGATGGTAGCCCTCCGAGTGATGAGGCCTTGGTGTAGGGTCATATCACAGTGGAGGCACCAGTGGTACCACTACCCATTGGGCCAACGATGCCACCATCCCCAGTAGTAGAGAGTGCACCCCTCTTGAGAGCGTTACCCGAGTTAAAGTACTAGAGGCCACCAAGTACATGGGCGAGATGGACCCCCAGGCAGCTGAGGATTGGTTGAAGGTAGTGGTGAGAGTCTTTTGACTAGCAGGGAGACTAACAAACCATACAGTGATCCTTGAGGTGAATCTCCTTTAGTCAGAATTAGGTAGAAGGTGGAGCCTGATGCTCTAGGTGCAAGACGAGGTTACACTACTATGTTCAGACTTTGAAAGCCTGTTTCTGGTGGAGTTTTTCCCAGAAACTCTATGAGTAGTATAGATATAGGATCTAATTCCTCTACAACAGGGTGGCATGATGTTGGCACAATACTCAGTGAGGATCACTGACCTCTCATGCTAATCCAAAGATATGGTGTGGGACCCATTCTTCAAGTTTTAGGCCTTCGAGGAGGGGATCAGGGAAGTGATCAAGGCTTAGATGAACTCCCTCAGCATCCTGACGCTAGCGAGGGTGTTGGAGAAATCCCTCTTAGTAGAGAGTTTCTTTGCAGAGCAGTCACCAGTATTGAGACCCGCTAACAGTCATTACGTAGCAGAGTCTTCTGCCGCTGGCAACAGAAAAATGTTGATGTGGTATAAGAGAACCAGACCATCTGATGGATAACATACAGACACAATTTCGGTTTTATGAGGCACTTGAAATAGAGATATTTTTTTAGGAACATGCAGTGTTTCACATGCAGTGGGCGGGGTCACATGGATCGTGGCTGTCTAACCTGCCATTCAGATGATCAACAGACAATTGAAAGACCTCCCAGGAAGATTAAGAGGCTCGATCAAGGTGATCCGCAGGGCACAGGAGGACGCAAAAGTGGATCTGGTTGTGTGTCTGGCGGGGGATGACATTACAAGGTGTTTCAACCACCACAACTAGGAGGTCCACCCTGACAGTACGGAGTAGGTGGATAGGGGAGAGCCCAGCTCTAGGAAGCGGAAGATTATGTACATGGACCTCTGGAGATGATTCGAGGTATGATTTCTGTCTACTCTACCTTAGCTGCATTTCATATAGACATTGGTTTCAGTCACTCTTTCATTGCAACTACCCTCATTCGGATCTTAGAGATTTTGATTGAGAAGTTCGCTCGATCCATATGGCTAGAGACTCATATGGAAGCAGACTCGATGATCACGCACTGGTGCCGACAGTGTGAGCTTACTCTTGGAGGTGAGTGCCTCAGTTGGGATCTATTAGTAGAAGCATCAAGGCTTTGTATAGACTGGATATCTACAGTCCATGCTCAGATCGACTATATTTGGCATAATGTGCAGTGTTTCCGCACTGATGGGTCCAGGTTCAACTTCACCGGTGAGAAGGGAGCCATTTCAGCCCATGATGGACTTACTCAGAGGAGGGTGAAGCCAATCACTCCTTAGTTGGCCTACCATACCCTTATAGCAGTTGATTTGGTGTGTCTGAGCTATCCTATAGTGGTGGACCAGTACACCGATTTTTTCCCTTATGATGTTCCAGGTCTACCTCCTCATCGATAGGTGGACTTTTATATTGTCTTGTACCTCGCGAGGCCACTAATATCTACACGAGCATATCAGATGGCTACTTCTGAGCTTCATGAGCTACGGTATAGCTAGAGTACTTGCAGGGGAAGGGATTCATCTGGCCCAGTGTTTCATCCATGGTAGCCTTGATTTTGTTCTCCTAGTAGGTGGATGAGAGCTTCAGGCTTTGTGTCGACTACCATATCCTGAACCAGGTGACCGTGAAGAATATATACCCACTATTAAGAATTGACAAACTCTTTGATCAGATGAGGGGAGCATGGTTATTTTCGAAGATACAACTTAGATCGAGTTATCACTAGCTCAGAGTTCGAGACGAGGATGTGTAGAAGATGGCTTTCAAAGTCGGTATAACCACTATGTGTTATTGGTTATGCCTTTCGGCATAAACATCAGTCCTGAATTGTTCATGGGACTCATGAACATGATTTTCCAACCATTACTCGACCGATTTTTCATAGTCTTCATCGACGACATTCTGATCTACTCGACTACTGAGGAGAAGCATGCCTACCATTTGCAGGTAGTACTGGACACAATCCAAGAGCACCAGCTTTATGGTAAGCTCTCGAGGTGACAGTTTTGGATCCGAGATGTTCACTTTTTGGGACATGTCATCTAAGAGGTTGGATTTGCAGTAGATTTAGTGAAGATTGAGGGAATACTTTATTGGGAGCCAGCTAGGAGTGTGAAGGAGGTACGATGTTTCATGGGTTTGGCTGGTTATTATTGGATGTTCATTCCAAACTTCTCTAGTGTTGCATCAACTCTATCATCCTTGATAAATAAAGAGAAACCCTTTGTGTGGTTGGAGAGATGCCAGCAAATATTTTAAAAGATGAGGTAGAGAATGAATAGTTCCCCCATCATGAGGCTTCTAGAGGAAGGTATAAGGTATGTAGTTTATGGCAACACATCAGGGACCAGACTCAGATGTGTCCTTATGTAGGAGCGAGTAGTGATCACTTGATGTTCTCGTCATTTGAGGCAACATGATAAGAAATACACTACCCATGACTTAGATTTATCAGTAATGGTCATCTCCATGATGATGCTGCGATAGTATGTGATGGGTGAACTTTTTACCATGAACTTTGATCATAAGAGTCTTAGGTATATCTTCTCCCAGAAGGACCTGAACCTAAGACAGCGATGTTGGCTTGAGTTCCTGCATGACTATGACTTCGAGATAGTCTATATTCCTTGGATGGGGAACGATGTTGTAGATGAACTCAGTAGGAGGTCTGGTATACAGCTGCTAGGTGAGTAGATAGAGCAGCTGGCTTCTTTATAGATATCCTTTGTTGATAGAGATGGAGTAACATTACTTCAGTCTCTTATAGTAACTCCTCCACTTCTTTTGTGAGATAGGAAGGCACAACATGGGTACACTGACTATGAGACATGATGTGCTCAGATATCCACAGTGCAGGAACCTGATTGATTTTATGAAGGTGGGGAGAATGTCTTCCTCTTTAGAGGACATACTATGGTACCAGTGTCACTTCAGGAGGAATTTTTGAGGGATTTCCACACATCTCCTTTATAGGTACATCAAGGAGTGGTGGAGATGTACCAGGACCGTCTTCGACAGCACTGGTCACATGGTATGACCAAAGAAATAGAGGAGTTTGTCTCTCGATTCCTCACATGTCAACAAGTGAAGGTGGAGCATCAGGTATCATCCTACTTGGTTTAGCCTTTAGATTTCCCAGAGTGGAAGTGGGATGAGATATCCATGGACTTCGTGACAGGAAATCCAAGTATATCTAGGGTTCATGACTCAATTTGGGTGATCGGTGACTGACTCGCAAAGTTAGCCCACTTCCAACTAATCAGAGATAAGGGTTCAGTAGAGAGCATGGGACGCCTATATTTGCAAGAGATTGTGCGGCTACATGGAGTATTTTCTTTTATTTTCTCCGATCGTGATGCACAGTTTACTTACAGGCTATGGAAGGGGTTGTAAGGGGATTTTGGGGTGCATCTTCGTCTGAGCACCGCCTTCCATCCTTAGACGGATGATCAGACTAAGGGGACCATTCAGACCCACGACGACATGATGCGTACTCGTGTCCCCTACTTCGGTCGCAGCTGGGAGGATCACTTAGAATTGGAAGAGTTTGCATAAAACTATATCTTTCACCCCACCATAGGGATGGAACCTTTTGAGGCAATACACGGGCGACCATGCAGATCACCCTTCTGTTGGACTGACCCTAGGGATTCAGCACTATTGGAACTAGAGATGGTATGACCTTCCACCAAGAAGGTTCAGATTATCCAAGAGTAGATGAAGATTGCACAGTACAAATAGAATTCATATGCTGATAGGAGGCGGAGACCTCTATAGTACGAGGATGGCGACCACATCATTCAACGGGTCTCTCCTCGATGTGGTTTACAGAAATTTGGCCGAGGAGGAAAGTTATCTCTAAGGTTCATCGGGACATTCTAGGTCCTCAAAAGATTTGGAGAGGTGTCTTGCTGCCTAGATCTTCCACTGTAGTTGAACGGGGTGCACAACATCTTCCAAGTATCATATATGAGAGATACATGCACGACCCTTCTCATATCATTGACCATGGGGATCTGGATGTCGAGGATGGGGTGACTTTTATGGAGGTTCCAGTGGGGATTGAGGATCGACAAGAGTAGGTCCTTCGTGGAAGGTCGATTCCTCTGGTGCGCATTCATTGGAAACATAATAACCTCCAGGGGAGCACATTGGAGTGGGAGGTTCAGATGTGTGCTCAATAGGCCCATTTGTTCTCGTTGTTCGAGTTGTAGCTTATGGGTACGTAAATCCATGAGGAGTGGAGAATGTACAGACCCAAAATTTCCATGGAGTTTTTTTCCTAAATACATGGGAATTTTACAAGTCAGTGAAAACTAACAGCGCATGATTTTGAGGCCCGATGTGCCCTGAAACAATTTCTGAAGTTGTGTTCAGGTACGTTTTGTAAACGTACGAGCGGGTTTTTATTACTTTTGAACCAGTGCTTTGAATTGAAATCTGAGGGCACTGTAGAACTCGAAGTGTTGGTATTCACAAAAGAAGACATTCTCTTCGACGACAGTTGGTCGAGTATAAAATATAGTTTTGGGATTTCAGGGAATTTTTTAAATAAAAATAATGTGCGTGGATATATTTTTATTCAATGGTTAAAACCTCCACTAGGATTTTGGACATGGGACCACCACACCATAACCATATATGAGAGGTTTTGGGTGTGTGGACCACCCGAAACTAACCTCCTCATAATATTTTATATAGTGGGGACCACCTGTGGATAAAACCACTAGGTCTCTCAATTATGTGTGGATAAACCTATTGAGCTCTACACTTTATTGCATCAAATACTCTCAATTAATTAATTGAACACATCAATTAATAAATTTGTATCATTTTACATTTTCTTCCAAAAATTAAATAATATGTAAGGATAATTTATTATTTTGGTTGGAATTTTCCATTTTGGTAGAACTTGGTAGAAGGATCCCTGTGAAGAATGTGTCCCACCGCAAAAGAATGCTCCAACCGATGAAGAACTTCTACATCGATCCCGACATCGACTTCCTTCCTCAGATCCTCATCAACGTAGGATGCGTTCATCTACAAAAAATTGACATCCACAGTTCAATGACTTTCCAATGATCAATGAACAAAGATAGGGTACAAGCATTGTAAATTGTTGCATGTTATTTGTTTTTCGTTGAGGATTATAATTCGAAGCCACATTATATCACCATAATGTGGAGGGTGCAGGGCAAACAAACCCAGCCCGACCCCTCCACATTCTTTGTGGAATTTGATTTTAAATGCGACATGAGACCGGGATGACGGATTCTCGTAAAAATTTACTACAGATCAAAGATGACATCCCGAGGAATGCGTGGCTACTTTCGAAACGTGAATCGGGCCACCATAACTCGTCCAGTGACCCGCGGAATGTTTTTTGTCATATGGAAAGACACCCGTCACTGTATGGAAGGAAATGACATAACCACCCCACCAGAGGAGAAACCCATGGTCGATGGGCCATGGTGGTGGAGCGGCGGCTGGCGCAAGCCCAACCGTGAAGAAAACAGGCAACCCGAGTCACCGGGTCGCCGGAGAAGGTGCGGTAAAACCGATCTATGTGGTGAGTAAAAAGGGGGGCCACGACCCCCAGTCCATGGCAGTCTAGTGGGACTGGTGCAAGGCTGTCCGCGAGGTAGACCGGTGGCTCGAGCTGCTGGGGAGTCAGAGGAGGCATTGCACAATTACTTCGCTCAAGAGGCGGTTGGCCGCTTGGACAACCGGGACATATCGCTGGGTCCCGTGTGACGTGGATTGGCACCACATGGCGCCAATTTGACTTACACCCCGAATGGCTAAGACGTTTTGGATTTCTAGGGGGTGAGACCTCCCCCTTGGAGGCTGCTAGGGCAGACCGCTCGGGCTGCCAGCCGCGTGGGCCGGACCCAGCGTGAGCTGGACCCACGGGTTGGGTCAGACCTGCAGACTGGTTCGGACCGAACCCAGACCCATTTGACCTGTTTCCATTCTTTTTATCATAGCTTGAGATACGAGCATATGATTGATGAACCATGTATGGAGACAGAAAAATTGGAAGGAGATGGTGTTTTTGGTAAACCCCACTGAAGGTTTGGACATAGTTGAGGAATGGACGGGTTGGATCAAACGTAAATCCAACCAGGGCCCTCAGAAAGAAGATGCCAATAACCCTTAGACCAAGCATCTGATTGACAAACCATTTGTCACATTGAGTTTCTTATGGAAAGAAGGATCTTTTGGATCCTTAAATATGGGACTTCATCGAATTCTATGTATTGACACGTGGCTTGAGGAGAAAACACTCCTGATATCAAGTATGCTTTGTGTAGAACCCTGTGGCTGGTTGTGCACTGACAACTGTTCCTGGATCCTGTGTCGGTTGAACAGCACTGACGATAGTTTCTGGATCCTATGTGGGTTTGACATCACTGAGGACTATTCCTAGATCCTGTGTGGGTTCGACAGCACTGATGACTATTCCTGGATCCTATGTGGGTTCGACAATACTAACAACTATTCCTCAATCTTGTGTGGGCTCGACATCACTGATGACTATTCCTGGATCCTGTGTTGGTTCAACATCACTGACATCCCTTCCTGGATCCTATGTGGATTCACCAATTTCAACGAGTATTCCTAGATCCTGTGTTGGTTTGATAGTTCTGATTTATATTCCTGGATCCTATGTGGGTTCGACAGAATATAGGATCCAATGGCTACAACTGGTCATCTTTATCTCTCTACATAAGTTGTATGCCTATATGAGCTGAGTCAGTTTCTTTATTTTTTCCTCATGATTGAGTTGAATTACGTAATGACATAGGTATATGTATGGTGAAATACCTAAGTAGGGTTATCTGTTGATTTCATACCTTCTGGTTTATCCTTGTTGGGTTTTGTTAGACCTTGAGGGTCTTGGGGTCCTTACTGAGTGTCGTTATATTCAAAACTGCACAGGCTATTCCGGAACCACATTGTGATGGATTCTGACAACGGAAAACACTTAATGAGGTTGAGTGTACTAGGACTGGATGGTGCCCGGGGGTGGACCTCACGACGAGTCGATACCCAGAGGATATTGATGGATGTGGAGTGTTGAGGAGGCTATCTGTACCTACGCTTTAGTTAGGATCAGTTGTGAATGATTTAGGAGCTTCATTCCATATTTCAGTTATTTTGTCCCTTTTTAGTTGTACTTGTACTTTATTGTTAGGCTTGTATTTCTGACCCCTTTACTTTTTATAACTCTTTTGTTCTACATTTTTTTCATAGTGTTTTGTATCCATCTGTGTTCTCTGTTGTGTTTATTTACTATTATAAAGGTAATTCCCTAATGGATTTAGGGAATTAAACCTTTGGTGCTATTCGGTAGCCCCTGGGCTATGGATGTTGGGCTTGGGGTAGTCACGACACTGGCCTCGGGGGAGGGGTCATGAATTTTATATTTTATATATTGAATTCAAAAATGAAATTTCAATTTACATAGTGAAATTTTTTTAGTGATATTTTATATATATTTATCAATATAACAATATCCATTGATGGTTTATATTATTTACTAAGGATATTATATAATTATTCACCCACCATATCTATTTATATGGATTATGAAAAATTTCACTAGATAATGTATTGTAATCTGCTATGCTACTTTTTTTAATATATAATTCCATTGATTTTTATGTTATGTTGATAAATTTATATTTATAATTAATATGTTGAATGAATTGGTCTAATTATGTTATGTGTGGGGACTAGAATACCAATTCCAATTTAGATATTAGAGGGATTCATGCAATAAGAAAGGTTGAAAATTTCTAATCTACCATACCCATTTATTTTTTCATTTTTAGAACAATACATTGAAGGCCTATTTAAAAAGTTCGACATTTGGAATTATATAATTATTAATATAGTTATTTATATTGATTTGATTATTCAAATAGTTAATATTTACAATGATGAGATTCATGATCTGTTGATAATTTGTATTGAATTATTTTGTAATTATATTCCATACATATTAGCCATTCCATTTTTATTTTGTGATTGATTCAACTCTGAAAGATTATTTATAATGAATATAATCTCATGCTTTGATTTTAATTCCACTCATAGGGATTTTAGAAAGTGTACAATTATTAATATGAAAGGAAATATTATTTGTAATATTTATGTTATGAAATGAATACTATGTTATATTTTTCAGGTTCAAATGTATTTTTATATTAATGAATATGGATTGTTTTCTAATACTACTAAAAAAATTTAGATTTTAAGATATTAAATATTGTATCTAATTAAAATATACTAATTTTACCCCTGAAATTGTTCTACTGAAATTGAGGATGTCACAAAAATATATCAAGATCTTTATGTCCCCTAAATTTCATACATTTTCTTCCAAATAAGTGTGAAAATAAATAAAATGTAAAAATAATATATAGATTTTATAATGAAATCGTCTTCGATCCATGGATCAAAATACTGAAAACTTACCCCAGATCATCTTTGATGGAGTCAGTATAATATTTTATATTGGGACTTTTTCGATATTAGATTAAAAAATAATAATGAAGACAACCAATTTGACCTTCTTTTGGAACCATCTTAGTTCATATCCTCAATTATTCATTGAACATATATATATTTCTTAATATAATTTTAATTAAACACTGAACACATTGACAACTAGTTCATTGATATCAAACAATTAAATAGAAATAGTAAAACTTTTTAATGAAATTATAACAATTAAGATGTAGATGATAATAATAAAAAACAAAATGAATTATAAACAACTAAAAATTAATTTAGTTTCAAACTATATAATTAGTATCAATCATTATGATTCATTCTCAAGTTCTAAAATCCATTGTCCACTATTTATTTTTAATGACTTTGTTAATATTTTAACAAAATCATTAATAACCTTGAGTAAAACTATCACTTATAAAATTATCTGAACCCTCAACAGATGTTATAAATGAATAAAGATTAATTGACATTAATTTTATATCAGAATATACAATTTAATAATTAGATCTTCTAGAGAATATAATTCTAATGAAAAACTATAATACATTGAAAACAGACAATATATAAGAAAAATAAAATATATAGTGTACATATGTGATTCAAAAATGAATGGGATATAATAATTCATTTATTATAAATTACTCAACATCATAATATGTTATATTTTAAATAATGAAACATTTATCTAATTGAATCCATATTTTCTCTAAAAATATTTTTTTTGATATGAGAATATATAAACCCATTGATCTGTATTGGGGATATGATTTTTTTTAAATATATATCAATAAATTATATCACACTCAATAGGTGAATTTATATTTTTGAGTGTCAAGATATTAATTTTCACTATTTGATAATGAAAAAAAATAAATGTTTAATATTTCTATACTTTTTTTATATAAGGAATAATAAAAAAAGATAAATGTACAAAAAACAATATTTTTACAATTTTTAATGATACAAAATTTTAGATAATATTTTGTTGCAATAAAATAATAAATATATCTTTTTTATGTGGTGATGTTAGATAAATTTATTTTCAAATGAGTGATTTTATGTTGGATATTTTGAAAATTTCAGGGAATTTATATCCCACTAATATTATATTTTAATTTTTATCATGATAATTGTACTCCATATATCATTTATATATTTGAACCAATGAATATATATGTAAAATATAATGCATTTTTTTCTGATGCTAAAAATTATAAATAATATCTTCAGTGGAATGTGATAGATTGTTAGAGATGGATGAACATAGTGTCAGTGTTTCTATTTAATATGTTATTTCTCATGATTATAAATAACATGTTCTGTTAAAATATATTCTAGTTTATAAGTTGATATTTAATATATTTAACATTTCTATAATCGTTGTTATATTCCATTTCATATGTTTGTTGAAAAAAAAGAAAAGTAAATTTTCTCTTATAAAAAAGCACAAATTATATCTTATATTTGTTTTATAGAAGTTGATATTTCCCTTTACATTGTAATATCTACATATAATTTTATTATTAATGTATTTAATTCGATAAAAGTATATTCTAATTAAATTATTTCCTTCGATGAATAAGTTGATAATTCATTTTATAAAAATTTAAAAATATATTTTTTGAGTCAATAATATACATATAAAAAAAATTCATTATATAAAATAAAAGTGAAATATTTCAAGGATGATGTCCATGAGAACATTCATATTAATATTATATATATTTATATATTAGATTAATATTAAGATGTTACATAAGAAAATTTTAATGTTAAAATATATATTAAATATATATTCTCATATTAAAGGGGAAAATACTGTTATTTTTATAATCTTACTAACCAAATGATAAAAATTAACTAACATAAGGATATATTAATTTCTATTATGGTGAATATATAACAATCACGGTGAAAATTTATTTATAATAATAATTTAAAATTTAATATTTATGATATATTTTTTATTGGATCTATTTTTCTGTATGAATTTTATAATATAGTAGTAATTTTTATATTATAATTTGGATTAGTTATTTATAATGATACATCTAATTATTTTTTTTATAATTACACTATTTTGTGTTTTAAATGGGTATAAATGTTATATATATATATGATTTCATTCTTTGGTTAAAAAATTGGTATTTCAAATAGTGTTTGGTGAGTATACATATTAATGTTCACAAACCAAGGAATGAAAATCCTTTCAATTGGACCATAAAAATATTTCATAGGGTTAAAGTATGAAATGTATTATTTTATAGTCCTTATAATGGTTTATAAATTTAGATCATGATTTCAAAATAATGTAATTGGATTAATATTTTATTTGAAGCATGGTCTCAATAAATGTTTGTTTAGGTCATTTATCCACATAAATAGTTCCCCCAATAGAATATTTTTTATACTATGTTTCTAGGATATTCCTATTCAAAATACATGAATTAAAAATTTCAATTATTGGGATACTTCCAAAATGTTTTTCAAAATTTCAGACTAGATGATGGATGCAATTGATCTTCAAGTATTCAGGTTTATGATTTAATATATCTATTTGGTTCTACCCATTTTATCATCACATTTATTTATTTATTTATTAAACCTAAATAATGAGTCTATTATAATATTAGATTTTCATGGATAAAAATCATTTTGGTGTTTTTTAATATTTTTATATAATAAAAATGAATGGGGATCTCATGTTATACAAAAAATTTTAATTTTGTCTGTAGGCAGATGTAATGGTATTCTCCTACAAGATTTGGTGTTACAAGTATATTTGTCTAAAATATGAAATTATATTAAATTTTGTATTTTTATAAAATAATTCATTTATTTAATTAAATAGGTATTTTATAATGAGGATTTATGTTGGTAATTTATTATGAAATTATTATGTTTTATTATCTAGAATACATTTTATTTTCAAGAAATTATGTGATATCCCAATGATGAAATATTTAATTGAATTTTGGTATAACTATTATGATGTAATTGTTATTTCATTATGTTTTTATTAATATATATATATATATAATATTTACATATTTGTGGACATCAGTAATAGATTTTGTATTCCACTATTAGTTTTATTTACCTGTTAGATTTGACGTGAATATTAGAAACAAATTCCCTATGTGGGGAGGGGGTGGTATAAAATTGTGGTTGGTGTGGTCAATCCCCCTGGGATTAGAATTTCCCAACTGATTTATAATCATTTCCAATAGTATACCACATGTTTTTTAATTAAATATTTATATGGGTGATGGTATTTTTAAATGATGATAACATTTAGGTGATTGGTTATAGTTGTATTGTGAAATTATTTAGATAAATTTGTTTATTTTCCCATGGTTATAGAAATCAATATTTTTTGAATTATTGAAAGTAATATTTAATTGTTTTTTTATTTTCACATTTAATGAGGGTAAATTTGTTTTATGGATTTCCTTATATTGTTTATAGTCACCCCAACCATGTGGAACCATTTGGATGTGAACAATATCTAAAAATTGACAATGTTATTGGTTGAACTTTGTCTGTAATCGTGATGGTCAATGGCAATATTGGTGGATTTTTAGAGGATGTGAAGAATTCCAGTGGATAATTGGTTTTTAGATATTTTGGGTATGAATGTAGGTTTAATTTGGTTGTTCCACAAATTGAATATGATTTTTCTTTCTTTCCATCCATATTTTTTAGTTGTATACTATAATTTCTATTTTTTTATTGTTTTATAGAATTCAATGTTTTGAAATACTACTATCATATATCATATTATTGTATTTTTTCTTGATTCTCATTAATTTCAAAAACATGTACAAAATCTATGATATTTTATAACCTCATTCTAATATTTTTGTAGAACAGTTACCAGAGGATATGTGTTTTCTTAGAAACACAATTAGTTGATGTATTTGTTATCTCATGAGAATTAATTAAATCCACATGTAACTCTAGGTATTCCACCAAGACCATGTAACATTCATACATGACATAGGTGAGGTATACTAGTGATGAGCCCTATTAGGAGGTCACAAAATGGTATTTTTTCATCCATTGGGTTGGAAGTGTGATGTTATATTCTGGTGGGAGTCATTATATTTTTATAAAATTTCATAAAAATACTATTCCTAGATGGACATGATTTATGTAAATGCAAGGGTTGGCCATGATTTATTAAAACCCCTTCTAGATTTTTATAGTTTTCATTATAATTATTTAAACATAATTATAGAAAATGTTTTTCTTATGGAATCATTTATATATATACTAAGAGGAAGTGAATAAATTATAGAAAGATGTGAGAACATATTTTGTTTTACTAGGAAATATATTTTTGAATAGATGGAAAATAGTATATTTTCATATTGGATGTCAAATGATCATTATATGAAATATTATAATTTTATGAATAGTGTTTTTATTATGAAAGGGATGATATCAGTGTTGAAAAATTATATAGTTATTTTTATAGTATTAAAAAGTTCATTTTATATATATTATTTCAGAAATGTTAATAAATAATATCAATATCAATGGGAAAATCCTTCGAAAGTCCAACAGTATTATGGACTTAAGATTTTTTTACATTTCTTCAAAAGGGTTAATTAGATCATTGAGATTATGAATAATCATGTTGACATTGAATAATATACCATTAAAAAACATGATGCTATAAACTCAAACACATGGGTCATTTTTGAACCGATTTCTCATAGTTAAAAGATGAAAGATGAATGATGGGAAAAAATTCAGAATAAATAATATAATGAGAAAAAGGGGAAGATAAATATGGAGTCTACTTGGATTGTATCCATAGAGTCCATTAACTCCACAAAATATTTCTCAGAAAAAGAACCAATGAAATATAAAAACAAACATGTGCATTATGGATAAGGAAGAATATAAAGAAAAAGACCAAAAAATAAAAATGATTTATTGAATATGGATAGTTGTTCAACTAGAAACTTGAGTGGATATTATTATAATTTTCATACACTAAAAAATCTAAAATAAAGACTAGTCACATTTAGGGACAATATTAAATGGATAATAGTAAGAGTTGGATCAATTAGAGATTCGATTAGAATTTCAATAAACACTATACTATATATACAAGGGCTAAAGCACCACCTGATATGTATTTCCCAACTCTTCGATGATAGTTTTTATATTTATTTCCTTAAATATTATTTTCATTTTTTCAATGATATTTTTTTTTATTTAGATAACATATATCTGAAAATTTTTATTCCTTTGATCTTGATATATTATGTAAACAAAATTTGAATTGTTTAACAGTTGAGAAAAATCAATATATGTTCTGGAATAATTGATTTGGAAACTAAAATATTTTTACTATATATAAATTATATTTTAAAAACATTGTATATGATTTTCACAGTCTATAATAGGATAATGATATATTTTGTCATGCAACCCAAATTAGAAAACAACAAATATAATCATTCAAATCTATTGAAATTTTTTCTATATCTAAGATATTAAAACAAATTCACTAGGATTAGTATAAACAATCAAGTGTAGAAGGTTTTTTCTACAAAATTTTATTAATATGTATTAGTATATGATTTCTAAATATTTACATGGGTTCGTTTTCTAGAAAATAAATATGAGGTTTTCTCAATTTCTGATGGAATTTTTAAAAAATTTATAAATCAAAAATATTTTAAAATTTTTTTATTATGATGTTATCTTGTTTTAAAAGTTTATAATCAACAATTTTGTTTAATTTCTCAATCATAGGCACTGAACAGATATTCTTATGCACCAATAACACCATAATAGAAATGAATTTATGAAATATTAAATAGAAATATTCATGAGATGTAAAGGGTTATCTTAAATAAATATATTCTACCCACCTATATTTTGGAAGATGTTGGGAACACATTTGGATATAGCTTCCATATAATTTTAAAAAAACCTTTTATTAAAAAGGTACCTATGAACTATTAAATAATATTAAACCTAATGATATGCATTTTAACTTATGTGGATGTAAGGATTAAATTCAAAATACTATTTAAAACCATTGAAAAATATTTTTGATGGATGATGAAGGGATCCTTCTATGATATTATCCTACTTCAGACTACTATAAAGTGTATAAATAAAATTTTGGGAATGATAGAGAATAAGGCCAGGAGATGTTTTATGAAAGTGATCATTCTGATAAAACGACTTATTAAATGAATGAATTTGTTAAATCTCTATAAACCATGAGGCTTTATTCACCAATGAATTGTTTTGAAAAAAAATTCAGTCGAGTCTAGAAGAACATTAAGTAGTTGATCCTTAAAGTGTCTTACATAGATAATATATTCCTTGATGAATTATCATTAAGTAATTATTATATGTAATCTATATGCATGATTATGAAATAAATGAAACACAGGAAACATTGTTGAGATTTAAACCTTCTAGTTACATTTATAATGTTAGACTATAATTTTTTTAAATGATGAATATTTTTCAATGGATATTAAGGATGAAATAAATTATTTCATTATAATTACGATTTGGGAATTTTTTGATAGACCAACCAATTATCCTTTTATGGGAACCAAATGTGATTTTAGAAATAAACAAGATAGTTAAGGGATAATTACTAAGAATAAGGATAGATTAGTAGAAAGATGATAAAAACTTATAAAAGTGATAGACTGTGATGAATAATTTCCCCTATTAATAGATTAAATTTTATTATAATTGTTATATCATAATCTTCTCATGTTGGTTTTAAATTATTTTAGATGGATGAAAAATCATCTTTTTAAAATTTATATTAAATATGAAAATATTTTATTGATTAACCACTAGGTTATGAAAACCGTCATCTACCAATTTGAAAATTTAAACATACTAATGGTATTTATTTACTTAAACAAGCACATAATTCATTGTATGAATTATTTTGTTCATTTTTGTTCTAAAATAATTTTTTTATGAATATAAAATACTTCCAAATTAAGAAATACAATTTGTTTTAATATATTATTTATACAAATCTAAATAGATGATGTTATATTCAGTTAAAAAAATTAAGGAGTGAAAATTAGCTTAATATTATTCCATGCAATTTTGTGGAAAAGAGGGAAACCATTCCAGTTCATAACATATAATCATCAAGCACCATTAGTAATAACCAAATCCTTCAAATCCATCATAATAATAATAGACTCATTATTGGTATAAATATTCTATTACCAAGAAGGAGTATTCAAATGTACTTCATCTATGATACGACCTTCAAAATTAAAATCCATATTATCCAATGCCTCAATAAATTCTTCCACACATATCTTCTTTTAATTTAAACTATGTGAAAAAATGTGAATATACATTTCAATCCGAGTACAAAACTATACGTTAATTTTAAATCTAACAATTCTCTCCAATATCCTTTCATCATGTAGTTCAGTGGTTAAGAATACTAATACCTCATATCACATATGAACATTAGAAATAATGATGAGTTCCCTTTGTTATATTTCTTCCTGGACCACATCATCCTTTGAACTAACTATAACCTTATATATCCCATGCTCTATTATCATATTATATATCTCATAATCATGGTGATTGGTTTCCTTTTCTTCAACCCACTCCTTAAGTTTTTTATTAGTTTGAGAAAAAGAGATCTCCAAGTTAACCAACACATAAGTATTAGGGCCTCTATCTACTACATTATTTTTTATTCATAATAGGGTTCACATTGGAATCAGTAAATGATAATAATCCATATGGCCATCAATATTTATGACATTCAGGATAATGCAACCTCCTTCATCTATTTATTTCCTTCCACCCATTATTCTTCCTAGAATTGTTGGTGTCTGCCTCGTGTCTATCATCAACACTTTCCATTGAGAAATTTCATGAAAAAAAACCTACTATATACTTTCATATTAACTATGATCACCGAATAAGTTCTTCAATGATGTTTGGGGTTGAATTGTTTTTTGGAAACACATCACATTTACCCTATTCATGACCTTCGACCTCTAGGTTCCCAACACGTTTTCATACTTTTATATTTGATCTTCTCCCACTCAACATCTTTCTATCTATAGCCTTTACCCCCTAAATGATGCCTCTACATGAACCACTTAAATTTCCCTCTTCCTTACCATTTTTCTTTAAGAAAATAATTTTATTTTCCCCAAGATGATCATCCCATGCCTCCTCATTAAAAATTGAAGGATCATCATTAAATTTGGAATCCTCTAATATATCATATCCAACAACCATAACTAATGAATTAACATAACTAGCCACTTCCCTTGGAGAAAACACACCCTCTAAGTCACGTTATAACCTATAATAGGTATCATCCACTTTCGGGTCAAGGGATATAACCATTTCCTTTATTGAGTATCCTTAAATAATCCACATGAGAAAATTGGGTGGAAAACAAGACTATTAACAATACCTATTGATTACTAAACCTCATGTACTCCATTGTGTACCCCATATTGGGAATAACCTCCATCATATGTCACTCCAAAAGAAGCCTAAATCATCTATTTTTCAATGGAACTAAATGAAAATTCATTACCATTGTTTGTCAATCCCTAAAACATCTTCTAGTTCAACATCCCATTCCTCCACACTATCTACATATGCCCTATTTTTTCATAAAGAGTATAAGTAATTCCTTGACTGAAAAAAATTTTGTTTTTTATTCCAAAACAATTCACCAATTGAAACCCAAAATGGATCAACATGTAATAATGATAATATTAATAATTATAAAACAAACATCTTTAATAATATAGTTATTAATTTGGATACAGCTGGAAAACCAATTTACAATAATTTATTCAGAGGTATGATTGATTTTTTATTATATCATTCTTCTAAGAGATAATATATAAAATTTACTTTATTGTTATGGACTATATTTCAACGAAACCCAAAATAATCCCATCATACAAATAATAAAATATTTTAAGTTATCCAGATTAATCTATGTTTCAATATCTACATTACCAATGTTTTCAGATTTTCAATTAATTTTATATTGAGATATTTATTTTTAATGATTTAATGTATAGATAAAATGATTATCCTTAACCTCCCACATTTTAGGAAAATATTTAGATTCATGTTCAATTAAGAAGAAATATTAGGTTTCGCGGTCAATAGCTTATTTATAATATATATATTACATTAGTTTTTGTGAACATTTTTTGTGAATGAAACACACATTACAAGACATTAGAATTATTTTTAATTATATTTTTATTTTATGTGAAAGTACAAGTACATTTAATATTTAAAAAACCCTTGTAAGTAACTTATAATACAATAATATTTATATAAGATATCTTATTATAATAGATCTTTTTCAAAAAAATCATATAAATTATAATGTATAAATAAGTAATATAAAAATGATGTTATTTTAACAAAACCACCACCCACTACTATATTTTTAGTAAATGGGAGTTATAAATTTAAAATTTTAAATTATTGTTTTTTAGTATATTTAGTTTTTTATATTAACTATTTTTTAAAATATTATCTGGCCATAATTTATATATTAGTTATTTAAATAAAAATTAAATTCATTTAATTTGATAATACATGACATTTAAATAAATATATAAATAAATAATTATTAAATTTATTAATTTCCTCGAGAAACTTGAAATAGTATCTCCAGAATTATCAGAATACCCTTTCACCCACTCTCACTTTCACCAGTTTCCTCAATATTCGATCCCTTTCGAATTTCTGATCTTTTGTTTTTATATTTAGCACTGGAATCCCAAACATTAACCACTAGATTCATAGAAATTTCAATGATTAAAATAATAAATAAAGGAATACAAAGATGAATGAAGACATAACATGTCAAATACATAAAAAATAATAAAGGGAAAAAATATTATTTAAAAATGGATCTATTAGAAAAACCAACATCTTAGGAACACTCTAGATTTTATTCATATATAATTTATTTTTATTGAATAAATCCTAAATTTTATTATTTATATGTATAATTAAATTAATTTTATGGAAATTTTTAGTGACAAAGAGGATGTCATCGCATCTCAGGTAATTGAAAATAATTTTCATATCTATTTAGTTAAAATAGATTATTCTTTTTAGTTTCCCCATTAGTGGGATTTTAATTTAGATCCTTGAATTATTAGAATTCAAGAATATAAATAAAATAGTATTTTCGATAGTTTTCATTGAATCATCCCTCATTCTTTTTATTGTAAACAATCTTGGGGCTGACCAGAATTTGATAGTCAATTTTATTTTTTCCACAATAATTCCATGAATTACAGAGTTATAACATATTGTTTATTCGAACTTGTATATGATGTTTTGTATGTGCAGTTTTATTATGAATAACTTCACATGATACATGTTAAGGTAAATGCATGACGGATTTATGATGTTGAAATAATGTCTCCTTATCCTACAAAAGGATTATTTATTTATTATCGTATAAAATTAGAATGATTTATGATAAAAATATGCAAACCAAGTGTCATCAAGGTAGAATTTTAAATGATTTAACTATAAAGAAGATATGATCATTGCAGAATATAGATAAGTGAATGTTGTTACTTTTTGGTTAATAATAAAAATAATAATTTGGTCATATTACTTATGTGGGAGCAAGGAAATATGATATTGTTTTGGTGTAGTCTGAATTTAAGAAGAAGAAGCTGTAGATTTTAAAATATATTATTTATTTAAAAAAATAGATGTAGAATAAAAGATCATTTCTATAATCAAGAATTTTCAAGAGATGTACCTCAATATCATGATGAATATTTTGAAGAAATATTAGATGAGGCCCTTATAATCAAGCCTAGAGAAAAGGATAAACCTATATATCAAGCTCCTATTATCTATAAACCATTGTCTATGAATACTATAATTAGAGAAATATATCAACTAATTTTTTTCGTTGTATCAGTTTCTCTGGAGGAACACTATCCTGAAAATCTACCTGACATTTTATAAGTAAATGAAGATCCTTTTGAAAATATATAAATATATAAATAAATAGAATGAGTATACTTATTGAAATATTAATAAAATTGATCATGTGGAAGAATAATTTTAGTAAAATTATCAGGGATGTAGGTATGTGAATCTAGAATTAAATTAAACTACAATTTAAGGTATGAATCAAACATTTTTTCTTCTTACTAATTAATTATAAAATAGGAATTATAAACCTGGTGACTATTAAATGGTTCATAAAATTTAATTTTACTCCACTTGTGAAAAATATAAAGAATATTATTTATTTTTATCTGAAATATTACAATCATATCATGATCATTTAGAATAAAAAAAATCTCTGAATAATCATACTTTATAATGTTTTTAAATATTAGAATGTAGTGGAAATAAAATTCATTTATAAAAATTGAACTAAAGTATAAATGGAAATTTTTTGAATATTTGAGATTTACAACATCAACCATAATTGAATTTGAATCATTTCAGGCTCACCATCCAAACCTCAAAAAACATTATGCTTTTTTGAAAATATTTTTATGTTTTTTTATGAGAAATAAAATTTCAGTTTGTAACGATTCACAAATATATTATTAAAAAACATTTTTTAAATATTTTGAATGCTATTTGTGAACTTGTTTGAGTCTCTAATTTATATTGAAAATAATTCTATATAATCTAGTTCTGTACTTCTAAATTCTATAGGTTTAGTATTAATTTTTAAGATATTACTATATTAATGTCTACACTCATTTATGTTATTTATACAGAGCATTGTGATTGGGGATCATTAAATGCTTTTTTGAAAAAAATATTGATATCTCATGTAGAAGATAACAACATGATAACATTAAATAAAACCCTTATTAATGATTTTTGTGGTATTAATTCAAAATATATTTAGTTAAAAGAATGAGTTTAGGAGTTTCTGAATGTGAATTTTGATGAATGTTTAATTTTTTTAAATATTCACTTATTTTGACTCTATAGTTGGATGAAAATATTTTTATATGTTAAATATGATGGATGAATGATATAAAGAATTTTCATTAAGATAATAATGCTTCATAAGATTTTTATTCCTTGTATGGAAATTACTTTTCATCCTTTACCCTTCCCAATTTTAAACATTACACACTAAAAAGGTTTTTTAGTCATTGAAATATTTTTTTGAAATTCATTTCATTATTATGATTAAGTTTATTATTAGTTCCTTCTATTTATATTGACAGATCCTATATAATATTCGTATCATGTAGAATATAACATGAATTTCTAGTTATGCACATAATTGATTGTGTTTTTGTCCATTTTCATCAACATTATTTTTTACATCACATAATGGGGGAAAATTGGTTAAAAAGTATTGATTCAATTACTAGTTTTTATTTTAATATAAATGAATCAATATCTATAAAAATTAATTTTAATTTTTCTAATTCTTATATATTTTTAATGATATTATTTCATTTCTCATTAGAAAACATCTAATATTTTTTATGTTATGTTATGGGTTCTTTGATTATTAAAAAGTGAATACTTTTGGGAATGTATTGTCTCAACTATAATATTTAAATATTATTGATTTTGATTCTCTGAAATAATCTTTTTATCAAATGAAATTACATGAAGTAGTTTTTAAGACTATATTTCTAGATAATTTATTCTTATTTATGGATTTAAATACTTTTACAATTACTTGGTATAAGTTTTAAAGTATTCTATAAACATTATTCAAAGACAATTTTTTTAAAGAAAACATATTTTTAAACAACCCTTTATTTGAAATAACATGAATAAATCATGTTCCATATAATTTTCGAAATGTATAGATCCTAAACCCAGCATTTGGATGGAACCCCACATTTTAGAAATTGAATGATCTGTTTATAAAAGAATGTTTGGAAAAAAACTGTATAGTATCAAGCCTACACTAGTGAACAACCATATATCATTATCTGTATGTTTATATTTTGTCATTATATAATGGAACCATATGTTTTACTATTCTAATACGGAGTATAATGTTAATGATATTTTCCCTGATTATTAAAATAGTATTGAAGCATTTAAATATCATTTAATTTAAATTTTCATTGAATTAAAATGCTCACATTAAATAAAATAATGATTTCTTATTTTAATGGATGTTATGAATCTCAAGAATTATTTTAATTAAAATTATTGAGACTTGTTAGGTCATGTTATGTAAAATTGTTGTATCTACACAACTAAGTGAAATATATGTTTTCTATATATTTGGAATCTGTTTGTTTCTTATTACAATGATCTTATAATATTTAATGAGAAATATATTTTTGATTAAATAACTACTATATAGAAAAATAATATCAAATGACTATGTTATTCTTAAAAATATACACATTGAAGACATACATGTTTAGACTTATTTTTGTGTAACTAATGTTGTTTGATTTTTTATATTTTTATACATTATCCTTCGCAATCATGATATCCTAATATATATTATTAATAAAATAAATTTATCTCAGAATAAGATGACTCTTATTCAATCATATTTGTTTTTTATTATGATAAAGAACCTATTTTTACAATAAAATAAATATCTTTTACTTTATTCGGGTTTCAACTACTCTAACTTGATAGTGGTAGTGTATTAGATTCTCTCACTAATAAATGGAGAATCTAGTTCACTAAAAAATTACAAAAATGTTTTCTAAAGGCTTATTGTAATGGTTTCATCTTTTATCACTCAATTTTTATAGTCTTATGTTAATAGGACCCCTCTTGTCAAAATCATTATGATCATATTGATGGCATTAATTGAATGGAAATGGGGTTTTTTGTTCCCTGAACTATTTAGAAAATTTTTATTTATTCTTTATTATTTATCCACTAATTAATTAACTAACATAAGATTATAATTCATGTCTACATTAACACAATGAAAGGGAAAATTAAAATTCATTTAAGATTATATTAAAGGAACAATTAAACCCCTATGTATCTATACATTATTTTAAACTAATATATATTGAAGGGTCTTAAATTTTTATCACATGTTATGTATTTGTTAGAGAATTAGATTAACTAGGGTATTCTGGTCTCTACATGAATCATATACAGGTCATTTACAGGATTGATTGGATGATGGATCACATGTATTAGATTGATTTTTATATCCTATGAGACTCCCATACTGCACCTGATGTGGTGTTTCATGTTGTTCAAGGATGATTTTCCAAGATAATATGTAGAGTTAGGCCTTCATTTTCACTATTTAGAAGGTTAATATATGTCTTGGAAGTCAACCTAGAGAAAAATCAATGAGTGTGATCTTCCTCTGGTTTTTATCATGTTTAATAACTTTTTTTCTTCAGATTTCACAAGAATTATTTATATTGTATAAGTTTAGTATTTTATTGATTTTGTACTGAGTACTCAGGTAGTTTATATTCTATAAGGCACTATGGAACCATTGAAGTCAGATGAGTTGAAATCACAGTTGAATTATTTTCTAGTCACAAGTTTCATATTACAAAGTCTATCACATTAGAAGACATATGTTCTCAATTCAAAGAATTCTTATTCAACATGTTGAATATGTGTTAACTTCTTGAACCTAAATCAATTCATGATAATGAGATAATATCAATTTCTAATTATTGTAGATCTGTTTCACTAGCTAAATAATGGAATGTGGTACTATAAGATCTATATTCGATATGGATATCTCTACTTGATAATTAATTATTTTGACATCAAAAATACGTCCAACAGGAGTAAAGTATAAAAATTATGGTTAACTTTTTTTCACATGATCTAAAAAATGAGAAAACTATTTTTACACTTCCAGTGAAAAATATATTTAACAAGTACCATGATTTATTAATGATTTCATTAATCTACAAGATCATATTTTACTCTCATTCCAAGTATGACTATGTGTGTCATTTGAGGTAAATTATATAAATAATGAAAAAATGAAATTAATGAAAATCCTACAAAATTAATTTTCTGAAATCAACAAGTGATTTTATTAAAACATATGTACTCAAAACATGTTATTTCAGTCAAACTAGATAAATTGAATGATTTTTATATGGTAGAATCCATGAAATGTATTTGAGATTTGGAGATTCTAGGATTTGGAGGGAGATTTTTATAGATTCTCCTAATATTCCTAAAAGAATGAATATCTATTGAACACTCTCACAATAAAAATGATGATTTTTAGTTTGGATGAAAAATATCATCATTTTTTTGTTATTAAATTTATTTTTAGGTACATTATAGTGTTGACTCTTAGAATGATTTATTAGATCTATGTGGTCATTTTTAATGCATTAGTTTCAGGATTGGGTAGGGTCCTTAAACAAGTTGATCATGTGGTAGCCTATGGATCCATACATCCTAGTCAAATAATGATGAATTATTCATGCACTAACCCCAAACATGCGTCTATGATTCTTCTTCTGAATGTTTGGCAACATTACTATTCCAAATAATGTTTTATTAGTTATTCCATCTAAAAACTCTGCAGATAATTCTTTTGTAATTTTTTTAAAATTTTATATCAAATCATTGGATAGATTTTATATATAATTTTAAATTTTACAATTCCATCACCCTTGTTAATAGAAATTTCATTTCTTATACATGGATTAAGTAATGTCTGACTCTATCCACGAAGGAAATTAATAAAGTGTCGAATATGATGGATCAATATACTCAATTTCAATTGTGATCCTTGGAGAAATATTTTGAGGTTGTTTTGGATATTATGGAGTTGGCCACCTATTTTATAGATACGGTTCTATTCTAGATGGGTTTTTAGGTTTGATTTTGAAGAATTGTAGATTCTATTTATGAATGGGTCTATTGGTGAGTGTATATTCTTTTTGGAGTTGTTTTCCTCAATTATCTGTGTCATGAAATTACTTGTGATAAAGGAAGTGATATAATATTTCAATAATTGTATTGTGTAGTGAAATTATATTTCATAATTATGTTCTATGAATTGTAGAAACATATTTTACCTAGGTATGAGACGTCGTCACTAGGACATTGTATCTTGATGTTATACCTTTGAAAAATTAATATTCAAGCACCAGAGAGCTTTAGCATTGCATTATCCACTTCTAGTACTGATATATAAGTGGGAAAATATTTTTGTAGAAATTTGTATTAGGATTCTTTTTACCTCTTGATAGATGAATTTGACAATGTTTTATTTGAATGGTTTACCAAATCACATTACATTATGAAAACACTAAATAAAAACAATTTTGAGGACATGGGATATATCTATGTATTGAGGATTTCTATATTTCGTGAGTTTCCATTTTCTATTTTCTCTAATATGGATCCCCACTTTTCATCATTATTATGGAGGATCCTATAGTTTTTAATTGTGACCAAGAAACATTTCATCATGATAAAAATTCAATATAAGGATATCTAGATGGGGAGATCAATAAAAATTATTGGGGAAATCCTATGTGCATGAATTAATGACATTTGTGTATAATGGGATGTCCATTTTTATTAGAATCCATTTTTTCATTTTTTTAAAATGCATAATAAGGTTATATGTGAACCTTTCATAAAAATTACTAAAATAGGATACATAGACCCCCACAACAAATTTCAAACATAAAAATACAAATTTCAGTAATCAAATAAAAAAATTAAAATTTCAAACACAACCAGCACAACAATTTTGGACTAAAAACCAATACCACACATTGCCTTTTAACTTCTATTAGAGACTATCATTACATGCTTGACATACTAGAGCCACAAAAAAATCATGCACCTAGATTTATTATTTCAATAAGAGACCATCATCATGCCTCTGTCCATATTCCTCCTCATGATGTAAACCCCGACATAGACTGAACCATTCATCAACACCAGAGAGCCTACAAGAACATCCCAGCAGAATTCATCATCATAACCAAAAACCATCTTATAATAATACCCTTTTAAACAACTCCACAACAACTACAAAGATAATCTAAAATATGGATGAATTAAAAGTTGAGGCCCCCAAGAGAAATTTCTCTTCGATATCCTTCAACCACACAAACTGATTATCCCAAAACACCTTAAAGACCAAAAAATATGTCCAACTGACAGAAAATGGGATGATACATAGAGTTGGAATAGAGTACACATTGGACAAAGGTATCAATGGATGAAGGTAACCATGGCACCTAATTATTACTATTTTAATGAACACCAAGTTCACATCAACAAACAAAAATGGAGAAAACATCAAATAGATAATCCTAACTTCCCTCTAATCCCACAATTAAAATACTAAACCATTATTCAATACCATAACAACTAACCCATATATGGTCAGGTGTGTTGGACCAAGATGATAGAGTTTTGGTGGAATAATAAAAATCAATACCACTCTAGAGATCATGGAAAAAAGAAACAAAAAATAAATATTCTGGGGAAATGCTTAAATGTTTTGGATTCTATGAGGAACCTCCAAAACATCCTAGGAAGACAAAATGACCATCAAACAAGAACATTTATAGTGTCAATAATGGTGGGATAGACCAAATGGGAAGAGGAATTAAACACATGTAAATAACAGCTAGAGTGAACAAAATGATAACCCTATGAGGAAATAAATTATAGAATGTAGAACAACACAAAAACATAGGAAGAAAACCCATAAATTGTAAATCCAACGATTTAGGAGATGTGTAAGTGACCCATCACTGCTGAGGAGGGCCACAACCCACAATGGAATAATGTGAGGCCGAGTGCTAGAGCTATGAGAATGGGGATCTATCCATTATGTGATGTTAATTTCTGAATTATTGAGTTTTCCTACAATAATACTAAAAACTAAAATATCATAATGGATCCTTTTGGGGCCTTGTATTTCAATCCATGAATATATCCATTGTATTGGTTATGGATTGTGGAAATTTCTTTGGTTTAATTGATATTAGTCCATGATATAGTGATGAAAATTAAATTTATTTATTAGATAATGTTGAAAGTATATATATCATATCAATACTTTGTTGATCATCATATGTGACCATTTGTGTTTTTAGTGAGTATTTGTTTCTGATAGATTCACATATATTGGGTCTAAAACATCATAGAAAAATGGAAATCATGCATCATGTATTATGGGTCCGTTTGAGGTTGAGGATAACATTGTGAAAGTGTTCTACCATCTATAAATTCCACTACAATTTATTTCGATACACAATGTGTACCATGTATTCCAATATTCATTGTATATTTTTGAAAATGAAAATATATTGATCTAGGAAAATTGTTCCATTTTACAAGATTTATCCCTGATTTAGCATCCTTCTAGGATTGATGGACCTATGATAAAATGTTTTAATGTGAAAATTATAACATTCTTCTATGCATTATCGTAGTATTGTTTTGATTCGCAATAAAAATTGGAGAATTAATCATTAAAGGGAGTGAAGTTTCCTCATCTCTTACATATGGAATCTTATTGATATGAATTTTTTGGGTATAATAAGTTTTTGGTGGTGAGGTTGTAATATATTGTTTTGTTCATTCTAGTGTCTCCTGAACAATTATTATCTATGTTTTTGGAATGCATCTTTTTGTAATTTCATAGAAGTCTTGGTATTAATGTAACAATGGGTTAAGAGGGTTCCCTATTGGTTTGGGTTGAGTTAGATTCCATTTTTGAGTTCTTAAGCATAAACAAGATTTTTATATTGTGCATTGTAGATTCAAAAAAATGGATATATATATATATATATCAAGATGTGAATCTATATCTGATCATAATCCATGAAATATATTCATGATGTGGATGAAATTATATATGTGAATATTTTTCACAATCTATACTGGTTTGGATCAAGATTTTTTATACAGGACAATTACATGTTCGGTGTGTACGGAACATAAGTTGTTTAAATTGTGAAAAATGCATTCATTTTATAAATTCCTCCTACCCAACATGTTTTTTTGTAAAGATGTGTAAAACTATTTTTTTATCATAAAATGTCTTCCACTATACCCATAGGGTTACACCAGGTGATATTTTGGTGATTTCATGCCCTAAAAACATCATAGTCTGGAATTTTATCTCTATTGCACTTCTTCATGATGGTTTTATCTATACATTACCTATCGTTCATTAATGGTGGTCTGTTCTCATTATTTGTGAATGAATAAATATTTGAAATATATGAATATTAATTTATTATTTCCATAATGATATTCTCCTCCTTTATTTATTATCAGTGTTTCCCACTATGGGTATTGATTTGATACATGTGTAAATGTAGATGGTTATATATGATTTTACACAACAATTTAGACCTTTAATAGTTTGATTTAATTAAAATTCATTTATAAAATATTTTAAAACATGTAATTTTTGTGTTGAATTTTTTTAAATGGTATGGTAATTTATAAGACGACTGAATTTCAGTTGAATTGAAATTGTTTTTTAGATCTTATGAAATTAATGGATTGATTTTTGAATTGATTTGATAAAATGATTTTATGTGGAACAATTATATAAATGGATTAAATATAAATTTGATTTTATATGATATTATTTTACTAAAACATATAATTTTTTCTAAAGATGAAATGCATGTTGAAATTTAAATTTTGGAAAAGTAGTTTTGATATTTATTGAAATGATTTATTTTTCAATTATTCATTTATTGATATCCAGAAATGAGTACATGAATGTTTTTCTAGTTACTAGGTAATTATGATAACAATCCTAGGATCGTACACCATTGTAGTGGATTTATCATTGGATCACAAACATACACTTCACACCTTAAGATTTCGCTGATGGGGATTTATGACTCAATGATCTAAGATAAGGAATGTGTGAACACATTGAGCAGAGAAAACTGATTGAGTACTCTAAGGTTTAAATTAATAGAAACTAATAAATCATATGTATTGTTACCCATAAATATAGTGTGATTTATATTATTATTACATATAATTGATTATTTAATTGTTTTATTCACTCCAACTTCTTTATATAAATGTTTATATTAATTGTATCATTGAATTATTTTATTTTATATTCCATATTTTATATTATGAAATCAGGTTTTACTGAAAATATGTAAACATAATTTGAGGATTTTTATAATTTAAATTTAAATTATTAGTGGTCAATTTATATAAAAATTATTATGGTACACTTAGGGAGAACCATAAAGGCTTTTTAGCTCACACCCTACCTTTTCCTTCACATGTTTTTTGATTATCATATTCAAGGTCTAACCAAACAGAATGAAAAACGTGGGGGTGGTGGATGTTCTAGATCTTTGGGACTAGAAGTGATGGAGTTTGGTAGTGTATATTTGATCCACCTATTAAATAGGATATGTATTATATTATTCATTATATGAAAAAAAAAATGTTGATGATGTTCAATTTATTTTCTTTCCAATTGGGTTCTAGTACATTCTCCATGAGGTATGTTGACGTACAAACTTGTATCATTTAGGTTCATCTATTTTGTGGAAATATAATTTTTTTTAATTCTTATATGATTATATGGGTAGATCACCCACCATTAGGGATTGGGAATTCCCTTCGGTCTATTTTATGGAAAAACTGTGTATCATCATATTAGGGTATCTAGGCTGGTTTGTAACACCTCCATATCCTAATGTTATACATTATGGTTCAGTCATCTAATTATATAGTGATTACCTCAATAATAATAATAATAACCCTTTCTAGACATAATCATATAAAAAATATGGACTAGAATTAAATAACGACCCCATTAAAATCACAACACATATAATCATCTTCAGTTTAGTTATCAAACTAAAATTAACCATTTAGTAAATGATTGACTTCATTAGAAACATCAATTCTATTGAATTAATAAAATTTGTTCAAAACTATATTAGTTCAATATATTTCCATTCCTATTCACGTTATTCCATTTAATGGTTATTTGAATTGGTTTTCATGTTAATAACAAACTCTAATAGTGTAACTTAATAAAACAAATCACTTACCACCTCAATGAAAATTGTCATCATGTCTTCCATTATATCAAAAAACAACAAAAGTATCTTCCTAAACCATAAAAGTAACAAAAACATAAATCTATAATAACAACTAAAAATGAGATTATATAAATTCTATACTTATTTGTTAATAAATAATTTCAATCATGATATAAAAGTAAAAAATCGACCAATCTATGTTTTTAACATCTACATTAAGTAAAAATCATTTAATTTACCAAAATAATCTATGTTTTAGTTCTATAATGATTGTAGTCATGTTCAATTTTATGACATTTGTGATTATAATATTCAATTAATAAAATATGTTAAAGAAATAGTTATCATGTAATGCATTTAAAACACTTACCTCTTAATTCAATTCAATTTTTCTTCTTTATTCATGCCAATTCCATTTATAAACATGATGTGAAAATGGAGAATGTATATATAAAATAATAATAAAGAGACCATATATATCAACTACCTTGATTTAGAGTTCAAAACATCGCAACCCGAAAAAGATAATATGAAAATGATCAATCTTCCAATTCTGATGGGGATCCTCTATAAATTATATAAGAAAGAATACACACATCAATCCTATCTCAAATCAATACATCCACCTCTACCATGAATTCATCAAAAAAAAATATGAACAACATGAGATGAAATGAATGAGAATTTTGAGCGACATAGATTATGAAGACTCAATGTCATGAATGTAATGAATAAAGATTTCATCATGCTCTCCCAAACCCCCTAAATTTTAACATCACATTAAATGAAGGATTCATGAAGAATGATGGAACCATGTGAATTAGAATTTGTCATCCAAATATAATATTAATATTTATTTTAAGAGTCAATTTCATGGAGATATTAAAATATATTTTGGGTTAGTTCATTGAGTAAAAAATTAATTAAACAACATATTAAATTGATATCCCTATTAAAAATTTAACAATATATACATCATGGATAAATATCAAATTGTATTAGATGAATATTCATATAATAAATTATTATCCCTGAATGAATCATACAAGAGTATTATATTTTGAAGCTTGGACACATAATTAATTTTTTTTAAAATATATTTAAATAATATACCACTTATTTAATCATAACTAGTTCCCTTTATAGTCATATCCAATATAAAATAATTCCTCATATATTATTTAATGGAAAAATAATAAAGGGTTATCTATCATTATTAGTAAGGGTAACAATGAGAGATATTGGTGATCACATAAAAATAACAGGAGAATTGGGGTATAAAAATATTAGAATGACATTATAAAACCATACCCTTCAAACCATAGTTCATAATACCAAGTAATTGAATAAATAATTACAGTTCAAAAGACATTAATACTAATGATATCAATGAAAAAATCCATTAATTAATAATATTGGAATAATATTGTTGTTTTTGGTATACACATATGCATGGAAAATAATTAATTTATATAATGATCACTAATAAGACAAAAATATTAGATTGGTTTCACTACATATTATATAATATTAGTTTTCATGGTTCACTCCCAAGACTATTATAGTGGATAATGTCTCATGATGAACTAGTTTTACTCCCCATTTGATTACTTATTATCTCATGAAATATATATTTTTACCCTATGAATTAATGGGAAATGTAATTCTGAGATCATGTATCACATAATTATACTGATACTTGTGTGTTCCACAAGATCATAAAAAATCATCATATTTTAACCAAAGGAATATAATTGTGTTTTATATGTGTTTTAACAATTCATCACAGAATACCTCTTGGAAAATAAAAGGGTTTCATGGAAACTTCTAATCATAATAATAAAACCTTAATAGATATAAAATGGGTTTCAAAACTAGATTTTAGAAATGTAAAGCTTATATAACATAAAAAATAGCCATCATGGACTAAACATTCCATTAAAATACCACTAGAATTATTATTCAGGAAAATATGCTTTTAATTCATAATTCACTTATAGAAATAGAAAAATTGATTATATGAAAAATAAATAATACTCTTTTAAAATAACCCAGTATTTGTTTTAATTATTAATAGAATTATTTATTTTTCATGTTGAAGGTAAATTCAATTAATTACATATATATTAAAATAAGGATTCCATTAAAATTAATAAATAAGTTACTTATTCATAAAATGAAAATAATATTTCTCATAAAACAATTTTCAATAAAAAATTCTTGAGCAATAAAGACTATGAGAATTTAAATGAGAATACTAAAATAACATTGAAATCATTTTTATAAAACATCAACATGGATGAATAATAATTTTTGACTAAAGGAAAAAGTAGTATAAGTTTTCCTTAAAAATGTTGCTTCTATTTCTTGAGAGAATAATACAAGGGAAACGAATGGAAAACATAGATTCTAATTAAATAACTAAATTATATGAAATTCCATGTGTTTCATGAGTGATTGTTCATATAATATTACCATTAGAATCATTATTGTAAACAATACAATAAATAGATGATTTTTTAATAGAAATATAATATCTGGAATTCATCTTTCTTTGAATATGATTTACCCAACTATAAAATAAATTTTAACATATTATAACTCAATAACATAGTAATTTCCATACTTAAAATATCATATTTTCAGGTTGTAATATTTGAACCCAAATTTATTAATTATACATTATTCAAATCATTGTTTCTTGGAGTTAACTATTTAGTTCTTCATCAAAATTTTTGTTCCATTACTTTTGATACATGTACATTAAAAGTGGTTCAATAATATAAATAGTATTAATTAGACAATAAATATAATATATATTTATAATATATATATATATATTCTATCATCCATAATGAATAGTGACGAAAAACTAATTTAATTTTTCATGGAGATATTATGTCTTACAAATGTATAAATACTATTTTTACTTTTTAGTGGATCAAATGAAATAAAATACAATAATAATTCACCATACTATATTAATTATTATATAATTGAAATCATTTATATATCAAGAAAATAAAAATATATTTTTTATGTCTTATTCCTTTATAAAGATGAACTATGCTCATTTCTATGTATTATTTTACCTTTTAGTCAGAAATTGTTGGGTTGGGTCATTCAGTAGGGTTGTTTCTTATGAAACATGAGAATTTAGGATATTTTTCAATGGGGTAGAGGTAGTGAATTGTTTTAGTATAGTTTTCCCAAACTATGTCACTAACTATATATAACCTTGAAACCCCATACTGAGGTGGTTGTTTGGTTGAATAATGGTTTTTCAATCCTTTCACCTTCATAGTAAAAGTTTTGTGACTGCCTAAGAGACGTTCATGGTTATGTTTCATGGTTTTCAAAACCATGTCCACACTGCAAGAAACCATGCACATGGTTTTTAATACCCCACAAGAAAATTTATTTTCATGATCCCAAACAACCTATATTTCACATTAATTTCATCCAACATGACCATAATATATTACCATTACTTTTAGAGTATTCTTGATTGGTTATATGGTATTTTGTAGTATGTTAATGTTAAATTATGGACTAGATTGAAGAATATACATGTTTCCAATTATGAATTCTCATAACATGTAGTTTTATCTATCTCTCATATTTATTTCCATATTAATTTGGGTGAATTTTCCTATTGTAAAATCTTTTCATATAATGTATGATAGATCTATCAATGATTTGTCTTAGATATAGGATTGGTTATTAGTATCATTCTTCATTGTCCAGATGAATGTTCCTCTTAAAATTCCATATTTCTAGTTTGGAAATGATATTTAATCGATCATGAGGTTGGTGGCATATTTATAAATTTCTAAATTCTAGATATCGATTAGCTGAATAGAATTTAGAAATTTTTATTGCCAGTTTAGAAATTTAATTTTGAATTAAAATAATTTTTTAATTAATGTAGTTTTGAGTTGGTTGATTAATGGGATTATGTAATTGGTTAATTAATGGTATTTAGAATTGATTAGTCAATGGGAATTAATGGACGGTTTTATTAATATTAAAGGTATAATATTTTATGTGATAAAATGCTGATAAATGGTTTAAAGTTGAATTTTGGTGTAATTAATTGTGAATCAATGTGATGAACCCTATTTGGTTTTTAAATATCGAAGGTACACTTTAACTGGAATGTTTTGTTTAAAGGTTTATGATTTTTAACCATGATGTATATGAAATTTTGATACGTGTGAGATTGTCTTATATGTGATATAAATTTTTGGGACATGGAATGCTACTTCAAAAACACATATGTGATTGACTTCTATATGTGTGTGGACTACGATTGTTGATACATTAAAACACCATATCTTATACAATAGGTTATGGGGCACGAACTAATGCTTCAAATACCCATAGAATCTAGGCATGTCATTCTAGGCCAAAAATGCATGTATTGAACTCTGGTTATATGTATCCATGATAAGAAATTCAAATGAAATGATAAATTAGAACCCATGAGTTATGTTATTTTTCATATCACTTAGGTTTGGTCAAAACTTAGTAATGATCCAATGAAGGAATTGATAGTTTGGGTTCCATTATGATACTAAGAAATTTATGTGGTTAATTAATGAATAAATAATTGTGAAAACACTTTACTCTATTGTTGTATTTAATTCTTTATAAAACTATATACACTGTTATGAATATGATATTATTTGGTTGATCATTTTTAGTGGCCTAAGGAGTCTTACTCACCCACTACTCGGGTTACATGATCATTAAATAAATTGACTACATATTATCACTCCATGACAAGGGAAAGGGACCTATGATAGATACAACATATGGGATAGATCTTGTATAAGGGAACATGACTTAGCATCAGATCGTGCATAAGCGTATTTAGGGTGTCTTTATTTAGGGATTTTCTTATTGACAGAGGACATGGATTTTCATGAAATATCTAATGATTTAGTTTTTATTTTGTATTTAGGATTTTTTTAATCATGTGATATTGTTATTATTTTGGTTTCTGGTTATGGTTATTATATATTATATTTTTTTATTTTTTCACAATGTTTTAATTTTATAATAAAGAAGATATTTTCTTCCCATGTTATGTATTTGGTCCTCATTGCTAGTCGATAGTATTTAGCATACAAGGAGGTAAAACTGAGGTATTATAGCAACCAAACATGTATCACCGATAGGTGGCACCTGGGTAAGCATGTTACAATGTTGTATTAGAGGAGTATTATTTACATTCACTGGTATTTCTATATGGGATAGGTATACTAGAGATTATGATAATTTCATACTTGGTCATGATATCATGTGTGGGAGTAGCTAACCAATGTATAGGGAGACAACATTTACCCCTGGTTGGATTTATATTCATGATGTTTTTTGTTAATGGTGAATATTATTTCAACATGAGTTGTTCACTAATTGAGTGATGTTATTTATTTCTCTCATTTTTCATACATGGCCAAAAATAAAATGAAATTTGTGTATGAATTCATCATTTTATTCAGTCGTGATTTATTATGACATGCATCATTTAAAAAAATCGAAAGTTGTGTTTGGGATAACATGTTAGAATAAAAATATGATTATTCACTTGTTTAATTCAAAAGAAATATGTACTTGATATGAAACTAATAATTGTAATATGATGATAAATGTGGTAAATAAATTTTATAAATTTATATATTAATATAACATTACTTTTGAAAATGGTTTTCCCATAGATAACCATGTCCAATATGAGTGATGGTTGAGTGTAAGGATTGTGCCTCAGTTGTGTGGAGGGGTATGGGGTTGACCTATAATGGAAGTATCAAATCAATATTATATATATGTGATAATATAATTAAATATCCAATATGATGTGTGTTTGTAATTTTAGAGTTATGACCTTATTAATGCAATTGTTGATATGATGGTTAGAGGAAATGGAAAGAAATGATCCTCTGGTTGTGGAACAAGAGGCCTTATAGTTCAACATGATGAAGTTGGGGAAAACATCTGTCACGACCCGCCCTCGGGGTCCGTGCCGTGACTACCCCAAGCCCGCCTTCCATAGGCCAGGGGCTGGCGACTAGCACCAAGGCGTAAATCTCGGTAAAAAGGGAAGGCATTGCCTTTGTAAAGTAAACAATCACCACAGAGTAAGCAAGCGGAAAGAAAACACTAAGGAATAGCAGAGTACAACTGAAAGTGCGGAAAGGTAAATGGGCCATTATACAAACCCAAATTGAAAGTAAAGTACAACTCGAAAGGGAAAACAGCAACTGAAAAGTAAAAGCCGCTACACCGGGTTGTCCACTAGAAATACCACCTGAAGGGTGGGTTACAGATAGCTCCACTGCTCCACGGGTCCCGCCATCCGCTCAGAGCACGTCCCGTCCAGTGGTCCACCTCCAGGTACCGTCCTGCTCTGCAAGCCTCAGCTAAGATCAACGCTGTCCGTCGTCTGCAACCAACACAACATAGTACGGGAAAAGCCCGTGCAGGGGTGAGTAAAAGCTACTCAGTAGGGACCCTGAGACCCCCTGAAGGTCTCTCAAATCCACAAAGGATAAACCACGAAGAAAGGTACAATCACGAAGTAACAATCGACACTGCTTAGGTATATGCCCATACATATACCTAAGTCATCAAATTCAAATACGCTCCAACCTCCGAGCCCAAGTACAACTCAGTCCACACAGGAAATTAAACGTATTACACACAGGAAAGCGAAACGTAAACCACACAGGATAGCACAACACAATCCACACAGGAAAGCAATAGGTTTCAGCTCACACAGGTATACTTCTTCGAAAGACGATAAAGATGATCTCTGATCCATCTAAGTCATCGGACCCACGAAGGATCGATAGGTAACTAACCCCCGCAAAAGAACCACACAGGATCGGGCCCACACAGGACCTGTAGATAATCACCGCAAGACCCACACAGGATCGGGCCCACATAGGACCTGTAGGCGCTGGTTCACACAGGACCGCTGAGCGCAAAGACCCACACAGGATCGGACCCACACATGATCGGGCCCACACAGGACATGTAGCACTGATCCACGTAGGATCGCTGAGTGTTGTAGTCGTCATCGTCTAATCCACACAGGATCTCTGTACTGTCGTCGTCGCAGTCACAGTAGCAGTAGTAGCAGTAGTAGTCACAGTAACAGTCGCAGCCAGCACTAGGGTTCCCGCACACAGCAAGCTCGTTCGGAGGGTCCGCTCCACGAGCCGAGAGGCTGATACATCAACTGTCAAAAAGTCCAGAGTTGATGTATCTAAAAGTTCCATATCGTCAACAGGAACTCAACGCAAAAAACGGCGCGTCGATCAGACGCCCGGTCTGAGAGTTATCGGCATTTTCGTCCCCGAGGCCCAGTTGGTTTTTAAGGCAAAACCAACCCGACTGTACTCCACATGCGTCCAAACCTCGGGCAGAGTATGCCAAAATATCCATCTCACCAAGAGGAACACAACAAAGCTGACGGCACGTCAATCGGACGTCTGTAGCTCAAGATATGAGCGTTTCCGCTCCGAAGGCCCGGTTGGTTTCGTGAACGAACCAACCCGGCCAAACCAAAAGTATTCCGAAATTTTGAGTACAATATACCGAAACGACCGTCTCGATCCAAGGATCGCGTTGTCGCAGACGGTTCCTCAGTCGGAGGTCCGTGGCTCAAGTTATGGCCAAAAGACCGAAACCGATTCGAAACGGGGGGGTCCGGGTCCGGGCCGACCCGTCCCGACCCCCCCCTGGGTCGGCCCGAACCGGGTCGACCCGAACCGGGTCGGACCGACCAGGTCCGCTGGACCCGGCCCGGCCGGTGGCAGCGCGGCGGCGCGGCCCGTCCAGCGGCGGCGCGGTCCGGCCAGCGGCGGCGCAGCCAGGGGGCCGCGCATGTGCCACACGCGGGGGGTGACACCCCCCCTTTTTTGGGATCTCGGACGGCCTATGGCCGGCCGTTTCTTCTCTCACGCGTGACCCGCGGGTCCCGCCTCCTATCCAAACCGGCGGCCGGCGCGGCTGGCCGCCTTCCTCTTATCCGTCGTGGCCGTAGCCGCGGCTCCTCTTCTCCGATCTCCGGCGGCCAGCGAGGCCGGCCGCCCCTAGCTGCTCCGCTGCGGCCGTAGGGCCGCGGCCTTCCTGATCTCCGTCACTGGCGAGGCCGGCGCCCCTGGCTGCTCCGCCGCGGCCGTCCGGCCGCGGCTCTACCTCTTCCTCCGGCGGCCGGTTTTCCGGCCGCCCCTTCTTGCTCGGCCCTTGAACGATTAGCGCGGTGTAATGGCGTCACGCCCCTCCGCCGCGGCCCGACTCCGGCCGCGATCTCATCCGATTTCAAAGGCGCGGCATTATAGCACTGCGTTTCTTTGTCGAGACCCAAACCGGCCTTAAATCCTTTTGTTCCTGCTCGGTGCGACGACACCGCATCGTCTCCGCTAAATCAACACGATTGATTAGAAGGGGGAGTAGAATCGGCCATGTTCGTGCGGTCCGGTCTCCTCCCGTTAAAATGATAACAATTGGCCAATCGTAAAAAAAACACAACCATGAACGTTTCACAAATTTTTTTAATAAAATTTGGAACTACGCCCAACGGATTATTCTTTCATGTTCGAGGGAATGAAACACGTACTTTAAAAAGGAAAAACCCCTACCTTGGTTCTGGAACGAAGTTCGATGACCGACAAAGATTCGCGGAAGTCGAGCGTCGCGGAAGAAGAACGTCGATGTCGCGGTTATGTCGTCACGGAAGACGGAGAAAAGAGGAGCGGCGTTCTTCGTCGGAGTTCGAAGGTTCTTCGTGTTCTTCGTCAGGGTTGAAGAAGAATAAGAAGGAGAAGCTCCCAAAATCCTCACAAGTTGGCTAAACAAAACTAACCAAATAGAATAAGGTTCCTCCTTATTTTATTTACCAAGCCAAGGAATTCAAAACTTCAAATTCAAAAACATAACACTTAATTAATTATACATGTCATGTGTATTTAATTAGATGTTAAGTTAACAAGCTTTTAAGAGGGAGAGAGGGGAGTTAGGGAATTTGAAAAGGTGGGGCTCGGGTGGGCCCCTCCTCACCTTAATCCTCTCTTAGGTGGTTACCACCCAACTTCCAACAATAGGTTTTAACCACTTAAAAGATATAAAATAAATATTGTTTCACAAATTTATTTTACTCTTTATTTCAACCAGAAAAAGCAAAATTAAACAACTCCTCTTAGGAAAACGCAACTCCGACAAAGGCGTTCCTAAGCAATTACCGGCGTTGCGGTCCCATCGGTGCCCTCAGAATTTGATTCCGAGTACCAGTTCAAAAGTTAGAAATCCTCGCTCGTTCGTTCACTGAACGTACCCGAGCCAAACTTCGGAAATTGATTCCGGGCACTCTGGGCCTCGGAATCAGGTGCCGTCAGAAACCGCGCTCTTGTAAAAATCAAAAGAAAATTAAGAAAAAATTTCCCTTGAATTTTACGGGTCTTTACAATACTCCAACCTCAAGGCTTTACGTCCCCGTAAAGATACAACAAAAACTAGGGAAACAAATGAGGGTACTGAGCACGCACCTGAGCCTCCCGCTCCCATGTGATCTCCTGGAGGTTCCCGTGCTGCCACCTGATGCGCACAAGAGGAATCGATCGCCCACGTAGGACCCACTCCTGTCGATCCTCGATCCCCACTAGAATCTCCGTGAAAGACACCACATCGCCATCGTCCATCTCCTCATGGTCGATGGTATGCGAAGGGTCGAGCACGTATCTCCTCAGTTGAGATACGTGGAAGTCGTCGTGCACCTGGTGCAACTGCGGTGAATGGGCCAAGCAGTAAACCACCCCGCCTACCCAGCTGGGGACCTAAGAAGGTCCGCTGAACCCCGGAGATAACTTTCATCCTTGGCCACCTCTCCATAAACCTCGTCGAGGTGATACCCGTACAAGGTCGTGATCGTCATCCTCAAACTCCAGAGGTCTCCATTTTCTATTAGAACTAGAACTCGAAAGGCTGCTGTCACGAGGGTAAGGTTGACCGATTCAAGAGTGATCGGTCGCACCCTCCTGTGCAAGAGTTACCCTGCGCTGTCTGGGGTTTCCTTTTCCGCCGACCAAAGAAAACCCATCCCGACGTTTGCCTAAAACTGTCAATTTGAGTATGAACAGTTATTGCCCATTCCATACTCAAACTGACGTCGTAAGGCCTCGACACTGCCACCAAGAGATTCCAACCTAAACTCTCGCCTCGAGGATCTGACCACATCATCGGCGTATGTGTGATTATCGAGTCTCCTCCCAATGTATCTCCAGACGTGAGGGTCAAGTCCACGGCTTACCGGAAACTCTAGGTCTGGAACAAGATTTGTGAAAGTGAGGAATGATTCATATCAATGTCTGTTACTTCAGCAGATAGTAGTGGACACAGACTATCCGTTGAATCATTTTTAGAGCCATTGGGTCACACTCCTTGACCGCATGCAGCCGCATTCTTCCACCGCCCTCCATCTCCCTGAGCTTGGCGTGGATAACTAAGGCGGGTGGTTGTACCATGTTAGGATGTACACCACCTCATGCTGCTCTCCTAGCTCTGCCTCCACGTCTACTGCTTCGTAGACTCATCTCTCCTTTAAGCTTCCTCTTCTTAACACGCCCGAGTCTCTATAACTGGCACCGGTTTCCTGTTTCTTACTGCACTGTGCAGTCTTCATCCTCTCTTGGATGTCCTAGACCTCCTTTAGTCTCACAAGAGCTGCTATGATTTCTTCGTTGCCGATAAGAGAAACCCGGTCTCATCCCCTGGATGAACCACATTCGTTGCCTAATACAGTCAATCCTGACATGAATGATGCATTCTTGCCATGGATGACGTCGTAAGGCCTCGACGTATCTACTAAGAGATCCAACTGTCACTCTCGCCTCCAAGGGTTGAGTCACACTTTCGGCATCAGTGTGAGGTCACTGGGTCCCCTCCAGTAGAAATCTCGAAAGTGAGGGTCAAGTCAACAGTTTAACCGGAACCACTCAGTATCAACCAAACAAAAGGACAGGAAAGAAAACAAAGATAAGTGTCTTTTTATTATTGCATCTCATAGTACAAAGACATGAATACAAAAGAAAAATGTAACTAGAAGTACAAGGGACGTATCCACTAGTTCCTCTCCTGTCCACCTGCTCTCGGAGCTCTACTGCCTTGTCCACTAATCGGCTGTTGCTCAAGCACTCACCGCTGCTTCTGTCTCAGTGGCTCCTCTAACACCCGCTGGTCAATCGTACGAGGAGTCGGACAGTCACGTTCCAGGTGACCCTTCCCGCCACAGGAGTAACATTGTCCGTTTCTGGCACGCCTGGCTCTGACCCCACCTCGGGTGCCCCGCACCACCGGTCCTAAAACCTGAGATCGTCCAACTGCTAGTCTGGTCCTCCTGGACCTCTGCATCATCTGTCTACTACCCACAGATGACTCGGCTACTGATCGAAAAACACGCGGCAAAGGCAAAAGCTCATGTACACGCTCAGGGTGTAGGGCTACTGGCACAAACTCCACCCTGAAGAAGGTCTCGAAGTCTTCCCATGCGAAGGTCATCCCGTCGCAAAACTGAAACAAGTGGCTCCACCACCTACCTGCTGCTGCCTGAAGGAGGCTGGCAGCAAAGATCACCATGAAGTCTGCTGGCGTCCTCACTAACCTAAACACGCGTACCACTGCCTCCAGCCAGTCCTCTACTGCCTGGGGATCCGTCTCCCCGCGAAACCTGGGTGGTTGCTGGCGCTGAAACTCATGCAGTGCGCTGAGGCGACGTGCATCATCAGCGGCTGGCGCTGGAAGCATCGGGGGCTCGGCGGGTAGAGCTACTGCTCGTGCCACTGCTGACAAAGGGCCCTGCACCGAGGCCTCGTCGCTTGGTGGGCTGTCGTCACGCTCGACTCTCGGAACCCTAGCTGGCTGCCGTCGTGGGGCCATCCTGAAAAGAAATCAGGTGCGCCACGGTCAGAACAGTATACCTGGTGAGCAGATATATGTAATCAGAAAGAAAACATTGAAACACACACGCAATCAATGTTTTCGTGCATTAAGTCGGAAATCAGAAGTCAGGGTCCTGGTGTACGGATACGTCGGCCGCTGCACCAACACTGGACTCCCTGGACTAATAACCACACTCAATACGTTAAACATTATTGCTTCACATAGAAAAGATCAGAGTTCGCGGTAGAACCAAACTCCTCTGATACCAATTTTTCATGACCCGCCCTTGGGGTTCGTGCCGTGACTACCCCAAGCCCACCTTCCATAGGCCAGGGGCTGGCGACTAGCACCAAGGCATAAATCCCGGTAAAAAGGGATGGCATTGCCTTTGTAAAGTAAACAATCACCATAGTGTAAGCAAGCGGAAAGAAAACACTAAGCAATAGCAGAGTACAACTGAAAGTGCGGAAAGGTAAATGGGCCAGTATACAAACCTAAACTGAAAGTAAAGTACAACTCGAAAGGGAAAACAGCAACTGAAAAGTAAAAGCCGCTACACCGGGCTGTCCACTGGAAATCCCACCTGAAGGGTGGGTACAGATAGCTCCACTGCTCCACGGGTCCCGCCATCCGCTCCGAGCATGTCCCGTCCAGTGGTCCACCTCCAGGTACAGTCCTGCTCTGCAAGCCTCAGCTAAGATCAACGATGTCCGTCGTCTGCAACCAACACAACATAGTGCGGGCAAAGCCCGTGCAGGGGTGAGTATAAGCTACTCAGTAGGGACACCGAGACCCCCTGAAGGACTCTCAAATCCTCAAAGGATAAACCATGAAGAAAGGTACAATCACGAAGTAACAATCGACACTGCTTCGGTATATGCCCATACATATACCTAAGTCATCAAATTAAAATATGCTCCAACCTCCGAGCCCAAGTACAACTCAGTCCACACAGGAAAGTAAACGTATTCCACACAGGAAAGAAAAACGTAAACCACACAGGATAGCACAACACAATCCACACAGGAAAGCAATAGGTTTCATCTAACACATGTATACTTCTTCGAAAGACGATAAAGATGATCTCTGATCCATCTAAGTCGTCGGACCCACGAAGGATCGATAGGTAACTAACCCCCGCAAAAGACCCACACAAGATCGGGCCCACACAGGACCTGTAGATAATCACCGCAAGACCCACACAGGACCTGTAGGCGCTGGTTCACACAGGACCGCTGAGCGCAAAGACCCACACAGGATCGGACCCACACAGGATCGGGCCCACACAGGACCTGTAGCACTGATCAACGTAGGATCGCTGAGTGCTATAGTCGTCGTCGTCGAATCCACACAGGATCTCTGTACTGTCGTCGTTGCAGTCACAGTAGCAGTAGTAGCAGTAGTAGTCACAGTAACAGTCGCAGCCAGCACTAGGGTTCCCGCACACAGCAAGCTCGTTCGGAGGGTCCGCTCCACGAGCCGAGAGGCTGATACATCAACTGTCACAAAGTCCAGAGTTGATGTATCCAAAAGTTCTATATCGTCAATAGGAACTCAACGCAACAAACGGCGCGTCGATCGGACGCCCGGTCTGAGAGTTATCGGCATTTTCGTCCCCGGGGCATGGCTGGTTTTTAAGGCAAAACCAACCCGACCGTACTCCACCTGCGTCCAAACCACGGGCGGAGTATGCCAAAAGATCCGTATCACCAAGAGGAATACAACAAAGCTGACGGAACGTCAATCGGACGTCCGTAGCTCAAGATATGAGCGTTTCTGCTCCGAAGGCCCGGTTGGTTTCGTGAACGAACCAACCCGGCCAAACTCAAAGTATTCCGAAACATTGAGTGTGATATACCGAAACGACCGTCTCGATCCAAGGATCGCGTTGTCGCAGACGGTTCGTCAATCGGAGGTTCGTGGCTCAAGTTATGACCAAAAGACCGAAACCGATTCGAAACGGGGGGGTCCGGGTCCGGGCCGACCCGGCCCGACCCCCCCTGGGTCGGCCCGAACCGGATCGACCCGACCCGGATCCGACCCGAACCGGGTCGGACCGACCCGGTCTGCTGGACCCGGCCCGACCGATGGCAGCGCGGCGGCGCGGCCCGGCCAGCGGCGGCGCGGCCAGGGGGTCGCGCATGTGCCGCACGCGGGGGGTGAAACCCCCCCTTTTTGCGGATCTCGGCCGGCCTAAGGCCGGCCGTTTCTTCTCTCACGCGGGACCCGCGGGTCCCGCCTCCTATCCAAACCAGCGGCCGGCGAGGCCGGCCACCTTCCTCTTCTCCGCCGCGGCCGTAGCCGCGGCTCCTCTTCTCCGATCTCTGGCGGCCGGCGAGGCCGGCCGCCCCTAGCTGCTCCGCCGCGGCCTTCATGATCTCCGGCACCGGCGAGGCCGGCGCCCCTGGCTGCTCCGCCGCGGCCGTCCGGCCGCGGCTCTACCTCTTCCTCCGGCGGCCGGTTTTCCGGCCGCCCCTTCTTTCTCGGCCCTTGAACGATTAGCGCGGCGTAATGGCGTCACGCCCCTCCACCGCGCACCGACTCCGGCCGCAATCACATCCGATTTCAAAGGCGCGGCATTATAGCGCCACGTTTCTTCGTCGAGACCCAAACCGTCATTAAATCCTTTTGTTCCTGCGCAGTACGATGACACCGCATCATCTCCGCTAAATCAACGCGAAAGATTAGAAGGGGGAGGAGAATCGGCCGTGTTCGTGCGGTCCGGTCTCCTCCCGTTAAAACAATAACAATTGGCCAATCGTAAAAAAAACACAACCATGAACGTTTCACAAATTTTTTTAATAAAATTTGGAACTACGCCCAACGGATTATTCATTCATGTTCGAGGGAATGAAACACATACTTTAAAAAGGAAAAACCCCTTCCTTGGTTCTGGAATGAAGTTCGATGATCGACAACGATTCGCGGAAGTCGAGCGTCGCGGAAGAAGAACGTCGATGTCGCGGTTATGTCGTCATGGAAGACGGAGAAAAGAGGAGCGGCGTTCTTCGTCGGAGTTCGAAGGTTCTTCGTGTTCTTCGTCAGGGTTGAAGAAGAAGAAGAAGGAGAAGCTCCCAAAATCCTCACAAGTTGGCTAAACAAAACTAACCAAATAGAATAAGGTTCCTCCTTATTTTATTTACCAAGCCAAGGAATTCAAAACTTCAAATTCAAAAACATAACACTTAATTAATTATACATGTCATGTGTAATTAATTAAATGTTAAGTTAACAAGCATTTAAGAGGGAGAGAGGGGAGTTAGGGAATTTGAAAAGGTGGGGCTCGGGTGGGCCCCTCCTCACCTTAATCCTCTCTTAGGTGGTTACCACCCAACTTCCAACAAAAGGTTTTAACCACTTAAAAGATATAAAATAAATATTGTTTCACAAATTTATTTTACTCTTTATTTCAACCAGAAAAAGCAAAATTAAACAACTCCTCTTAGGCAAACGCAACTCCGACAAAGGCGTTCCTAAGCAATTACCGGCGTTGCGGTTCCATCGGTGCCCTCAGAATTCGATTCCGAGTACCGGTTCAAAAGTTAGAAATTCCCGCACGTTCGTTCACTGAACGTACCCGAGCCAATCTTCGGAAATTGATTCCGGGCACTCCGGGCCTCAGAATCAGGTGCCGTCAGAAACCGCGCTCTTGTAAAAATCCAAAGAAAATTAAGAAAAAAATTCCCTTGAATTTTACGGGTCTTTACAACATCCATGATAGCTTTTCTCTGTTTATGAAATTTATAGAAAAAGAACAGTAGTGATTTGTGAAAGGCATGCAAGACTAGACCCAATTGTTCTATTTTCAACACCATCCAAAATTCAATATAGAGAGTGGACCTGAATTAAAAGTGATTTATACTGAGTATATAAAGACAATACTAGACCAGTCATAGACAACTAATGAGAACATAGTCTAATCTATTATTTAAATGATTCATCGTCAAGAGAATAATTCATGTGTCATTCTGAATATGGGTTAAAAGATGTAGAATATAGTGTGCAATGACATTCATGAGAAGTTTTTGGAGTACATTTACCATGATATTCTCGTGTATGTGATGGAAGGTGAGTTTATGTGGTTTGCATAGAGGAGAATTCTCAAGATGTACTATGTTGTTCAATTTAAATATCAGATGAGGGATTTTAAAGTGTTGGACGAGGATTAGGATACTATAGTGATGCATTTTCAGGATGGGGCTAAAAGATATATAAAGTCTCAATTAACATCTTACAAATTATATTTTATTATGATGTTGTAAATTATTCTCTCATATATAAGGGGATCTTGAAAGAGGTATTTAGTGTAGGGTTGGTGGTTTCTGTTGAATGAACAAGAGGTACTTATTTTTCTATTAGGAAGCATCACGATGAGAATTTTAACAAGGTAGACCAAATAAGTGATTCCAGGGGAAGTATTAATTACTCTAAAAAATTCCCGAGTAAACTACCATTATTGTAGTATGATGGGTTAAATTCCAAAACAGTGCCCCATACCCCCAATAGAGTGGCATGTTTGTAGAGGAGTGTGTAATATATAAGGGTTATGATTGAGACCATGAAATATGAGTAATAATATGGGAGCTATGTAGAATAAAAGCTCTTGAAATAGATCTTCTACCCCATTTCATTATGGTAGTTATAGTTCTGCTATATGTGGTGGTTGATGTAATGAATAGGGAAATTCTGGGAAACTACACTAATATCTTCATATGGGTGAATATTAGGGGATATAAAATATAACGTAAGGAAGAGGGATTGATAGTTTTTTGTAGTTCATCTTCCACTTGTTGAAAGTGAGGCTAGACAATCGATAGTCATAGGTACTAACAGTGTATCTTCAACACTTTCTAGTGCCTTATATGATATTGTTTCTTACCAATATGTTATAATTTCACACCTTTTCAATATGTTGAGTGTGAAAATTTAGTTACTAATAGATATTAAAAAGATTGATACACCATTAGAAGTATAGTTGTTAGACAGATTATTATGAAATGGGTGTTTCATAGAGGTTGGGGAGTACTATTTCAATTAGGATTCTTGTATACCTTATATTTGATGATTCAACTTGATTTTGGGAATTGACACGTTAGTAGTAAACTAATACCACATAAACTATTAACATATGAGATTTAATTTTACATATTCTCAGGTTTTAAATTACACACATCACTGAGAGTGGGAAATCATTGAATGTCGTATAGGGCTATTACATCATTAATAGAGGGGGATCACCACCCATTTTACATGTCATTTTCTGGATGATGGGGGTGTGATGCATTCTTTCCTTCCACCCATTATAGAAATTTCCACAAAAAATTCCTTATGGAATTATTAGGGATAACACCGAATTGAAATACTATGTTAATTATTGATCTTATTCATAGATTTATGTTGTTTTTCATTCTACCTTATCGAATGGATCCAAAAATACTTCATGATCTTTAGACTCTACTCGATAATTTAGTTTATAAGGTATTTATCTATCCAGGTATGTCACCTTAGATTTTTCCTTTAATTTTTTATCTAAGATGGCTAGTGAGGCCTTTCACATATATGTTGATTTTTAGATGTTCAACTAGGTGACAATGAAGAACTAGTATCTTATATTTCATATCCTAATCTATTTGACTAGTTAAATGGATTTTTTACACTCTATAATATTTAAATGAGATCCAGTTATAATCTATTGGGGGTAAGGACTTCGTATAAAATAAAGAAAAATTTAAAAAAATCTTTGGATGACTGAGACATCTTCAAATATGTGCCATCATTTTGATATTCCCAAAAAAAAGATATGGTGTTTGGTGACTCTTATTTGTCTTGTTGGATCAGAGATTATAAGAGGGAACTGAAGTTTAATATATATGGTACAATAGATAAATACCCTGAAGAAATGAAATACCAACATCCCACATGTCCAAATATTGGATGAAATATCCTACGGAAAATCTAAGGGAACCAAGAGATTCTTCAAATTTTCAAGAGAGGTGTCTGAGGAGAAATTTTAATAATCTAATTTGTTGAAACCCATTGATGTGGAAGAATAAATTAATTTTAAATGCAACACACTTCTTATACTGCAATGTTTCAACTACAGGGAATTAGGGAATTATTTTATCCAATTCCTAATTCCATGGGTTGTTGAATAAAATCAACCACGATGACCTCCATTATAGTAAATAAGGGCATGTGCAATAAAAAAGGTAGAGGTGGAGCACAAAAATGTTGTGGTGATAAGTATGTTGGTTATTCAATTAAGAAAAGTGGATTAACATCTTTGTTCTAGATTAACTCATTCATTTATATAATGAAATTATTGTTGAAATACACAAAAACCACCTCAAAATATAAAGGTAGAGTTAGATGTGAGAACAATTAATGGGGATGTTATTTAATATAATGTAAATAACTACTCCCTAGATAATGTTTATGGATAATTCCACCTATTAATGAATTTATTACATTTATTAGAAATGTTTGATTCTATTTGGGCTATGGATTGGATATATTTATATAAATCCAAATTCAACTCTTGGGAAAGGGATATCAATATTATCATTTTGAATAATTACAAAATTCATTATAAATGTTTTGAAGATGATGAATCTACATTAGAACAATCATCACAACTATGAATATAATTCCCTTATTAGCATTAATTTCTTGCCAAAATTGTAGGTAAAATAGAGATAATCAGGCTCCATGACATTCCCATAATGAGGGAATACACCGATGTGTTACATAAGGAACTGTATGTTCTTGAAACATAATGAGAGTTTGACTTCCCAATTGATCAAATACACGAATATATTCCCATATTAGACACTCCATACTGGTTATCCACCATTTTTAGAAGAACTAATGAAGATGTTAGAAAATAATATGGAAGTTTATTTTATAATCTCGAGTGCATCATCGTGGAGTGCGCCAATACTCTTTGTGAAGAAAATGGATTGATCAATGTGCATCTTCATTTATTGTTATGAGGTCAAAAATCATTGTAAACAAAAATTATCCCCTACCAATAATATATGACTTATTTGAACAACAATATTGTTCCATGAATTTTTTATGGAGTACCTTTGGTCAGTATATTAAAAAATAATGGTGAGGAAGGAAGATAATCCCCATAATACCATTAAAAGGGGATATGATAACAATGTTTTCAATGTGATTACCTTTGGAATCTGTAATTATCTAGAAGTATTCACTCTGTTAATGGAAATATTCTTCAGTGAATACCTAATAATATTTGTTGTAGTCTTTACAGAAGATAGTATGATATACTTCAAGAGCAAAGAGTAACATGAGTAGAAATTCAATACTATGATAAAGACATTATGGAGGGAGGATATATAGGTAATGTAATGTAAATGTGAGTTTTGGAATCAAGAAGTAACATTACTGTGAAATTTTATCACCATTAAAGGAATAGATATGGATCCTTATAAATCAAAGTCTATTGATGAGTTTCCCAGACCATCACAAGTAACTAGTATCAATAGTTTCCTTTGTCAATATGTGTATTACCTATTATTTGTGAGGAATATCTCATGATTTTCAAACTAAATCAACAATATACCTTGAAACACAGTAAATATTGTATAGACCAGTAAATGGGAATACTACTATAATGAATATAAAGAAAGGATTATGTAAACATCAGTACATACTCTAACGAAGAATGGGAAATACAATGTAGTATACCATGATACATAAAATAACTTATTTGGATGTGTACTAATAAAAAATGATAATGTGATAGATTATGGATTAAGGTAGTTAATATTTTATTTTCAAAACTATCCCACACATGATCTTGAATGGGTGGTTGGGATCTTCAGAATTAATATTTAGTGGAATGTACTCAATAGATAGAAGTGTGAGATATATAATGATCATAAAAATGATATATATATTCACATAGATGGAGAGTAATATGAACTAGTGCAGATGGTTAGATATTGTCAAGGATTATGACTTCCCTATCGAATAACATATTAGTAATGTTCTTAGAATGGAATATGTTATAAGTAGAAATAATTCGGAAATTGTATCCCTAATGAGGATTGAGAAGGAATCCAATCATATTGTAATTTAATTTCATGGAAAAAAGAATCACAATGTATGATATATAATCATTCCATTCAAAAATTATTTCAAACCCACCTATTATAGATAAAATGAATGATTCTCAACGAAATGATTACAAAATTCATAAAAATGTGTTAAATATAAGAAATGTTAAATCGTTAGATTCCAAAATTTATGTGGAAAGAGTGGTAATATTTTGATCAGAAACATGAGTACTGTAAAATCCTTAGTCAAAGAAAGAATGTTTGAATGGTACAAATAGATAGAACATGTACATCCATCTAGGTAGAATATATATTTATGGATATAATCAAGTGAAATATTTTTGGGAAATTATGATGAATATGATAAATGAATATAAATCAAATTTCAATTTATTTTAGAATGTGAAGTTAATTTATAAAAATTATAAAGGTATGATAAAACCATTACCCATAGCATAAAAGAAATTAGAAATAATTATCTGGGACTTTTTCACTAGTCTTTCGAACACCCATATAGTAAATAATGAAAAATGGGATGGTGTGCATAATCTTACAAAGGCAAATCAGTTTGTTGAAATTCTATAGGAATTCTCACAAGATCAACATTCACATGTATACCTCATATAAGTTGTAAGTATGGATGGAGAACCATTATTGATTGTATCCGATTGAGATCCTATATTTACATCCATCTTCAGAAAGAGTCATTAGAAATAGATATAGACTGAGATGAACATCAATATGGCTCATCAGCCTCAAATAGATGGAAAACCGTGGTATAATATTTAGATATTGTAAGATATGTTGAGAATATAATTGATGGAATTCAATGGTGGATGGGGAAAACGCCTTCCTCTGGTATAGTTTTTTTTTCAACAATAGTTCCCTCTAAATATTCCAAATGGATCCTATGAATCCCCCTATGGTAAAATATATTGAACAACTAATTGCTAGGATGAATTTGTGGAACAAAATCTATAGGGACCTGAAATGGTACTAAAAAATGGGAGAAAAGGAGATGAAAATCTAAGAAAATATATAAGCTCCCAAATATTGATAGAATATATATGAACATAATCATTAATGAGACATAGAGTTTTTGTTTTCCTGAAATTTATTCATTTATATATCTTTATTAAAGACAACCATGATATTTTAGGCGAAAGGATACCCATGTCCCATTAATTGTATCACAGTGAGCCTTTATGTTAATATTTTAAATTAAATAAATATTAAATTATTTATTCCCATAAAGATAGCCAAAAATTCCTTTCATAGATCACCGATATGGCTTACATAACCCAACATAAACTCATCCAGTGTTAAACACCACACTGAGTTGGAATATTTCACACACAACACCAACTAAGCGTACGATACACAAAAAAAACATGGCATATTTTATACGCCACATAGAATCAGTGTGTGATACATAGAACACCAACATGGTGTTTGTAACATACAATAATGATGTCTCAATGAATCAAAATCTTATTATTGAAATTATTTAAATGATATAATTATATCCCAACAATTAAACACAGTTATATGAATCTTAATAACTAATTTTAAAATATTTTTTATAATTTTTTATATAGATAAAATATATTGATAATGAAATATTTGATTTTTTTTAATATCCTTTAATGTTTAAAAAATTATATTTTCTCAAATGAATTTATTTTAATAGTAAAATTAATTTTATACAAATACTGAAATTTAATTTTATGCAACGAAAATTATTTTTCAATTTATAGTGTTGATATTATGTAAGGGTGAATGTATTGAATTTTCCATAGAGGCTTCATTTTTTTTAAGAGTGGAAAATACTTATTTTAAATTAGAAAATAACTTTTTAATGATTTTTGATAATAAATTATATATTATTTTTAAGGTCACATTAAATAAATTATACATCTATTAAAACAATTTAGGGGTTTAGATTTACTTTCACAATGAAATTAAATATAAAATATTAATAATCTTTTGAATATCTTTATCTTTTAGAGACTTATAATTTCATCCCATCTATGGGATTATAATTAATATTAAATTATCCGCTTCAATGAATTTAATTTTTAAAAACTAACATACACCGTTGTAATCATTATAATATTAAGTATCTAATTATATCTGGTTGATTATATTCCAGATTTATTACTAAAAGTGATTAAAATTAATCACATCAATTATAGTCAAATTAAGGTTAATTAGGGACTAAACATAAATCATAGGGTCCCAAATTACCTACCCGCATTTCAAAAACCCATTTATGTACATCAATATGTAATAAACCTTAAAATATTTACATAATTTTGCATGATATGGATTTTTATATGTAATAACATGTGCACACCTAACATGTTTTCAAATATTCTGTGTGAGGATGATTCCTTCCTTATAAAAGGATTCCACCTCTTCCACTTCTTCAAACCTCACAGAAAACCTATGTTCGGTTAAGATCTACCAAATAGAATTTGTAGAAATTATCCCTTCCACCTATAATCCTTCTATTGGGAAGAAGAAAATCCAAGGCAGCCTTAGCACAAACCCAAAGGAGATACCTGATTATGAGGTAATGACTTCTCTCAACTCCTTTATTTTATTTTCATTTTTAAGCCATTCAAAACTATTATTTCAACTACAGTATAAAACCAACACTATAAAAAATAAACTATGTTGTCATTATTAAATGGTTTCCGCCAATAAAAATACACACCACCATCCACTGGGTAATGAACATACTATTTATGTGTACGATGTACTAAGGCCTCACTAAAAGTTAATTCTTAAATATTCTGAACTGGATATCATGGAATAAATTATGAGGTAAACTATTTATATATATTTTATATAATATATTTATTATTTATTTGTGATTTTTTATTCATTTTATAACAAATATCATTTTCTACATTCCATTTTCTGTTAATACAATAGTTTTTTTTTGGGAAGTGTTGACTAACTCCCATAAAAGCGAGATGATTCATTGATACTCTAAATGGAATGTATTAAGGGTGGTTATATTGATTATATATTATATCATAAATCTTCTATAATAATTATATATATATATATATTATTTTATTTATATCTTTCAATACAACAATAAAAATGGAAAAAATGTTCATTTGTATGTATGGCTTACTGTATCATTGAATGGTGTAATCAATTTTATAATTCAATAATACATAGATAATTATATAAAAAATTTGGATATGAATTTTATTAATATAATTTTTTAAATTCAGGAATCATGATACCGTTACAAAGGACAATAATATAAAAATTTAAGAAACTTGTGAAAACATAGCGAATATTATCTGAAGCAAATCCTTAATGTGGGATGGTTAACAAGCGGGTAATTAATGACATAATTTGAACATATAAATATTTATATATGATAATTTGGTTCATTAATATATATGTAGAAAATTTATATTTATTATAATGTGATTTTAATTATTACGACAAGAGTAAGGAAAAAAGGTAAGGGGATTTCATCCCACTTTCAATTTCTGTGAGATACATTATATGTTCGAAAATCATTCCTTTTGTTTGATATATGTACTTACCATGATTGTATTATATCTATAATAAACATAAATTTATGGGTATTAACATATCCATTTTTTGATTTTTATTTCAATAGTTTTAGCTTTAAAATTTACCAAATCCATGAAATAGTTTTGTCTCTATTGTCCTTCGATGAGACTCATATTTTCTAATTCACCTAAACATTCATTTGAGGTGTATATAAATAAATTTTATATGTAATATCATGAATATAATTTTCATAATTATATTTTTTGGATTCATGTAATTTTGGATCCTTAAATGGAGATTTTGATCCTATGTTTCCAAGTTATAAGAATTCATTGACATAATCTCATCGATTTTTGACATTATTTATTTTTATGCATACATAGATGATATATTATTATATATCTCTCTATAACCCTTAAGATATTAATTATTATCTATTTACCTTGTATATACTCATGTATTAGTAAAAAATTTCCCCTCCTTGGGACTCAAAGTAATGTTTATAAGTAAAATATGACCATCTCCCTCTCTCTGGTCGGAAATGTAGTATTTTTAAAAACCGTGTTTTAAAAATAATTTAATTTTGTTTAAAGATAATTGAAACTAATTTATTTGGAAAATGGATTTTAAAAAAGATTTATTGATTTTAATTCTTCCATTATATGTTTTCAACGATTTTTTTAATGAAAAAAATGATTACATAGAGTTTATATGTTTTTGAAATCATTTTCAATGTATAATGAATATTTTCCTAATGATTTGTTTTTAGATGATATTTAAAAAATATTTCCATCGAACATAACAAATTTTGGTTTTAAATAGGCCTATTTTTTTAATTTTTCAATTTTCCGTTAATATTAATTTTTTAAATTTGTTGTGTTTTGATGGAATAATTTTTATGAAACATATTTCTCCTTCATGGAATATATGCCATTGAACCCATCTTCTTTTAAAAGGGTATAATTATGATGAAATTATTATAAATCCTATATAATTATATAAGTTTTGATAGGAATTTATTTTATAATACTTAATTAATTTCACGGTTTATTATATGATTATTTATGATCTTCTGGAAAAGGTATTCATGCTTTCATTAAATGATTAGTGGGACCTATGTCTCCTTCTATATCAATGGGTAAATATTTAAATCTCATGTGATAGACAAATATGGTCTTGGTAATGATCCTTTTCTACTATGATGACCATGAGAGTGAACCATGACTACACAGATGGTATGAAAAGTGAACTCATTCTACCATGATGGCCATGGGAGTTTACAAATGGCTACCAAGATGGTATGAGGAATGAACCTATACTACCAATACGGTATTTATAGTGATTCATTGATATTATGGAAGCAATTATATATGTTTATGTGTATTATATAATTCCAAGTATTAGTCCTTTATTATATATTCATGGATTATGTATTTTATCTCTATGATTTATATCTTATGAACTCTCAATGATTATGCCATGATTTATGTTTATGGCCTGTTAAATACAGGATATGATGTTCTATTTTCATTATAATGTTATCATACAATTATACTCCTTAGTATAATTATATATCTTCTTTATTTACCCTTAATGATCATTTTATCTCATGCATTTTTTTGTTTCCCTACATTGTTTATGAAGACAAGTAATATTAATGACATGTATAAGAAGGGTGGTAGTCACGAAGAACCTTATTAAACATAATTTATAACTCTTATGTATATGTTTTTATATTTCAATGCTTCCAATGTCACTAGACTAGTATGGTTTTTGGGCATATGTTTGTATACTATTTTAAGTAGTCTGGTAATTTTATATAATGTTAATGTAAGAAAATCAAGGGTCTCTATATGTACATTAGCAACCACTATATTCATGTTTAGGTCAGATATGTGGAGTATCTAGTAGCACTTCCACCAAAAATTACTCAAGTACATGATATATTATAGTTATCACTATTGAGGACATAAAACTAGATACCTCGCATGTACTGAAAAAATAGGTGGTACTATGGGAAAATTATCTCCCTTATGACGTGTATTCAGTGAGGATTTTTTATTATATTGACGTGGATCTGCACAACCTAACAAATGTCATAGTGAATTTTATATGGATAAATATTATGTATGAATAGGTGATAATAGAAAAAGAGGAACCAATGAAGGAGATATACAGTAAACTGTTTCTAGAAATTTTTCTAAAAGGGAATTGTTATAGTGGAATTTCGTAAGGTTTGAAGAATTTAATGACCCATAATTTTCATAATTGAATTTTTCTTCTCATAATTGTTACATAAAACAGGAAAATAAAATAAATAAATGAATAAAAACAAAATTCTAATATATTAAAAATGACACATTTTTCAGAAAATATATTGATGAGAATGCTAAAATATTAACGTGGGATAGCAAATAAAAAGTAAGATAATAATACTAGAAAAATTTGGATCTGCTAGGTCCACTTTAATGATAGCACTCATGAAATAAGATTTTGAAATATAATATAATGTTAATAATATAATATTCATTTTGAAGATGAAATTATATCTAACGTTTTTTAAATATAAAAGTGAATGGTGAAATATTGATATAAGTGGAATTTATATAAATTAATCAACCTATATGATAGTTATAAATCTGAACGAATGAATAGTAATCTGACCTTTAGCAATAGTAATTCGGCAATAAGAATAGTAACCTTGCCTATGATCATATAAAATAAAATCTAGGTATCTTATAAATTAAAATATAGTATTTTTATATAATTGTATTCGTATATAATTGTTTTTTAATGATAGATTATGTTTCGGTATTATAGTGAAATATAAATGAATATTTAAAATTTTATTACTAATTTAATATTTTAAAATACAGTTTATTTTAATTAAATAAATTCTTATTTTAACAATATTTTTTTATAATACGATGATAATTTCATGTAACCATATTTAATTATTCAAAGGGTCAAGAAATCTATTATAATATTAAGATTATTATTTTTCGAATAAATTATTGTTTTATTTGTCATAAAATATATCATATTTATAAAATCAATTTAAAAAATGGATTTAATTTTTTAAATCTATATATCATGAAATGTTTTGGGACTATTTTTTGGATTTATTGAAAACTGTTGAATTCTTGGTGAATTCTAAAATATAGTAATTTACAGTATTTAACATTATTTAAAAAACACATGAAATTTTTAGACATGTATTATTTAAGATAACATTTTTTATAAAATTCATGGATCATTTACTGTATTTATTTATTGGAATCCATGCTATTGATAGGATTGAGACTAAATAATAAACTACAGAATATAATAATCAAAAACACCCATTTCCTCTCATATAACTACCACAATAAACACCCATTCTCCTTACACATTCGATGCATTTTTTCATGTAAATATTCTGCAAAATTTTTATAAAAATCATATTCCCAATGTTAATTATCTCCTAGACTCATAAAAAACATTTCATATTCTATATGGGGTTCTTCAAGTAAGATATATTCAAGAGGAAACATTCTCAAACCAACTCTTCTAATTTATTTTCTTATTCAATATTCACCTAACCAACTTCATACATAAAATTATGATAACTAAATTTTCAATTATATAAAATAAATTAATATTTAAAAAGGAATATATTATTTCCACCACTATTATCATATCATATTACTCAATGAAATGATTTAGTTTTCAAAATTATTGTTCTTTTCTCTCACTAATGATAATGATTATTCGTTTACTATTACAACCTATAATTATGATCATAGATCCATTATTTTGGTTAATTAGTTTTTAATATTTATAATATATATATTTTCATTTTTGGGAACACATACATATATTTTATATCAATTAAAATAGAACTAGTTTGTGATGGTCGGAAAAACTACAATAAATAAACCAAACAACTATCATTAATATTTTTTCAAATTAATCAACCTCATACTAGAAAAAATGATATATAGGAACACATAAAAATTTTAATTTTTATTAATAACAAATAATTTATATTCTATAGAATTATTCCAATTTCAGAATAAAATATATAAATATACACTAGTTTACAGAACATGATACCATGAAATGAATGCTCCCAAAACTACAAAATTTCAATTATAACTCAGTGAAATGGACATAATTGAACTTAATATAATTATAATAAATAAAGTATATGTTTAATATGTTCTTAATAAACTAATTAATGAAAATATTTTTATTATATTGTATGTTATGTGCATGTGCAGAATGGATTCAGACATAAGGTAAGAGATCTCTCTTTACCCCCAATTTTCTTTTGGGCTACAGTTTATTTCTTTTTACATCACCAAATTCCTTTATAATTATTATATTATAATAATATATTATTTTTATATGTACTAAATAAATCATATTTATCAAATAATATATGTTTTAGTGAAAATTAAATGTTTTATGTGCTCCCATTATCAATTCCCATTGATCTGAAAACATGAATAAATGAAACTTCTATTCGTCATAAAAAATATTATGTGATATACATAGTATATTTTAAACATACTCTATTTTTATAAAATGACTAAATTGATCAAATAACGATTTTATTACATTTTTCAATTTATGAAAACAATTATTCATTTATCCTCTATAAATAATCTATATTCTTTTCTAAAAAACCACACAAAAGAGGTAAATTTTTTCGGATAACTAATATCTATTTTTATTATTTTCAATTCTTTTAGAAATTATTATTCATTATATATAGTTATTATAGCTTAGTAAATCACCATGAATTATTTATATTATATATTTCATGTATTCTTTTATGATACACCCTTTACTTATTCATTACAACATGATTATTAAACCCATTTCATTCAATGGGTAACCCTTATGTTCATTCCATATAAATCATTCCTTATGTAGAAAACATATTCATGAAAATGTTATTATGAAAGAACCAAGATATCTCTCTAATAAATTTGGTAATATTTAGAATAATGAGACTTTACATATGGGATTAGGGTGTAATCCTCTTCCATTATTGGAGTATTTCTACCAAATGATATTGCATTCCTAGTTACACAATACCGATGATAATGTCATGTTATTTGCTCCTTCCCAATTATAATATTTCTATGATCATATGATATTATGTTCAACATGTTATAATTCAATTTTTTTTAATGATCCATTCATTTTATGTTATAATTTTATTCCTTCCAAATCATATTTATGATTTATTCCAAGGCTTATTCCCTTAATTGGTTTTTTCGATCATCCCATTTTTAAAGTGTTATGTATGTTATTTTATCCATATATAGTATCTCAATTGATGTTATAATAACTGTATGGAATATTAATAAATATTTTTTTAGATCCATTTGTTCATTTGTATGTACATAGTATTAAAATGAAACACAACTTTATGATACATGGTTTTTATTTGATGGATTATTATTCTTTCAATCATTAAATAACATGTGTGAAGGATTGGGTTGATATCATATAGAACAATTTAAACCTATTCCAAATAAGATGGTTAGAGTTGATGAATGATTTTGAGTGATCAATGCATTTCAACCTTTGGAAAAAGAATAATGTTATTTAGTCCTTGAGTTAAAAGGATCATTCTAGATTACCCATGATGAGGATCAAAAAAGAACCAATATTTATGGCTATGAAATGGATGAATATAGATATCCAGATTGATGGGGAGAAATATTATCTTGTTTATTTGAATGTTTAGCCATCTATCCATGTAATGTTTAAAAATGCATAAAAGTATTATGTTGAACCACAAACAAAATTCATAAAACATTCTATTATTAATTTGTAACATGGTGAAATAATAAGGTTCTAGAACAATGTAGGTTTTTGATACATTTTAATTATGAAGAACAATTTTTTAGAGTTAGACTATTATTATTCATTCTATATTCATCTTTGTTACAATTAGATGTATAGAAATTTGATATAATACTTTTGTTGGGATGTAACTAAGAGATATAGTTTAGTATTTTCATCTCAATTCATTGTATTTCATCATGTTAATCTGGAGAGATAAAATTATTATGGGATGTTAAATCAATTAACCATTCCATTTTGGAAATGGGATATCATAATCATGTATTTTTTTCTTTGACACCCCAACAAGTCCAAATTCTATAATGCAACATGAGTTTTATTAAATCACATTAAAATGTTAAAAAAAGATTATAAATATAATAATAGACTTCTATCTGGTTCATATTACGAGGGTAGATTTTAAAATTGTTGAAATGAAGAATGTAGTAAATAATTATATTATGTTCGATCAGGAATTGAGGGTTACCTCCATAATATCACAAAAAATGTATCAAGCACTTGATTCATATTTGAGTTATACGATTATTTATGATCCTAAAATAGATTTCATTTTTGAGAGAGTAGGACCCAACATATTGAATTTGTGGAAATCTTGTTCTATGGAGACAAATGTGTTCCATACCAAAAACATCCTCTGTAAGTGTTTTCATACAATAATATCTATAAGTCAAAAATTAATATGGAACCTTATGAAGCCCTATGTGGAAATAAATTTTTACCTCTAACATGATAGAAAAAAGTTAGAAAAGAAATTTATTTGTATATTAGAATGATATTGAAAAAAATGTTGAGAATGTTCAGACAATCAACAATAAATCAAGGAAAATGATATTCTAAAGAAATTTATGTTGACTTTTACAAGTGTGATTTTGATTTTCATGTTGGTGACCTGGTGTTTCTATGAATTTCTATATGGAAGAAATTTAATATATTTTGTAATAACCCAAATATTTTATTAATTATTTTTTAATAAAATGTTATATCTCTTCAATGGAGAATGTTACAGGAATCCTTGGTGTGTCTTCTATTACACACAATGATGAGTTTTAAAAAAACAATGATATATTATAATTTTTAATCAAAAACTATAATTATTTAGAAATTAATCAATTATAAATGAAATTTAATATATAATTTTTAAATACTAGTAATATTTTAAAAAATAATTAAATAATTTTGAATAATATAATTAATTTCTCAATTGATTTTATATGTCTCGAAAATAATACGTTCTCAATAAAATTATATATTTTCTTTGAAAATTAATAAAATATTGAATAATTAATAAAATTTATTTTATACAATGAACATCCTTGTTAATATAATCATATAATAAATAGGTAAATGATATCTTTCTAGAATTATCTGAAAATATTTTTATTATGAATAGTGAGAAATATTAAATTATAATTGAAAACATCCATTTCATTTAAAATTATTAAAATAGTAAAATTACATTTTAATTTCATTATGAAGTAAAATTGGATAAAATATATTTATGAATCTAATTTATGTCATTTTAATCATTTATTTACATTCACTTAATATAATAAACATGCAATCTTTTGAACTTATTCTCATGGAAACCCCTCTTTCTTGTCTCACATACAGGATTAGTTTTAATATAAATTCCAACAAATTTTAAAATTTATTTCTTAAAAATAAATTTAATATATAGAGTCATCATTATTTATATTAATTAAAAAATTTAACATAATTTTGTATGAAAATGAACAATGAAATAATAAAAATTCTATATCATAGTTACGGAGAACTGGGATTTCATGGGTGGTTAATCTAAATATATAAACGATAAAATAACCATTAAAATTATATAAAATCTATTTTATGTCCATATATACACACTGTCATATCTATGTCTTTATAATACTCTATTTTGGATCCTTTTTATCCCAAAATTATTGTCACCCAGTTTTAGTTTCCAAAAAAACTTTTGTGCCACTAACCCCCTTATAAAAGGCCTCTCACACTCCTTAAATCATCATAACATCAATCAAAATTTTGTTGGGCAATAACGTACCAAATAACATCTATAATTATATCACATCATATTATAATATTTATTTTATTCATAATTCAACACTTGTAAGGCATTTTATTTGCAAACCTATGGAAGTTACATGGGGAAGGGGTAAAAATTTTCATTGAGAGTTTTTATATTATTTCTTACCATGAGTCCAAATATTATTATAAAACCAGGATGATATAAAATAATAAGCATATATCATATATTAATATAATTTTATGATATATTAATGACCTGAAACCATATGGAAATCCACCAAAGGGGTTATAAAATCATAATTCATGTTTATATAACACCATAACATCATGAACCGATCTAAGTTTTTTACATAAAAACCCCTCAAGTATTTCTATAATGATGAATTAAATAATTAAAAATGATATTTAGGATAATATTATATATTTTTAATTATTCAATCACACATACTATTATTATTTCCATTCGGTGGGAATAGAATAACCGAACTCATGTGTACATATGGGTACCACCTCACATTGCAATGTGATTCATTCACTCATTTCATGGTAGGTAATAAGGATGGGAATAATGAAAATATATGATATATATGAATAAAATTCTTCTAAAATCTAAATATATTATCTACCATTCCTTTTTTCAAACTATCGATAAATGGAAAAACAAAATATATGTATACATATGGATTAACATCTCCATAATTAGTTTATTTCAATATATATATATATATATATATGTATATAACGTATTAATATAATACCATAAAAAATTATTATAAAATATATTTATTTATTGTATATATTTCTATAGATTATGGAATTATGAACCACTTAAGATAACTAAAAAATCATTGCATGAATGAAAAAATGAAGTTATTTCATGAAATATGAAATTAAAATATAATTGTGAATAAAAATCTAATTGAACATCATAAGAATTTTTGATATGGTATGATCTATATGCGTAAGATTTTTTAATTTATTTATAATAAAATAATATTTATTTTAATTTCATTTCATTTGTGGAATAATTATGTTGTGACTTAAGGAAATGAATTTTGGGTGTCTCTTTTTTTTGTGGAACATAGAACAATTAACTACTCATTTATTTTATGTATTGTATATAAGTCCATTTTTAAATGCTAAATAATGAATATCCTTAATTTCATGAAATTTAATTTTTCATGTGATTTTATAATTTATTGGGTCTTTTGAATAGAATAACTTCTAATGTAGCAAGAGATCATTGTTTAGATTTTCATTCCTTGAGACATACGTTATGTTATCCACCTATCATATTTTATGAATAGGATATATAGACCCTTTAAAATTTAATAATATTAATTTATTTGTTTTAATGATATTTTATGCCTTATTTATGGTTATTCCTTCAGGGGATAAAAATTTAAAATTACCAAAGTTGTAATTATTTTATGTTACAATCTCATAATATATAAGGATTATATTGGATCATATTTCTAACAATGAATTATTCTAATTCATTAATTAAAAAATAGGTTACATTTATTAAATTATAGTTATTTTAAGAGAATATATATTTTTCCCTAAATTACAATCTCTTAATTTACCCCTAGAATTCAAAAAAAAATTAGAAAAATCGTCTTTATTTCTTCCATCTTCTAAAACCCTTTTTCAACCAAAAGCATTTTTTATATAAATGTTTTTAGAATATTTTGTTTATTTATTAAAAGTATTTATTAATTTAATATTTAGAAATGACTTGTTTACGTTTTTAATAAATTTAAAGGAATATTAACGTTTTTTCCCAAAATAATGTTCATTTTTCTTTTAATAAAAATGTGATAGATTGTTTTTTACGTGTGTGGCATGAATATAATTTTCAACCATCATGAATATTAATTTTGTCAAATATTACTATATATGATTTCAAAGTCATTTTAAATTATTGGTATTTTCAATATATATTACGATGTTTTTATATTTTAAATGATATTTTCAAATAAAAGTTATTTTCGTCAATAAATATTCCTTGCGATCTATCAAAATAATAATCCATCTAGGTTGAAATCCAGTGATTTAAATTAGGATTTGTGGGATATCATATAAGTATACTATTACAATTCTATCACTTAATAGTTTTTCATGGAATGATTTTTTTTAAAATAATTTATGTATTATGGTTTATACAATCATAAATTACTTATAAGGCATATTACTTTAATAATTGGTTTTAAAATTATGGAATGATGAAAATAACATGAAACCTATCACTATTCTACTTTTTATGATATGATGAAATGTCATTGGAAGATATTTTCTTCAATAGTTTTTATATTTTTTATGTTTTTTGATATTCTAAAACATAAATGTATTATTTTCATTATGTGAGGGATAATAGAAATATCTCCCTCTAATGCATTATGTAATATCAGATAACCATTAGTAAATTTGTCATCCAGGGAGCTGATTACATGTGTAGGATGTTATGTGTGAGTATAATATTATGGTTATAATTTTATTCATGGACTAATATCTTATGCTTATAATGTTTAACATTGTCCTATTTTCATGGTTATATGTTTTAGTTAAGGCTTGATTTAATGTAATCAAAATAATGTTTGAACATGTTTCTAATTTCACATGTTCATAATGTTATATGATGATTTTTATAGAAAAAATCAATTTATTATTCTAATATTAACCTCACATGGATATTTTTATTTAGTTATCTTATTATTCATGTAGTATTAACCTCAAATCATTGAAACATGACTCAATATTATGTTATTTGAGACATAGGGCATGGATTTAAAATGTTTGTCTCTTGTCCTCATACCCTTATATTGATGTTTTACTTACTTATCCCCCATATTTACCTTTAATGTGTATCTGAGTTCATCTAGTATTTTGTTTCCAGTTACCAATTTATAAAGGATTGGATAATATATGTATTGTCTTATATGTGTGTGAGTTATGAAGAATGTTGTGGTAGATTTTGAAGTTTACCTATAAAACAATATTTTGTTTTCCTATGTTTCCTAAAAAACTATATCTTTATAATCCACATGTATGTGTTTTTATAATGTAATAGATTTTTATAAAAATGTTTTAATTTCCATGAATTCTTAGAATGAGACTCTATTATCCATACCATATTTCATATCAATAATGACCTTATCCCATATCAACTCAAAAATCCAATATCTCATATACATAACTCATATATAGTAAATTATATTATTTTATTCATAAATAACACCAACATCATTCTTTTATCCAACGAATTATGGCCCACCATATAATATAATATCATTGATACCTATTTGGGTCTTACATAATACCATTAACCTCTTCTTTAATACCTCTTATGTTGTGCATGTACAAAAACTAGTTTGGTAGTATGATCATAAACATATTGATCAATCACATCTCATGCAACACCAGTATGGGATAACAGGGATTGGGGGTAGTAATCATTCTTCTACCTCAGTAACATTGATTTTAGAGGGAAATTAATGTATCCTAAAGTATTGTCGGGTATTATTTTGTGTAATTTAAATCAGTTTAGTGTTTACATATATCAAAATTAATATAAAAATATAGTTATAGTGACACAAAAGTGAAACTAAAGATGTTCACACCCAAATATCATTGTCACATCAAATAAAAATCATCAAAAAACCATGTCCTTAATCTATAATTGTTTGAAAATATGAAATAACAAAGAATACAACATTCCTTTATAATAGGAAATTCTCAAATATAAACTTTCTCATCAATAAATATGATTTTTCCCATTTCACAGTTCATTATTAACAACCATATAATGATATGAAATTATTTAATAAATATATTTACTGAAAAACCATGAAAACCATCAACATCATTATTTCTATTGTCCAACAATACATATCATGAATTATTATTTATTTTTTAAACATAGGGATATTCCATTCCCACTAACTCCATTTCATGTCAATCATTATCCACTATAACATGTATCATTGGGAATCTACCAAATGATGCCACTTAAACCAAACAAGAAAATTTCTATAACATCCCACACATTTCATCCTTCCTGTCGTGGGAAGGTAGTCATTGACATAATTTACAATCCATATCCTTAACCACTTTTAACAATTCCTCCAACAGTTTCAATCATCAAAAATATTAGGCAATCCATATGAAAAACCACACAAAAAAATTATAAAAATATATAAATGACAATAACATTAAATACAACATGCCAAATTATTTACATCATTATGTACAAATTTTTTTAACCATATTCAAACATATTTTTAAATAAATTATTTTCATCTTTTTAAATAGCTCAATACCATCTATAAGACTACAACCCCTTATAGAATAATATTTCAATAGAAAAAAAATTGAATCAATAGAAAATTCTTAACATTACAGCATTATTGTTACAAAAGAACTATGTTATTGTATTTGTATAATGAAAGAAGTTGTGAAAAAACATGAATCACCTCATTCCCGTTAATTTCTATTTTATAGTTCAGTATGAATATTTTTTTTCATCGTAATATATATTTCATGAGTAAAAATTCATTTACATCATTTAGTTTACAAAAAATAAAAGATTTAATGAATCACAAGGCTCAATTGAATATTTGTTAAATGTTTTACAACCAAAACAAGGATAAAATATGACCCGATGTCCCAAATAAAATAAATTGGACCTCAAAAATCTAGAACCAAATCGTGATGATTAGTTACACAAAAAAATCTCCCAAATTAAATAATACAATAGACCCATCCTCTCAAGAAAAAAATAGTTAAAAACCCAAAAAAAGAAATTTAAAAACACAACATAGATGAATGAATTATTAATATCATAAGGGATATGATTAAAATTCTTCCAAGGGGGCTTAGGATCATATAAAAAATCATCTAAGGTCCTTATAAGTTATATATAAAATGAATGGATATTAGTGAAATCAATAGTTCTCCCATATAGATATATATATTAATGAAAAACCCTAGTTCTTTATATGATAGTTCCTATTGACATCATTAAATTACCAAACACCTAAACTCATATGAAAAATAAATATGATTGTGTCTTGATATGGTATTGTCTCTTAATGTATAAAAATTATTTTCATGAATCAATAAATATTAACCACTCAAATTTATTATAAATCAAATGATATGATCAATCCAAAGAGGGGAATAACTATATCCCTTATTACCCTACATTCAAAATACATGAAAAAAGGTAACCTAAAAACATACCATTATGTAGTGTGATGTTGATAATAATTATTTTCCATTAAATTAATCAATATTAAAACACTACTGGTAACAAAAAATTAGTTTCAACATGAACACATATGTCGATGTTGTGAAATTAAACAGATATAAAACTTGAAATACACTAATAAACTATATACCATAAAATTAATAAATCACACATCCAATAAAAATATATATGTTAACCTCTTCCAAACCTAGATAAATAAAACAATAAATAAATAATCTGGTCATGTCGAACCACTCTGTTAAAAAATATTGGCTCCATAAAAACTTCTCTTCTTCTAAAATCTTCCCTATACATCCAACACCCAATCAAAATAGAGTAATAAGATGAGAATATATAAAAAATATCATTATATAATAAAAAAATCATTCATATACATGATAGTAAAGAAAAACCAAAAAGGAAAATATCAATTAACAATCCCTCAAACTGTCCATTAGAAGATACCTGTCCAAAATGAAATTGGATCAATCAGTTAGAAAATAATAGAAATATGAATAAAAATTAGATCAACAACTATTCAAAAATTATAAAAAAAATTCCAAATAATATATCATTGGGTACTAATTTTCTATCTAGGAATCACATTACCTCACACTCTCCATTATGCCTCCATGCATTACAAGGGAATACAAAAAGTATACCATGCCCATTTAGCAACAACTTCTAATGAACCTAACTTAGAACTGGCCAATGAATGAAAATATTGTTGTCTTGTATATAAAAATATCCCAAATTGATTACATGAAAACCACCCTCAATATATTTCCAACGTTTAAACATATAAGATATGTTGTCACGAAGCAGCCCATATAAAATGGTACCCTGAAAAATGAGAAGACACCTACATGGATTATAGGTAATTCCAGATCCCCTGAGGTTCGAAAATAGCACCAAGCATTAAATAAGATAAAATAAGGAATTAATTATATACATAATAGAGGATGAATACATGTTACAATACCTAAAACATTAATGGGAGATAGTACCAGAAACTAGAAAATGAAATCAAATTTTAAAAAAGTACATCATAAATTACTCAAAATATTTACACCACATCCCAAACATAACATCAGGAAAATAAAAAAGGAATAACAAAATAAAACCCCTCAAGGAGGTGTGTTCCCCCTAATCTGACAGGTAAGATGTAAATATATATGTAGTTTAAGAAAAAAGTAGTGTTTTAGAAATAAATCCAAGTAGGGTCTCTATATGTGTTTCATCATAGTTGAAATTCAAACAAACCAAATATTACATTCAAATATTAATAAAATATGGACTAAAATAAAATTTTATATTCAAAGGAAAACATTTCATCATTGAGATCTGATGTAAACAATTTAATATGTTGTTGATATAAAATTTCTATATTAAAATGTTTATATTAACAGCAGGCATGATTAAAAATGTTTCATAACTAATGACATATTTATATATATATATATATATCCCAAAAATCATAATAAGAACCATGTTTATCTTCCCTATGGTATGTGAATTTCTAGTTATAGGATCATAACATATCAAATACGTGGGATCTTGGAATGTATGTGTACACATGTCCCATTAGATTTGTTGAATATAACTCATCAAAATTCTATCAATGATAGGATCTGCATAAATTGATTTTTTTTATTTTCATTTTATAAACCATTTATAGGGAATTATCATCCTTGTATGATTATTTGACGTAACCCACTATCTACCCTTTCTTAAATTTCACTACTTGAATTTCACCATTTATCCATTGTTCTAGATTATGGTTATATCCCAGAAAATGGTGGATGATCAATCCATTGGTGTAGGGTGATAAAAATTGTTTCTATAGGAACTGTGGGTATATATTATCCGGATTTCATAATTCACATGTTTCATTTGAAACTATTGATATATGTCAATACACATTGTATTAGAAACCATGGGTATATTTTGGTGTCCAGAATCCATGTAAGCCAATTGTATTTTGAACCATGGGAATATGGACCCACCCTTATTGAATAATAGTAACACTATTTGTCGTATATCAATGGAAAATAATATAAATTAAAAACCACTATACACATTTAATGCAGTTAATATATTACTTGTTTAGCATTCAAACATCTAGTTATAGTTTTTTTTCAAAAAAAATTAAATATTGTAACATACATATAAAATCTAGTCCATCGATTATTTTAATTCATCCAAACATGTATCTTTAACTAAAATAAATAATAAAAGGGATCAATATATCCATCATTACCCCCAGTTTCATCATAATAATCACCAAAATCAACACATAGAACATATGCACCATCATTATCATCATCATCACCATCATCATCAACAAAACCGCCCCCACCACCACCACTATCATTCCCATCAACTAGACCTCTACTATGACGATCATTTACATCATACATGGATTCATATAAAGAGTGTATTGACGCCATAGATGAATATAAAATTGGTAAAATATTTGATGGGACTAATTTATATATAAATATCATAACATTTAGTAAGTGGTTAATGACCATTTTCCCATTATATGTTTCTGTATATCAATTTTTTGGCCTCAAGTGCTCTTTCATGATTGTTTTACATCATGGTGGTGTTAGAAGTTCACGAATGACATAATGTGGGAAAATACCTAGTGAGGATAATTTATTATTAGGATGAAATTAGAATCACTCTTGGTTCTCCTCAAATAATACATCTTAAAAATGATTTGTCTTATAGATGATTTCATTTTAATTTTCATCGAGGGATTCCAGGGCACACTGATGAAAATATAAAGAATATAATTAATAATAAATTATGTATAAAAATGTGATATATCAACAAAAATGAATACTTTTTTATGCCAATGAATTTATATCACTCCCATTATATTTCTTCCAACTCGCTCAAATTAATATTGCTCGAGGGACACAACCATTGATTCCAAATATAGCTTTCCAAAAATTAAATTTAGTAGTGTAATATTATATTATTTAATAATGTAACATTGTTAAACCAAGATTGAATTAATATTTTTTGTTGAATAATTCCATTAAATGAAGAATATTATCAATATATATTTATGTGTATATTTAATTTTAATTCCATAATATAATCAAGAAATATTTATTAAAATCTTAATCAAGGGTATAATATGGATTCCTCTTTAATGTTTTTTTGTAATATTCTATTTCTGTTTTGTTATTTGGTTATTCAGTTACGTTGTAATTTTGATCATTTGGCCAGGGGTTTATTTTTTTTATTTTGTTTGTTAATTTTTTTATTTTCCCATTTACCAATTTTTCCATTTAAAAATTAAGAAAATTTTGTATTTGGAAAATTCTATTTGGTCAGTGGATATTATATTCGTTTTTCACATTTCACATGATTAAATATTTTACATCAATAAAATTCTTTTTTTAGATAATTTATTTATTCAATAACATGGTAATTATGATCGATAGGTAATTATGTTAATTTTTGTGTTTTGTCTTTTTGATTTTGTTATTCGATTGTTTAAGAATTTATGAATTTTTTCATTTCGCATTTATCCCATTAGGTTATTTTAAAATTCATGTATTTGATCAATTTCCCAACTTTAAAATTTTCCATTTTCCAAATTTTCAATTTGGTCAATTAGAAATTTTTAAAATATGTTATTTGGATATTTGGGAAATTGGCAAATTGGGATGTTAGTTATTTGGGAATTTTGTAAATTTTTTATTTGGAAAATTAGGAAAAAAAATAGGGAAATTGAGGAATTTTTTAAATTGGTCACTTGGATATCTAGACATTTGGATATTTGGCTATTTTACCATTTGGGATTTTGTGAATTTGGAAAATTGGGAAATTGGGAAATTATCTGTTTTTCTATATTGTTTTTTTCATTTTGGCCATTTGGTTGTTCAGTCACTTGGTAAATTTTATCATTTGTTTATTATGTACTATTTTTTGTATTGTTATTTTGATAATTTTTCAATTTTACAATTGGAAATTTAGGGATTTTTACTTTTTTTTGAATTTTTACCTTTCATTCATTTCGCTAATTATGAAATTTGATAATTGGGAATTTGGATAATTTGACACTTCTCCATTTTTTATATTGCCATATATGCATCTAAGAATCTGGGAATTTAGAAATTTCAATATTTGGCCTATTTTGAAATTAATAATATAGAACATTGGAATTTTATATAATAGACCCTTGTCCCATTTTACAAATTTTCCATTTTTTCAATTAGAAAAATTTACATTGGAAATTTTCAAATTTTTTTACATTCCCACTATATTAGATGGCCACATGGAAATTTGGACAATTGGACACATGTCTACGTGGCCACATAGCTACATGGAAACTTTTCTACTTGGTTTCAGGGACACATGGTCAATATTTTATCTGGACATTTCGATATTTGGCCATTGAAAATGTAATTCATATTTTATTTTGATGATATTTCAATTCATATAATAGAACCTATATCCTCAAATTCTCATGAAATTTATTGTGCCCCGATTTCTAAAAATATACCATAGTATATTATTTTTAATAAATCATAATAACAAGACATTAATATTATTAATAATAATTTAATTTTCTATGAAATCCACTAGGGATTTGGATTACCTTATACTCCTTACATTTCATAATTGTGATCATTTATTTATATTTGGGTTATTGGGAAGTTAGGGAATATAGCATCCCACCTTTTTGTCACATAAACTTTCATTACATTATACAAAACTGAGGATCTATAAGCTTTATTGTGTTGGAAACCAGGAACTTAATACATTAAAAACAACATTCTTCTTAAAAACTTGAAAGGCTTATTCATTTGTTCATCATATGTTCATTACAGTATCTCATAACCTGGGAGAATACATCAAAGTAAAGGGTGAGAAAAAGGCCTAGGAAGGGAAATAAGGGAAACATTTAACATGTGAACATGAGATACATCAATAAAGTCATGAAAAAGAACATTAAGGCATGAGAAACAAATCATGAGGCATATCATAATAAAAATAACGTATTTCATAACTTGGAGATGTGGCTACAACATTTAATATTGACAATAATTTCTCTTTCACCAAGGTCCATCCACAAGGTGTCATGAAAAATTACCAAGGTTATTCACCAAGGCATCGTTAAAAATAGTCATCTCTAGAGATTAAGTCTTTACCCAATGAATTAGAGTTCTATCAAGGTGCACCCTTGAAATGTCTTTATTATCATGTGAGCCGCATATATCATCATCAATAATTTCATAAACAACCCATATAGCCTAAAAAATGGGTTTCATTTCATAATCATAATGTTTTAAAAACTACTTTAAATACATGATCTTTATGTCACTTTAAACCCACAGAAAGGGAAAGAGGGCCTCATGTATGTAAATCCTAGAATTTAAAATAGAACATTTTGGTATATATGTGAATACCCCTATAGAAGATTGATCATTGTGTATTCACTTAATAAAATGAGATAACTTAAGAAAAAGAGAGACATTTTTAGACGGAAATTCTGCAGCATAAAGGCTATGTTATGAGGTTTTAGAAAACATTGAAAAGAGAGGGGACATGGGTCACCCACTCATAAATGATCCATAAAACAATAGGGGAACAGAATATAAAGGATTAAATAACATGGTAATTAAATTTCAAAGACATACCATATGAAATGAAGAACATGAAAGGAATAAAAAAATAAGATTTCTCTTATGAAAATTCGGTAGCTAACGATGTCATTAAACATCAACAAAAATGATTTGACGAGATCAAATGGGGTCTCTAATAATATGAATATAAAAGTTCAGTATGATAGATATATAGGTAATACCCCAACATAATAAAAAGGAACTTGAAATACTTGACATGAAAGTGTAACTTTGAAAAATGAGAAAGGTGAAAGAATCCCTTAAAAATTCGGCAGCCTAACGGTGCTACTTAAAAATCAACAAAAATGAATTGACAAGATAAAATTGGGTCTCTCATAATATAAACATAAAAAATCAGTATGATAGATTTAGATATCATACCACAACATAATAAAATGGAACATGAAATATTTGACATGAAAATAGATCTTGAAAACGAGAAGGGTGAAAGAATCCCTTAAAAATTCGGCAGCCTAACAGTGCTACTTAAACATCAACAAAAATGAATTGAAGAGATAAAATAGGGTCTCTAATAATATGAACATAAAATATCAGTGTGATATATTTATATATCATACCCCAAAATAACAAAAAGGAACATGAAAGTCTTGACATGAAAATAGATCTTGAAAACGAGAAGGGTGAAAGAATCCCTTAAACATTTGGCAGCCTAACGACGCCACTTAAAATTCAAAGAAAATTAATTGAAGAGATCAAATAGGGTCTCTCATCATATGAAAATAAAAGATAAGTATGATATATTAAGAGATCATACCCCAACATAATAAAAAGGAACATGAAAGACTTGACATGAAAATATGTCTTGAAAACGATAAGGGTGAAATAATCCCTTAAAAATTCAGCAGCCTAACGGTGCCACATAAACATCGACAAAAATGAATTGACGAGATAAAATAGGGTATATAATAATATATACATAAAATATCAGTATGATAGATTTATAGATCATACCCCAACATAATAAAAAGGAACATGAAATACTTGACATGAAAATAGATCTTGAAAACGAGAAGGGTGAAAGAATCTCTTAAAAATTCAGCAGCTTAACGACGCCACTTAAACATCAAAAAAAATTAATTGACTAGATCAAATAGGGTATCTAATCATATTAAAATAAGAGATCAGTATGATAGATTTAGATATCATCCCCCAACATAATATCAATGAACATGAAAGACTTTACATGAAAATAGATCTTGAAAACAAGAAGGGTCAAAGAATCCCTTAAAAATTCGGCAGCCTAACGATGCAACTTTAACATTATTAAAATGAAATGATGAGAGAAAAAGGGGGTATCTAATCATATTAACATGAAAAGGGAAGTAAGAGGAATATAAGAGAACATCCTTCAACATAAGATCATGGAGCATAAAAGAAAAGACATAAAAGAGATTACATGAAAATAAATAGAGAGGTTGGTTCCCTTACCTTAAAACGTAACTCTTAAAACTCAATGGTTGGGACCTTGAGGGCTTGGGGGAACCTTGGGAGGACTACTTGGGAGGAAATGATACCATAGATTAGTTTGGGGAGAGTTGGGAGTCGAATGGATGAGAGGATGGCTTTGTATATAGAGGGAAAGTGAGGGGACAAGGCATTAATGGCCATGGGACACCTCATTGGTGGTTTTGGAAAAACCATGGGCTTGCCCATGGTATTTTCCCATGGTATTGGCCACATGGGACACCTCATACCTTATCATACTATTAATAATTATACCATATTGATTACATACTTAATAAATCATTTAATGATGTCATTAAACACCCATAACTTAAAAACTGTATTTTCACTATTCATCGAATATTCAACTTTCTCAGAAAAATCCCAAAATTTCACCTTAACAATATATTGATTCTATGATTTCAAAAATGTACTCCATTTTATAAAAATAATTTTCTAAATATTTTTAATTTAATTTTTAAATAAATACAGTATTCACTGAAAATTCATTTTTCTCAGATAAATCCCCAATAATTACCTTAACATAATATCGATGCTCTGAGTTAAAAAAAAGAAATCCATTTTATAAATATATTTTTCTAAATATTTTTAATTTAATGTTTAATTAAAAAAACCATTCACACGAAAAAACTTATACTTGACTAATAATTTATGAAACCATTATTTAACCATTTTATTGAATCACATTACTTAATCAAAGTGCCTAGATTATATTAATACTCTCTTTAAGTGAGATTACTAATCCATTTAGTCACATTACTAATCCTAAGCATAAAATCACTTTTCATAATTTTTTATTCATCAAAAATTAATTTGATCTTACTAGACTCTAAATTTCGTACAGAAAATAATTGTAGAAGACCATTTTTTGAAAATCATCACACATTTTTATTTATTTAAGGTTTACACAAACATTTTTAAAATAATCTTTCTCTAAAATACATCAAAAATATGCATAATATATTTATCCGAACATATGAAAATTCATAAAATTCCTCATAAGAAGAAATGAAAATTTTTATTTAAAACAAAGGATTACACAAGGCAGTTATGATCACCTTACATAGCCCCTTATCACACCAGCATAGGACCTAAGTTTAAGGTGTCCTAAGGTGATAGAATCTTAGGGAGGCTCTGCTAACATCGCACGAGTAGTAATTTATATCTCTTTGAACTCCTCGTGAAGGAGATTCCATTCTAGCTTCACACGATGAAGTTAAGCTTGGGTTGGGTCCAGAGCAAAGCCCAGTGGTGCTAACTCTTTCCCTTGTTCTGTTAGATGGGCTTCGATTGGACCAAGACTACTGGATGAGGCCATCGAATCTATATTAATTAACCAAGGTCACTTGCAACATTCAGTTTTAAACGGTCATTCCGACTAACGGTCATATAATAGTCAAAACCCAGTAGTCTCATTTTAATTATACTCATGTTATCAAATGAAACAATTTTTTTGAGTATGAAAAACAAAATAACACATAAAATTTGGAAACATGATTTATTCAATATTTCGGGTCGTTACAGGGAATATCAGTAATTCCTCTAAATTTGAACCAACACAACTCATATAACCAACATATAACTCATTCTCATATGATCAAAATAACACCCCATGAACAATGAACCATGTGAACTTATATGATACAATAATGTGAAAAGTAAATTAACACTACAAAAAATATGTTAATTAAAATAAATAAATAAAATAAAAAAATTAACATATTTTCTTACGCATATCTAATCCCATAATTTATCTTTGCTTTTTTTTCTGGTTTTCCTCCATGAGACATGATTCACTAGAATGATATTATTATAACTGAATAATGTTACCATAAAATGTCTACACATCATGAATTCTTTACCTATCATATGATTTTCTCCAATTTAATTCTCCATTATTTGTGTTTGGAGATTCCATCATTAAAACATATGTGTTCACCCATGTTTGTTATTAGATATTACAACTTACTAATATCAATGGAAAAACAATTAATACAATGAAATGAAAATTGAGGTGTTAAAATTTATTACATATAAAATAAATGAATATTATTCTAGATGCTCATTCAGATTTGATGGATCTATGGAATATCCTAGATTAATAGCCTATTAAGGATGTGCCTATTCTAATGCATTCATCCGGTCATCTGCATGAACTGGAGTTAAAGATGAAGGAAACAATTATCATATTCTATATGGATTGTAGGAAGGTGTGGGGGAGTGGAAATCGTTAGTAAAGATAAAATGGATATGGAAAAATCATTGGATATGGATATATAAAAGGTGGGAATATCCATGGAGGAATCATAGACATGCAATGATAGAAAAAGAAAAATATGATGTAGATGGAGGAATTGGTGGGAAAATCCATTGTGGCTCGAGTGTATAATAAAGAATGTCTGATAAATAGGGTTTATAATGCTGAACCAGGGTACCAATGGGCAAAATGGGTGCCATGTATAGATCTAAGAGATCTCTTACTCAGACACATAAAATATGGATGAGTATAAGTAAAAAATGATTCAATTGTATGTCCCTCAAAAAAAATTAATACATAATCATAAAATAAAATTGAATTCCATGTTGTAGAAAAATAATAAATTTATTATACTCACTAAGAGAACCTGATGAGGAAACCCCATATTGATCATCCATCAAAAAATTTCAATTAACCACTAGCATTTAAATTCTTCTTTATCAGTTATAATTCCAATAAGAATGAAATTAACATTTTTTAGAATTGTTTTTAAAAATACTTCAAACTACATAGAAGTATTGAAAGTCATATAATTTTTATAAAATCATATAAAAATTATATTTTTAAAATAAGTTATATATTTAAAAAACATATTGTAAACATGGTTTTATTATATGAAATTAAACTAATTAATTGTAATTAACAATCATTTAAAAATATATCATACCATTCAAAAATGAAAAATAAATTTTATTAACTAAAGCAGTACCATATTTAGAAACCCACGTCAATGTAAACTAAATTGAATATTCACATTGACGATTTATTTTATATAATATTTACCACTATATAAGGTTCAAAATAAACTCTCATAATGGGAAAAATTGTTTCATCAGTGTCATTATTTTTTCATCTCAAATGGGGATTCAATGTTGTCATTTTCATCCCCACCATCACGAAATATAATTTTTGGGATTATATCAATATTGAAACTATAATGTGGTCGTTGGTGATCATGCATATGAAACAATTATTTGTCATTTGAAGACAAAATATATTGTTCATCGGTCACTATGAATCAAGTCATGTGAATAACTCTAAATCCATTTTCAATAAAAAAATGTACCGTGTCTCATCATTTAATCAAACCATTCACATTTAATCGCAGTGACTCAAACATGATAGTGGTAATCCAATAATAATATTTTCTGAACAAGTCCATAAAAGAAATATTTTCATATCAAGGATGATTATCTGATACATTGAAATAACACTCTATTGAAGAAATTAAAATAACTCTACTATGATGTGTTCTCATTTTCACTACTCGATATATTACAACATATTTATTACCATTTATTATTAAATATTTCCCTTCATGAATTAATGAATTTGGACAGAAAGGAAAAAATATTAATTCCTAAAAGTTGAAGTCAATAGATAATCCCAGTATATAAAATATATATGAATAATACAATATAATGATGATCTTTATATTATTTTAATAAATGAAATGATTATAATTTTTATTTTAACCAATGATGAAAAACTTTACTATAAAAATCCTCTCTCTTTCCCAAAGTGAATGATTGATGAAAAATAATTATAAAGTTTTTATATGACATACATAAAATGGTAATAAAATTTGGAGGTATATGAGAAATCACATTCTATGAGATAAAAACTAATAATTTAAATCATTTTCCAGATATAACCATAGAAAAAACCACAGTTAGACAATACAATGTAATGTATTATATCTCACTCTTAAATGATCCATATAGTCAATGTATTTGACCTATATATTACATATATTTGGGAGGAGATGGAAATAAGGGCTCAATTTTCCTACACTATTCATATTTATTGGAAATATTCCATTTTATTCTTCTAATAAAATCAGAAAAAAAAATTGAACCAAAATCCATTCATTCTTATTCTATATAACCTCAAGAAATGGAACCCTTAAAATGAAACTGTTTTTGGTCATATCTTTTCATTATGAAAAAATTTCTTTTAGGAGGATACATCCCTATAAAATTAATAGGTACCCCATGATGTGTTTCAGTTAGAATATGATCTATTAAATATACCATGCACATTTAAAATGATGGTGTATTTTTTTTACAATGACACAAAATTAATGTTTCATATTACTGCATTATTATCTAGAGAGGCATGGATAAACTTTTATAACAGAGGTATCTAGAAAATGGAATGAGTTAATAAACATAACCATTATATTATTTCATATTATGTTCCGGATTTCTATTGGAATCAATTCATAATTAATGATGTAATGCTCTTTAATTTGTTAAACTTTTAGTTTTAACTCCCTTCTATTGACCCATTTTAATATGTTTCGAGAGTAACTATAAAGAACCATTATATTATCCAATAAAATAAAATAAAATTATTTTTCCCAAATGTTTTTACCACATAAGAGGTTTAATGATATTTCCTTTTTTAAAAATATACAAACAGGATGAAGCTCTGTTCAAATAGCCCAATCCAAAAAATACACGGGAGATCATAAGTAATATTTGATATTTTCCTAGTTATTTATAATAATTTAAAGAATCATTTCACATATATATTCTCCTTGGTGTGTCTTCTATTACACACAATGTTGAGTTTTAAAAAAATCATGATTTATTATAATTATTAATAAAAAACTATAATTATTTACCAATTAATCAATTAGAAATGAAATTTAATATATAATTTTTAAATACTAGTAATATTTTTAAAATTAATTAAAAACTGATGAATAAAATAATTAATTTCTCAATTGTTTTTATATATCTAAAAAATAATATGTTCTCAAAAAAATTATATATTTTTTTTTAAACTTAATACAAAATTGAATAATTAATAAAATTTATTTTATACAATGAACATCCTTGTTAATATAATCATATAATAAATAGGTTAATGATATCTTTCTAGAATTATATGAAAATATTTTTAATATGAATAGTGAGAAATATTAAATTATAATTGAAAACATCCATTTCATTTAAAATTATTAAAATTGTAAAGTTACATTTTAATTTTTTTATGAAGTAAAATTGGATAAAATATATATATGAATCGAATTTATGTCATTTTAATCTTTCATTTACATTCATTTAATATAATAAACATGCATTCTTTTGAACTTATTCTCATGGAAATCCCTCTTTCTTGTGTCACATACAGGATTAGTTTTAATATAAATTCCAACAAATTTTAAAATTGATTTCTTAAAAATAAATTTAATATATAGAGTCATTATTATTTATATTAATTAAAAAAATTTACATAATTTTGTATGAAAATGGACAATGAAATAATAAAAATTCTATATCATAGTTACGGTGAACTGGGTTTTCATGGGTGGTTAATCTAAATATATAAAGGATAAAATAACCATATAAAATATATAAAATCTATTTTATGTCCATATATACACCCTATTATATCTATGTCTTTATAATACTCTATTTTGGATCCTTTTTATCCCAAAACTGTTGTCACCCTGTTGTAGTTTCCAAAAACAATTTGTGCCACTCACCCCCTTATAAAAGGCCTCTCACACTCCTTAAATCATCGTAACATCAATCAAAATTTTTTTGGGCAATAATATACCAAATAACATCTTTAATTATATCACATCATATTATAATCTTTATTTTATTCATAATTCAACACTTGTAAGGCTTTTTATTTGCAAACCTATGGAGGTTACATGGGGAAGCGGTAAGCATTTTCAATGAGATTTTTTATATTATTTCTTACCATGAGTCCAAATATTATTATCAAACCATGATGATATAAAATAATAAGCATATATCATATATTAATATAATTTTATGATATATTAATGACCCAAAACCATATGTAAATCCACCAAAGGGGTTATAAAATCATAATTCATGTTTATAGAACACGACAACATCATGAACCGAACATAGTTTTTTACATTAAAACCCCTCAAGTATTGCTATAATGAAGAATTAAATAATTAAAAACTATATTTAGGATAATATTATACATTTTTAATTATTCAATCACACATACTATTATTATTTCCATTCGGTGGGAATACAATAATCGAACTCATGTGTACATATGGGTACCACCTTACATTGCAATGTGATTCATTCACTCATTTCATGGTAGGTAATAATGATGAGAATAATGAAAATATGTGATATATACGAATAAAATTCTTCTAAAATCTAAATATATTATCTACCATTCCTTTTTTCAAACTATCGATAAATGGAAAAAAACATATATGTATACATATGGATTAACATCTCCATAATTGGTTTATATCAATATATATATGTATGTATGTATGTATATATAGTATTAATATAAAACTATAAATGTTAATATAGAATATATTTATTTATTGTATATATTTCTATAGATTATGGAATTATGAACCACTTAAGATAACTAAAAAATCATCGCATGAATGAGAAAATGAAGTTATTTCTTGAAATGTGACATTAAAATATAATTGTGAATAATAATCTAATTGAACATCATAATGATTTTTGATATGGTATGATCTATATGAGTATGATTTTTTAATTTATTTATAATAAACTAATATTTATTTTAATTTCATTTCATTCGTCAAATAATTATGTTGTGACTTAAGGAAATGAATTTTGGGCGTCTCTTTTTTTTGTGGAACATAGAACAATTAACTACTAATTTATTTTATGTATTGTATATAAGACAATTTTTATATGTTAAATAATGAATATCCTTAGTTTCATGAAATTTAATTTTTCATTTGATTTTATAATTTATTGTGTCTTTTGAATAGAATAACTTCTAATGTAGCAAGAGATCATTATTTTGATTTTCATTCCTTGAGACATACGTTATGTTATGAACCTATCATATTTTATGAATAGTATATATAGACCCTTTAAAATTTAGTAATATGAATTTATTTGTTTTAATGATATTTTATGCCTCATTTATGGTTATTCCTTCAAGGGATAAAAATTTAAAATTACCAAAGTTGTAATTATTTTATGTTACAGTCTCAAAATATATAAGGATTATATTGGATCATATTTCTTACAATGAATTAATCTAAATCATTAATTAAAAAATAGGTCACATTTATTAAATTATAGTTATTTGAAGAGAATATATATTTTTCCCTAAATTACAATCTCTTAATTTACCCCTAGAATTCAAAAAAAATTAAAGAAATCGTCTTTATTTATTCCATCATCTAAAACCCTTTTTCAACCAAAAGTATTATTTATATAAATGTTTTTAGAATTTTTTTTATTTATTAAATGTATTTATTAATTTAATTTTTAGAAATGACATATTTACGTTTTTAATAAATTTAAAGGAAAATTAATGTTTTTTTCCAAAATAATGTTCATTTGTCTTTTAATAAAAATGCGATAGATTGTTTTTTATGTGTGTGGCATGAATATAATTTTCAACCATAATGAATATTACATTTGTCAAATATTACTATATATGATTTCAAAGTCATTTTAGACTATCGGTATTTTCAATATATATTATGATGTTTTAATATTTTAAATTATATTTTCAAATAAAAGTTATTTTCCTCAATAAATATTCCTTGCAATCTATCAAAATAATAATCCATCTAGGTTGAAATCCAGTGATTTAAATTAGGATTTGTGGGATATCATCTAAGTATACCATTAAAATTATATCACTAAATAGTTTTTCATAGAGTGATTTTTTTTTTAAAATAATTTATGTTTTATGGTTTATACAATCATAAATTACTTATAAGTCATGTTACTTTAATAATGGTTTATAAAATTATTGAATGATGAAAATAACATGAAACCTATCACTATTATACTTTTTATGATATGATGAAATGTCATTGAAAGATATTTTTTTCAATAGTTTTTATAGTTTTTATGTCTTTTGATATTCTAACACATAAATATATTATTTTAATTGTGTGAAGGATAATAGAAATATCTCCCTCTAATGCATTATGTAATATCAGATAACCATTAGTAAATTTGTCATCCAGGGAGCTGATTACATGTGTAGGATGTTATGTGTGAGTATAATATTATGGTTATGATTTTATTCATTGAATAATATCTTATGCTTATAATGTTTAACATTGTCCTATTTTCATGGTTATATGTTTTAGTTAAGGCTTGATTTAATGTAATAAAAATAATGTTTGAACATGTTTCTAATTTCACATGTTCATAATGTTATATGATGATTTTTATAGAAAAAATCAATGTATTATTCCAATATTATCCTCACATGGTTATTTTTATTTAGTGATCTTATTATTCATGTAGTATTAACCTCAAATCATTGAAAAAGGACTCAATATTATGTTCTTTGAGACATAGGGCATGGATTTAAAATGATTTTCTCTTGTCCTCATACACTTAAATTCATGTTTTACTTACGTTTCCCCCATATTTACCTTTAATGTGTATCTGAGTTCATCTTTTCTTTTATTTTCAGTTCCCAAGATATAAAGGATTGGATAATATATGTCTTGTCTAATATGTGTGTGAGTTATGAAGAATGTTGTGGTAGATTTTGAAGTTTACCGATAAACTAATATTTTTATTTTTCCATGTTTCCTAAAAAACTATATCATTATAATCCACATGTATGTGTTTTTATAATGTAATATATTTTTATAAAAATGGTTTAATATCCATGAATTCTTAGAATGAGACTCTATAATCCATACCATATTTCATATCAATAATGACCTTATCCCATATCAACTCCAAAATCCCATATCTCATATACATAACTCATATATAGTAAATTATATTATTTTATTCATAAATAACACCAACATCATTCTTTTATCCAATGAATTATGGCCCACCATATAATATAATATCATTGATACCTGGTTGGGTCTTCCATTATACCATTAACCTCTTCTTTAATAACTCTTATGTTGTGCATGTACAAAAACTAGTTTGGTAGTATGATCATAACCATATTGATCAATCACATCTCATGCAACACCAGTTTGGGATAACAGGGATGGGGGGGTAGTAATCATTCTTCTACCTCGGTAACATTGATTTTAGAGGGAAATTAATGTATCCTAAAGTATTTTTGGGAATTATTTTGGGTAATTGAAATCAGTTTAGTGTGTACATATATCAAAATTAATATAAAAATATAGTTTTAGTGACACAAAAGTGAAACTAAAGATGTTCACACCCAAATATCACTGTCACGTCAAATAAAATTCATCACAAAACCATGTCCTTAATCTATAATTGTTTGCAAATATGAAATAACAAAGAATACCACATCCATTGATAATAGGAAATTCTCAAATATAAACTTTCTCATAAATAAATATGATTTTTACCATTTCACAGTTCACTATTAACAACCATATAACGATATGAAATTATTTATTAAATATATTTACTGAAAAACCATGAAAACCATCAAGTTCATTATTTCTCTTGTCCTACTATACATATCATGAATTCTTATTTATTTTTTAAACATAGGGATATTCTATTCCCACTAACTCCATTTCATGTCAATCATTATCCAATATAACCTGTATCATTGGGAATCTACCAAATGATGCCACATAAACCAAACAAGATAATTTCTACAACATCCCACACATTTCATCCTTCCTGTCGTGGGAAGGTAGTCATTGACATAATTTACAATCCATATCCTTAACCAGTTTCCACAATTCCTCTAACAGTTTCAATCCTGAAAAATATTAGGCAATCCTTATGAACAACCAAACAAAAAAATTATAAAAATATATAAATGACAATAACAATAAATACAACACGCCAAATTATTTACATCATTATGTACAAATTTTTTTAACCATATTCAAACATATTTTTAAATAAATTATTTTCTTCTTTGTAAATAGCTCAATATTATCTATATGATTACAACCCCTTATAGAAAAATATTTCAATAGAAAAAAACATTGAATCAATAGAAAATTCTTAACATTCCAGCATTATCATTATAAAAGAACCATGTTATTGTATTTGTATAATGAAAGAAGTTGTGAAAAAACATGAATCACCCCATTCCCATTAATTTCTATTTTATAGTTCAGTATGAATATTTTTTTCATCATAAAATATATTGCATGAGTAAAAATTCAATTACATCATTTAGTTTAAAAAAATAAAAGATTTAATGAATCATAAGGCTCAATTGAATATTTGATAAATGTTTCACAACCAATACATGGATAAAATATGACCCGATGTCCCAAATAAAATAAATTGGACCTCAAAAATCTAGAACCAATTCATGATGATTAGTTACTCAAAAAAATCTCCCAAATTAAATAATACAATAGACCCATCCTCTCTAGATAAACATAGTTAAAAAATCAAAAAAATAAATTTAAAAACATAATATAGATGATTGAATTATTAATATCATAAGGGATATGATTAAAATTCATCCAAGGGGCTTAGGATCATATAAAAAATCATATAAGGTCCTTAGAAGTTATATATAAAATGAATGGATATTTGTGAAATCAATGGTTCTCCCATATACATATATTAATGAAAAACCCAAGTTATTTATATGATAGTTCCTATTGACATCATTAAATTACCAAACACCTAAACTCATATGAAAAATAAATATGAATGTGTCTTGATACGGTATTTTATCTTAATTTATAGAAATTATTTTCATGAATCAAAAAATATTAACCACTCAAATTTATTATAAATCAAATGATATGATCAATCCAAAGAGGGGAATAACTATATCCCTTATTACCCTACTTTCAAAATACAAGAAAAAAGGTAACCTAAAAACATACCATTATGTAGTGTGATGTTGATAATAATTATTTTCCATAAAATTAATCCATTTTAAAACTCTACTAGTAACACAAAATTAGTTTCAACATGAACACATATGTCGATGTTGTGAAATTAAACAGATATAAACCTTGAAATCCACACATAAACTATATACCATAAAATTAATAAATCACACATCCAATAAAAATATATATGTTATCCTTTTCAAAAACTAGATAAATAAAACTATAAATAAATAATCTGGTCATGTCCAACCACTTTGTTAAAAAATATTGGCTCCATAAAAACTTCTCTTCTTCTAAAATCTTCCCAAGACATCCAACACCCAAAAAAAATAGACTAATAAGATTAGAATATATAAAAAAATTCATTATATAATACAGAAATGATTCATATCCATGATAATAAAGAAAAACCAAACAGGAAAAAATCAATTAACAATCCCTCAAACAGTCCATTAGGAGATACCTGTCCAAAATGAAATTGGATCAATCAGTTAGAAAAATAATGGAAATATGAATAAAAATTAGATCAAAACCTATTCAAAAATTATAAAAAAAATTCCAAATAATATATCATTGGGTACTAATTTTCTATCTAGGAATCACATTACCACATACTCTCTTCTATGCCTCTATGCATTAAAAGGGAATACAAAAAATATACCATGCGCATTTAGCAACATCTTCTAATGAACCTGAATTAGAACTGGCCATTGAATGAAAATATTGTTGTCTTGTATATAAAAATATCCCAAATTGATTACATGAAAACCACCCTAAATATATTTCCATTGTTTAAACATATAAGATATGTTGTAACGAACCAGCCCATATAAAATGGTACCCTGAAAAATGAGAAGACACTTACATGGATTATAGGTAATTCCAGATCCCTCGAGGTTGGAAAATAGCACCAAGCATTAAATAAGATAAAATAAGGCATTAATTATATACATAATAGGGGATGAATTCATGTTAGAATACGTAAAACATAAATGGGAGATAGTACCAGAAACTAGAAAATGAAATCAAATTTTAAAAAATTACATCATAAATTACTCAAAATATTTACACCACATCCCAAACATAACATCAGGAAAATAAAAAAGGAATAACAAAATACAACCCCTCAAAGAGGTGTGTTCCCCCTAATCTGACAGGTGAGATGTAAATATCTAAGTAGTTTTAGAAAAAAGTAGTCGTTGAGAAATAAATCCTAGTAGGGTCTCTATATGTGTTTCATCATAGTTGAAATTAAAAGAAACCAAATATTACTTTCAAATATTAATAAAATATGGCCTAAAAAATTTATATTTAAAGGAAAACATTTCATCATTGAGACCTGATGTAAACAATTTAATATGTTGTTGATATAAAATTTATATATTAAAATGTTTATATTATCAGAAGGCATGATTAAAAATGTTTCATAACTAATGACATATATATATATATATATATATATATATCCAAATAAACATAATAAGAACCATGTTTATCTTCCCTATGGTATGTGAATTTCTAGTTATAGGATCATAACATATCAAATACATGGGATCATGGAATGTATGTGTACACAAGTCCCTTTGGATTTGTTGAATATGACTCATCAAAATTCTATCAATGATAGGATCTGTATAAATTGATTTTTTGTATTTTTCTTTTATAAACCATTTATAGGGAATTATCATCCTTGTATGATTATTTGACGAAACCCACTAGCTACCCTTTCTCAAATGTCACTACTTGAATTTCACCATTTATCCATAGTTCTAAATTATGGTTATATCCCAGAAAACTTTGGATGACAAATCCAATGGTGTAGGGTGATAAAAATGGTTTCTCTATGAACTGTGGGTATATATTATCTGGATTTCATAATACAAATGTTTCATTTGAAACTATTGATATATGTCAATACACATGGTTCTAGAAACCATGGGTATATTGTGGTGTCTAGAATCCATGTAATCCAATTGTTTTTTGAACCATGGGAATATGGACCTACCCTTATTGGATAATAGTAACACTATCTATCATATATCAATTGAATATAATTTAAATTAAAAACCAGTATACAGATTTAATGCAGTTAATATATTACTTATTGAGCATTCAAACATCTAGTTATAGATTTTTTTTCAAAAAAATTAAAATATTGTAACATACATATAAAATCTAGTCCATCGATTAGTTTAATTCATCCAAACATGTATCTTTAAGTAAAATAAATAATAGAAGGGATCAATATATCCATCATAACCCCTAGTTTCATCATAATAATCACCAAAATCAACACATAGGGGATATGAACCATCATTATCATCATCATCACCATCATCATCAACAAAACCGCCCCCACCACCACCACAATCATTCCCATCAACTAGACCTCTGCTAGGACGATCATTTACATCATACAGGGAATCATATAGAGAGTGTAATGATTCCATAGATGAATATAAAATTGGTAAAATATTTGATGGGACTAATTTATATATAAATATCATAACTTTGAGTAAGTGGTTAATGACCATTTTCCCTTTATATGTTTCTGTATATCAATGTTTTGGCCTCAAGTTCGCTTTCATGATTGTTTTACATCATGGTGGTGTTAGAAGTTCACGAATGACATAATCTCAGATAATACCTAGTAAGGATAATTTATTATTAGGATGAAATTAGAATCACTCTTGGTTCTCCTCAAATAATACATCTTAAAAATGATTTTTCTTGTAGATGATTTCATTTTAATTTTCATCGAGGGATTCCAGGACACACTGATGAAAATATAAAGAATATAATTAATAATAAATTATGAATAAAAATGTGATATATCAACAAAAATGAATACTTTTTTATTCCAATGAATTTATATCACTCCCATTATATTTCTTCCAACTCGCTCAAATTAATATTGCTCGAGGGAAACAACCATTGATTCTAAATATAGCTTTCCAAAAATTAAATTTAGTAGTGTAATATTATATTATTTAATAATTTAACATTGTTAAACCAAGATTGAATTAATATTTTTTGATGAATAATTCCATTAAATGATAAATCTTCTCAATATATATTTATCTATATATTTAATTTTACTTCCATAATATAATCAAGAAATATTTATTAAAATCTTAATCAAGGGTATAATATGGATTCCTCTTCAATGTTTTTTTGTAATATTCTATTTCTGTTATGTTATTTGATTATTCAGTAACATGGTAATTTTGATCATTTGGCCATGGGTTTATTTTTTTTATTTTGTTTGTTAATTTTATTATTTTCCCATTTACCCATTTTTTCATTTAAAAATTAGGATATTTTTTTATTTAGAAAATTCTATTTCGTTAGTGGATATTATATTTATTTTTCGCATTTCATATGATTAAATATTTTACATAAATGAAATTCTTTTTTTGTTAGGTAATTTATTTATTCAATAACATGGTAATTATGATCACTAGGTAATTATGTTAATTTTTTTGTTATGTCTTTTTCATTTTGTTATTCGATTGTTTAAGAATTTATGAATTTTTTCATTTTTCATTTATCCCATTAGGTTATTTCAAAATTTGTATATTTGATCAGTTTCCCAACTTTAAAATTTTCCATTTTCCAAATTTTCAATTTGGTGAATTAGAAATTTTTAAAATATGTTATTTTGATATTTGGGAAATTGGCCAATTGGGATGTTAGTTAATTGGAAATTTTGTAAAAACATTTTTGTAAAATTAGTAAATAAAAAAATAGGGAAATTGAGAAATTTTTGAAATTGGTCACTTGTATATCTAGACATATAGATATTTGGCTATTTTACCATTTGTGATTTTTGTGAATTTGGAAAATTGCGAAATTGGAAAATTATTTGTTTTTCTATATTGTTTTTTCTTTTTGGCCATTTGGTTGTCAGTCACATGGTAAATTATATCATTTGTTTATTATGTACTATTTTTTGTATTGTTATTTAGATAATTTTTCAATTTTTCAATTAGAAATTTAGGGATTTTTACTTTTTCTAAATTTTTACCATTCATTCATATCGCTAATTATGAAATTGGATAATTGGGAATTTGGATAATTTGACACTTCTCCATTTTTTATATGGCCATATATGCATCTAGGAATCTGGGAATTTACGAACTTCAATATTTGGCCTATTTTCCAATTAATAATATAGAACATTGGAATTTTATACAATAGACCCTTGGCCCATTTTACAAATTTTCCATTTTTTCAATTAGAAAAATTTCCATGGGAAGTTTTCATATTTTTTCCATTCCCACTAGGTTAGATGGCCACATGGATATTTGGACAATTGGACACATGTCTATTTGGCCACATAGCTACATGGAAACTTTTCTACTTGGTTTCATGGCCACATGGTCAATATTTTATCTGGGCATTTCGATATTTGTCCATTGAAAATGTAATTCATATTTTATTTTGAAGATATTTCAATTAATATAATAGAACCTAGATCCTCAAATTCTCATGAAATTTATTGTGCACCAATGTCTGAAAATATACCATAGTATATTCTTTTTAATAAATCATAATAACAAGACATTAATATGATTAATAATAATTTAAATTTCTATGAAATCCACTAGGTATTTAGAATACCTTATACTCATTACATTTCAAAATTGTGATCATTTATTTATATTTGGGTTATTGGGAAGTTATGGAATATAGAATCCCGCCTTTTTGTCACATAAACTTTCATTACATTATACAAAACTAAGGATCTATAAGCTTTATTGTCTTGGAAACCAGGAACATAATACATGAAAAAAAACATTCTTCTTAAAAACATGAAAGGATTCTTCATTTGTTCATCCTATGTTCATTACAGCATCTCATAACCTGGGATAATACATAAAAGGAAAGGGTGAGAAAAAGGCCTATGAAGGGAAATAATGGAAACATTTAACATGTGAACATGAGATACATCAATAAAGTCATGAAAAAGAACATTAAGGCATGAGAAACAAATCATGAGGCATATCATAATAAAATAACGTATTTCATAACTTGTATATGTGGCTACAACATTTAATATTGACAATAATTTATATTTCACCAAGGTCCATCCCCAAGGTGTCATGAAAAATTACCAAGGTTATTCACCAAGGCGTTGTTAAAAATAGTCATCTCTAGAGATTAAGTATTTACCCAATGCATTAGAGTGCTATCAGGGAGCACCATTGAAATGTCTTTATTATCATGTGATCTGCATATGTCATCATCAATAATTTCATAAACAACCCATATAGCATAAAAAAATGGGTTTCATTTCATAATCATAATGTTTTAAAAACCGCTTTAAAGACATGATCTCTATGTCACTTTAAACCCATGGAAAGGGAAAGAGGGCCTCATGTATGTAAATCCCAGAATTTAAAATAGAACATTTTGGTATATATGTGAATACCCCTATAGAATAGAGATCATTGAGTATTCACTTAATAAAATGAGATAACTTTAGAAAAAGAGACACATTTTGAGATGGAAGTTCTGCAGCATAAAGGCTATGTTATGAGGTTTTAGAAAACATTGAAAATAGAGGGGACATGGATCACCCACTCATAAATGATCCATAAAACAATAGGGGAACAGAATATTAAGGATTAAAGAACATGGTAATTAAATTTCAAAGACATACCATATGAAATGAAGAACATGAAATGAAGAAAAAAATAATATTTCTCTTATGAAAATTCGGTAGCCTAACGACGTCATTAAACATCAACAAAAATGATTTGACGAGATCAAATGGTGTCTCTAATCATATGAATATAAAAGTTCAATATGATAGATATAGAGGTCATACCCCAAAATAATAAAAAGGAACTTGAAATACTTTACATGAAAGTATAACTTTGAAAAATGAGGAAGGTGAATGAATCCCTTAAAAATTCGGCAGCCTAACGGTGCCACTTAAAATTCAACAAAAATGAATTGAGGAGATCAAATAGGTTCTCTCATAATATAAACATAAAATATCAGTATGATAGATTTATATATCATACCACAACATAATAAAAAGTAACATTAAAGACTTGACATGAAAATAGATCTTGAAAACGAGAAGGGTGAAAGAATCCCTTAAAAATTCGGCAGCCTAACGGCACCACTTAAACATCAACAAAAATGAATTGAAGAGATACAATAGGGTCTATAATAATATGAACATAAAATATTAGTATGATATATTTATATATCATACCCCAAAATAATGAAAATTAACATGAAAGACTTGACATGAAAATAGATCTTGAAACCGAGAAGGGTGAAAGAATCCCTTAAAAATTTGGCAGCCTAACGACGCCACTTAAAATTCAACGAAAATTAATTGACGAGATCAAATAGGGTCTCTCGTCATATGAAAATAAAAGATCAGTATGATATATTTAGAGATCATACCCCAACATAATAAAAAGGAACATGAAAGTCTTGACATGAAAATAGGTCTTGAAAACGAGAAGGGTGAAAGAATCCCTTAAAAATTCGGCAGCCTAACGACGCCACATAAACATCAAAAAATGAATTGAACAGATAAAATAGGGTATCTAATAATATAAACATAAAATATCAGTATGATAGATTTAGAGATGATACCCCAACAGAATAAAAAGGAAAATGAAATACTTGACATGAAAATAGATCTTGAAAACGGGAAGGGTGAAAGAATCCCTTAAAAATTCAGCAGCCTAACGACGCCACTTAAACATCAACAAAAATTAATTGACAAGATCAAATAGGGTATCTAATAATATTAAAATAAAATATCATTATTATAGATTTAGAGATCATACCCCAACATAATAACAAGGAACATGAAAGACTTGACATGAAAATAGATCTTGAAAACAACAACGGTCAAAGAATCCCTTAAAAATTCGACAGCTTAACGACGCCACTTTAACATTATTAAAATTAAATGATGAGGGAAACTGGGGGTCTCTAATCATATGAACATTAAACGGGAATTAAGAGGAATATAAAAGAACATAATTAAACATAAGAGCATGGATCATAAAGTAAAGGACATAAAAGAGATTACATGAAAATAAATAGAGAGGTTGGATCCCTTACCTTAAAACGTAACTCTAAAAACTCAAAGGTTGGGACCTTGAGGGCGTGGGGGAACCATGGGAGGACTACATGGGAGGTAATGAGACTATAGATTCGTTTGGGGAGTGTTGGGAGTCGAATGGATGAGAGGATGGCCTTGTATTTATAGGGAAAGTGAGGGGACATGGCATTAATGGCCAAGGGACACCTCATTGGTGGTTTTAGAAAAGCCATGGGCCTGCCCATGGTATTTTCCCATGGTATTGGCCACATGGGACACCTCATACCTTATCATACTATTAATAAGTCTACAATATTTATTACATACTTAATTAATCATTTAATGATGTCATTAAACACCCGTAACATAAAAACTGTATTTTCATTATTCATCGAATATTCAACTTTCTCAGAAAAATCTCAAAATTTCACCTTAACCAAATATCGATGCTATGATTTCAAAATTTTACTCCATTTTATAAAAATAATTTTCTAAATTTATCTAATTTAATTATTAAATAAATACACTATTCACTAAAAATTCATTTTTCTCAAAAAAGTCCCCAAAAATTACCTTAACATAATATCGATGCTCTGAGTTAAAAAATGAAATCCATTTTATAAAAATATTTTTCTAAATATTTTTAATTTAATTTTTAATTAAAAAAACTATTCACCCGAAAAAAATTATACTTGACTAATAATTTATGAAACCATTATTTAACCATTTTATTGAATCACATTACTTAATCAAGGTTCCTAGATTATATTAATACTTTATTTAAGTGAGATTACTAATCCATTTAGTCACATTACTAATCCTAAGCATAAAATCACTTTTCATAATTTTCTTTTCATCAAAAATTAAGTTGATCTTATTAGACTCTAAATTTCGTATAGAAAATAATTGTAGAAGACCTTTTTTCGAAAATCATAACACATTTTTATTTATTTAAGGTTTACATAAACATTTTGAAAATATCCTTTCTCTAAAATACAACAAAAATATGCATACTATATTTATCCGGACATATGAAAATTCATAAACTTCCTCATTAGAAGAAATGAAAATTTTTATTTAAAACAAAGGATTACACAAGGAAGTAATGATCTCCTTACATAGCCCTTTATCACACCAGCATAGGACCTAAGTGTAAGGTGTGCTAAGGTGAGAGAATCTGAGGGAGGCTCGGCTAACATCGCATGAGTAGTAATTTATATCTGTTTGAACTCCTCATGAAGGAGATTCCGTTCTATCTTCACACGATGAGGTTAGGCTTGGGTTTGGTCCAGAGTAAAGCCTAGTGGTGCTACCTCTTTCCCATGTTCTGTTAGATGGGCTTCGATTGGACCAAGACTACTGGATGAGGCCATCAAATCTATATTAATTAACCAAGGTCACTTGCAACATTCAGTTTTCAACAGTCATTCTGACTAACGGTCATATAATAGTTAAAACCCAGTAGTCTAATTTTAATTATACTTATGTTATCAAATGAAACAGTTTTTTTGAGTATGAAAAAAAAAATAACACACAAAATTAGGAAACATGATTTATTCAATATTTCGGGTCGTTACAGGGAATATCAGTAATTCCTCTAAATTAGAACAAACACAACTCATATAACCATCATATAAATCATTCTCATATGATCAAAATAACACCCCATGAACAATGAACCATGTGAACTTATATGATTCAATAATGTGAAAAGTAAATTAACACTACAAAAAATATGTTAATTAATATAAATAAATAAAATTAACATATTTTCATACGCATATCTAATATCATGATTTATCTTTTCTTTTTTTTCTGGTTTTCCTCCATGAGACATGATTCACTAGAATGATATTATTATAATTGAATAATGTTCCCATAAAATGTCTACACATCCTGAATTCTTTACCTATCATATGATTTTCTCCATTTTAATACTCCATTATTTTATGTTTGGAGATTCCGTCATTAAAACATATGTGTTCACCCATGTTTGTTATTAGATATTACAACTTACTAATATCAATGGAAAAAAAATTAATACAATGAAATGAAAAATGAGGTGATAAAATTTATTACAGAGAAAATAAATGAATATTATGCTAGATGATCATTCAGATTTGATGGATCTATGGAATATCCAAGATTAATAGCCTATTAAGGATGTGCCTATTCTAATGCATGCATCAGGTCATCAGAATGAACTGGAGTGAAAGATTAAGGAAAAAATAATCATATTCTATATGGATTGTAGGAAGGTGTGGGGGAGTAGAAATCGTTAGTAAATATAAAATGGATAAGGAAAAATTATTTGATATGGATAGAGAAAAGGTGGGAATATCCATGGAGGAATCATAGACATGTAATGATAGAAAAAGAAAAATATGATGTAGATGGAGGAATTGGTGGGAAAATCCATGGTGGCTCGAGTGTATAATAAATAATGTCTGATAAAGGGGGTTTATAATGCTGAACCAGGGTGCCAATGGGAAAAATGGGAGCCATGTATAGATATAAGAGATCTATTACGCAGACACATAAAATATGGATGAGTATAAGTAAAATATGCTTCAATTGTATGTCCCTCAAAAAAATTTATTACATAATCATAAAATAATATTGAATTCCATGTTGTAGAAAAATAATACATTTATTATACTCACTAAGAGAACTTGCTGAGGAAACCCCATATTGATCATCCATCAAACAATTTCAAATAACCACTTGCCTTTAAATTCTTCATTATCAATCACAATTAGAATAAGAATGAAATTAAAATTTTTTAGAATTTATTTTTAAAAAAAATTCAAACTACATAGAAGTATTGAAAGTCATATAATTTTTATAAAATCATATATAAATTATATTTCTAAACTATGTTATATATTTAAAAAAACATATTGTAAACATGGTTTTATTATATGAATTTTTACTAGTTAATTGATATTAACAAACATTTAAAAATATATCATACCATTTAAAAATAAAAAATAAATGTTACTAACTAAAGCAATACCATCTTTAGAAACCCACGTCAATGTAAACTGAATTGAATATTCACATTGACAGTTTATTTTATATATTATTTACCACTATATAAGTTTAAAAATAATCTCTCATAATGGGAAAAATTGTTTCATCGATGTCATTATTTTTTTCATCCCAAATGGGGATTCAATGTTGTCATTTTCATCCCCACCATCACGAAATATAATTTTTGGGATTATATCAATATTGAAACTATAATTTGGTCATTGATGATCATGCATACCGAACAATTATTTTTCATTTGAAGACAAAATATATTGTTCATCAGTCACTATGAATCAAGTCATGTGAATAACTCTAAATGCATTTTCAACAACAAATGTAATGTGTCTCATCGTCTAATCAAACCATTCACATTTAATCGCAGTGACTCGAACATGACAGTGGTAATACAATAATAATATTTTCTCAACCAGTCCATAAAATAAATATTTTCATATCATGGACGATTATCTGATACATTGAAATAACACTATATTGAAGAAATTAAAATCACTCTACTATGATGTGTTCTCATTTTCACCACTCAATAAATTACAACATATTTATTACCATTTATTATTCAATATTTCTCTTCATGAATTAATGAATTGGGACAGAAAGGAAAAAATATTAATTCCTAAAAGTTGAAGTCAACAGAGAATCCCAATATATAAAATATATATGAATAATACAATATAATGATGATCTTTATATTATTTTAATAAATGAAATGATTATAATTATTATTTTAACCAATGATGAAACACTTTACTATAAAAATCCACTCTCTTTCTCAAAGTGAATGATCGATGAAAAATAGTTATAAAGTTTTTATATGACACACATAAAATGGTAATAAAATTTGGATGTATATGAGAAATCACATTCTATGAGATAAAAACTAATAATTTAAATCATTTTCTAGATATAACCATAGAAAAAACCACAGTTAGACAATATAATGTAATGTCTTATATCTCACTCTTAAATAATCCATATACTCAATGTATTTGACCTATGAATTACATATATTTGGGAAGAGATGGAAATAAGGGCTCAATTTTCCTACACTATTCATATTTATTGGAAATATTCCAGTATATTCTTCTAATAAAATCAGAAAAAAAACATTGAACCAAAATTCATTCATTCTTAATCTATATAACCTCAAGAAATGGAACCTTTAAAATGAATCTGTTTTTGGTCATATCTTTTAATTATGAAAAAATTTCTTTTAGTAGGATACATCCCAATAAAATAAATAGGTACCCCATGATGTGTTTCAGTTAGAATATGATCTATTAAATATACCATGCACATTTAAAATGATGGTGTATTTTTTTACCAATGACACAAAATTAATGGTTCATATTGCTACATTATTATCTAGAGAGGCGTGGATAAACTTTTATAGAAGAGGTATCTAAAAAATGGAATGAGTGAATAAACATTACCATTATATTATTTCATATTATGTTCTGGATTTCTATTTGAATCAATTCTTAATTAATGATGTAATGCTCTTTAATTTTTTAGACTTTTAGTTTCAACTCCCTTCTGTTGACCCATTTTAATATGTTTCTAGAGTAACAATAAAGAACCATTATATTATCCAATAAAAAAATTATTTTTCCCTAATGTTTTTACCACATAAGAGGTATAATGATATTTCCTTTTTTTAAAATATAAAAATAGGATGAAGCTCAGTTCAAATACCCCAATCCAAAAAATACACGGGAGATCATAAGTGATATTTGATATTTTACTAGTTATTTACAATAACTGGAAGAATCATTTCACATATATTTTCTTCAATTATTATTCGATAAGAAACTTACCCTTCAAATTAGTAGTATAATATGGAAAATAAAAAAGATAATTATATTCTTTTAATTAGAAGGGGCTTTAGTGTAAAAACCTTTCCAAATTTTAAATTTCATCCAAAATTCATGTTAAGAAAAAGAAAAATTGTTCAATTCATTAAGATCATAAATTCATCATATATGTTGATGTGGTTGTTATATGCCAACAATATTATCAACCCTCCGAACATTCTTCTAGTATTAATTATCCATTGGTAAGAATGTTCAATTCCCCCTGAAACTGAGGCTATGAAAATATTTATGTATGCTTAATCATCTAATCTTTATAAAAATATTAAATTGTGTATTTCCTTTCATGCTCAAACCAGATATCATTACCTATGTATGGAAATCATTTCAACCTATATAAGAGAATCACCTGTCTAAAATAAATTTTTGATGAATCATCGAATTTTCCTTGACCCATATTCAGGATTGACATCAACTATCATACTAATGGTTTTATGTATATGTCTATATTCATTTAAATAATAGAATGTACACATATTTATATACTCAATATATTTAAAGGATAATTCATATACACCCATGGAAGAAGAATATAAGCTTTATTAAAAACTAGACACATGCTATAATCATTAAGAATCACATATAATGAATTAAAACCATCAACGGACACACCCAACTAGTATTTACACACCTCGGATATAAAATCTTGATTTTTTTATGAAATAGATATTGTGATAATCCATCTATTTGATGAACCAACTCATCATTATATTAAATTCTCTCTACATCATTCAACACATATTGGTTGAGATTTTGGCATACATGGTTATATTTTTATGCATGGGAATCAATGGTATATGCCACATGAAAATTTGTATCACATCACATGGTAGTCAGTCCACATTTTAAATCCATGTAGATTTACCACATTCTATGTGGTAATTATTTTCTGTTTTTCCATCAAAAGGAATATATTAGACAAGAATGAATTAAATTAGAATAAAATCCTAGTTTTATAACTATATTCCAATCTATATATTGATTTGATGGAATATATGCTCCATCAAATAGAAATTACAAGAAAAATGTAATATTATAATCAATTACGGTATTATAAATTCCATATATTTTTTTAACTTGATATAACAACATTAAAAATTGAAAATATTTAATTTTAGTACATTTGTGATTTATTATTGTTTGGGAATCATCTAGTAATTTTTTCAATATCTCAACATCATCATCTTCATGGTTTTATATTTTTCAATTTTTTTTATTTTATTCTTAAACATTAAAATTAAATCTTTGATTTTGATACAAAAATAGAAACCATTCTCAAATAAAACTCTCTATATCACTTCATTATTTACATTCATGAATTGTAGAATGTTTTTTCATATCTACATTATAAATCTATATATAATTTTTTTATTAAATAAATATGTTTATATATGGTTGCCAACTTCATTTACTAATAATCTTAGTCTTATAAAATAATTTTTAGGGACTCTATATATGAACAATATATGAAGCATTGTTAAAATCAAAATCTAAAAAATATTTTTTTTTTGACACCATTGAAATATTTTTGGTATGATAAATACAACATCAATCTATTATACTAATGGGGAAAAATTATATTCAAATCTTCAATATAAACTATAATTAAAATAATCATTACACCAAAATATATGATGAAATTCAGCTACTAATTCATGTATATATACAAAAATAGAAAAAATATAGTCTACAAGTGATTCATACAAATAAAAAACCAATTAATGTACAATACACTGAATTTAAAAATCATATTACTCAATCCCGTTAAATACACATGTGATTATGAATCATCTATTTTAAAAAAACTATGTCTTGAATATGATAATAATACAATTAAATACACTTATATTTATGATGGAAAACATTTACATTAAGATACAAATAATGTGTTACCAAAAATCATAATGATTAACATGGTCTCATAATATCATGGATTTTCTATCATAATTAGTATAAAAATAAATAATCATATAATCAAAATTTCTATAGAACAAATATTTTTAAAATTGTAAAAATATTTCAATAATTTAATAATGGAGCTAGAATATCAATGATAAATTAAATATGAAATGGATAATTGTGAATGAATTTAAGACACCATTAATTCCATTATATTAGGAAATTGAAAATTTGGAAGAGTTAGAGCACCATGATCTAAACCCTTATGGAGTAGTTGTATCAAAATTATAACACCTTATTTCAAAACCAATTCATCACTAGAAATTATACCATATTAGGGGACCCTGAATGAAATATATCCAAATTTATATCCTTAATAATTTGAAAATAAATATGAAAATTGGAACTACCTTGACTATAATTCTTTCAATATATTTAAATTCAAAGAGCAATTAAAAGTATTGTGTAGAAAAAATTGAATAACACTATTAGTAAATAAAATTGATTAAATTATCTGATTAATGTTATGATAATAAATTAAAAAAATCCTTCAAAGTAATGAACATGGAATATAAAAATTTATACCATGAATTACTCATAGATATCCCAATAAAGGTACATTTATTGGAATAAATAACAATTAAATAATACTACCATAATGATTTTTAATTACTCTCTGGAAATTCTTTCTCATTTTAAAATATTATTGCAGACATCATATCTTCATTAAAGGATATGTTTATGGTGAAAATTTCATATATTATTTAGAATCAATTAAAATATACATTAAATGATGTTTTATTTCTGTTTAATTTGTATATAATTTGGGGATGATCCATCTAGAGTAAATAATTAATCCATTCAATCCAACATTATAAAATCCATTCATTATGTCACCACTAATGAAAACTCATAATTCACATATATTGTGTTTAGATGGATTTAAAATCATTTAATATTTAGTGAAAATCAATGGATAACTACTCAATACAAAATAAATTAACTAATGTAACATTCATCATAAATTTCTATATTATACTCAACTAGTTATCTGAAATAGGAAAAACATTGATTTATACTATTAATGTCTTTCAAATGAATGAAATTATTATGTAAAAATTTATCAACTGAAACCAGGTTTCATAAAATAAATTTCATTCAAAAATCATTTTTTTACAAATTGTATAATTATATCATGATACTTGCCTAAGTATATTATAATTATTCGCATATAATAATAGTTTTTAAACTATTAGCCATTTTAAATATAATATATTAATTACTAAAAATAATATATTATTGTACATTCATATCTAATTCATAATATAGAATTACAAGAAAAGTTAATGAAAATTACTGTAAATAAAAAAGTGAATTTCTAAAGAACCAACACCCATTGATAAATGAAGATTTTAGATGTACCTATAATGGTATAATTATGTACAAAAACAAACAATTATTATTATTTTGTGTAAAAACAATCAAATTAATATTTACCCCATGATTCATGATATTCGAAATAGAATATTGAATAATTAAATCCTATGACTCAAGGATAGTTAAAATTAACATTAACACATCTAGTTATCTTAAATATGATTTTTAACACAAATAATATCTAATATTCGAAATATTTTCAACCAAAAGAATATCAAATTGTAGATAAATTCATTAGAATTTTTAGGATAGAAATTAAAAATCAAATAATTATAATTCAAATCGGGGTTATTGTAATTTAATAGACATTATTTTTTCTCTAATAGATGATAAAATTTACAAAATTATTATTGAAGTGATTCCGACATGGTCTAGAAGAATAACAAGGACAGATAAAAATGATATTTAAAGATATCATAAAAGATAATGGATTTTTAACTCACAGATCTATTATTGAATAATATCAGAATAAAAACATCATTGAACTTGTGTATATTGATAGAGATTAAGACCTACTATATCTTAGGTTTGGGGAGAATAAAATATAGAAGGTAAGTAAATCTTAATTCTCAAAGATCACAATAAAAAATTCGGGAAATAGTGGAAGTAGAGTTGTCCAGGTAGTGGCACATTAAGAGGGGAGGGTGGAGGTAGAGGCTCATTGGTTGAGAGGGGGTGTTTAAGGACCATCAATGAGGAGTGGGGATCCAAATATTATAACAATATATACCATATTTTTTGAAACCCCATAGTTATAGTTTTTTCTAGGAACACTATAACAACAATTTCACAAAACCATGTGTATAATGTGTAGGGATAGAACAAATTTCTAGTATTTTGTTCTCAATCATAGAATAAAAAATGAGAAAATCATTACATTCAAAATAAATCATCATTTACAAATTAAAATTCACTTTTTATAATAAGAATATACTAATTCAATTTCAAAAGAAAAACACATGTCTTCAATTATTTCATGCATTTTCAATAAAAAACCAATCAAATTTTTCCATCACCGCAAATTAATACATTTTTCTCAAATAAAATATAAAATCATTTATAGAATTCCAAAAATTTCAAAATATTCCCCAAATTCCAATTCATTGTTAATTAGTGGGTTTCCCAAAAATATATACCTTATCAAATTCCAATACCAATTCAAATAAAATTGTGTTTTCCTTAGTAAATTGAATTATTTTACAATTAATTAAATAAAACCATGGATATATCATATGTGTAATCTCATATTGAATTACCAGCCATTAATAACAGAAAATAACACTCGATAATAAAAATTCTAGTTATGGGAGAAGGAATATAATATCTAGAAACATAACCTAGAATCATGATTCAAGAACATAGAGTTTATATTTATATATTACATGATGACATATCAATCTACATGGAAGAAGGAAAGGGAGACTAGAGGAGAAAAAAATATTTCATTCTGAGAGAGATACATTGCAACCAACATAACTATAAATGACCAAATAGATGATTCAAATGGTTTGGAGATCTCCAAATTCTCCACAAGGTGGATCTGGATTGAGATATTAAATGTTGTAGGTGGAATGAAAAAAATCATCTAACCCATTCCTGAATATTTTATTCCATGAGAAATAAACATCCTGTATTCCCATTACAAGTCTTGAAATCCAAAAAGGTCGTTTATATAGATAACTCCACCAAAATATTATTAAAATATATTTTTTCATGTCAAATTCTATCCACATTAATAATCATGTAATCATTTCCTTTTGTGCATTAGATTCATGAATTATATTGAGATAATATTACTTTATGTTTAATGACATTACATGGTGTTTGATTTCCCAATTGATAATAAATAGGTTAGTTTTAGAAATAAATTCCAAAAAACAAAAACATTATTTTTAGGTATACCACTAAGAATAATACGATGTCACATTCTACCCACAACAAAAATTTATTTCCCAAAAAATTATATAAAGAAGATTAAAAATAAAAAATATAAGAAAAAAATTATTATTTTATTGGTGCACATGCACCAAAATCCCACTAGAATTATAACCATGATGCCATAAAATTTGAAAAAAATGAAGAATTCTCCAAAAAAATTACGTCTGGGTTAGAATAAAATATCAGGAATGATTCCCCATTAATGAATAAATTAATCTCAAAATCAAGATTCACCAATCGGAAGGCCTGATACGGGTTTGAATGTTTCCTTCATTGATGAGAGACCTGAGAAAAATTATGTATCAACTTTAACTATGGAGGAAGAACTATATGGTCAGAAAAATTACCCACCTGATCAAGAACCTCCAATGGTCCTAGAATAAGAGAATGATTACCTTGAATCACAAACCTTTTATGACCCAAACAGGGTGAAACATTCAAGAATAACTGGTCACCGACATGATACTCCAACGGTCTACAATGATGATCACCATAAAATTTTCACTAGTTCTGTGTTTCCATTATTATCCAATGCATAAACTAAATCATTGATAATGTATGCTATACTAGGATCAGTCTAAAAAATTACCTAGCAGCAATCAATGTCCATGAAAATAGTGATTTATATATACATCCAAAAAATTCCTAAAAATAATCAATTCTAATCATGGAATAGATTCCATTGTTATTGTAGAACTCAACCATCCACAATTAGTCATACCAATATCGATGAAAATCATGGATCGAGTCAATAATAATGTACTCATAAATTTTTATAATCGGAGTCAAATTTTGAATTAGATTGATCACATCCCATATTTTGTTCTTATTTTAGGGGGTATGTGGAAAACCAATCATTATGTTAAATGATATTATATACCATTTCAATGTTAGTAGTAGAAGTTTATAAAATAAACTTGGATGACATTAGGGCTTAGCATTTACCTATTTTCATGCATACCAACAAGAGAGAAAATTAACAATGTCACAACTCATTCCTGGAAATAGGATCATCACCACATATCATAGAAACTATTTGTGCTCACAAGGTACATTATCTAATAATTTTATAGAAACCACCCATCATATAAATCCTCATAAGTAACATCACAAACAAAAAATTATAAAACATCATTTACTGTCTGTGAATAATACTCACTCAACCATGGTCTCCCTACAAAAAACTGATAACCTAATTCTAAAAAATCTATACTCGTGTTTTACTTATAAATAAAAATCTTGAATATATTTTTGGTCAATTGGATGCTAGAAAATACAACTTTAGACCCTATTTTCTGAACTCCTATGTGAAAATGTGAAAAAATATCCATCATGTACTACTCCTCTGATGGGTCCTTCAATTCATGGGTTAGTAATTTCCTACTCAAAGAATCTCCAAAGAAATTCTATTTCATTGAGATATATGTGATGGAAAAAATAATAATTGTAGGTACTCTACCCAAGGCCTCGGGTGGATATTCAAATCTTTCTATGAAAAAATATAACTCGAGATATTATATTTATAATACACTCTAAACCTTTATTGAAATATTTAATTTTTCCAACAATTAGGTTCATAGATCACAACTATGAGTTCAAGGTCAGTGAATTGATAATTATTCACACATTGAATACTATACCATGTTTCATATGATACCTTTTGGACACACTACATAATAAAAACTCCCCAAACCGAACCTAAGGTGTCACATAAGACAAAATATACATTCTGGACCTCTGGAAGAGAAAACACTGTTTCATAACTAATAAAAATATTCATCTCAAAAAAATATATTTTACATTTATCATTGAAAAAAAACATCACACCGGGATTATTGATAGTGGTCATTTGATTTACCGACTTTTTGAAATATTTTATGGGCTAATGTTAAAGAATGGCTAGAAACCAGAATATATAAATCTGGAAAACATTACATTTTTTCTCTAAAGTCATAAAATATTTTACCTTCTCGAAATTAACTAAGACACCATCTTAAAATACTACATGTTCAATGATAATAACCTTATAAATCTATATGTACAAATTAAATATCATCACATAATATCAATGATTTATAAAATATTACAGTACTTATCTCAAATGGGGCTATAGATCCACCTCGTACTGGGAGTAAACTATGATTTTATCTAGAAATGGCACCACAAAAATATCAAGATTCCCTAAGAATATCCTGATCATCAAGGCTGTAAATAATTTTTAAAAATTGGATAGACCAAATGGGATAACAAGGTACTCATAATTCCCATACCTCCTATGAAAGGTGCTTTTTTGAATGTAACACTACTTTATTTTCATATAGTGAAAACCATATAGATGATTAATAATCAATAACCACTTAAACCCTCTAAAATATTCTAATAAATGATAAATAAGTTGAAGAATATTCTTGTTATTTACCATAACTTGGCTGAGTTTCTGGTAATCAACACATATTTGTAGTGTTTAATCATCATTATTTAAAAAAACAATAGGTACTGCCAAAGGTGACAGACTCGGGCGTATAAAAAATTTATCTAAAATATCATTAATATGAGTCTTAAACTATTTTATATCTCATGGTTCCATAAGGTATGATGTTATATACACTAATGGTGTTCTATTCACTAAATCAATATAGAGCTCCACATATCATATAGTTGTAAACATAGTTAAAATAGAAGGAAATATTTTAAGAAACATGTATAAAATGGGTGGGAGATCACCACTAAATGGTTCCCACTCCATGTATACAAAATTTTTTGATATTATATTCCCCAAAATTAGATAATAAGGAACTTCTATACTATACATTGGTTACCCTTATCAATGAAGGATGTGACTAACCAAATTATGTTCAGTAATGTAGACATGTCTAGGATAACAATGAACTCATAATTTTTTATAACTAATCCAATAAATCTAAAAACTGAAATCAAGAGGTTTCTTCATGAAAACCAAAAAAACTCATATGTAATATCATAATTGGAAAAATATAAAACACAAGTTGGACAACAGTAACCATTCTCTCTCATCAGTTTAATGAGAATAGTAATATCAATCACATAAGATAAAAACAATCTAAAAATATGTAAAAGACTAACAATATGAGTCCATATAAACAAATTATATGAACCAATTTAAAAAAATGTAGTTTTTAATGATGAATATATAGGGATGATAAATATAAGGTTTGATGGTGTCAGATCTTCTTCATCAAGAGACTCCTCCACTGCGTAAAATCACTTATTTCTAGATGTATATAGAAGGAAACCCATTGATCATTATGTATATGAATGTAACATTGTTCTTTATGCTGATGAAGATTAAAATACACTATGTGGGGTAAAAAATATATATAACAAATTATGTATGTGTCTAGAACATCCACAAGTGTTTATGACCTCGGTCCCTCAGTGAATACTTTTTTCAAATGCCCAGGTTTTCATAATGAATGCAAGACCATGGTCCTCTTCCAGGCACTCCAGGTGTTATAGATGAGCCCTATTACCAAGAACCAGCATGATAATCATCAAGATTAATCAATCCCTTGAAGGATCTCATAGAACTACTGTTGGGAGTAAAAGGAAATCGTTTCAGCACTATCTTACCGACCATTTAAACCACTACCATCAACATAATATCCAACACATTAGTATAAGAATAGAGTAACTATAAGAAAACTTAATAATAATTATCAGTTCAAAGGACCATCTCAAACCATTAAGGATTAATCTAGTCATTTGATACAATCATAGTTGAAAATTTTACAAGATCAACAAAGTAGTTTTTATATATTTTATTTTAATAGTTATATTAATATTCATGGCTTTTTAATGATTTGTATACATATCTAGCACCATATACTATGGATATAAAATATCTTTAAAAATAACCTTATAGTCCTTCCACTAAAAACCCTCCTAATTCTTCATCATAACCATATAATCCAACCATCTTCTTATAGGCCCATATATCATAATGTTATCAATATTTTCCATAACATATTTTGTAGATTATATAAAATCGTAAATAAGAACTATCATTATCAACCAATTATTAGCTTCATTTTGATCATTAGAACCATGGAAAGTAGGTTAAATATTGAAAATGAAATCATGAAGACTATTCCATGATTAATTCCTCAGAGGTTCCACAATGGAATATTAGATGGGAATAGGTGAAAGTTCCAATCCATGATCTTGGATAACCAACATAATAATCTCTGACAGATTCTAGTTCACAAGAGGATCTTCTCAATGTGGATTATTAGTAGCATCAACCTGGAGACACTTTATAAGTATTATCTAAACCATGATCCTATAGAACATGATTAATCATCATTAAATAAATTTGAATATAACATAGATAAAAAACAATAAGGGTGACATAAAAAATTTATACCTTTAGATAAGAAGCAATGTGTTTCATTCCTTCCTCATTAAATAACACGCAATTAAAAGGAAATAACATGATCAAATAATTCATCAAGACACCATTCCCAAAAAACCCATGATGACTTAAGGCTTTCTACGATGATTATTGACTGTTAAATCTCTATAAATATCCTCCAAATACATGAAAATTAATTACAAACATCATAATTACATGATTAAATTGTGCTCAATCCTCACCTCTGATACCCATTTTTTTCAAAAACTATCCTAGATACCCTGGCACAAAAATAGTTATGTTTTCTTGGGAATGGACAAATGAGAGTCACCAATTAACAAGTGTTGGGGAATATCACCTGATATCATATTATATAAAATAAGGAATACATATTACAAAAATTGTGGAAGGAAATCAGAAATGAAGGAATAATCAAAACACTAAAATGATATAGTGCTAGAAATAAAACAGTTAAATCAAAACCCACTGCCTCTAATTGGTGCATTCCTTTTTCTCAGATCTAGAAGAATGAAATAAAAAAATGCCCGAAGTAAAAGGTAGGCTGTAAGCCATAATTCCCAATACGTTCTGACCAATTTTTCCATAATAGATTCCATAATAATAAACTAAATAATGATTTCAAATTTGAATAAAACATGGTATAGAAATACATTTTAAATTTTAAAACAAATCATTCTATCTTTTGAAAATGACAAAAAAAAATTCAAGTATTCCTTAAATAAATTTTTTATATAAATTAGTATCTATAAATCATCAATAATAAGTAGAAATATTTCATAACTATTGGTATATAAATAACGATATAATCAAAACAATCACCATTGTAATTTTTCCTATGGTATGATAGTCTCTTCTTATATGATCCTCTAAGATCTCATATTAGTGATCATGGTTTGTATGTATGGACACATCCCTTGAGATGGGGCCCAATATGACTCATTAACATCACATGGTGGATAAGATATTCGATACTAGTTTTCGGAAGTGGTTATCATAATCCCTTTTCCCTAGAGTTACCATCCTAGTGTTCATTTCCCAGAAAACCCACTAACTACCCTGGATCATATGTTCCCAATTGTTAATTAACAAAATTCAAAATAACATAATTTCACATCAACCATCAATTGAAATTCATTTAAAAAAATTAGTTTATGTGTGGCAATTCAATTTCAAAAAAACAATTTTGATAATTACATGACTTTTAAATAAAAACAAATAATTTTTTTCATCATTTCAACTAAAATTATTTTCTATCAAATCAATTCTCAAATAACATAATCAATTCAATCAATTTTAAAATATTCTATAAATTCCAATTACATTTGAATTGGGGTTTTTCATTTTATCTATACCATGTAAAATTCTACTTTTGATTCATATCAAATTGGGTTTTGATAAATCAATTGAACTAAAATTCATTAGAATCACGAAAATAATTGTTTAAATATTTTTTTAAATTAAAAAAACACCAATGTTTAATCAGGAAAAACAAGAACCACAATAGGACTCACTATTAAAGGACTGAGGTTTGAATGGTCAAGAGAGAAAACCTAGATTCATAATTCAATAACATGAAGGTTATATCCATGAATCAAAGTATTAACTATCGTACACAAATGAGGAAGTAAATAAATAAAGGAAGATTTAGAAATATTCTTTCCCAAAAATATGTACTACAACCAATATGACAAGAAATCACCAAATAGAAGATCTTGAGGGATTAAAGTTCTCCAAAATAAAATGGGTATGGATCTAGATTGATTGAGATAAGGAAACAGGAGGAATGAAAATCTTATTATCCTAAGAAGTCATAAAACCTATAGGAAGTTATATATAAAAATAAATCAATCCCATTATGAGACATGAAATCATTGATGGGTTTTTACATAGAAAAATGTGTTTATTTTTTAATAAGATCACATTTTTTCAAATTAATTCCATGTAAAATGTAAAGAATGTGTAATTATTTTATGCTATGTACCAATTTAATGAATTTTATTTGGATTACATTACATGATGTGTAGTTATATTAGACGGCTTGTAATTTACTAGGAGAAAAAATATATTCTAGTTTCTTTATGAAACACTATAAACCAAAAATCATAGGATGAGGAATACTATAAATAATAATGGGATGTTACAGAAAACAAGGATCTGAATTGTCAAGGGATATAAATAAAATTATAAAAAAAGAACTAATTAACATAAACAAATAAAAAGGATTATTTATCAATGGAGAGAGGTTACTCGAACATATTAACCTCAGTATACTGATATTAGGGAATCCTTTTAAGAATATAGATATCCAACCTCCAAATCTAGAGGTCTCCACTTTTAATTTCTATAAAAACTATGACAATTTATTCCCATATTTCACATCTCATATTCCATCTAAATCCTCTCTGTTGCGATATATACCACATATGGATTTATGATCACAGACTCACTAAATTCAGTCTAGCATTGTAAATAATGGCATGGCCACTTATACAATACCTCAAATTGGTTCGTTACAATGGAAGTGAAAAATATAGTGTTCCTCTAAACCTCAACTCTATGAGTATTTCATTCCAAAAATCCACCAAAATCTATAAATACTACCTCCAACATATCCTCCCTCTTTCATAAAGTCTCCCAATTAACTTATAAAGTATCACCAGCTCATCCATGTGTTAGATCACCAAAATCCTCTATATCAATAAACTCCTTAATCTCCCAGAAGTGGTTATACATCTTAAAAAAAATCCAAATGTTATCACATCCTCCTATTTCAACTATTGGATGTCTAATGGAAATACCAATCATCTTAGATCTTGATGGTTTTTCTTAAACTAATGATAAATCAATCATTATGGATCCAACATTTAAAAAAAATTCTAAAACACCAAATATGATAACTAAATGAATGATATATTAGGGATATACTAGGAAGAACATATACTTTTTAAATATGAAACACAAAAATATCCACCCCATACTCCACCGAAAATATGAAGCACCTCCCTGGAATCATCATATAATTTAAGTAATCCTCAAACCATCCCGTAGATAATCATTATGGATAACATTGTCACATATAACATCCACATCTAATTCCCTTTAAATAAACTCATGATCCTACTAAATAAAGTTTCATTTTACTCCCATCATAAAAAACAAACCCTTAAAACTAGCCTCATTTTCATCAAGATGCATTTATGAATGCCCCTCAGACACCCTCCAATAATCTACAAAATCATGAAACAAAACTCAGAATGACTTTATATTCATCAAATTTGATAGTAAATTTTAATTTCACAATGTTTTGGGGATATGAACAACATAATCACTGAGAAAGTCCATCCACTCCCATTGTTTCATATACAGATCCTGTTGAGATAAAACATTCCTCAACCTCTTTTGACCAATATAGATGGAAAAGTGTTCATTGATAAGACAATTAAACCATAATATCAATGAAATAACCACCCCATTAAACTAAATATCCTAAGTAGAATAGTTGTGATCACTGAAATGTAACACACATGATACATATCATTTAACTACAATATGTTGCATCATGTCATAACCAGCACTGATGGGTGGAGAATCCAAAAACACCTCAATCATCATTACCTCAAAAAGAATTATTTGGATGAGGAAACATATCAACATCACATATATTTAAGGAAATTTTACATAACATTTATATATCCTTCAAAAATTCAATTCATTTTGGTAAAAAGTCTTCATTTGAGCCATTACTTGAGACGTGTAAAAATTGAAACTCTGAAAAAAAAAATTATAATTAGGAATCTATGAACCTATACAATATTATCTGTTAATTACCCAGATATAAATACCACAATATTTATTAAACCAAATTCCACCCCTCTCTCAGACATGACTTGTCTAATGAATTTAATCTACCTTATCAAAAACATGAACATGAACATCATCCATTAAAAATGTTTTTTTAAAGGATATGTTTTCCTACCAAAAGGTCCATAATATTTTCCTCCATCCACACCAACTTTATGATGATGATTCCAATTATTATGGAAATAAATATATCAAGGAACATAGAAAAATTTAGCTCATGAGTCCCATATATACATATATTGTGTTAATGGGAACAAACATCCAGAACACAATCTTCACGTACCCAAAAAAACACCTCAATACTATCTTCAATATATCCTCAGAAATCTCTTTTTATCTAGAGTTATACAAAATAAGAATTGATCTGGATAAAACATCCACCCCATTAAATTGGTTTAATTGATCATTAATCCATAAAATAAGGTAATTTTTCCTGAAAATCTCATAATATATGTAATGTTTTTGTATAGAAAACCATATACTGCTATCCACCTTCATGGAAAATAACACCGGAGGACCCCCATGGTGACACACTAGTCTTGATATATCCCTTTTCATTATGTTATGAAAAAACCATCAACAACCATCACTAAAAATGTTTCATCTAATAATGAGTCATATAAACAAGAAAGGAACTGTGGTATAACAATTTCATAAAATCAATATCACATTGAATGAATTAAAAAAATAATTTGAAAAATATCATGGATCTCAACTATGACCATGGTAAAATCCACCACTAGTACCACCATTGAATCCACGTACATATAATCTATCTTTGATAAAAACTTCTGCAAATATATATTCCAAAATGATTCTCCAACTATAAAAACTCACTAGAAGCTGACCCTCCTCATCATGGAACAAAACTCCCCTCTATATGCACTCAATAACTATGTAAACCAAGTACAACTTTTCAACAATGAGAATGAAATTTTATGGAAATATATTAAGTATACATAAATTCATATAAGGATAATGTTACCCCCATCATTAGTTGATGACGCTTACCCACATCTTCAAGAGTCATTAGACATCCAACTATAGTTGTCAACAATAGGGGAATTTGGAACTTATTTACTGTCAGTCCTAATATAAAGTCTAATTTGAGTGAAAGAAAGGATTTTAGAAATTTACAATAAAAAATAGAATAGAAAAAGGTAAAAAATAAGTAAATTATACTATGAAAGTATTATGTTCCCTCTTTCTTTAGGTCATCTATAGTATAATATTTTATATACATGTATAGACTACAACACTATAGAATACCACCTGCAAATATAGGTTATGTTTTATGTACATAATAATGTTAATATCAAGGGATATTCCAATAAATTTATCCATATACACTCAATAGAACATATGTGTATTGTTATTATTGTCGATATACACTCTTTGGAGACTATCACTATTTTAGAAGAAATAATAAATAACCACCTAATCATGAGACATCAATTAGAATGATTCGGAACATCAAACACTAATAACCATAAAATCTAGTTGAAATGAAATCATGTCCATAAATACAAGTAGGTAAATGATAAATAATGGTCCATGTTAAATTATAGGGAAACTCTTTTTGTTGAAGCTATTCATATATAAACCTCCATGGTCTATATTACTAATATTCTCAACTAATGAATCAAATCCTTGGAGAAACTAAATAGTTCCCATTTAATATTGAACATACTTTATTAAATATACTCTAATTCACCTCAGATATCTTACATTCGTCTGGGTATATATGTAATATAAATTCGATGACTATAAGAATAATTACATGGAACCAAATATAATACTAATGATAAAATAATTATATCTCTCATGGGAATAAATCATGAGTGAAATAAATATTTTCCTTAAGCATGATCATGTGCTCCCCCAGACAAAGGATCCCCTTCTAATGAGAGATAATATTATTCTTCTTCACCACCGTCATTTCCAATGAATAGCTCTCTATGAGAAATTTCATATATAAATTATAATAAAATACATCTTTTACATTCATACAAGTGATATAATATCCACCACTTCCTTGATTTCAATTATATATAACTATCATATAATGGGACCTGATATAAATAGTTATCATTGAAAAAATGAATATTCATCTTATGCTAACCCAAAAGGTGCTCTCACTACTAGAAAATTGGGCTATAGCCACGGTCAAAAACCGTGGCTATAGGGGTCAAAAACATGGCTATAACCTATAGCCAATGTTCTAGCTACCTGTGGCACCTATTGGCATTGATATAGCTAAAATCTATAGCCACGGTTTCACTAAACTGTTGTTATAACCCCTATATCTGTCCACCATGGCAGTTGGGATATAGCCACAGTTGTCCCCCGTGGCAACAGGGTTATAGCCACGGTTTATAACCGTGGCTATAGCCCAATAAAAATATGGCTATAGCACAAAATTAATTTTTTCCCATTGAGATTCGATCTATGTACCTTCGCTATGTATACCAAGAACATTTCCACTACTCCACAGACATCTTTCCAGATATATATATATATATATATTGTCAAATATATTATTAAAAACTTTGGCTATAGCATGTAAACCATGGCAATAAACCATGCCGCCATTTTTTCGTGGGTAATTTTTTTCCCGCGCTAGGTTGGGATATCTATAGCCACGGTTTTGATGAAACCTGGCTATAGTTCATGAAAAAATACCCTATAGCCACGGTTTTACCAAAACCGTGCCTATAACCCATTGAAGAAGACCCTATAGCCACGGTTTCACCCAAATTGTGGCTATAACCCTTTGAAAAAGACCCTATAGCCACAGTTTTGGTGAAACCATGGCAATAGATTTCAAAAAAAAAATATAGAGCCACGGTTTCACTAAATAGTGGCTATAGCCTTTGAAATTAAACCCTATAGCCACGGTTTTGTTTAAAACTGTGGCTATAGCCTCATTTTCAAGTAGTGTCTATATATTGATCACACTTACACCCTTGATACATTTCTATACATTCACACTAAAATGCATACAATAACCTCATCAAATGACATTCTTCCTGGGATAGTTCAACCCTCCTGTGGTCTACTAGATGAACCTACTAAACATCAGAAAACTGAATTACACATAGTTGGATTCCAGAATGTATCTTTCAAAATAATAAGAAATCTATTAAACTAATTATAATGAATTTTATTTAAAATAATTCATTGAGTCTGATTTATCTAAATTCTAAAAAAATAATCCCATTTTCAAAATAAACAAGAATTATTCATTAACCACTAAAAGATATCTACTTTGAATGAATCGTCACTTACCATGGTCATTATATTAAAAAAATCACTAGATTATATTATAGGGTTTCCAAATTCACCTGTCTCTATTAGTATATATGGCATAGTTCCTAAACAAATCATACTTGAATTTTCATCCTTAAAAACCATTGAGATTCTCACCACTTCATTTCACTATTATACATCATTAGTCTCAACTAAATACCCATATAACAATCATTCATGAATTACCTCAATTGGAAACCAACCAACGTCATATTGTAATATTATAGTAACCCCCAAAGACCACCTCCAAAAATCATATTTTATAGTACTACCACCGAAGGAATAAAATATTAAAATGAGATCCATTTCCCTCATAGATCATAGGAAATCATAAATATATCCACAAAACGAAAACATGATTAAAATTTACCATGATCAATATCAACCCCAAAATTCATGATTATGTCATACAAATACAAGTCTAAAATAAAAAATAAATAAACTCATCTAAAAGAAGATATTGCATAGATAACTCCTATCTATATACTTATACTATCAAGATATCTCACCAAATGCACCCAAAAAACTAGAATATATATAAATATATATATAGTTGTGAGTATAACATGTATACTGAAATGGATCTCACACTATATATCATATGAAACTATGGAAGGATCACAATCATGCATCATTATAAAAAATAGTCTATCAGATAAGAAATTATAAGGTAAACTACCACCCAAAAAACCAAAGGATTAGTCAAAAAATATAAAAACCTTTCCTATTAAAATATTATAAAATATAATAATAATAATTTACACATTGAATATATCCCCAAATTTATTTTTCTCACACACCAAAATCAAATTTCATTTCATCACAACCCCTTCAACAGTCATGATGCAACACTCCATGTCTCATTTTAAAAGCCAAAACTCAGTCAACAACTATATCACCACCATAATACCATGTCCACTACCAAATACATTATATCATCGACAAATATTTGATCTATTATATATTTTTATAATTAAAAATAATAAAATAAACCAATTCCAATCCTCTTACCAATAATGATTCCAAAAATATAATATAATAAAATTAATATTCTACATGGTTTACTAGTACATCATGTACCACATCATCCATAACCTATATGTACTTTAAAGAAATTTTGTTACAATAGTCACATTAATAAATTATATTATATATAAACACACTAAAAATTATTTTATTATAATTAAACCAACCTCAATCCATCACAACCCATGCTAGTTCAAGTATTGGGAATGGGGAAGACAGAGTATCCATCCATCTCTTCCCTTTTAAACCTAAATGTTATGGGAAACACCTAGAAGAAAAAACATGGCAGGAATCGATAATTGTATCCAAATTCGTTGGGATCCATATAGTAATATTTATGAAAATAGATGTACTGTTATATCTATAGACAAGCCTAGCCTATTAATATTACACCTAAATTGAACTACCACATCTAATACCCCTTCAAATAAACTATATGAAACATATACATTCTTTTAAAAATACATCATAATTATTCCATTTACAGAATTATAATTGCTATTAACATCAGTGTGTTTGAATTTATTATTAATCACAATTAATTAAAAAATATAAAAAATCCACAACACGAGTTTAAGCCAAGAATAACTAATTTCAAGAAACTATGTTTCTTTATTATCTATAAGTACATTAAATTCCAGCCTATCCCATTTATTGTTCATAAATACCAATAATATTATGGTCTAGTAAGAAACTACCAAATTACCCCACATTATTAGACCTTGTAATCTCCTATAACAACTATCTAATTAAAACTTTCCATCTATGATAATGTAATCTAATCCTTAATGCACAGTAAATACCCATGACCATATTTTACTATGATGTGAAGAAAATAATTAGTAGCTCACGTTGTTATTACCCCATGAACCATCCCATTAAAAATACCTCATCATAGCTTCAACAACATAATTTATAATAATATACAACAATGTCTTTATCATTATGTGATACCACATTCATTCATATTAAAATATGATCTCATATAGTTTACATGATTCAATTAACCCAATTCATTTACATTGATATGTTCATAGAATTTTATGATAATTTATTCTTATATAATTAGAATGGAATCGACACACATGTCTCAATACAATCAATATATTAAGAAATAATTGATAATAAGAACAATGTATTTGAAGTATCCTGAAGATAGGTAAACGCACTTGATTCCATAATTCCCTTAAATTGGCCTATTGTGGTTCATTTTAAATGATAATTGAATCTATATTATCCCACCAATGAAGAAAAATCATGTGAATCTAAAAGTTTACCTAAAACATGGGATTTTTCAAATCCACTACCACAAATATTGCTTCATTGATCATTGTGAATGAAAAATATAGAGAATATATTATCTCTACCTAAAAATAGCATTATGAGAACCTCAATAATCTTGAAAAAAACCATAAACATCATCTAAAAATAACAATATTACAAAAACTAACATATCCAAAAGATAAAAACATCACCAGGAGAAATTATAGGTGAAACAATGAGTAAAAACAGATGACACATTCTTCTATCAATAAATTAAAAGTATAATTTATATCTATGGATTAAACTTCAACCAAATGTGGATGAAAATACCCACAAAATTGACCTTAACACACTATTAGTTAATGAGAAAGTTTAATGATAAAACTGATGTCGAAGATATTACTAGTTTTATATCAATATGCAAAATTGATTATGGAAGCATAATTTGCTATCCTCGCATTGTGACCATACCAAAAAAACTCTTACTATATGGTGGATGAGATATATTGAAACAATGAATCATTAATCTCTATTGAAATCGAAAACATATTCCATGAATCACAATAGTCTAATCCATTCAAAGTTTGTTCAACCAATATGATCTGATCCCACTCAATACAGTTAATTTTTTTAACAATATCAGTATTTTGTTGTATCACATGAGATTGAGGTTCCTGCGAAATCATCACATAGGATTTAAATTGTAGAAAACATAGCTACATTGTGATGATCATATAAATAAAATCTCCATCTCTATATAGATTGTGTTTTTCCATGAACAAATGAGACCATACCTTGCTACACACAAGGATGAACCCATCGAATCCAACTTAATATAATGTGTCATGACATCAAGGAATTACATTGTATAAAATCATCTATAAATTTACACTCAAGTGTAACTGGATAACTTGTGTGATAGACCTAATGTCTAGCATGAAATAAAAATCTCCTTTTATTTTAAATCTATAAGAAACCAAAATTTATAGAAACTCCTTCAATCTCCACCAATATGTGGAACACTCAATTTAATAAGATATATTGTTCAGGAACATTATAAAACATCATTATGTGCGATAATTTTAATATAAGTTTTTCCTTTCAATCAATATTGTAAGTATATAAAACTGTTTTTAATAACTACTTCAACAAATATTCCCAATACTCTTTTAATATGATTCACTGTTAATTTTTTTGTTATAATACTATTTATATAAAATATTAATCATCTCTAATTACATTCATAATTATACTAGACTTTTAGAGATGTTACTATATATAGAGTATCGTACTATGATGCCCAAACTGTTTTTGTTCTTACAATTAACAATTTTATTATCTAGATAGAATTTTTATGAAAATTGAAAAATAATAACCCTATATAATGAGAATATATGTGTTTATTGCATTATTTTTTTAAATAATATTTTATTCAAAAACATTTATCACTATTAGGAGGTAGGAATAGTTAACCTCATACCTTCATTAATATCTGACATTAACACTTTTATCTTACATGAAACTTCTTTTATACATATCTTGTTTTAAAGAATGCTATAGAATATAATGAATCATAACCCTTTTATAAAAAAACGACAATATTATTTTCAGAATTAAAAATCAATGTAAATAAAATTATTTTGTTATCATATATCAAAATTTCGATAAATATGAAAATCCATTATTTTGAACCCTCTTGGATAAAAATTCTTTTCTATTATAAATATCCATAATTTCATCCCCTATAAGAATATTTTAATAAAAATTACTCCTAAGTTATTTTATTTTTATTATCATTTTATATTAATGGTATTTTTAATATATATATTTGGTAACATATAACATTAACAATAAAATAATTTATTTATAAAAATCAATATTAAAAATTTACCCTCCATTAAATTTATCAATCCCATCAATATATCATTGGAAATTCCATAGTTTGAAAATAGTATCTATAATTATTGAATTATCCATTTTCTTTCAATGAATGAATTTACCATTTATACTATGAAATATTATTCATCTGTATTAAGCTATAACACTTCAATAATGTCATAGATACTTAGCCATGTAATATCATTCCCAACTATAATGTCCCCAAATATTTTATATCATCATGTAAAATTTTATTGAATTTATTATTATTATTAGATCAGTTCCAATAAAGAGTATTGATTTTATTACCTATCCAAATCCTTAATAAAACACTATATCCCCTAAAATTCATTAACTTATCCAATCATAATGAGTACATGAGTGAAGTTTGAAATTCCATCAGTCTTTTTTCATCTACTAAATTTTACAAATATATAAATCCATTTATGATTATCATAATAATATTGATTAACATGTTGAATAAAATTAATAGTTTGTTCCTTGTGAAGGGATCTCTTATACATATAAATCCTTCCCTTTTTATTAAGAATTATTATTATATTCAAATATCACTCTAATAATATTCTTCTTTTCAGACACATATTTTAAAATATTGATTCCAATGTAATGTTTGATTATGATGTTTCCATTTTATCTATAAAATAAATTATTTTAGGTGTATAATTCTGTAGATTCTTCTAATAATAAATTTCTTCAAATTTACTCCATCTAAAATAATAAAACCTTTTCTGTAAACACTGTTTTCAAAGGATTCCTATGATCCATTTTTACACATCCTTGAGTGGATTTTTTTTCATCAAAAAATTTATTTATTTAGGTAGTCAATAATGCCAAATATATAATAACATAGACCCCCAAAAACTAGACACTAATCCCTTACTAGTATTTCATTTTTAATAAGACATAAATAGTTTTTGAAGTATCAAATAACTTATTTAGATTACCAATTTTATTTATACATATAATTTCATTATTTATTACATATATATAATCATAGAAAAATCCAAAAATATTTAGAGGGAAATTATCTAGGTGTCATTTGATATTTATAACACTAACATGAAACAATTACACAATTTAATTATATAATACACTTTAATATTCTGTTAAAATAACATGATCATATTATATAGAACATGATAATAGAGGGATGATCCAAATAATGTGATGGTTCATAATTCAAAATAACACAATAATTAATGAAATTCATGATATGAAGAAGTAAATGTGAATCTTCTTGGTATTAATGATGACTTAAAAAATGTGATAATCATAATCATGAACTTTCTAGAAATGCATCACATGTTCACAACAATAATCTAAGAATGTGGAAGCAATATAAAATATTAAATCATAATAATAAGTCACGGGTACCACATATATATTAGAACATAGTGTTCCGGGGAAAACTGATCATCCACAATACAAAATATCACAGGAAATAAAAGAATTTACCAATGTATTATAGGGATATGTAATCTTAGGCCCACCCCTCACATTCATATTTAAATTATGAAAATGTGTGGAAAATAGATCAAATAACACAATAATATCTTTCTTAAGTTTATATCTAACGATTAATTTATATTTGGGTAATTAAAAATAATTCCATAACAATTTATATATATTATAATATATTTTAATATCTATTAGTTTATATTTCTATGGGTAATCACAACACAAAATACATTCATGGAAAATAATGAGTTATTTTTTGCAACATAATGTGTTTTTGGATGATCTGGGATTTGTAAAATGAGAGTGAAAGAGGGTATGTAATTAATTGGTAATCATAAGAAAAATAATATTAATTCTAAAAGAACGTTAAACTTGAAAAAATTTAGATAAATACATTTATTAAAGAAATTACTTGAAATAAATGAAAGATGACAGGATCCCTTACCATGAGAGAGTGAATCAAAAACATTAAGAGCTGGTCAATAATATAATGATAATTTCATTGGATAAAATAAGTATTTTAATTGGAGACGATGGTAATGGTAAATAGTTCTTTAGTGAAGATTAATGGGAGAATAATTTTGTATTTATGGATAAATATTATGTAATTAAGTATTAATTCGTTTCCATTGGTTTTGAAATCAATGTGATAAATTAATGAAAACCATAAAACATATATGTTTTTTGGAACATTTTTTATACTAATTAGGAGTGGGATTAAATATATTATTAAAATATTATTATAACTCCAGATAATATTTCCATTAATGATGTAAATGATAATGAAAATAATAAATATTTCTTTAAAAAATATATAAAATATAGTATTGCATTCATTGGAGTCGTTATTCAATTGTAAAATTAATAAAATAACTTCAAAAACACAATATTTTAAAGATGGAAAATATTTTATCTTCTGGATTCAATTTATATTATTTTTTAAATCACTTTTGGGCTATTTGGATGACATAATAGATAACATATTTTTATATTGTCAATAATTGTTACCAAAAAAATTGATAGTCGTATAAAATATTTATTAATTTTCCACGCTATATTTTTATAATGTTATTTAGAAAATAATATTCATTTTCTAAAATAATTTTCTTATTTTTAGAATATTCAATTTTAAATAAAAATCTATATTTTTTTGTATACTATTATTTAAGACAGTAACAACGTTCCGAGTCATAGAAATATTATATTGGACATTGTTAAATTATATTACCATTAAAATTTAAATAATTATTAATGAACAAAAATATTTCCTGTAAATAAAATTTATTTAATCATTAAAAAATATATAAACATTAATGATATAATTAAAACTGTTAATTTAACCAAATATTGTATTCATCAATTAAAAATACATTTTTATTAAAATCATTATTTGATCATCAATATAAAATAATAATGAAAACGATAAATATAATAATTTTTTTCATTAATTGGTTACTAAAAAAATAATAAAACGATGGTAAATATTATATAACTTATTACATCAGAATGATTCATATGGTATAGGTTTGAGATTTTGGAACATTTTTTTGTTCTTTATATAATATAGCTTGGGTACTGATCTAGGTAATAATGAACATATCCCAATAAATTGTTTACTAAAATATTTAATTATTTAATCATTGTATGTTCCTAGTTAAGGGTAATGTCAGTGATTCCATCTCCCTCAAAAGGTCAAATTAATATTCTTTATTGTGAATGATCATATTTTTTATGGTCATATCTTCTTCCTTCTGTGTCAATAATATATTATTATGACACATAATATATACTAATATTATTGGTAATTATAGAAAAACTGTATTACCAATGGCTATCATTCTTAATGGAATTTTATATAAAAAAATAAATATTTTATAAATTTTCCATATAAACAATGATGTTCATCTATCATGTATATCTTAAATAATAAAAAACTATTAGTTAATTAATCAGTTAATTTTATTTATAAATCACTATGTTATTACATGCATCCCATTGTAATACGTTTCTATCGTATTTTCATTTAATATAATATTTTATTTTATTTTACATAAATTATATTACCTACTCAATTTGAAATGTTAATTTCTTAAAAATGTGGCTAAACCAAAGTATATTGAATATGCGAGTTTCATGTTTTAATATATTATATATCTATGATAAAAGATCTTCGCCAGATGCTCCACATTTTAAATATCAATTTATAATGATACAACATCCAAATTAATTAAATGTGAGGGCTGATTCTTGTAACACATCATTTACATTTTATAGATATGGAGGGAGTGATAATTTATAGGAAGGATCTCTGATGTGATCAAGGATCTCAATGTACTCGATATATCTAAGGATATGATGTACCATCATACAAAACATCAAGAATTCTATCCATGGTGATATATCAATTAACTGTTATAATAAACCACTAAAATAAAAGTCACATTGATGATTATATAAGTATATTTTCTAAAAAATTATATTTTTAAGAAAACAATGTTTTTTGATCATTGTTTATTATATCATAGATATGATAATGTTCTATCATCCTCCTATCTTGAACTTCATCCATGTTTGATGGATTCCAAAACTGCTTCCCATACAGAGCATCAAAAACTCCCATTTTAAGGATTTAAAGTGAAAAATTATATGGTAAATCTTCCCAAATAATATATTGAACCAATAATCTGAGGAAATATATTAATCTATATCTCAGCATATTACATATTTTTGGAATGGTTCTCTTAGACTTACCTTTGATTTGAGGGTAATAAGTACATCTGAAGATCATTTATGTATCAAGCATCAGATAATGGTTTATCAGTATTTCGTGATAAACCTCATATATAACTACTAAATAAATTTTTCACATATTATTAGAGGATTTAAAATAATTATCCATGAATTAAAGTTTAATATTGAATGTTATTGTGTTTTTGGAAGACTACATAAAGAAAATGTGATAATAAAGCATGTTTATTTTAATCTTTATAGTGATATCCTAAATCTATTTGATCTCAGAAAACTACATGTGATGCCTTAAAGAATACATAGGAAAATTTGGATAGTTAAAAACTATATTAAGGTAATAAAAATGACAGGATGTATGACATGGGAGTTAAATTTATGACATTGTATCCTAAAAGAAATGTATCATCAGTAATAACAATGAATCATTACATAAAGAAAATTGTTACAAAAGAACATGTAATTATAGGATATTTGGTAGAAAAAAACATAACATAAAATAACCCAAGGAAAAATACCCAGATAAAATAACACTATTGAAGAAATGTCATATTGGATTTGGTTTACTCTCTAATCCCTTAAATAGCATCCCCTGAGTCAAAATCTTACAAAAATTATTAATGTTATATCTAGGAAAAACCATCCTAATATTTTTATTATTATCTTACAAAAAATTAAATAAGTCATAATGCAAAAATATAAGATTCACCCATGGAATTAAAATGTGTTTCTTATTCTGTTCTAACATAAAAATCAATATACATTTAATAAAAGTCACTGAGAAATTATAATAAAGAATGCATTTACCCATTTTTGTATTGTATAATAGTCTAGGTATTATTTATATATAACTATATACAAAATATAAAATAATTCGTTATCATTAATGTGTTATAGAGAGATATAATTATTGAAGGAATGATCACGACTAGATTAAAAGGGTGGTTTAGGGAGATCCTTTAGAATGAGTTCAACTAATCATGTACGTTCTTTATCATTTTGAAAAATAAAAATATTATATTTAATTAAATTATTAATACCATTCTATTATTATTATATTTATTTTATTTATAATTATTTTATATTCTATTATATATACATTTATAACCATATTATAAATTTTTATGATATTTGGATCATATTTCCTAAATCACTATGGTTTTTCACCTGTTGTCAAAAGATAAATTTTATTCATGAGAATAATATAAATATTAATAAAAATATTTATATATTTATATATACATTATACCTTCAAAACCGACCAAAAATATGATTATAAAAAATTAAAAATGTTGTAATCATGGAGATGGTATGCCATATATTCCAATGGCTAAAAATTCCATTTTTATCAAGCATGATCAAAATAATATAAGAGTTATTTTATTTTAAAAAAATTATTATTATAACATTAATATCATATTTTTTATTTAAATACACAAATACATGAAATAACTTTGATCAGGTTTTGAAAAGCGAATCACATCTCTTGGTGGAGGTGGTTATCTAAACATACAAACAAAGGTCATTATAATATTTCATTGACGTGGAATCTATGAAAATGACTAGTATATTAAATATACATAATGTTAAATATTTCATAAATATAAAAAATTTATAGAGTAAATTAATCATCACAATCATTGGTGGGAGGTGATAATGGAAAACAAATAAAATTGTTTCAAGAGGTGGCAGTCTTCCATACACATGAATAATGATTTTGTTTCCAATTTTATAGTTGTTGAGATGGATGTTCGATATTAAGTTGACATAATAACTCCTCAGTACACATGATATACTTATTATATTAAATAATTATGGATCAATAAGATTTGAATAATGTGGATGATGATATAAAACAAAAACACTTTATTAAGAACGACACATATTCTTCAAACAACTTTATATTTACACCCAAATCTGTCATAGGAGGGTATAATTGAATATCAATTCCTATAGGATGTGGTGTGGGATGTGTTGAATGGATTTATGAAGTTGTTTTACACGAATATTTTTCACTATATATGACTTCCGGGGGGTAGAATGTGACCTTTATAATGTGATGGGTGGGGAAATTTTGGAATGTCAAAACATTTAAATATATAAATATTAATTTTCACTAAAAAAGAGTAAAAATAATATTATGGGAATATACAATGTTTATGGATTAAAATAATTTTATAAAATGTAATCTATAAAAATGTTGGTTATGGTTTTACCCATATCTTTTGTTTTTTACATGAGTAAAATGTTTTTGATGACTAACGATGTAACGAGGATTTTTACAATTAAGAAAAAAATATAGTTACTATAAAAGGTAAATTTTCCCATAAATAAAAAATAGATGATTTTTTAAACATAATAGATATCAATTTATTATGAAAGTATTCTTATGAAATGTGAATCAATTAATAAAATATTATTTATTTTAAAATAATAATTATATACATTTTAAAACAATTCATTTAGGTTTACTCTTTAAGAAAATTTGAAAAAAGATTAATTGGAAAATAAACCTTTATAAACTATCTATTTTTTTATATGTTTCATAAAAAATATCATAAAAATTTATTCATCCAAGAAATATTACATTTAATAATTTTGAAATTATATATCTCTGTATCAATTATTTAAATGAATTTTATGTTGGTGTTATGATGGAATTTAGGGTAACCATTTCATTAATAAAAATTAGAGGTAATATTCGATGATTAAAAATATAATTTCTATATTAAATGAATATTTATCGGAAATTTTTATTTGTTTTTTTTCTATTGAAAAATATTATAGATATTAAAATCATCTAATATGGATTTTTATATTTATCTTTATAAAAATTTTATAAATTTCATATTCAATGAAGTATCAAATAACATGAAAGTAATAAAACAAATGTTTTGAAATTGATGAACTCGATTCATCCTATAGGGCAAAGGAAATTGTTAGGTTCATTTTGTTGTCCATATAAATTTATTTTACCATACTTCATTATTTACCATTCCTATCGTGATAGTTATTTGTTAGGAAATGTGCCTCTATTACACAATGTATAATATTCCATTAAACTAGATCTAAATAGGTAAAAAAATTGTTTGTAATAACGAAATTTATCTATGATAGTCAAAACATATCACCACCATCATAATATTATTAACTACCAAGAATCAATCTATAGGTCCATGATCATCACTAGTAATACTCATATGGTAGTTCTCCCTAGAGGGTAACAAATACAATGAAAAAGGATAAATAGTGGACACTCACCATGTATGTGCATATTGTAAAACCCCCTTAAGTATAAACTAACCAAAAAACCATCCACTTACCAGAGGTATTCATTTCATCAAAGAAAGTCTTACAAGGCCCCACTGATCGAACAGACATCATATACTATGTTTAAAAATGTAGCGCAAAATTATACATATTTGAAATCTCTAGCTTCACTGCAGTACATGAGATTACCCCTCACATATTCATGACATCAAATATGGAACCAATATAACTCAAAAAATGTCACTATATTATATATCCAAACCACTAGTTCCAACATGAAAGAAGTCCATTGAAACCTATGGGAATCATCCATAGTACTATTTAATATATTTATCACCAAAACATTTATATGTATCTCCTAATCCGGGTGTCATAGGCATATAAACACTAAAGGATTTAAATTTAGTTATTTCATCAATAACACCATATGATAAACAAAAAATAGGATGAATTATTTTCATGTCATATACCCATTTTGAGGAAAATATCAAACAAGTTATTATTGATACATTATTTAGCTGATGAATCATAACGTACTAGAAAGAATGTTAAATAATTCCCATTAAAACCGTTAATTTAACTACGGATATAAAATATGGTATTAGATAAATAAAATTTAAAAAATATGATATGGATATAAACACTCTTACATTTTTAATTGGCATTTTAATTAACAATCACTTCCAATCAATATATCTCAAAATAAGATAAAATATTTTATTTATCAATTAAGGGGGATGATTAAGTAAGAAAACCCCAAACATTTTTAAGAAACACTCTATATGTGGCTATAGAAACATTAAATAGCCTTTAATATTTACCACGAACATATTATATGGGGTTATGTTCCAAGTCATATAAATATACTTGTGACATATGATGGTCAATTCAGTTGAACCTAGGACATGTTATATGTGATTCCATTTCAAATTTATAGTGTCAAAGATATATAAATTATAATCGTAATCCCATTGAAGTTAAAAATAATAATATATTATTCATGTAATATTTATCACAATAATATTATTTTTATCTCATAGGAATGCATTTTGAAAACTCATGTATGAGGGCCGAGTCAAGTATATGAGGATTCAGTTACATGGGGCGTCTTGTACAATTTAAATATGTCGAAGCCATTATTAGTTAGAAATAAATCATCATATAACATAAATATATAATAAATAAAATGATTTAATCTAAAAAACCAATTTATTTGAAATATAAAATTTCTTTCAAAGTTAATTAAATGGATAATTTTTAAACTCTCTCGTTTCATTAATGAATTCATATCATAGTTAAACATAATTTTTCCATCAATCTATATGGGAAAAATCTTGTTGGTAAATAAAAAAAATTTAATTAACCATCCCCAAACTATTGATTTCTAAAAAAAAACTATAACATCAGTATTTAATATAATTGAGGATTCAATAATAACTCATTTGTGATATAAAAATATGTATGGAAAATAAAAACATAAAAATGGCATACCGGTATCATGATAAGGACTTATCTATCTTATGTTCTTAAAAATGATCATGAACACACACCGTATAATTATTTATGAGGCCATGTCATAAATATCATAAATTCAAGAGTAAAAATCATCATCAAATTACATCATTTAGTCAATGTGAAAAAATGAACTTTAATCATTAACAATAAGAACAATGGTTCCATCTTTCAAATAATGATCTTTCCATCTAATATGGGGTTTCCATTCCTTGAAATTATATATTTACCAAATTTAAAAACATCCTTTGTCTCCTAAATACCTTCCAAAATAGTAAAAAATGAATAATAACCTTTGATACCACATTATTATAACCTAATATTATTCACGCTATAGAATTTAGTTGAACTGATTGGAAAAATGTTCACAATTGTACCTCTTCTTATATTAGTGGTTATCAACTACCAGTTCATGTATAAATCTATAATAGTTGGGAGAATATACCTTCTTGATTGGTACTAAATACAATAAGAGAAAATATAAATGAAATAAATTTGAATATTGTAACAACTGATATATAATAATAAGTAGTTAACCTGGAATGTTATAAATAATACAACCACTCATTAAAATGGTAAAATATATATATTATAATTCAAATAAGGTAGGTATTATAAAAAATAGGAATAAAATAAATAATTCTTAAAATAAATAATATAATAAAAATCATGATGGAATGACGCGTACATTCTCAACTGCTCTTCACATTCCATATCTTAAAGTAGAATATACAACTGTAAGAGGCACAATCTAGGGTCATATCCCACAACCATTAAGTTATTCTAGGTAACAATAGTAGCCCCAAAATACATGTGAGGATAAATTAAAATTCCACTAATAATGTTGTCTAATTGAAATCTAGAATATGAATATAAAATTAAATAGTGTGAAGGCATAATAAATAATTACAGTAAAATAATCATAATCCATATTAGGCTTAATTTCCCCATGTGGCACCTACCTAATAATTAATAGTTTCACATATTATGGAAATTATTTGATAATGTATATATTTAAATTTTTTATTATACTGTTACAATAGGCTTAAAACAAAGGAGTCCATCTATAAAGAAAATAATTTATAGCTCTATGATTAGAAAAAAAATAATATTGATTAAATCCTTATGGGTGTGCCAAAGGAAATTCACTATAAGGGGAAAATTATACCCATGTCTAGTGAACATCAGTAAGGTTCCAATGATTATATACACGATATGATCCCATATAATAACATATAATGGTCTATAATATAAATACAAATTAAATTATAATCATCAAATTCATTAAATTTATATTTTCAAAAATATAGGTTAACACTCAGTGCCACGATGAGGAATTCACAATAGAAGACAATGATTTAATCAACGTAAGGTATTACGGAAGAGGATGAATCAATGAATCTACTGAAAAACCATTATCATATTCCAAGAAAAACACAAAATGTTTCCATGGATAACACATGGAATACAAATGTAACACCCTGACCCTAGTTACACAGAGTCAGTGAATTATTTTAATACATTGGCGGGATTACAAGGAATCACGTCCCGAAGGACCGATCGGTTTAGCAGTCTTGGAAAATATATTACACACATGAATATTAAATTAAACTTTATAACATACAAAACAACATAAATAATCCTTTATGAACACCATTATTTCCTTGGCTTAACCCTGCATATCAATCATAATACACTTCCAGAAATCCTGGGAAAAATAAAACATAGAATGGGGTGAGTTCAGATACTCAGTAAGGATAAAAATATAGCGGAAACATTAAAAAATAATCATAAACATTTAAGTTAATGTATAACTAAAACAAAAGCCTTTAAAACATGAACTTCAACATAATATGGCTAAAATAAAATTAAATAATTCCATTTACTTATTCACATGGCTATTCTACTAGTTGATTAATCACATGAAATATCATTAACCACTTTCATAATGATGGAATTCATAATTCTAGACCATCATAACCATATAGTAAAGGCCTTGTTCCAGGACTACAAATAAGATTTTGTCCAGGCCTTGTGCTAAGACACTAGTTTGTCTCATGAGACTATTGATTCATCGAGGAGCTATAGCGGGCTCCACCCGTCACTTACTAAGTCTAATTTATTCTTCGTATGAACAAGTTTAAAGCTAACATAAATATTAGTATTAAAACGAGAATACGAAAATTCAATACATTCTCCATAAATGATGAATGATATAAAAATAACACATCCATGTTCATATATATCACAAAACCTTCTATACAATATAGAAGTTTTGTATCATAATAAATCAACTTTAAATAAGCTTAAAATCCATCAAAGGATGTTGACATTGATGAAATAAAAACTATTTGAGAGAAATATCTTTTTTAAAATCATTTAAAAGTCACACTTTTATTAAGGAAGTAATTTAAAATAGAGTTTGGAATCAAAGTATATAATACCACTTTGAAACATTTGAAAAGAAATATCATTTCAAAACATTCATGTCCATATAAATAAATCCTTAAAATCATTTTGAAAACATGGACATTAATTAAAACGATTTAAAAATATAAATCTTTAAAACATTTAAAATTCTGATCTTGATAGTGAGTACCTTTATCAAATTTTTAAAATATTCATTTTGAAATCATTTAAAAGTAACATAATTACAAAATAAAACATTTTCTTTCAAAATATTCTTATAATATTGTAAGGTAAGCTTCAATGATTTTATAATGGTGGGAAATATCCGCGCCCGCCGTATACGTTAAAAAAACATTCTTACCATAATTCTGTCAAAAAGGATAAAATGAACCTTGTTTGGAAAACGACGGAAAGAATACTTTATAAACATCATATAAAATGTCAACAAGGGTGTAAATGACTTTAAACCATAGTCTATAAAATATTAATAATTATTTTAAATACATTTTTAAGAAATATGGATGTGGATGATAAAGACGTGCAGTAGATAATTACGTATAAACAACCTCGGATAATGAAGAGATTGTGAAATAAACCCTAACCTTTTACTTTTACATGGTTGAGGGTAGATTAAACTCTTATATAATGATGAAATAATTTTTATTAAATTATAAAATAATCATTTACATTAATATGATATCATATAGGATCTTTTAACATTTCTTTGTTAATAATATCTTAGTATTATCATCATTTCATGTGTTAACTTACACATTTTATTTTAAATGTTTTGTTACATAAGACCTAGTTTTTATTGATAGGTTGTATCTTATTCATATCCAGAATAATATCATGTCCTTAAACATTATATTTTATCATCAAATGAAAATCATACTTGAATGAATTTGATGGGGAATGAATCTCATCACGATCGTGGAGACGGTAGTCCGTACGTACACTCGAGAGACAATATCATTATTTTGATATTAAAATAATATATAATTGGATGTTATATCATATATAAATAATAATTATCATGTTTTATTTATTATTTATATCAATTACGCATCACTATCAAACCCATCCAAATAATAATGTTTTCAATAACAATTACACCACGATGTGGAGACGGTAAGTCGTACGTACACACGTATGGTGACATGTCATATAATGAATGTATAGAATACTGAATATGGTTGTAACATATTTATAATAATATCACAGTGTATAGAAGATACAATATTTATTATTTTAGAATGGAAATAACAAAGAAATAATATGTTAAAGAAGAAATGAATTTGAAAGAAGGTGGTGAAAACATTACCTCTTCTTCGGGTTCTTCCTTTTGATTTGATCAAAAGGGCTCCGTACGTAGGCTTTTGATATTACTAAGGCCCCTAGGTTGAATTCAGGCATGTGTAAAGTCTATTTGGTCAGGTTTTTGCCATGCCAAAAGGCTTTTAATGTGTGAATTAGTGAGAAGGGTGAGTTCCCTTTTATAAGAGGGGTGAGGGGGACATTAAGAAAATATAGAAATATTATTTTATAATAAATTAATATTATAATTATAATGGCTCTAAAGTGGATTATTTAACGGTTAAGGTGGTTATAGGTCAAAAACCATTCATCCAATAGGATTTAGATTGGTTTGGGTAACTATATTATCTTTATCTTTTTTATTTTACTCTTAGTAAAGTAGTTTGACATTTACCATGTCTCTTTGTATTTTTATATTATATAGTCAATAAACATAATATAAACTTACATGCGACCCGAAAGTGGTCCATTAATAATAAAAAAATCATTATATAAGCCTTTTGGCAGAACCGTATATTTTTAGAAATATAATATCAATTAATAATATAATATTTGTTTTAAAAACTCATTTATGTAAATTTTGACACTATTTAATAATGGATTTTTCATAAAGTCTTAAAAACATTATTAATTCTAACCAAATTCATTTAAACAATAATAATATGTAATATTAACCTATAAAATTAGTTTTTGGAATCAAAACCATCAAATTATATTTATTTTATCATTTATAATACCAATTATTAGATTCTTTCATTAATAATGAAACTACATCTTTATTATTGTTTCATAAATAAATTTAATTATTAAATGTCTAAATATTATATATAAATTACTTTTATCTATGAAATCTTTTTATCTTTCTAATAAATATTTATTGTCAAAAATATAACATATATTACACTATGTAAATATTTTTTTTCTAAAAGATATATGTTTGTGTAATTTTTGTATTTACTTTAACTTAATTAATATAAAGTCTTAATATCACTTACACATGGATCCATGGGGTCCCAAAATTGACCAAAAGATTACAATGGTCGGAAATGTATCAATGAATAGGGTTAGAAAAAATTTTAGGGTAATTTATTATTATTATTATTATTATATTATTTTTTACCCTTATTTACAGGATTTACCCTTTAACCATGGTAAATAAAATATTTACTGATGTAATTATTCAGAAAGTCTAAAAATAAAAGATTCATTTTTAGACAATTTGGGCCACCTTATTCAAAATATTTCATCCATTTTTATAAATTCAAAACACCGAAGTCGCAGAAATTAATTTAAAATTAATTCCCGTTGTTAAACCAAAAAGCGTGTTTTTAAGATATAATAAATATCAAATGATTGACACTTGCTTATGTCTGGTTTAAATGTGAAATTGCGTCCAATAACCAGAATTGTATTAAATGGAAAAATATATTCTAAATATACTCTAAAATCACACAAATTCAAAATATATCAATATTAATTATATTGATTAAAAAAGTGGTTTTTAATTAAAATTTAGTAATTTTCACTATTCATTAAAATATGAAAGTTATCCAAAAAGTACCAAAAATTCACCCTAAGATAATTTTGATATTATTAATCCAAAAATGAATTCCATTTTTAATGATAAAATGTATAAAATTTTAAAAAGTGGGTATTACTATTTATAACGGCTAGTTTGATTGGTTATGGTGTGTATTAGAACTCGAAGTTGCATACAAAACACGCTACAGTATTATTCAAAGAGAAGAAAACTGTGGAAGCTTTGGGTGTTACATTATCCCCTCCTTAAATAAATTGGGTCCTCACAGTTAGAAATTGTTCTTTGAAAATATAGGTTTGAAAATAGATATAACCTTTGTGGGAAAACCCACATCGGAAATTGGGTTAATAAAATTTATTCTTAATAAGGGGAAAGGCGAAATGAAAGGGTCACCACCAAATTATGATATCAATTAAGAGAAAATTTGTGGTAATTAGAGACATTAAATTGGAGAAAAAACCTAAATATTTATAGGTATTGATTAAGGTCATCAATCACAAACAAGCATAAAATTGAGGGCCATCAATTCATCAATATTTCATGATTTAAAATACCATCAGTTCAACAAAGCATAATTTATTAGGTTAAAACTTTTTTGGTTTTAATATCTATTAAATAATGTATAAGAATTAATTTCTTCATAGAATTAGTGAAGAAGATAAATATATACTTGACAAGTAGTGTTCCCTCCTTTAACTAATTTTGACCACAAACTCATCTTTCACTATAAAAGATAATAAATCTATAAAAAAATATTTTATTTATCCTAAACATATGGGGTTCACAAAATGAATTTATAATTAATCTACCAGAACTTTTAAAAAAACTACATTATTCAATCCCAGACATCACATGGGCCAGTGGTTAGGTGATACACCCTTTTCACCCTTCTGTTGTTGGTTCAAGTCTTGCAGCCCTGCCGGACGCGACGGGTTATCGCATGACCTCTAGGTTGTCCTTTTATGGAAATCCAAAAAAATATCAAACCATAATTATCCAATATACTTCTATCCAAACTCACATTACAAAATTTATAAGTAAGATAAACATAATGAGGATCTTTTTTCCATGTAATAATATCTGAACTCTTTCATCACGTATTCCTTTTCAACACCTCAAAAACCTGAATTACCAAAATCAACCATCTCTTATTCCAAAAACACAACCTCATTATCAAGACCATATTAAGGATTACCTTTCCTTCAACCATGTATTTTCCAAAATGTGTACCTTACTATTAAGTCACTTTTAGTTGAACCATATAATCTTAATTCCTCAATAAAATAGTAATGTAGTACAATCCTTATTTATCTCCATACTTTATATAACCAGCATATTGTTGATAAAACACTAAAATGAAATAATTTTATAATAACAACATAAGATCAATAGTCATTCCACTTCATCTATGGTAGTATCATAACATGATTATTATCAATAGCATCATTTTTGGTATAGTCTGATGATCGAGACATTGATTCATGTAGTGTTCCAACGCCTTGTAGATGAAGCATTTTACATTCAGAACCTTTTTCTTACCCTTGAAATCATGTACATGGTGTCCTTTTTCTCCAAACATATAACAAAATCTCATTCCCTTCAAGAATTTTCCAAGGTAATTCATTCCACATTTATCACATATGGTAAAATCATTCCTTCCCCTATTCCATTTATCCATATTTTTCTCTACCTTCTTTATCTTATCTTATATCCCATCAAATCCATAAGACTCAGAGAATTATTAACTTATATTATTAACACATGATACTATTTCATCATATGTTGAGAATACATGTGAGTGTATTTACCTTCTAAATTTAGGCTTCTTACCTCGAAATATATGATCATTATTACTCATTGGATCATACGTATTACTAGAGTTCACATTCCTTCTACAGGGTGACATTTCTATACAATGGCATACACTAGGCCAGTTTATGAATTGCAATGAATAATACAAACTTGTAAAATACCAAAAGTAAATTGAACAGTTTATGGATATAATCCATAATCATAAAAAAAATTCTTTGAGGAAGTATATACTCATAAAACCTTCAAAATGGTTTGTAAAGAAAATTAGATTTATCCTATGCATATCCAATGGGAGTGTCGTAACCAAGAGTGCAGCAAGGCCCGTTGTCATGCACCAGTTCCCATTTGAGTCTAGCTCAAAGCAGTGTTTTCTGGTTTTACCCCTAGGTACATCTATGCCAGAGCCGCCTCTACCCGCTCGTATCCAGAAAAGGATGTATTGCTTGGAAAACTCACAAAATATTTACATTACCAAAATTCTATAAAGTTCTTCTATACTAATCATTAAATTCTATCTTATGGATATGTTATCTAATCAGTGTTTATCTAATTATAGTTTCCAAGGATATTGCTAAACTTCCTCTGATACCAGCTATAACGCCCCAACCCCAGTTACCCAGAGTCGGTGAATTATTTTAATACATTGGCATGATTACAATGAATCACGTCCCAAATGGCCGATCAGTTTAGCAGTCTTGGAAAATAGATTATATACATGAATGTTACATTACACTTTAAAACATAAAAACAACATAAATTATCCTTTATGAATGCCATTATTCCCTTGTCTTAAACCTGCATATCAGTCACAATACACATCATGGACTCCTGGGAAAAATAAAACATAAAAAGGGGTGAGATCCAATGCTCAGTAAGGATAACAATATAGAGGAAACATTAATAAATGATCATAAACATTTAAGGAAATATATAACTAAAACAAAATCCTTTTAAACATGAACATCAACATAATATGGAAAAAATAAAATTTAATAATGTCATTTACTTATTCAAATGGATATTCTACTAGTTTAATAATCACATGAAACATCATTTACAACATTCATAATGAGGGAATGCATAATTCCAGTCTATCATAACCACATAGTCAAGGCCTCATGCCCGGACTACAAATAAGATTTTGTCAAGGCCTTGTGCCAAGACACTAGTTTGTCTCATGAGACCTACCGCTGCATCGAGGAGCTATAGTAGGCTCCACCCGTCACTTACTAAGTCCAATGAATTCCTCATATGAACAGGTTTAAACCTAACATAAACATTCGTATTAAAACTAGAATACGAAAAGTCAATACATTCTCTATAAACCATGAATGGTATAAAAATAACACATCCCTAGTCAAACATATCACAAAAACATTCAATACCATATGGAAGTTTTGTATCATAATAAATCAACTTAATATAATCTTAAAATCCATCAAGGTATGTTGACATAGATGAAAAAAATATATTTGAGAGAAATATATTTTTTTTAAATCATTTAAAATTCACACATTTATTAAGGAAGTAATTTAAATAAGATTTTGTAATCAAAGTGTCCCATACAACTTTGAATCTTTTGAAAAGAAATATCATTTCAAAACAATCATGTTCATATAAAGAAATCCGTAAAATCATTTTGAAAACATGGATATTAATTAAAAATATTTATAAAGGTAAATCTTTATAAAATTTAAAATTTTGATCTTGATAAAGAGTACCATTCACAAATTCTTAAAATATTCATTTTGATATCACTTAAAAGTCACATAATTACAAAATAAATCATTTATTTTAAAAATATTCATATAATCTTGTAAGGGAAGATTCGACGATTTTATAATGGTAGAAAATAGCCACATCCGCCGTATATGTTAAAAAAACATTTTTACCTTATTTCTGACGAAATGGTTAAAAGGGACCTTGTTTGGAAAAAGACAAAAAGATTCCTTTATAAACATCTTATAAAAAGTCAACAAGAGTATAAATATCTTTAACCCCAAGTCAATAATATAGTAATAATTATTTCAAATACATATTTAAGAAACATGGATGTGGATGATAAATAGGTCCCAGTAGATAATTACGTATAAACAACCACAGATAATGAAGAGATTGTAAAATAAACCCTTACCTTGTAATTTTACAAGGTTGATGGTAGGTTAACCACCTTTATAATGGTGATATAATTTGTATTAGATTATAAATGAATCATTTATATTAATAGGATATCATATATGATCTTTTAACATTGCTTTGTTAATAATATCTTAGTATTATCATCGTTTCGGGTGTTAACTTACTCATTTTCTTTTATATGTTTGTTACATAAGAACAATTTTTTATGGATATGTTGTATATTATTCATAGCCAGAATAATATCAAGTCCTTAAACATTATATTTAATCTTCAAATGAGAATTATACCTGAATGGATACGATGGGGAATGAATCTCATCGTGTTCTGGAGACGGTAGTCTGTACGTAAATTCGAGCGACAATATCAGTATTTTGATATTAAAATAATATATAATTGGATGTTATATCGTATATACATAATAATTATCAGGTTTTATTTATTATTTACATCAATTACACATCACTACCATACCCATCCAGATAATAATGTTTTGAATAACAATTACACCATGACGTGGAGACGGTAAGCCATACGTATGCACATATGGTGACATGTCATTAAAAGGATGGATAGAATAATGAATATGGTTGTCAAATATTTATAATAACATAACATTATATAGAACATACCATAGTTATTATTTAATAATGGAAGTTACAAGTAACTATAATGTTTAAGGAGAAAGGAACTCGAAATAGTGTGGTGAAAACATTACCTCTTCTTCGAGTTCTCCTTTTGATTTGATCAAAAGGGACCCATAGGCTGGATTTTGGTAGAAAATAAGGCATCTAGGTTGATGTTAGGGAAGTTGAGAGAATATTTGGGCCGGTTTGGGATGATCCAATAGGCTTTGAAGCTTTGAATTAGTGAGAAGGGGGGAGTTCCCTTTTATAAGAGGGGTGAGGGGGACCTTAGGAAAAGCTAGAAATATTATTTGTAATAAATTCATATTCATTTTATAATGGCTCAAAAGTTTATTATTTAATGTTTAAGGTGGTGATAGGGCTTAATACACTCAACCAGTAGGTTTTGGACTTGTTAGGGTCACTATATTAACATTATCTTTTTGATTTAACTCCTAGTTAAATAGTTTGACATTTACCATGTCTCTTTGTATTTTTATATTATATAGTCAATAAACTTACTATTAACTTCCAAGAGACCCCCAAGTGGTCCATTAAAAATATAACTATCATTATATATGTCCATTGGCCAAACATTATATTTTTAGGAATATAATATCAATTAATAATATAATATTTTCTTTAAATACTCATCTATTAAAATTTTGACACTATTTAATAATTGAATTTTTTAAAGTATTAAAAACATTATTAATTCGAAACGAATTCATTTTATAGATAATAAAATGTCACAGTAACCTATAAAATTCGTTTATGGCATCAAAACATTCAAATAATATTTATTTTATCATTTATAATACCATTTATTTGATTCTTTCATTAATAAGGAAACTACTGCATCATTGTTTTTTCATAAATTTATTTAATTATTCAATGTCTAAAAATTATAAATAAAATATAATTATGTAGGAAATATATTTATATTCTTAATTAATATTTATAGTATAAAATATAACATATATAACTTTATCTAAAAATTGTTTTTCTAAAAGATATATGCTTATGTCATTTTTGTATTTACTTTAACTTAATTAATATAAAGTGTCATTATCACTTAAAAGTGGATCCATGGGGTCCCAAAATTGACCCAAAGATTCCCATGGTCGAACATGTATAAACCAATATGGTTAGGACATGTTTTAGGGTAATTTATTATTAATATAATATAATATTTTACGTTTATTTATCGGATTTACCCTTTAAACATGGTAAATAAAATATTTGCTAAAGCAATTATTCAAAATGAATAAAAATAAAAGTTACCTATTTACAAAATTTGGACCTCCTGATTATAAATATGGAATCCATGTTTCTAAATTCAAAACACAGTAGTGGGATAAATTAATTTAAAATTATTTCCCGTTGTTAAAACATAATGTGTGTTTTTATGAGATAATAACTATAAAATGATTGACACTTTCTTGTGTCCGGTTTATAAGTGAAATTACGCCTAATGACCAACATTTGATTAAATTGAAAAAATATATTATAAATATACTCTAAAATCATTCAAATTTATAGCTTATCATTATTAATTATTTCGATTAAAAAATGCATTTTTAAATAAAATTTTGTATTTTTCACTATTCATAAAAATATGAAAGTTATCCGAAAAGTACCAAAAATTCATCCTAAGATAATATAAATATTAAAAATCCAAAAATTAAGTCCATTTTGAAAGATAATATGTATAAAATTTCAGAATGTGGGTATTACAATTCATAACAGCTAGTTTGATTGGTTGTGGTGTGTTTTCGAACTCGATGTTGTGTACAACACACGCTACTGTATTATTCAAAGAAAAGTGTATCGTGGATGTTTGGGGTGTTACAGAAAACCTATAATGAAATTCAAAGTCCATAAACATATTAAATCATGATATTATCATTAAAAAATTACATATTTCAATATATTATATGAGCTCATCCAATGTAATCCTCATCAAAATCCTCGTAATTATCATTGTAAAACAAAATTTAAATCACATTACATTAATTAATTGTATAAAGGACCTAGGAAATATCTATTCCAATTCACAGTCATCATATATGATATACCTATTAACTATGTTCTCATAGTCATAATTATCATCATAATCGCATTGTATAACTAAACAATTTAAAGGATTCATGGTTGTATCAATCACCTACCATTTATAACATTTAGTCTTTTGAGTTTATGTAGATAATAAAACAAATATAAGGAGGGTATTTTGATCTATTAAAAATCATGATCATATAAAATTTTTATTACCACACACCTAAAGGGGTGTTTTTAACCAAAAAGATCAACCATTGATGGTGTCGATGGAAAAATAGTCATGGATGATAGAATTTAATTATAAGTGCCTCACATATAACTCAATTCCCTTTTTTACCAAAGGAATACATAATTATTTAGAGTGGTCTTAGAATTATAAATGGTCATAATTTACAGAATATATTTAAATCAATTTAAGAAACTCATTTAATATAAAAAATTTAAAAAACCAAAAGAGGTAGTTCAAGGTGCAATGAAATGCTTAATATTTTAGTATACATAATAAAGACACTAGAATATAAGGTTATTGTCTATGTGGATGGCCTAAAGCCATGTATATGTGTTTAAAAACTGAAAGGTTGCATGATATGAATTTATATTTAGGTATTTCCTAATTTAGGAGTAACGTGCATGATATAGAGCATATAGCACAATGTTAAATTTTTATTATAAAAAACAATTGTTTTAGGGTAAATTTATAGACCATGTATGTAAGGTTAAGGATGATTCAGTCGGCCATTATCATCATTTTATTGAAGAAGGCCCGAGATAAGTCGTAATAATGGAAAACAATTATAATATGTGATATTATCTTATAATGAAAAAAATCCCATACTTGGAATGAAATAGTGTAAATAAGAAACATTGTTGATAGACTGCCCATGGTAGATCTGTACTGAACAATGGTTCTAATATGTGGGTTTAGATAAAACAAATCTCATCATTCCACGGATGAGGAGTAGGAGGTGAGCTATATAATTTACGGGATAACTATGTGTTTATATGAGGATAATTGTGGGGTAATGGATTTAAATGAGGCATGATAATATATTCACATTAAATATTATTAATAGACATGTCACTTGGATGCATGGTTAAGAAAATCATGTGCTAATAGGGAAGTCCCATTGTCCTAACACCCCCTGATCCACACAGTTGCAATATAGGGCCAGAAAAATGATGTAAAAACCATGTGGGTTTTCCTATTACCCTATATCATGCTATCTGATTTCCCTAAGGGGAGCACACCTGATTTCATCAAACTATTTTAATATACAAATATAGTCATACAATTTGTACATATTGTGATCCAATGTATACTTCTCCCAAAACTGTGTTTCTAGAGGATTTATATCCGGAATATAAAATGATGTCCTAATAAAATAATGAATCCATAAAACCTATATAAATTTAACATTAATAGCATTTCAACTCTAAAAATTCCATTCCAATGCTCGGTGTCCAATTTTATTTATACAAAGAATAAAAATAAAAACTTCAATTTTATTTTCTACCCTAATTCATTATATGGGATATTACACTAAGTAAGGATTAATGTACTATTGAAGAAATAATTATATAATCATGGAATAAATAGTATATAAAAATAAGATAAATTGTCAAAAGAAATTCTTAATCAAATGAAACTGAAGAATTTTTTTAACCATGCTAATACATAAAAAATCAATTATAATTATTGATTACATATTAATCTAATTCATAATGTCAAAAAATATATTAATATAACTATTTTGTTATTCTATGAAATCATAAATAAATCGGTAATATATATTCCAATACCATAGAATATTAGTATTCTGAGACCATCCAATGCAAAGAGGTGCTATCTAATTCGATACATGCCCATCAATAGTTATATGAATTGAATGTAAATATTAATTTATCATTTTAGATTCCAAAATATATTTCATTTATAATATATATTAAAAAATTCATAATTATAACCATCCATATTAATCGGTTATAAAAATGAATGGCGTTGATTCAAGGAGACAGAATCCCACACTAATTCACTATTAGTATTCCATTATTTTTATAAGTTATGGCAATGAATATATAAGGATATTTAATTTAATAAAGAAATTCTCGATTCAAATAAAAATTTATTTCATTATTTCTAGTTTGTTATACGTTTTTATAAATATGGTGATTAAGAATAAATGATTATTAATAGTTAATACATATATCGATAGGTTCATATTTAACTTAGAAATCTACATGGAGAGGGATTCTATATACCTTATAAAGAAGAAAAAATTCATATGGGTGTAAGAGTGGGTTCTTGGTCAAATAATTTTTATTTTCATACTATGAAATTTAATGGTACAGTGTAAAATGATGTGTGGGAAGGATCACCATTTATTAGTGTAATGGGAATCAATTTTGGAATAAATATTAATATTTTAAATAATGGAATGATACTATTAAAGGATAAAATGTTAAAAATTGGAAAAAGGATGGAAGTGGTTGTTATTTTTGGTTTAGAAACACCTCAAAAATCCATTTGGTAACATTTTATGAGTCATTTAGTATTATTAAATAAAAAATTAACATTGTTTTTCTTTTATCAAGGTAATATTTTTTCAACCTTGGCCATAATATTTTATTTTTGTTTCATATAGTTAAAAATAGTTTTTTTAACTTAAAAAGTCTATATATAAACATAATAAATATAATACATAAATATATATTTGAGAAATATGTCATATTAGAAAATTATATCTCTTACTTATGTGCTGAGAAAATAATTATATTTACTAGTTTAGAAAGAAAATTAATCATTAAACTAAAAACATATCTCAAAAATTTCCAAAATTTATTATAATGATAAAATAGTATAAATGAGTTTAATTTTGGTAAGATATAAATATAAAATTTATCTTTTAAAAAATTCATTGATAAAGGATATTTAGAGTGTGTATTATGTAATAGTTTTGGAAGTGTGATTTTCTAGAATAATATGTTCTAATGAATTATTTTCTACACAATAAAATAATTTCATTCTAGAAAATGGATACATGTAGATAATAAAAAATTGGGAATATTCTATCCCCATATGTTCTTTATGTTTTTATATTACCTCATATATTTTTGTGACTTCTCTAATGGACATTCACAATTAGTGTTCTCTGATTTTGCAACACTTTCTATCAAGAGTATAAAATATTGATATGATTTTCATTGTAAGACACGTTATGGTCTTCCTATATTTCTGTATATATTTCTATATGTGTATGAAATGTAATTAAATACCTGAGTAATAAAAAAAATTAATATTACTTACATTAGAGTTTTTGGGTTTCATAACCAATAATATTTCTAAGGATCCAATCATGTCCACAATTTCAATGGCACAAATGCACCTATGGATTATCATCCCTATTTTTCAAAATTATATAAATCGTTTCCTTGGAGTACCCTTTACGAAGAAATTATCATCCAATTGAAATTCCATGGTTTTATTTTGATTTCTAGTAAAAAAATTCTACATTATGATTCATTGATATGATTATTAATAGTCTTTACATTCTCTGTTGTGTCCACCACAAAATTCAGTCCTCCCAGCTTCCATTCTCTAAATTTTTCACCAAAATTTAAAGTACACCATCTCTTCACAAGAAATGCTACATACGGTTCCATATAAATCCTAGATACAAAATGCGATTATATGAAAATTACAATGGATGTAGATATTAATCCAAATCTACTAGGAATTCATGATAACAAGATATCAACATATCATCTAGTTTCTAAATGGCCATTTTAGAGTGGCCATCAGCATTAGGATGATAGGTGAGGCATAAATACACTATTGTGTCAAGTTCCATTTGTTCACACTTCCTAGATTTCAATGTGAACTTAGATAAATTATTTGATATAATAAATAATGGTTCCCCATGTAGTGTCATGATTTCATTGATATACACTTCAAGAAAATTAAAATTTACCTGTTTTAAAACACTGCTAAATCGTTTCAGGATGGTTTTGAAAAACTGCTGGGGATATCAGGGCCATGAAACATTTCACTATTTTTTTTAGAATGAACTTACAATTGATTCGGATTTATTTTTTTAAATTTATCTTCATAGTTTTTTTAAAATTAAATAATATGAAAATATTTTTTTATATTTCTTTATATATTTATCTCTTTTTGTTTTTCATTTTTTATTTATTCTATTTATTATTTATAATGGTTTTTAATTTATTATATACTAATTATTTACATGTATATTTATCCAGGAATACTAAAATTGAACATATATATTTATAGGGTGACATTTGAACAACATATCAATTTTATATTCCTTAATGTCTTTACCTCTCTAATAAGCTCCTTTCTTGGTGAGTAGACAACCACTAATATACTTACACATATATATATTATTCTATTTAATACCATATACATAAATAAATAATGTTATTATTAAATATTAAATTATTATTAACAAATTAATAGTAAATAATAAATAATAAATTTTTAAATAAATTATATATAAAAAATTATTTACGAAATTAGTAAATATATCGCTGAAAAATAAAAATCCCCTAGAAGTTACATTATTAATGAACAATAAAAAATAAATAATATATTTAAAAAAATTTAATAGTATACTAATAATAAATAATAGATGATAAATAATAACTAATATATTAATACGTAATATTACAAAAATAATAATAAAAATAATAATGTACAAATAAATAAATAAAAAATGACATATAAATAATAAAAAAGTAAAATGTAAAATATAATACCTAATTATAAATATATATTATATATTATATATTATATATTATATAAATTATAAATATTAATCATTAAATAAATAATTATTATTAATAATCAATCTAATATATTTCGAAAAATAATTAATTATTAATAAATTGATAATTAATAATAAATTAATATGTATAAATGTTTTATATATAATTACATAAAAACATACATACACACTTAAATTATAAATATGTATATAAAAAAGTGGGTTACACATGCCAACAACAGTACACAACGCATACAAAGATGTTTCCAAATAATCTGTCCTGGGGACTCCTACCAGTGACTTATGGCCAAAAAACATCCCTCCCTTCCACCCTAGCCATGTGTGGGGGGAAATATTAATATGTATATATATATATATTTATATTTATATAATTTTTTAACACACATATAAAATCATATATATACACAATAACAATTATATATAAAATTTAATATAATAGTGTATATATAATCACATTAAAATATACATACATACATACAAACAAAAAACATACATGCATATATACATATATATGAATATATGCACACACCTTCCCACATAATATAAACAAATACAAAAATATATAAAAATATATAAAAATATATAAAAAATTAAAATATATATATATTTTATTGATATATATATATATTTATATTAATAATATTATTAAGATAAGTATAAATCTATATATATATACACAAATGTTATTGATAAATTTAAATATGAATATAAATACATATAAATATTTCATTTTATGAAAAATATACAAAAATAAATATAAATATCTATAATTATTTATAATTATAAATTAATATAGAAAAATATATATAGATTATAAGAAAATGAAAAAATATATATATAGATTCATATTTAAACATAACATAGATAATAATAATAATTTAGCTAATAAGGGAATATTCTAAAAACCGAAACTATATTATACCAATCATAATTTAACCCCAAGGAATAATGTCATATTTCACTAAAAATCTATTGAATGGTATTATAAATAAAGATGAAAATCCATAAAAAGTTCAAAATGATAGATTTCCGAAATAAAAACATTATTTTTGATTCATTTAAAGCCTTTTTCTGTAAAATAAAAAATTACCTCTATTTACACTAAATTATTTTGTGTAGAAAATTTTGTACAATTCGATATGATAAGTTATGGGGCCTAAATAGAAACCATGATTCAATGTTATGCTTTCTTGTAGATTAATTAATATTATCAACATCTCTTAGAATAATAATATAATTTTTTATTATTATATATTTCAAAATTATTATTTATTTTATTCATTAATTTCATAAGCATTGATTTTACTATTCTTGGAGCTTAAATAGATATCATATTCAGAATTTATGTATTATTGATTTTGAAATACTATTTTAAAGTTCCCATAATTTTATGTGAATTATTAAAGAATTCATAAATAATATTTTTTGATAATAAATAATTACTAATTAAAACATAAAAATTCATAAAATTGTAAATAATATTTATTAAAAAAATTTAATTTATAAATATCAAATAAACTTTTTTGAGTTTAAATATTAATAAAAATTAATATACAAATATTCAATTTTAAATATTTTTCCCTTATCATAGTTCTATAATTATTTTAAATTTATATTAATTTTATAATAATTATTTATTCTGTGAGGTGGTTTTTGTAAATCAATTAATGAAATTCAAAAAAATGTGTTGGTTTTGAAAACCTCTTCCTAATTTTTTCCTTGACGTTTATAGAGCTGGGAGATGTGCTCAATGGTTAGTTATACGCCTATTTCTATGAAATATTCATACTTGTTGAGGCTATCAATGATGACTCATATAGTATCTTTCATCCATTGAGTCTTTGTAAGTCCGTTGAAAAAGGTATATATTAATATTATCTCATTTCAATACAGTTAATGGAAGAGGCTCCATGACTCGTATAGGATAATATATTCTAACCTTTATATACCAGATCATTGAAAAATAAGTCTCATTGCATGATGTTTCTAACATCATACCATATGACCAAGAATGTTCTCCGAAATGCCCACACATAATTATGAAAAGATTGTGTAAATTGAAATTTTAGCTTTCTGAATAATCTAGAATATATCTCTTTAATTTATATGTGTATGTAAAAAATAATATCTCTATAAAATTTGACACTTTCTATAAATAGACAAGGTCTATAAATTTATCGTAATTCACATTATTAATGTTTATTTCTAAATACAAAAAATCCTATTATTATTTACTTACATTTTCTAGTAAATATTATTTACAAATTTATGGGAAAATGAAATATATCACTTCTTTCATAAATATTACATATCCATCTTTACTATATCCCTATGTATAGGATCCATAAAAATAATCTCTATCATCTAAAATCTATGTCTCAGGTTACTCAATGAATTAGACACCTTATGTTCTTTCCTGGCATGGTAGTGTATTGGTAAATCATAGTCCTCGAGAAGCTCCAATAATATTCTTTGGGACATGTTGAGGTTGTCTGGAGAGAAAATATACTTCAATATTTTTTTCCTAGTACATGTCACACAATTCTCCATGGAGATATTTCATCAATTTCAAAAATAAAAAAAATTACATCATTCATGTAGAAGAGATGAGTCAGATAGTTGTATTCCAGGATATCTAGTTTCTTTGATCCATAACCAACCACTATCTTATTATATATTTCCAAAAAAAAATTCATTTTTATAGTGAATAATTATATATATCAAATTCCACCATTCATGATGTTTAATTTAATAATTTCACATTAATAACTGTTTAAATTATCACTTCTACACATTCATGAAGTTCCATGGACTATGTCAATTTATAACTTTTTAAAAGTGTACATTATTAATGGGAGGTAAAATAAGGAGAAATATTTTTTGAACCACCAATAATAACTTGATATAACCTGTAATATTTGTTTCTTATTAATAATCATCCAGGTAGTCCATTCATTAATTTCATTTATCGTCAAAATATCAAAAAAAAACTATTACTGGGAATATATTTCCTTTAAATGAAACATAAAGTTGAATAAAAATCACAAATACTAAATTACACATATAATTATTTTTCTTATAGGTTATTATGAATTATTCACATATGGTTTCCAATATATTGATATCATTCATATTTCAAAAATATATATTAAATGAATATCAACAAAAAGTTATAAATATAATACACGAATACTCTATTAATAATATACATAAAAATGCGTATTAGTCTTTCTAAAAGATATTTCTATAAACTCATAATGTCCATAACATGTAATAAATATTTTCTTTATAAAATCCACGTTCATTATACTAATTTAATAATAACTATTGGGAAGATTGATATTTTTAAAATATATATCTCTATGATGATTATAAAATAAGTATCCAGATCATGGAAATGTAAAATATTTATACATGGTAAAGTAATATACATACTTTCAATCAATGTATAATCTCATATACCAATAGTACTTTAAAAAAATATTCTTCTCCCTGTGGTAATGTACTATGACAGAAAAAATATTTTTCCCAAAACTCCTAAAACTGATTGAATAGTTATACCAAATACACAACTTCATTTTTATAGGATCTTATAGATATGGATCTTGTATCAAGAATTATTTAAATAGAAGACTCAAAGTCATGCTCAGCTAGATTACCATTTAATTATTCTTGAAATATATAAACATATCATTGTAAAATGGTTACACACTCTATCCTTACTATTCTATTGAAATCTGTATATATTTCATTGCCTATCGATTATCTCAAAATTTCATTATAAGGATCTACATTAAGTTGTTCTATAAAATAGATAGGAAGTTAGGTATTTCCCTTGTAAATAAGGGACTCCATTATTTATATATAACTATAAATCACTATCTCTCTTGATAAAATTAATTATTTCATTACACATTATGATGAAACAAAAAAAATATTATCCATAAATCATATATTGGTATAAGAATCATTCTTTCCACTTGGGAATCTTTATCCTTATTAATAGAGAAATTTCAACAAACTTCTACATAAATATGAATTACATTAGGATTATTATCTAAAAATAAATTTCATAGAGTGTTAGGGGATGATTCAATGTTCCTTAAAATATGCATTATATATACTGTAGAATATTTGGAATCAAATATATAATTATATAACATGGATTTTAAAACAAATATACTATAATTTATACCATTTGGAACTTCAACCAGACCTGTATTAATAGAATGAGATTAACCTTTCTCCCTCATCCACTTATGAAGTAAATTACCCCTAATGTTTTACGATTTGGTATTTAGAGTGACCAGTCTCTATAACACAATGATTTTTTAAAAAAAATTGATTTCATTGATTGGTTGTGTTATAAGAAAAATTGTGTTTTAAAAAACCAAAAAAATAGTTAATAATATAATTTTAACATTAATGTTGTTACCTAGATCATATTCATCGGGTAATGAAAATAAATATTAGAATTTTGTATTAAAATTTTAACTATTTTATAAAATCAAAAAATATTTCCAATATCTTTAACTATCTCTTAATTCATTATATTATTCAAAAATACGATTTTCTCAATAAAATTATTTACTAAATTATTTTGAAATGAATTAAATTAATTTATGAATATTTTAGAGAATGAATAATAAAAAATAAAAATAATTATTAATTTTCACTAAATCATAATTAGCTTAGGGTATCTTTTTAATATTTTTACTATAGATATATTTATTGATTAATAATAAAATATTGTAATTTTTATTAAAAACAATATATTAGTTTACCAATATATTGTGACCTATTATTTGAAAAATAAGTTTAAAATTATAATGAGTTCAAATTTAAATCTATTATTCAAATATATTTCATTTTAATTGTTCTCATTTTGAAATTTGATATATATTTTTACACATTTGATCATTTTTTCTTTAGAAAACTTCTTTCTCTTCATGTATTTGGGATAAATTTTAAATTTCATTTTTCCACAACATTGAATGAAATTTTAAAAAATGGAAACCATATTTAATACAATAATAATTTATAATATCTAATAAGTTTGATATATTAATTTTACCTTATTAATAGAAGTAGAAGATAAAATTACTTAACATGGAAAAGGTTAAAAGTGGGTTTATTGGTAGTAAAACAAAAAATAAAATAAATAAATTATCTAGAAACATAAAAAACATCCCTTTTAATAAATTTAATTAACCTGATAACATTGTATTCTAGATAATGAGAAAAAATTTTAGCCTTGTTAAAATATTATTATGTAGGTGTGCCTTTTTCTTTTCAAAAAATATATGTTTCACACTAACCACACATATTAAAGGCCACCCCTATAGTCTTTTAGTTACATAACCAATAAAACCATATGTTCAGCCAAGACCAACCCAATTTTATGTGTGCACTATAACCTAATCCTAGAAGTATTATTTTGATAAAAAAAATCCATTATTGGATGGTTTTATTGCATAAACAATTATGTTAGTAGATGAATAATTAACCTTCTTCAATGAAGGTTTTTAATCTCCTCTGCCACCTCCTTTGATTCATATTTAACAATAAAAATATAACCTATATAGAGTCATCCATATACTAGTATGGTTTAATTTTATGTGAATTATATAAATATATATCATATTACATCAAATTGAAATGATAAGATCACTCAAGTGTATGGTGTATTACCACCTCACAAACCTTTACGACAAGTTTTCCGTCATAACCTCTCACAGATTGGTAGGATGATGGATATACTATATAAATATGACATTTTTATCCTATATATAAATTTTTAAATATACAATAATATATAACTTTGTATATATCCATTTCATATATAATACCCTGATGTTCAACAAATGTTCATTTTAATACCACCTCGTGAGGCGATGTGATCCATTTTCCACTTTTGTTTTGCATCGAATGTAATTAGTATTTAATTTAATGAATACATTTCATATATATTACATATATATGATTTTAAAAATGTAATATATTATTTACATTTATTTTCCATCATCTATCAAGGAAACATAAACAAATTTTATGTGTATGCATGACCTTCCGTCTCCATTAATGGTTTATTTCATTTTCTATCTCAATTTTTTTTGGATTAAAGTAAATATGTATATAATTAATATATATTATTTTTTTATCAAGTTAAATAATATAGAGACTATTTATAAATTATTATATTAAGGGGACAAAAAATATAAAAAAAACATTATATGAAAAATAATGCAATTATTGATCATAATTTTAAGTTAACAACAAATTTTTAAAAAACAAACATTAAAGGTTCATATTTAAATAATATATGGTAAAATATTTTTATAATTATGTATATATACCATATTTATACCAAATTTATATTAATTTTATAAGATATTTTAATGTGTACAATGTTAAACTAGACTTCAGATAATGGATTGTTACCATCATTTTCCATTTTTGATATGAATATTATATTATGAACCTATATTATATCATTATATCTAAGTTTAGGACATTAAACAAATAAAAAAAATAAAATAATCCTTGTAATGGTATTTAAAATTTCATTCGATTTTATTATTTAATTTTTCTTATGATTAAAAAGGAACTAAAGTTGTAATCACTTTATGATACACTCTCATTGATTATCTTTATTGTTTATAAATATGATCACGATGGTGAAATATTAAGATCCATATCTCATGAAACCCATTTCATTTATTATCCTCTGGATATTTAATTACAAAAACATTTTCCTTCCTTTTCCTCTTTTTATGTACTCAGGATACTACAATAATATTATGAAGATAAATTATTTCAATTTCTCTCTTTCATAAAAAACCCTATTTCCTAAAAAACAATATTATAAAATGTTTCCTTTTAAAATTTTATTACCAATATCAAAATTATTAATTCAATAAATTTTTATACATTCTTCACTTTTTACAAATTAATTTCAAATGAACCCCTTTGTCTAATTCAAAAAAAACTTGGTTTCTTTTACTATCATTATGTAATGGATAAATATTTTTTAATTCACATTATGGACTCAATTTCATGAAATCAAGATGAATATTTTTTTAATCATACATTATATATTTTCAAGGATATTTTCAAATTAATATATTTAAGATATATTTTATGATTTATTAATTATATGAAATTTTATTTTTAATGAACGGAAATACTCCCAAAGAAACATTTCAGGCGACATTCCTTTAAAAAATTAATCACATCTATGATTCAATACATTTATATTACATAATATTTAGAGTTTATATGACCAAATTAAACCCATGTTATTATATATATGGCTATTTACTTTTTACGTTGACAAGAAGTCTATGAAACTTGTTTCAGTACCATTGTTTCTACCATTTTAAAATGATTATAGTACCCATTTATCTTTCCAAGAGATATAAATGGATAAAATGTTTAAATTATTATCAAACCTTTTTCATTTTCTATAGGTTTCATTATAAATAATATTTTTTAATCCCATTTCATTTAATATTGTCTATTATGATGATCATTTTTTATCTTATGGAACACATATGTATGATTTTTCTTATATAATGTGTGGGGACTATTTCTATCTATAATTAATTGGGTAAATATTGATATCTCATGATATAAATAAGAATTTAATGGGAGGGAACATATTTCAGTAAGGGTCTCTATCGACAATGATAGTCCTTGGATTGAATCTGTACTTGTACAATAGTTTTAGGACAAAATCTATTCAACTATATTAGTCTTGGTAATGATACTTGAACCAAAAAATATTTTTTTTTACTAATATTTGTATTCATGATTTATATGTATTATTTCATTATTATGGACTTAGATATCATGTTATTTAATTACCTTGTAATCAAGGTCCAATAAACTACAAATCTTTAAGTCATGACCTCTGACTATCATCTTCGATATGCCAATTATGGTTTCCTAATGTTATTATCTTGTTCTAATACCCTTATAATCGTAATTGTTTATGTATCAACCTTGTTCAAACATATTGTATTTTTTTCCATCCACATATTAAATTTCGTTTTATGAGGTTATGAAAAAATTTATCAGGTGTGAGTTTTCTAACATGGGTTCCAATTCTGAATAAGTTAATGGGAGATGATATAGTTCAGATTGTAACATGTTATTTATGTTTCCTTGTTTCAAAAGGAATCGTACAATTATGAACCTCAGTGGTGTGTTTATATAATTTACATAATGTTAATAAAAATAATTTAATATAGATGGATATGAATCCTTTTTAATAGTTGTTATAAGAGGATATTTTAAGTTACCCATTAGAATGTAGGGTTATAATAATTTTGGGAGAACCTATAGCATCTTTCTATGTATACAGTAACCACCAAAATCTTTGTAAATGAATAGATTTTTTGGTGTACCATTAAAAAAATACTATTCTAGAATCAACAAGTGGATGTGGTTCTGGAATTGATGCATCAAGGAATTATGAATCTTTAAATGTTGTGTCTGTCTTCACTCATGAATTACATGGTACGCTGCAATGTGTCTAACTAGGTGTGCACTATGTTCTTTATTTCATGAAAAAGGTAATAATAAACATGATTCCAAATCTATATTTTATAGTTATTTCATCTAGGAAAAAATATGTAATTTCTACATAATATTATATTATATAAATAATTATTTTTTTAATGGAAAAAACTAATTCTATGCTTTAAAAAATTTAAGTATTTTATCCTAGGTGTAGTATAAATATTATGGGTTTGACTAAGGGTTTCATATAAAAATTAAGAAAAATAATTAGACTAATCACAAGATACCACCAATGAAAACACATATCATGTGTATCAAAAAATAATTATCTATTACATAATGATACAAAGAACACAATCCCAAAATATTTTGAGTCCTACTAAATATTAGCAATTAGATGATTTCCATGATAACATTAATCATGGATATAATATAATTATATGAAACACTATAACAAGATGATAAAATAAATATATCATCTAATACTATACAATAATTCCTAGGAATGTATATAAGAATTCTATGATCTATAAATACCAATAAGGGAAATAATGAAATAATAAAATAATGTAAACTATTATATCAGATTCATGGGGAATAACCTGGTGACATAAAATGTTGAGAAGAAAAAGGAAAGAAATTCATAACAAGACATAAGATTATAATGTTATGTCAAAATAGGAATGTGTAAGAACATATATCAACACATCATAGGAATATGTTATAGATAACCGAAAATACATTATATTATTAATCAGTTAGGCTAATATCCCATAAACAATAAATAGTATCTAATGAGATAAAAAATTAACAATACATTGGAAAACTATATAATTTCAATATCACCTTCCATATTATTATTTTGAACATGAATTGGAGTTCCAAAATGATCTTGAAATATTATAATGTATTTAATCGATTAGAATCCCATGTTTACGAAAAATACCAGGAAATCACTAGTAAAATATTTAATTTGACATCATAGTGAATACCCATGAGTGTTAAAAGAGATTATAATCAAAACATATTATTTTGGAATGGAAAATAATAATGGGATAATATCAGTTGTATACTTTTTGTAAATAATGCTTCGTGGTAATGATTAGTGAGAGTTAAAGGTGGTATCCCATTAAATATCAATCTCAAAGATATTAATCGGTTTCATAATAAACACATTACATCATGAATAATTTGGAATGAAAAGGATTACTAAAATGTATGTAAATGAATAAAAAGTATGATGAAATAATCCCTTACTTTTATACAATTCATCCAAAATCATGAGAGCAACTTCTTACGAGATTTTGTAAAAAAATCGACCCTAGAGAGAGATAGAAGGAGTGTATTTTCATGCTCGATATGTTGATACTAAATAAGAATGGGAGTTTGTCTATGTATTTTTATTAAAAAAAGATGTAAATTAATTATTAAATTAATAACAACATTTTTGGACTCTAATATATAATAGAATAAATTATACAACTACTTCCTTGGTTATTAATAGGGTTAATGTTTTTTTATTCTATGAACATAACTCTATAAAATGATCCCTTTGGTGATCCAGAGGTGAGTCATGATCATAATGACTTATTTTTAAAAAATAAATACATAATAAAGGATTTTTAAGGATACGTTATTGATTTAAAAAATAAAATGTATCAGTTCAAAAACCAATACTTTTAAAGGTTAAATATATTTTTTGTAGTTTAATATTTTTGTTGGATTAAATATAACACTTTCAAGAAGTTGTAATGTTATAATACAAATAATATATTTATACTATATTGAATTTCTATCCACAAAATAAGTAGTATCAAAAAAATATGAACAACATTCCATTAGATAATTTTGATATACAGATGTCAAAAATAATTTTTATTTTAGCAAAAAAGTGTTTACCGATGATTATTTATAGTTTTAAATAAAAAATAGTGTCATAATAAAAATATTCTTCTTTACAACACTAACAACATTTTATACATTATAAAATATTTATTAGAAAACATTATATTATATAATAATTTATATTTAGAGAAATATTATTTTATAAATATATTAATAGAAAATTATAGAAATTGTATTATTCTTTAATTTATTAAAAAGTGTGGATTAAATGAATCTATATATTTCCCAAAAGAAATATTTTAGTTTCAGAAAATCAAAATATTATATTATTAATATTATTAAATATTAATGTGTATAATGTTATTTTTAAAGAAATTAATATAATAAATATTTTATTAAAAAGGAAAATATATAAACTCATACTACAAGGGTCCAGATACCTAACCTATTATTACACCAGTATACTCTCATATAGTATGGTGTTTTGTAGTATTGAATTCATTCGGTAGTTGGTTAAACAAGTTTTTTTGTGGTGATATTGATAAGATTTAATTTCTAAATTAAATGATTTTGTTCGTGATTTAGTTGTTCATTCACATCTTGTTATAGCCCAAGGATAAATCATAGTGATTTTATCTCGCTCGCAAGCTCTAATATATGGTCTTCAAAGTAATGACCATGACGGTTGACATCATCATTTATTACTTAAATGTCAATTAGATATTATTAAAACCATTAATGTACACTTACCATAATAGGCAGTATTGAAGATATTCATTTTTTAGGCTAGGATTATTAATGTTATTTTTTATTGATTGGATATCTTCTGTAATAATTAAGAATAACTAATATTGGGTATTTGTTTTATACAACTACATTTTACAAGGAGGAATTTATTCAATAAAATTTAGAATTAATTTTTAAGTGTTTTTATATTACATTATAAGTCCTCAAAGAGTAGATATTTATATATTTTTCTTATAACACATGATGGATAATTGTTCATAATAAAAACACTATGAGAACATTATTATACATTCTAAAATAACTTTAAATTTACACATAGTTACCTTCTTGGTTTACTTGGAATCTTAAAACATAATATGGGTGATCACAAATGTGTAGTGTCATGTAATCACCTATTTTGATATTCAAATACTAACCTAACTAATTGGACACAGGGCCTTAATAATGCATACATGTTCTCCAAAGTCTACTGACTAATAGTGATGGTCTATTGGGGATACAATGTAGAGACAATACCCTCTTGATCAGTAATAAATACAAAAGAATCATATAATACTAAAATACATCATAAGACATTAACAACTAAGGATATTAAAAATTTGGAAACCATCCTGTTCTAAATTACCCAACCATGTATTGACACTGGAAACATAAATATAAAAGTAATTATATGGTATTTTAATTTTACAACAAGTCTAGACTAACTAAATAAGAATATTAATAAACAAAACTATCTCTCAGTGTAATATTGAGTACATGATTAGATTCTCCACTCATGATAAGTCTTTTCCTAGAGGATATATAATTTGAGAGTCACAATCATGGGTCCTAAACTATAACCATGATGTGTTCCCAGGAACCAATCAGTGTAATGAACAACGTGTTATTAATAATATGTAGGTCACCACCAGTAGTGTTTAGTGAAAATCTATCATGATATTATAAAATTCAGTATGGTTTAGGTTTAAAAAAATAAAATAAAAATAATTATAATCTATGAAGAGATAAGGTTAATCCTGGGGCACCGAGCTAACTATACACGCATAGTCCTAAACTAAAATCCCTATGATTAATTTAAATTTGAAATTTTATAATACTAATTCAAATAGTAATGGAATAAAATAAATGAATACTTGTTTAGACATAATCTTATATGATTCTAGGGTTATAAAGAATTTAATTTTATTAAGCTTAATGAAGTCCATTAGTATGTAGAATTATAAATTAACCATAATGGGAAAATTCTAACCACACCCATGGAACGGTGATCTAGATTTTCACAAAATAAAACATGGTAGGACCCCATGGAATAATCCCTAGTAGACCATAAAATCACTTTGAATCCATGTAGAATCATCTGAGAAAATAAATATATATTTACACAAGTATTGGTGAACCCTCAGTACCATGATGAGAATTCCCAATCAATGAAAATGATATAATCAACATGTGATATTCCCCTAAGTAAACACATTAGTAAATAAATTTGAATCCCATCAGCTCATCCATGGAATAACAGAAAGGGGGTCTATGGATCACTAAATGAAAACCACACCTATAATTTAAATAAACTCACATGACAATAGTCAATAATGATATTACAATTCACAGATTACTCATTTCAATATGATGTCGCAATCCATCCACTGAAACCCACAATATAATATAGGTATATCTAAATTCCAATCTATTATGTAGGCACATTACATTTGATTTTTAATTAAATTCCTTAAGAAACCACCATCCTATTTCAAGATAATCATGAATCATAGAATATTCAACTAGGATACTTCATTAATAATAATTTTCATAATCACAATTTATAGTTAAACAATCTCTAGGTGATGTGTTTGAGCCACACACCATCCATTTCAAAAAAAATCATTTATATTTTTAGATCTAGTCTATCACACCACATGAGGGATTACTTATCCATATGAAAATAAGGGTAATATAAAAAATGTAACACTGCAAAACCAAAGTGGTGGTATGAAACAAAATCATTAAAATATAATATCATCAAGGGAGAAATAGTCATGGTGGAAAAAATATAAATATAAGAGACTAACTTTTAATTTTGTTTCCTTTTTATTCAATGGAATATTTCATTAGATTCCATGGGAATAAAATTATACATTCTATTATCATATAAATTATATTTTAATCATTTTTAACTAATAATTTATGATATATAACATAATACACAGTAATAAATGGTGTAAAACAATAAAAATGCATAACAATCAGGGATAAATCTACAACACAACTAGATGGGTGTCCTTGTTGGGATAGAAGACCTCCTAGTAGGTCTATAGTTTCAGAAACATCAAGTCTATAGGCAATGAAAAATATTTAATTTTACCCAAATTTATAATAAATTCTTGGGAAGTTTATTTTATTAAAAAATAGACTCAGATTTATAAATAATTTTACCTCGATCAACAATTCAAAGACATGAAACCATATACCAATATATATTACCTCATCCATTAGTATTAATTGATTTTATCTGAAATTAAAAAAGATGGAAGAGTACATAAAATTCTTTAAAATAGGGAATATGATATCACATATAAATAACAACCAATATTGTGAAATAAGTAGTCAAATGAATAAAAATGATTCAAAGTTGATCCTAGGGAAATACAACATGACTGACAGCACTAAAATATATGTCTATACAAATGAGGAATCATTATGCATTCATTGAAGAGGAGGAGGGATCTAAAAAATAGGGGCACACTCTATTCAATATGGACGATAAATTATGGATGATGGTTTTAAATAATTAAATAGAAAATCATCAGTTTGTTACTTTTAAATGGTGCACAGTTAGGAAAACTATGCACCTACTATACAGTGCCACTATCCAAGCATTAACTTCTCTATAAAGATGTATAAAAAGTCCTATAAAATATGAACCAACCATTCAGCTTTTTTTATGACCCTTCACCATGTTGTGTGTTTTACCTTAGAGTGGATCACACAATTTCAACAAACTATTCCCATGTACCAAAGAGGCGGCATAATTGGGGATACATGGTTTTGTACTAAACATTCACTAAAAACATGTTTTGATCTAGTTCTCCTGAATTTATTTTTTAGTTATCAAAACAACCAAGAAACAATGAAAAACACATAACATTAATTGAGCCTTAAATCCCATCTAAAAACAACACTTATAAAAAATCCAAATCTTATAATTTCATTTTGAATATTTTTTTCTAATTCATCCCACACACTAAATGAAAAAAATCAAATTCATTATGATTTTCATTCCAAGATTATTAAATATATATTAAAACCTCCCTATATTTGATATTATTAATACACATTATAATTGATGAAAAATGTAACTTAAAATATCTAACATTGATTTAGAATTCTATCTCAAATGTATATAATATTTTCCTAATCACAAACATTCCTACAAGAAACATTTTAGTCATATGTTTCATAAAAATTTAAAACTAGATCCAATGATCATAATTAACAATGAAAAATTAGGATAATGTTTACCCAATCTATTTTTACCTGTTAAATTATTGCATTTATTTATATTTAATGAACTGAACAGTGGTCCTTTTTAGCAATGGATCTAACTCTTAAATCCAATTTGAAACCACAATAAATCCACCATCCAAATTTCATACTAAAACATTTCATCTATATTTTTGTGACACTACCCAAAAATTTACCACTTACTCTTCCTAAGAACGTGTGAGGACACTTTTCTAACACCCTTATTTGATCAAAACTTCTAGATTTTAATAGACCTAGATTTCTAGTCCCACAGATAATTCCTTGAAAAATATTGGAAATCATTTTGATGAAAATGTTTTTTTAAATGGTGTGATCTACTCATTTCTAACCGACTATAATAAAATATTAACTAAACACATTTCAAACCCCACAACGTATGGGAGTCACTTTCTGTAATGGCACTGCCTAATAGGTGTTACATTACTAAAACTAGATTCCAAAATCCTTTAGAAAATTGTATATATAGATCATTTTTATTATTCTTGCAAAATTCAACATCAATTTTTTGGTGACATATCATGTTGAAAACATCTAGAGTTAAAAATACATAATTCTTCCACAACAAATGAAAAAAAGATACCCATTACACCTCATGTGGATTGTTTGAATCAAATCTATTACTAATTACAATTCTCTCACTATAACCATCCCATATTCAAACATGTACATGGAATTTCCAAAAAATTTCTATTATAACACGTTCCATTTATCAAATTCCATATGATATATGAAAGGTCCATCATACAACAATTATCAAAATCAAGGGACCTTTATCTCATGAGTGTTTCCTATGTGAAAATAATATCTCATTTACAACTTTAGGAGAATTCAAACCATAATGTAAATGAATATATTTCATGATAACCACAACACATTCACTATACCTCAAAAAAATAACAATAATCATTGATATGAATCCTCTTATCATTGATTAATATAGAATATTTCACCCATTATTCGATCCAATTTCTTGAGAAACGCATCCATGGATAGTAATATGTTTTAATATTCAACGAGAGTCCCCACCCTCACTAACCAATGTAAATATCTTGACCATATGGAATATCGTAAACTCCACCTACATCGTAAGATTTATGTATCCCAAATTCAATACCATAAATTGAGTTAACTATATCAATGTATAGATAATTCCCACTTATCATACTCATGTTGATGTCATGATATTGCGATTGATCATCCCCAAACCTTGGGAACACTAAAATAACATCGATAAGAGCATATCACTATACCAATCTATTCTCACAATAACCTTGATAAGCATTCCATAAAAACCCTTATGACATGACCCCCAATAATGTGTTTTAACACCAATAAATTTGACATCTTTCTCATTGAACCATGTTTATATCATTTTTATCCCTTAACATGATCATTTTCATTAATATTTCCACAATTTTAGTTGTTCCAATGGATTCATCCATAATATTTGAATCTATTGATCCTTGTTATTTTATTTTCCCTATCAATAGTGTTCCACAACTACTATTTATAATGTGTTGCTGGAATAAGCTATATTTTTCATATGTAATGGGTGTAAATCCTATACCACCCTATTCATTTATTTACTCACTCTCTAATGAGTCATCCCTAAAGAAGGAAAAGTTGACTCCTCTACACAACATGTTAGTAGGAAAACATTAAGAGGTCCCTTTGAAAACCTATTTAAAATTTGGCATCTACCAACGCCATGTTTATCAAACAACCATCTTCCTTCTAGACTATTCTATGATATCTACAGATTAACTATAATACCACTAGATAACATATTATAGAACCCCAAAAGACAAACCAATCTAGGCCATCATCAATACCAAAGAAACATTGGTCATTCCCCTTAAACTTTTGGCATCATAGTTTTGATATGGGGAATCATTGGAACCAATCATGAATCTACATTAAAAATAAGTGTAAAAAGCTCATATTACATAAACAATCATTTAACATAGAACAAAAACTCTCAATGGATTCCCTTACTTAGATAAAAAAATTCACATTATGGTATTAGTATAAACTACTGGTTTATAGGCCAAAAAAAGGTCCCTACAAATGGTGTTTGCAAAAAGCATCGCTATATCTATCCTCATACCCCTCAGGTTTTACACATTATAGTTATACCCCCGCTAATGTGAATGCATCACACAATACATAAAATTCCATTAAACTATCTATAGTGAGGAAAAATTGGATGTCGGTAGGAAAGTAATTGATCTATGATAGTCAAAACATTTCAACGCTTGTGTAATGAATAACCTACCAATAATCAATCTATTGGTCCATGATCCTCTTTAATGATACTCATAAGTGAGTTCTCCCTTGAGGGTCACGGATAAAATGAAAAAGGATAAAGGGTGGAAAATAACCATATATGTGCTAATTGTAAAACCCCTATAAGGATAAACACACTATATAACCACCTACATAACTGATAGATTCATTTCAACAACAAAAGTCTTACATGGCTCCACTGATCAAACAGACATCACATTCCATATCTAAAAACTCGAGCAAAATTATTCATATTCTGAGACTCCCAATTCACTAACATACAAATTATAACTGCTAACATATTCATGAAACCAATTATAGAACCAATGTAACACCAAAATATTCACTAGGATCTATTTCCTAACATCTAGGTTAATTATAAAACCCCAATATTATACCCTATGGGATAAATTCAAGCTTATATTAAAGTTATATCTTACAAAAACATTTATAAATAACAACTACATAAGGGTTCTTTGTAATCTAAAACAGTAAATAATTTCAATTAATTTATTTTGTGAATTCAAATAGAATAAAAACATAATATAAGATCAATTATTATCATGTGAAGTAACTATTGTTAGGGAAAATGTTATACTAGTTATTATGTTAAGTCAAAAGTCTTCTTTTGACTTCTATATCATGTTTTGGAAATCACAAATGTATTTATCATATGTTTATAAATTACAATTGTCTTTTATCATGTTTATCGTATCGTACGATGTTGATCGTACCGATCAAATCATATCGTACTGACTCTGTCAATCGTATCGTACTGACTCTGTCAATCGTATCGTATTGACTCTGTCAATCGTATCGTACTGACTCTGCCAATCGTATCGTACTGACTCTGCTATTCAGATGATCATTATTTGTTTTGGTACTTTGTCAAAAACTCTCTCTGCATATGAATCGTACTCATGTTTTTCATTTCTATATATCTCTTGTGCTAACAAAACGATGTCGTTGAGTTAGTTACAATCTAATCAAAACGATGTCGTGCTTTCTATTTCAATATGACCGTTGGAGGCAATATGACCGTTGGAACCCGAGGCCTATAAATAGGAGGTCATTTGAAGCTGAGAGAACAACAATGAACGAAGAGAACGAATGAAGAGACTCTGTGAACTACCAATATTCTAGAGAGAGACAATGTGACTTCTCCCATCAGCCTTGTGTGTCCGATCATCGTATCGAGGGCTTTCAAGTAATTGAAAGACAGAGGTGCCGATTACCTACAAAATCGAGGGCTGCCGGGGATAGGAAGACAGACGTGCCGATCATCGTATCGAGGGCTGTCGGGGATAGGCAGACAGACGTGCCGATCATCGTATCGAGGGCTGCCAGGGATAGGCAGACAGACATGCCGATCATCATATCGAGGGCTGCCAGGGATAGGCAGACAGACGTGCCGATCATCGTATCGAGGGCTCACCAAGGTATTGGTGAGACAGACCTTTTATCCTAGGTGAAAGGATAACCCTTCTCTTTGGGTCAAAAGAATTGTAATACTTTTACATTCCCACTGTTACTTGTATTAGAAAGGGATTTGTATTGTTTCCTTTCTTCTTTACATTTTCAATTGTAATTGTTTCAATTACAATCATTCTCTTACTTTTTGTATTGATTGATTCTATACGCTTTATGGTAGAATCATTCATCTTTGTATTGCTCTGATTATATTGTTCACCTTGAATACAATTTTTTTACTTTACATTAGTATTACATTACATCATACCTTTTATATTCAATACAATTGTGGGTGTTTATTTTTGTATTTGTTTAAGATCATTTAAACTAATCTCTTTGTTGCAAAAACTCAATGGTTTTTAAACCTACAATTCACCCCCCCCCCCCCCCACCTCTTGTATTGTTCCATTTAATAGACATATATATCTACTATTCGATCCAACAATTGGTATCAATGGAGGTTTTCCACTGATTTTTATTACTAGCTTTACTTCTTATTACTATCTTGAATACTTACTACACTAACATGTGGAGTGGAAAAGTTGTTTTTGTTATATTAGATGGCAGGAATGAATATCGGATCAATAGATAATCTGAATCCTTCTAGACCACCAATCTTTTATGGGAATGATTATGAGTATTGGAGAGATCGTATGAAGACTTTCGTCATCAGTACTGGTGTAGACAATTTTATTATTCTTACCGGGGGTTACAAAATTCCTGACAAAGAAGTTAGCACTTTCACCAACCAATAGAAGCAAGAATATCAACTGAATTACAAGGTATGCAATACTTTATTATGCTCTATGACCAGGAATATATATAGTCAGATATCTTCATGTGAAGTAGCCAACTGTATTTGGAAGAAATTAGAAGTCACTCATTTTGGTACATCCAATGTTATAGAAACAAGGAGAGCAATACTTCGAGCAGAGTATCATGGATTTGTTTTTCCTTATGGAGAACCTGTATGTAAAGTGCAACAAAGGTTTATGACAATTGTCAATAGCTTACAATCTATGGGAGAAAAAGGACTTGATGATGAAGCTCTTGTTGATAAGATTATAGATATTATGCCAAACGAATGGGAGTCGAAAAGGACAGCTATTGATGAAAATAGAAAACTTTCCCAGATTACTCTTGATGAACTCTTTGGAACTCTTCTACAGCATGAGACAAGAATGAAGAGATATGCTGATTTTAATAAGAAGAAGAATGGGAATGGAAGTGTAGCTTTTTCATCTAAAGCTAAAACACCTGAAAGGCTTACAAGGTCTAAATCCAAGAAAGTTGTTATATCTGATTCAAGTGATTGTAATCTTTCAGATAATGAGTTAGCCAATCTTGCTCTAAGGATGAACAAGATTGTGGGAAAGAAAAATTTTCAATATAGATTCAAAAAGAAAGAAAGGAAAGATAGGAAAGATTCAAAGGTAACTTGTTATGAATGCAAGAGAGAAGGACATATAAGGCCTAATTGTCCTTTACTGAAGAGGAAAGATAGAAAAGAGAAACACTCTGAAAGAAACAAGAAAAAGTTTTATAAGACAAAGAAATGCTTGAAAGCAAATGATACGTGGAGTGAAAGTGGTAGTGATTCCTCAAATGATTCTTCAGAATATGAGACATCTGGACAAAGAAATATTGGACTTCTAGCCAGACTACCAATCGAAGATCATTGTCTCATGGCTAAGGTACATAATGCTGAAGCTATTACAAATGTATCTTTAAATGCAAATTATGTTGATAATAGATATTATGAATCTTCAAATGATGAACCCTCATCATCAGAAGATGATACTTTAACTTCTTTTGAAGAAGTCTCTAGATTTGCTAAGTTACTTGAAAATGAAAATTCTAAACTCAAAAAGAGATTTGAAAAAGAAAATTCTAGAATTTCTATTTTGACTAAATAAGTATCAGATCTTTCTAAAGATCTTGATGAGAAAACTTCTGATTTTGAAAGTATTTTAAAAACCCTTGATAAAGTCAAATCTGATTAGGATAAACTTTCTAAGGATCTTGAAACTATAATTTCAAAGAAAAATATTTTAGAGTCTAACTCTAGTTCAAATTCAAATGTTTTAGAAAACAAGAATTTGGTTTTAAAACTAAAGTCAGAGATTTTATCCTTGAAAAAGTGTTTGTCAAACTTTACTCATGGAAAAGAAAACTTTGATAGGATGTATTCTCAAATTAGACCTTTGAGAAATCGTTCTGGTCTTGGTTATACTTATTCCAAACCTGTTTTTAGTAATAACTATTTTGTTCCTCAAAAAACCATTTTCTGTTCGATGTGTCAATGTGGTGGACATTGGAGAAGAGATTGTTCTCTTAACAAAACTCAATCCTTAGGATTTCATAAAGCTCATTTTGCAAAACAAATGTGGATTCCTAAAATTCTTTTATCTAACCCTTCTGGATCCAAACAAGTTTGGATTCCGAAAATATAATTGTTTCTTTTTCAGGAAAACGAGAAGTGTATCAATAAGAACATTTGGTACATGGATAGTGGTTGTTCTCGACATATGACTGGAAACAAAGATTTCTTTGAAAAGGTTATCAAAACAAAAGGTGGAAAAGTTACCTTCGGAGATAATGCTCAAGGAAAGATTGTTGGTATAGGTAATATCGTTTTTCTTGGAAACGTTCTTATTTCAAATGTTTTGTTTGTTAAAGGTCTTAGGCACAATCTCATCAGCATAAGTCAATTATGTGATGAAGGATACCTTGTGAATTTTAGAAATGATAAGTGTCTAGTTCACAATTCCAAGGATAAATTCATTCTATCTGCCCATAGGCAAGAGAATGTTTACACTATTAACTTAGAAGACCTTAGGAACCAAAACTTACCTTGTTTAAGAGTAATAGAAGACCAATCGTGGCTATGGAATAGGAGACTAGGACACTGTAATTTGAGAAACCTAAGAAAACTCTCAAATAAAGGACTTGTAAAAGGGCTACCAGACCTTAGATATGATTCTTCAAAAGTCTTTGATCCTTGTCAATTTGGCAAGCAACATAAAACTAGCTTTAAACCAATTAATGAAGTTTCAACTTCTAATGCATTACAACTTGTGCATATGGATCTGTTTGGTCCTTCACAATCTGGAAGCATTGGAGGCAAATACTATGTATTTGTTTTAGTTGATGACTTTACTAGATTTACATGGGTCTACTTTCTCACAAAGAAATCTGAAGCCTTTTCCTATTTCAAAACTTTTAGAGCCCAAGTTAAAAATGAGAAAAACCTACCATTGATAACTATTCATAGTGATCATGGTGGTGAATTTCAAAACTCGAATTTTGAAACTTTTTGTAGTAAGAAAGGTATTACTCACAATTTCTCAGCTCCAAGAACTCCTCAGCAAAATGGGGTTGTTGAAAGAAGAAATCTTATTCTTCAGGAAATGACTCGAACCATGTTGAGTGAATACTCAATTGCTAAGCACTTTTGGGATGAAGCTGTTAGTACTTCCTGTTATACTATAAATCGTGTTTTAACTAGACCATTTCTTAATAAAACCCCTTACGAATTATGGACTGGCCGAAAACCTAAAGTTTCATACTTCAATGTTTTTGGATGCAAAGTATTCATTCTGAATACAAAAGACAATCTACACAAATTTGCACCAAAATCTGATGAAGGAATCTTTCTAGGCTATTCTAAAACCTCTAAGGCTTATAGAGTTTTTAATAAAAACACTTGTACTGTTGAAGAAACAGTACATGTAAAATTCGATGAAACTAACCCTTTTGTTTTCAACCAACCCAATCCTACATCCTCGGATGTGTTTTCCAAAAATGTTTATCATCCTTTATTAGAAGAACATTCTGATAAGGAAAATGTTCAAGAAAGTATTCCTGAAACATTTACCACAGAAGATTTTCTACCATATGTTGATGAACAGGTTTTACAAAACCCAAATCAATTGTTTCTTAGGAATCATCCCAGTGATAACATCATTGGTGATATAAATCAACCTGTAAGGACCAGAAATTCCTTAAGAAATGAAATAGAACATCTTTCTTTTCTTTCCCATTTTGAACCTAAAAGTCCAAGTGAGGCCTTAGGTGATGATGATTGGATCAAAGCAATGCAGGATGAACTAAATGAATTTGAAAGGAATCAAGTCTGGACTTTAGTTGAAATACCTAAAGAAACAACTGTGATTGGTGTAAATTGGGTTTTCAGAAACAAGTGTGGTGAAAATGGAATCATTGTAAGAAATAAAGCAAGACTTGTTGCTAAAGGCTATAATCAACAAGAGGGAATAGACTATGAAGAAACATATGCTCCTGTAGCTAGACTTGAATCTATTCATATTCTATTATCCATCGCAGCATATTTCAATTTCAAACTATTTCAAATGGATGTCAAATGTGCTTTTCTAAATGGTTTTGTTCAAGAAGAATTTTTTGTCGAACAACCTCCTGGTTTTCAGACCCAAAACATCCTGTTCATGTTTTTAAACATACCAAGGCTCTATATGGTCTTAAACAAGCCCCTAGAGCATGGTATGATAGACTCACAGGATTTCTTTTACAAAACAATTATACAAAAGGTACAGCAGATCCAACTCTTTTTATCAAAATGGAAAACAAAAATGTTTTGGTTGTCCAAATCTATGTTGATGACATCATATTTGGATCAACTCAGAAATCTTTAACCGATTCTTTTGCAAACTTAATGTAATCTGAGTTTGAAATGTGTATGATGGGTGAGTTAACATTCTTTCTAGGTTTTCAAATTTCTCAAAAACCAGAAGGAACTTATATATCTCAACATAAGTATATTAAAGACTTACTCAAAAAGTATGGATTTGACAAAACTAAAATTATTAGCACCCCAATTGGTACCTCAAATACTCTTGATCTTGATGAAACTGGGAAACCAGTAGATCAAACAATTTTTAGAGGTATGATAGGGAGTTTGCTATACTTGACAGCTAGTCGACCCGACATGATGTTTTCTGTATGCTTATTTGCAAGATATCAATCTAATCCAAAGGAGTCTCACTTAAAATCCGTAAATAGAATCTTTCGGTATTTAAAAGACACTATGGATTTAGGCCTTTTCTACTCTTCTGGAAATGATTTTTTTTTAAAAAGCTTTTCAGATGCTGACTTTGGTGGTTGTAGAATGGATAGAAAAAGTACATCTGGAACATGTCATTTCTTAGGAGACTCTTTGGTTTCTTGGTCCTGCAAGAAACAACACTCAGTAGCACTCTCCACTACTGAAGCTGAATATGTAGCAGCTGGAAGTTGATGTGCTCAAGTATTGTGGATGCAGCACACACTCACTGACTATGGTTTGAGTTTCTCCAAAACTCAAATTCTTTCTGATAATACAAGTGCCATAGCTCTTAGTAAAAACCCAGCACATCACTCTCGTGCAAAACACATAGATGTTAGGCATCACTTTCTTAGGGATCACACACAGAAAGGAGATATTATTTTACAATTCATCAGAACGCAAGAACAACTTGCTGACATTTTTACAAAACCTTTACCTTCCGATAGATTTGAATTTATAAAACAGAAGCTAGGAATGATTACATTAAAATAATCATTCAAATCTACTTCCTATTTTAAATCTCTCCTAATAGTAAGAAACTCCTCATAGAAAGGGGGAGGACATTTCTATCTATGTTTTAATGTTTATTGTATGATCTTTAACTATTTACTCTCTTAATATGTATATTTCAGTTTTTTTTGTTTATTGTATTGACAATTTCAGTTTTTCTGTTTATCGTATTGACAGTTTTATCGTTTCATTCATTTTTTTCTGTTTATCATATTGACAGTTTTATAGTATCATTTAATATCGACCGATGATGGTATTCAAATTCTTTTCCATCGTATCGACCGATGATGGTATTGAATTTCTTTTCCATCGTACCAATCAATCTTGGTATTGTATCGACCGAAGATGGTATTGAATTTCTTTTCCATCGTACCAATCAATCTTGGTATTGTATCGACCGATGATGGTATTGAATTTCTTTTCCATCATACCAATAAATCTTTGTATTGTATCGACCGATGATGGTATTGAATTTCTTTTCCATCGTACCAATCAATCTTGGTATTGTATCGACCGATGATAGTATTGAAATTCTTTTCCATCGTATCATTCAATAGTTTTGAATCGACCGATGATAGTATTGAAATTCTTTTCCATCGTATCATTAAATAGTTTTGAATCGACCGATGATAGTATTGATATTCTTTTCCATCGTATCATTCAATAGTTTTGTATCGACCGATGATGGTATTGAGATTGTTTTCCATCGTACTATCAGTTCATGGTAACAAGATTATTTTCCATCATATGGTCCGATCATAGTAATAACTTTGTTTTCCATTGGCATCATATTTTTCTCCTTACGATTGTATTTTCTTTTGATTCTTACCAAAACCAACAATCACCTTATGTTCTCCGACAGGTATCTTTTTCATTTTTTTTCTTTCTTTGTTTTAATCCTAACCATTGATCTGGTTTTCTCTAATCCTGACCGTAGAATATCAACGGTCACCCTTTTTCGACCGTAGAAGATCAACGGTCATCTCTTTATCGCCTATAAATACCCCCCTCCCCTCCCAAAACCCACATTGGTTTTTCATGATTTGAGGCGCAGCTCTGCTCCACTAGCTATATATCATCGTACGATCTTCTCAATCGGCATCACCTTTATGTCTCAATCCTCTGCTAACACTCCCGCCGAAATGTCTTCAAAGACTTTTACAGAGAAAGACTTTAATAGAGAAACGTTCGTATCCCGAGACTTTTTCGATACGTACGATTCTATAATCAGGAGGATCATTTTATTTCAAGGATAGGAACATTTGTGTGTTGAAAAGCCTGATATTCAATATCCAGTTCTTTTTTATGAAGTTTGTCAGTTTTACAAAACTGTTTCTTTCGACAAAGATATGACTATAAACTTTATTGTGTACGATAGAAAATTATCTATGTCTGTGAAACAAGCGTCACATTTTCTAAATGTTTCTGTAGAAGGAGATTCTTTTTGTCCATCTCACAAACTACCAGAGGAAGTTGGTACGTTTAATAGAGAAAATGCTGAAAAGTCTTTGTTTCTTATTAATGAGGAAAAGAGGAAAGTGTCTCATCTTTCACCGGACAATCGTTTTGTCACTTTATGGATGCAAGGTTTTCTTATCCCAAGGAAAGGGGATAGAGAAACTCTTAATGTTTCTGATATATTCATGCTCGACTATCTTGTAAATATGAGAAAAGTAAATCTCATGGGGTATATTTTTGAATCCATCAAGAATTTCAAGAGAGGAGAGATTAAGTCCCAGATGATTATGTATCCATCCATCCTTACGAAGTTCATTTTTGAAAGTATGAAGTTTTGTAACATTCCTTTGAAAGGAAAACCCATGGATTTGAAATGTTCTTACTGAAGAATCAAAATTCTGTGTTATCCAAAGACAACAAGAATTTGCAAAACAGGATTGATACCCTTGAAGAAGTAATCAGAGTCCAAGAGGAGACCATCAGAAATCAAGATCAGATTTTTGTGGATCAACAAGAGCTTCTCAAAACTCAGGGTGAATCAATTTCTGAAGACAAGAAGGAGATCAAGAAGATGAAAGTTGTTCTTCATGAGCTTATAAAGAAGGAGAAGGAAAGAGAAAAAAAATGATTGTTGTATTTGTTTCTTTTGGAACTTGTCTTTGTTTTGTAATAACTCTTATGATCCTTTTTTTTCTTTCTTTTATCCATTGTCTTGTATTGCTTCACTAACTCTTTCAGACAATTCAAGATTACTCCTTTCTTTTTGTAAACCACAAAGGGGGAGAATATTTACAAATCAAAGATTTTTTTACAAAGGGGGAGAATGCTTTACAATGCTCTTAAGGAAAATATACGAATACAATCCTTAGGAAAGTCCATACCTAAGGGGGAGTTAGTTGTATTAAATTTCTTATTCAGAAGAGTTTTCAATAACTCGGGGGGAGATAAGTATTTCTTGTTACATTTACTTTGTGTGTTGTGATTTCCAAAAAGGGGGAGATTGTTAAGTCAAAAGTCTTCTTTTGACTTCTATATCATGTTTTGGAAATCACAAATGTATTCTATCATATGTTTATAAATTACAATTGTCTTTTATCATGTTTATCGTATCGTACGATGTTGATCGTACCGATCAAATCGTATCGTACTGACTCTGTCAATCATATCGTACTGACTCTGTCAATCCTATCGTATTGACTCTGTCAATCGTATCATACTGACTCTGTCAATCATATCGTACTGACTCTTCTATTCAGATGATCATTATTTGTTTTGGTACTTTGTCAAAAACTCTATCTGCATATGAATCGTACTCATGTTTTTCATTTCTATATATCTCTTGTCCTAACAAAACGATGTCGTTGAGTTAGTTACAAACTAATCAAAACGATGTCGTGCTTTCTGTTTCAATATGAACGTTGGAGGCAATATGACCGTTGGAACCTGAGGCCTATAAATAGGAGGTCATTTGAAGCTGAGAGAACAACGATGAACGAAGAGAACGAATGAGGAGACTATGTGAACTACCAAGATTCTAGAGAGAGACACTGTGACTTCTCTCATCATCCTTGTGCGTCCGATCATCGTATCGAGGGCTTTCAAGTAATTGAAAGACAGAGGTGCCGATTACCTACAAAATCGAGGGTTTCCGGGGATAGGCAGACAGACGTGTCGATCATCGTATCGAGGGCTGCCGGGGATAGGCAGACAGACGTTCCGATCATCGTATCGAGGGCTGCCAGGGATAGGCAGACAGACGTGCCGATCATCGTATCAAGGGATTCCAGGGATAGGCAGACAGACGTGCCGATCATCGTATCGAGGGCTCACCAAGGTATTGGTGAGACAGACCTTTTATCCTAGGTGAAAGGGTAACCCTTCTCTTTGGGTCAAAAGAATTGTAATACTTTTACATTTCCGATGTTACTTGTATTAGAAAGGAATTTGTATTGTTTCCTTTCTTCTTTACGTTTTCAATTGTAATTGTTTCAATTACAATCACTCTATTACTTTTTGTATTGATTGATTCTATACGCTTTAAGGTAGAATCATTCATCTTTGTATTTCTCTGATTCTTGTGTTCACCTTGAATACAATTGTTTTACTTTACATTAGTATTACATTACATCATACCTTTTATATTCAATACAATTGTGGGTGTTTATATTTGTATTAGTTTAAGATCATTTAAACTAATCTCTTTATTGCAAAAACTCAAAGGTTTTTAAACCTACAATTCACCCCCCTCTTGTATTGTTCCATTTAATAGACTTATATATCTACTATTCGATCCAACATATTATTGGTACAATATTTATCTGATGAATCATATAATCCTAGGAAGAATGTAAGAAAATTCCCATTGAAATAATTAATTTTTCTAATGACATCACATTTGGGATTATATTAAGAGAATTTAAACTATATGATATAGGGGTAAACACGCTTATGGTGTAAAGTATAATTTTAATTAATGAACACCTCCAATAAATACAACTCAAAAGAAGATAATATTCCTTTGATCAATTAAAGGGGTTGATTATGTAAGGTAACAACACATATTTGTTAGAGACACTCAATATGTTGAAACAAAAACATTAAATAACATTCCATATTTACCATAAACATACCATATTGTGATATATTTAATGTTGTTTATGAATAATGGTGACCAATGATGTTACATTTATTTCAACATTAGTCATGTTATATAGGACACCATTCCCAATTTATAGAGTCAATGATATATAAATTACAACTACAGTCACATTTAAGTAAAACCTGGTAAAAGATTATTTGTGGAATACTCAGCACACCAATAGTTATTTTATCTCATAGGCATTTATTTCGAAAACTCACATATGAGGGTCAAGTCGTGTATATAAGGATTCAGTTAGATGGGCCAAAATTCAAAATATATTGAGGTATAAGCCTTTATTTCTAGAAATTGACTCATTTTTTAACATACGTCAATAAGTAATGCCATGAGTTAGTCTCTAATTAATTATTTCCTAAAAATATGAAATTTCCATTCATGTTAATTCATTAGAAAATTTTAAAACTCTCTAATTTAATTAATTTATTCCATGATTAGGTAAATATAATTCAACCATCAAGAAATATTGGAAACAATATTTTAGGTTGAAGTATAAACATTAATTAACCATCCAAAAAACTATAGTTGTTTTCATAAATCATTCACATCCAATAGGAATATAGGTAAAAAATGAATAATAAATAATCAGTGGTATAGAAATAGGTAATCTAATAAAAATAAGAATGTTATTCAAATAGTATGATGATTTATTGTCAATAATATATCCCTAAAAATGATCATGAAAAAATAATATATCATTATTTATGAACCCATTTGATATATGTGCTAAATCCAAGAATAAGAAACTTTATAAAATTACATCATTTAGTCACTCTGAAAAAAATTATATGTAATAACGAACAACCAGAATAATTGTTCCATCTAAGAATTCATGACCATTCCATCATGTATATGGTATCAATTCCTTAAAATAATCTATTTACAATGTTCTAAAACATAAATAGTATCCTTCAAACTAGCCAAAAAATGTTTGAATATGATAAAGACCCTTTGATACAATATATTAATATACTAACTCTATTCACGCTATAAAATGTAACTAGTCTGATTGGGGACATAGCCTCATGTGTGCTTCCTTGTATGTTAGTGGTTGTCGACTATCAATGCATGTCTAAATCAATAATAGTGGGGACACTACATGATCTAGATTGGTACTAAATAAAATGAGATAATATATAAATGAAATGCATTAAAATATAATAACAACTGATATATAATAATAAATAGGACACTTGGAATGTTTTAAATAATCCCTCCACCCATGAAAATTCTAATAATATATTTCAAAATTAAAAATAAGTTTTGTAAAATATACTATATTTTTAAAATAAAATAATATTTATGTAAATAATGTAATATAACTCAAGATGGAATCTTGAGTACATTATCATCTTTTCTTCACATGCCTTGTCATAGCCTCAAAGATAAAATAACAAGAGGCACAATCTAGGGTCCTAACCTACAACTATGAAGTCATTCTAGGTTCCAATATGAATCACAAACTATGCGTGATTAAAAATCAGAAGTCCAATACTAATTTGGTGTAATGGAAATATAGTCTGTGATTATATAATGAAATGGTGTGATGAAATAAAAAAGAATGATAGTAAAATAATCATAATACATATAAATACAAGGTTCTTCATGGGAATCTAACCTAACCATTACTATTTTTACAAATTATGGAATGTATTTGATCATTTAAACTTTTAAATTTAATTTTTTTGAGGCTGTGACAAGAGATATGAAACTACGGAGTTCATGTATAGATATAATAATTTAATTTTATATGATTCCATGATATTTTTTTATTATGGGTTAAATCCCTATGGGTGAACCATAAGAAATTCACCCTTTGAAGAAAATTATATCCATGACCTAGGACTATCAATATTTTACCAATGAATAGATATATGATAAGATCCCACGAAATAAACCACGGTGTTCTGTCATATCAATCCATGTCCAATGTAAATCATCTTTTGCATTAAATTTAAATTTCTAGATTTATAGGTGGACACGTGTTGCCAAAACAATTAATTCATAATATATGTCAAATAAAAAAATCTAATTATGGTCTTCCACTAGATATTCATTCAATAAATCTGTTCAAATCCAGGATCCTATTTGTATAAAAACAAAAAATGTGTCCCAGTATCGCATTGGAAATTCCCCCCTATTATATAAGTCAATATTCTTGCACATTGTTAATAATAATATTATAATTCACAAATTACTCATTCCAATATTTCATATGATCTCGTCCATGAAAATCCACATCTAAATCCATTTATATCTCATGGTATAAAAAATATTAGAGAACATGACATTAATAAATTAAATAGATGTCATTAGAAATATATTTTAAAATTCAAAATCATCATAGATGATACAATAATCAACCACGTTCTCACATTCAAAATGATTTTCATAATCACAAATTATAACTAATAAATTTCATGGATTCATGGTCGTTCCACCCACCTTCTATTTAAACTATTTAGATATTTGGGATTATGTATATATTACAACAGAATGTAGGAGGGTGTTAGATCTATAAGAAAAGAATGATATTTAAAATATTTAATACCACACACCTTATGGGGTTGTTAATAAGAAAACCATCAACCATTGATGTTGTTTAAGGACTCATAGTCATGGATGAATATATTTAATTAGAAGTGAATCATTTCACACTCAATTCCCTTTTTATCCAACAGAATAAATAATAATTTATCATAGTATTATAAGTATGCATAGACTTACTGTACACATTATATTATATTCAATTTAAATAAAAAATTTTAGAGAGATAATTTAACAACTCATAAGATGTTGTTTAATGTGTAATGAATTGCATAATAATTGATGATACATAAAGAACACACCATAATTTATGGTTATATTCAGTAAACATAGTGTAAAACTATATATAGGGGTTTAAAAACATCAAGGATGAATGATATGAATTTAAATTTAAGAATTTTATAATTTAGGTGTAATGAGAGAGGTGTTGAGAAAGTGTTACAATGTTAAATTTTTTAAAAAAATGGTTCTTTGGGGGAACATTTATAGACTTTCTACCTTGCAAGAAGGAATCTTCCCACAGCCATTATCAAACTTTTATTGAAGGAGAATTGAGAAAAATCATAATAATGGGAAAATAATTATAATAGGTGATATTATATCATAGGGAAATAGAATCTCATATTATGAATGAAATATAGAATAGAAGAAACTAGATTGATAGACTAGCCAAGGGAGATCTATCATTACCAATGGTGATAATATATAAGTTTGGAAAAAAGAGATCTCATCATCCTAAGGTGGATGAGGGGAGATATATAATTGAGGGTACTACTATACATGTGTATTACGAGAATTGTGGTGTTATGGATTTAAATGAGTCACGATAAGATATTCAATTTTGTACTCTTAATAGGCATAGCGGTTGGAAGCACAATTAGGAAAACCATGTGCTAAATGTGCATTCCCATTGTTATGGAACACCTTGAACCAATAATTTGCAATGTAGGGTCAAAAAAATGTTGTTTTAGCCATGTATGTTTCCCTTTGACCCTATATCATACTATTTGATCTCCTGTAGGGGAGCCCACATAGTTTCTTCAAACCGTTCCCATATAATAAATAGGTTGTACATTTTATAGATATTGTTCACCAATTTCTACCTCTCCATTTTTTTCAAAAAATATAACTCTTAAGAATTAACCTAAAAAATAATAAACCACCAAATCCTTAAACCCCATATAAAAACATTTTATTTTCGAATTACAAATCTAAAAAATACATTCCATATATCAGTATCCATTATCTTTTTTACATCAAATGAAGAAAATCAAATTTTGTATAATTTTGAACCCAAATTCAAAATGAGGGATCTTACAATGAGTAACGTTTAACATACTATATGCAATATCATAACCAAATCATGGAATAAATAGTATATAATAATTATATAAATAATAAAAATATTTTAATAATCAAATGAAACCGAGGAAATATTTTAATTATGCTAAAAAGTAAAAAACATTAATTGTAATTAATTATCTCATATTGATGGAATGCATAATTTCAGAGGATATATATATATGTGTGTGTGTTCTTGTTCTATTAAATGATTAATATACTGGTATTCTAGATTCTAATTCCATAAAAATATATTATCTTGAGACCATCCAATGAAAAAATGTGCAATCTACATCGATCCATGCCATCCAATAATTAGATGGATCTAAAGTGGATATTAATTTTTCATTTTAGATTCATATATATAATATATATATCATATATATTCATCAATTAGACCCTTATAGATAGCCATATTAAGAGGTTATGAAAAATGGAATATTTCATTTCATGGAGACTGTATTTCACACTTATGAAATATCCATGTTAAATAATTTTTATATGTTTATGAAAATAAAAAAATTAGGACAGTTAATTTAATATAAAAAATTCATGGAATACTAGTAAAAGTTATTTCATTATATTTTGAAGGTGACAAAGGTTTTTGAAAATGGTGGTTAAGAAAAAATGGTTATGAATAGGTAATACATACATGGAGATATATATTTTTCCCGTCAAAATCTACATGTAGATGGATTATTTAATCAAATTAATAAAGGGTAAATTTATATGAAAGTATGAGTGATTTCTCAGATAAATGAATTTTATTTTAATATGATGAAATTTTACCTTATGGTGCAACATAATGTGTTGGAAGGATCAAATCATATTAATATAAAGGGAAATAATTTAGAATTAACAATTTATATTATAAATAATTTATAGATAATTTTTTAGGATAAAATATTCCAAATAGGAAAAATAATTTAAGGGGAGGTTCTTTTTTGGTCGAGAATCACCTCAAAAATTCATTTTTGGACATTACATGAGACATTTCATATTAGTAAATATATTTTTTCCATTTTTTTCTTTTAGAGTGGTTTTTGAATTTTAACCATAGTAAAATATTTAAATGTAAAATATTTAAATTGAACTATTTAAATAAATACAATATTATAAATTTCAAATATTAAAATAATTTTATAAAAACATTCAAAATAGAATGAAACATTAATTGTAAAATAAATTAAAATTACTAGTTGAACAGATTTATTGAAAACAATGGTTTCATGTTTAAAACTAATTTATAAGCCATAATAATCCACATTACAAATTTTATAATTTAAATTATTTTAAGAAAAAAAATTTAAATTATTAAAATGGTGTGAAATAAAAAATTTACCACTAAAATACATAATTAAAATGGGTGATTAAAAATATGTTTTATAATCCATAAAATTTTAATTCTATGTAATTTGTTTAAACAACGATTTTTTAAATATTGATATATATATATATAACAAATAAATTCTATAAATTACTGTTCAAAAAGTTATTTCGTATTAGGAAATTATAGGCCTTACTTATATATATATAAAATTATTAAATTCAATATTTTGGAAAAAAAATAATGTTTTTTATTATACCTCTAAAAACATATTTCCAAAAAACCCCAAAAATTAATCTTATGATAATATTTGAAAAAATGAATTTTGTTTTGGTAACATTCAATTTAAAATATAACATTCAAATAAATTATTTTATAAAGGATCATTAGGGAATTCATTATGTAACACTTTTGGGATTTATTGTTTTCCTTATATAGAAGAATTTGTGAAATTATGTTCTCCCTAATTACATAATTTCAACCTAGAAATTGGGTATATGGAATCTAATAAAAAATTATGAGTATACTATCCCCATAGGTTTTTCATGGAACTATATTTCCTCCTCTTTTTTTTCTAACTTATCTAATGGAAATTCACAAACTGAGTTCTCTAATTTTGAAATAATTATTAAATAGAGTATTGAATATGGACCTTATTCTCATTATAAGGCATGTTACATAACATCATTGTTTCTTTATAAATGAATATATGTTTTTGATATGTAATTAATTTCCCCTGTAATAAATCATAGAAGATTTTAGTTACATTAAAATGTTCACTAACATATCCAATACGAATTATAGAGATCTAGTTATCTCTATAAATTAATTTGGTGAAATATACCTTGAGGAAAAACATCCACGTTTAACCAAATTATAAAATTCCTTCTTTGGAGGCCCCATTAAGAATACATTGTCCCAAATTTGAAATTCTATTTATTTCCTTTGATTATTAGTAAAAATATTTTTCGTACATTAAACATCCTTGATATGATTATGAATATCATTACTTTCTTAGTTGTGTGCAACACAAAATTCAGTCATTTCATCTTCCATTCTCTAACCTTTTCCCAATTATTTGCATTATGACTTGTATTCCCAAATAATTCCACATATTGTGCCATCTGGAATCCTGGATGAAAACTATTATTATATGTATATTACAATGGGTGTTGATGCTAGTCTCATGTTTTGATGACTTCTTGAGAACATGATCTCAAAATATCATTTAGTTTTTGAATGGTCTTTTTAGAGTGGCCTATAGCATGAGGATGATAGGTGATGCATAAATGTAACTTGGTGTTAAGATCCATTGTTCTCTCTTCCTAAAATTCATTATGAACTATGCGATATAATTAGATACCACTACTAACATTCCCCATGATGTATCAAGTTTTAATTGATATACACATCATGAAAATGAATATTTTTCTACATTTTAAACCACTACTAAATCATTAAATGGTTGTTTTGGAAAATTGTTGGGGGATAGTGGGGCCACACAACATTTTGATGATGTTTTCATAATGTAGCAACACATTATGAGGCTTTGTTTTATTAAATCCATATTTAAATATTTGAAAACATTTCTTAAATATTATGAAATGACTTTTTTATAATATTCATGTTTTTTGTAATATTCATGTTTTTTATTTTTTATTGTATGTTATATATATAATTGAATATTTATCTCATCATATAGAAATTGAACATATATATTTATAGGGTGGGATCTTAAAAAAATATTTATTGGTTATTCTATAATGACTTTACAACAATAAAAAGCTATTTTACTAGCGAGGAAACAAATATTAATGTACATATATATTTATTCATATTTATATTCAATATCCTATATATATAAATAAATACTAATAAAATTAAATAATAAATAATAATGAAAAAATTAAGTGTAATTAAATAATAAATAATAAAAATTACATAATAATAAATAAATAAATAGTAATTTAACAAAATAATTAAAAATTAAGAAATAACCCCTAATAATTAAATAAATACGTAATTATAAATAAAAAAATTTAAATTAATGATAAATTAATAGTATATTGATAATATATAATATATAATATATAATAACTAATAAATAATTGATAAATATATAATAAAAAATATATAATAAATAAAAAAATTGAATTTAATAAAAATAAATAATAAATAACATATAAATAATAAAATAATATTATATAATATATAATACATAATTCTTATTACCTAATATATATTATATATTATATATTAAATAAATATTAAAGATTAAAAATTAAATAAATTATAAATTATAAATTATAAATCAACATATATTAAAAAATTACAAATATATATTAAATTAATAATTAATAAATAATAATTAAAAAATATCTAAAAAATATTTAATAAATAAAAAATATACAAGCGTACATGAGAAAATAAAAATAAAAATATTTATATAATTTTTTTAAAGCTGCCAATGGAAATAGACAACTCGTACACTAAAGCTGCAAAATAAACTGGTAGGGGGACTCGATCGCGCGACCAGTGACCAAAACCCCTCCATCCCTACCACCCATGTTTCATGAGGGGGGGATTTAAATAAGAATATATATAAATTTTCATTTATTAAAAAATTAACCCACATTTAAAATCACATATAAGCATTATTATAATTATATATATATATAATTTAAAATAATAATGTATAAATATACACATATATATAATCAAATATAAATATAAAAACAATCAATCAAACATAAATATATATATATTCATATATTCACACACATTCCCTCATAATATAAACAAATACAGACAAAAAAATAAATATATATCTATTAATAATATATATAAATTCATATAAATATTAATATATTAATATTAATATAAATAAAATTAAATATCTATATATATTCCCACATGATATAAGTAAATGTAAATATTAATATAAATAAATATAAATATTTATATTTATCAACAAATATACATACATAATCATAAATATCTATAATTATATTTTATTATAAATTGATTTAGGAAAATACATATAAATTATAAATTAATACTGATAAATATATATATTGATTCATATATAAAAATGAAATAAATAATAATAAAAAATTATTTAAATAGGTAATAATCCTACAAAAATCAATTTTATATCAACCATAATTTAAACCCTTGGAATAATATCATGGACAACTAAAAAAATCCTTTCAGAACTATCATAAATGAAGCTGAAAATCCATCAAAAGATAAAAATATTGAGTTAAAAAATCAAAAAAATTGTTTTGAAGACCTTTTAAAAAATAATGTGAAATAATCAATGACTATTATTTAAACTAAATTATTAATTGTAATGATTTTTGTATGCTTCGATCTGATAAGTTATGGGGCCCAAATTGACACGATAATCAAAAGTTATGCATTCATTAAGTTTATATATGAATATTACTTTCTTTTTTAATATTAATATACTCTTTCATAAATATTTATTCCTATATTATTATATAAAATTTTAATTCATTTAATAATCATGGATTTTACTAGACCTGGATCATTAAATAATACCCCGATCAAAAGTTATGAATTTTTTTTTGTAAATCATTTTTTCAGGTTCAAGTACTATTAATTTTACTGTTAAAAAATTCTAAAACAATATTTTTTGTATAATTGATATGTTCAAATTAACACATAAAAATATGAAAATTATACATATTAAATATTAAAATACTATAAATAATAAATATAAAAAAAATTATAAATGATAAATAATAATAATAATTAATTTTTAAACATTAAATATTAAATTTTTATTCTTAACCTTTATCTTCATTTTTAATATTTATATTACTTTTTTAATAAAAATAATCTAAAGGATTGGGTTTTATGAAACAATTACCATCATAAAATTCAAAACAATTAGTGTCTGTTTTGAATAGTCATATGAAATAATTATATTCCTGAAGTGTATAGAGCCTCGAGATGTGCTCTAGGGATTGTTCTACCATTGTTTCTGTAAAATATGAATACTTGGTAAGGCAAAAAATGATGAACCACATTGTATCCTTCATCTATCGAGTCTTTGTAATACATTTCAAAAAGTAAATTTTAAAATCATCCCATTTCCATACAGGTAACAAAATATGCTTCATAAATCCTTTAAGATATTGTCTTCTAGCATTTACCAATTATAAAATTGAGAAACTAGGCTCATAGAATGATTTTTTTTACATCATACTATATTACCATGAATGTTCAGTTAATTCCATATACATAATTATAATAATATGGTGTGTACAGAAATATGAGCTTTGTGCTTCATCTAGTATATATCCCTTCATTTTTGGTGTGGATGTAACAAATAACATCATTACAACATTCGACACATTATCTTAATATATTTTAGCTTTTACTTTATCAGTATTCAAATTATTAATTGTTATTTGTATATCCATATCATTGTATTATTACTTCCCTATATTTTCTTGAACAATTTTATTATACATTAATTTGAAAATAATTATGTATCCCCTTGACTAAAATTTACATATCCATATTTACTCTCTCTATGAGTATATGATCTTTATTTGTCATCCACATGATTTAAACTAAACATTCCTTATTACACAATGCATTAAACACCATATTTTCCTTCTAAGAAAGGTAGTGTATTGGGAAATCATAGTCCATGAGGATCTCCAATAATATTTTTTACCTTATATTGGGCTCTTTGTGAGAGAAAATATACATAAGAAATTTTTAGACATTTTATATTCCATACAATTTTACATGGAGATAATTACAATATATCATAAATTAAAAGATTACTACACCTATGTAAAATAAAGGAGTTTGATAGTTATATCTAAGGATCAATAATTTTTATAACACATAACCAACCATTATATTGTTCTTCATAAGGATAGATATTAGTCCATTCCATGGTGCATCACAATATATTACAAATCATATTGTAGATTATGTTTCATTTAATAATAATACATTAATCACACTCAACATTATATCTTCATAACATTCATCACATTCGATGGACCATTTCAATTTGGACCATGTTACATTGTGGAATTATTAATGGGTTCATAAAAAGGGATAAATATTTAGTAATCCACTAATAGTAACCTACTAAAACAAGGAATCTTTGTATCTTGTTAATAATCATTAGTATAGTCCATTCATTACACTTATTTATCGTAGAATGATTAAAAAAATTACATCATTGTGGAATATATTTCCAAGAGATTAAATATCATTGGGAAAATATTGCACTTACTAAATTTAAAATATAATTCATTTTCTCAGTGGGTATTATGAATTATTCACATATGGTATCCATGTTATTCATATCATTCATAGTATATCATGATATCAAATATTTATATCACAGATAATATATAAATATAATTCATGAATATATTATTAAGTATAATAAAAAAATTCCATTAGTTAATCTAAGAGATATTACTATACAACCGTAATGTCCATATCAAATACCAAAAACTTTCTTCAGAATATCGTTAATCATTATATTGATCTGATGATAACTGTTGGGAATATTTACCTTGTAAAAATATTTTACACTATGAAGATTATAAAATAAGTACCCAATTCACGATATTGTTTACTTATTATATATGATAATGTAATTGATCCCTTTATAGTAAATTCATAATCTCATAGACCCATACTTATTCTTTACAGATAATATATTTTCTCCCTTTGGTGAAGTACCCACACATAGAAATTACTAGTCACAAAACTCCTAAAATTGATTCTATAGATCTACCAAATAAAATAATTATTTTCCGTAGGGGTTTCAGTATACAGATGTTTTATCAAGATTTATTTTAATGGAAAAATCAACATTATACTCTGTTAGATGACCAAGTATTATTTCTTTTAATACATCAACATACCATTATATAATGGTTACATATTATATACTATCTATTCTATTCGCATCTATATACAGTTTTTTATCTCCCTATTATCTCATAATTTAATTATGGTGATCTACATGAGGTTGTTCATCAAAACATCAGAAGTTTATGTCTCTCCCTTGTTAATAATGGATTCTATTTCGCCTATATAAATGGAAATATCTCTTTATCTCTTGAGAAAATTATTTATTTTATTATACATTTAGATTAAACAAAAAAATAAATAACAATAAATTGGCCATTGATATAAGAATCACATTTTCCCCCATGGAGTATTAATGAATCTTAATAGATACAGTTCAATAAACCATTGAATCAATATGAATTTAATTAGGCGTATTTACTAATAAAAAATTTCCTTGAGTGTTATGGGATGATTCAGTTCTCTCTGAAAAAATACATGATATATATCATTGAATAATAATAATAAAATATATCCTTTTATAATAGGGATTTTATTACCAATATACAATTTATCATTCTAATTGGAACATCAACGTCACCTATGTTAATAGCATAAAATCAAAGTTTCCCCCTCATCCACTTATTGAGTGAATTACCTAGATTTTTTTAATTGGTTTTTATCGTGACTACTCACTATAACACCATGAGTTTTTGTAACTTTTAAAAAAATTATAAATTTTATATCTTGTGTTATATGCAACACCAAGTATTAACAACCCATGAAAAATATTAATAATGTAATTTAAAAATCACTTTACCTACCTTGATTTAAAAAGGTGGGAAATTAAAGTTATTATTAAAATTTCATATAATAAATTTAATTTTTTAAAAAAACAATATTTTGAAAAATGTATTTAATGATATGTTACTTCATTATATGTTTAAAAAATAATATTTTCTCAAAAAAATATTTATTTCATTTTTGTGAAAAAATTATGTTAATTTACAAACCATTTAGTAGATGAATTTTAATAAAAAAACATCACCCAAGGATTTCCTAACATAATAATTAGTTTAGGGTTAAGTTTTTATAATATTTTAAAAATTAAAATCTTTCAATGAATAATGAAAAAAATATATTTTAAAAAAATTACATTTTAGTTTATTAATTTATTATCATATTATTTATGAAAATAAGTTTAATATTATAAATACTTCAAATATATATCTATTATTCCAATATATTCAATTGGAATCATTTTCTTATTGAAATTTGGTACATTTTTTTTAGAATTTAGAAAGTTTTCTCATTGTAAAATTTCTTTCTCTTCGTGTTTCTGGGTTAAATGTTATGTTACAATTATCTAATTCTTTTAATGTAATTTAAAAATATGAAATCCATAATTAATATCATAACAATTTATATTATATAATAAGTTCAAAATATTTATTTAACATTGTGAATATAAATAGAAGTAATAATTAATTACCCTGATTAAGGTAAAAATCGGTTTACTTTGCAGTTAAACTAAAAAGATTATAAATAAAATTATCTATAAACACAAGAAAATCACTTTTAAGGAAATATTTAACTTTATATCCCCATAGGACTAATAAAAATAAATTTTGGGACTTGTTAAAATATAATTAATTGTGTACACCTTCTTATTTTCAAAAACCACATGTGTCGCAGTCACCTCACATATCAAAGGCCACCATCTCCTCCCTAATTCACATAACCAAAACACATTTGATCAGATAGAACCTACCCAAATTGAATATTTAACAGCATACTCTCATAATATATTCATTAGATTGTCCAAAATCCCTTATTGGATGGATTACTTTGCAATCCCAAGCATGTTAACTAAATAATAGGTAACATTTATTAATGAAGGTTTTTTATTTATTCAACCACCAACTTTGATTCATATTTATTCGTACTAATACAATATTCTTAGAATATTCCATATAACTATATGTTTTAATGTTATGTGAATTATATAAATCCATATTCAATTATATAATATTGATAAGATGGCATCACATGACTATTCGGTGGACTACCACCTCACAAACCAATGTGACACGTTTTCTATCAATACCTCTCACAGTTTCATATAATGATGGATATACTTTGTAAATATGATATTATTACTGTAAATATAATAGTTTACATTTATTATCATATATAACATTTTTATATACATTTTATATATATTAGAATGATATTCATCATGTGTACGTTGGACTACAACCTCACGAAGCGATATAGTCCACCTTTTACCTTTTTATATGGAAGGAAATGAGTTGTAAAGTTAATGATTATATGTCATATGTATATATATTAAATTTTACAAATTAATATTAAATGAATCTTCGTGTTTTATTCGAAAAAAAAATGTTTTATTTTACCTTCTTTGTAAAAGGGATCATTTTTTACTTGAATAATATGAATGAAATTTCATAAAATCTGGACAACTATCTTATATTAATCAAACATTATATGTTTCAAGATTATTTTCATATAAATGTATTTATGATATATAATATTAATTTTTATGTTTAAAGAAAAAATTATTTAAAATGAAAGGAAATTTTCTTCATGAATCATTGGAGGTGATTTTTCTTTCTAAATTGCATCACAATTATGATAAAATACTTCGATGATACAAACTATTTACAGAGGATATTATCTAATGATACAATTTTTATTATATATAAGAGAGTTTATGTTTATGATGAAAGGATTTTTATGAATCCTATTTCACCTCCATGGTTTCTACCATGATAAAATTATTATTGAACACATTTTCATTTCAATGAATTATACTTTTATAAAAATGATTATATTATTATGAAACTTGTTCTTTTCTATATGTTCCATTATATTTAATTTTTATGGATACCTATTTGTTTAATGGTTTTTGATATGATTGACGTCTTTTGATATTAAATAACACATATGTTTGATTTTCCTTATATAATGGGTGGGACCTATGTCTCTCACTAATGAATTGGGTAAAGATTGATATCTCATTAGATAAATAGTAATGGAATGGGGAGTAAACCCAATTCAGTATGGGTCTCTATCAACTATGACAGTCATATGAGTATTGCCTAATTTGTAAAATAGTTTGGGGAGTAAATATCTTCCACTATGTTAATCATGGTAATGAGACATGATCGAAAAAAATTGTTTTTAATTAATATTTGTATAAAAGGGTTCTATATATTATTCAACTATTGTTATCTGATGTCTGATATTATTTGATTAAATTCTAATTAATGTCCTATGACTTAAAACTCTTTAATTTTTGACCTATGTATATGATATTCAATATGCATGTTATGGTGTTCATATGTTATTTTCATGTTCTCATACCCTACTAATCAAGTTTGGTTCATGTATCCCCATTATTTAGACTTAATAAGCATTTTTTTCATCCACTTTTTATGTATATTTTTATATTGTTTTGATATAATTTATTTGGTGTGGGATTTCTATGAAGGGTGGCAATTAATAATTCCATAGTAGGATATGACACAGTTCACAGATGAAAATGTTATTAATTTTTCCATGTTTCAAAATGCACAATGCCATTATGAACATCAGGGTTGTGTTTATATAATTTATTGAATGATCATAAAAAATGATTTAATATTTATGTACATGAATCCTAGGTCTCTGTATTTTTTATCAGATAATATTTTTAGTTGACCATTGGAATCAGCAATTATAATGAATTTTTTCAGATCATATAAGATATGTGTATGTATATGGTAACCACCAAATGTTTTTTAAGTAATATATTAGGTTGTTTACCTTGTAATAGATCATTTTTTGGAAACAACATGTTGATGTGGTTGGGTAATAGATACACCAATGGGAAATAACTCTAAAAATGGTGTGTCAATTTTGACTCTAGCATGACATAGTACACAATAATTGGTTTTACTACACACCTAGTTTGACACTCATGGTGGATATGAATTTAATAAATCACTCTTTCATTATAAAACAATTTAATGATTTGAAAAAATAATTATCCTGGATTACCTAGGATAAACCTAAGGTGTAGATGATGAAATTTTATTTATAATCATTTCTGTATCCAATTTTTTTATTAATATATTGTTTTCCGCTATGATTCATGTTTCTCACACTATGAGTTTTTGTTTTAAAATATGGGTATAACCCAAATAACTCATGTTAATGATGAATATGACGGATAATGAATAGATTTTACTCATCTAAAACTGAATTTTATGCTATTTTTAATGAAAATTATCATTGTTATGATGGAACTAAATTTTCAAGATAAGAATCATAATAGAGATAAAATGGATTAAATTATAGAATAATATTCCATTGAGTCCTTTATGAGTCAATATCAACCATCTTTTAGGGGGTATTTTGATCTGCTAGTTTTTGTGAAATGGATCAACACCTATAGAATGATATTTTCCATCCTCTACTATTTGGAGCATGTGAAATAAATTTTTTCCTCTAAATTCTAATGGTGAAGTGGAATAATGGTGGAAATTTATCAAGAATATTAGGAAAATAGTTGAAATTAACATCATTGAATGGGATCAGTCAGTGTAATTATTTTACAATACATACTTTCTTATATTAATTTTATAAATATAGATAAAGAGTAACTTGAACTAATTAAAATGGATGATGAATATGATGAAACGTATGAATAATCCTTTTATATACATGGGAGGTACACATAGGGAATTATCAAAAAACTTAAATGTGTGATTGATTTATTCTTAAATGGCATAAAACAATGTCTAAAAATGGGCTTGTTGATAATATAATTTAGTAGACGTGAAGAGATTCTTCAATGTGCTATCATGGAGTAAATAGATGTGAGAGATACATATCATTCCCATTAGTTTGATATGAAGGGAATGATAGAATCTAATATAAAATATAAAATGTTAGTAGAGGTGTAGATAAGATTTTATTCAATCTCAATTTATGGGTTGAAATATAGTGAATATTATCATGACTGGATTAGTAAATATTTTTAGTGTATGGAGAAAGGTCATCAGGCATTAAACTACATACATAATAGTTAAAAAGATAGATAATAATGACAATAGAGAGAAATATCCATAGAATGCTCCACCCAAACTCAAATGTTTCAAATTAAATGATTATTTTATGTATACTAACTAGTTCCCACATATGATGGTTAATGATTATGATTGATATCAGGAATCAATAAATCAGTGGTACAATATGAAATCTTATAAATTAATTACATTTGATGAGGTGTTACATAATGACATGGAAAATGGTATAGATACAATCCACTGTATGACTACTTATGTCCTAATTGATTCAAGATCAACCCATTCAATAACATCTACTGAATTTTATAAGGGTGAAATAATTAACAAAATTAATAGATGTAGAATAATTAATGAAAACACATAATTGTTTGATGATCACATATCAAGAATATGATTATACTATAGTTAAATTTTATGGTAATATACATACTACCATTATTTTAATTACTCCTCTTATTGAATATTATGTTATCACAAGAATATTGTGAAATTATCTAGAAAAAAACTCAATAATTTCCTTGTAAGTTAATTCATTTTTGTAAAACATAGAAACCCCTATTATCATTTTAAGTATAAGGATAAACATAAACATACTATGTAATTAATGTCTATTATATTGTTTTATATTCCTACTAAAGAGTGGTATTTCCATTAAATATTAGGGATGAAATTTTAAATTGATGATATGAATATTGTGTAGTAGTTTATTTATGTCTTTCCAAACTATTTTATGAGACTTCTACCAATATGTAAGGTTGAGAGCACAATAGAACTCATATTTGGTGCCACATCCTTTTTATGGACATTATATTGAATTTTCCTATTTGAGATGCATGAATTGGAGTATCAACTCCATGAGAATCATGAATAGGGATTGATTCAGCCAATTTTTCACCATGGGGAGAAAAATTTACCTTTTAAAAAAATTATTAAGAATAAATGAAACATTTATTTGGTTATAGGGATTTAAAGAATATCAAAATTAATAACACATATACTCTATCCCATATTGATGAGTTTTTTCATTTTAGTTGAGTTGAATACATTTATAAGATTTACATTTATTATTTATAACATAAATTTATGGTTAATAATAAAGATATAGTCATGAAATAATTTTATACAAGAGTTGGACACTATAGATATATAGTTATGTCATTCAGTCTTATTAACTCTATTACTATCAATATTGATTAAATTAATAGATTGTTTATAGATAAACATGATCATATTGTGGATGTATTTATAAAAAAAATTATTATATATTAAATTATTAAGGTAGACCATGAATATCATTTGAATATTGTGTTAATGAGCATCAGAAAATACAAATTGTAAAAAAAATAAATTGTTGAATTTTGGCTATAAAATTTTTCGTTATTGGGTCTTATTGTCTCAAATACAGTTTATATTGAATCTTTTTTTCATAACAATTATGGTGACTAAGAATCAATTTTTCATTTGATTTGTTTTATATATACAATAGGTTGTGAAAATTGTCTCATGACTTTTAAATCCACAAATAATGCTAACTCAAAATGTAATCATATTTCCTAGGAATGAATAGTGCGAGGAAAATTTATTGGAACTATAGAGAATATTAGTCATCTAACATGTACTTAAATTAAATTATATTGGATAAGGATTATTAATCTATTGTGATGAAAACATGATAGAACATGAATGTGTTCTTATGTTGAATGAAATGGTTATATCTTAGGTCTTGTGAAAATTTCACACTCATGGGAAAAATTACCCCACTCATGATTTATAGTTAGCCATTATAATAATTTCGTTAAATATATGGTGGAATTAAATTTTTAGGGGAAAATTATAATTATATATATATATCAATCAGAAAATTAAAATGTATATACCCATATACACATGTTGAAAACATGCCATAGAAGATGATCAGATATGATTAACGATTATGAAAATTCAATACATTACAAAAATGGGGATGTGAACATGGTGAATGATGATTTGAGACAAAATCATAATTCTATATAATCCTTAATGAGGAGAAAAAAAATATCTAATTATTCAATAATTTCAACTGATGGATATGGAAATTATAATGTAATGGGAGAAATATTTTCTTCAACAATTAAATGTCCATCCATCTATCAATGTAATTATTAAAAATGAATTGAACGAATATGAATAAATACAAAATAAAACTAAGAATGTTCCTTATTTTACCCATGATCATTATTTAATTATAATATTAACAAATCATGTAAGTGGTACATCCGTACTAGAGTAGAAGAATATTTTATTAGAGTAAGATAAATGGTCATCATTTTCAATTCATACAATAAACACTATAATGCATTGAGATTTGAAAGAGTATTTATGTGTGGATTCAATAAGGATATATGTCATAGAGACGGTATCTCATTGCATGTTATCCTGTCAATCTATGTCTATGAGATATAAGTCTTATAGAATCTTATATCGATTACCCATGCCAGAATGGAAAAGGGAAAACAACACCATTGATTTTTTCATCAAAATCCCAAAAAATAATAATGAGAATGATGCTATATGGTTCAGTGTTGATCACCACTGAAATTAGTAACACCTCATATTGGACAGATAATATTTTTCTTTAGATCAATGTTGTTTGATATACATTAAAATATTTTTATGGTTCCATGTTGTACCACATTCAAATGTTTCTGAATTGGATCTATGATTTACCATGATGTTTTGGTGATGTATTCGGTATGTTACAGAAACAAAGATGAGTTTTAACAAATTTTATCATTATAGATAGATGTTAAATATAAGAGAATAAAACAAACCCTATAGGATATTTTGAGATCATATACTATGGATGTTAATGTTTTTTGGGTTGACCACCTTCCATTATTGTTTTTCCAAAAAAACATATTTCACATGAGTTATCTGATACATCCTTATGATTCCCTCTTTAGAGTGATGATTAGAGCTCAATAGTGATGAAATGTAGTAGAACAAAATGTTATTGTGACCTGATATAGATGAATAATTTTTATTCATCTTAGATTCATTCATCATTACACAAGGGTTGAACACAGTCAAATGAAACATTATGATGATAATCACTTGTGTGAACAAGAATTTAAAATTACTGATAAGGAGTTTCTAGGAATTTATATATTCAATAAGTCTATTATATTTTGGAATAATGTAAAACTACTTCATATTTAAATCATTCCCATATATAATATTTATTTTTTCAGGATGGTTTCCTATAAATACTAAATTCCACCAAAAATATTTCAAGTCCCCAGTGTATTCACTATATCTATCTCGAGGAAGTACCTACCTAAATTATCAAATGTACTAATCCCATAGGACTTTTTCTGGATCAAGATATTTCTTATTAAGAAAAAATAATTTATATTATTTAAAATACATATAACTATCAATGAAACATGACCACACAATAGGTAAATGTTATTTAGTGAATTAACTTATTTTGGAACACTGTATGGGAACCAAGGGATGGAATGAGGCAGAGTATACACATTTTTTGTGATAATTTATTATAATATTAATCAATAAATTAATTTTAAGGGGGGTTATAATGAAACAAACATTTATTTTAATAAATTATATCCAATAAATTTAATTTCTATGACAGAATTCATAACACACAACACTCGGATTTAACAAATCCCCATTATCTATTACAACTACATATAAGCACAATATTAATTACATGTCCTTTTCATATAGAGGAATAAAAAGGAATAATAATATTTTGAATAGAATTTACTATTGTTTTATATGAATAACACATTTTGATAAAAAATTATTATTTTTTGTAATGTCTATATATTTTTCAAAAATAATAATTTATCAATAAATATATTTTATGATCAATAATAAAATTATCTTTTCAATTTTTTGGAAATTATTGTTATAACCTAAACAAAATTTTGTTAATTTAGTTTATAAAAATAATTTTTGGGTAATTTTTATTTTTTTTGTAAAAGGATTCACTTTTCAAGGAATAGTGAAAAATACATTTTTATTAAAAACATCAATATTTATAACAAATTTATAAGATTATATTGTTAAGTAATTTTAAAAGTAATATTATATATATATTATAAATATTAATCCAATATTGTAAATTTAAATAATTTATATATTTATTTTTTTTGTAAATTGTTTCAATTTATTTGAACACATTATTTTGGAAAGCTACTTTCTCAACGTATATGCAAGTTTCATTTTAAGTTATATTTTTCAACCTCTATGAAATAATTTTTGAAAAACTGATTCCATATTTTGAATTATTCTTATTTATATTATATAATTATCAAAATATAATTTTTTAACCATTTTAAATAGTAATTGAAATAAATATTATTACTGCAGTTAGGGTGAATGTGTTATTACTAAGGGTGAACATATTTATATAATATGTAAAATTACCTTGAAATTTTATCAACATTAATTTTATGCTTATAATTTTACATTATTTCCTATAATGATAGATTATTATCTATTATTGATCCTTTTGGCATGAGAAAAATCTCGGTAAACCTTTTTCCGACAAAAAATTACTAGTCTGTCGCTTAGCTTGCTTATAAAAGGCCACCCAATCTCCTCTATTATTCAAAAATTAAAAACCCAATGGTCTAGAAAATACATACCCATAAAAATTCCATACTCTCATAATCCATTATAAGTGACCTTTTATTGTTAATAAATCTATTATACATATGTGTTTGGTGAAAACATAGGTATGTTTCCTAGAGAAGTTATAGTATTCTTCAACGTGCATTTTTTATCTCATTCTTTCATTGACATACTATGATTATCATTAAAACAACTTGATATAATAACATATTTATCATAAATATGATTACAAATTTAATATATTTTCATTATGAACATTAATCTCCTATACTCTAAAATGAGATATGATAACCTCAATCATGTGTGTTGTAGTCTATTGCCTCACAAACCGATGTGACAGTTCTTCCATCAACACCTGTCACAGTTAGTTTTGATGATTAATATATTATGTATACATATATATATATATTATATTTTTAACAAAAATATACTTATATAATAATTTTAACATATACTTATTTTTTATCACTTCCATATATAATATAACATTGTTGGTCATCAATACGGGGGACAACCACTTCATGAAGCGATTTGATTTTCTATCAAATATTTTTTTTAAAGATGATAAAAATTGATAATTTAGTTGAATATATGTTTTATAAATGAAATATATATGATTATATAATTTTAATATAATATTTACATTTATTTTTCATCGTCCATCAAGGAAATCCAAATATTGTCCATACATATGTACGACCTACAGTCTCCATGAATTGTGTATTTCATTTTATGCCACAAATTTTTATAGAATACTACTAATAAATATATTTGGAATATATATGATATTATTTAATATATGAAATTATTCAGATGATTTACGAATTTTATAAGTAATATGAATAATTAATAACAAATAAACACCTACAAAAAACAAATAAATTATTAGAGAAACATGTCTACAAAATGAAATTTTTAATAAATGTGTAATAAAAGAACACTTTTAATTCATATAAGGTATGATATATATATTTATGGTTCTAAAATAAATTAATAATGAAAATATTTTTATTTTAAATGATAGATTATTGTATATGAATGTTTTTTGAGACTTCATGTACTATATTTTTTCTCAATTTCCTATCTATGAAATATATGATACGTTATGCATGTATCTTATTTTATGAGGTTTATATAGAGCCTATTTTACATATGATATTATGAATATAATTATTTTCATGATATATGATGTTTAATTTAATTATAATTTGTAATTATTATTAAAAATATTCCATAGGGGTAATAATTTTATATTATAATTCCATTGATAATCAGGATTGTTTATGAATATTGATCTAATAAAACTATTTAATTTTCATATCAGTTATTTATTTCATAAGAATACATGAATTCCCAATATTCTTATATATTTATATAATTAATATTATATGATTTTTTTTGATAAATCGTCATTATTCTTCTCTTTTGGTGAAACACAATTTTCTTCCAAAACCATGTTTTCTAAATAAAATTTTAAAATATTTTAGTCATTATCAAACATAATTATTAAAATCATTTTACCCATGTTTTAAATTTTAATTTTTTTTACACAATATCCATGTCATTTTTCAAATATGGGATCATTTGGAATTTATCAACAATGTTACAAGAAGTTTTTTTTCCATTTATGTAATGACTAGAATTCCTTGATGACATAAAAATTATTAAATTTAAGGATTATTATATATATTTTAAATATAATTTTAAATCAATTGGATTCCCACAATATTTAATGATTTTTTTGTAAATATATTATATTAAAATAAATAATATTTTATTCAAGAAACGTTCCATGATATTTTTCATTCCAAATAATTTTCCATCTAAGGTAAAATCCATTGTTGTTACATAATATTTACAAGGGATATGATCCAATGATAACATATTTATTATTTATTTTGATTTTTAATATTTATTATGAATATATGTTCATGAAATATGTTTAACTTCCATAGGTTTCAACATTATAAAATGCTTTTGAAACAAACTTTTTTTACACAGGCTATTATTTGATGAAGTGGTGAAGTGATTGTGTAACAATTTTCAATTACAATGTTTATGATATGATATATTTTTATGAAACCCATTTCGTGTCATGAGTTATAAAATGATGAATTGTTTTGGATCTTCTGCCACTAATTTTAATGAGTTACATTATATGAAATAGTCAAAACTATATATCACTGCAATGAATTTGGAAAATATTGATATCTAATTATATAACAAGGTAGTGAATTGTGAGTGAACCATGATCAGTAATGGAATATAGGGATGGTTTTTTGGTGTGAACTCAATAAACAATGATTGTATTGACAATGAACCTTGATATACTAAGAAAAGTATTTTCTATTCTTATTTTTATAAAATAATTACATGACTTATGACATCGTTATGTTTTGCAAGATCATGTTTTTTGATTCCCCTATGTTTAATGTATTCTGAAAAATAATTCATTTTTTTGTGACTGGGTATTACGATCTTTAATATCATTTGTTTGGTTTTCAAATTTTATTAACTTGTTCTCATATACTTTTAATAAATATATTTTTATTTATATATATCGTTTAGCGTTACATGTTATTTGATCTCACATATTTAAATGTTCATTCTTTCATGGATATAATGAAATTTATTATGAATGATTTGCCTAAAAGTGTGTTATTTATGAATAAGGTAGAGGGAGATGATTTAGTTCACCTATAAATCAAATAATTCTGATTCCATCATTTCAATGTAACTATATCAATATTATTTTCATTTTTTTTAATTTGATAGTTGTAAATAAAAAATTGTTTTTTCCTTGTTATGAGGATAGTGGGTTATTATAATCACCATATAGATAACACATTCAGTGTCACCAACTTTTTATTTCTTTTTGGTTTCATGAGTTTGATGTCCCATTTCCATGAACATGAAATAAATATGTATTCCATTCAATAATTATATTATTGATAATTTAAATTGTAATCAAATGTGGGAAATTGGACTCTTTCATTCTTTCCCATTAACATAATTTTCATTTTCTTCTCATAATTCCATTTCTTCTCATTATTTCCATTGAATATATAAGTTTTAATGAAATCCTTTTCTATATCACTGTAACTTGATACTACAACCTAATATATAAAAATTTCTAGGAGGGTAATTGCATTCTATGGTTTACCATTATCCCACTGATGAAATGACCAATCATACAATTTGTTCTACAAATATAGTTTTAAAATATCAAGCTAAAAACATATAGATTTCCTTTTAATCTATAATATTTTCCTCCTCATTCATTCTATGTTTATGAAATTTATTTTCCTTTTTATCCCAAATATAAGTGTAATGTATTTTTCATTGAACATGTTCTTACAATTTATCCAACACAAGGGCCACATCTATATGTCAATTTTTTTATAAATAAGGATCCCCAATTTATTGATATATCAGATGAGATGATATATAACCATAACCACATTTTCTATTTCACTAATTCCCAAAACACAAAATAATATTAATTGGGAGTTGATACGTGTCTAAAATACTAATGGATTAGTAGTTTTATTAAATATGGCTGTTGTATTTTCATAATGTTTCCAAAAATAGTTAGAGTATATTTTGTATTATCGGGTTTCTCTTTATGGGTGTAGTTATTTTTCATGACATGTGTGAACATACCTAATATTGTTTTGATTATATTTTCTCCAACCCTAGACTCATTTTGTTTCTTATAATGAACACACATAAATTGACAATAGGTGTTGATATGGTTCACAATACTTCATTTTATTGATTACTCTATTCAATGAAATAAATTTAAATAGTTTATTTTAATGAATTATAAATAAAATTACTATTATGGTTTTTTAGATAAAATATTTTAAATCATAATGGGTTTATATAATAACTTTTGGTATCAAGATAGTTTCTCTAATAATATTCCCTTTTATTTCCATTAATCTAACTCAAAAAATGAAACAACCTGAAATATAGAAATAATGAGATGGTAGTTATATTATATTATTTTTAATGAATATAGAAATTACAAAAGGATTGAACAATATAGTTACCTATGACGAATTTATTCTTTCATATATTTAACATTATATATCGGAAAATAAATTACAACATAAAAATACAACTGAATATTATTATAGATTCTATCATATCATTCAAAACATAATATTGTTCTCTTTTATGTTTCCTATGAAAATTAAAAAAAATGTATGGTGATCTTATATGCTCTGTATTTAGTAATAAAAATTGGAAACTATAATAATAACTCTATTATGGTCCATAATTTCAAATTATAGATTTCACATATTACAAGATGAATATACATTATATAACCTAATCATCCATTCCATAATCCAATATCTATAGTGTCTTCGAAAACATGAATAAATAAACAATTGGTTCCTAAGTGTGATACATAATCTTTCACTATGTCCTCTTTAAATATCACCCTTATTTGAAATATAATACATCATACCTTTTTATATAAACTTATAATATGAAACGTAAAACAGATTTATCTTAAATGATGTGTAATGGTAACCAAGGGAGATATCAAGGATCCCATAAACATAACCTGAGAATAATGTATGTGAAATAATAATAACATATCAATACCATATCTAATATATCAAATAAAAAAATATTTAGTAATTTCCTAAATCATTGAATTTCATATGACATTACTTACAATGGAATCAATTATGATGATGAATGTGAGAATAAAAAAGTGAAAACTATATGGAAAACCATAGGTTATAACATTTTAAACATGTATAAATAGAATGTATTTTACATATTAAGTTATGGTTATATCATCAAGCCCCATCCAAAACATATCTTCATGAAAACCATGTCCATTAAATATCATATGGTCAAAAATTATGTTTCAATAAATAAAATAAGGAAAACAAAACTATTCACATTCCTAAGCATATAGACATGAAAAAGGTCCACACATTAAATTGGAAACCTGAAATCTGATTCATGCAAAAATATTGAATCCTCAGTTATCCAAATTTACGAAATTAACATGGATGTATTTGATTGACCCAAACATCCAATAATCATAATCATTTGAACTAAATTTTATAAAGCATTAACTATGATCATAACTCATAGAAAAGGTATTAGTTTAATAAAAATTTGATAAAATCAACTTATAATAATGACCCATGAATGAAAAATGAGTTAAATATAACATCTCATCTTAAAAATCATAATAATAAACCATCAAGATAAATAATAAGGATTGTCCAATTGGATAATATCCAAAAAATATATATATATAATACCAAACATTTTTTTTCATTATGAATATAAATACCATTGAATGGACATTTTAAAATTCTAAACAAAAATAACATTTCCAAATATTCAATTTCATTTGAAAATAATATAAATTATCGTATAATATGGAAAAACATGTTAATTTAATATAACCATGATTAAATTTAATGAAATATTCAAATAATTTTCTTTTTATGAGGGTGAGAATTTTTTTTCATTAAGTACATGTTAAAATTGATATTCATTTCTGATTTTGAATAAAATTTAAAAGTACCACATTCAAAATATTACTTCTATAATCCATTAAATATGATTTTAAGAAGTAAATAATTGTTAAAAATAGCATTAAATAATTACTATATATTATTAGAAACATTATTTTAAACATTTATTAAATCATGGATATGGAAGGGGATGGATTTTCATTTTATGAGTGAAATAAATTGTTATTACATTAAAATATATCATCAAGATTCATTAGTATTAAATAAAGTAAAATTTATGGAAAAAATGTATTATATCGAAAAAACATTAGGATAGAAGACAAATGGTTTTTTATTTGTGGATCATAAAATTTATACATTTGAAATTTAATTACAAATCAAAGCAGTAAGCATGGGGATTGTAACATAAAACCATTACTAAATTGATTTTTATTTAATAAAAGGTCCAATGAAAAAAACTTAATTTAATACTTATATCTAATTGTTTTTTATTACAAATACCACTATACACATTCTTCAAATGTATATACACCACATGAAATTTTTGGTGTATATGGAAAGTGTCCAACAAAAAAATGATAGTGGAAATCCATCACAATGATTATTGATTTTCTTCATATATTATTGAACCTTCAATATAATAAATATAGGATTATTATAAATTTATTTTAGAACCATTATTATATACATTAAACTATATATTATTTAGATATAACATTTTACCACATATTTATTATCAATTCCTTGTTAAAATCAAATTTTAGGTAAAAAATATTTCATTTTTCATGATTTTTTTTGGGTTCACAGGAATTGTAATTGTACAATAATAAACATCAAATAATTATATCAATTAAAATTAAGAAAAAAATTTAATAAATAATAATTGAAAATTCATTTAATTTAATCCCTACAAACTATAGATAATGATTTAACGACCCTATTATTCCAGTTGGTAGGCTATTGGTACGAATGAATATTGACTAGATTTTAACAATGGATGAAATGATTGAAGAATTAATAATTTAAAACCATGGTATAATATATTTAATTTTATATATATCATATATATTCATTAATTCACTCATTATTACCATCTGTGATAGAAAAAGGAACCATGAATCACAATGCATTATAGGGACGGTAGTATAAACAAACGCTTATGTGGAGTTATAATTTTTCAACAGATTGGAATCATATAAGATAAATGAGATATTTTAATTATATAAGAATAATTATTTCATAAATATAAAATGTATACATTAAATCCATTATTATCTCTATCTATGATGGATTATGATGAAAACAAATTACCTCGGTCCGTGTTGGGGTAGTCCACTGAACAAATGATTGAAAATTTTGTTTCCATTTTGATGATGGAGGATATGGATATTAGTTATACAAGTAATAAATATATAATAAAATTCGATATATTTATTTAATTATATCATAATTTCTTTAGATTATTTTCTAGATGTGGAAGAGGAATTAATACCAAATTGATGGGAAAACAGAAATACCTCTTCTTCTGAAAACCTCATTAAGTATTAGGAAAAATACTTAATAAGAGGGATTAATAATCCTACTAAGACATCTAGATTGGTGTAGGGATTTAATTAATATATATTAATAGTAATTTTCTGTTAAATAAGGCTTTTTATGTGTCAATATGATAAGTGTGGTGGGCCCTTTTATAATTGTGGGATAAGACGGACTTAGAATTTGTCAAAAAAATAAGTATACACATGTCTAATATCTTTAATAAGACTCATAAATGGCTAATATTAAATCATTACAAGATATTAGTTAATTATATTTTCATAAAATAGGATTTGGTACTTCTATTTAATTTAAAAAAAATAGTTTAAACATTGGTACAACCTTTTTAACCTGACCTGTGATAACTAATTTTTAATGTTTTTAATTTTAATTATGACTAAATAATATTACAACATTTTATATAATAATAATTTTTATTTATGAGAATATAAAATCCATATTTAAATATTAAATTCCATGAACATGATTAATTTACTTAAAAATGAATCCAATAGACATGATTTAAAAGAAGGGTTTAAATGTGAAAAATTCCATTTGTTTAAAATGAATCTAACACAAAATATGACAAAATGGTTTTAATTATCAAGATTGATAATATTTAAAATACATTAATAATATTAAATTTAATATATTTTAGTAAAACATTTTACATTTTAAATTATTTAATTAAAACATTGTTTTTAACAAAAACCATAATTTTTCACTATTCATTGAAATCTGAAACTTTTTAGGAAATTACCAGAAATTCATGCTATGATAATTTTACCCAAAGAGCCAAAACAGGTCACTAATTGTTTGAAAAATAATCTATACTTGTGAAAAAAATTAAATATTATAACATTGTCATGAAAAGAAAATCATTTTTAGATAAAATGTATTTTCAATTAATCTGGAGACTTTATGAAACATTGTGTACTTAGTTATCAATATATTTTATTGTTTTTCAAAATAATAATATAAATTATTAAAATATTCATTATCATTTTCATACCAAAATTATTTAATGATGTTATATATTTTTCATGTTTAAATAATTATATTAATTCTATATTGTGGTTTATTAAAACTGTGTTTCTTGTTTTAGAAGAAATCAAAGAAATTAAGTATATTGGGAAGTAAAAAAATATTTCATAAAATCTAGAGTTGTAACATTATAACCACAGTAAAATGTTATTATCCATTGAAATATTTCACTCATATTCAATCAAATGTGGATACTTATACCTTGTCTTATCCTCATGTCCCATATAGCTTCTTTGTGTTGGTGTTTTTTCAAAAAACATTTTCATAGTGGGTGGTCTTCTTCTTATAGAACATTAAATCTGTGATACATTATCTCCATCAGTATTCCTCATAATAATGATCATATTCTAGTGGCATAAACTCTAACATTATTACATTGTAATGTGAATGAAAGTACTTCATCAATAGAGACACAAGAAACATATAATGAATATGAGAGAGGATGAGTGGGGGAACAAAGAGATATTTTACCATATCAATATGATAATGAGTAATTCATAAGAAAAGATACATATGGCTCAAAATTATTTTCTCCCATATCTCATTAACTTTTTTCAAATTGAAATTCATGAATCACATTCCCATTGACATCAAATTCAAAATCACCATATCAATTTCTATCATAATATTTATGTTGACTCTATTCATTATTCATGTACTATGGAATTGAATTAACATTCACATTTATTTCCTCTATATACCCATGTCCTAATTAAATTATTTCTCCATCTTCAACCTAACATGCTGATGTTATACATTTCACTTCATATAGATCCTCATAAGGATCAATCTGAATTCTCGAGTGAATGTCATTATTGTATGAAAAAAAGGTAGTGGGGGTAATAATAACTACATCATTGGTAATCCTTACACCTATATCTCATATATTCACAAGGGTTTATAAGTTCCTATTATAATGATAAACTATTTCAGGATGATGATAATTTTTTAATGGAAACTTTGTATGCAAATACTGCAAACAACTTTTCCAAATCATCTTGGTAAACATCATATCTCAATCAGATACAATAAAATGTAGAAATTAAATTAGGATTAGATCATCCTAAGGAAATATAATAGAAAAATTATCTTTAAATAAAATCTCCCTAATATTGATGAAGTGTGTTGATTCATAATCTGATTGAATGTAACCCATAAAGCAATACCCCATTTAGACGTTTTTGGGTGTAAGATAAAATAATCCATGGTGTTACTTTCCAATTTAATTCATGGTAAAACTAATGGGTGTAACATCTTTTTATAATATTTTCTCCCAGAATTAACTAATTTACATAACAAGAAATGAGATATCAAATCTACAATAACCCTATTCTTGTTGTCCCACTAACAATACTATTTATATTATCTAAGCACCATTGTACGTATAATATGATTATATAATGAAAAAACTAATAGATTACAGTAATAGATATTTATTAATATCTATTATGGATAGAATAAATAAAAAATTCTTGAAAATTATCATTCCACCATAGTAAAATGTTAATATCAGGAACATTTCTCAAATTCATATGTATCTCTATATCTTTCTTCCATTCCTCTACAATATCCACTTGTATGGATGGTTGAACCCTCATATAATAATGATTAAATTTCTCCCATTCTTTAAGGATTTCCATTTATATACTTGTCAAATTATTAAATATTTTATTTTTTATACTCATCATTGATATGATACTGTGATCCCTTTGAATGATATAATTGACAACTTGGTTTTATATTCTAGTGTGGTAATTTAATGACAATTCATAATAAATAACCAGCTCCAAACATCTTCTTAGGTTCATTTTAAAAACATTCTATCTGAATATATAATTTATAATTTTATGATATATATATATATATATATATATCATTTTTCCTCATAACTATAATTACAAATAATCAATAATGTAAAAATTAAAATATCTAACTCAAAATAATGATTTGGATAATTTTTGACATGTTGACCTCACCTGTTTTGATAATCCCAATCTTGTATTCATATGTTTGTCCAATCCCAATTATGCATTCATATATTATGATATTCACAATTACTGTTGATCTACACTTTAACTCTTTCAAATCGATGATCATGTTAATAATAATGTTAAAATAATTTCATATTTATGTTAATCTCGATTATCCATGTTTATATAAGTTTTGAAATGATTCTAAGTGAATTAGATGTGTTTTGTATAAGACAGTCAAGTGTATCACTGACCTGCACAGAGCTACCGATGCACAGAGCTACCGATGCACAGAGCTACCGATGCACAGAGCTACCGATGCACAGAGGTACCGATGCACAGAGCTACCGATGCACAGAGCTACCGATGCACAGAGCTACCGATGCACAGAGCTACCGATGCACAGAGAAACCGATGCACAGAGCTACCGATGCATAGAGCTACCGATGGAACTAAGTTTATCGAGCTACCGATAAGTGCTACCGATAAGAGCTTTCGATAAGAGCTACCGATAAGAGCCACCGACAAGAGTTTGAAGAGCTACCGATGGAAGATCCTGCACGGAGTCAACCGTACAAGTCTACAAACAAACGGCTACCTATAATGAACTGTGGAGTCAAATCCTATATCCTCGACCCTATTTGTTTATTACACTAATGTCTACATTTGTAACTTTTGATGCATTCAATGTTATTAAATGATTTATGTTTCCATTTCATGAAACCATACCAACTACGATTTAAAAGTATAATCATTCCTTCTTCTCATTATAAAAAAGGAATACAAGACAACATGTACAAGAGAGAAAATTAAGACAAGAGACTTAAAGAGATTGAACACACGGGAACACACTGGCGATCAAGCTCAAAACGTGCCAAGAAGAACTAGAGAACATGCACTCACAAGACTACTACTACTACTAGACTCCAGAACACAGAGCATACATCGAGCAATATATGCTAAAGAAGAACTACATAGAACACTTCATTTTCTGAGCCGATAACCAAGCTGAACCTAAAAGCACTGAGAGAAGAAACAATACTCTGTTTTTCAGTCAAATACCAGAGAAGGACTCAAAACCATTTCTGATCAAATCCAAAGGAGTCCAGAGCTGCACTGCAATCACTAGAGCCATTCTAAACTCTTTATCTTGCTCTAAGTGATTTAGTATTTGTATTACGAACAGTGTGTGTAGCCTGTTAATTATTACACACACACTATTTCCTGAACCTTAACTGGATGATTTGTAAATCCTCTCTCAAAATCTTTACATCCTTTATTTCCCACTGTGGATAGTGGTAGAGGTCGAGTGTGACCTGGACAGCTTTGAGTTGTTGGTTGTTATCCCACGTATAACTGTGGTAGAGGTCTCTTGACCTGAACAGTGTGATCACTGTTGTTAACCCATATCCAGGGTGTGGATCAATTTATATAAATTTTGAGAGGACTAAGTCTCGGCTTGAGACTGAACCTCTTGTTTAACTCTTGTGTCTTTAGTTAAAACCTATATCCATACTATAAACATTTATTTCATATTACACTGCTATTTCTTTGAAATATAATTTATTTTCAAAGCAACTTTGATAGTTAAACTCGCAAGTGTTTATATTTATTATAAGAAAGTAAGTTAGTTTCAAGAGTTAATCTAATCATCAGAATAAGTTAACTGAGAATTCATCAATCTTTGAGAAACTAATTGAACCTTTATAATCTGCATAAATTCACTACAGTTTAATTTGTTTTTGAAATTGGGGGATTTTAATAGAAATTGTTTTTAGAAAAAAATTTAATTGGAACTCAATTCACCCCCCTCTTGAGTGTCCACTCCGACCAACATTTGGTATCATAGGGTGTGTGTTTTGCAAAAATTTCTATTTACTCTCTGCTTTTCAACTGTGATTTTAGTTGTATTTTAAAGTTCTTAAAATTTCAGTTATTGCTAAATTTTTATCACATTAAATTGTGTTTATAATGGATAATAGACTTGAGGGTGCTGCTACTAACCGGCCACCTTTCTTTAATGGAAATAACTATTCTCAATGGAAACTTAAAATGAAAATTCATCTAGAAAGCATGAGTTTTGATATTTGGACTGATATTGAATCTGAATACAAAATTCCCACTACTAATAGATCTACTTGGGATGAACCTACAAAGACTATTTACAATAATAATTGTAAAGCTATGAATGCTCTGTACTGTTCTCTAAAAGATGAAGAATTCAACAGAATTTCTTCATGAAAAACTTCTTTTGAAATTTGGGATACCTTCGATGATTCTCATGAAGGAACAAATAATGTTAAAGAAATGAGATTGAACACTTATACTATTAAGTATGATAATTTTAAAATTATGTCTGATGATCCTATTTCTGACATGTATCTTAGGTTTAATGAGATAGTCAACATGATGAATTCACTCGAAAAAGCTGTTCCAGCAAAGTAACAAATTATGAGAATCTTGAGATGTCTACCAGACCAATGGAGAGGCACATATGTCTCAATCAGAGAATCATGTGACATTGCTGCTCTACCTTTCAGTGAACTTATTGGAAAATTGATGATGTATGAAGAAGAGCTCAAGGTAAACAAAGAGGAAGATGATGAACCGAAAAAAAAAATCTGTAGCTTTCAAGTCTACTGCTTTGAAGAGTATGGAGAAGGAAAAAATACAGATGGAGGATGAGAGTTCAACAAGTGAAAACTCAGAGTATGACAGTGATGCAGAAATGGCTCAGATAACCAGGAGATTCAAGAAGTTTTATAAGAAAAAGAAATTCTCTAGGAAGAAAAATTACAAAGGAAAGTATGATCAATAAGGCAAATGGAAAAATGATTGGAAGAAAGCCGACAGGATTGATGAAGTTATCTACTACGAATGCAAGTGAAAAGGACATATCAAATCAGACTGTCCAAAATTAAAATTCCAAAATAAATATGATTACAAAGACAATAAGTACAAGAAATCCATGAAGGCTACCTGGAGTGCTTCAGAAGACAGCACAAGTGAAGCCGAATCTTCATACTCTGAAAGGAATCGATCCAACATGTGTTTCATGACAAATACTTCTGAGGTATCATCTGAAACTCTTGTTTTAAATTCATAATACTCTGGAGATGATTCTGATTCGGAAAACATATCAAAATCTGAACTATTTGAATACTGTGATATGTTAGAAGAAACCTGTAATGAGCTTAAATACAAATAAAAAGGTTTAACAAAACAGTATGCTTTAAGTTGTAGGCATAAATCTGATCTTGATATAGAAAAGAAAAAAATGCTCAACTATTAAAAGAAAATAAAGAACTGAAACTGTCAAATGAGCAACTCAGAAAGGACTTAGAAAAATTCACAAATGGGAAGAATGCTCTTACTCAAATGCTAGGAAAGCAAGTTGCACCTAGATATGCTACAGGTTTAGGATACCAACCTGGACAGAGACAGTTCACCAGAACCTGATTTATTCCTAAGTCTGAAAAAAAATATTTCTAGTTCCAGTTTTGGAAATTCATATGCTTCAACAGGATATTCATATGGTTATAAACCAAATAAAGTTTATCTTTCAAAATCTGTTACTTCTGTTAATTGTATAAAACCAATAAAACATATCTGGGTACCTAAAGCCCTGATTGCTAACCTATCTGGACCCAAGAAAATCTGGGTACCAAAGTCATTTCATGTTTAAATCTGTTTTATAGGAGACATTCTTGAAGAGTTGTCACAAGAAGATATGGTATTTAGACAGTGGGTGCTCAAGACACATGACTGAAGATTATTCTTGCTTCAAGATCTTAATAATGGTTGATGGAGGTCATGTCACCTTTGGTTACAACTCTAAAGGAAAAATCATCGGCCGAGGCCAGATTGGTAACACTAACTTAGTATTAATTTCTAAAGTTTTATTTGTTGATGGACTTAAATATAACTTGCTTAGTATATCTCAATTATGTGATGATGGTTTCAATGTCAAGTTTTAAAATGATTCCTGTGATGTTTTTAACTCCAAAAATTCTTTAGTATTTTCTGCTCTAAGGAATGAAAATGTTTATGCTTTTGATTTAAATTCTTTAGCAAAACAAAATATTCCTTGTTTGATTGCTTTTCATAAAGAATCTTGGCTATGGAACAGAAGATTAGTACACTGCAACATTCACTCACTTAGAAAACTGGCTAGGAAAAACTTAGTTAGAGACTTACCTAAATTAGAATTCCCAAATGACAAAGTGTGTAATCCCTATCAAAAGGGAAAACAACACAAAGTTTCTTTTAAATCAAAGAAAGAAGTCTCAACTTCTCAACCACTTGAGTTGGTTCACATGGATTTGTTTGGACCATCAAGAGTTTCTAGTTTAAATGGGAAGCACTATGTCTATGTTCTAGTAGATGAATTCTCTGGATATACTTGGGTATATTTCTTAGCTCCAAAAAGTGAAGCTTATTCTTCCTTTGTTAAATACTCCAAGTCTGCAGAAAATCTTAGTGGACTCAAAATTAAGACCCTGAGAAGTGATCATGGCCGTGAGTTTGAAAATCAAGACTTTGAATCTTACTGCTTACACAATGGCTACACTCATAACTTTTCAGCTCCTAGGACACCTGAGCAGAATGGCATAGTAGAAAGGAGAAATTGAACCCTTCAAGAAATATCTAGAACCATGCTCAATGAATATGAACTGCCTATTTACTTTTGGGTTGAAGCTGTAAATACAGCTTGTTATGTTATCAATAGAGTCTTGATCAGACCTGTTCTTAAGAAAAACCCATATGAGTTATGGAACAATAGGAAGCCTAAGGTTAGTTACTTCAGAGTTTTTGTTTTCAAAGTCTTTATTCTTAACACAAAGGATAATCTGGACAAGTTTGCTTCTAAAAGAGATGAAGGAATTTTTCTGGGTTACTCTACTTCAAGTAAAGCTTATAGAGTGTTTAATAAGAAATACAAATGTGTGGAAGAATCTTTTCACATCCAATTCGATGAAACCGATCCACATGAGCCTAAAACCTCTCTTGAGAATCTTAAAGAAGATTTGTCTGTTTTGGAACTTAATGATAAATCCAAAGAACCTGTTATAAAAACTTCCAGTTCTGGAATTTTTCTAGAATCTGTTTCGGTTGAACACGAACCTACGTATGCACCTGAAGTGTCTAGTCCTTCCTTTACTAGATCAAAAAGAATTCAAAAGAATCATCCTTTGGATGCTATTGTTGGTAATATTCATAGAGGAACATAGACTACAGCTTCTCTAAGAAATCAGGTTGAACATCAATATTTTCTCTCCCATCTAGAACCCAAAAATATTAATGAAGCTATCATTGATGAATTCTGGGTAATGGGTATGCAAGAAGAGTTAAATCAATTTGAAAGAAACAAAGTCTGGGAATTAGTTGACAGACCTAAGGACACACTAACAATAGGCACTAAATGGGTGTTTAGAAATAAAGTAGATGAATCAGGAAACATAGTTAGAAACAAAGCTAGGATAGTTGCACAAAGATATAGTCAAGAAGAAGGCATAGACTATGAGGAGACCTTTTCACCTGTAGCTAGACTAGAAGCCATTAGGATTTTACTTGCATATGCTGCACATCTAAATTTCAAGTTATATCAAATGGATGTCAAAAGTGCATTTCTAAATGGTTTTATAATTGAAGATGTTTTTGTAGAACAACCTCCTAGAATTACAAACCACCATTTTCCAAATCAAGTTTTTAAACTTTATAAAGCTTTATATGGCTTAAAACAAGCTCCAAGAGCTTGGTATGAGAGACTCATCAATTTTCTTATTTCAAAAGGTTTTACTAAAGGGATTGCTGATCCAACTCTTTTTATTAAAAGAATTTCTAAAGATGTTTTAGTTGTACAAATCTATGATGATGATATTATTTTTGGATCGTCTAAACATTCCTTATGTACTGATTTTTCAAAAAGTATGCAAAATGAATTTGAAATGAGTTTAATGGAAGAACTTAAATACATTCTTGGATTTCAAGTATTTCAAAATGAAAATGGTATTATTTTGAATCAAAGTAAATATACAAAGGATCTCTTAAAACGTTTTGGTTTGGATAGTATTAAGGAGAGTGAAACTCCTATGAGTACAATCTGTAAATTGGATACATATGAAACTGGGAAACCAGTGGATCAAACCAATTATAGGGGTATGATTGGTAGTTTACATTATCTTACTGCTAGTCGACCAGATATTATGTTCAGTGTATGTATGTGTTCATGATTTCAAGATAACCCAAAAGAATCTCATTTTCTTGCTGTTAAAAGAATTTTCAAGTATCTCAAACATACTGTTAACCTTGGTTTATTTTATCCAAAAGGACAATCTTTTGAGTTAATGAGTTACCCAGATGCTAACTTTGCTGGTTGAAAATTAGACAGAAAAAGCACTTCAGGAACATGTCATTTATTAGGAAAATCCTTAGTATCTTGGTGTAGTAAAAAGCAGAATTCTGTAGCTCTATCCACTATCGAAGCAGAGTATATAGCTGCTAGTAGTTGCTGTGCACAAATTTTGTGGATAAAACACACTCTCTTGGACTGTGGATATGATTTTAAGCATTTTTCGATTAACTATGACAACACTAGTGCAATAAACATCTCAAAGAATCTTGTATCTCACTCAAGAACCAAACACATTGATGTAAGGCACCATTTTCTGAGAGATCATTATCAAAAGGGTGATATTTCAATTGAATTTATCGGCACTGAACAGAAATTGGCCGACATTTTCACAAAACCCTTAAGTGTGGATAGGTTATGTTACATTAGGCATGAGCTGGGGATTTTTAATCTTCACCGATAGAAATCCTCACCGATATAAATCCTCACTGATAGAAATCCTCACCAATAGAAATCCTCACTGATAGAAATCCTCACTGATAGAAATTGTCACCGATAGAAATCCTCACTGATAGAAATCCCCACCGATAGAAATCATCACCGATAGAAATCCTCACCGACAAAAATCATCACCGATAAAATGCTGTTTTAAACCTTTTGTCTGTCGTCAAGAATCTGAACTGTTTTTTTCTTTTATTTGTTTTTATTTATTTAACTTATGATTCCTAAATGATAAAACTATGTCTAAGCTGATTCTCACTCCACCGAACCCAAAACATTTTACTTTCGGACCTTAGAACCCGAACCCTCTGCAAACTTGAGATCCCTCGAACCAGCGATGGAAAAAACCAAAATTCCTATCATCCGAGAAGACTGCATTGAGCCTAAAGAAAAAAGGAAGAAGTCTAAGCCAGAAGCGAGTAGTGTTGTTAGAACTAGGTCAGTAAGGAGACCAGTAAATCCTCAACTGCAAAATAGAGCTATTGTGATCGAAAAAGAGCTGTGTGTAGACTGGTTGCTGCCCAGCAAGTCCTTGGTACTCGAAGTTCTGGAAGCTCGGAGATGGGTAGACTACTTTTCAAATAACAATGGTCCCTACTACCCAAAGTTGGTAAAACAGTTTTACGAATTCTTAAGCTTCGAGAAGCTAGAGAATCAGAACCAAGTATCTTTGTTTGTAAATGGTAAAGTGCTATCATTTTCATCAGTGGAATGGGCTGATTGCTTAAAAGTTCCTCATGAAGGTGTGTCTGGATATGTATCAAGAGCAATGCCACCTACCAGTGACATTTTTGATCATGAGACCGCGTTGAAAGAACTGACTGGTGATGGAACTCCAAGGCAAGTGGTTGCTGCAGAAATGGATGGAGAGAATAGATTACTGTTCAAGTTTGTTCAACATGTGTTGATACCAAGGAGAGGAGACTTTTCTAATTTGAGATATCATGATATCTATCTCCTACATCTTTTGAGACATGATGTCAAAGTCAATTTGTGTAGATTGGTGATGAATCAAATGGAAGATATGACAAGGCCGAAATCAAAGACAAATGCCCTATTCTTTGCTAAGCTGATTTTTGTAATGATCAAAGTGAAAGGGATAGGTGAGTCTCAAGAGAGACAGTTGTAGTGAAGAGCAACATTTGTATCACTAATACAGTTTTCAAATATATGAAGTTTAATTGGAATACGTGGAGAGGAGAATGGGTCAATGATGACCAAAAGGTATATGATATATTTAATCCAGTGGATTATCCTTCAAGGCCAAAGTATAAGAGAGATCCAGGTCTAGGACCTGATGAAGAGGAACCTGAGTACAGTGATGAGTCAGAAGAAGAAGAAGAAGAAGAGGAAGAAACTCCTCTGGATGAGGGAGGAGATCCTGACTTGCCTCTAAGCCCGGTTGCTGAAATTTTGTCTTTAGAAAAGGAAGTGCTAGCAGATGTGGAGACACCTGCTAATGAGGAAGACCAGTCGGTCTCTGAGTATGTAGAGGAAGAAAAGAATGTCTCTGAATTATCTGATTCTTCTGATTTGATTCTTAGTCCAGTTATTGGAAGCTCAGTTGTACCTTCTATGGATGAAGAAAGAGAAAGAGGAGAATTTGTACCTATTCCAGAAAATCATCTTGCTGCTGCAGAGATGGAAGTTGTTGTGGAAGATTCTGATGAAGATAGACCAGCAGAGAATGTAGTTTCTATATATGAGAATGCACCCATTGAGGGGGAGCATCACACCAAGTTTTGGAAATGTTACAGTGACTGTCAAATCTGAAGACTGGGTAGAAGACCCAGGTTTTATAGTCTTTGGCTTGGATTATCCTGATTCGGATAATGAAGTATCCTTGAATAGACCAAAGATCTACTATGACATCAATTCTGAGTTATTACCTGCTGATGTGGTCTGAGTACATGATTTAGATGTGCTGAAAGAAAATCTCAAAGCTAGTTTTGTAGAAGAAGTAAAAACAGTGGAATCTTTTTTAGTATCCTCGATTCAATCAATCATGGATGACTCTGTAGTCAGTTTAGCTTCTGAAAGAGTATCTAATACAGTTGATCCTACTGATTTTGTTACAAATTCTGACCTTGAATCCCTAAAGAATGAGCTGAAGGAATCCTTCAGTGCCTCTATTGCTGAGATGATGCACTGTTTTGGTGAAGAAATGAAGTTGTTAGAAAGGTCTTTTGAGCTTTCTCTTGGTTGCAATCTGTCAACTTTTGTGGGTGAGCTAATGGAATAAGTCAAGGAGTGCCACACTCAAACTTCTAGGCTAGAAGCAGATCTTGAAGCTCTAAGGATATCTGTTATTTCCTTAGACTCTTTCATGAGTTCAAAATCTCAAGATGACAATGATTTAGCTTATGTGAAAAGTGTTGTAAGTCAGCTGGTCTCTGTGTTTGAAGATTTCAAAGCATCTGTGAAAGATCATGTCAAACATAAGGACTCTCAAATGGAAAATCTGATTAGTGGGTTGACCAAAAGCTTCAAAGAAACTGTATCCTTCTCTGTTGGTCCTCTAGTTCCAAAACCTGCAATTGATCTGAATCAATTTCGTACTCTGAGGAAGGAGGAGCTTGGTTCTATTTCAACCAGTGGCTCTGTGGAATCATCAGATTTAAGTCAAGTTGTGCTGTCTACCAGGGATTCAGCCAGAGAAATCATGAAAATCGTCCAGGACTACATGAGAGAGGCCTCTGCTTCTCAAGAGTCAATCAATAATAAGGTGGATACTTATTTAGAAAAGGATTATACCAAGCAACAACTGAACAACCATTTCAAACTTCTGCTTAAGAATTTAAAGTTACATCCAGTGACTCAGGCCTTTCGAGACCAGGTTAGTAAGCTCAGGGAGCTTACTCCTGCTTTGGATAAATTCATTGAAAATAGAGATGATTTTGTGTCTGCAATGGAGAGAGGAGGAAGCATTATAATGGATTTCAAAAACCTGTTGCTTCCCTTCCTGCATGTGGATGCCAGACCGGTCATTATACCTCCTGCTTTGCCTGCCTCTGCCTCTACTGTGTCTCCAGTTCAGATGACTCTTACTCAATCCATAAGAAGTCTCACACCTATGATCACTCAAAGGACTTCCCATTACAGGCCCGACACTGTATCAGTTTCTCAGCCTCCTCTTATCATTTCTAGAATTCCAAAGTCCTCCCTTGTATCCTCAACACCTGAATTATCTTCTGATCCCAATGGAAAAGCTCACATTGAAGATGTGGAATGATAATGTGGCAAGGATGTTTGATAGGAATCATTTTTTTCTTCTTTCTATTCTGTTTACGTAATTTTTTTTGACTGACCTAATACAAATGCCTTTCTTTCCACTATATCATTTTCTCAGTTTTTTTTATGATTAGTTTCCCACTTTTTGATTACCACAAAGGGGGAGAAAACTATAAAGAAGAGCCTTTGATACTATTTCTTACATTTCCTTCTTTGGTATTAATTCTGTCAAACCTTATTTCTATTACTATTGTATTTAATTCTACCTATGATAATTTTTTATCTATATATTTTATTACAATTTCCTCTTTCCTCGGATATTGTTTTCTTTGAGAAAATTGAACATTAATGTTATACTATCTAATACTATATTCTAACTATTTTTAAAATAGCCATATCATAAGTTGTGATTATCAAAAAGGGGGAGATTGTTGACCTCACCTGTTTTGATAATCCCAATCTTGTATTCATATATTTTTCCAATCCCAATTATGTGTTCATATATTATGATATTCACAATTACTGTTGATCAACACAATAACTCTTTCAAATCGATGATCAAGTTAATAATAATGTTAAAATAATTTCTGATTTATGTTAATCTCGATTATCCATGTTTATATAAGTTTTGAAATGATTCTAAGTGAATTAGATGTGTTTTCCATAAGACATTCAAGTGTATCACTGACCTGCACAGAGCTACCGATGCACAGAGCTACCGATGCACAGAGCTACCGATGCACAGAGCTACCGATGCACAGAGCTACCGATGCACAGAGCTACCGATGCACAGATCTACCGATGGAACTAAGTTCCTTGATCTACCGATAAGAGCTACCGATAAGAGCTACCGATAAGAGATACTGATAAGAGCCACCGATAAGAGTTTGAAGAGCTACCGATGGAAGATCCTGCACAGAGTTAACCGTACAAGTCTACAAACAAACGGATACCTATAATGAACTGCGGAGTCAAATCCTATATCCTCGACCCTATTTGTTTATTACACTAACGGCTACATTTTTTACTTTTGATGCATTCAATGTTATTAAATGATTTATGTTTCCATTTCAGGAAACCGTACCAAGTACGATTTAAAAGCATAATCATTCCTTCTTCTCAGTTTAAAAAAGGCATACAAGACAACATGTACAAGAGAGAAAATTAAGACAAGAGACTTAAAGAGATTGAGCACACGGGAACACACTGGCGATCAAGATCAAAATGTGCCAAGAACAACTGGAGAACATGAACTCACAAGACTACTACTACTACCAGACTCCATAACACAGAGCATACATCGAGAAATCTATGCTAAAGAAGAACTACAGAGAACACTTCATCTTCTGAGCCGATAACGAAGCTGAACCTGAAAGCACTGAAAGAAGAAACAATACTCCGTTTTTCAGTCAAATACTAGAGATGCACTCAAAACCATTTATGATCAAGTCCAAAGGTGTCCAGAGTTGCACTGAAATCACTAGAGCCATTCTAAACTCTTTATCTTGCTCTAAGTGATTTAGTATTTTCATTACGAACAGTGTGTGTAGCCTGTTAATTATTACACACACACTGTTTCCTGAACCTTAACTGGAGGTGTTGTAAATCCTCACTCACAATCTTTACATCCTTTATTTCCCACTGTGGATAGTGGTAGAGGTCGACTGTGACATGGACAACTTTGAGCTGTTGGTTGTTATCCCACATATAACTATGGTAGAGGTCTCTTGACCTAAACAGTGTGATCACTGTTGTTAACCCAGATCCAGGGTGTGGATCAATTTATATAAATTTTGAGAGAACTATGTCTCGGCTTGAGACTGAACCTCTTGGTTAACTCTTGTGTTTTTAGTTAAAACCTATATCCATACTATAAACATTTATTTCATATTCCGATGCTATTTCTTTGAAATATAATTTATTTTCAAAGCTACATTGATAGTTAAACTCGCAAGTGTTTATATTTATTATAAACCAGTAAGTTAGTTTCAAAAGTTAATCTAATCATCAGATTAAGTTAACTGAGAATTAATCAATCTTTGAGAAACTAATTGAACCTTTATAATCTATATAAATTCACTACAGTTTAATTTGTTTTTGAAATTGGGTTATTTTAATAGAAATTGTTTTTAGCAGAAATTTTAATTGGAACTCAATTCACCCCCCTCTTGAGTGTCCACTCTGACCAACATGTCATTAAACTACATTTTTTATACACGATATATCATCATATTATTCCACAATACAATACTTAAAGATTTCATTATTGATGAGTCATTAATTATTACAACCCATTACCTATAGTATGGCAATTTAATCACATTCTAACCAATGATCATTTTCTTTAGTTTCTTGAAATTTTCTTCACATTAATTTTTCTAAAGAAACATGGCTCCATTAAGTGTTTAAATGGTGGGGGGAAGGAAAACTACAATAATTTTTCAATAAAATGCCAATAATATCCTTCAAAACAATTAAATCTATAGATCTATGTCACCATGGTTTGTTCGGGCCAACATTCAATAGCCTCCTTTGATGAATCCTCAAATATACCATCGCATGATAGTATATGACAAACAAATGAATCTTTTATATCCAAAATTCACCCAGTGAAATTTTATCTTACAAATTACACTTAATTACTTTCTTCAAAAATGTTCTCTTGTGAACATTTTGATCTTTGGTTCTATTTGAATATATAATAATGTTTTATGTGAGGGAAATGAATAATATATCAAGGTAATCACAACAGTCAAGATTCAATAAAACCATGATGATAGAGGGGATAATTAGTTACACAAAATTTTTCATAGTATATTCATAGTTACCATAATTTATTTTTAATTTGGTCATGGCTCTATCCTCCTTCACTACCCTCAATTAATGATATCCAAAATGAATGTCACTATTCATAAGGTAATTTTCTATGTGTAGTAGATCAATCAAGTCAATAATGTTGTGTAGAGTCTACTTCTTGTTGATTGTGTTATTCTTTAGTCATGATAATGAGTGCACATTTTCATTGACCCAAAATTATTTATAACATAATCTATGAGTTCACCATATAGTGACACACTTTCTGAATGAACTAATTCTCATGATTATTATATAATTTTATCATCTATTCCTATAAATCAATTGGGGACATTCTCATATTCTTTCAAATTTTCATATCTCAATGTACGAGTTCCATTGATATCACAACATTGTGATTTTGTTGAATTTTATGAAATTATTTCGCAAGGACATCATCAAATTCATATACAATTATTATATATTCAACATTAAGATTATCCTCAACTATCTATGATAAAAACCCAATATGATAAATATTATTGTCACATATAATGGATTGAATTTTGATTGGGATTTCATATTTATCATCGTAATGATAGATAACAATCAGTTGGTTTTGAATATAAAACATGAAATTCCATTATCAACCATTAATGTGGGTTTTATAGTGAAATCCAATACATGTCTAAAACAACCTAAAACTCAACTAAAAGAAGAAATATATGTTTTGTAAGAATAATATTCCAAAAAAAAATAACTAGGGATGAATCATAGACATGATTTTAAATCCTCATGATATTAGGGGGTTTTATAACTATTCCAACATCTAATAATTAAGATGGTATCATGATAACCATAACAAATTCATAATATATAAAAGGGTTTGTAGATATAGAGTTTAATAATAAATTAATAGTTCTAGAGTTGATGTTAACTATTCCTTTCTCCATGTTGATATTATAACCCACCTAAAAAATAGAGATATAGTGAGATTTGAATTTGACTCTAGGATTATGATGTGGTTAATTATGATTAGTTCCATTAAAAATAAAATATGATAATGATTTGTCTCAATTACAACACACCTTTCATTTGAGAAACTTGAGTATGAGAGGTGATTGCTAATAGAAATTCTATATTTTCAAATAATTAGTTAACTTCATCCTATGAATTCATTATTTTGAACATCGATGATATTAATTTCAACAATAAAAAGGATTTTAGTCCCCTTATATAGATTTATTTTAGACTTCTTTTTACACATTCAGCATGACAAGAAGATCATCTTCATTTATCTAGGATTTGAAGAGATTCCTTTGGATTCCATATTATTTTCTTATCAAAACCATGATATTTATGGGTATAAAAACTCTTCATTTCTACCATGATATCACAATGATCTATTTATTCTTATCTTGTAATATAAATTATGGATAACACCTTTTAGAGACATGTTTTTATGGAACTATATAATCGATCATCCTTTCATTCAAGTAGTGTAATGATACATAAATCATAAATTAGATGTCTCGTAAAATATTCCTCATAGGATACAATATATTTATCATCCATTTAATGAAACATAATAAATTCCTTTTTTATTTTAATAAATATATTAATTTCAATGTACATATAAAAAAATCTCATAATCAATTTCCACTACATGTAGTCAACTTCATCCTATTTCTTCATTTTCTTGAAAAGGGTCAACCATTTTTTTCTCCTTCTAACTGATAGATAGCCATAATGACTTATTCTTAATCGATAAACATTAATATGGATAGAATTTCATTATTGGTATTGATCCATTGACAATAAAATTGTGGACATTCAAAACCCCTAAAATAATATGGACATTGCATTATGAAGGACTCAACATAGCTTTTTTACCTCATAATCATTCTCATAAGATCATTATTATTCACAGCAAGATAAGTTAGGGTTAGAATAGAAACAATATTATTCAATATATATCACATAATATTTAGTTTCTTAATAGCAATATAACTTATTTTCTCGACACATGAATTATTAATATGATTCCTCCACATTCTAAACATTCATTAAAACAGAATATAATAGTATGAAAAACAAGAATTTTAATGGAAATCACCAAATCATGAGAATTAGTTTATAGGATGTCCAAATAATGAAACCTTCTAATCACTATATAACAACATGGGTTTAAATATGAACATAATCATAATAATCTATTCAAATACATCATGTTTGATTGTAATGTGTTTTCGAATTTTAAAAATAAAACCCTCGATAGTTTAAGAACTAGTTTCACTGTAAGGAACATTATTGTGTAGTAGTTGATGATCACACCACTAGAAATCTAGGATATTAGAATGGTTCAAAAACAATATAATATCATGGATAATGGTAGGTATATCCAATAAAAAAGGTATTCTAAAGCATCAGATAATGTTTCATAGATAAAGTCTTCTACAAATAGTTAGTCATAAACTATATGAAAATGCCTTTTGTAATTTCAAGTTACCAAGGGTACTTATTGATCTGTAGGTATATGAATTTTCTAATGGTTTTAAAAATTGTGGATATATATATATTCCCACAATGAAAAAAAATGGAAAAGACTTAAATTGATTCAATGTAGACAAATATTTGTAGAAAATTGTCCATATGGCTCTATAACATTGAATTTAAAACTACTAGTATAGACCTTCAAGAAATTATGAGGCAACTACACCCCCACCATTCCCAAAAATGTTGTACAAATCATAGTAGAACTCCTAATATTTCCAATTACATATAGAAATAAAAAAAATCCAAACATCACAAACCAATATATAAAAAATGATAACTCAAAAAACTAATTAATGGATTCAATATGTTATAATACAAATTCATAACAAAAATTGTATTCAATCACAACTAAACATCAAAAATAAATTTTCTAATATATCAGTAAAAAATTTAACATATCTCTCTCTCTCTCTTTCTCATCACTATCACCATCACTATAATCACCATCATCTTCACCAACATCCTCATCTTCACCGTCAACATCATCTTCAACATCATCCACGCCATTTAAATCACAATCATAATATCAATTTCAAATAACAATGCAATTTCCATCCCCAACTCCAACATAATCATCATCATCATCCAATAAGCCATCCCCATCGCCATCGCTAGGAATGTTATTGTCCCAAAAACTCTAAGGACCATCTCATAGTGCACCATAAAATGTAAAAAATATTGTAATGAATATATCTCAATTGATAGAGGTATCTCTGGTAAGGGATGGATATAAATCTGTGATAATTTTCATAAATCCAGTTTTTCATTTGGATTATGTTCATTCTCTTATATGAATAATTTTTTGGCCTTCTATTCACTATCTTGAGCATGTGATTAATTTACTAGATCTATTTCCAACTCAGTGCTAAAAAAACTAGAAGCTGGTATCAGAAATAGTGTACACTTATGTGGTCAATTGTGTACTCCTACATCCAGATCATCTCCCCAGACGTGATGTAGATGATAATTTAAAGCAAATATATCATCATTAGTCTCATCAACAGATAAAAATGAACACTATTTCAAATATTAACCGACGTTTTATTTAATTAATAGAAATTAAATCATTATATTATCTACTTAATCACTATTATATATAATTGTGTCAATTCCTTTACTATTCATCCTTCATTATTCTTAGTGCTCAAAACAAATCTTGAGGAAAATGTTATTCATTATTAAAAACCTAATGCTGCAACGAATCTAAATGTAGAAAATAATATTTCAAGACATAATATCCATAATGAATTTCATAAATTCAATAAAATGGATATAAAAATGATTAAGTATAATTTTCTATATTTAAATATTAAATTTTTTTTAGTATAGTATGAGATTGTTTTGGAAAATTATATAATAATTTTGGATAATTGGGAGAATGAAAATATATTGATTCCATATGTTAAAATGAAGTGAAATTTTAGGAATGTTTTTTGTATATATTATTTGTAACATCTATAATGACCCATACTTTACATAAATTGTTAATACTTCAAAATTGAATCGTACTTATTACATCATATAACAAAACCACGAAAGGACCGTGTAGGTATAGTGTCTTTAGAAACTGGGAAACATAAACAACTGGTTCATAAAGCGTCTACACAGTCTCCCATTTATTTCATCATATCTATAGTCCCTTTTGGAATATCTTACTTAATAACCTTCTTCCTGACCTGGGGAAAGAAAACATACAAAAGGGTGAGCTCAAATTCTCAGTAATGGTGAACAAAAGAAATATCAATCACATCATATTCATAAGAACATAACATTTGGAAATATTAACCTGCAAATGATAGCATAATTTCATAACATGGGATAAATCATAGTAGTGAAATGGAATCCCAATAATCATAACGTAAAACATGAAACTTTGTTGCATACACACATAATCATATAGAATCATTTCTTATTAGTCAAGACTCATTGCCAAGACTATCTTAGTGGACAATGTCCATTTCTGAACCGAGTTCACTCCTCCTTTCAGTCCTGTTTCACTGAACCGGTATAACCTACCGTTCCAGCCATGTCTATCTCATGAGATATAAAATCTTTACCCAATGCATTGGAGGTAGATATAGGTCCTACCCATCTCATAATGATACCATTCTTATGTGTGCCACAAAATTATAAATCATACATCATTGCATAACCCATGTAATAAAAATGGGATTCTTAAACAACATGACATCATAAAAAAATTCATATAAGATAAAGGAATTCATAAAAATAATTCCATCACAACATAATCAAATCAATGTAATAATATGGATATAAACAGAACCCTATATTATCTTAGATGGAAAATAATTTTGATAAAACACTTGAACTCTATTCTTGAGGAAAATATCATTTCTACTTCAAAAACAATTTTCCTTTCTTAACATGTAATTCAATTCTAAACTAAAAGAAGTTGATTAAAAATAAACATGAAAACTTGTAAGGGAAGATTCTTGGAAATAATGTTTTAAAAATCCATTCATGTCGTATAAGTTCAAAAAAACATTCTTCTCATACTTTTGTCGGAAAGTCAAAAAGTACCTCGTACGAAAAACAAAAAAAAAAAGATTCCTTTCATATCTTTTACTAAAATCTCACCGAAGGGTAAAATTGGATTTAAACAATTGTAGGTGGATTGAAATATAATTACATATTGAAAAAACATGGATGTGGATGATAAAATACACCCCAGTAAATACCAAAGTATAAACAATCTTGGATAAAAATGAGATTGTGATATTTCCCTTACCTTAGGTCTGATTTGCTTCAAAAGTGTCCAAACCTCCAGTATAATGATTTAAATAATGTTATTGACTTATTCCAGAATCATAATTATTGTTATTATATCATATATGGTCATATTCTTAGCTTCTTATTAGTAATATTTCATTGCCACTTGTTATTCAGGTGTTTATAACTTTTTGTTCTTATGCGTGTTTTGTCGAATAAATTCTTATTCTTCTCTTTAGGTTATAGATACCCCATTTCCAGAATGGTATTAGTGTAATATATATCATATTAATTCATTCACTTCATTTATATAATCATTATTAAATGAAGATCGTGTAGAACGAGTCGCATCACATCGTGGAGACGGTATTCCGTATGTACGCACGAGTGATGATATCATTCCTATGATCATGGAATTGAATTGGAGTGTATGTATACTATTTCAGAATCAATATCACTTTATAATAGTCATATATAGTCATTATCTACACCATTATACCCATCCAAGTAAGGTGGTGGTGGAAAATAGATTACACCACGGTGTGGAGACGGTATTCCGTACGTACGCACGCGCGGTGATTTCTTTTTCCGTAGGATGGATAGATGGTAAAATAGGGTTGTTTCATACTTATAATAACATATCAGTATGTGAGTGATACTGATGTTATTACTTCATAATGAAACAACTAAACAAGAATAAGTGGAAGAAGAAATAAAGATGAAAGAATCGGTAACGGACATTACCTCTTCTTTGAAGTGCTTCTTTGAGACCTCCTTTTAGGGAACTAAAATAGGTCTTTGAAGAAGACCAGAACCTCTGGGATGTTTCTAGGGAAGTGGAGAGAAGAAATTTTCAGGGTTTTTCCGAGCATGAAGGCTCAAAGTGGTGTGAGGAAGAGGGGGAGGAGGTGCACTTTTATAAGGGAGGAGAGGAGCACCTTTGGAATAACTAAAAATATTATTTTAATATAAAGTAAAATTCTGTTTTTAATAGCTCCAAATTGATATATTTCGAATATAAGGTGGGTAGGGGTCGAAATACTCTCATCCAATAGAATTTAAGACAAGTTTAGGTATCAATTATAATCTTATCATTTAGATTTAACTTTAAGTTAGATAATTTAACTTTTACCGTGTCTTCTTGTTTTCTTATACTATAAGGTTAATAAACATACTATATCAAGACAAACGAAGCCCAAGTTGTTTATAATTAATATATATAACCTTATCTAACTCATTTGGCCGAACCATAGATTTTTAGGAATAAAATACAATTAATAATATAATATTTGTTTTAAAAACTATTTTATGTCAATTTTGACACTATTTAGTAATTGATTTTTGTGAAAATCATAACAGAATGATTAGTTCAAAAAAAGTTAATTAAATCAATACCAACATGTCATATTAACCTAGAAAATTAGTGTAATTCATAAAAAGTCTCTAATTACATTTATTTGTGTATTTATAACATCAATTATGTCAATATTTCATTAAAAAGATAATTACTGCATAATCATTGTGTAATAAATAAACTAAATTATTTAATGACTAAAAATTACAAATAAAATACCATTATGTAGGAAATATTTTTATCTTTCTAATGAATATTTATAGTCGAATTTACCTTATGTATAGCCCCATATTAAAAATTATTTACTTATTAAACTTTGATTTTAACTATTTAACCCTTCTTTAAATAAATTAATAATAAATGTCCTAATCTAATCCAAGTGGGACTAAATAGTCATATTTTATTCCTAAGGTTGTTTTTGGTCGAATTAAACTTGTCCAATAGAATTAGGACATGTGTTAGGTTAATAATAATATTATTTTTACCCTTAATTACCCTATTTACTTTTAACCGTGTTAAATAATAGTAAAAAGTTACTATTCACCAAAAATTATTTTCATCTCATTGAACCACATTTTAGTCCTTGATATTAACCGTGTCTCTAGAATTTTCAAAATTCCACTCATAGAAGCGGTAAAATTAAGTTTTATGAAAAATTCAGTTTTTTAACTACCACTTAGTGGTTTCACTATTCATCAAAAATTGAAAGTTTTGAGAAAAATACCAAAATTTCACCCTAGGCTAATTTCGATACTCTGAATCCAAAAATAAAGTCCATTTTGAAAAAAAATTATAAAATTTCAAAAAGTGGTTATTACTATTCACAATGGCTAGTTTTAATAATATTTTAATATTATATCGTTGTTTAGTGAAACTCAGTATTGCGTACGATGCAAGCTATCGAGGAAGGCCGCGGTTGTGTGTAAAGCAATCCAAGCTAGTGTTGTGTGTAGTAAAAGATTACTTTGATGATTTATATAATATAAAAACAAAATATTTCACATAAAAGTCTCGGGTGTTACATTCTACCCCCCTTAAAATGAATTTCGCCCTCAAAATTCGTCACTTTGTAACAAATAGATGAGGATACCTCTCCCTCATCATATCCTCAAGCTCCCATGTATCTTCTTCTAATTGGTGGTTCCTACATAAAACTTTCACCAATCGAGTGGTCTTTCTTCATAGGTTTTTTTCACTACGATCCAGAATCTCTATCGGTTGTTCTTCATAAGAAAGATCTTGCTCCAGCGGTACAACTTCTGAGCTAAGTACATGTGAAGAATCAGGTATGTACTTTCTCAGGAGAGATACATGGAACACATCGTGAACTTGAGCGATATTTGGTGGAAGTTCCAATCAGTAAGCTACCTTCCCAACACGATCCAGTATTTCAAAAGGACTGATATATCTAGGGCTCAACTTCCCCTTCATTCCAAATCTCATGTCTCTCTTCCAGGGAGATATTTGTAAGAACACTTTATCACCCACTTCAAACCCTAGGCCTTTTCTTTGGTTGTCGGCATAACTTTTCGGTCGACTCTGAGCTGCTCTTATGTGTTTTTGAATAGATCTGACCTTTTCTGCAATTTCATCAACGAGATCAGGTCCTAATAGCATTCTTTCCCCAACCTCATCCCAGCAAGTTGGAGTCCTGCATTTCTTTCCATAAAGAGCTTCATAAGGAGCCATATGAATACTGGAGTGAAATCTATTATTATAAGAAAATTCCACCAAAGGTACGTGTTGATCCCAACCACCTTTGAAATCCATAGAGCAAGCTCTCAACATATCTTCTAGGGTTTGAATAGTTCTCTCAGACTGACTGTCTGTCTGAGGATGATAAGCAGTGCTAAAACTCAACTCTGTATCCATAGTATACTGAAGACTCCGCCAAAACTTCGAGGTAAATCTTGGATCCCGATCATATATAATAGAAATTGGTACTCCATGCAATCTTACCACTTCCTTTACATATATCCTAGCAAGCTGATCCAGAGAGAAATCCTCTCTAATAGCAATGAAGTGTGCAGACTTGGTAAGACGATCAACTATGACCCAGATAGCATTATTGCCTTTGGATGTTTTAGTAAGTCCTGTGACAAAGGCCATAATGATGTTTTCCCATTTCCATTCGGGTATGGGTAATGGTTGTAACATCCCCTTAGACTTCTGTCTCTCATCTTTAACGTGCTGACAAACCAAGCATCGAGAGACATATTCAGCAACATCTCTTTTCATGCCATCCCACCAGAAGTACTATTTCAGGTCCCTATACATCTTCGTGCTTCCAGGATGAATATAGAATGAAGAATTATGATCCTCATCCAGTAGCTCCTTCTTTATTTTGGGGATGGGAGGAACACAAACCCGATTCCAGAACATTATTATCCCATCGCAATCAAGGTTGAATTCAGGAATATTTCTCACCTTCTTTTGTAACTCGACATCTTCTTTCTGTGCCTCTTTAATCTTCACATGTATAGATGGTTGAACATTCATTTGAGAAAGATAAGATCTTTCCCCTTCCATTATAATTACAAGATCCATTCGTTGTAAATCCATAAATATTGGATCTTTTGTGATCCTCATCATGGATAAACTGGCATGGTCTTGTCGACTTAATTCATTTTCCACCTTGTTTGCTTTCCCAGGGTGATAATGGATTGAGCAGTCATAATCCTTAATCAGCTCCAACCATCTTCTTTGACACATATTCAGCTCCTTTTATGTGAAAATATACTTTAAACTTTTATGATCAGTATAAATATCACACCTTTCACCATAAAGATAATGCCTCCAAATCTTTAATGCAAAGATTACCGCAGCTAAATCCAAATCATGTGTTGGGTAATTTTGCTCATGGATTTTCAACTGTCATGAGACATAAGCTATCACCATATCATTTTTCATAAGAACACACCCCAATCCCTTCTTGGATGCATCACTATAGATCCCAAACCTTTCTCCACTACAAGGCAGTGTGAGCACAGGTGCACTGGATAACCATCTTTTTAACTCCTTGAAATTCTATTCACATTCCTCCATCCAGACAAACATAACTCCTTTTCGAGTCAACTTGGTGAGTGGATTACATAATCGTGAAAAATCTTTCACAGAACATCGATAATATCCAGCCAAACCATGAAAAATTCGGATCTCAGTTAATTTTGTTGGTCTCGACCATCTTTCGATAACCTCTGTTTTTGCTGGATCCACAGATATCCCCTCTTTTGAGATTATGTGACCCATAAATGAAACTTTTTGAAGCCAAAATTCACACTTGGTAAATTTGGAATAAAGATTCTCCTTTCTGAGGGTCTTCAATATAATTCTCAAGTGATCTTCATGTTCTTCCTTGCTCATTGAATAGACAAGAATATCGTCTATAAAGACTACCACAAATTGATCAAGATAGTCTCTAAAGACTCTATTCCTCAGATCCATGAAGATAGCAGGGGAATTAGTAAGACCAAATGACATCACTATAAATTTATAGTGTCCATACCTTGTACAGAAATCCCTCTTTGGTATATCCTCCCTTTTGACCCTTAATTGATGATACCCTGAACGAAGATCAATCTTGGAAAAGTATTGAGCTCCGTGTAGTTGGTCAAATAAGTCATCAATGCGTGGGAGAGGATATTTGTTCTTGATAGTGATCTTGTTAAGTTCTCGATAATCAATGTAGAGTCTCATTGATCTATCTTTCTTCTTAACAAATAGAACAGGTGCTCCACAAGGTGACGCACTAGGGCGTATGAATCCCTTATCAAGATTCCCTTGGATTTGCTTCTTTAATTCCTGCAACTCAATTGGGGCCATTATATAAGGTGTCATTGAAATATGGAAAGCACCCGGTACGAGTTCTATTGAAAACTCAACTTCACGATTTGGTGGAAGACCCAGTAATTCCTCCGGAAAAACATCATCAAACTCCCATACAATGGGAATATTCTTAATCGTGAGTTTCTCACCAACCATTTGAGATAAATAACCTTCATTTAGTGGAATCAAGACCCATAAGGTAGAAGGAATTTCCACTGGAAGGTCATGTTCATCCCTGTATTGATAGATGATCATAGAATGATCTGGAATATGAAATGTGACTTCCCTTATTTGGCAATTGATATGATCTCCATATAAATAAAGCCAATCCATGGCAAGAATCACATCAAATTCCACTATAGGAAGGATCACAAGATTTGCAGGAAGCACATTCCCACAAACTTCGATTGGAGAAGAATTATAAACTTTTGATACGACTGTTGTGCCATTAGGTGTTGTCACAACTAACCCAACATCTAATTATTGAGGTAATATGGTGATACCCTTAGAAAATTCTTCAGAAAAAAAGAGTGGGTGGATCTAGAATCAAATAAAACATTTGATACTTTAGAGTGGATGGTAAGTGTACCTTTCACCAAATAGTTATCGTACTCCACATCGCTGGTAGAAATTGCATGTGACTTTCCTTTTTATTTAGCCTTAAGAGTTTTTGACGTCGACCATCATCATCAACCCTTGGATTAGGGAATTTATTGGCATTATGCCCCATCTCCATGCACTTGAAACATTGAAGTGTAGTAGGTTCATTCTGTGTATCCCTTCCTTTGTTTTCATCATTAGACATATTCTTCCCATCATCACGGCATTCAAATGCCCAATGACCTTCCTTTCCACATTTGAATCATTTACTTGTCCCTTTAAGACAACTCCCTCCATGTTTCTTTACACACATTGAGCATAAGGGAAAGCTCATCTTCTTTTTAGTGTGCTCTTTAGATTTTCCTTTTAATTCCATTTTCCTCTTCTTATCAAACCCATATGACTGATGGGTTACTCCAATCTCTATCTAAACTTTGAGAGCACATCGAACGATTTCCTCATCGCTATTGAAGTCCCTTATGGCTAAGGCCCTTCGAAGACTTGGTTTTAATCCACTAAAGAATCAATCGATCTTACTCTCAGGTTGGATAATTATACCAGAAGCGTACCTTGCATGTCTTGTAAAATTTGCTTCATAGGTACCAACAGATTCATCATCCTTTTGCTTCAGTTCAAGAAACTCTTTCTCCATCTTTGTTCGGAGAATACGAGGGAAGTACTTATTGAAAAATAAGTTCTTGAACTCATCCCATTCCATGGACTCAATTTCATCCCTTTTCCTCATATTCTTAATAAGATTCCACCATTGATCAGCAACACCTTCCAAAAGATACATTGCTAAGATGAATTTATCATGCTCAGAACATTGAAGAACTGAAAATATCTTTTCAGTAGTACTAATCCATTGTTCATCAAATAATGGATCAGTAGACCCGCGGAATGAAGGAGGACGCTGTCTCATGAAGGATTCAACAGAATGTTGCTCTTTCCTTTGCTCGTTTGGAAGTCCTGCATGATTCATAGCTTGAGAAAGTTGTGTGAGCATGGCTACAAGATTTTTCATTCAAGCACCCATAACGTTTGGTTGCTCAGGGGGACAATCACTGCATTGCCCATCGCATTCCGCATTAACACGGTTCCTTCGGGTTCCATCCATTGACTAAAACCATTAAGAATAGTGTTAGAAACACTAATTATAATAGGAAACCCACATAATCAAGAATAAAATTTCACACTTAAGATATTATCCTAGGTTATTCATGGCCATTTCTAAAACACTAAGATTGTGTTCTATGCTTAGAATTATCCTTAGGGTTCTTACAAAGGCTTTCACATCCTAGTTTCCAAAGGTTGACTATACCTTTCCTCTGATACCAACTATAACAACACATACTTTACATACATTGTTAATACTTCAAAACTGAAGCATACTTATTACATCATATAACAAAACCACGAAAGGACCGTATAGGTATAGTGTCTTTAGAAACTGGGAGACATAAACAACTGGTTCATAAAGCATCTACATTGTCTCCCATTTATTTCAACATATCTATAGTCCCTTTTGGCATATCTTACTTAATAACCTTCTTCCTGACCTGGGGAAAGAAAACATACAAAAGGGTGAGCTCAAATTCTCAGTAAGGGTAAACAAAAGAAATATCAATCACATCATATTCATAAGAACATAACTTTTGGAAATCTTAACCTGCAAAAGAGAGCATAATTTCATAAAATGGGATAAATCATAGTAGTGAAATGGAATCCCAATAATCATAACATAAAACATGAAACTTTGTGGAATACACACATAATCATAGAGAATCATTTCTTATTAGTCAAGACTCATTGTCAAGACTATCTTAGTGGACAAAGTCCATTTCTGAACCGAGTTCACTCCTCCTTTCAGTCCTGTTTCACTGAACCGGTATAACCTACCGTTCCAGCCATGTCTATCTCATGAGATATAAAATCTTTACCCAATGCATTGGAGGGAGATATAGGTCCCACCCATATCATAATGATACCATACTAATGTGTGCCACAAAATCATAAATCATACATCATTGCATAACCCATGTAATAAAAATGGGATTCTTAAACAACATGACATCATAAAACAATTCATATAAGATAAAGGAATTCATAAAAATAATTCCATCACAACATAATCAAATCAATGTAATAATAGGGATATAAACAGAACCCTATATTATCTTGTATGGAAAATAATTTTGATAAAACACTTGAACTCTATTCTTGAGGAAAATATCTTTTCTACTTCAAAAACACTTTTCCTTTATTAACATGTAATTCAATTATAAACTAAAATAAGTTGAATAAAAATAAACTTGAAAACTTTTAAGGTAATCTTCTTGGAAATACTGTTTTAAAAATCCATTCATGCCGTATAAGTTCAAAAAAACATTCTTCTCATACTTTTGTCGGAAAGTCAAAAAGTACCTCGTACGAAAAATGACAAAAGATTCCTTTCATATCTTTTACTAAAATCTCACCGAAGGGTAAAATTGGATTTAAAAAATTGTAGGTGGATGGAAATAATATTACATATTGAAGAAACATGGATGTTGATGATAAAATACAGCCCAGTAAATACCAAAGTATAAACAATCTCGGATAAAAATGAGATTGTGATATTTTCCTTACCTTAGGTCTAATTTGCTTCGAAAGTGTCTGAACCTCCTGTATAATGATTTAAATAATGTTATTTACTTATTCCAGAATCAAAATTATTGTTATGATATCATATATGGTCATATTCTTAGCTTCTTAGTAGTAATATTTCATTTCCACTTGTTATTCGGGTGTTTATAACTTTTTGTTCTTATGCATGTTTTGTCGAATAAATTCTTATTATTCTCTTTAGGTTATAGATACCTCATTTACAGAATGGTATTAGTTTAATATATATCATATTCATTCATTCAATTCATTTATATAATCATTATGAAATGAAGATCATGTAGAACGAGTCGCATCACATCGTGGAGACGGTATTCCGTACGTACGCACGAGTGATGATATCATTCCTATGATCATGGAATTGTATTGGAGTGTATGTATACTATTTAAGAATCAATATCACTTTATAATAGTCATATATAGTCATTATTTCCACCATTATACCCATCCAAGTAAGGTGGTGGTGGAAAATAGATTACACCACGGCGTGGAGACGGTATTCCGTACGTACGCACGCGCGGTGATTTCTTTTTCCGTAGGATGGATAGATTGTTAAATAGGGTTGTTTCATACTTATAATAACATATCATTATGTTAGTGATACTGATGTTATTACATCATAATTAAACAACTAAAGATGAATAAGTGGTAGAAGAAATAAAGATGAAAGAATTATTAACAGACATTACCTCTTCTTTGAAGTGCTTCTTTGAGACCTCCTTTTAGAGCACTAAAATAGGTCTTTTAAGAAGAACACAACCTCTAGGATGTTTCTAGGGAAGTGGAGAGAATAAATTGGAAGGGGTTGGCCGAGCCTGAAGGCTCAAAGTGGTGTGAGGAAGAGGGGGAGGAGGTGCCCTTTTATAAGGGAGGAGAGGGGCACCTTTGGAATAACTAAAAATATTATTTTATTATAAAGTCAAATTAGGTTTTTAATAGCTCCAAATTGATATATTTTGAAGCTAAGGTTGGAAGGGGTAGAAATCCTCTCATCCAATAAAATTTCGACAAGTTCAGGTATCAATTTTAACCTTATCATTTAGATTTAACTTTAAATTAGATAATTTAACTTTTACCATGTCTTCTTGTTTTCTTATACTATAAGGTTAATAAACTTACTATATCAAACCAAACGAACCCAAAGTTGTTAATTATTAATATATATAACCTTATCTAAGTATTTTTTTCGAACCTTAGATTTTTAGGAATAAAATAACAATTAATAATATAATATTTGTTTTAAAAACTATTTTATGTCAATTTTGACACTATTTAGTAATTGATTTTTGTGAAAATCATAACAGAATGATTAGTTCGAACCAAGTTAATTAAATCAATAATAAAATGTCATATTAAACATGAAAATTAGTTTAATTCATAAAAAGTCTAGAATTACATTTATTTGGGTATTTATGACATCAATTATGTCAATATTTCATTAATAAGATAATTATTGCATCTTCGTTGTGTCATAAATAAATTAAATTATTTAATGTCTAAAAATTACAAATAAAATACCATTATGTAGTAAATATTTTTAGCTTTCTAATGATTATTTATAGTCGAATTTATCTTATGTATAACCCAATAGTAAAAATTATTTACTTATTAAAATTTGATTTTAACTATTTAACCCTTCTTTAAATAAATAAATAATAAATGTCCTAATCTAATCCAAGTGGGCCTAAATGGTCATATTTTATTCCAAAGGTTGTTTTTGGTAGAATTACACTTTTCCAATAGAATTAGGTCATGTGTTAGGGTAATAATAATATCATTTTTACCCTTAATTACCCTATTTACTTTTAACCGTGGTAAATAAAAGTAAAAAGTTACTATTCACCAAAAATTATTTTCATCTCATTGAACCACATTATAGTCCTTGATATTAACCGTGTCTCTCGGATTTTCGAAATTCCACTCACAGAAGCGGTAAAATTAAGTTTTATGAAAAATTCAGTTTTTTTAAACTACCACTTAGTGGTTCCACTATTCATCAAAAATTGAATGTTTTCAGAAAAATACCAAAATTTCACCCTAGGCTAATTTCGATATTCCAAATCCAATAATGAAATCCATTTTAAAAAATAAAAATTATAAAATTTCAAAAAGTGTTTATTACTATTCATAACGGCTAGTTTTAATAATATTTTAATAGCATAACGTTGTTTAGTGAAACTCGGTATTGCGTACGACGCAAGCTATCGAGGAAGGCCGCGGTTGTGTGTAAAGCAAGCCAAGATAGTGTTGTGTGTACCAAAAAATTCCTTTGATGATTTATATAACATAAAAACAAAATATTTCACATAAAAGTCTCGGGTGTTACAACATCCCAGGTAAATAACGAATAAGAAATTTTCATAATTATTAATATTTTGAAGTCAAATATTGATTTTAAATTCAAAGTTATTCTATGTTCTATAAAGTACTCAACAAATAACAATGGGATTCTATGAAATATTACGTTGAACACAACATTGATTTAGACCAAAAAATAATATAATTATATAATTATTTTAAATGGTAGTTAACACAGAGTCGTTGTTTTGGCGATAATTAATATAACTAACTAAATTTTTATTATAAAAGTTTGTTAAATGTTTTAAAATTAATCCAATAAAAGATAGAGGCTTAAAATGTGAATGAATCCAGTTTAAAGCATAAATACTCTAATATTCTTTAAAAGATCGATTTATCGTCTGTTGATGGAGAAACCTTTTTAAATATATTTCTTCTCACTTTTTTATGTTCAATATGACAAAATATAATTCTTATTTTAAATTGGGACATCAAAATACACTTTGGGTTAAATTTTGGTAATTTTCTAATAAAATTCATTTTTAATTAATAGTGAAAAATACTGCATTTTAATTCATAATTTCCTTTTATTATAATTTATTTATATGGTTAAATTAAAATTTTAATTGGTTTTAAAGTTAAATTTGATTATATTTTTTCTCTTCAATCAAATTATGGTTATTGTATATAATTTCATATTGAAATTGTACAAAAACAAGTTTCAATCTTTTGATAGTTATTATTTCTAAAAAATATGTTTTTTATTTTAACAATTGAATTAATTTTAAATTAATTTCTGCCACATTTTAGTTTTGAATTTGGAAAATAGATTCAATATTTGGAATCAGGAGGTCTAAATTGTGTAAATAAGTAAATTTTATTTTTAGACATTATGAATATTTTCTTCCGAACATATTTTATTTACCATGGATAAAGGGTTAATTTGGTAAATAAGAGTGAAAAATAATATAATAATAATATTATATTACCCATAAACATGTCCTAACCCTATTTTATGGGATATTTCAAACCATGGAAATCTTTGGGTCGATTTGGGGACCCCATGGAGAAACATGGAAGTGATAATGACACATTATATTAATTAATTTCTGGTAAAGACCAAAGTAACATAATCATATATCTTTTTCTAAAACAATTTATATATGGGGATATATAAGTGATATATTCGACTATAAATATTAATATGGAATCTAAAATGATTCAATACATCATTGTATTTTATTTATAATTTTTAGAGTTTATATAAATTAAATTAATTATGACACAATGGTGATGCAATGAATTCTTCATCAATAAGAGATTCAAATAAATATTATTATAAATATTAAAATAAATTACTTTCAAACTTTTAACCCATAAACGAATTTTAGAGATAATAACGACTTGTTATATTTTAATTAATGAAGTTTTTTAATTGAATCAAATTTTTATAGAGTGTATTAAAAGTCATGATATGAATTTTTATAAATTGGAATAAATGAGTTTTTGAAACAATTTATATATTATTAAATGATAAAAAATTCGTAAAATATATGATTAGGATAAATTACATAAATAATGTAAAAGGTCCTAAATGATTCACTTTGGGTATCTTGTAATTTTATTGTAAATATATTTACCATATATTATGAATATATAATATGACATGGTCAAAGTTAAATAAGTTATCAAAGCGTTAAATAAAAAAGATAAGGATTAAGAAATATCCAAAACATATCCAATTTTTATTGGATGATTTTATTTTGACATATATGAAACTTATATTAGAATTAAAAATGTTTTGGAAATTTCTAATCAGAAAATAATTTTATAATAAAATAATATTTGCTAACTTTCCTAAAGAGCCCCGCCTCTCTCTTATAACAGGACACCACCTCTAACCAATTTCTTACACCTCTAAAGCCTCATGGAACGTAAAAATAATTATTCAAAAATCACCCAACATCCATATATTTCTTCTAGAAGCCTTATTCTTATTAGAAGGTGATTCAATAAAGACGTTTGGTTCAAACCAAAGGGAGTTTCCAAATTTATAGATAACGTCTTGTCTCAAGTTATTTTATTTTATTTTCCTTCTCGAAAACCCTAAACTATATATATTAACTTATTTTGTAACAAAAAAAAAGTAAACTAAATATACTATGATGTTTTTATGAGAATAATTTTAACTACACATCAATACACCTCCATCTAATGGATATGAACATATTGTTTCGGTGGACGGTGAACTACTACCTCATGAAACGGTGATTGTTTAATTATCTCATACCACAACTCACGATGGCCATTATGATGTCACTATATTTATATTTTATTTATATTTTATTTATATTGTCACAATTCTTCTATATTTTTCATTTTTATGATACCTTTATGGTTTCCATAATGGGTAAATACGATAATTTCATTTGAGGAAGTGTTGAATACAGTCTTTACAATGTGATATGACTCATTAATACCATACATAGAACATATAAAGGATAGTGTGAATTAACATATGTAACATATATAAAATATGATATTATACTATTATAATAATATACCTTTGAATAATTTTGTTTTTATTCCTTAAAATATTAAAAACAAGAAATGAATGTAGTGTTCATGCATAAATTTGAATTACCGTCTCCATTAATAGTGTGTTTCATTTTCAGATATCCAAATGATAAAGATAATTATAAATATATGTATACTGTATATATATATATATGTTATAATTATGGTATCCAAATCATTAATATCATTCTAGATATAATGGACTTTTTACCCCATGGACAATTTGTAATTATAAAAAGCTCATTTTTGACGCAAGTTTGGAACATCAACAAAATCTCTCATATGAACTGAAATAATTACATAATTATTATAGAAATATAATAAGTGATATAAAAGTAATAATAAACTTCAAAACGGTTCTTATGAAAGTATAAATTAACATAATATTATTATTCATAATGAACAAGGAACATAAAAGACAAGTCAGACTTGATGTAAGGGGTTTCCATCTCACTTTTAATTCCTCTGAAATTCCTGCTATATTTTCCACTATTTAATTTTTTGTGGTGCATTTAATGCCCAAGATTGTATTCATTTTTTAATATAATTTAATTTATGGAATTTACATACTCATTGTATGATCCATGTTTCTTAGAGTGTATGTTTTTTATGTTACCAAATCTGTAAGGGAACCTTTCACTGTACTCGTTTAGTCAATTACTTCATTAATGTAATGTCTTTTAATTTCATTATTCTTATGTTGTGATATGTTCATATATTTCCTTATTTGAATAAATTTTATGTCCATGTGATGAGAGACCATTTTCAATTTCATCAACTCATATTATGAATTTTAAAGCAACACCTTTAGGCTTTCGAATTTCTTTAAGAGAACTTCTAAACCCAATTTTAATTATTTGGGTTAAACATATACTTCTTGATTATGTTGTTATATGAATATGTGTGAATTTCCTATTATTGTTTTAAAATTAACATCCACTTATAATGGATTAATTCATATTTTTTGCACATAATTATGTTATTGATTTTTTCTTAATCTAAGGATATGATCTTTGTAAGGGACTCCACCTCAATCTATTTTCATTGAGGACTATTTTGATTTGTACACAACATTCTTTTAAATGGTATATAATAAACCCCTTTGAATTTTAATTTTATTCAAATGGAATATTTTTTATGAGTAATTTTTATAAATAGAAAAAACAATATTTCTTTTAGACATACGCGACGACAATGACCTTTCTGCCACTGCAAACATTATTTGATATTTGGATTCATTAAAAAGCCGTAATGTATTTAAAAGAAAAATAAATACCATATAATCTTTTTATGTATTGTGGTATTGAATTCTATTTTGATAATGGATTTATAATGTCAGTATATTGAAATGATTGGAATATTGAAATGTAATATTTTCTTTTATGCTTAGGGTATGTGTTATGATTATGTTATAGTTCTCATGTATTGATTACGTATAAAGGTGGTTCTGTGATAAACCTATGGTGGGTGAGCCGAAGATTTCTCTCCAAGGACTTGGGTAACATGATAGAGGTAAATGTTAATGTTTCCCCTAAGAGATTTATGAAATATTGTGTGATGGGTATTCCAAGTGTAACTCCCTACAAAACTATGAAAGCTACTACGTTAGTATGATATGGATGCCACACATTTAATTTATGATTTATGATTTCTATTTGTTATAAATAAATAATTTGATATTGGGAGGTATTTTAAATAGATTATGTTTTAATATTGAAAATTATGATTTTTTGATTTGTATGTATTCATAGACTCTGAATTCATTATTATCTTATATTTCTTTCTGAGATTTTCATGCTCATCCCATGTTTTTGAAATGTTTTTCACAAGACATGAAGTGGAATAGAACCAAGAATGGGATTCAAGGAAAAGTCATGCTATTGAAAACATGGAACTAAACTTGATTATTTTTTTATGAGATTATATTTTATGGAAAAATGGATACTTATTAGAAGTGTCTACTTTGAAATATTGGAGATATAATGTAATAGATATGGCCTAATTCTATAAAACACTAATCCTGAAAATATCCTCAATGAGAATTATTAAATTAATTCAATATTATGTAATACTTAATGCTGGGTCCTTATAGTTTTTATCAGTGATCTGCTTAGATACCTTTATATGTTAGGGTGTTATTTATGAATAAGTGACATGACTATAATGGTTATCATATTAGAAAGAGTCATTGTTATATTAGATAAATTGAATGGGTTTTTGATAATCTGAATAAGTATATCTTAGTGTTTATCATCCTCATAAGATATTATAGGTTGATTTTTCTTATATAATCACATAGAAATTTATTGTTTTATTAAATGGATGGATCTAGCATGAACAAACATAATAATTGATGTGAAGGAAACTGTGGTGGTTTTATTAATGAGCAACTGAATGAATTGTGAGATGAAATGAGAATTCTTGCGGTTAAAATATGTTATTGATATTTTGTAAGAATTTATCTACTTTTTGGGAATGTATTAAAATTAAATAGCTTTTTAAAAATGGCAACACACAGACCATGTGACAACCCACCTCGTCAGACAAAGCAGTGGGAATCAAACCCATAACCAACATGCGATTGGTATTTATTGCATACCACTACATGAAGTGGTCCTTTTAGTGAGATGATTTTATAGATCATGAATATGTATGTTTTGGTAACAAATGATTTATGAAATGGATATCCTTAGTATAGTATTTTTTTGTGATTATGTGATAAAGGTTATTTTGGAAGACATTATCTCTTTTGGGAACAATAAATACTTATAGAAAATAGAATATTATGGGATCTCATTTGTGGAGTAATTGTTGAAATTTTATTTTGGAAGAATCTATGTTTTTATTGTGGACATATGTCAATTTGGATTATTTATAGAAATGAATAAACATTCCTATATAATTTGTGATTAGGTTAAGTACTCTTCAGTATAAGACATTAAGTGTAGTCAATGTTATTTGGAAGTAAATGTTAAGAATTGTTGTGGAAGACAATGTGATTAAATCCTTCTCAGTTTGGTGTTTCAATATTAGTTTGGGTTAATTTTTAGAATTTTAATGAGAGATGTTTATTGAATGGTATTTTCTAAACATTGGGCAATTTTTGTTCAATTTTGGAGATTCAGAGTATTATTTCTTTTTTTTAAATATTATCCTCTTTTGGGGATTAACAGATATTGTAATAATCATTTTGGTTTTGGTTAATGTATATTGACATGGTAAATATATGGTTCATCTTATTGGGACAATGTGTTTCTCTAGATGTTTATTCTAGCACATTAGGTGTGACTAAGACATCTTGAATGCTTATTATTTGTAAAAAAGGTGAGTTTTTGGTAGAAACCTATTAAAAGATGAAACTCTATAGGAAAAGTAAGTATATTTACTATTGTTCATAGTAAATCTCATAAAAAATTATCATACCATATGAAAGGAAATATAAAACTAAAATAAAACGTTTTCTATTTACTTTTTTTGCAGGGGAATCAAACATTGTTTCACCTATCACAAGATTGTGGTTTTCTATTGGTTAACATTGTTCTTATCATGTTTTATATCACTCTTAATTAGAACATGACACTTAGTTTCTAATTCATATCCATGTTGTCATGGAATCCTAATATGTGTTTTCTCGTGTGACAATTAAACTTCTCTTTCATTCTTTTAATGTGATTGTTTTGTTGACTCTATTTCCGATGTGGGACTTTCAATGATGTTTCTGAGCCCAATTTTAAAATTGCGAGGATGCAATTTTCAAATGGGGGGAAGGATGTAACATACTATGTAAAGAAATAATATGTATTTTTTATATTTATTAATATTTATTAATTCAACATTAATTTTACATTCAATGGGATTCTATATCTGAATGCATACTCACCAAACAACTATGGGTTTCTTTAAAATCTTATGTTGCACACAACGTTGCATTATACGGAAAAATAAAATAATATTTTAATTATTTTAAATGGTAGTTAATGAAGAGTTTTTTTATAATGGAGAATGAATAAAACTAAATAAAATATAAATTTACATGTTTTTTAAATGTTATTACATTTATCTATTAAATTCTAGAGGCATAAAAGGTTAGTGAATTATGTTTTATTTATATATACTCTAATATTCTATAAAAGATTGATTTACCACATATAAATGAAGAACCCTTTTTAAATTTAGTTTTATCACTTTTGAATGTTCTATTAGAAAAAATGAAATTTTTATTTAGAATAGGGAAATTGAAATTTACTTTCTCTAAAATTTTTGTTTTTTTCTAATAAAATTCATTTATAATGAATAATGAAAATACTACATTTTAATTCAAAACTGCTTTTTAATCTAATTTATTTATATAGTTACATTAAAATTGTAAATTTTTTTAAAATTTAATTAGATTATAATTTTATCATTTAATCCCATACAGGTCAATGGATATTTTTCCCGTTGAAATTGGATATAAACAAGCGTCAATCTTTTGTTAGATATTATTTTAAAAAACGGGATTTTTTTTTACCATGGAAAATATTTTTAAGTTAATGGTTGTAACATCTGGGTGTTGAATTTAGAAAAAATGGATTCTATATTGGGTATCAAGATATCCAAATAGTGTAAATAGGTAAATATTATATTTAGACATTATGAATGATTATTTCAGTAAATATTTTATTTACCATGGTTAAAAGGTAAATCTGGTAAATTAGGTGAAAAATAATATTATAATAACATTAAACTAACATTAAGCATGTCCTAACCCTATTATATGAGATATTTCCAACCAAGGGAATCCTTGGGTCGATTTTGGGACTTCATTGAAAAACATGGCAGTGATAATGGCACATTATTTTAATTAATTTAATGTAAAGACAAAAGAATCATAAACATATATCATTTAATAAAACAATTTTTAAATGGGGTAATATAAGTGATATTTTGGACTATAAATGTTCATATTAAATATATAAATATTTCTTTCATCATGGTATTTTATTTTTAATTTTAATAAATTAAATAAATATTCTTAATAATGACACAATAGTGATGAAATAATTTCTTCATTAATAAACATTTAAAATAAGTGATATTATAAATATTAAAATAAATTTATTTTGAATCATTTATGCCATCTAGAAATTTTAAAGATAATATTTTATTTATTTATTTTATTTAATGAAGAAAGTTTGAAATAATTATGTTGTTATATATTTTTAAAAAAGTCTTGATATAAATAGTTTATAAATTGTCAAAAATGAATTTTTAATTCAATTAGTATTTTATTAAATGATAAAATAATCCTAAAAATATATGATTCCAACAAATGACTAAAATAAATTTAAAAATATCATAAATGATCAATTTGGGGTCTCTTGTAATTTTATTGTAAATATATGAACATTATATTATGAATATATAAGAGGGCATGGTAAAAGATAAATAAGTTAATAAAGCGTTAAATAAAAAAGATAAGGATTAAAAATATCAAAAACAAAACCAATTAATATTGGATGATTTTATTCATACTTATATGAACCTTTTATACCAATTAAATAAGTTTTGGAACTTTTAAAATGGAAAATAATTTTATAATAAAATAATACTTTCAAAATTTTCTAAAGAGCCCCTCCTCCATATTATTAAAGAACACCATCTCTATCCCATTACTCACACATATGAAGCCTCTTGGCTCATTCAAACTCTGCTCTATGAATCTCCCATCAATTATCTCTACCTTCTAGAAGCCTTCCCCTAGGCATAAGGTAATTCAATAAGGCCTTTTGGTTCAATCCAAATAGAGTTACCTGATTTAAAGGTAACATATTCTCTCAAGTTCTTTTCTTTTATTTTTCTTCTCCAACCCCTTAAAAACTCAGTATTATAATATATTTATAAAAAACCAGTATCATAAATATAAAACTATGATATTAGGGGAAGGATTCAAACTACCCTTCCACACACCTCTATATAATGGATACAAATATATTGATTCAATGTATAGAGAACTATGGCCTCACAGAACGATGATTGTTCAGTTATCTTCAACAGCCTCTCATGGATGTCATTATGATGGAACTCTATTTATATGTGATATATTTTACTATTTTACTATATCTATACTTATTTATTTTTCATTTATGGTATACCCTTATGGTTTCTATAATGGGTAAATACTATAATTTCATTTGAGCAAGTGCGGAATACTACCCTCTCAAAGTGATATGACTAATTCATATCATACATGGAACACATAATGGTTAGTTTTAACAATATTATGTAACATATATTATAGATGATATTATACTGGAATAATGATATACCTCTGTATCATTTGTTAATCATCTCTTTAATAATGAAAAAAATGAAATGAAAGCAGCGTTAATGAAGACATATAACTTACCGTCTCCATTAACAGTGCATATCATTTTCATATATCCAATTGATATGGCCAATTATAAATATATACATACCAGATATATATGATATATATGATATCTAAATTCTGAATATCATTATGGAGACAATTGACTTTCTACCCTATGGACAATTTGTAATTATATCATGTTCATTTTTTACTCATGTTTTGAACATTGAAAAATGTTCGATATGAAATCAAATAATTCACTAATTATTATATCAAGGAAATAAGTGATATAAAAGGAAATAAACTTTAAAAGGGAATTATGAAATTATAAATTATCTTTTGTTTATTATTCAAGAAAAAACAAGGAATATACAAGACAAGTCAGACATGAGGTAAGGGGTTTTCATCACAATTTTTATTCCGGTAAGATTCATGCAATATTTTCTACTATTTTATTTTGGTGTGGTGCATTTACTTCCCATAATTGTATTCTTTATGTAATATACTTTAATTTATGTGTATTTTCATATTCATTTTATGATCCTTCCTTAATGGGGTGTTAGTTTCGTATGTTACCATATCGGTAAGGGAACATTTCACCATACTCATTTAGTCAAAGAAATTTTTAATGCCATTCCTTTTAATTTTATTTTTCTTAAGATGGGATATGTTCTTATATATCCTTATTTCTGTAAATTTAACTTCCATGTGATGAGATACCCTTTTCCCTCTCATCAACTCATTTTATAAATTTTAAAGTGATGTCTTTAGGAAGTCAAATTTCTATAAGAGAACATCCTAACCAAATATAAATTATTTGGTTTAAACTTATATTTCATTATTATTTTGAGCTATGAATATGTGTGAATTACATATTATTGTTTTACACTTAATATCTACATATATTGGGTGTATTCTTATTTTTCCCACATAATTTTGTCATTAATTTTCCCTTAATGTGATGATATGATATTTGTAAATTACTTAATCAATATCACCTTTCATTAAAGTTTATGTTGATTTATACACAACATTATTTTATAAGCTATATAATAATCCCCTTTGAATTTAAAATTTATTCAAAATGAATATTTTTTTATGAACCATTTTACTAAATGAAAAAAGAGGGTTTCTTTTAAATGTACTTGACGATAATAACCTTTCTTCCTTTGCAAACATTATTTGATATTTTTCCTCATTAACAAGTTGTACTATTTTTAAATGGAATGTAAATACAATATGCTCATTCTACGTATTTTGGTAATGAAAATGGTTTTGATAATGGATTTATTATGTCAATATATTTAAATTATTACTATATGTAAGTGTTATGTTTATTTTATTCTTATGTTATATCTGATGATTATCTTATAGTTCATAGGGATTTTTTAGGTATACGGGTGGTTCTATGACAAACCTATGGTGGGTGAGCCCGAGATAGCTCACCAATGCATTGGTTAACATGATAAAGGTAAACATTACGGATTCTATTAATCGATTTTCGGAATATACTGTAATGGGTATTACAAATGAGACTCCATATGTATCTATAAAAGCTACAACATAAGTATGATATTGATGTCGCAAGTTACCTTTATGATTTATGATTTTTAGGTGTTATTCATAAGTCATATTATTTGGTGAGGTTTGTTAAAGAGGTTATTTATTTTTATTGAAAAGTATGATTTATTTGATTGGTATGTATTCATGGAATAATGTTTTCTTTCTTATATTATATAACATACTGAGCTTTGTATGCTCATCCCATGTTTTTGAAATGTTTTTCATTAGACATAATGTTGAATGGGATAAAGGATGAGATTCACGGAGAAGTCATGTTGTATAAAACATGGAACTAAAGATGATTCTTTTTTTAAGAGTTTTTATTTTCTGAAAAAATGGATAATGTGTAAAAGTTTCTACTTTGTAATATTTGAGATGTAATGTAATAGTTATGGCCTAATTATCTGAAACTATAACCATGAAAAGACCCTCAATGTGAGTTAATAATTTATTTCAATATTATGTAATTTTTAAGGCTAAGGACTTAGAGTTCGTATCAGAGGTCCGTTTAGATAACATTAATGGATAAGGTGTTATTTAAGCATAGGTCTCATGACCATAATGGTTAGAATATTATAAAGAGTCATAGTAATTTTATAAAAATTAAATGGGTTTAAGATAACATGAATAATTATATCATACTGTTTAACCACATCATAAGATATTATAGGTTGATTTTACTGATATACTCACACATAACTTTTTGGTTTTAGTAATTAGATGGATCTAGCAGGAACCAACATAATAATACATTTGACGGAAACTATGGTGGTTTTCATAATGAGCAACTGATTGAATTGGGAGATGCAATGATAACTATTGTGGTTAAAATATATTATGGTTATTTTTGGGAATTTATATCATTTTTTAGAATGTTATTTAAATTATATAGTTTTTGAAAAAGGAAAAAGCACAGACTGTGTGACAACCCATCGCGTCAGAGAAAGATTTGGGAATCAAACCCATAACCAAAGTTCGATTGGGACTAATCACCTACCTCTAGACTATGAGATGTCCCAATTTAGCATGACTAAATCCTTTTAGTTGGATGATTTTATTTATCAATAATATGTTTATTTGGGTAACTTATGTTTTATCAAATGAATATCGATATTATATGAAAATAATTTGGTGATTATGTGATATAGGTTATATTGGAAGACGTTCTTTCTTTTGGGAACACTATATACTTATATAAAATAGAATACTATGGGATATCATTTGTGGAGTAATGGTTGAAATTTTATTTTGGAAGAATCTGGGTTTTTATTGAGAATGTATAAAAATTTGGGTTATTTATTGAAATGGTAAACCTTTTATATATAATATTTTATTTGGATAATTTCTCTTTAGTATGAGACATTATGTATAACCAATGATATTTAGAGATAAATGTTATGATTTACTATGGAAAACTATATGATTAAATCCTTCAGAGTTTTGGGTTTCAATCATATTTTGGGTTACATTGAATAATTTTGAGTACAATTTTTTTTTAAATGGTATTTGCTAAACATTGGGCATTATTTGTTCAATTTTGGAGATTAAGAGTAGTATTTCTTTTTTTATAAATATTATCCTTTTGGGAATTATCTGATCTTGTACTAACCATTTTAGTTTTGGTTAATTTATATAGACATGAGAAATATATAGATCATCTTTTTTGGATAATTTGATTCTATAGAAGTTCATTCTAATTCTTTAGGTGTCAAAAATTCATCTTCAATACTCATCATTTTGGGAAAGAATGATTCTTTGGTAGAAACATATTAAATGATGAAACTATACTTGAAAAGTTTGTATATTTCCTTATATTCTTAGTCCATCACATAACTAAATTCTCCATACATATGAAAAGGAACAAAAAAACAAAAAAAAATCCCATCCCTTTACTTTTCCTATATAGGAATCAAAACCGTTTAACATATCACAAGTTTTTGTTTCTCTGTTTGTTAATATTTTCCTTATCATGTTTTTTATCACTCTCTATAAGAACATGGCACTTTATATCTCCCCCATATCCATATTTTCATTCAATCCTAGTATGGGTTATCTCAGGTGACCTTTGTACTTCTCTTTTATTCTTCTAATCTTACAGTTTTATTAACTCTTTTTTGATGTGGGATTCTCGATGATTTTTTTAGCCTAATTTAAAAACTGTGTGGAAGCAGTTTCTAAAAGGGGGGAAAGGTGTAACATCTGAGGTAAATAAATTATGAAATTTTCATATTTTATAATATTTATTATTTAAATATTAATTTTACATTCAAGGGGGTAGTATGTTCAATAGCGTAATCAACACACAATAACGGGTTTATTTGAAATCATAGATTGCACACAATGTTTTTTTTACCAGAAAATAATATATTATTATTATATTAAATGGCAGTTTTTGTATGATTATTGTATTGGCTGGAATGAATAGAAAAAACTAAAATATTATTATACATGTTTTTTAAATGTTTTTATATTTATCCAACAAATGTTAGAGGCTTAAAATGTGAGTGAATCCAATTTTAATCATAAATACTCTAATATTATTTTAAAGATCGATTTACCACCATTAAATGGAGAAATATTTTTAAATATAGTTTTAGTCACTTTTGTATGTTCTATTTGAAAAAATGAAACTATTATTTAGAATCTGGAAATCAATATTTACTTAGGGCCAAATTTTGATATTTTTCTAATAAAATTCATTTTTAATGAATAGTGAAAAATACTGCATTTTAATTCAAAACAAGAATTTAATATAATTTATTTATACGAATACATTAACCATTTAATCTTTCTAAAGATTAATTGGATTATTGAATTACCATTTAATCCAGTAATGTTCATTGTAAGTAATTTCACTTTGAAATAGGACATAAACACGTGCCAATCATTTGATAGTTATTATTTTTAAAAACACTCTTTTTATTACAATGAGAATTAATTTTAAATTAATTTCTTCCACATCTATGTTTTGAAATTGGAAAAAATTTATTGAAGATTCAGAATTAGTAAGTCTAAATTTTTTAAATAGGTAACTTTTATTTTTAGACATTATGAATATTAAATTCAGTAAATATTTTATTTATCATTGTAAAAGCGTAAATCTGGATAATAATGTTGAAAACAATATTATAATAATATTAAATTATTATTAAAATTGTACCTACCATATTGGATGAGATATATTCCACTATTGGAATCCATTGGGTTGATTTTGAGACCCCATGGAGCCACTTGGGAGTGATAATGACAATTTATATTAATTAATTTAACGTAAGAAAAAAGTAACATAAACATATATCATTTAGTAGAGAAATTTTTATGGGGTTATGTAAGTGAACATTTCAACTATAAATATTCATTTTAAAGCTAAAATTATTTCCTACGTCATGTAATTTGATTTATTATTTTCAGACTTTATATAAATAATCTTAATTATGTCATAATGGTGATTCAGTAATATCTTCATTAATAAAGGATTCAAATAAATGATATTATAAATATTAAAATAAATTTATTTTGAATCTTTTACGCCATCCACAAATTTTATAGAAAAAAATTACTTTAATATTAAAATTAATGACGGTATTCTCAAATTTTAATGTTTTTATTGATTTTATTAAAACTATTCATATAAATAGTTTATAAATTGACATAATTGAGTTTTTAAAACAATTAATAATTTATTAAATGATAAAATAATCTTAAAAATATAAGAATCATCCAAATAAATTATATAATGTTCAAAATGTTCTAATTGAACCATTTTTGGTCACTTGGAATTAAATTAAAAATACATTAACCATATATTATACATACATAAGAGGACATGGTAAAAGTTAAATAAGCTATCTATGGGATAAATAAAAATGATAAGGATTAAAAAATATCCAAAACAAGTCCAATTCTGATTGGATGATTTTTTAAGACTTATTCCCAACATATATTTGAATTAAATTTGTTTTAGAAATTTTTATGTAGAAAATAATTTAAAAAAAATAATACATTCAACATTATCTTAAGATCCCCTCTTCCCTCTTATAAAGGGCACCAACTCTAACCCATTAATCACACATCTCAATCAACATGGATCATACAAACAATTCTCCAATAATCTTTTAAAATCGCTATCTTAATCATGGATTAATTTTCTTTTTATAATGCTATTCAATAATGCATTTTGGTTCAAACCAAAGAGAGTTACACAATTTAAAGGTACCATCTTCTCTCAAGTTCTGTTCTTTTATTTTTCTTATCCAACCCCCTAAAAACTCTTTATTATATTATTTAATAACAAAAATAGTATAATAAATATACTTGTATGTTTTTTGAGGAGTATTTAAGTGAAACATCTACTCACCTTCATATAATGGATACGAACATACTGTTTCTGTTGACGACGTACTACTACCTCAAAAAATGATGATTGTTCAATTAACTCCTACCGCCTATCGTGGGGGACATTATGATGGAACTGTATATATATGTGATATATATTACATATTTATTGTCAAGGATTCTTTATTTTTCATTTCTTTCATACCTTTATGGTTTCCATAATGTGTAAATATGATAATTTCTTTTGAGGATGTGCGGAATATTTCCCAATCAAAGTTAAATGGCTTGTTCATAAAATACATGGAAAGTATAAATGATTGTGTTAATAAAATTATTTAAGGTATATTAAATATGATATTATAATATAATAATAATATATCAATGTATCATTTGTTTTTCATTCCATTAAAAAATAATTATAAAAAGAAATGAACTAGCGTTCATGCATACATACATCTTACCATCTCCATAAATGGTGCATTTCATTTTTCATATATCCAAATGAAATGGAGTATTGAAAATATATATATATATATATATATATAATATATATATATATATAGATATATATATATGATATATGTGATATCTAAATCATGAATATAATTCCGGAGATAATTTACATTTTACCCCATGGACAATTTGTAATTATAACAAGTTCATTTTTGACACAAGTTCTGAACATTAAAAAATCTCTAAGATGAACAAAAATAATTAACTAATATTATAAAAATTTAAAAAAGAGATATAAAAAGAATAAATAAACTATAAAAATATTATTATGAAAGTATATATTAACTATTTTTTATTATTCAGGAAGTACTAGGAAAAAACAAGACAAGTTAGACATTAGGTAAGGGATTTTAATCACAGTTTTTATTCCCGTGTAATTCTTGATATATTTTCCACTATTTCCTTTTCTATGGTTTATATACTACCCATGATCATATTATTTGTGTAATATAATTTAATTTATATTTATTTTACTTATTCAATGTATGATCCTTCATTCATGGGATGTATTTTTCGTATGTTACCAAATCGGTAAGGAAAACTTTCACCGTACTCATTTAGTCAAAGACTACTTTTATGTCATGTATTTTAATTTCCTTTTTATTATGTTGTTATATGATATTATATATCCTTATTGTTGTAAATTTTATGTCCATGTGATGAAAGAACATTTTCTCTCTCATCATCTCATTTTATGAATTTTAAAGCGACGTTGTATGCCTGTCAGATTTCTGTATGACAACTACCTAAGCCAATTTTAATTCTTTGGATTAAACCTATATATCATTATTATGTCGAGTGATGAATATGTATGAAATAACTCTGGTTGGTTTACGCTTATTATCAAATTATATTGGTTGTATTATTATTTTTCCTGCATAATTATGTAATTGATTTTTCCTTAATCTAATTATATGGTCTTTATAAAGGACTTCTTCTCAATATCCTTTCATTGAGTCATATTTTGATTTATACAAGGCATTATTTTATACACTGTATAATAAACTCATTTTAATATTATGTTTATTCAAAAGGAATCTTTTTTTAAGATTCATTTTACTAAATGGAAAAAATAATATTTCTTTTAAATATACATGATGAAAATGACCTTTACACCACCGTGGACATTATTTTATATTTGGCATCCGTAACAGGTCATAATATTTTAAAAAAAAATAACATGTACTCTTTTTACGTATTTTGTAATTGAAATTGGTTTTGATAATGGATTCAGTATGTCAATATATAGACATATTTGCAATGTGGAAATGTTATCTTTTTTTTTATGCTTATGTTTTATGTTTTGATTATGTTATGTTTTATGTGAATTGATTACGTATACATGTGGTTCTATGATAAACTTATGGTGGTTGAGCATGGGACAGCTCTCCAGTGCACTAGGTAACATGATAGAGGTAAAAATTAATCTTTCTCCTAAGAGATTTAGGAATATACTTTGATGGGTGTTCCAAATGCAACTCCCTACATAGTTGTGAATGCTATAATGTAAATATAATATTGATGTTGCATGTTACCTTTAATATTTATGAATTCTATGTGTTATTCATAAATCTTTTGATTTTGTGATGTAAGTTAAAGAGATTATGTTTTAAAATTGAAAATTATGATTACATGAATTTGTATATATTCATGGACTAATTTTTTCTTTCCTAATTTTATATCCCTTACTGAGATTTTTATGCTCATCTCATGTTTTTGAAATGTATTTCATAGGACATAAAGTGGAACAAGATCAAGGATGGGATTCAGGGAAAAGACATACTTTTTAAAACATGTAACTAAACCTGATTAAATTTTAAGAGTTTTTATTTTATGAAAAAATGGATACTTAGTATAAGTGTCTACATTAATATATTTGAGAAGTAATATAATATTTAGGGCCTAATTTTCTAAAACTCTAATCCTGAAAAGATATTCAGTGTGAATTTTTAAAGTAATTCATTATTATGTAATGTATAAAGCTGGGGCCTTATACTGATTACATAAATATAAGGAAAATATAATTATCGAATAATGGAAATTTAATTTATTTATTGAAAAAATCAAATCCACTGTAAATAGTTGTATAATACGATAAAATGGAAGGGTGAAATGTATGATTCATGTGTTAATATTTGGTTGTTTATATCATTCAATTATTTAATTTTTTAAGTTATAAAGGTAAATTTTTATTTGATGGATATTGATAAATGAATATAGTCAATATTGGGGTTTGTTTTTTGTAAAACATTAACATGAAATAATAGGATTTATTGTTTAATTTTTAAAATAATATTAATTATTAGTGATAATGAGAGTGTAAAAATAAAATTTTATATCATATGAATATTATCAACAACTTTATTGGGATAAAATGGTGAGTGTACTGTTTTCCTTGTTGTATTGGTAAAAGGAAAAGAGGTTTAGTTTCATTTATTTTATAAATAATTTTTTTCATTTTGTTTAAAGTGGAATCTTGAAATTTTTTAATTATAGTATATATTAGGTTTCTAATACTAGTGGGGACTTTTATCATACCTAGAGGTAATATGTTTTGAAATATATTGAGTGTATAATTCACTACACTTGCGTATAATGATTGTCTGATAGTTGAATTTAGTTTTTTTTTCATGATTTTTTTATATAAAACTAGGTAATAATTCAATAAGGGATATGATAACATGTCTCTCAATTGATTTATAATAGTAACCAAAGTCAACCTTGGTTATGTTTGGACTATAATATTGTCAGGAATTTATTATGATATAGAATAAAATGATTTTTGGTATTTAATAGTGTCCTTATGTGGAATAAAAAAATTTATATTGTTTTATTATATCTAATTTATTCTGTGAAAATTTTGTTGTCCATATTTTAATAACAATTCCATGTGATTTATAGGGGTAATTTGATTTAATTTCTTTTTATATTCATTATAGTCATTATTTTTTAATTAATAGAAGAAAATAATATTTATATGTTAGAATTTTTTACTACAGTTATTTTTGTAGTGAATGGTCGTTAGTGATATATAATGATTTGTTTAGATAATCATGTGTAATGTTGACCTGTAACTTTTTTTAACAGGGTGTAGATTATTCATTGGGTCGAATAACTTGTGTGAGTAGATGGAATTTAATTAAAATATGATATTATTATTGGTGTAATTGAATAATCATTATTGGGTTTTAAAATAGATATTGAGTTATTAAATGGGTATAATAAGTGTCTTAAATAAGTGTTTAATATGGTAATACACTCAATGTTTAATGCTATAAACTGAGGAATTTCATCCATTAATAACCTAAAAATCCCCTACTTCCTCCTCATAATAACAATGATGTTTTATAAAAACATGTGGGATTTTATATTCGTAACTAAGAGGGATAAAAATGTTAATGTCTTACAATATTTTTTTATAATACGATATAATTATCATGATATTTACAATTGAATTTAAAAAATAAATTGATTGATAATTATCTAATGAAGGATGTCTTTAATATATAACCTAGATGTTTTGAATATCAATATATCTATTTTTGGTAATTTTATTTTTGATTATTCATTTATGGTTTGAATAACTAATATCATAGTTGGTAAATACATTTTTATGATGTATTAAAATGGCTTAGTTTCATAAAAATGAGATAAATATTATATATATATAAGTTATAGGGAGTTCAATAAAAATCTACAATTTTATTCATATGACACACTACTCATAAAAATGATACCCCTTCTATAATATTTATAAATGAATAATTGGATAATGCTACTCCATTAATTACTTTTGTGAATAATCAGTGATATTGGGTATATGGAATTATAGGGATTGAATTTAGTTGTTTCTTATTTTGAGTAAGAACATATATATTGATAAGATTTCAAATAGTTTTACCTTATATAACTATACTATAGGATTTTCACTAGGTTTAAATTGATTATATTTTCATAAAATAAATATACAATTACTAATACTGAAATAATATGTGATAATGATATTACATATTCTTAATAATGTGATCATTCGTGAATACCATGTGTCATACTAATTCGTAACTTTTATGTTATTTTATTACAACCATTTCACTCTAGTAATATATTGGCAATTTTATCATGATTACTATACAATAACCTTAAATACTTATGAATAATTATTGTTGTATCACTACTAAATAAATGTGAGTGAGAAATAATTATAAATAGTTACGTTGATTGTATAATCTAAATTAGCAATGGTTTTTTACAATCTAAATATTTATTATTTTAGTCAAAAATGGTTCAGTTAACTAAAATATCTATATATATCAAACATTAATTTGTTCTACAATGGAAATATAGAACACTATTGAATTAGGATTGTTCTAGGGATTTACATGATTCATCTAAATATCTACATAAAAATATTGATTTGTAATAAATTAATCACTATGAATATTATTATATATCATACGTTATATGTGGTACTAGATTCCTATTAGATATGAATAATATCCTTTTATTGTTATTTCAATATTTCAATGATAGTGGATTACCTTATGATGTGTTAACATATTTATTACTTTTCACTGATCATAATAAATCCACTATGTTAATAAATAATGGATAAAAGGGTTATATAATTTATGTTCAACATATTTATTTTCTTTTGTTTTAAAAAATAATAATTCAATTGGGTTTTACATATCTGATGTGTCTAGAAAATGTTCATATCATTTTCATCTATCGTAACCATTCCCAATTAATCTAATTTTATAAATCCCTAATAAGGGAAACCAAACTCTCTGTCCCAATGGTGCCATATCCATCACATTATAAACTCACACATGATTCCAATAAATTACTAAAATTATTAAAAATATACATTATTTCTCTCCTGGGATGTTTATAAATGGATTTCTCAAAGGTAGATGGAATTTCCTCCTTAATGTTTTCTTGAATTTATTTTCATCATTAATCATATTATTATTTTATTATTTAAGTAACTCTATTTTTCATGGATCAATATATATCTCCCCTATTAAAATTATTAAGAGGTTATATAGTAGTTAACAAAAAATTATTCCATGTTAAACCCCATATTACACATCCCAATAATAATGATATCATTAATATATCCCAAACTATCTATTTATTCAATATCAATTTTTATAAAATTATAATGAATATATATAATTAAATATTTACAAAAAAAAATTTCCCTAATTTATTTAAATAGAAAATAAGATTTTTACCTTATTACTCTCATGTTATCTTATAAAACACCATATTAATAGGTGGATTTATTTTATATAATCCTTGTTTTTTTATTTATTAATGACAATTCGTAGAAAAATATTCAATAATATAAAAAAACATATTAATATAAATCATTTTAATTATAATTAAAACCCCCCAATTTTCATAATTCCTAAAACTTGTTACTCTTCCAATAATATACTACCTCATGATATTTTGCTAATGGAAAATCAATTATTGTTGGTGTGGAATTAAAATCCACTAAAAATTATATAACACCATTGACTATACATCAAATTCATATATTTCCTCCAAATCACTAATAATTCCATGAGTCATGATAATCTCACTACCTCTCCATCAAGAAAATTAAAATGAATTTTGAATGAAAATATTAATTCATGAAAATACAATAATTTTTTTTAATTAAATTCACTGTACATGTCAAACCATATTTGTTCCAAAACATTATTCTTTCCTTATTTTTTGAGGTGACTCATGTAGTGTGGTGTGATGGGAATGATTTTATTGTATTTTGAATGATTCTCCATAAAAATATTTCTTTCTCACCCTATTTATCAAATCATTTAAGTATCCACTTTCACTTGACCTTTATATATGTGCGGTGGTTCATCCACTCAATGATATGTGTATTCCCCTACCGCATTGTCGAATATTTTGATGTGAAAATAAATATTATATCAATAAATTGTATAATGAAAAAAATTATTATAAAACAATTTGCAAGGTTACTATAAATAAAACTAATCCATTCTGATAAGTGGGTCCATACTGGATCTATAGGCTCTAAAAATCATCAACTTGTATAGTTGGTGGGTGACTAAATGCATTCTCTAGAGGCTCAAGATGTTTCAGAGTATTAGTCAAAGAATCATGAATGTAAAATCATATGGAGATGAATGTATAAGGAAAAGGATATAGTACATATGCCTATGGAATTATATAATATGAATGAGGTATATAAGACATCATTTTATATAGGAATACAATATAATAATGATCATGTGTAATTTTTGGTGAAAATATAAGTGAACTAAATACCATGGGTGATCCAAAATCTTTGTGGGATATGATAGTGTTCTATATAGTATATCAGTTGGTGGGAATCTGTGTGACTAGGTATGATGAGTGGATAAAATAGCTATAGTACCACCCCCTCACATTGTCTACATAAGATATTCTACTATTAGGATCATTAGAGAATAATGACCACTTGGGTGGTGTATTGTAATTAATATTTTAAAAAATATTAATCACATGATATTATATGAAATTGATATATATTAAAAATAAGATAATCACAATAGTAATTAGAGGATAGACAGACATCTATCTCATGTGGTGATTATGTTATTTAATTCTCTTCAATTATAACTCTTTAATGTTTTTCATTTCTATATTTGAAGAAAATGTTTAATTGATTCATAATTCATAAATATTGTGTACGGAAATCAAGGAAAATGGCGGCACATGACTTAATTAAGGAATAAAAATTCTATAACCAAATAGATAATATGTTTTGATATAACAAAATAATTTTATATTTATTAGTAATAAAATTAGAACATAAATTACATGTCATATAAATGAAAACAGGTTTAAATTAACATGTTTATAATTGGTATTATATTGTTTTATTTTATTTTAATTTTTATTTAATTTACTTATGGATAAGTAATTTTGTTCATTTTTTCAATTTATTATGTCATTTGTATTTTTTTGTAGGAAATTTGGTATACATTTTTTTGGGTAATTTTTCCAATTTTTTGGTTTGTCCTATCTTTGAATTAATAAATCTTTTATTTATAAATAGTTAAACATTTTTCAAATATATCCATATTTTCATTTTAAATAATTTACTTTTTTCAATTTTTCGGTTTTTTATGTTTTTATAAAATTAAATTCAATATTAGAAAAGTAAAATAAAAGAAAACTAAAACCAATATATATTGAAAATACACATGATTTTCATGTCGGATAAAAAATATTTTTATTCAATAGTAAATCAATTTGAGTAGTACCACCCTCAAAAAAACAATGATAGGATAAAAAAATAAATGATAACATAGATAGATGATCATATATATTCACCACCTTAACATTAGTTTCATAATCAATAGTGAAAATTGATTAATTAGAGTCTTCATATGTAATAAACTGATTGATTCCAATGACATCAATGTGTTCTGTGGAAATTATACATTCTAATTTTCTATTAGTTTTTTGGGGAAAAACACATTTATAAAAACATGTTTACTAACATTATATTTTCATATCTTTTTTACTATACTCTTTTTAAAAACATTACATTATTCTATACATATATACGTTTAAAATATTTATGAATAAATTATTTTATTATTCAGTATGATTAATTTGAATGAATATGTATTTGATAAACCGAATGGAATTTTTATAAAATGTGGTTAAAATTATGTCTTTTCTTTCATATTAATAGATTGTATGACTATCGATCTAACATTGGTACTAATACAATAAAATGATCATTTTTTTTTATCTTATATAAAAATAATTGGGTTATCTAAGAGACTCTCCAATGTTTATAATTGTAGTATATATATTTGTTCAAAATGGAATGTATCCATAAATGAATATTAATGGTGAAAAACTAAAAAATATTTTACAATTTAAGATGGTCCCCTTTTGAGATGTTAGGATCATGATCTAGGCCAAGAAATTACAAGATATTCAAGGCCATTATAATGAAAGACTTAATCTGATTCTGTGTCCTTTCTCTAAAATATGGGTTCATTTAAAGAGTTGTTTGAAGATGAAATTTCCATCTCAATTTGTCTAATGATTTATCTATGAAATGAACTCATTCATAGTCCTTATAATTCTTTAGAGTGTTTACGTCCTAATGAATCCTTCTATGTATTTTACATTTTATAAAAAAACATGTATAATTGTGTTTTTTATCATGGTAATGATTGAGTTATTTTTGGGATATGAAATAATGGTGAATCCAATATATTAGATCGTGGTCTTCCAAAACTAGTAAGATATTGTTGAATATATCCTCAATTACATGGGAATCCATGTATAAAATGAATGAGTAAACATTGTTTTTCATAACATTAGCTTATAAGGGATTAGAATATATAGATAATACCAATCCATATAATAGAGGACTTTCTTGGTAACAAATGATAGAGCGTATTGTATGTATAAAACTATAGATATCATTAGTTAGAAAAATGGTTGCCTCAAATATTATGGATAAATATTAAAATCATTAACAATAATTTATTTCATTCTTAATTTTAAATTTTTTTATAGTCCTTGTTTATATGAGAAATATTTTATATTATTCTTGTGTATTATAAATGGGTATGTAATTAATAATTATAATATTACTTTTATTTGGAAGATTTTTACATGGAAAAAAATACTGATTTATTTCGAAAATATTTGAATCCTATTGTAAAAACATGACCATCATACATAGTCGAAGACCAATAATATTTTTACATAAGATGTTTTATTATTTTTTTAGTTTAATTTTTAAACTACATTTCACTCCTCAACCTTTTATAGCCATTCTAACATATAAAAATCCACAAAACTGGTATCAGTGTAGGTTCTAATCCTTTTCATTACTGTGTTTTTAATTCTTCTATGAACTCGATGTTTATTAATGTGTTTGCATAAACTAATTCAATATTAATTTTGTACTATAAAGCGTTAGCATAAAAAGATATTCTATTACTATTATGATTTAATGTTTATATTTTGGAACATTGGAAAATCACATTTCTAGTCAACAACAAATTTGTTATTGTAATTACAATAAGTACTAGAGAGTATGATGAGAAATATTTTCAAAAATATTAAAGATAATAATTTTTTAAATATTACTATAAATTACATGATTCATAATCAGGATTTTACAACATTAAAAAATCTACAAAAAATATTTTCAATGAAATTATACAGTAAGTAATACTCTATTAGGTTCAATGGAAAGGAATATAAATAGTAAAATTTCATTGTGTAGAGAATTGATTTAAAATATGAAAAAAATAGAAGGCAAACACTTTAGAACTTATATAGTTAACCAGAATATAATATCTATTATGAGAGTGGGTTATCATTCTATTGATACTCTTCGAAGAGAATCTGTAGAAAAATGCTTCAATGACTTATGAGTATTATCAATAGTAATATTTCATGTGGAGAAAATGGTATTATATGAATTATCTTGATTTAAATGATCTAAAAAATCATTCCTAATTAATGATAATCCAAATGGAAAACCAAGGATGCTACAAGAAATATCATAAATCTTAAATTATTAGATCTTATTAGGTCTCTCAGGAAATATTAATGAAGGCACAAAAGTGATTCAAAAAATTTGAAAAAAAAGAATGTAGGTGTATCTTTTCGAAATATTTTTGATGTTCATAATAATATTCAATCTGATGAGATTGTTTTCAAATGATAAAAGTAGGAAAATGTTATTATTAAATATTATTTTATTTCTTCATCAATGACATGAAATTTGTTCGAATGTTATTCTAGATGAATGAATAAAATCAAGGAAAAAAATATTTCTAGTATACATACATGAAATTCTATAAGGATATGGATGACATGAAAGATTATTCTAAAGTAATTTTTTTATGAATATAAGAAGAAATAAAGAATTCGACTTAGTTACCTTAATCTCAAATAAATGGATAAGAATAAATGTAATTGACACACAAGTTCCAAGATACATTATAAGTTTATGAAAATAGGATTCAAAGAACAAATTTCATAGACTAAAAGTGAAGGTGGTCACTTGTAATATTTTTCTTTTGACAGAGAATGTTTCTTATATGGTGACATTTTTTTATTTAGTGAAATACCAAGGAAAATAATTGGATCATGGAAAAGGAAAAACTAGTGAATCCCTTACAATCCTTACATATAATTCTAATTATATTGATAGTAATGATGGGAAAAAATTATGTTTTCAGATGAAGAGTAATCCTCGACAAATGAGTATAATACCTTACCTAGTTATGAATAATTATATATGTTTATATAATACTAGAAAACAAAAATTTATATAAACTTTAAAAAAATTGACAAATAATAACATGTTAATATATATTCAAGAATTTATACATTTACCACAGAAATATCTATTTTTTCGGATAATGATGAAAGAAATTTTTAAAAAGTTAGTAATTATAAAGAAAATTGAAATTTCAATATCGTAGAAAAAAATATATAATAATTTTTTATAACATAGTTATAAAACATTTACTACTAAATATAAAAAATAGTTATATAACTAAATTAAAATTTTATATTTTAAGGAAACATTTATCTAAATCAACATTTGGGAAGGAAATCATTGATAATATATATAAGAAAATTTAAATAATGTACCAATTTTTCCATTATGGGGTTTAATAATAATAAATGTTATCGAAATAATGATCAGTATATATGTTTTCCTAAAGATTATTTTTTATATGAAATTAAATTTTCATGACATTGTAATGACAAAAAAATTTTGTTACCTAAAATCTTATATTATTTATAATACCAATCCCAAGTATGTGTTTTTTTGAAAAAACTAATATTTTTTTAGGAAAATAATATAACTACCAAAATTATAATTTTTTTATAAGGATAGTGATTTCCACATTAATATTACTAAAAAAAATATTTCATCAATATGAAAATAAATACAAAATGTGGTATTGTCAATTATATAGATAATTCTCAAGTGATGATTATTTGTATAGGGAATATTTTTCTTATTGGAAAAGCTATAATTTTAATGTTTTTTATTCTACGAATTAAGAAAAAACATAAAAGAATACGTCAATAATGTGATGTAGGTTATCTTGTGAACATCATCAATTAAAAATGTACTATTTATTATATAATAGATGAATTTTTTTTACCAATTGTCCAAATAATGTTTACAAATTAAACCATGAAGACTATAGAATACAAAAATTACCGTGTATTATAATAATGGAAGACCAATCAATGTTATGTAATATAAGGTTAAAACATTGTAACATTATAACATTTTCTATTTTTACTACAAAGGGACTAATGAAGGATCTACCAGAACATTAGTTTGACCCTTGTATGGTATCTAATACTTATCTATATGGAATGGCTCAAATGTCCTATTTTAGTTCTAATAGTGAAGACTCAACATTCGATGCATGACAATTTTTGGGAATTGAATTATTTAGTCCTATGGAAGCTGAATGTATTAGTTTAAAATAATACGTACATGTCTTTGTTCATGGATATTCTTGATACATAATGGTCTATTTTCTTTGAATAAAATAAAAATCCATTAGTTGTTTTAAAATAACTCTATCCAAATATAAAGATGATAAAAATGATTCTTCATAACTATTCCTAATGATCATAGTGGAGAATTTGTATATTTTTATTTTTTAATATTTTTGTTGTAAAAATGGTAAATAAATAACTTCTATGAACTAAAACATCATAGGAAAACGGGGTTGTTGAAAGAATAAATATAGTCATTAAGAAGATTAATAGACCAATACTGAGTGAATATTCAGTTGCAAAATATTTTTGGGCTGAAGTACTTACTAATTCTAATTATAATAGAAATATAGGTATAGTTATAACATTAATTAAAAATACATTATATTTGATGTCTATAGGATGAAAACCAAAACCTTCAGACTTCTACAATTTGGAATGAAAATATTTCTTTTTTAATACTAAATATAACATATATAAATTTGGTACAAAATATAGTGAAGGAATATTATTTGGATATTCCACAAAAATATGTCTTATATAGTATTTATCAAATAAACATTTATTATTAAGTAAAATATATATGTTATTTTTTATGAAACCGATCCTTTTGTTTTAAAACTACACCAACCGACATCATCACATGTTATTTATAAAAATTCTTTTCAACCAATGTTACAAAGGTCTTTATATGATATTTCCAATCAAGAATATATTTATTATGTTTTTACTCAAGAATATTTTTGACCAATAATTGAAGAAAATACTATTTATAACCTATTTAATTTGTTATTTCTTAGGATTCATCTTAGTGACCGTATCATTAGTGATTTAGATCGACTTATTAGGACTATATATTCATTGAGTAATTAAATTGAACATATAACTTCCTTATCACAATTAAAACCTATGTATCCTAATTATAGTACTGGTGATGTGAGTTGGATAATTTCAATTAAATACGAACTCAATGAGTTTGATAGGAACTGATTCATTAATTTAGTTAAAAATCCTAAAGAGATTTAGATAAATTAACTAAAAAGGTTTTATTAAAAAAATGTGATGAAGATGGAAAAATATTAACAAATAAAGATACACTTATTTCAATGGGAAATAATCTACAAGAAAGAATAACAATGAAGAATCCTACTTTGGTAATATAACATGTAAAAATTAAAATTTTCCTAGATTATACAACATTCCGATATTCTAAACTATTTCAAATGGATGTGAAGTGTTATTTCCATAGGGGATACGTACAGAAGGATTATTTTTTTGAACAATGACATTATTTTGAAAATAAAAAACAAGTATAATATATTTATAATCATTCTATAGAACTATATGGTTATAAATAATCCCTTATATGTTGGTATTATAGTATAACATTATTTTTCATACAAAAAATCTTGTTATTAGAATGTGAATCCAAAATTTTTTATAAATAAATTTTAATGAAATAATATAATATTAAAATAAATGTAGCTGAAATTTTATTTTGTTAGAATAAAAAATATTTATTAGTTTCCTTTTTTGCTCATATAATGGTTATTTTTTGAATGAGTATAATGATTATGGTAACATACTATCCTGGTTTTCAAATTTCACAAAAAAAATTAGGAACATTTATATCTAATCATAAGTTTATGAATGATTTAGTTAATAAATTAATGAATGATAATAATCAATGTATTTTTAATCGTTTATGAGACTCAAATTCTTTAGATCATGGCAAATCTCGGAAATCGGTTGACAAAAACAATTTTAGAATTATGTTTAGAATTGTACATTACATAACACCTAGTGTAACATCCCAGGTAAATAGAGAATAAATAATTTTCATATTTATTAATATTTACGAATTAAATATTAATTTTACTTTAAAGAGGTTGCTATGTTCGATAGCGTACCCGATACGCAACAAAGATTTTCATTGAAATCTTTCGTTGCACACTAGTAATAAAATAATATTATTTTAAATGGTAGTTAACACATAGCCTTTGTGTTGGAGATAATGGATATAAATAACTAAAATATGATTATATATGTTTTTTAAATATTTTTACTTTTATCTAATAAAAGATAAAGGCTTAAAATATGGAAGAATTCAATTTTAGGCGTATATGCCCTTGTTTTCACTAAAGGTTCACTTATCACCTTTTGATGGAGAACCGTCATTAAATATAGTTTTATTCACTCTTATACATTCTATTAGACCAAATAAAACACTTCTATAGAATCAGGACATCAAAATTTACTTTGTGTAAATTTTTGGTATTTTTCCGATAAACTTCATTTTTTAATGAATAGTGTAAAATGTTGTATTTTAATTCAAATCATCTTTTTAATCTAATTTATTTATAGGATTAAATTATCTTTCGAAATAGTTTTAAAGTGAAATTAATATATATTTTTACCATTAAATCCAATAGTGGTCATTGAAATTAATTTCACTTTGAAATCAGATTTAAACTAGTGTCAATCTGTTGATACTTATTGTTTTATAAAAACACGCTATTTGCCCTGATAGCGGGAATTAATTATTAGATTAATTAATACATCTTATATGTCTGGTATTTTGTAAAATGGACTTCATTTTTGAATTCGGAATATTAAATATAGCTTAGGGTGACATTTTGGTATTTTTCTTAAAAACATCAATTTTTGATGAATAGTGAAACCACTAAGTGGTACTTATAAAAACTGATTTTCCGATTAAATGTAATTTTTCCATCTCTGTGTTTTGAATTTCAAAAATCTAACATACATGGTTTTCATTAAGATGTAAAATGTGGTCCAATGGGATTAAAATAATTTTTTGGTGAATAGTAACTTATTAAGTTTTTAATCGCGATTAGAGGTAATTAGTGTAATTTAAGGTAAAAATAATGTTTTAATAATAAGAGATGAGCTTGAAACATGTACTACCTTAATGGGATGTGTCATGGCCGACCAAGACAATCCATGGGTCAACTTGGGGACCCCATGGAGCCACTTTGTTTGGGAAATGACATAAATAACTTTTTATTTAATGTTAAAGTAAAAAATGACACAAACATGAGTTGTTTACTAAAAAAAAAATTACATGGGCTTATACAAGTAATATTTTTGACTATAAATAGTCATTAGAAATATAAAAAGATTTCCTACATCATGAAATTTTTTTTTATAATTTTTAGACATTAAATAAATAAAATTATTTATGACATCATAATGATGCAGTGATTACCTCATTAATAAAGGATTTAAATAAAATGGAAAGATAATGTAAAATCTAAGACCAAAACATATAAAAAACCTATTGGATGGTTATATTTCTAACCCTTATCACCTTACCCTCGAATTATATCAATGTGGGACCTTTTGAATCCGAAACTCATTTTAAAATAAAGTTACATTTCTTTACTTTCCAAGAGTGCCCCTCCTCTCATCTTATAAAAGGCCCCCACCTCTACCACTTTACCCACACATACAAAGCCTTTGGCTCGGCCAAACCCTACCCATTGTGTCTCTCCACTTCCCTATATTACTCCTTTAAGCCTCACTTTGGGCAGAAGACTTTCCAAGGAAGCCTTTGACCTCAAATCTAAGAAAGTTACCCGATTTTAAGGTAATGTCTTCACTTGTGTTCTTTTGTATTATTTTGCTTCTCCAACCCCCTAAAATCTTTTTATTCATTTCTTTTGTAACAAATACAGTATCTTAAATATTCTATAATGTTTTTATAAGAATATTTCAAGCTACACTTACACAAATCTACATCTAATGGTTAAAGAACATACTGTTTCTGTGGTTGGCGAATTTCTGCCTCACGAAACGATGATTGTTGAATCTTCTTTTAAACACCTTTAATGGTGGCCATTAAGATGTCACTCTATTTATATATGATATATATTATGTTTATGTTTTCCTTATGCTTCTTTATTTTTCATTTGTGGTATACCTTTATGGTTTCCATTGTGGGTAAACACGATAATTTCATTTTATGAAGTGCGGACTACCGCCCCTCAAAGTGATGTGATTCGTTAATGCCATATGTGGGACGTATAAAGGATGGATTTAAAGTTATTATATATTATGTTATACTGGAATTATAATATACCTCTATATCATTATTATTTCTTTCCATTAATGTATGAGGTAGAAATGAAAGTAGCGTTCATGCGTACGTACGGCTTACCGTCTCCATGAACGGTGCATTTCATTTCTTATCCCCAAATTTAATGTACTATTATAAGTACATATATATAATGGATATATATGATTTATGTTACATATAAATGATGAATATTATTCTGGAATTAAAATATACATACCTCTAATTTAGTTTTAATTCCATTAATATGACATAGAAATGAAAGTAGCGTTCATGCGTACGTACGGCTTACCGTCTCCATGAACGGTGCATTTCATTTCTTACCTATAAATGATTATGTAATATTATAAATACTTGTATATGCTGGATATATATGATATATATGATATCCAAATCAGGAATTTCATTCTGGATAGGAAGAACCTTTGACCACACGAACAACATGTAATTGTAAGAAGTCCACTTCCGACTTAAGAACCAAATATCGACAAAACAAACATTATTAACTTAATGATTACATAATGTTTATAACATGGAAATAAGTGATATAAAAGGAATAATATGCTTCAAAAAGGTTCTTAAGCAAGTATAAATTAACTCATGTTTAATATTCAGGACGTTAAAGAACGATCGAGTCAAGTCAGACCCGAGTTAAGGGACTTCATCTCAATCTCCTTTCATTGAGGCATATTTCGTTTTATACACAACATTCTTTTATATGGTTTATAAACCCCTTTGTATTTTACTTTTATAAAAAAGGAATCTTTTTCTACGAATTGTTTTATAAAACGAAAAAAAGTAATGTTTCTTTTAATGTACGCGGTGACAACAACCTTTTCCGCCGCCGCGAGAATTATTTGGACTTTGGCTTCCTGAACAAGCCGTAATGTTTTTTTTAAATGAAATAAATGCCATATACTGTTTTATGTATTTTGGTATTGAAAATAGTTTTTTATAATGGATTTTTTATGTCAATATATTTATGTGATATATTGTGATCAAAGTGTGGAAATGTTTTCTTTCCATTATATTTGTTTTATGTCTTATGATTTTTATAATGGTACTTGGACATTTGACGGGTGGTTACGTGATAAACCATATAACGGGTGGTTTCATGAATACCAGGACGGGTGGTTATGTTATAACCTCCAATGCATTGGGTATGGAAGTCGGCCGTATGGATATTCCATTATGTATGTATGGAAGTTGGCGGAATGGCTATTCCATTAAGTGATATGTGTGGAAGTCGACCGTATGGTTATTCCAATTAAGTATGTTTATGTCCCAAGTTACCTTTATATTTTATGTGTTCTTTATATGGGTTTTATGGTAATCTTTTGGTTACAAAACGGTAAGTAATGATCTTTTATTCAGTGAAGAGTTTTTACTACTTCATAAAGGTGAAAAGTATTACATTGATAAAGTATACATGTGTTACTTGTTGTTTTGATAAACAAATAGTTTTCATTCTTTGTGTATCCCTTACTGAGATTTTTATGATCACCCCAAGTTTTTTTTTGAAATGTCTTTCACAGGACTTAATGTGGAATAGGGTCAAGGATGGGATCAAGGGAAAGTCATGCTATATAAAACATGGAACTAGACATGTTTCTTTATAAGAGATTGTTATTATATGGAAACTTAGTAGAAGTGTCTACTTTGTAATCTTTTGAGATGTAATAGTTATGTTCTAATTCTCTAAAACTCTAAACCTAAAAAGATCCTCAATGTTAATTATTCATTTAATTCAATATTAAGTAAGGTTCAAGTCCGGGGCCTTATACCTAGTCATCTGTATTAAATGTTTTCAGTACTCTTCTGTGGTAGATATAAATTTGATAAAAAAATACCATCATAAAACATATTAATGAATTTCTTATTACCTTAAATGAAATACAACTTTATTATAGTTTTACTCTTCTAAAAATGATTTTGAAATAATTTTTTTTCATTCGATGTTGACATTAGAGGATATAGATTGGATAGAAAAAACACACTCAGAACCTGCAATTTTTTGGAGTGCAATTATTTTATTTTTATTTTAAGAAACAAAAATAATAATGACTTTAAAATATTAAATCCAAATATATTTCATTTATTTTATATAGTTCTCAGGTTTAGAGAATGCAGCAAACACTCATTGACTATAACATGAGTTTTACTTTAGCTCAAATATTTCTTGTTAAAAAAATTTACATTATCTTTGGTAAAATATAATGACATCACCCATGTTCTAAGAACGTATACACAATCACTATTTACTTTAGCATAAAACAAAATAAAGTGTAAAAATTTTACAATTCACCAGAATAGAAGACAACGTGATGATATTTATAAAATACCCCATATTTTTTACTGATTCTAATGTATTGAACAAAATCTAAGAATGATCAATATTAAATGATTATTCATATATTATCTTTTTACTAATATCCTTACAATTATTAACTTATTTTAATATGGGGATTTATTTTTTTATGATTTAAATTTTTTTTATAAAAATGATATTTTCCATGATAAATAATTTTTCAAAATATCGTTATTTTAAAAAAAAAATTATGATTTCTAAAAATTTATTTATTTTTTAATTAGTTTTTTAAGTCAAATTTTTCTTAAAAAAATTTTCAAATTCAAATTTTCTTATAAAACACTAAGGATCCAAAGTTATATAGAAAAATATTATTTGGAGTAAAAAATTATCTGAAACAAAAAAATGTTATTAAAATTTTTCTAAATAAAAATGTGTTAACAGAATTTATGAATCAAAATTTATTATAAAACATCTAAAAAAAAGTTTGATATAAAAATTTTCATTAAAAAATTGGTATACAAAAGCCCAAGATATTGGTTAACTCGTAAAGAAGAATTGTTTCCACTACAAATATTGGTCTTATATAATTTTAGTTTTTATACTTATCCATTTATTTCATTATTAATATTTTTTATATGTTTATGGTTTTAATAATTGGCTTCAAACATATATTATTCTAATCAAAATGAATATCACTCATATAAAATATTTCTTAAATAATCATTAAAATTTCAATATTATATTTAAAAACTTTATTTGAATAAATATCGATCGTCAGACTAAAATTATTTTAAATATGAAATGTTGAATGATTCCTAGAATATTAATTATCACTTCTCATGCCTATATTATAGTAAGAAGCCACATATCCCATAAATGTTTTAAATAATTATGAACTGAATCTCACCACACCTTAATGTTCTGACTCTTATAGTTTTGCAATCATTCGACCACCAGTACAAACATATGTTAGATGGGAACATCAATATATTTTTTCATAGTGAGATAATGGTACTAAAAATATTATTCAATTCATAAAATTATATTATATTTTAGGATTATGGAAAAAAATTAGAACAATATGGATTTTTATTTACAAAATCCCTAAATTAATATAAAAATTAATTCTTTGTTTGAGTTTTAATAATAATAAGAGAATGTTGAAGAGTATTTTTACTTATTTTCTGAAAATAGATTCATTTTGATCAACATGTAGCAAGTATTGTGAAGTTTTATTTTTCAAGGTGAATCATATATCATGTCTCACCAATTTGAATTTTTATTAGGTAAAGGAATAAGCATCTTTATTTCCCTTATATTAAATATTTTGAATGTTTCTCACCTATATATGAATGAAAAATTAATCACATTACGTTTGAAATGTTTCATTTTTCAATTAATGGTTTATGGGAATATGATAAATTATCAGGTATAATTTTCTGGACTATTTGATGAATATGATGTAAAAAACCTGATGTTTGCCTTCATTATATTGGAATCAATTAAAAAATTCATGTTGAAGTATAAGATAAAAATGTTTCAATATTTTAGAAATATATTACATATGAAATTGATGTAACATTTCAAGAGTAAGAATCATAATTTTACAATAAGATAAAATATCTCCATGACTATTTAAAATAAAATTTCATGAATGGAATTTTTTTATACACACATTTGAAATTTTTCATTGATGATTATGAAAGAACCATTTCTGAAGAATGGCCTCTTAATGATTTAGAAGTCATCAAGTAAAACAACAAAGGTAGAATATTTATCTCCCAATAATAAATACAATGTCAATAAAATGAGTATTTATGATTAACAATTCATCTAAATCATAATCCTAAAAGATAACTTGAAGACCCCCATATTGTCCTAGAAAAGGCTAGGGATTTATCATTGATGATTGGAACGTATTATGATTTGTATGAATATATAAGAAAGTAAAAAATGAATATTTTTTCATTATATCATGTAATAACATTTTTAATGAATTATATATAAATAGCTTTAGAGAACCAATTAATCATTGATGTCAGGATGGAATATATTTAAATTTGAGTTATACCTTTAATATATTTTTAGTTGTTGATGATGGTGGGGGAAAATATCTAGTAAAAAAACTCATTGAGAAGGACCCTGAAAAAATTGATATGGTTTTTCATAAGGAAAAACAAATTATTCCTAAAGACAATAGTAAGATTCTTCTTATAAGTTAATGTTATTTCAAAAAAAACTCACAAATAAAGAAAATATTATAAAGAGAATGATATTGAAGAAAAAGAATAAGATGAAGAAGAAGAAGAAGATGTTGTTAAGGAAGAAGAAATAAATATAGTTCAAGATACAAAAGAGAAAAAATCATATTCATCATCGTCTACAAAAAATATTACCATCTCTGTTATAAATAGGTTCATACATTAGAGGATCAGAATTAGAAAAATAATTATTAAAATTAGAAGGAAAATAATCATCAAATAAATGAAATTAATATCTACATTCCCACTCAAAAGAATTATATAATTTATAATTTTATAATTAATTGTAAAATATAAAACCTATTTATGTTGAAACTAATTCTATAAAAGGAATAGACATAGTTGAGATGGACGAAAAACCAAATGCTAGATCTTGCTGACCTCATGCCTCTAAAGTTTTACTATGATCATTGGACTAAAAAGAAACTATATGATTTTATTTTTTATTACACAAACTATAGAATTAAAATATTATGTGACTCGATTTTATAGATTAATATTATATAAGAGTGGTATAGAGAGATTTAGAATAATCTTATAGAAAAATAAGAGTGATTGAATGATTCAACAGAATTTGAAAATCATATTGAGGAATATTTTAATTATTTCCAATGGGATTACAAGGTACCTAAAAGATCATACAATATGATGGTTAAGTGTTCAATCCATGTTTACAATGATATCATAGATCATGATTATCAGTTTTTTGAAGTGACGAAACATATTCTAGAAATTCTTTAATATATTGAATGGCTATCAACATATATTACAAGCCAAGTTCACTTTTCTCAAGATTTCAAAGTCAAGGACGATCTTCGTAGTTGGGGAATGATTATTTATAATGAAAAAGATCCCAACTCGGAGTTAGAGAATAGTAGACTACGTACATGTTATGTTCATACATTCCATGTGAAGGGTGATAATTTAATGATAACTGAGGATGTGGAATGCTGGTAATCCAAAGCTCTAATACAAGAAGTAATGGAGGAATATATCATAATGATTTATTCATCAAGAGTAGAATCTTAAAAGTGTCATGTATATGTTAGGAAAATAATTTTCATCATAAATAATATAATGAATAAATAAAAAAAATTAACTGTCATTATTGATGTGATACATTTGAATATTTTTAGATGAATGTTGAATTTGAATGAAATTTTCACCCAAATATATTGTGTTTGAAATTATTTTAATTACACTTGTATTTTTGTTATTTATTTAATTTCATGGGGGATTACTTAATTCAAATATAGTTGTTTTTTGTATTTTTATTATAATAACTTTTAAAGAAATTATATGTCCCCTCTCTTTTCATCATGTAAATTACAAAGGAAAATAAGTTTTTAAAGGGATATTTTTATAAAGGGGAGAAGTGTATAAAGGGATAAGTTAAAGGGGAAAAATGTTTTGGAGATGTTTTAAGAGAAATGTTTAAGGGTTGTGTTATAGAAGGGGAGAAGCCTCTAAGAAATACATTTACAAAGGAGAGACTCTAATGGGTTTTTACTTATCATTAGATCAAAATGTTTTCTTAAACTCATGGGTAGTTAGGAAATTAATTATTATTATTATGATGTCCTAAAAATTATATAAAAGTTGTCAGTTTTCCAAATTTATTTGTTTTCATTTTTTGTGATTGATTTTGTGCATTAGAAATTATAATATATTGTGTACTCGAATGTTATACTTCCTAAATTTTATTTCATTTTTTTGGAAATCACAAATAATTTTCCTCAACAAAATTAACATACACTATATTTCATAAGGTGTTTTATATTGTTTTTATAGAACTAATTAATTTATATTAAACCTATAAATAGTTCTATAGTTTTATCTATATATTCTTGTATTATTCAATGTGATCCATTAGACTATATATGTGTCTTTTCCATCTGATTGATTTATAATCAGATCATGGAATCATATGTTTCTTATATTTCAGAATAAAAAATTTCATAGAAATCATAATAAGATTGGTATAGATACATTAAATTAACCATTGATCACTTTACAATATTGGAAAATAATATGGAAATCGAGTAGACTATCCAATGTTTATAAGTGTAGTATATTTATTCATTTATTTCATAGGGAATACATAATAGAATTTTAATGTTTATTATATAAATTTTATTGAACAATTGAAGAACATATCATTAATATATTTCAAGATCTCGTACAATGATAATAATTTGATTGATGTATGAGGATATTTCATATAACTTAGAAATATGACCAATGGATATTTTACTAAAAACAAAAAATCATTTGAATAGTTGTGAGATAATGAAATTTTCAAATCACGACATCTACAAATTTCACATGAAGAATAAAGAATTACTAGTAATTGTAATTCCATATGGAGTATAGTTCCTTAGGAATCATCATATGGATTTAATATTCCACAAACCAAATTTTCTTTTGTAATGGCATTCAAAATCATTTTGGTGATTCAAGGATTATAGGTATACAATGGAAGAAGTGAATCCGACCTATCAATTTGAAGGATTTCATGTCTAGGAAGATATAGCTGACACTAACCATCAAATTGAGGGATTTCATTGTTATGAAGGACATATAGGACATAGATCGTCATATAGTGGGACTCTAGGGTATCACATGATAGGGGTGATTTCAACTCCTCTAATAATAGAGATTCCTAGCAAGGAATGAAAACCATAATATATATATATATATATAAATTTGGATATCATTGTCTATTATTTCATAATACTATAACTAATAATGTTAATGATTAAAACCTTTTAAAATATTAAAAGCAATTCATAATTGTCTTGGATTTTTTTGCTTCTTTTTATTCCATGATTTATTTTCGAATGTTCTTGTTTACTAGAAAGGTTTATGCAATAAATATTTCTAATATTAGTTTTATTGGAATGTTTGTGAAACTAATAAACAATATTCATTTAATTAGATAATATCTAAATCCAATAATAACACTCTTATATTTTAAAAAATTATGAGTCTGATCTTTTATTATGTATGAGGTTTCTTTATTTTATTTTAAATTTAATTTTTTATCTTAAATAGACCCCCAATATTGTAGATATTGTAAACTATTACAATAAAAAATATCAATTTCAACTTAACCATAATAAAAAATATGAATTTGTATTACTTCAATAGTGATACTTAATTCAAGTATTGAATGGTTATTAAAAAAACATGTTTATCCATCAATTCCACTATATATGGAAGAACATAAAGAATGATTTGATTAATTTTAAAAACATGAAATCTATGATAACCAATAAATGTTTCATTCATAATCATTAAATAAAACCCAGTCATTTCATCATAGTGACTCAGTCAAGATAATAATAATAAAATATTAGTATTATCTCAATGAATCCATAAAAAGATTCATTTACAATTTGAAATCTAACATCTGATACACTGTAATAACATTCTATTATAAAAGTTAACATAACATAATCTTGTTGTTTTCTCTAGTTCATTTCTCATTCAATGATAATAAATTATTGAATATTTATCCTAATTTATTTACATTTACAAACAATCAGATTTTTACCAAAATCCACATCTCTTGTTTCCTTATAGAGAGAGTTTTCCAAAATACAAAATACATAAAATATAATTGAAATTAAAAATTAAATATTTTATATCATTTATTAACTTCTAAATTCAATTTCAACCAATTAGATGTTTATTTTATATGAAATATATATATTCTTCTCTAATATTAAGAATAATGAATTCTAAGAATAAAAAAATTTATGTTCTAAATTGAATAAAATTAAATTGATTAATATATATGCACAATTACATGAGATGAGAAATCACATAAGAGATAAATTTACAAAATCCATGTTATCATAAAAAATCATAACTAAATAGAACTATGTGAAATTTTATTTCATGTACTTCAAGTCTTATTGTGGTCAATGTATATGATATGATATTTATAATAGTTTTCAGTATTGGTTGAAAATAGGGTTCCATTTTTTCAACATACAAATATTTAATTGTCGTGGGTATTTTTGGACTCATAGTCATATCAAACAAATACATTTAATAGAAATTCATACATTCATGGTAGAAGAAAAATTTCATTACTAACCCTTTAAGAAGATTCATTTTCTAGACAGAGAAGATCATTATATACATATTTATTTAATATGGATACATAAAATGAAAAAAATTATTTACTCAAAGAATTTTGTTGATTAGGGGATAAATAGTGATATTATGACTTTATGTGGAAAATGAAGGTAGAAATATTTTCTCTATCCCAAAAAAATTAATGATTCACATTCTAAGAAATTTGAAATATTGAAGTTGAAATAAAATTAGCATAATGATTTCTAATAAAATTTCACAATATAATAACTTCCACCATTTAATTAATATATATTGTCTCAATGATTTTTATTCCAATCAGATAATTTATAAGGATGTTATAAAATGATTTTTCATTGATTTCATCTTTAAGTCTCTTATATTGACCCATTTTGATATGATGTAGAGTATACATCAGGAAATGTATTATTCTCCACTACATCAAAGAGTTGTTTTTTTTCATGTGTCTTAAAATAAAAATAAAACGAACATTCCATTTATTATAACTAATACACACATGATGAAATTTAGGTCTGACAGCCCAATCCTCGTGGTTAATTATAGATTTTAATTCAAATTTTAATTTTCCTAATAAATTTCTATTAATTCAATGAAACATTTCACATATATATTTTTTTCAGTGTACATTATGTATATGAACTGAAGTAAAAACTTATTTACCAATAACACAACTCAAATAAGTTATTCTTCCTCATGTAATTGTAATTTTCCCTTTGAAAATAGTTTTTCTCTTTCTATATTTCATCTAAAACATCCCAAATGAAAAACTGAAATCTTAAAATTCATTAATAAAATCAGTAATACTCATATACTATGATGTACATTTTGGACCTATGGTATTATAAAACCATCAAAAAAAATTCCTAAATAGATGTCTCATTCGAAAGAATCATCGATTTCCCATTAAACTGATACTACAATAATATTTATGTACTGTGGTTCATAAATTTTTCATACAAAGGGGACATGCATGTTTTTCCTTCTTGATCCATCCATAAATCTTTTTATAAGAATGAAAATAATTTCTAATCCCCATAAGTGGAACAAAAATTTTAAATATGGTTCAAACATGAAATGTATCTACAAACACCCTCATTTCAATGATGCATCAATTATTTTATTAATGTTTCATCTGTACATTTATAAAATTTCATTATCAAAAGGTCCACATATGTGTATACATATGAACATTAATTTTTTTTTCTTATTGATCCCTTGGGGAATGTTATAATTTTTTATGAAATGTGTCTCTGAGTTATGTGATGTAATCAGCTTCTTGAATATATTAAATCCATCACATGATATAACCATCCTCAAATTGTGCTAGTAAATTGAAAAATTATGATATCTAGCATCAAATTTCATCCATGAAAATATATCTGCATAATGAAAAAACTCTTTACTATATTTCATTATTTTGGTATCATTCCTTCACTTATTTTTTTATGATTCATTATAAAATAAAATATTATGTATTATGGGAATGAATGTAATTTTCCAAATTACATTATATTGAAGATGGAATGGTGGTCCAACATCATTCATCATCCATCATGATCTTCCTCATTCTTCATAATCATTTAATTTATCTATTTTCTACTAGAATAAGCTGTTATATCATGGGAAAGAATGATTTGTTTATAAAATACATTTTCTTTAAATATAAAACATCCCTCCTCATATGACACTCAAAAGTTCCATTAGATGGTGGGATACATGACCTCAAATGAATCTACCTGATTTCCATAGGCTTCTTACTAGTAATGATGGAATATGGTGTGTTAGATTGGATTATATTACCTAATAGATTTATTATGATTAGATATAAAAATATCAGTAAATATCATATGCAAAAAGATATTATAGTCATAAAATGAAGCAATAATACAGGTCATGAAAACTAAATAAGTGAATTGTGTAATCTAAATAAAAATATTGTATAAAAAAATTATAATGATGCCTCATAATGATTCTATAAAAAAATCGATGTGATAGGATGATGGGGTACAAGAATAAACTAAATGTTATAAAAAACAAAATAATAAAAAATGACACTGTATATTCTCAAGCATATACTTAGACCTCTACCCCCAAAGCTCCTTCCAAAATAGGAGAACAATAATCCGTTAGATCAAACCAAATCCACCTTATTCATATGTGTGATAAAGAAGTATACTCAGATACCTAATAGATCCTGAGAAGTATCGGATATTTATTTATAATGGTGTTGACCCTCATGGTGTCTCTACATTTCCATTAGATTCTACAGGTAAAGACAATGTGCTAGATATAATAGAAACAATGTTGTTGAATAAATAAACATTAATTGCATTTTTTGAGTTCCTAATTAGACATTTTACTATGTCACATGCTTCAGCCTATGACAAAAGTCTGTATGAGTACCTATTTAATACACATTAAATATATTTACATTTTCCCAAGTGTACCAGGATACAAAGAAAAATATACCCCAACCCTCTTCTATATATTGGGGTCTCATTCCATGTCATAAAGCGAGTGATAATAAGTAGTAAAGAATCATCTCATTTGCATAATGATGTTCATAATAATGACAATAAAGGATGCATCACATATGATCCAATAAACATTCAATTTCGTCAAATCCAGTGGTGGAGTCAAGTGCCTTTCTATGGTGATCATAATGAATCTGAAGTATCAATTTGGGAACATTCGATATAATCCTCAACTACATGGTCTATCAAAGGAGATTCAAAACAAACCATAGTATCAGTAGAGGCCTTATGACACTTAGTCTATCTGAAGTAATGCATATCAGGGATAAGTATCTTCCATATCAGGTTGTATCCATTTTTCTAATTGGGTTTTATATGGTTTCCCCCCTATGGAATTGGTATCAATCAGTAGTACCATACACCACCCAAGAGTCCCTTTCCTAGAAATCCAAAACAACACCCCCTGTGTATCGAATCATAACCAAATGAAAACTGAAAGTCCACCGATGGATATATAATTTGTAACCCATGTTCTCTCCTAGACCATTTCATTAGATCAATATCAAGAAAGGTATATATCATGGTAATGAATATAAAATTTCATAGCATCATAAATCCATATTATTCCAAAATATATAATGTTATAAAATTATCACAATAAAATTAACAATGTCTGAAGGTATTATTAACATGAATGAGAAACAAGTTAAAATAAAGCCACATGGAATTAACATTCCTTTACGTACAAGTCATCAATGAAATATAAATATCTAAAACTATCTAATTTTTTTGAACAAAACATTCCATTCAATCGAAAAAGTCACAAGCAATGAAAATTGAGCATGAAATGTCACATGGAACGTTGAATAACATAAAGTGGAAAGAATAATGTACAAAGAAATATAGTAATGAAAATTTTAATGATAAATTTATGTACAAGGAAATTGTTGTGATATATAAGCATTAAAAACATGTGTTCATATTTAACTCATTGATTAAAGATTTCATTACAAAGCATCCATATTGTGTATTAAAATAGAATGTGTGTGAAAATTAGCTCACGAAAACCCTACTGGTTCGACATTTATATTCACTAAATCTATAAATTAATTCAATTTAAAAGAGTTTTGTCTCTATCACATTGGTAATGGAAAAATTAAATTGAAAAAAATAGGTCATAGATGATGTGAAACCCCCAATGGGTGGTGGAATTCATGGAGAATGTAACACCCAGACCCCAGTTACCAAGAGTCAGTGCATTATTACATTACATTGGCATGATCACAAGGGATCAAACCCCAAATGTATGATTAGTTTAGTAGAATTAGAAGTATAAGATACATTCATATGTTTTACATTATATCCTGGAATAAAAACATCAACAGCATTTTTTCCCATTTTTAACACACATATATATTTAGCCTATTTTTGTAGGTCAACCAAAAAATACTTTTTCACATCCTAGGAAAAGTAAAACATAGAAAGGGTTGAGATCAGATGCTCAGTAATGAAAACATTACTACAGAATATTTCATAAATATGAATAAACTTTTAAGTTAATTTATAGGAGTAAAAAAAGACTTTTTAAGATAAACATTAGCACAATATGGAAATGATAAAATCATATAATGCCATTTAAATATTCACATGGATATTCCATTAGTCAAATAATCACATGCAATATCAATAGCTGCTTTCATAATGATGGATTACATAATGCCAGACTTTATAACCACATAGTCACGGCCTTCTGCCACAACTACAAATATGATTTTTTTCAAGGCCTTATGACAAGACACTAGTTTCTCTAATGAGACCTATCGAGGCATCGAGGAGAAATAGAGGGCTCAACCCGTCACTTACTAAGTGAAATTCATTCATCATATGAAATGCTTTAAACATAACATAAACATTCGTATTAAAACTAGCATACGAAATGTCAATATATTATCCATAAACCATGAATGGTGTAAAAATAACACAACCGCAATCAAACATATCACAAAACCTATAATACAATATGTATGTTTTGTATCATAATAAATCAACTACAAACAAGATTAAAATCTATCAAAGGATTTTTATATAGATAATATCAAAACATTTTTTGAGAAATATATATTTTTATTTTGAATGAATTTAAAAGTTATATAATTATTAAAGAAAACATTTATTTTTAAAATGTTATTATAAGCTTGTATGGGTAGCTTTGATGATGTTATAGTGGAGGAAAATAGTCGTAGTTGTCGTATAAGTTAAAAAATACATTCTTACCCTAATTTTGTCGAAAAGGTCATAATGTAACTTTCTTGGAAAACGAAGGAAAAATTACTTTCATACAATTGTAATACTAGGGTATAAATTACTTAAACCCATATTCTAGTAAATAGTAAAAATATTTTGATGTACATTTTTTCAAAACATGGATGATGATGATAAAGTGGTCTTAGTATATACTTATGTAAAAACAACCTCTAATAATGAAGAGATTTTTGAATTAACCCTTAAATTGTTCTTTTCCTTGGTCGAGGGTACATCTACCTCATATATAATATATATATAATTTTTATTAAAATATACAATTAATATATAAATAAATATGATATAAAATATTATCCCCTAATATTTCAATGTTAATAATATTTTAGTAGTATCATCGTTTCAGGTGTTAACTGATATGTTTTCCTTTATATGCTCAGTTATATAAGCCAAGTTAGTTATGGATTGTATGTAATTTATTCATGTCCAGAATGATATTAAGTTCTTAAAAATTATTGTTAATCATAAATTGAAAATTATTCTTGAATGATTATGATGGGGAATGAATCTCATCACATTAGTGGAGATGGTAATCTGTACGTACGCACGAGCGATGCTATCATTATATTGATGATGAAATACTTTGTAATTGGATAGTATATCATATATACAGAATAATTAACATGTTATATTTTTTATTTACCTCAGTTATACTCATTTTTATACCCATTCAAATAATAAACTATTTGTATAACAAGCTACACTAGGATGAGGAGACGATAAGCCATACGTATGCACGTATGGGGACTTTTTCATTCATGTGAAGGATTTAATAATGAATATGGTTGTACCATTTTTATTATAAAATCAATGTATATAGAATATACTGAAGTTTTTATTTTTTTAATGGAAACAACAAAGAAATATGAAGTGTAAGAAGAAAAGAACATGAAAGAGGTGATGAAATATATTACCTCTTCTGCAGGTTCTTCTTTTTGAATTGATCAAAAGGTCTACATAGGTTGGTTTTCTGAACAATGAAATGCCTCTAGGATGAAGGGAGAAAATTTGGGAGGATATTTTGGCATGGTTTTTGTAACATCCTAGGTAAATAAAGAATAAAACATTTTCATATTTATTAATATTTAATAATTAAATATTAATTTTACTTTAAATGTGTTTCTATGTTTGATAGCATACCTGATATGCAACAAAGTGTTTCTTTGAAATCTTACATTGCACATTAGTAATAAAATAATATTATTTTAAATGGTAGTTAACACGTAGCCATTTTATTGGCGGGAATGAATAGAAATAACTAAAATATTATTGTATATGTTTTTTAAATGTTTTTACATTTATCCAATAAAGGATAAAGGATTAAAATACGAAATGAATTCAATTTTAGGCATATAAACTCTAATTTTCACTAAAGGTCCACTTATAGACTTTTGATGGTGAACCATCATTAAATATAGTTTTGGAAACTCTTTTACATTCTATTAGACCAAATAAAATCCTTCTTTAGAATCGGGACATCAAAATTTACTTTGTGAAAATTTGTTGTATTATTCCGATAAAGTTCATTTTTTAATGAATTGTGAAAAATGTTGTATTTAATTCAGAACCTCTTTTTAATCTAATTTATTAATATTATTAAATTGTATTTTGAATTGGATTTAATGTTAAATTAGAATATATTTTTACCATTTAATAAAATAGTGGTCGTTGGAATTAATTCCACTTTCAAATTGGACTTAAACTAGTGTCAATCTTTTGATATATATTGTTTCATAGAAACACACTATATGTCATGACAGTAAGAATTAATTATTAAATTAATTAATGTAACTTATATTATTTGAATTTTGTAAAATATACATCACTTTTGAATTCAGAATATCAAATATATCTTAGGGTGAAGTTTTGGAATTTTTCTGAAAAACATCAATTTTTGATGAATAGTGAAACCACTAAGTGGTACATAAAAACTTTTTTTTTTATTTAAATGAAATTTTACCACATCCATGTTTTGAATTTAAAAATTCAGACATTCATGGTTGTCATTAATAAGTAAAATGTAGTTCAATGGGATTAAAATAATTTTCGGTCAATAGTATATTTTATGTTTTAAATCACGATTAGAGGTAATTAGTGTAATTTAAGGTAAAAACAATTTCATAATAATATGAAATGACCTATAAACATGTCCTACCTGTATTGGATATGTCATGGATGACCAAGAAAATCCATGGGTCATCTTGGGGACCCCGTCGAGCCACTTTGGTAGGAAAATGACATTAATAACTTTTTATTTAATGTTAAAATTAAAATGACACAAACATGTGTTGTTTTACTAAAACAATTTTTAAATGGGGATATAAAAGTCATATTTTTTACTATAAATATTTCATAGAAAGATAAAAATATTTCCTACATCATGATATCTGTTTTATAATTTTTAGACATCAAATAAATTAAATTATTTATGACACCATGATGATGCAGTGATTACCTCATTATTTAACGATTTAAATAAAATGAAAAGATAATGTAAAATATAAGACCTAAACTTTTAAAAAACCTGTTGGATTTGTGTATTTAGAACTCTTATCACCTTATCATCGAAATATATAATTTTGGGACCTTTAAAAACCTAAAATTATTTTATAATAAAGTAACCTTATATAAATTTCTATGAGTGCCCCTCCTCTCCTCTTATAAAAGGACCCCCCCCCCCCCCCTCTACCACCTTACCCACACCTCTCAAGCCTTTGTATCGGCCTTACCCTGACCATTTTGTCTCTATAAATCCCTCTCATACTCCTAGAATCCTCACATTGGGAATATGTCTTTCCAAGGAAGCCTTTGAGCTCAAATCAAAAAGAGTTACCCGATTTAAAGGTAGTGTCGTCTCTTGTGTTCTTATATTTTATTTTGCTTCTCCAAGACCCTGAACTCAATTTATTCCATTATATTGTAACAAAAAAGTATATTATATATACTAGGATGTTTTTATGAGAAGGATTAGAGCTACAACAACACAAACCTTCGTCTAATGGTTCAAGAACATATTGTTTTTGTGGTTTGTGATTTTCTGCCTCACGAAACGATGATTGTTAAATCTTCTTTTAGCACCTTTCATGGTGGACATTACGATGTCACTCTATTTTTATATGATATATATTATGTTTATGTTTTTCTTATGATTCTTTATTTTTCATTTGTGGCATACCTTTATGGTTTCCATTGTGGGTAAACACGATAATTTCATTTTAGGATGTGCGGACTACCGCCCCCTCAAAGTGATTTGATTCGTTAATTCCATATATGTGAAGTATAAAGGATGGAGTTAATGTTATTATATATGATGTTATAATGGAATTATAATATACCTTTAAATCATTATGATTTCACTCCATTAAATATGAAATACAAATGAAAGTAGCGTTCATGTGTACGTACGGATTGTCGTCTCCATGAACGGTGCATTGCATTTATTACCTCTAAATGTTATGTACTATTATAAATACATGTATATACTAGATATATATGAAATATATGATATCCAAATCATGAATATCATTCTGGATATATATCCTTTGACCACATAAACAACATGTAATTGTAAGAAGTCCATTTTTGACTTATGAACCAGATATCGACAAAACGAACATTATTAACTTAAATGTTTACATAATGTTTATAACATGTAAATAAGTGATATAAAAGTAATAGTATTCTTGAAAAGGGCTCTTAATAAAAAATTAACTTTATTTTATTATTCCGGAGATTATATAGCAATCGAGTCACATCAGACACGAGGTAAGGGACTTCGTCTCAATCTCCTTTCATTGAGGCATATTTTGTTCTAATACAAAGATTTCTTTTATACGGTGTATAAACCCCTTTGACATTAAATTTTATACAAAAGGAATCTTTTTATATGAAGCGTTTTACAAAATCACAAAAAGTAATGTTTCTTTTAACATACGCGATGACAACGACCTTTTCTGCCGCTGTGAGTATTATTTGGTCTTTGGCTTCGTCAACAAGCCGTAATGTTTTTAAAATGAAATAAATACTATATACTCTTTTATGTATTTTGGTATTGAAAATGGTTTTTATAATGGATTTGTTATGTCAATATATTTAAGTGATATATTGTGATCAAAGTGTGGAAATGTTTTCTTTCCATTATATTTTTTTATGTCTTATGATTTTATAATGGTACTTGGACATTTGATGTGTGGTTACGTGATAAACCATATGATGGGTGGTGCCGTGAATACCAGGAAGGGTGGTTACGCTATAACCTCCAATGCATTGGGTATGGAAGTCGGACGTATGGCTATTCCATTAAGTGATATGTGTGGAAGTCGACCATATGGTTATTCCATTTAAGTATGTTTATGTCCCACGTTACATTTATATGTTATGTGTTCTTTATATGGGTTTTATGGTAATTTTTTGGTTACAAAATGGTAAGTAATGTAATTTTATTCAGTGAAGAGTAATTACTACTCCATAAAGATGAAAAGTATTATTTTTATAAATTATTCATAGTCTACTTGTTTTCCTTCTTTGTGAATCCCTTACTAAGCTTTTTATGCTCACCCTAAGTTTCTTTTGAAATGTTTTACATAGGACATAATGTGGTATAGGGTCAAGGATGGGATCAAGGAAAATTCATGCTTTCTTGAACATGGAACTAGAAATGATTTTTCTTAGAGTTCATGTATTGAAAAAAAAGGACACTTTGTTGAAGTTTCTACTATGTAATATTTTGAGATGTAATAGTTATGATCTAATTCTCTAAAACTCTAAACCTAAAAAGATCCTCAATGAGAATTATTCATTTAATTCAATATTAAGTAATGTTTAAGGTCGGGGCCTTATAGTTGGTATCAACGGTGGGTTTAGAAAACTTTAAGAGTTAGAAAATTGTTAAATTATAAATTAATTTATTGTATGATGGAAATGATATAGAATTTAATGATTACCAAGTTGCTTCACCTAAGATATTTTTGTGTTCAGACAGGTTTTCCACAGAGGAAACAAGGAAATTATGTTGGGACGGCATCAGGAGGAAGACAACCTTCCAAATTAGCAACCTGAGATGGTCGGAATTGGAACAGAATAGTTTGTTGCAGTGATGGCACAGTTGACTAAGGCTATAAATGGTGGAGGTAACCATGCACGAGATCAGCTAGATCAACCACAGAGGAACATGTCAGTGGTGGAACATTTCATGAGGCAACATCCCCCATCATTCATAGGATCATCTGACCTTGTGCTAGATGAAGGGTGGATTAAAGAACTGGAGAAGAGTTTTGATGTCATGGGGTGTTCAGAATATCAAAAGGTTAGTCTTTCTGTTTACCGTTTTGAAGGTGAAGCAGATCAGTGGTGGTCGATGATGAAAAATATCAGGGATAGTGATGAGATTGATGATCTTCACTAGGACGAATTCAAAGGTATGTTTTTTGAGAAATATTTTCCTAAGGTGGTTTGTCTTAGGATGGAAAAACAATTCCTAGAATTGAGGCAGGTGGATGACTCAGTGGCTTCTTATGAAGCAAAGTTCACTCGAATGGAAAGGTATTCTCCAAACATCATAAGAGATCTTGATAGTAAAATCAACCATTTTTACTCAGGGTTAAAGCCAATGTATCGAAGGGCTTTATCTTCTCGTGAGTTCAAAAGTTATGAAAAACTTGTTTGATGTGAGGATTAGGTGGAAATGTAGTTTTCTGATGATCAAGTGTTCTTTGACAAACAATAGAATAAGAGGTCCAGTTGGCAGGAAAAGGGGAAGAATTCATCAATGAAACAATGAGGTAAGAAAACCAAATATCCATCCTGAGAGAATTGTGGTAAAATGCATCATGTAGAATGTTTATCCAAGTCTGGAAATTGCTTTCGGTGTGGTATGTTGGGTCATATTGCTCGCAACTGTAAGGAATATGATCAAGAAGGCAATAAAAAGCCAACGGTAAGATGTTTTCAGTGTAATTAAATGTGTAATTATGAAAATGAGCGTCTAACGAAGAACTCAACTAGAGGAAAGTAGCCAGACTACAAGCAGAAAGGTGTGGTGAAATCCTTGGTATCTACTTCAGAAGATGTTGGGATATCGAATGAAGTAGTATCAGGTGCACTATTTGTTTGTTCATATTATGTCAATGTGTTGTTTGATTCAGGGACTACACATTCTTTCATTTCTATGAAGTTTTCTAGTAAATTGGGAATTCCATCTCAATATATGAATCCTGAACTTATGGTAAAAACACCCGAAGGAAATGTTGAGACAAAAAGAAATTATAAGAACCTTAATATCATTGTGTGCAGAAATAATCTACCTACAGACCATATTGTTTTGCCTCCAATAGAGTTTGATGTTATTTTGGGCATGGATTGGATTTCTGTTTATCATGCTAAGATTGAATGCAGAGCTAAAATGGTTTCATTTCAGAAATATTTTTAGTTTGTGTACAAGAATGAACCCTTTATTTTGATAACATATCAGGAAGTTGAGAAACTAGTAAAAGATGGAAATGAATCTTACCTTTCACATATTGTTGAAAATAAAGGAACTGTTTAGATTAATGATTTTCCAGTGGTAAATTAGAATCTTGACATTTTTCCTGATGAGTTGCCTGGTATTATTCATGATCGAGAAGTTGAATTTACTGTAGACTTAGTTCCTGATTCTTTGCCAATTTCAAAAACCCCTTATCGAATGGGTCAAGTTGAACTTTTAGAGTTAAAGAATCAATTGCAAGAGTTATTAGATAATGGTTTCATTCGACCTAGCACATCACCATGGGGTGCTCCTATCTTGTTTGTTAAAAAGAAAAATGGTTCAATGAGACTTTTCATTGATTATAGAGCCTTGAATAATATCACTATTAAGAACAAGTATCCTTTTCCTCATATAGATGATTTGTTTGGTCAACTCCAGGGAGCTCAGTATTTTTCGAAGATTGACTTGAGGTCTGGGTACCATTAGTTGAAATTAAAAGAAGCAGACGTTCCGAAGACTGTGTTTCGTACTAGATATGGCCACTATGAATTTGTAGTTATGCCTTTTGGGTTACCAAATGCACCAGCTATATTCATGGACCTTATGAATAGAATTTTCCATAAGTTCTTGGATAAGTTTGTGGTTTTTTCCATTTATGATATTTTATTGTTTTCTAAAAGTAAAGAGGAGCATGGAAGTCATTTAAGGGTTATCTTTCAAACCTTAAAAGAAAAGACACTGTATACAAAATTCAGCAAGTGTGAGTTTTTGTTACAAAAAATATCATTCCTTGGTTACATTGTTTCAGAAAATGGCATAACTATTGATCCTACTAAAAAAAAGTTGTTGAAGAATGGACAAGACCCACAATTGTAATCGAGATCTGCAGTTTTATTGGTTTAGAAGGTTAATACTGAAGTTTTGATGAAAAATTTTCACGGTTATCTAGTCCAATGACTAAGCTAACTCGGAAGGGTGTTACGTTTATCTAGACAAAATAATGTGATGATTGTTTTCAGAAGTTGGAAAGAAGATTGGTGAATGCTCCAGTTTTGGCACTTCCTTCAAGTAATGGTGAGTTTGTTATATAAAGTATTGATTCATTGAAGGGGCTTGGCTGTTTCCTTATGCAGAATGATCAGGTAATTTCATATGCTTCACGTCAGTTGAAAACTCATGAGGTAAATTACCCTACACATGACAAGGAATTAGCTGTTGTTGTCTTTTCTCTAAAAATTTGGAGGCATTGTTTGTATGGAGTAAAGTGTGAAATATATACTGATCACAAAAGTTTAAAGTATATATTCACTAAGAAATAATTGAACATGAGATAGAGGAGATGTCTATAATTAATCAAGGATTATGATTATACAATTAATTACCATCCAGGAAAAGAAAATAAAGTGGCTGATGCTTTGAGTCGAAAAAGTAACGCTTCATTAACCATGCTACGTTTTGAAAGATATCCTTTGATTTTTGATTTGATGAACATTTTCATAAAAGTTGATTTTTCAGGAAGTTATTCTATTTTATTTCAGGTATTAGTGAGATCATCTCTATCAGACAGAATTAAGCAAGCACAGGAGAAATACAGTGGGTTCTAGAAAAAGGTAGAGCTGATTCAGAAAGGAAAGTTGCCTGAATTTAATATTGATAATGATTTTATTTTGAGGTTTGGGAAGATATTATGTGTGCCTGGTGATCCACAATTGAAGAATGAGTTGTTATGTGAGGCTCATAGTTCCCCGTTTTCAGTTCATCCTGACAGTACTAAGACGTACAGAGATCTGCGGGAGTATTACTGGTGGGATGGAATGAAAAGATATATTTCTTATTTTACTATGAAGTGTTTGACTTGTCAACAGTTTAAATCAGAGCGGAAGTTACTGAATGGGATGCTTCAGCCTTTACCAGTGCCAGAGTGGAAATGGGAAAATATATCCATTGACTTTGTTGTGGGATTACCGAAGACATCTCGAGGTAATAATGCAATCTGGTTTATTGTTGATCGCTTGACTAAATCTTCTCCTTTCCTTCCTATTCAAGATAATTTCTCTCTATATCAACTATCTTGATTTTATATTAAATATATAGTCAGGTTTCATGGTGTTCCCCTATCCATTGTATCTGATCGTGATCTCAGGTTTACTTCTAACATTTGGAAAGGCCTTCAGAATTTATTGGGTAGTGAATTATATTTTAGTACAGCTTTTCATTCTCAATGAGATGGGCAGTAAAGAAAAAACAATTCAGACTTTGGAAAATATGTTACGTGCATGTTTTATGGATTATCATGGAAGTCGGGACCAAAATATTTCTTTGGATGAATTTTCATATAATAATAGTTTTCATTCCAGTATATAGATGGAACCGTTTGAGGCATTGTATGGGAAGCGGTGTCGAACTCCAGATTTTTGGGATGAAGTGGGTGAAAGAAAGCTGATGGGACCAGAATTGGTAGAAGAGATGGAAGCAAAAGTTTAGTTGATTCAGAAACACATGACAATAGCTCAGAACAGACAGAAAAGTTATGCAGACAACATGAGGAAGGATCTATCTTTCGAGGTAGGTGATTATGTTTTTCTCAATGTTTCACCGTGGAAATGTGTGATGCGATTTGGTAAGAAAGGAAAGCTGAGTCCAAGGATCATTGGACCATATGAAATTATGGAGAGAGTTGGATCAGTTGCTTACCAAGTGTTCCTTTTCTCCGAGTTTATCTCAGGTACACAATATTTTTCATGTTTCGATGTTGAGAAAGTATATGACATATCCATCCCATGTTTTGAGCCCGGAGGTAGTTCGGTTGGTAGAGAATCTCTATTATGAAGAAGAACAAGTCTAGAATCTTTTTGGAAGAGAGAAAGTGTTGTGAAATAAGGTAATTCACCAGGTAAAGGTTTTGTGGAAAAACTATATGGTTGAAGAGGCAACGTGGGAATCTGAAAATTATATGAGGGATAAATTCCCCCACTTATTTTGATAAGTGAAGAAATTGCAAGGACGCAATTCCCAAAATGGGGGAAGGATGTAACAGCCCAGGTAAATAAAGAATAGAACATTTTCATATTTATTAATATTTAGGAATAAAATATTAATTTTACTTTAAAGGGGTTTCTATGATCGATAGCATACCCGATACGCAACAAAGAGTTTCTTTGAAATCTTATATTGCACACTAGTAATAAAATAATATTATTTTAAATAATAGTTAACATGTAGCCATTGTATTAGAGGGAATGAATAAAAATAACTAAAATATGATTTTATATGTTTGTTAAATGTTTTTACATTTATCCAATAATGGATAAAGCATTAAAATACAAAAAGAATTCAATTTTAGGCATATATACTCTAATTTTCACTAAAGGTCCACTTATCACCTTTTGATGGAGAACTGAAATTAAATATAGTTTTGGTCACTCTTATACATTCCATTCGACAAAATAAAATTATTCTTTAGAATTGGGACATCAAAATTTACTTTGTAATTTTTTGGTATTTTTCCGAAAAAGTTCATTTTTAATGAATAGTGAAAAATGTTGTATTTTAATTCAAAAACTCTTTTTAATCTAATTTATTAATATGATTATATTATCTTTTTAATTGGTTTTAAAGTGAAATTAGAATATATTTTTTCCATTTAATCCAATAGTGGTCGTTGAATTTAATTTCACTTTGAAATTGGACTTAAACTAGTTTCAATCTTTTGATATATATTGTTCCATAAAAACACGCTATTTATCATGATAGCGGGAATTAGTTATTAAATTAATTAATGTAACATATATTATTTTAATTTTGTAAAATAGTATTCATTTTTTCATTTGGAATATCAAATATATCTTAGGGTGAAGTTTTGGTATTTTTCTGAAAAACTTCAATTTTTGATGAATAGTGAAACCACTAAGTGGTACTTAAAAAACTGATTTTTTTTGTTTAACTAAAAATTTAACACCTATTTGTTTTTAATTTAAAAAATACGACATACATGGTTGTCATTAACAAGTAAAATTTACTTCAATTTGAATAATATAATTTTTGGTGAGTAGTAACTTTAATGTTTATAATTGCGATTAGAGATAATTAGTGTAATTTAAGGTAAAAATAATGTTTTAATAATATGAAATGACCTTGAAACATGTCCTTCCCTTATTTCATGTGTCATGCCAGACCAAGAAAATCCATGGGTCAACTTGGGGACCCCATGAAGCCACTTTGGTAGGAAAATGACTTTAATAAATCTTTATTTAATGTTAAAATTAAAATGTCACAAACATGTGTTGTTTTACTAAAACAATTTTTAAATGGGGTTATACAAGTAATATTTTTGACTATAAATTTTAATTATAAATATAAAATTATTTCCTCAATTATGATATATTTTTTATAATTTTTAGACATTAAAAAAATTAAATTATTTATGACACCATAATGATGCAGTGATTACCTCATTATTTAATGATTTAAATAAAATGAAAAGATAATGTAAAATCTAAGACCTAAACATGTCAAAAACCTATTGTATGGGTGGATTTCGAACTCTTATCACCTTATCCTATAAATATATAATTATGGGATCTTTAATAACCGATACTCATTTTATAATAATGCAACCTTTTATAACATTCCAAGAGTTCCCCTCTTCTCCTCTTATGAAAGGCCCCCACCTCTACCACCTTACCCACACCTCTAAAGCCTTTACCTCAGCCAACCCCTACCCATTTTGTCTCTCCACATCCCTCCCTTACTCCTAGATGCTTCACATTGGGCATAAGTCTTTCCAAGGAATCCTTTGTGCTCAAATCAAAAAGAGTTACCCGATTTAAAGGTAGTGTCTTCTCTTGTGTTCTTATGTTTTATTTTGCTTCTCCAACCCCCTAAACACTTTTTATTAATTTATTTTCTATCAACACCCATATCTTAAATATAATAGGATGTTTTTAATAGAATTATTAGAGCTACACCTACACACACCTTCATCTAATCGTTAAAAAAAATTATGTTTCTATAGTTGGTGATTTTCTGCCTCACGAAACGATGATTGTTCAATCTTCATTTAACACATTTCATGGTGGCCATTAAGATGTAACTCTATTTATATATGATATATATTATGTTTATGTTTTCGTTATACTTCTGTATTTTTCATTTGTGGCATACCTTTATGGTTTCATTGTGGGTAAACACGATAATTTCATTTTAGGAAGTGCGGACTACCGCCCCCTCAAAGTGATTTTATTCGTTAAATCCATATGTGGGACGTATAAAGGATGGAGTTAATGTTATTATATATGAGGTTATACTGGAATTATAATATACCCTTATATAATTATGATTTCACTCCATTAAATATGAAATAGAAATGAAAGTAGCGTTCATGCGTACGTACGGCTTAATGTCTCCATGAACGGTGCATTTCATTTATTACCTCTAAATGTTAGGTACTATTAAAAATACATGTATATTCTTGATATATATGATATATATGATATCCAAATCATGAATATCATTCTGGATATAATTAACCTTTGACCACATAAACAACATGTAATTGTAAGAAGTCCATTTTTGACTTATGAACCAGATATTGACAAAACGAACATTATTTACTTAAATGTTTAAAAAATGTTTATAGCATGGAAATAAGTGATATAAAAGGAATAGTAAGTGTGAAAAAGGTTCTTATGAAAAATTAACTTTATTTTATTATTCAAGATATTAAAGAGAAATCGAGTCACGTCTGACACGAGGTAAGGGACTTCGTCTCAATCTCCTTCCATTGAGGAATATTTTGTTCTAATACAAGGCTTTATTTTATACGGTGTATAAACCCCTTTGAATTTTAATTTTATACAAAAGGAATCTTTTTCTATGAAGCGTTTTACAAAACAAAAAAAAATAATGTTTCTTTTAACGTACGCGGTGACAACGACCTTTTCCGTCACCACAAGTATTATTTGGTCTTTGGCTTCCTCCACAAGCCGTAATATTTTTAAAATGAAATAAATACCATATAAACATTTATGTATTTTTATATTGAAAATGGGTTTTATAATGTATTTGTTATGTCAATATATTTAAGTGATATATTGTGATCAAAGTGTGGAAATGTTTTCTTTCCATTATATTTTTTTATGTCTTATGATTTTATAATGGTACTTGGACATTTGATGGGTGGTTACGTGGTAAACCATATGACGGGTGGTGCCGTGAATACCAGTATGGGTGGTTAAGTTATAACCTCCAATACATTGGGTATGGAATTCGGCCGTATGGTTATTCCATTAAGTGATATGTGTGGAAGTCGACCGTATGGTTATTCCATTTACGTATGTTTATGTTCCAAATTACCTTTATATGTTATGTGTTCTGTATATGGGTTTTATGGTAATCGTATGGTTACAAAAGGCTAAGTAATGATATTTTATTTAGTGAATAGTAATTACTACTCCATAAAGATGAAAAGTATTACTTTGATAAAGTATTCATGGTCTAATTTTTTTCCTTCTTTGTGTATCCCTTACTGAGCTTCTTATGCTCACCCCGCGTTTTTTCGAAATGCTTTTCACAGGACATAATGTGGAATAGGGTCAAGTATGGGATGAAAGAAAAGTCATGTTTTCTTGGAAAAGGAACTAGAAATGAATTTTTTTAGAGTTCATGTTTTGAACAAAAAAGGAAACATTGTAGAAGTGTCTACTGTGTAATCTTTTGAGATGTAATAGTTATGATCTAATTCTCTAAAACTCTAAACCTGAAAATATCCACAATGGGAATTATTTATTTAATTCAATATTAAGTAATGTTTAAGGCTGGGGCCATATAGTTTGGTTGATCCAAATGGATTTTGAGGTGTGAAATTTAGAGAAGGGGAAGTAACCTTTTATAAGAGAGGTGTGGGTCACTTATGGAAAAGCATGAAATATTATTTTAAAATAAAATTGTTTTCAGTTTCCAATGGATCCAAAATTATTTATTTATAGTTTAATGTGGGTGTGGGTATAAAATCTCTCAGCTAATAGGTTTTATAATGTATTAGGTCACCATATGAACCGTATCATTTAGATTTAACTCTTTGTTAAATAATTTGTCATTTACCGTGTATCTTTGTATTTTTATATTATATGGTTAATAAACATACTATAACAAGACAAGAGAACCCCATGTGGTTCATTATTAATATATATAAACTTATCTACGTCCTTATTCTAAAACATAGATTTTGATAAATATTATATCATTTAATAATATAGTATTTGTTTTAAAAACTCAATTATATCAATTTTGACATTATTCAGTATTTGGTATTTGTGAAAATCCTAACAGCATGATTACTTAGAAAAATAATTATTTAATTAACCCTAACATGTAATATTAACCCTGAAAATTATTTTATTTCTTTAAAAGTCTCAAATTACATTTATTTGGATATTTATAATATCAAATATTTTAATATTTCATTAATAAGGTAATTACTGCATCACCATTGTGTCATAAATAAGATAAATTATTTAATGTCTAAAAATTATAACTAAAATTCCATTATATAGGAAATATATTTATCTTTATTATGAATATTTATATTCAAATTTATCTTAGGTATATCACTATATTAAAAATAGTTTTGTGATTAAACATTGAATTTAACTCTTTTAACTCATTTTTAAATAAAATATTAATTAATGTCATAATCTAATCCAAGATGACCAAAGGGGGTCATATTTTATTCCTAAGGTAGTTTTTGGTCTAATTAATATTATCTAATAGAATTAGGACATGTATTAGGGTAATTATAATATCATTTTTACCCTTAATTACCCTATTAACTTTCAACCATGGTAAATAAATGTCAAAATATACTATTCACCGAAAATTATTTCTATCTAATTGAACCGTATTTTACATACTAATATCAACTATGTCACTAATATTTTTGAAATTCAACTCATAGAAGTGGTAAAATTATGTTTTATCCAAATTTATAAATGCTCATATAAGGTGGGTTAAAGACGGTAAATAGTTTAATAAAATTTTATATATCTGAACTTATTATAAAATGACATTAATGAATTACATTGCACATATATAGGTATTATGTATAAATTTTGACTGAAAATAAACTATAATAAAATAACTAATTATTTAAATAAAAATACGGTTTTAAACAATAATGTAATGTTTTCACTATTCATAAAAAATTTAATGGTTTCAAAACAATACCAAAAATTCACTCGATTCTAATTTTGATATTCTGAATCCAAAAATGAAGTCCATTTTGAGAATTAAAATTTAAAAAATTTCAAAAAGTGGGTATTACTATTCATAACAACTAGTTTCATTGGTCATGGTGTGTTAAAACTCCAGGTTGAGTTCAACGGAAGCTACTGTATTATTTAAAGGGAAATGTATCGTGAAATCTTGGGGTGTTACATTCTACCCTCTATAAAATAATTTCTTCCTTGAATTTTCTAAAATATTTCTATATAAATATATTTTGGTTTTTTTTCATCATATGTTCCTTGGGTCCCGACGTTGCATCTTCGTTCTTATGGTTACTCCATAGAGATTTTACCAGACGGGTCGTTCGGTCTCTTAGCACAAGTTCTCTTGTATCAAGAATTCTGATATGCTCTTCACAATATGAAAGATTAGGTTCTAGTTCAAATTCTTCATAACTAAGTACATGTGTTGGGTCATGCATGTATTTTCTCAACAGTGATATGGGTAACACATCATTAAATTTAGAGAGACTTGGATGAATTTCAAATGATAAGCTAATACTCAAATTAGTTCTTGAATTTCGAAAGGTTTGATGTACCTGGGAGTCCATTTACCATTCGTACTGAAATTTATAACACCCTTCCATGGAGATACCCTCAAAAAAACATGGCCTCCTACTTGAAATTCCAAATCCATATTTCAGTTATCGGCATAGATCCTTTTCCTACATTGGGCTTCTTGGATGTGGGTTTGGATAATCTTTACATTTTCTAAAGTTTCCTCAACAAGTTCTAAGACAACGAGTTTTCTTTCACCAAAAACATCCCAACAAGTTGGTGTGAGAAATATCTTTCCACATAAAAAATCATATGTATCTATATGAAAACTTTAATGGAAGCTATTAGTATAAGAAAATTATACCAGAGGTAAATATTGATCCCACATAGCTTGAAATTCAAGTGAGCATGAACTCAAAATCTCTTCTAACATTTGTATAGTCGGTTCTGATTGTCCATCGGTTTGAGGGTGGTTGGTAGTGTTCAAACAAAGTTTAGTATACAGGGCTTTCTATAGACTTTTCCAGAATTATGATGTAAAACAAGGATCATGATAAGAATCATTCGATAGGGGTACTCCATGAAGTCTTACAACATCATCAATATAAAATATTCCTTGAAGTTGAAGTGGTAAATCAACTCTTATATAATGAAAATGTGATGACTTGATAAGATGATCAACAATGACCCATTTTTCATAATTTCTTCTTGGAGCCTTTGTTAGTCCCATGAAAATGTTTATCGTAATATTATCCCATTTCCACTCAGTTTTTGGAAGAGGTTGCATGAATCCTCTAGGTTGTGGCCTTCCGGCTTTCACTTGTTGACAAACCATGAATATTGACACAAAAACAACAATCTCCATCTTCATGTAGTCCCACCAAAAATTTTCCTTCAAATAACTATACATCTTGGGGCTCCCAATTTTTATAGTGAAATTTGAGCTCTGAGCATCATCCAACAATTGCCTTTTTAGATCTGGTATGTTAGGAACACAAAGTCTCTTCCAAAATTTCAAAATTCCATCTTCATGTATGAAGAAACACAACATCCCATATTTCATAGCATTAATCTTATATTGAAATTACTCATCATCAGTCTGAGAACTTTTAATCCTTTCTAGTAAATTTGGTTTGGAAACAATTTGAAAAAGCATTGATATTTCACCTTCTATGGTGATTTATATATTTATCATTACTAGATCCATGTATATAAGATCCTTTTCAACTCTCATCTTGTTCAAAACTCCATGATCCTTTCTACACCAAGCATCTTCCACCTTATTTTCCATTTCTAGGAGTTAGTGTATAGTGCAATATAAATATTCGAGTAGTTATATCCATAACCATTACCTCATGTTGAGTTCCTTCAGGGATAAAATATACTACCAACTCTTGTGATCAGTATATATCTCACATTTTTTTTACCATAGAGATAGTGTCTCCATATCTTCAATTCAATGATTATTGATGCTAACTCAAGATCATGAGTAGGGTAGTTTTGCACAGGGATTCTTAGCTATCTTGATGCATATGCAATAAATCAATAGTTCTACATTAAGGACACAACCAAGTCCTTTCTTTGAATCATCGTTATAGATAAGAAACCCACCATTCCCCGATGGTATAGTCAAGATAGGATCATTAGCTAATATTCTCTTCAATTTTTCAAAAAAAAATCACAAAATTCTGTCCAATATAATTTAACCACTTTATGAGTGACCATTGTTAATGGGGTAGCCAATCTAGCAAAATTCTAGAAAAAATGGAAATAATAACCAACTAAACCTATAAAATTGCATACCTCAGTTATACTCATTAGTGCAAGCCATTCCTGGATTGCCTTGTTATTTTAAGGATCAACAGAGATTCCACTCTTAAAGACAATATGGCCAAAAAAAGAGATCTCTTAAAGAAAAAATTCCCACTTTCTAAAAATCCAATATAATTCATTTCATCTGAGGGTTTTCAGAATAGTGTACTAGTGATTTTCAAGATCTTACTATCTTTTTTAGTATACCACGATATCATCAATAAATACAACTACAAATTCATCTAGATGTTTATTGAAAACACTATTCATTAGATCCTTGAAGAGAAAGGGTGCATTAGTCAATACAAAAGGCATTACTGTAAAATCGTAATGTACATACCTAGTTCGAAATGTTGTTTTAAAAATGTCATCCTTCATCACGGACAACAGATGATATCCATATAGAAAGTCAATCGTTGAAAAATATTTAGCTCCATATAGGTGGTCGAATAAATCATCAATGAAATGTAAGGGATACTTGTTCTTTATTGTTATAGCATTGATCTCCTTATATTCAATGCACAACCTCAAAGATCTATCTTTCTTTTTAACAAAAATTAATGGGGATCCCAATGGAGAATCCCTATGTGGAATAAATCACTTGTTACAAAATTACTCTTGTGTTTTATTTAGTTCCACTAATTCCACTATGGCCATTCAATAAGTGGTATTAGATATGGTCCTTGAACCTAGAATTAAATTTATGGAAAACCTAATTTCTCTCTCTGGGCGATGTCCAGGTAAATCCCCTAGAAACACATCAATATATTCTTTCACAATAGGTACATCCTATATTTGAAATTTTTTTCCTCGCCCATAGTTATTTCATTCTCTTCCTCCCCAATAATTGAATTTAGTGGAGCTATTGAGGGTGGATCATGATAAAATCTGGTGGTTATGTTTCTATTCTAAATAAAATGTATTATTTATCATCATTGAAAATTGTAACCTCCTTCTTCTTATAATAAATTTCCGCATCATGGTCTGAAAGAAAATCCAAACCAAGGATTATATCAAATTCAATCATGGTTATGATGATGAGATCAGCAGATAATGAAAATTTATATTCCCTAATGGGAACTGATTCACAAAACATTATTGCAATGATACTACCCTTAGGTGTTTTGACTGAAAACTCCCTTATTAGGTCAAATTCAAAATATTAAATTTACTTAGAAAATTTAGAAGATAGGAAACAACGAGATGATCCAGAATCAAATAAAGCATCAGCTAAACATGAGGAAACCATTAAATTACCTTCCACCATATATTTTAGAGCATCTACCTCAACAGTAGTGATTTCATTAGCTAGTCCTTGCTCCCTTAGCATTTTATGAGGTATGTTCTCTAGGTTAATAGGACTTTCATTTGAATAATGCCCATTTTATGTACAATTGTATCATTCAACATTGACATCATCTTTCTTCCCCTTACAATCACGAGCATGGTGGCCTTTTCCACCACACCTGTAATAGACTCACATTCACTTCAGGTAGGAACCAAGGTGATTCTTCCCACATTTACGGCATGAATAATTCTTGATAGGGAAATGGTATGATGAGAAGTATTGTGAGACTAATTATTGATAGGGAAATGGTTTTAACCCATTATTGAATTGATCAATATTACTTCTTGGGATATGTATATAATCTATTTAATGCCTTCCTATCCTTTTAATGATGTCCTCGTACATTGCATCATTCTTATCTTCCATTACCTCAGACTCTCAAATTGTATTTCCATATCTGTTTGATAGTGATGAGGAAAGTATTTTTCACAGAAAATTTCTTTAAACTCCCTCCATTATATGTTTGATACTTCTTCATCTTTCTTTTTGTTTTGGATTAATGACCACCATTGTTCTTCATCTCCCCTGAGCTGATAAAATTCCATGAAAACATTTCCACTTTCTCTACTCCCCCAAGAATGAAATATTTTTTCTATTGAATTTATCCATTTCTCAGCTACTAATGGATTTTTACACTCATATAATGTTCATATTTGATTCCTCATGATGTGGTATAACATTGATCCTCCACATTGTGGATCAGGGTTCTCCATACGGGTAATGTTATTCTTCATAACCTGAGTAAGTTGTCCCAGTATGGTGATAAGTTGATCAGTACCATTTACTTCACCAGCTCCACTATAATTATCTTGAGTAGGATAGAAATCCCTACATATATTATGTGGGTTTATATGGTTTCCATTCCATCCACTATGTTCCATTTATAAACAATGTCACACCCGAGATGAGATTCTGAATCTCAATACATAATTCCAAAGCGGTAAAATAATTAACATTAATTAAATAGTTTATGGATATAGTACATAATCATAAAAGTATTTTCATTAAGGAATTATATTCTATTAAACCATACATAATGGTTCTAAATATAATGAGAATTATCCTAAGAATATCATTTGAGAGTCTCGTAACCAAGAGTGCAGTAGGACCCATTATCGTGCACCAGTTCCTGTTATAGTCTAACTCAAAGCAGTGTTTTTAGGATTTACCTATAGTTATATATGTTCTAGAGCCACAACTATCTTATTTAATCCAGATAGGGATGTATTTCTTGTAAAACTCATAAAATATCTACAGTGCCATAATTTTAAGATGTTCACATACACTAATCATGAAAGTCTATCTTAGGATACTATTCTCTAATCCGAGTTCTTAAAAATCTAGTTTCTGAGGTTTGTACTAAACATCATCTGATACCAAATGTAATGCCCAAACTCTAGTTGTCCCGAGTTGGTGCATTATTACATAACATTGGCATAATCATAAGGGATCAACTCCTAAATGTATTATTATTTTAGTATCCTTATAAGTACTATATACATTAATAAGTTTTATATTACATAATGACATAACAACATCAATAACATTTTTCCCATATTGATCAGACATATAACCTTATATTATCCCTTCAGGTTAACCATAAATAACTTCTTCACATCCTGGGAAAAATAAAACAATGAAAGGGGTGAGCTCAGATATTGAGTAAGGATAAAAATAAAGCAGAAACATTCATAAATAAGCACAAACATTAAAGGCAATGTATAAGACTAAAAAATGCCTTTTAAACATAATCTTCATCATAATATGGAAAATATAAAATCAAATAATTTTATTTACATATTCACATGGATATTCTACTAGTCGAATAATCACATGAAATATCAATATCCACTTTCGTAATGATGGAATTTATAATTCCAGATATCATAACCACATAAACAAACCTTATGCCAAGACTACAAATGAGATTTTTTCAAGGAATTGTGCCAAGATAGTATTTTGAATCATGAGACCTACTGATGCATTGAGGTGCTATAGTCGGCTCCACTCGTCACTTACTATGGACAATGTATTCCTCAAATCAAAAGATTTAAACATAACATAACATTCATAGTAAAAATAGCATATGAAATGTAAATACATTATCCATAAACCATGAATGGTATAAAAATAAAACATCCAAAGTCTAAAATATCACAAAACATTCAATACACTATGGATGTTTTGTATAATAATAAATCAAATTCAAACAACAATAAAATCCTTCAAATGATGTTGACATAAATGAAATCAAAACTTCTTTACAGAAATATCTCTTTCAATTTTAAAATCATTTAAAAGTTATATAATTATAAAAGTTAAATTTTATTATGAAAATATTATTATAGTCTTTTATGGGAAGCATTAACAATATTAGAATGGTAAAAAATAGTTTCACCCGTCGTATAAGATAAAAAACACATTCTTACCTTAATTTTGTCAAAACGTTCCTAAAGTATCTTGTTTGGAAAACAACGGAAATATTACACTCAAAACATTTTATAAAAATTATAAAAATGATATAAATGACTTTCACCCATAGTATTATAAATAGTAAAAATAATTGAAATACATTTTTACGAAAATGGATGTGGATGATAAATAGGTCCTAGTAAATACTTACGTAAAAAACATCGGATAATAAAGTGATTATGGAATTATCCCTTACCTTGTAATTTTACATGGTCGAGGGTACATTAAAATCTAGTATTATAGTTAAATCCTTGTTATTAAATTATTAAATAACTATATACATAAATATGATATCATATATTTTCCCCTAATATTTCATTGTTAATAATATTTTAATAGTATCATCATTTCGAGGGTTAACTGATATGTTTTCCTTTATATGCTCGGTTACATAGGCCATGTTTTTATTGGATAATATGTATTTTATTTATATACAGAATGATATTATGTGATTAAATAGTTTTATTAATCCAAAAATGAAAATTATTCTTTAATGATTACGATGGGGAATTAATCTCATCGCGTTCATGGAGACGGTAATCCGTACGTTTGCCCGAGAAAAAATATCAATATGTTGATGGAGAAATTGTATGTAATTGAATGGTTTATTATATATAAATAATAATTATCATGTTATGTTTATTATTTAAATCAGTTAAACTCATTATTATATCCATCCAAATAATGAAGTGTTTAAATAACATACCACACCACGACATAGAGACTGTAAGCCGTACATATGCACGTATGGTGACTTTATCTTTCATGTTATGGATAATATAATTATTATAGTTGTACTATTTATATAATAAAATCATAGTATTTCAAATGTACCAGATGTATTATGTTAGAAGATACACCACAACGAATGTGGAAGTGGAAGAAGAAATGAACTTGAAAGAGGTGATGAAATGTTTACCCTTTCTTCGGGTTCTTCCTTTTGATTTGATCAAATGGTCACCATAGGATGGCTTTTATCCCAAAATAAGGACTCTAGGATAAATGGATAAATTTTAAGAGGATATTTGGTCTGGGTTTGGATGAGCCAAATGGATTTGGAGGTGTGAAATTAAGAGAATGGGAAGTACCCTTTTATAAGAGAGGTGAGAGTCCTTTTAGGAAAAGCTAGAAATATTATTTAATAATAATATGTTTATCTGTTTCTAATGGCTCTGAAATGATTTATTTGTTGGATAAGATGGGTATGGGTCTGAAACCTCACACAAAATTTATTTTTTATAGGTTTCGGTCACCCTATTAAACTTATCTTATATATTTAACTCTATGTTAAATAGTCAGACATTTATCATCTCTCTTTGTAATTTTATATTATATGGTTTATAAACATACTATATAAGGACACGATAACCTCAATTGGTTGATTATTAATATATAGAACCTTTTATAATTACTTTGGATGATCCTTATTTTTTTTATAATATTATATCAATTAATAATATAGAATATTTTTAAAAAACTCAATTATGTCATTTTTAAAAGTATTATGTATCTGGTTTTTTTTAAATCCTAATATCATTATTATTTAGAATTTTTATTAAATAAACCCTAAAATTCCATATTAACCTTAATTTTTTTATTTCATCTAACGTCTAAAATTACATTTATTTGGATATTTATAATATAAAATATTATAATATTTCATTAACAAGTTAATTAATTCATCATCATTGTGTCATAAATAAATTAAATTATTTAATGTCTAAAAATTATAAATAAAATATCATTATATAGGAAATATTTCTACATTTCTAATTAATTTTTATAGTCGAATTTATCTTATGTATATCAATATATTAAAAATAAATTATTTATTAAACATAGAATTTAACTCATGTAACTCATCTTTAAATAAAATAATAATTAATTTACTAATATTATCCAAGTGGTACAAAAGGGATCATATTTTATTTGTAATGTTGTTTTTGGTAGATTTACACATACTGAAGAGAATTAAATCCTGATTAATGGAAATTATAATACCATTTTTACCCTTAATTACCTTATTTACTTTTAACCGTGGTAAATAATTGTCAAAAGTTAATATCCACAAAAAATTACATTCATCTTATCAAACCACATTTTACTTACTAATATCAATAGGTTCTCTTGTATTTTTGAAATTCAACAGACTGAAGTAGTAAAATTATGTTTTATGAAAACTGGTAAAAGCTCCTAAGAGCTGGGTAAACAGCCGTAAAAAGTTTGATAAAAGTTTATATATCTTAACTTATTACAAAATGAATCCACTTAATTGCATTGAACATATATAGGTATTATGTATATATTTTGACCTAAAATAAATAATAATAATATAACTAATTATTTAAATAAAAAGTCGGTTTTAAACGATATCACAGTGTTTTTCAGTATTCATCAAAATTGTATATAATTCGAAAAAATACCAAAAATTTACCGTAAGATAATTTTGATATTCCGATTCCAAAATTGAAGTCCATTTTGAAAATTAAAATTTATAAAATTACAAAAATTGGGCATTAATATTAATAATGGCTAGTTTCAATGGTTGTTGTGCATTAAGAAACCAAGTTTCATACAACGCAAGCTACTACATTATTCAAAGGGAAAAGTACTATGAAGGCATGGGGTGTTACATAGAACACCATATAAATGAGATTCACCATCATTTACAGCTACAATTGACTTGAAAATCCTATGTGATTGATTTAATATGCCTGAACAGGTCTCAAAAGAAGTTTTGGATATTAGAAAAATATTGCACCACTATATATGTGATGAAATGAATAGATAGGACAAAGACACCATACCTTGTAGATGATGTACTACCCATGTCTAGAAACAGCCCTAGAGTCAACCTAGAATTTTCCAATTATGAAAATTTAAAAACACCCTACAAATAGAGAAAAAATCCATCCCAACCAAATACTGAAATATATTTTGGTGAAACCACAGTATTGATTGGTTCAGAATTTAGTGCTTATATTGATGATATTCTAGCATTTCTCGGTGAAGGTAATAGATTACATGGGATGATTATCTAAAAAAATGATAGGGAGTAGGAAATGGCCACATAAACCAAGGTGGACGAAAATACCCAGTGGAGAATAAGGAGGAGATAAAATGTGTAAAAATATTTCAATAAAGAAAAAAATTACATTACATATATCTTTCACTACACACGGTTGGCCAAACCCTACCGCTATTGTGCACTTGCTACTACATCAATGGGGAATACCACACAGTCAGTCACACACTCTGTCTTACCTTTCACAATCTATGTTGGACCTCACAATCCTAAATCAACAACTGGCTACATAGTTTCAAATAAAAAATGTAGCCTTGCATTCTTTCTCCCATTTCGGTGCGTTGCCATTCAAATTTGCTGCAAAACCCCTTGGACCTCCATTAACCTCATTGGAATCCTTTTAATTTCCATTTAATAATAATAAGTCATTATTGGTAAAAGCCTATACCTTTTTATAATTTCATGATGTTATATCCTTCAGTCCTTAAAACTAGTAATCTATGAGTTTCTATTTTGACATTTGAAGAATGTTATTTGAGAAAATAATCAACCACATTGAATGTACATCATCCTCCTGATCTCAGGTCTCATCCTGGACACGTCTATGATACTATAGCACTAGGACTAAAGGAACTAACCTACATTTTCGAACCCTCATGCCATGTCAAACAATGAAAATTTGATTCTCCTCAAAGGACTCATCCACCTCTATCTCAATATCCTTGGGGTCTAATGAATGAGATGGGTAAAGACAACACTCTTTGGGATGAGATATGTGAATGATGTCATGAATAAAATGATACCCTTGATGTAATAGTACCTGATAGTATACTATCCCATCTTCCAACCATTTCTCAAATTCCATGACATATCTTGGTGATAATTTTTACAGTCTCTTGATTCATTTAAGTCACAATTGTGGAAATATATTTAGAAAAACATGGTGTCCCACCATAAAATCCATAGTTATATGGTGATAATCGATATAAGAAATATTCCCAAAGTGATATGTACACTTACACTTCTAAATCAGTTGGACATTATCTGATGTTTTATAAAAACACAAGGACAAAATAGATCTTCCTCTCTTGCCTCTAGAATACATAAATGTGAGAGACCCGATCTACGATTGAGGCAATCATATAGAGTAATATTATTATTATTTCAAAAAGTTGTTATTTATGAAAAAAACATCCATAAGAATATTACTCTACTATAAGACTACAAAACCGAGGAAATAATACCCTAGAATGTCCCAAAACACATATTCATCTGGTTAGGCAGCCCATCCGTTTGAGAATGATCTCCACTAATCAAGAGAACTGGTGAATCAAGTGCCTTTTGTTACCCATTCTCAAACCACGATTTGAACCAGGAATCTCGATCGGAAATGATTTAATGGGGCACAACATAATATCTCACTATTCCCAAATGTATCATATAACTAACTCATCAATAGATTTGGTATCACGCAATGGGAAGAAGTAATAGAATTTGGTCAACCAATCGACGATCACCCATACTATATCACTTCCTCAGGTAGAGCTCGATGAGATTATCCTAAAAATGATGGGGACAAAATAATTTTTTTTTAAAGTAATAGAATGAGTCTATAGAAGACAAAAAGGTTGGTTTTGATCTTCCCTCACCTACCGATATGTGGATTATCATGTAATAAAACCTTTTATGTTTTTTATTCGTACCAAGACACCAGTACTAATAATGCATATCTTGATTCATAGAGGTAATCCCATGATGAACTACCAATACAGAGGCATGATTTATTCAACATAATACCTTCCCATATAGCACATGGCACTAATATGTAGCCATGGACAAGAAGGGTCTCAATTCTATTAACTACCCAATTTAGTGGTGGCTTCTCTCATGTAATACGCTCACCCAAAATAATTCAAAAAGGGATGAAAAAATATTTCATATAAACCATTTATATAAGTGATTAAGTCACTTCCAAATATATTAAATTTGGTTGACCATGCTATTCTTGAACCTCAATATGAATCTTAAATAATAAATCAATTAACATCCATGTACTACTGGAAATATGGATGGATTGTGTCTATGTCCTATATCACAATGCATCCACCATAGCATTAACCTTAACAGGTGTATAATTAGAAACTCTTAATTCAATGGTTATTGGTATTCCACCATCCTACACTGCCTCGTATTCATTTCCCTTTTAGTGGAGATATAATTTATGATTTTGTGATCTTTGTAAATGGAATATCACTCTCCCAACCAATATTTTCTATAATAGTTTAGATTAATAACCATAACCACTAAATCAAGGTCATTCCATGGATATTCTCTTTCATTTCCCCTCACATGGTGATATCCACATACTATGACTAGATAACCTTACATCAGAACTACATCCATCCCAATTTTTTAAGCATCATATAACATTTTATAACCTCATATTGACATAGGATGAATAAAAATTAGATCAAAAGTGAGTCTTTATTTAATTCATGATAATCCCTCTCATATAATTTAATCTATAAGAAGTACACACCCTAGTTAGTTAGTAGTTTATGTTTTGTTTTTTAACAAGAGATGTTCTGGAACAAATGCTGGTAATTTCTTGAAATCCATAGGAAGAAAAATATATAAAGTAAACTCTTGGGATGTTCCCAGAAAACCTTGGTGCTCACCATTTTAAGTCGAATAGATATGGATACATATGATATAAAAAGACCTAATAAGTGAAATTTACTATCCCAAAATTGGAATTCAATGATTGTCACATAGAGCGTGTTCTCTCTTAGGGCACTCATCATGATATTAATATGGGTTTCATTGTGGTTTTGTATACAAAAATACTCTAAGATGACATCTATGAATACTACAAGGAAGGAATCGAGATACGGGTGGAAAACTCAATTCATCAAATCTATAATGACTAGGAGAAAATTCATTAGATAAAATGGAATATCCAAATATTCCTAAAAGTCATACAAGATCTGGAATATTTTACATAGTATATCCAATAGTCTTAAAAAATATTGACAATATCCCGAACTCAAATTGAAGTAGGATAAAATAGTTTATCATTATAGATGGTTGAAGATGCCATCAATGTGAGCTTGTAGATAGTAGTTATTCACTCGGATATGTGACAACCATCTATAATCCATGCCCAATATGAAGGTACCATCCTTTTTTTGTTAAAATGAATGGTGAACCCCATGGAGATGATTTGGGTCTCATAAAACCCTCAACCTCAAGATCATAAATATGAATTTTGTGTTTCTTGAATATTTCTAGTCACATCCTATACATAGGAGTGGTTATTGGTACAACACATGCAACTATATATATAGACAACTCAACATATATTACCAAAGGCTAGCTGGAGGAACTATTTTTAAAGAAATCCTCAATGTGATCCACCACATGATGGAATTCCACTAAATACATCCCATGATCACTCATAACGAGACACACAAACTGAGATTTAATTCTGCCAGTCCCATATCACATGGTTGCAATTCAATTTTCCTAGATATCCCATTCTCCATTGTGTCTATCCACATTTAAATGGTTAATATAGAACACACTCAGTAGTGATAGAAATCCACTTGATAAAATTAAAGAATATATCAGTCTATATAGATAATGACGTAATAGTTAGTCATCTCAAGTAAGAAGAAATTTCATAGGAATTAGTACACCCCTATATCAAGGGGGTGTTTATGAAAATGATCTATTCTCTATATTTTGAACCACAATAGTGTGTCAAGATCATAATTCCAAATAAATGCAAGATATCCAGGACAAGATCATCCAAACACACATCATATATAGAAGATTGTTATTTACATATTTGTGAATGGAATGAATCAAAATTAGGGGTCACCAAAATATTACCTTTAACTGTAGTAACCTTGGGACTATACTCCTTATACACAAGTTTCACTGCATACTTATTTCTCAAAAAATGGACTGGATCTACATCCTGACCATTCTGAGAAGAACCACTCTACCAATGCTAATGATATAGCCCCTAGATACTCATGCCCTGAATAATACACTGTAACGCTCCGACCCCAGTTACCCAAAGTCGGTGAATTATTTTAATACATTGGCATGACTACAAGGGATCATGTACCGAAGGACCGATCGACTTAGCAGTCATGGAAAATAGATTACATAAACAAATGCTACATTACACTTTATAAAATACAAAACAACATAAATATTCCTTTTATGAATGCCATTATTCGCTGGGCATAACCCTTCATATCAATCACAATACACTTCTTAGAATCCTAGGAAAAATAAAACATAGGAAGGGGTGACCTCAGATTCTTAGTAAGGATAACAATACAGTGAAAACTTTCATAAATAAGCATAAAAATTTAAGACAATGTATAACTAAAACAAAATCCTTTTAAACTTGAACATCATCATAATATGGAAAAAATAAAATGAAGTAATGTCATTTAATTATCAACATGGATATTCTACTAGCCGAATAATAACATGAAATATCACTAACCCCTTTTATAACGATGGAATTTATAATTCCACAATATCATAACCACGTAGTAAAGGCCTTGTACGAAGACTATAAATAAGATTCTATGAAGACCTTCATCCAAGACACTAGTTTTTCTAATGAGACCTACCGATTCATCGAGGAACTATAGCAGGCTCCACCCATCACTTACTATGTCCAATTCATTCCTCATATTAAAAGGTTTAAACATAACATAAACATTTGTATTAAAACTAGCATATGAAATGCCAATACTTTACCCATAAACCATGAATAGTATAAAAATAACACATCCACAGTAAAATATATCCCAAAACCTTCAATAAAATATGCAATATTTGTATCATGATAAATCAACTTCAAAACAAGTTTAAAATCCATTAATGGATTTTTACATGGATGAAAATGATTTTTAAAACATTTTGAGAGAAATACCCATTTTTCATGAAAACATACAAAAGTCACACAATTTAGAAAGGAAGACATTTAATAATATTTTTTAATCAAAGTGTCCCATACCACTTTGAAACTTTTTAAAACAATTAACATTTTGAAAACATTCATGTCCATAAAAATAAATACTTAAAACCCATTTTGAGGACAAGGACATTAATGAGAATGATTTAGAAGAATAAATATATAAAACATTGAAAATTCTGTTTTAGTAAATAAAGTCCCTTAAATTAATCCCTTTGAAAACTCATTCATGAAACATGGACATGGATAATAAATATGTCTCAGCTGATACTTATGTAAATACAACCTCAGATAATAAATAAATTGTGAAATTAACACTTACTAATTTCATAACATACAAAACATACAACCCATGAAAGAGGTATCATATAATGAATATATAAATATATATAAATTAAAGTGTATTTCACAAATAATACAATTATGGGAAGTACATACACCACCAAAAAGGTAATAGTGGCAATATGGCATGAATCTCACAGGAATACGGAGTGAGAAGAAAACCCCTTAACTTGCACTTTCCTTTAGTCGGGGTTCGTTTAACCTTATATATGAAGACTGTAGAATGTTATTAAAGTATAACACGACCATATTAATATTTATGATATCATATATTATTCATTTATGACTTTGTACTACCCATTTTATAATAATATCCATGTTAACATAACATTTTGGGTAATAATCGATTTCATTATTGTACGTGTTTTAACTTGTTACTCTTCATTGTATCACTTAGATCATGATTTAAATACTTCCATAATTTAAAACCTGATTTATATATCATATATATTTAGAATATAAATATGTATAATAGGCACATATATGAAATGGAAAACACCGTTTTTTGAGAAGGTAGTCCGTATGTACACATAAACCCTGTTTCTATTTTTATAACGTATTGAACGAAAATAAGTGAATAAAATATATGTAAGTAAATATATATATATATATATCCAGTATCATTATTATGTAATATATTACAATCATATTATTAATATATATTTTTATAATCTTCTATGAATGTTGAATGTGGAAAGGTATCTCATCACTTCGTGAAGATGGTAATCCGTACGTATTCACGAGCAACAATATCATTTCCTTAATGGTGTAAAATTGGATGGTATATTAATTTTACAGTGACATTATCATGTAATTTTCATTATTTATATACTTATTACTCATCATTATATACATCCAAATAACATAGTGTTGAATAACAAATTACACCACGGCATTGAGACGGTAAATAGTACATACGCCCACATGGTGACATTATCATTCATAAGATGCATATAATAATGAATATAGTTGAGAAATATTTTTAATAAAATCAAATTATATAGAAGATTGTGGATTTATTATTTAATAATGGAAATAACAAAGAAATAATAATTGGAAGAAGAAAGGAATTTGAAAGATTGTGGTGATATCATTACCTCTTCTTCGGGTTCTTCCTTTTGATTTGATCAAAAGGGATCCTTAGGATGGCATTATAATCAAAATAATGCCTCTTGTTTTAAGTGAGGTAAGTTGGTAGGATATTTGGGTAGGGATTGGCTGAGCCAAATGGCTTTGACTGTATGAATATGAGAGAAGGGATAGTGCCATTTTATATGAGGGGTGAGGGGTACCTTAGGAAAAGCTAGAAATATTATTTTATAATAATTTCATATTAGGTTTATAATGTTTCCAAACTATATTATTTAAATGTTAATGTGGGTTTTGGCTGAAAAACACTCAACCAATAGGTTTTAGATAGGTTAGGGTCACTATATTGACTTTATCTTTTTTATTTAACTCTTAGTTAAATAGTTTGACATTTTACATGTATCTTTGTATTATCATATTATATAGTCTATAAAAATAATATATACTTCAAGGAGACCCCCAGGTGGTCCATTAATGATAAAACTATCATTATATAAGACTTTTGGCCTAACCTTATATTTTTAGAAATAGAATATAAATTAAAAATATAATATTTGTTTTAAAAACTTTTTTATGTCAATTTTGACACTATTTGGTGTTTTGTTTTTATGAAAGTTGTAAAAACATGATTACATAGAACAAGATAGATTGAATAATCCCTAAAATGTCATATTAACCTATAAAATTTGTTTATTTCTTAAAAACTATGAAATTATATTTATTTTAATATTTATAATACCATTTAATTGATTAAATCATTAATAAGGTAATTACTGCATCATCATTGTGTCATAAATAAATATAATTATTTAATGTCTAAAATTTATAAATAAAATACCATGATGTAGGAAATCTTTCTATATTTCTAATTAATATTTATAGTCGAATTTTTTTATGTATAACCCTATATTAAAAATGTTTTAGCTAATAAACTTTGAATTTAACACTTTTAACTATTCTTTAAATTAAATAATAATAAATGTCCTAATATAATCCAAAAGGACTAAATAGGTTCATATTTTATACCTAAGGTTTTATATGGTCGAATTATATTTATCCAATAGAATTAGGACATGTGTTAGGGTAATAATAATATCATTTTTACCCTTAATTAGCCTATTTACATTTAACCGTGGTATAAAAAAGTAAAAAGTTATTATTAACAAAAAATTATTTTTATCTTATTGAACCACATTTTACTCCTTTATATTAACATTGCCTCTCGTATTTTCGAAATTCCACTCATAGAAGCGGTAAAATTAAGTTTTATGTAAATTTGAATATTCTCCTAGGAGATGTGAAAAAGACGGTGAAAGGTTCAATAAAAAATTTATATTTCTAAAATTATTATAAACTAAATCCAATGAATTAAATTTAACTTCTATAGGTATTATGTATCTATTTTTGACAAAAATATATTTAAATAAAATAAATAATTAATTAAAATTTCTTTGTTTTAACCAATAACTCAGTGTTTGTCACTATTCATCAAAAATTGAATGTTTTTAGAAAAATATCAAATATTCAACCTAATCTAGTTTTGATATTCCTAATCCAATAATTATGTCTATTTTACAAAATTCAAAACATAGAAGTTGCGTTAATTAATTTAAAATTAATTCTCGTCGTCAAAAGATATAGCGTGTTTTTAAGAAACAATAACTATCAAAAGATTGACCCTTGTTTATTTATAATTTCAATGTGAAATTAATTCCAAAGTCCAACATTGGATTAAAGGGTAATAATATAATGTAATTAATCTTCCATAACATTAAAATTTACATTTCGACACTATAGATTATTTTGATTGAAAAAGTTGTTTTCAGTTAAAATATAGTATTTTTCACTATTCACCCAAATATTAAAGTTACCAGAAAAGCACCAAAAATTTATTGAAACTAAATTCTTACGTCCCAATTATAAAGTAGAATTTTATTTTGTCATATTTAATATATAAAAGTTACAAATATTGGATTTAAAAAGGGTTCGCTATTAAAAGGCGGTAAAATTGCATTATTTGAAAAATAATTCTTTTATCTGAATAAAATGAATTTATTCTCACATTATGTCTAAGAAACTCATTATATGGATTATAAAACTATAATGATTATAGAATGTTCAAAATTTAGTCAATATTATTCATAACGATTTTTGAACAGCTAGTTTGGTAAGTCATGGTGCGATAGAACTAATTGTTGCGTGTAGTGAAAGTTATTGAATTACTTTGAAGATATAACTTACTATGAAATCATGGGGTGTTACATTATTCCCTCCATCAATAAATTGAGTCCTATAAATTTGAAATTATTTTTTGAAAATAAAATCATGAAATTAGAAAACACCTTTGGGAAAACCAACATCAGAAATTAGGTTAATAAAAATTAGTCTTAATAAGAGGAAAAGGGAAATGAAAGGGTCACCACCAAATTATGATCTCGATTAGGAGAAAATTTATGGCAATTAGAGACATATAATTGGATGCAAAACGTAAATATTTATAGGTACTGATTCAGTTCATCCATCACAAACAAGTCAAAAATTAAGGGCCATAAATTCATCAATATATGATGATTTAAAATTCCATCAGGTCAAAAAACATATGGTATTAGGATAACACATTTTTTGTTTTATGATCCCTTCACTATAGTATAAGAATTAATTTAATCATAGAACAAGAGAAGAAGAAAAATATATACTTGACTAGAAGAGTCCTATCCTTTAACTAATTTCTACCACAAACTCCTCTTTTACTCTAAAAGATGATATAACTTAAAAATAATATTCTATTAATCCTATTCGTAGAGGGGTTCAAAAAAATGAATTTATAATTTGTAACAGCCAGAGATTTTATGAGAAATATTATATTTAATTACTTTTATGTTTTGTGTTGTATTCTACACCAAGATTATCTTGTACTATACGCAACAACTTATTAGATTACAGTATACACAACACTATTCTTTTCTATTGTTACACACTATTTGAAGTTCGTTTTGTGGAAATTATTCTACGCAACATTAAGTATAGATTTTGTTTAATGTATAAATGAAATAAGTTTCTATTATGTTATACGCAACACAAAACGGATATTTTACTACAGCAGCCCTGGCTTGGCTTGCATTACACGCAATCAAGACCTTCTTCGATATCGTGTGTAGCATGCAATACCAAGTTTCATTAAATGAGATATTATAATAATATTATTATGAACTAGCCATTATGAATAGTAATAAACACTTTTGGAAATTTTATATTTCAAAATGGACTTCATTTGTGGATTCGGAATATTGAAATTAGCTTAAGGTGAAATTATGGTATTTTTCTGAAAACATTCAATTTTTGATGAATAGTGAAAACACAGGGTTACTATTTAAAAAAATGACTTTTTATTTAAATAATTATTTGTTTTATTTAACTTTATTTTAGGTGAAAAATGATACATATTACAAATATAAGTTCAATGTAATTCATTGGAGTCATTTTATAATAATTTTAGATATATAAAAATTTTATTGAACTTTTCACCGTCTTTTACCCACCTCCTAGGAGAATTTACAAATTTACATAAAATTTAATTTTACGACTTCTGTGAATGAAATTTCAAAAATCCGAGAGACACGGTTTATGTTAGTACGTAAAATGTGGTTCAATGAGATAAAAATAATTTTGGTGAATAGTAACTTTTTACATTTATTTACCACGGTTAAGAGTAAATAGGGTAATTAAGGGTAAAAATGATATTATTATTAACCTAAAATATGTCATAATTCAATTGGATGAGTTTAATTCGACCAAAGAAAATCTTTGTAATAAAATATGACCATTTAGGCTCACTTGGATTAGATTAGGACATTTATTATTAATTTATTTAAAGAAGGGTTAAAATAGTTAAAATCAAAGTTTAATATCTAAATCATTTTTAATATAGATATATATATAAGATAAATTCGACTATAAATATTAATTAGAAATCTAAAAATATTTCCTACTTAATTGTGTTTTATTTATAATTTTTAGACATTAAATAATTTAATTAATTTATGACACAATGATGATGCAGTAATTATCTTATTAATGAAATATTGACATAATTGATGTTATAAATACCCAAATAAATGTAATTTGAGACTTTTTATGAATTACACTAATTTTATAGGTTAATACGACATGTTATTATTTATTTAGTTAACTTTTTTCGAACTAATCATTCTTTTAGGATTTTCACAAAAAATCAATTACCAAATAGTGTCAAAATTCACATTAAATAGTTTTTGAAAAACATATTATATTATTAATTGTTATTTTATTCCTAAAAATATAACGTTAGGCCAAATGACTTATATAAGGATATATATATTAATAATAAACAACTTGGGGTTCGTTTGTCTTGTTATATTATGTTTATTAACCTTATAGTGTAAGAAAAAAAGAAGACACAGTAAAAGAAAAATTATTTAACTTAAAGTTAAATCTAAATGATAAGGTTAAAATATTAACCAAAACCTGTCCAAATTCTATTTGATGTGAGGATTTCGACCCATCGCTACATTAGTTTCGAAATAAATCAATTTGGAGCTATTAATAACCGAATATGACATTATAATAAAATAATATTTTGAGTTTTTACAAAGGTGCCCCTCTCCTACCTTATAAAATGACACCTCCTGCCTCTCTTCCTCACACCACTTTGAGCCTTCAAGCTCGGAAAAACTCTGCCAATTTCTCTTCTCCACTTCCCGAGAAACATCCTAGAGGTTATGGTCTTCTTCAAAGACCAATCTTAGTTCCCTAGGAGAAGGTTTCAAAAAGGCGTGTTGAAAGAAGAGGTAATATCCATTACCGAATTTTCAACTTTATTTCTTCTTGTACTTCTTCTTCTATAGTTGTTTAATTATTAAGTAATAACATAAATATCACTAATATGCTTATATGTTATTATATTTATGATACAGCCCTATTTCACCATCTATCCATCCTACGGAAAACAAAATCACCGCGCCTTAGTACGTACAGAATATCGTCTCCACGCCTTGGTGTAATCTGTGTTCGACCACCACCTTTCATGGATGGTTATAATGGTGTAAATAAATAACTATATATGATTATTACAAAGTGATATTGATTATTAAGTATTATACAAACACTTAAATGCCATTCCACGATCATGGGAATGATATCATTGCTCGTGCATACGTACGGACTACCGTCTCCACGACGCGATGAGATTCATTTTCCATGTTAACCATTCATGAATGATCCTAAAGTATATATAATAAGTAATCATGAAATATATGAAATAATAATTCTATTGGATTTATGTGTGTTTATATATGTATGTCAGCTACTTACTTCCATTCAATTCAATAAAAAAACAAAAACCGCGTTAATGGATACGTACGGCCTACCGTCTCCATGAACTGTGTATTTCATTCCATTTATTGATCTGTCATATATATATGTATATGCTGAATATATATTACATATAAATCATGTTTTTCATTCTGGAATTAAGTAAATATGGATGTAAGTAATAATATCAAGAACAATGAGTCCAATCATGTACGATAAATGAAACGATTTTACCCAAAACGCTCTTTAACATTGAATTTACAAAAGAATGGGTAATATAAAGTCCTAAGTGAAACATATATGATATCATAACAATGAATATGATGTTTTAATAATTCAATGAAATTATTTAAATCATTATACAGTAGGTTCGGATCCATACGAAGCATATCAGACCTAAGGTAGGGGATAATTTTGCAAATCTCATTTTTATCTGAGATTTCTTATTCGTAAGTATTTACTAGGGTTATTTCTATAATCCATGTACATGTTTTATAAAAGTGTTTTCATGTAGATTTAAAGTCCATTTTACTAATTTTTGACTTTTACTACATGGTATGTAAGGAATCTTTCTTTTTTTTACATTACGAGGTACTTTTTTTGACTTTTTCGGAAAAAGTACGAGAAGAATTTTTTATACGGCATGAATGGATTTTTACGGTCTTATAAATCCTTATTTTCATGAAGATTCCTCCAAAATATTTCATGAATATTATCAACAAAATCTCTTTCTTTTAAAATTTTATGACATTTTGTGAATAGAAAATTATTTTGAAGAAGAAATGATATTTTCCTCAATAATTCATTTCAAGTGTTTTATCAAAACCATTTTTCATCTAAGAAGAAATTATTTCATATGTGTATGTTTCAAGTATAATTTCTCTATGATTTACATTGTTTCACTTTCCTTATTATGAAATGATATCCATTTCTTTTATATGGATTATGTGATGATGGGATGATGTTTATGAAACCCATTTTATTTATTGGGTTATTATGAATGATGTATGCTTATTTTGTGTCACATGTATGAATGATTTCATTATGAGATGGGTGGGACCTATATATCCCTCCAATTAATTGGGTAAAGATTTATATCTCATGAGATAGACATGGCTGGAACGGTATGTTAATCTAATTCAGTGTTACAAGACTGAAACGAGGAGTGAACTCGATACAGAAAGGGACTTTGTCCACTAAGATGGTCTTGGAAGAAACGACTTGGCTACTATGGAAATCATAACATGTGCTTAATGTTTTACACAATTACATGTTTTATTGTCATTCTATTTTATCATGATTGATGTTCCCTTATGATATATGCCTTACGTACTTTCAAGATTCATGTCTTTGCTCATGATTTTGAAGTTTAGATTTTATGTTCAAGTTTTTGCATTAAAATATTTATTGATTGTTTTATGTTCTCTATGTTTACCCTTACTGAGCATTTCAGCTCACCCTTTTTATGTTTTATTTTCCCTAGGAAATAAATAAAGGTTTTAGGTAAGGAACCAAAAAGGGGAAGATCGTAATGGGAGTTGTTGAAGATCTTTCAATAGGATTATAAGATTATATTCTGAGATTCCAAAGACACTAAACTATTACGGTCCTTGTGTGTCTGTTTTTGTTATATATTAATTATTTCGAAAAAGTAATGTATTGTCCATGTACGTCAAGATTGGGGTCTCTACAGTTGGTATTAGAGGAAAGGTTTAGTCAAACTTTGAAAACTAGGATGCGAGAACATTAGTGACATCCCTAGAGATATTTCTAAGGTATGTCATGGGATATCTCTACGGTTAACTATAAGTATAGGTTATAATCCTATAATTATGGTAACGATCTTAGATTTAAACCTATGATGTTAGATATTGAAGGTACTCCCCCATTATTAAGTAGTTTTCCCTAACATTATTTTTTCCTCTCACACTATTCTTTTTGGGTTTTAGACGATGGATGGAACCCGAAGGAACCGTGTTAATCAATTTAATGGAAAATGCAATGATTTTCCTCCTCAAAAAAATAATGTTATGGGATATGGAGTGAAAAATCTTATTTCTATACTTACACAAGATATGAATAATTCTGGACATCCAAATGAGCAGAGAAGGGGACATTATTCTATTGAGTCCTTCATGAGGCAATGTCCACCTTCATTCAGTGGGTCTTCTGATCCACTTGTTTCTAAACAATGGATCAGTACCACTACAAAGATATTTTCATTTATTCAATGTTCTGAACATGATAAAGTCATCTTAGCAGCATATCGTTTGGAAGGTGAAGCTGATCAATGGTGGAATCTTATCAAGAATACGAGGCCAAGATATGAAATTGAGTCCATGGAATGGGACGAGTTCAAGAACTTATTTTTCAATAAGTACTTCCCTCGTATTCTTTGAAAAAAGATAGAGAAGGAGTTTCTTGAACTAAAGCAAAAGGATTATGAATCTGTTGGTATATATGAAGAGAATTTTACAAGGCTTGCAAGGTATGCATCTGGCTTTATCATCCAACCTAAAAGTAAAGTTGATCGATTTTTCAGTGGCTTAAAACCAAATCTTCGAAGGGCATTAGCTATAAGAGACTTCAGTAGCTATGAAGAAATTGTGCGTTGTGCTATCAAGGTAAAGCTAGATGTTTGTGTAACATATCCATATCATGATTTTAACATGAAACGAAAGATGGAGGTCATAGAGAAATATAAGAAAAATGGTGAAAAGTAGATGAATGATTCTTTATGCTCAAAGTGTGGAAAGAAGCATGGTGGAGATTGCCTAAATGGTACTAGAAAATGCTTTAAGTGTGGAAAAGAAGGTCATCGAGCAGTTGATTGTCGAAGTAATGGGAAAAAGGTTGCTAATGATGTGAATAAAGAAAAGACTACAGAGAACTCTCCACCAACACTTCAATGCTTCAAATACAAGGAAATGGGGCATTATGCTAATAAATTCCCTAATCCACGGGTTAGTGATGATCAACGTGAGAAACCTCTTAAAGAAAAAGATAAAGGGTAGTCTCATGCGATCACTATTTGTGATGTTGGGTATGAAAATGTTATTTTTGTAATGATTAAGTGTTTATGTAATGGTATTTCAAAATATTATCATGGAATCTCATTTTTGGAATTGTCGAATTTTGGAATATCTATGTATTGGTTTTCAATTATTATATGGTAGTAGTAACCATGTAAAAGTGATTGAAATATTTTTTGAAAGAAGATGGAATGCGCATATGGAAGGGATAAGGAGAAAATAATGTGATAGTAATCATGAGCTCATGATTAAAATAAGGACAAAGTGATATCATGGTTTGAGTATATAGAAATTTTGGGATTTTGGTATGTGGAAAGAGTTATCTTTTGACAGCATTCATGTTTTCACTAAGGTTAAATGGGTATTCATTTTTCAAGAGAATACATGATTATGGTATTCAAATTATTGGAATGTGATCAACAAGATATACCAGGGATAAATGATGGTATTCACATGCTCGGTAGATGACATTTCTAGTAATTGTTTTCTTTATACTATATTCTTGGACAGAAGTATTTTGGATAAGCCTAAAGATTTGAAATGGATTATGTTGAACATAATTTAGTTTAAGGCTAGAACTGTTTTTGATATTATCGATGGAATGACATGATGATGTAATTTTAGAAAAAGGAAAACCTGCAGGATGGGCGACAACTCGTCGCGTCGAACAGGGCTGTGGGAATCGAACAAACAACCGAAGTGCGACTGGCCTTTATTTCATACCACTTGCCTACAGGAAGTCCCTAGGTATTAGAAACTTGTTTTCTTATTAAGCGGTATGATAGAAAAAGTATAAGTCCATGTTTGGAATCATATCTTATTAACCTCACCATACATAGACATATGTATTCGATAACATTTTCTAACCTTTTCTTTGAGATAGATGGAATGAGCCTTAATTCTATCACATGATCTATTAGCACTTCAAGAATAACAAATTCAACTTCATTTCATTAAGAGATGAAGTGGAAATTTTTCAAAGCACGAACAACACTGAGATTGTACCAAAATCAAGATTTTATTTCTTCTAATTCAAAATTTTCAACTTTAGGGAAATGATATTGAAATCCAAAAATGTTATCCTAGTGATCTTATATCCGACGAATCATATGGTACCTTAGATCACCTAAAATCTATGGATTTATGATTGTTGGCTATTTCATAGCCATGTTCTCTACCACTTTTCGTCAGAACATGATGGTTAGATTTCTCTTCCATATCCATATTTTCACCTATGTTCTCCTATGTGGAACCCCAATGATGGGTTAATCTGGGTAACCATTACATTTCTAACTATCCTTTATAAAATTAAGTTTTATTATTGTTTATTTACGATGTGGGTTTCTATGAAAGAAATTTTCATGTAGTAAACCATTTACAACCCCGACGAATTTCGAGGGAGAAATTCATTTTAAGGGGGGTAGAATGTAACAGCCCTAGATTTTATGAGAAAAATAATTTTTAATTACTTTTATGTCTTTTGTTATACGCTACACCAAGATTAGATTGTACTATAAGCAACACCGTATTAGCTTGCAGTATACGCAACACTATTGTTGGCCAGTGTTACACACTATTTGAAGTTCGTTTTGTCAAAATTATTCTACACAAAATTAAGTATAGATTTTGTTTAATGTATAAATGAAATAAGTTTTGATTATTTTATATGCAACACCAAACAGAGATTTCACTACACATAGACCTGACTTGGCTTTCATTACACATAATCAAGACCTTCTTCGATAGCATGTGTAGTATGCAATAACAAGATTCACTAAACGAGAAATTATTATAATATAATTATGAACTAGCCGTTATGAATAGTAATATCCAGTTTTTTAAATTTTATCTTTCAAAATGGACTTCATTTTTGGATTTGGAATATCGAAATTATCTTAGGGTGAAATTTTGAGATTTTTCTGAAAACATTCAATTTTTGATGAATAGTGAAAACACTGGGTTACTATTTAAAAACCGACTTCATATATAAATAATTATTTATTTTATTTAACTTTATTTTTGGTAAAAATTGAAACATAATACCAATATAAGTTCAATGTAATTCATTGGAGTCATTTTATAATAATTTTAGATATATAAAAATTTTATTGAACTTTTCACCGTCTTTTACCCACCTCCTAGGTGAATTTTCAAATTTACATAAAACATAATTTTACCGCTTCTGTGAATGGAAATTTAAATATTTGAGATACACGGTTGATGTTATTAAGTAAAATGTGGTTCAATGAGATAAAAATAATGTTTTGGTGAATAGTAACTTTTTAATTTAATTTACCACAGTTAAATGTAAATATGGTAATTAAGGGTAAAAATGATATTATTATAACCCTAAAACATGTCCTAATTCTATTGGATAAGTTTAATTAGACCAAAGACAACCTTAGGAATAAAATATGACCATTTAGGCCCACTTGGATTAGATTAGGACATTTATTATTAATTTATTTAAAGAAGGGTTAAAATAGTTAAAATCAAAGATTAATAAATAAATCATTTTTAATGTAGGGTTATACATAAGAAAAATTCGACTATAAATATTAATTAAAAATATATAAATATTTCCTACATAATTGTTTTTTATTTATAATTTTAATACATTAAATAATTTAATTTATTTATGACACAATGATGAAGCAGTAATTATCTTATTAATGAAATATTGACATAATTGATGTTATAAATACACAAATAAATGTACATTGAGACTTTTTATGAATTCCACAAATTTTAAAAGTTAATATGACATGTTATTATTGATTTAGTTAACTTTTTTCGAACTAATAATTCTGTTAGGATTTTCACAAAAAATAAAATACCAAATAGTGTCAAAATCGACATAAAATAGTTTTTAAAACAAATATTATATTATTAATTGTTATTTTATTCCTAAAAATCTAAAGTTCACCCAAATGTCTTATATAAGGTTATATATATTAATAATAAACAACTTGGGGTTTGTTTGGCTTGTTATAGTAAGTTCATTAACCTTATAGTGTAAGCAAACAAGAAGACACGGTAAAAGAAAAATTATTTAACTTAATGTTAAATCTAAATGATAAGGTTACAATAGTAATCTAAACCTGTCCAAATTCTATTGGATGAGAGTATTTCGACACATACGCACCTTATCTTCTAAATAAATCAATTTTTAGCTCTTAAAAATCGAATATGACTTTATAATAAAATAATATTTTGAGTTTTTCCAAAGGTTTCCCTCTCCTCCCTTATAAAAGGACACCTCCTCCCTCTCTTCCTCACACCACTTTGAGGCTTCATGTTTGGCCAAACCCTGAAAATTTCTCTTTTCCACTTTCCTAGAAACATCCTAGAGGTTCTGGTCTTCTTCAAAGACCAATATTAGTGCCCTAAGAGGAGGTTTCAAAAAGGTGTGTCGAATGAAGTGGTAATATCTGTTACTGATTCTTTCAACATTATTTCTTCTTCTACTTCTTCATCATTAATTGTTTCATTATGAAGTAATAAAATTAGTATCACTCATATACTTATTTGTTATTATAAGTGAGAAACAATACTATTTCACCATCTATCCATCATACAGAAAACAAAATCACTTTGCGTGCGTACGTACGGAATACCGTCTCCACGCCGTGGTGTAATCTGTTTTTGACCACCACCTTACATGGATGGGTATAACGGTGAAAATAAATAACTATATATGATTATTTCAAACTTATATTGATTCTTAAATATTATACATACACTTCAAGGCAATTCCACGATCATGGGAATGATATCATCACTCGTGGGTACGTACGGACTACCGTCTCCATGACACGATGAGATTCATTTCCATGTTAACCATTCATGAATGATTCTAAAGTATATATAATAAGTAATCATGAAATATATGAAATAATAATGATACTAGATTTATGGATATAAATGTATATTTATGTCATCTAATTAATTCCATTCAATTCAATAAGGAAACAAAAACAGCGTTCATGCGTACGTACAGCCTAACGTCTCTATGAACGGTGTATTTCATTCCATTTATCGATCTATCATATATATATATATGTATATACCGAATATATATTACATATAAATCATATTTTACATTATTTAATTAATTAAATCAGGATCTAACTAATAATATCAAGAACAACAAGTCCAAACATGTACGATAGATGAAATGATTTTACCCAAAACACTCTTTAACATCGAATTTACAAAATAACGGGTAATATAAAGTCATAAGTGAACCATATATGATATCATAACAATTAATAGGATTTAGTAATAAGTAAATGACATTATTTAAATCATTATACAAGAGTTTCGGATCCATACGAAGCATATCGGACCTAAGGTAAGGGATAATTTTTCAAATCACATTTTTATCTGAGATTGCTTATTCGTAAGTATTTACTGGGGTTATTTCTCTCATCCATGTCCATGTTTTATAAAAGTGTTTTCATGTTTGTTTAAAGTCCTTTTAACCCATTTTTTACTTCTACTGCATGGTATGTATGAAATATTTCTTTTGTTTACGTTACGAGGTACTTCTTTGACTTTTCTGGAAAATGTACGAGAAGAATGTTTTTTAAATGGCATGAAAGGATTTTTACGGTTTTTTAAAGCCTTATTTTCATGAAGCTTCCTCCAAAATATTTCATGACTATTTTCATCAAAATATCTTTCTTTTAAAATTTCATGACATTTTGTGAAAAGAAAATTATTTTGAAGAAGAAAGGATATTTTCCTCAAGACTTCATTTCAAGTGTTTTATCAAAACCATTTTTCATCTAAGATGACATTATTTCATATGTGTATGTTTCAAGTATAATGTCTCTATGATTTAAATGGTTTCAATTTCCTTATTATGAAATGATTTCCATTTCTTTTATATGGATTATGTGATGATGGGATGATTTTTATGAAACCCCTTTTATTTATTGGGTTATTATGAATGATGTATGTTTATTTTGTGGCATAAGTAAGAATGATTTCATTATGAGATGGGTGGGAAGTATATCTCCCTCTAATTCATTGGGTAAAGATTTATATCTCATGAGATAGACATGGATGGAATGGTAAGTTAATCCGGTTCAGTGTTACAGGATTGAAATGAGGAGTGAACTCGATTCAGAAATGGACTTTGTCCACTAAGATGGTCTTGGAAGCAATGCCTTGGATACTATGGAAATCATTACATGTTATTAATGGTTTCCACAATTACATGTTTTATTCCCATTCTATTTTATCATTATTGATGTTCCCTTATGATATATGCCTTACGTACTTCCAATATTCATGTCTTTTATCAAGATTTTGATGTTTAGATTTTATGTTCATGTTTTTTCATTCAAATGTTTATGTATTGTCTTATGTTCTCTATGTTTACCCTTACTGACCATTTGAGCTCACCCTTTTTATATTTTATTTTCCCCAAGAAATAAAAAAGCTTTTAGGTAAGGAAACAAAAAGGGGAAGATCGTTATGGGAGTTGTTGAAGATCATTCAATAGTATTAGAAGATTATATTCCGAGTTTCCAAAGACACTAAACTATTATGGTCCTTATGTGTCTGTTATTGTTATGTATTAAGTATTCCACAAAAGTAATGTATTCTCCATGTACATCAATATTCGAGTCTCTACAGTATTCATCTACCAGAATTTTTTAAAAAAGACTACATTATTCAATCTCGAACATCACGTGGGCTAGTGGTAGGTGATACACCATTGTCGCCCTTCGGTTGCGGGTTCAATTCTCGCGGCCTTGCCGGACGCGACGAGTTGCCACCCGACCTCCAGGTTTTCCTTTTAAGGATGTCTAAAAATATTCTCAAACTAGAATTATCCAAAATACATCTATCCAAACTCACAGTCCAAAATTTATAAGGTAGGTAAACACAATGAAGATTCTTTTTCCCGCGTAATAACATGTGAACACCTTCATCATTCATTCTTTTAAAACACTACAACATCCTGAATTACCATAAATCCATATTGATTATACTCATGATCCCTTATTCCTTATAGAATTCTGGATATACTCCTTCTATCCAAAAATGATGTAAACACCAACAATGATGGAATATACAAATCCGTAATTATTTTCAAGGAGTTCATGAATATCCAATATAATTTATCCAAATCAACCAACTCTTATACCAAAATCACTACCTCATTATTAGTACCACATTAAGGATTACCTTTCCTTCAACCATGTATTTTCCAAAAAGTTTAGATTTCTCTTAAGTCAGTTTTCTTTGAACCATATACTCACAAATCCTCAATAAAATAATTTTTTAGTACAATCCTTATTTATCTCCAAAATTCGTGTCCCTATTATACTATTGATACAACACTCAAATGAAATAATTATATAATAAAAAAATAATAACAAAAGTCATTCTTCTTCATCTCAGGTAGTATCATAAAATGATTATTATCCAATAACATCATTTGAATTATACTCTAACGACATGGATATTGTTTTGCGTAGTGTCTCAATTCCATACAGATGAAGCATTTTACATTTGAAAACATTTTCATACCCTTGAAATAATGTACTTAGTTTCATTTTTCTCCACACTTATATCAACTCACATTACTTTCAAGAATTTACCAAAGTGATTCATTCCATATTTATCACATATTGGAAAACCCTTCTTTCCCTTATTCCCTTTATCCATATTTCTTTTTTACCATCCTTTTCTTCCCTTGCTTCCCTTAAAACTCTTATGATTCAGATAATTCTTTACTAATCTTATGATACTATTTATTCATATGATGATAATACATGGGAGACTATTTCCATTGTAAATGTTGGCTTAATAACATGAATGATATGACCCTTCTTACTCATTGTATCATACGTATTACTGGAGTTCACATTCCTTCTACTGGGTTCCATTTCTATACAATGGAATACACTCGGACAATTTATGAATTACAATGAATAATTCCAAACTTGTAAAATACATAACATAAATTTAATAGTTTATGGATATAATCCATAAAAATATTTTCTTTAAGGAGTTATATACTAGTAGATCCTTCATAATGATTTGTAATGAAAATTATAATTATCCTAAGCATATCCCCCGAAAGTGTCGTAAAAAAAGTGCATCAAGGACTGTTGTCGTGCACCAGTTCCAATTCGAGTCTAGCTCAAAGCGTTGTTTTCGGGTTTTAACCCTAGGTACAACTGTGCCAAAGCCGCCTCTACCTGCTCGTATCCAGATAGGGATGTATTTTTTGGAAAACTAACAAAATCTCAACATCGCCAAAATTATAGGAAGTCCTTCTATAATAATCCTCAATGTCTATCTTAGGGTAATGTGATCTAATCATATTTTATCTAAATATAGTTTCCAAGGTTATTTCTAAACTTCCTCTGATACCAACTGTAATGCCCCGACCCCAGTTACCCAGAGTTGGTGCATTATTTTAATACATTGGAATGATTAAATGAATCAAGTGCTGATGGACCGATCAGTTTTGCAGTCCTGGAAAATAGATTACATACACGAATGTCACATTACACTTTATAACATACAAAAAAACATAAATAAACCTTTTATGAATGCCATTATTCCCTTGTATTAACCCTTCATATCAATCACAATACACTTCTTAGAATCCTGGGAAAAATAAAACATAGAAATGGGTGAGCTCAGATGCTCATTAAGGATAACAATACAGCGGAAACTTTCGTAAATAAGGATAAACATTAAAGGAAATGTATAAATAAAACAAAATCCTTTTAAATGTGAAATTCATCATAATATTGAAAAAATGAAATGAATTAATTCCATTTAATTATTCACGCTGATATTCTAAAAGTCTAATAATCACATGCAATATCACTAACCACTTTCCTAATGATGGAATGCATAATTCCAGAATATCATAACAACATAGTCAAGGCCTTGTGCCATGACTACAAATAAGATTTTGGCAAGGCCTTGTTCAAAAACACTAGTTTGTCTCATTAGACCTAACAATGCATCAAGGAGCTATAACAATTTACACCGGTCAATTACTAAGTCCAATTCATTCCTCATATGACAAGTTTTAAACATAACATAAACATTTGTATTAAAACTAGCATACGAAATTCCAATACTTTACCCATAAACCGTGAATGGTATAAGAATAACACATCCACAGTCAAACATATCACAAAACCTTCAATACAATATGGAAGATTTATATAATGATAAATCAACTTCAAAACAAGTTTAAAATCCATTAAAGGATTTTGAATTAGATGAAAATTATTTTTAAAACTTTTTGAGAGAAATACCCCTATCCATGAAAAAAATTAAAAGTCAAATAATTTAGAAAGGAATAATTTTTAAGAAATTTTTTAATCAATGTTTCCCATACCACTTTTAAACTTTTTAAAACAAATAACATTTTAAAAACATTCATGTCCATATAAATAAATCTTTAAAACCCATTTTGAAGACATTGACATTAATGAGAATGATTTAGAAGAATAAATATTTAAAACAATTTAAATGATGTTTTAGTAAATAAATCCACATAAAATAATCCATTTTAAAACTCTTTCATGACACATGGACATGGATAATAAATATTTCCCTGTATACTTGTATGTAAAAACAACCTCAGATAATAAAGAGATTGTGAAATTAACCCTTAACGATTTGGTAACTTATGAAACATACACCCCATGAAAGAGGTATCATATAATTAATATGTAAATACACATAAATTAAAGTTTATTACACTAATAATACAATTATGGGAAGTACATACACTACACAAAAGGTAATAGTGGAAATATGACATGAATCCCACAAGAATAAAGAGTGAGATGAAAACCCCTTACCTTGCGCTTTCCTTTAGTCGAGGGTACATTTAACCTCTTGTATGAAGACCATAGTATGTTATTAAATTATAATATAACCATATTAATATTTATGATATCAAACATTATTAATTTATGACTTTTTACTACACATTTAATAATAATATCCATGTTAAATTAACATTTCGGGTAATAATCGATTTCATTATCATACATGTTTTAACTTGTTACTCTTTATTGTGTCACTTGGATCATGAATTAAATAATTCCAGAATATAAAACATGATTTATATATCATATATATTTAGAATATTAATATGTATAATAGATATATATATGACATGGAAAACACTGTTTATAGAGATGGTAGTCCCTACGTACGTATAAACGCTGTTTCCATTTTCATAACATATTGAACTGAACTAAGTGAATAAAATATATATAAGTATCTATATATATATATATATATCCATTAGAATTTTTATTTCATATATTACAAACATATTAGTAATATATATTTTTATAATCGTAGATGAATGGTGAATGTGGAAATGAATCTCATCACGTCGTGGAGACGGTAATCCGTACGTATGAACGAGCAAAAAAATAATTTCCATAAAGGTGTGGAATTGGAAGGTATATTAATTTTATAGAGACATTATCATGTCATTTTCATTATTTATAAACATATTACTCAGCAATATATCCATCCAAATAGCATAGTGTTGAATAATAAATTACACCACAGCGTGGAGACAATAAGACGTATGTACGCACACATGGTGACGTTATCATTCATAAGATGGATTGAATAATGAATATAGTTGTGAAATATTTATAATAACATAATAGTATATATCAGATAGTGGAGTTATTTTTTTATAATGGAAATAAAAAAGAAAGAAAAGTGGAAGAAGAAAGGAACTTGAAGAATGATGGTGTAATCATTACCTCTTCTTCGGGTTATTCTTTTTGATTTGATCAAAATGACTCTGTATGTTGGCTTTCTGATCCAAATAATTCCTCTAGGTTGAAGTGAGGGAAGTAGGGAGGATATTGTAGTAGTTTTTGGACGATCCAAATGTCTTTTAAGGTATGAATTAGAGAGAAGGGTGAGTTCTCTTTTACAAGAGGGGTGAGGGGCACCTTAGGAAAAGCTTGAAATATTATTTTATAATAAATTCATATTTGGTTTATAATGGCTCCAAAGTGGATTATTTAGAGGTTAAGGTGGGGATAGGTCTAAAACCACTCAAAAAATAGGTTTTATACCACTTAGGGTCACTATATTAACATTATCTTTTTTATTAAAAACTTAATTAAATAGTTTGACATTTACCATGTCTCTTTGTATTTTTATATTATATATTTAATAAACTTACAATATACATCAAAGAGACCCCCAAGTGGCCCATTAATGATAAACCTATAATTATATAAGACTTTTTGCAGATCCATATATTTTTAGGAATTTAATATCTTTTAATAATATAATTTTTTTTTTTTTAAAACTCATTTAGTTCAATTTTGACACTATTTAGTAATGTTTTTGTGAAAGTCATCACAAAATGATTAAATCAAACAAGATACATTTATTCATCAAAAAAACGTCAAATTCACCTATAAAATTTGTGTATTTCATAAAAACATTGAAAAAATATTTATTTTAATACTTATAATACCATTTATTGGATTCTTTCATTAATAAGGTAATTACTGCATCATTATTGTGTTATAATAAATTTAATTATACAAAGTCTAAAAAATATAAATAAAATCCAATTATGTAGGAAATATTTTTATATTTCTAATTAATATTTATAGTCTAATTTATAGTATGTATAACCCTATATTTAAAATTGATTAGTTATTAAACTCTGAATTTTACACTTTTAACTCTTCTTTAAATTAAATAATAATAAGTGTCCTAATCTAATCCAGGTGGTCCAAAGAGGTTCGTATTTACTTACTAAGGTTTTTTTTGGTCTAATTATACTTATCTAATAGAATTATTACATGTGTTTGGGTAATAATAATATCATTTTTACCCTTAATATCCCTATTCAATTTTAACCGTGCTAAATAAAAGTAAAAGATTACTATTCACAAAAAAAATTATTTTTATCCGATTTAACCGAATTATAATCCTTGATAATAACCATGTATCTATGATTTTTGAAATTAAACTCACAGAAGAAGTAAAATTAAGTTTTACATGAATTTGAAAATTCTCCTAGGAGATGTGTAAAAGACAGTGAAAAGTTCAATAAAAATTTTATATATGTAAAATTATTATAAACCGACTCTAATAAATTACATTGAACTTATATAGGTATTATGTATCTATTTTGACCTAAAATAAATTTAAATAAAATAAATAAGTAATTAAATAAAAAGTCGGTTTTGACAAATAACTCATTGTTTTTCACTATTCATCAAAAATTGAATGTTTTTAGAAAAATATAAAAAATATCACCCTATGCTAATTTTGATATTTTGAATCCAAGAATGATTTCTATTCTACCAAATTCAAAACAAATAAGTTTCATTAATTAATTTAAAATTAATTCTCATTGTCAAAACAAATAGCTTGTTTTTAAGAAACAATAACTATCAAAAGATTGACACTTATTTATGTATAATTTCAATGTGAAAATAATTCCAATTACAAAAATTGGATTAAAGGGTTAAAATATAATCTAATTAAACTTCCAAAACAATAAAATTTATAATTCGACACTATAAATTATTTTTATTAAAAAAAGTTATTTTCATTTAAAATATAGTATTTTTCACTATTCACACAAATATAAAAGTTATCAGAAAAACAAAAAAAATTATTGAATCTAAATTCACATTTCCTGATTCTAAAGAAGATGTTTAATTTGTAAAATTGAATAAATAAAAGTTTCAGATATTGGATTTAAAATTGGTTCGCCATTAAAAGGTGGTAAAATTTCATTATTTGAAAAATAATTATTTTATTTGAAATAAAAGAATTTTTTCTTACATTATGTCTAAAAAACTCATAATATGGATTCTAAAAATATAAGGATTATATAATGTTCAAAATTCAGTTAATAATATTCATAATTGCTTTTGAACTACTTGTTTGGTAAGTCATGGTGTGCTAAAACTCGATGTTGCGTGTATTGCAAGTTATTGAATTACGTTGAAAAAATAACTTACTATGAAATCTCAGGGTGTTACATACTACATCAATCTGATTGGATAGTAAATGTCCAACTCCCTTCCTAACATGGCTTCGATGATCATATACTTGAAAGATGTGATGGTATAGATTCTAAATCACTATATTCTGAAGGAATATAATGGATGAAGTACTGCAGATTACCCATCATGAAGCAATATCAATATTCCATTATGTTACTTCGTCACTGAGTCTTCTAATGTTCAATCCTTCCACATCTGGGATAGACTAGAGATATTCCATTAAATTAAACCTATCTAGAACTACCCATACAAGCACCCCTAAATCGGCACATCCAACTATCAAAAGAACCATTAATTTTTCTTAGAACTAAACATCTCCTGATCACATGTACAGATTCTATGATATTTTTTTCATTAATCAGGGCTTGTATAACTATCATTTTCATGGTAATCAAATGAATGAGGTTAACCTATGATAAGAAAACATATCCAAGCCCATCCTCAAAATATCTCATTATGGTCAACTTATCAACCATCAGAGGTGGAGGATAATTTTTAATCATGATGAAATGATTAGAACACGTGTTCAATGGTATAGAAACTTGCTGAAGATTCATAAACTCTCGGTTTTTATCTTCTCTCAATGTCTGTTGAAATTAATCACCAAATAATTCCATATGAAATTCTCTCCAGACCTTGTCTCAGTAACACTATTACATTGAAATGGCATGCCCACAGTGTTTGGAAATTTCACATAGCATGTAGGTAGTAATGTTGGTCCTCTGATAAGAAGGAATATAAATATAGTAGAAGATAGAAGCCACATCCTCTAACTATGACTCTGTAGCAACACGTCCACCATCTTGGAGAAAGTGGGATGATGTTGTTTTTGGATGCCCTCTGTAAGCACATCCATAGTTGGGGATGTCCAATAAGCTCCCTGAAATGACTGCATAAACATGAGAAACTATCCCTAAAATGATAATTATCTCCCATGGATGATAGACAAGTAGTTAATTATGTGGCACTATGGGAGTTATCATAGTTGGCTGATGGAACACCACATCTAGATTATGCACCTCACCTTTCTCTTAGCATGCAACATGAGGATATTATGGTGTAATATCTCTTCTATTTTTAAATGATAACCTCATTCCCTATTTATAATAGATAGAGTATAAAGTAAGAAAATATGATAATATTTTTTATTAGAAACATAGGTATAAAGTCCGGATCTTTTCATGACACAACGGGAAGAAATTTCTTAGAGTCTTGTCTTGATAAAAAGAAAATGCCTCGTAATGATCACTAGAACCATGAACCATATAAATTTCCTATATTAAAGACAATTTCAATGTATCACAATTTCTTTATTATGTATATTTCATTTTAAGTGATCGTAATTTATTTGAATCATTGATCTATTTAATTTGAATTTTTTTCTTGGACGATTTAGATGGACCATCATCCCACTTCATAAGGGCATATACAACTAATGAATTTAATGTGGCATCCACGTAACCCAACCCATTACATATAAAAAAATAATATACTAGAAGAATTATATAAATATATATATAATAGTCATACACGACATGTTAATACAATAAATCCAATGAAAACCTAAAAATGCCCAATGGAAATTAGATATGGCATGGCATAATGAATGACATTTTGTTTCCTATAGTTCCAAAAAAACAAATTAATTCAATTAAATATTCTAATTGGTAAATAATAATTGAAATAATCCTTCAAATAATTTCATTAAAAATCATGTCACTAGACTTTTGTATCACCCTACAATGAAGTAGTATCAGCAATAATCATAATAGCCAATAACAGAAATTCCTAACCCAGGTAATTTTAGATTCACATGTACATGGTTTTTATACATCCATGAACTTGGTCAGATCCAAATCCCAAGGTCCTAGCCTTCATTATAGTCCCAAAAATTATGATAAATCAATAAGGCCTACGATACAACTTTGTAGCATCATAATCAAGATTCCACTCAACATTTCTCAGATACACTAGGGTACATGAACTTCAGAATATCATCCAGAATTTTAGATGCTACCAACTAGATTGAAGGGCCTATGGTTCATAAGTAGGGGAATTATTCCATCATCTGTCTAATATAAATTATGGTAAAACTAGTATAAAATGTCCTATGAAATAATATTAAATAGATATCATGTGACACAATGATACATGTCATGCTAATTAATAAGAGATTGAAGAAAGTTGAATAACATAATGTATAATAAATGATAATGATATCATTTAATGAATCTACTAAAAATGAAAGTTCATGGGATAAGGGGTAAAATAATATAAAACACCTTATAAAAAACAACCAAATCGACAAAAACTATGACTATAGTATCTCGATCCAAAACTCAATTATCTTCCTGAAAATTTCCATCCTAAACAGTAGTTGAATCAATCGTTGTAATAAATATACATCCCTTTATTCATACCTATGTTCAAAAAGACTACATGGGTACCTAATAGCAACTAAGAAGGCTGTGATATATAAATATCATTTGGAAGGTACCCATTTTTTCAATACCTTTCTATTTCATGCTGTATGAATATAAAGTGTTCTAGAGTTGACATAAATACTGGCATAGAAAAAATTAATATAAATACCTAGTTCCCACTTCCTAATAGAACACTTGTACCATACCACCTAATTTGTCCTATATATGAAGTATATGTGTGTACCTCTATTAGTGACATTACACACAAACACATATATATATATATATATATATTCCCCAATAATCCATGATAATAACAAGAAAATACCCACATAATTGATATCTAACTTGGGTTCTCATTACATGTCATCATGTAAGAGCTAATAAGTATGAAAGAAGCATCATATGTTCGTAAGAAATTTTAAAATATTGATAATAAAAAAAGTATCACGTTTGATCATAGAATCAACCAATTTCATTAATTTTAGTGGTGGAGTCCCAATCCCATACATGGAAAACAAAGTGAATCCGATATAATTCTATGAGAAAATCTGATATAATCCAACACGACTGATTCCATCCATAGTGATCCAAAAGAATCCCAAATATTATACAAGTCATGGTGATGCTGAGTTTATCCCATTTATTTCACATAAGAGGTTGAGTTTCACACATAGTATGGTGTAGTTATAGTTCTATGGGGTACATATATGATTTCCCCCATAGGAAATTAATATCTCTCAAGAGTATAATAAACAACACTAGAACCACCTAGAAATCCAAATCTCTTTTCCAAACATGTCATGTAAAAACCAAACAAGCATGAAGAATCCATCTATGAATCCTTAATATGCATCCCAAGTTATCTCCTAGTCTGTGTGAAGTGATCCATGTCATGCAAGCTATATATTAGAGAAAATATATTACAATTGAAATTCATAATATAACCAACTTATGGGAAAATATTTCACGCTATAAAATTATCAAAATCCAATTTAAAAGGGAATATGGAATTAAGAACATGAATGATAAAATAGATACATTTAAGGTATGTGGAATTAGCATACCATTGATTTCATGTTGTCATTGACATCTCAGTATCTCAACCTATAATGACTGATCAAGCCCAACATTTTATTCAAGGAAAAAATGGGATTATTCAAAGATAGTTTATCAAGGAAAGCCATGTGGACCATTAAATATCATAAGGTGTAAATCATAACACATTAATCAAATTATTCATCCAATATTAAATGTGAAATTTAAATAAAATATATGTTACATTATTTATAATCATTAATGGGAATGCATAATAATTTAACTCAATGTTTATGGATTTTATTATGAAGCATACATGTTTTTAATTTAAATATATATATATAAGTAATTATTTAAAGGAATCCCTCATGTTTTGAATTTTATATTCAATACATCTTTCGATTTAGTCATTTTAATCAAGGGGGTCTCACTGACAAAGCTGATTCACAAAATAAAGTGTGTTAAAATAGGAAATAAATGATGGGAACACCCATGGGGTGGCTAATGTCAAGGAGAATCCCATTTTAGTGGGTTTCACCATTATTTAAGTTCCATATAGAGTTCTTAATCCATGTCAATCCATTTAATATACAAAAATGGGTCATTCTGTATTGTTTTGACTTGCAGAGAAAGGAAACAAAACTAAATATAAATTGAAATGATGGGAGAAGACATAGAAAACCTACCTAAAAGTATTATTACAACCCAAATTAGAATAATTACCTTGATTAATTATAAAATAAAAGAAATAATAATATTTAGTAAAACCCAAAAATATTGAATTAATCCATTGCACCAAAATTACACAATGTATTGAGGATTATGTATAAAATAGTAGGCTTCACAGGGTAGATCTTACCAGGATGATTATGTAACTTCCGACTATGAATGATATGGATCATAGATGATGAATAACTCACTAACACTATGAGAGGGAGGAGTAGAAGTACACTCACACTAAGGGGGGTGAAATTCCAATGTGAATTGGTGGGAGGAAATAAAATGGGGTAAAATATGTCATTAAGATGAAAATGTAAAGAAACAAACATCTTACAATATGCCTATTTTGGCTACAAGGTTAGCCAAACCATGGACCTTCTACTACTTTAATAATGAATACCACATGGTCAGTCACATTGTTCTACTCACCATGTGCCAACAATGTGGAACCTTACTATCTAAAACATGCAACCGGTCACGTGGTTTCAAACAGACTCTACGGCCCATACTACATTCCCAATTTTTGGGGCTCCATTGTTTATAAGATCCTCAGATGCCCCTAGGACCACCTTTAACCTCCTAGAAATCATTTTAGGGTCCTTTAAATGAAATTGAACAATAAAATTTAATGTTCCAAACCATTGGATAATGTTGGGATGTTATAAAATAATTTAAATACAGTACAATGGTATGATGTAATACCTATATCATCATCAAGTAAATCATTCAAAAAGGTAATAATATATTTGATGGCATTATTATAAATACTATTCATGATTTTTTCATGAAACAATCAGATAATAAATTGTAGTTTATTCATTATATCCCATTTCTAATATGATTAAGTCGTGGTTGCATCATTAAATTTTTTCACCCTCTCAACATCATCGTTTTTATTAAATGAATAATGTGTTCTCAACTCAATGTTTTATTATGCTGGCATCATTTCTTTTTTATAACTATTAATAAATGGATATCATTGATCTTATAAATTCTATAATCCATTTCATTCATTCATATCACTAAAATTTTCAAGATTCATTTTATACCAATTGTGATATAGGACATTGTAATTTTTATGAAAACAATATTTGGATAAATGTTATCAAATATCTTCATAGATAAACCAAGGTTATCCATTAAAATGTTAAAACAAGAAGGTTACATGACCTGTATCTAAATAATTTTTAAATATATAATGTAAAAATATCTTTATCATTTCTAGAAAATATTTTGATATATGATCAATTTCATTCAACCCACTTCTATCCATTCTATAATAAATATATTCTATATCGTGTCATCAAACCAATTAAATAAAATTGATGAAAAATAAAAATATCTTTATGTAAATTATAATTGTTTGCATTATATTTATCCCTAACTGGAAAACTAGGCTATTTTAGAATCATAATATAAAATTCCTAAAAAACTATATATAAAATAAAATACTATATGTATAAAACTATGAAATCAAATTTAGTTTTATCAATGGGTATCAAATTTCTCAATACAACACATTATATACATTATAATTTTGTATTATTTTTTCTCTTATTCTATTCATTTATTAAATTTTCCTATTCTTATTCTATAAATTCATATATAAAATATTCCAATTTTTAGGTTATTATCTTCAAAAGAACACATATATTATGATGTTAGGTTGGATAAATCCATAATTAAAGGTTTCTCATACTGAGGGATGTAAATGTAAATATTTTCTAAGACTAAGATCTATTAAAAAATATCTTTTATATATGTTTTAGGAATGATATTGCCTTGTATTTATCTAAGGAATACGCTTTCACTAGAATTTCCTGTTATAGATAATGGTTATGACTGAAGAAGCTTTTTTATGCCTAATCTTGTAGAGATTATTGTGGATTAAAATGGGATGGTTTATTATGACCTTAAAATGGTAGATCAGGGGCCACGAAAGTGTGGGATGCGAATTTTTATTATGTAACATTTCTAGGGTGGTTTTTATGCATGCAATAGACATTAGTATAAGTGAGAGATCCAATTTCAAAGAAGAGTGTTGAGTATTTTTTAGATTTTATTGACATGATTTATGGTCATAATTATTAGTTTGACAATGTTATTCTAGGTTTTATTTCATTGGACTCATATAGTGTGGTCATGATTCACTATCAATATACATATTACTGTCAGACTATTTAGTTTCAATGAAATTTAGTAATAAATAACACACATATAAGGTGTAGTTACATTTTTAATATGGATTTGGTCATATGAAAGTTTAAAAAATAATTCTTAAATGATATTGATGCTTCATGTGTTCTGTACAATTGGAAATTTTAGTTTTTATTGAAAATTGAGATTTTATTTTTTTTATATAGATGAATGATTTTAACTTTGAGTCATATATTCATAGAGGTATAAGTCTTATTATTTGATTTTGAAATTTTATCATGTCATTAGATGAAATAATTAATTGGTGGGTGTGAAGGATTAATCAAACCCATAGGTGATATTTTATAGTTATTCAAAAGACATTAGACTCAGATCAGTAGCAATGTCACATGTATCATGATTAATCCATTTGAGTTTCAACTCATATAGAATTATTTGGATTTATATATTTTGAGATGAACATTTTTTTTAGGGTATATACTCAACTATGAATTTGGAATATTCTTTATCAAAGGATTGTTTTCCCATTATTGAGGGAATTTAAAATGATTGATTTTTTTAATTGAAAATTATTTATGAGAGGAATGACCATGTGTCCAATCATAGGGGATTTATTTTATTATTTTTTGATCAAGATACATATTATTTTTGTTAGTATTCATACCATGGAAATTATATAATAATTCATGTTTGGAATGCAAATATTATATTTAGAAATTTAATTATTCCATCATGTGTTATGGAAAATTATTTTAGTTATTAACTTGTGAGTTAGTGTAAGAAATTGAATGTTTTTATTAGGGTAATATAGAGTATTCATAAATAGTTCTTAAATGTGTAATTCTATGTACTCATATGGTTAATATGGTGGGAATATTATAAAAAATTATATAGTTTTGTTAATAATTTGATCTATAATTTTGTGGAATAGTTTCCATGTGTGGATAAAATTATTGGGGGTGGACACTCTCCAAAATTGATTAGGATTTGATATGAGGTATGATATAGTATTTTTTTCATTTTTAATTCATTTATTTGGACGTAGTGTGATGGTATCTATACCGAGAATACAATTAGACCACTAGAAATGTGTTTCAATAGTAAATTCCAATGTAAAGGAGTGTTATAGCCATAAATTATCCCCTGTGTATAGTGGAATATTCTAAGGATTTACATGATATTGGTAAATAGATTATATCTTTGAGACACTAAAGTATAGTATAGTCATGTAATTTTTATGGGGATTTCATGTGAATTTGGTAGAGGATTTACTAAGATGACATTTTCAAGTAATCCCAACATGTTTCACAAAAGGTATGTTACATGTTGATTTTTTATTTATGATTTAAATTACATTTAATTAACATGATTATTGTTCTTTTGACTGAAATGTATCTTCCTATGATTTTTTGATGGTATTTTATATAACATATGTAGGTTTTATATAAGGCCCCGGCCTTAAAACTTACTTAATATTGAATTAAATGAATAATTCACATTGAGGATCTTTTCAGGTTTAGAGTTTTAGAGAAATAGATCATAAATCATGAATTAAATTCCACATTTAAATAATGTGGTTACATAAAAGATAATATTCATTTTTTCCCATCAATTGAGACATATTTAAATTAAAACATGGATTCTTTCTTGACAATTCCTTGACATTATCATCATATCATGCACCATTCCCTTGACCTGTGAAAATCATTTGAAAAACATGGGATGAGCATAAAAAGCTCAGTAAGGGATACAAAATTACGAAAAGAAAACATTAGTCCATGTATGAAATAATACTTTACTCATAAAACATAAGTATTTTTACATACCTCATCAAATCATGAATAAATCATAGATATCATAAGGCATAAAGATAACTTGAGGCATTCATAACATTCTTACGTAGGGATTAACCCTCTTGGTTACATTTGGAATACCCATTACAGTATATTCCATTAATCTCTTCGGAAAAACCTTAACGTTTAACTCCTTCGTGTTACCCAATGAATTGGAGAGCTATATCGGGCTCACCCGCCCTTAGTTTATCACGGAACCACCCGTCTTCATAATAATGCCCAAGAACCATAACATAATCGTATCACATGAAAAATGCAAAAAGGAAACATAAAATTTCCACTTTTCAATCACAAGATATAAATAAAACACATTGATATAAAAAAATTATGAAAACCATTTTCAATACCAAAATAAAATAAAATTAAAACATGGTATTTATTTTTCATTTAAAAAAGGTATGGCTTGTAGAGGAAGCCGAAACTCAAATAATGGTCACAGCGGCGGAAAAGATGTTGTCGCCGTGTATGACAAAAACATTCCCTTTTTGTCGTTTAGTAAAACGCTTTGTATAAAAAGATTCCTTCTAGATAAACGTAAAAGTCTAAGGGGTTCATACACCATATAAAAGAAGGTTGTGTATAAAACAAAATATGCCTCAATGAATGGAGATTGAGACGAAGTCCCATACAAAGATGATATACTTGGATTAAGGATAAATTAATTTCATAATTATGTGTGACAAAATAATACACCAAATATTAGTGGATATTAAGTGTAAAACAATCAGAGTTTATTCACACATATTCATATAACGGCATATTCAAGGAGTGCAAGTTTATCCCAAAGAATCCAAATTAGGTTAAGAAGTTCCCTTGCAAAAATTCAACAGCCTAACGACATCACTTCAAAATTTAGAAATTGAGTAGATGAGAGATAAAAACGGTAACTCATCCCTTGGACATAAAATATACATCAATAAGGATATAGAATAACATATCCCAACATAACAATATTTAAATTAAAAGACCCAACAAAAGAAGTCTTTTTAAAAGAGGAGGGTGAAAGATCCCTTGCTGACTTGGGTATTTTTCGAAACATACACCCCATGAAAGAAGAACAATAAAACATTGATGTAAATACTCATAAACGAAATTATATTACACAAAAATTAAAATAATGGGCACTATATATACCACTCAAAGGAAATGGTGGCAAATGTAGCATAAATCTAACAGGAATAAAAGTGAGATGAAAAATCCCTAACGAAAACTCGGCAGCCTAACGACGCCACTTAAAACTTCAAAAAATGGATTTATGATATCAAATAGGGTCTCTAATAATCTGAACATAAAAATTAAAATATGAGGAATATAAAATAACATCCCCAATCATAATAAATATGAGCTTCAAATAAATGTCATAAAAGAGAGTGCTTAAAAAGAAAGAGAGAGGTTGGATCCCTTACGAAAATTCAGCAGCCTAACAGCGCCACTCAAAACTTCCAAAATTGATTGATGAGAGAAACAAGGGTCTATCATAATATGAACATAAAAAGTACAGTAATATTAATATAAAATAACATCCCAATCATAAGAAATATGAGATTAAAAGGAATGATATAAAAGAGTGTACTTAAAAAGAAAGAGAGGGGTAGGATACCTTACCTCGTGTCCGACATGACTCGATCGTTCATTAATCTCCTGAATAATAAAATTTGGTCAATTTATAATTCATAATCACCTCCTTTAAAGATTATTATTCAGTTCATATCACATATTATAATGTTATAATAATTGGTTAATAAAGTGAGTTCATATCAGACGTTTTTGTCGATGTTCGGTACATGAGTAAAAATTGAACTTGTTGGAAAAGAATTTTCCATGTAGTTATAGGTACATATTATCCAGAATAGTATTTATGTTTTAAATATCATATATATCCAGTATATATTCATTTTATACTATTCCATAGCATTTTAAGATAAAAAATTAAAATCATTGTTCATGGAGACGGTAGGCGGTACGTATGCATGAATGCTACTTTCATTTTTTGCCATATTAATGGAATTAAAACAAAATGATAGATATAAATATTATAATTACAGAATGATATCAATCATTTAGATGTAATATATTAATATTATATCCATTATATATATGTACTTATAATAGTACATAACATTTGGAGATAAGAAATGAAATGTATCGTTCATGGAGACGGTAAGCCGTATGTACGCATGAACGCTACTTTCATTTATTTTTTTTGTATTAAATGGAATGAAATAATAATTATATAAAGGTATATTATAATTATAGTAGGATATAATATGTAATACCATTAATTACATCCTTTATACGTCCCACATATGGCATTAACGAATCAAATCACTTTGAGGGGGCGGTAGTCCACACTTCCTAAAATGAAGATATCGTGTTTACCCATATTGGAAACCATAAAGGTATGCCATAAATGAAAAATACAGAAGCATAAGGAAAACATAAACATATTATATATCAAATATAAATATAGTGACATATTAATGGCCACCTTTGACGGTGTTAAAAGAATATTGAACAATCATCATTTTATGAGGCAGTAATTCGCCATCCACAGAAACAGTATGTTCTTTAACCATTATATGTAGGTGTGTGAAAGTGTAGCTCGAATACTTATTATAAAAACATCCTAGTATATTTAATATACTAGTTTTGTTACAAAAAAAATTAATAAAAAGAGTTTAGGTATTTGGATAAGCAAAATAAAACAAAAGAACACAAGGGAAGACATTACCTTTAAATCGGGTAACTCTCTTTGATTTGAGCTCAAAGGATTCCTTGTAAAGGATTATTTCCAAAGTGAGGATTCAATGATGAATATAGGGATGTGGAGAGATGAAATGGTCAGGGTTTGGACGAGCCAAAAGCTTTACAGGTGTGTGTAATGTGGTAGATGTGGAGGCCTTTTATAAGAGTAGAGGAGGGGCACTCTTGGAAAGTTATAAAATATTACATTATTATAAAATGATTTTTGGATTTTAAAGGTCCTGAAAGAATATATTTCGAGGATAAGGTGATAAGGTTTCCAAATTAACCCAATCAATAGGTTTGTGACAAGTTTAAGGCTTATATTTCACCCTATATTCTTATTTTATTTAAATCGTTCATTTATGAGGTAATAACGTCATCGTCACGGTGTCATAAATAAATTTATTTATTAAATCTCTAAAAAATAAATAAAAAATATCATGATCTAGGAAATCGTTTTCGATTTCTAATGAATATTTATAGTAAAAAATATGACTTATATAACCCCATGTAAAAATTGTTTTAGTAAAACAACACATGTTTGTGACATTTTAATTCTAATTTTAAATAAAAAGGTATTAATGTCATTTTCCAACCAAAGTCGATCCATGGGGTCCCCAAGGTGAACCATGGATTTTCTTGGTCGGACATGACTCATCCAAAAGGGTATAATGTGTGTCAAGGTCATTTCATATTATTATAACAATATCTTTACCTTAAATTACACTAATTACCTCTAATCGCGATTAAAAACTTAAGAGTTACTATTCAAAAAAAAAATATTTTAATCCCATTGAACAACATTTTACATCATAATGACAACCATGTATGTTGTATTTTTGAAATTCAAACCACAGAAGTGGTAAAATTTCATTTAAATGAAAAAACAGTTTTTAAACTTCCACTTAGTGGTTTCACTATTCATCAAAAATTGAAGTTTTTCATAAAAATACCAAAAATTCACCCTAAGAAATATTTGATATTTGGAATTCAAAAATGATGTCTATTTTAAAAAATTCCAAACATATAAGTTTCATTAATTAATTTAATAATTAATTCCCGCTGTCAAAACAAATAGCGTGTTTTTAAGAAACAATATCTTTTAAAAGATTGACATTAGTTTAAGTTCAATTTCAAAGTGAAATTAACTCCAATAACCACTATTTTATTGAATGGTAAAAATATTGTCTAATTTAACTTTAAAAACAATTCAAAATATAATCTAATAATATAAATAAATTATATTAAAAAGTGGTTTGGAATTAAAATACAACATTTTTCACTATTCATTAAAAATTGAACTTTATCAGAAAAATACCAAAAAGTTACAAAAAGTAGATTTTGATGTCCCAATTCTAAAGAAGAATTATATTTTGTCAAATATAACACATAAAATTGTCAAAAAGTGGATTTAAAATAGGTTCTCCATCAAAAGGTGGTTAATCGACCTTTTAAAGAATATTAGAATGTTTACGCTTAAAATTGGATTCATTCGGATTTTTAATCCTCTAACATTTATTGTAAAAAGTAAAAATATTTGACAAACATATATAATCATTTTGTAGTTAGTTCTGTTCATTCCCGCCATTACAATGGCTAGTCGTTAACTACCATTTAAAATAATATTATTTTATTATTAGAGTGCAACGTAAGATTCTCAAGAAACTCGTTCTTGCATATTGGGTACGCCATCAAGCATAGCGTCCCCTTTAGAGTAATATTAATATTTTTTTCACAAATATGGATAAATGTGAAAATTTCATATTCTTTATTTACCTGTGGTGTTACATTTTAGGCACAATTTATTTGTAGTATGGTCACTATATGACATAATAATTTTTTACGGAAATTTAAAATAAATTTATTAGTTATTATAAATTTGATAATTCATTTGTTTAATAGTTCATGGCATGAGATAGGTCCCCATTTGTGATGTAAATAACCAGAAAATTTGAACATAACTAAAAAATGATAATTATGTGGTTCTTGAAGAGGGAATTTCATCACATATAGATAATGTTTTCTTATAGTCTTACCCCCAATGAAATGTTCATGTTTTTATATTTATATTGATATGTGTTGTGTATCCACATTGTGGAATTGATTATTTTTAAAATTACTAAATATTATATTTAATAATGAAATTTATGTAGTTCAATACAATAATGTTCCATATACTTGATGGAACATGAGAACTAGCACAATTCCCCATCTATGGATAGTGATGGTTTTTATTATGACAATGTTCTATCTCAAATTTAATTTCCTATTAGTTTTATACCATCCTGGTTCTAAAATCCACCCAAAGGCTCCCCGAACCCGGTTGGTCACATGGCCTCAGGCGTATTTCCCCAAACGCCAGAGGCTCCCTACTAGCTGCGAGGGCCTTGGGTGTGATATTTGGTAAACTATGCCCTCATTGGCATAGTACACAGTGTAAGTAAAAATATATATACAAGAGTAGAAGCAGTAGTAATGGAATACAACATTAATAGCAGATGACTGAAAGTATATACTGGACATCACATATATAAAAGATACATGATACATATGTCCAATAAAGTATCCAAACAAGTCAGAATACTGGAACACAAATAGTACTAAACCAATGTACAAAATAAAAGATAAACAAATCCTATGCATCCCAAGCATTTGCTTGGTCCCATGCTCTCCATCTCCACAACAAGTGAAGTACCTGAAGTAGAAGGGCACTTTCCCTTAACTATAGTAGTAATAATATAATCTTTTTGGGAACAAAAGCATGACCCAAATAGTTTGTGAGAGTAAATCATACTAGGAAACCACCTGAAGATTTGTGCCTAATAGTCAGTGAGTATATGGAAGGTAAAAGTACAAAAAACAGTAAACAGGAAAGTACTAAAAATTAATCAATCCACAGTTTAATGCATTCAAACACCACACAACATGCAACAACTAAGCACGCAGATAACACAACAGGTAACCCTCTAGGAATTCTTCACTTCCATTACCCTCTAATCCAACCTAACAATTACAAGAATACCTTAAGGTAGTACACTCAGTCTAACCCCTCTAGTCTAGCTCAAGCATAGGCACTCTGAGGAAGCACTCATCGTCAATTCCCCCTATAGCCTCATATCAGTACTAAAGTCACTTTGGGGAAGCACTAAATGTTTCATCCTCCCTTATGACCCATGTAAAGGAACTATATACACTATGGGGAAGCACTAAACATCAATTTCCCCAATGGTATCATATCATAAATTATAAATACACTCCGGAGAAGCCCTCATCGTCCATTCACCCTATGTTATATACACTTGCATCTCACGGTCCTGTGTATGTTATGCAAGTGTAGAAGTGCATAATGACAAATATTAACCTCAAGAACTACATGTATATCAATCTATAGTACAGTAGCATAACAGAAGAACATTCACACCATCCTATTAAACTAGGCATGGGAATGTAAACATTAGCCTACAGGCAAACAAGACCCAAAGATCAAAACAGGCAAACATGCATGGGAAATACTTACAAAGCACCAAAATTCACCTTATTCACAATCAATAATCATTTACTCATGCATACCATCTTAGAAGAGAAACAATAAGGCTAAATTGGTGACCACGCAATACCCCGTTCATGGGTATTGGGAAAATTCACATTATAACTCAAAGACATCCTATAGAAATGCATAAACCACCTACCTCAAGGTTAGGAGATCAATATAATTTAACTGCGAAGCTTGAATTTCCTTATAACTTCATAGATATAAGAAAACATCTAAAACGTTCAATACACGATATCTTGTAAAAGAAGAGAAATCATGAAATGAGTTTCTAGTAGAAGAGAGAACTCACCGATGTGATTCCAACACATTCAACAGTGTTTGAATTTGAGGGTGGATGGAGGCTCGGGGGCTTATAGAAGATCTATTACAGCTTGGCACTCTCGAACAAATGGAACCTAAAATATGTTATTTATGTCTGTCAGATGTGACCCAAGTGCATTTAATGATAAAAAAAATAAATAACTCGACATGTAATTTTGAATTGCATGGCATGTTCTTGCCTTCTCCGTACTCCACAGTAAGCGGCCTCCAAGTCACTCCCACACACTGTGGGTGTAGTTACTACATGGCTAGAACATGAACTACTGCAGCAAGGATGTACATGTCATGTACTCATAAAGTACATTGCGTGTACTTTGAAAATTTCCAAAATTTCCACTTCTCTCTAAAAATCCAAAGAAGGAAAAACTAACTGAAAAAAGGAAAATGTTCTTACAAACTTCCCCACTTAAAGAAATTTGTCCCTGAATTTCCCTAACATATTGTAGAAGAAGAAACTTCAAAAAGTAATTACCACTGAGCTTGTACATCGTCCACCCTCTCCCAAGTCTTGTCCCGAACCCGTCTGTTCTCCCATAACACTCATACTAGAGGAATACACCGTCCATGAAGAAACTTTGTAATATGATCCAAAATCCAGATAGGATGCTCCTCAAATGACTCATCCACTTCAAGCTCATCCTCCTCGGGTTGAAATACATGAGATATGTACGAAAGGTAACATCGAAGTAGATAAACATGGAAGACGTCGTGCATAGCTCGGTACCTCTGAGGTGACTGCAACCGATAGGCAACCGGCCCAACTCTCACCAACACCTCAAATGGCCCGACATACCTTGGTTAAAGATTACCATGTCTTATAATCCTCTTATGTCTCAAACTATGTGTGACACATTGGAAAACCAGATCCTTGGCCTCGAACTCCAGAGGTCGTCTCCACTGATCAACATAAGACTTCCTTCGAGACTGTGCTATTTCCATCCTTTTCTAAATCATCTCTATCTATTCTGTGTACTCTTGAACAAGATGAGGTCCTAGAAAATCCGCCTCTCCTTCCTCCAGCCAACATACGAGTGATCAGCATGGCCTACCATACAAATCCTCATAAGGTGTCATCGGAATAGTTTCAAGGAAACAATTGTAATAGGAAACTTCCACAAGAAGTGTATGCTTCTCCAAAGAATCTCTAAAATCCAGAATGCATGCTCGAAGCATGTCCTCAAGAACCTGAATCATATGCTCAGACTAACCATCTATCTAAGGATGGTAATATGTACTCAAAAGTATCAGTGTTACCAAAGCATTATAAAGCCTCTTCCAGACCCGGGAAGTAAAACATGCATCCCTGTCTAAATAAAAGGAGTGTGGAACTACATGAAGACGTACAATCTCACAGATTTACAACTATCCTAGCTCATCAACACAGAAGGTCCCCTTGATCAGAAAGAAGTGAGTGACCTTTGTGTGTCTGTATATGACAACCCAAACTGTGTCATTATCTCAAGGTGACCTCAGTAAACTGGCCACTAAGTCCCTCACGACATCATTCAACTTCCACTCAGGAATGGACAAATGATGTAGAATCCCTACTGGACACTGATGCTCCTCCTTCATATACTGAAAAGTGGAACACCTCAGGAAGAAACAAGAAACATCCCTCTCCATACCTGGCCACCAATACTGACAGTGTAGGTCACGATACATCTCGGTGGCGCAAGGATGAACTACCCAAATTGTGGAATGAAAACCCCGCATTAGCTCCTCGCATATGTCAGCAAGAACCCATACGCGCCCTGGGAAACACAAGATCTCATCCTTTCCTATGGTCCATCCATTAATGAGGGTCATCTCTTAACACACTCTCCCTTAGGACTAGGCCATCAGAATATGATAGCTGCCTTATTCTAACTTGATGCACAAGAGTAGAGGTAACAACTGTAGAAGAAAGAAACATCTACCCTTTTCTATCGTGCACCTCCAAATGCATCTCAGAGAATAGATTCATAAGTTTCCACTCACTGATGGCATCCTAAAATGCCTATATCTGAGTCCTCATACTCAACACAACAGCCGCTGCATTTCCTTTTCCAGGCATATAGGCAAGGTCAAAGTCCATGAACTATAGGTACTCAACCCACATGTGCTGTCCCAAATTCAGATCCTGTTGAGTGAAGATGTACTTGAGACTCTTTTGGTTAGTGAAAACCACAAAATTCTCTCACTAAAGGTAATGTATCCAACAACGTTGGGAATGAACAATAGCTTCCAACTCCAGACTGTGGGTCGGGTAATTCCTCTCATGTGGACTCAACTGTTGAGACCTGTACGCAACGACTCCATCTCCCTACATAAGCACATCTCCTATCCTGATACCTGATGCATCATAGTAAATAGTATAGATCATCCCCAGATTTGGAAATACAAGTATCAGTGATGAAGTTAACCTCCCTTTCAGCTCTTGAAAGGTTGACTCACAAGAATCTGACCACAAGAACATTTTCCACTTCTTAGTCAAACCCGTCAACGGTGATGCTAACCATGAAAAGTCTTGTATGTAACGTCTATAGTATCCAACCAAGCCTAGAAAACACCTCAACTCAAAGATGTTCTTCGGATGCTCTCAGGAAACTACAGCTCTCACTTTCTCTGAGACTATATATACTACTACCTCTGAGATAACATGACCTAAGAAGTGAATCTGATCCATCCAAAAGTGGCACTTTGGGATATTAACATATAACTGATGCTCCCTCAGTGTACTAAAAATGATCTTAAAATGGTTAACATGGTCGTGTCGACTGTTAGAGTACACCATGATATTATCCATGAATTAATCCATGAATAAATCCAATTATACATGGAACGCTTAGTTTATACATTTTGTGAAAATTGTAGGTGTGATCGTGAGACCGAACAGCATATCCAAGTACTCGTATAGACCATACCTACTCCTGAAGGCTGTAAGAGGTATATCTAATGGTACAATGTGCAAATTATGATAACCAGACCTCAATTCAATCTTTGAGAACACCTGGGCTCCTCGAAGCTGATCAAAGAGATCATCAATCCTAGTCAAGGGATATCAGTTCTTAACTGTCAACTTGTTCATATTTTGATAGTCCACATAATGCCTGATGGTACCATCTGCCTTTTAACAAACTAGAAAAGGGAACCCCAAGGGGATGTACAGGGTCAGATGAAACCATTTTCCTAAAACTCCTCATCCTACTTATTGAGCTCCTACAACTCGGGTGTAGCCATCCTATAAGGAGGAATGGACACTGGTTCCACTCCTGGCACAGGCTCAATCAAGAAGTCTACATCACACTCGAGGAAAACCTGAAAAGTTTTCTAGAAAGACATATCTGAATCGATCCACCACTAGAGGAAAGTATAATTGTGAAGAACCCTGGGCATCTAGTTAAAGACTAAAAATCTTGGCTATATTTCCTCCAAACCCATGATGCTCTAGACCCGCTCTGCTCACCTGGACATCCCACATGCCCCTATGACGAAACGATCCACCTTATGGTGATATGAAACTATCCCTATAGTGATAATAGCTGAAAAATTCCCATAATAAAACTAACCAGTCCATCTCGAGAATGAAATCATAACATGTCATATTTAGGTCATAAAGGTACCACATAATGTGACATCCACCAACCTATAGAAGGCACTCTATGCAATGACGTACACTAGCATTTCTAGTCTCCAACAGAGTGTCTAGCATTAAGATATCAGCATAAGTAAATATGCAGAGCCCAAGGATCTCCACGATAGCAACAGATATTATTCTATGAGAATCCCAAGAATCAAAAAGAGAAGAACATAAAAATGGGGCTACTAAGATCGTAACTCAAACGGTAGAAGGTCTGGGATCTTTCTCATGCTCTTTCTACTCCACTGCCAAAGTATGGCTTGTACAGTGGCCTTGTGACCCTACTTGACCACTCTAAGCTGATCCACTCTTCTTTCACTAAAAATGGGAAACTAGCTACCATGGCCATGACCTCCACCTTGGCCTGAATGGTCGTATGAACAGCAGTTCCTAGATTTGTGAGAAACTGGAGGTGCTGCTACTGAACGAAGATTCATAGAAGAACCACTGTCACAAGTGGATAGAGAGAAGATCTAACAGAAGCACTGAAGTTGACACATCTTACAGCACTATTGGAACTCCACAGGGTCTCTCTGGCACTACAACCTTGTATTCCTTTCCCTCACACACTAGTAGCATTCCACCTACCTTTACAAAGGCATCTCTCTCTTTCTTGGATCACAGCGCAAAGACTCCCTACAGCGCTTCCTACTATCAGTAAGAGGAATACTAAACCTAGATGTCGATCCACCCTGTCTCACATCTCCCGAATCCCTCAGATTTCACACTGTGATAAGTGCCTGGTGAACTATAGAAGTTATTGATGTCTACCAGATGATGTTCACCTACAATTAGATATCGTGCCTCAGACCATCCTCGAACATCCATTCCATGAACAACAGATCAACTCCTGGAATAGGTGTGAAGCGCTACAGCTCGATAAAGTATGAGGAATACTCCATAACAGAAAGAGTTCCCTGCTCTAGACTCATAAAATCTCGGGCTCAATTGGCCCTCACAGTCTCCAGATAGAATTAGTCAAAGAAGATGTGCTGAAACTCATTCCACATCATAACCTACTAGTATACCGCCTATGAGATAATATCCCACCAACTCTTGGAAGATTCATAAAGCATATTTGTAATGAGAATGACCCCCCCCCCTCCTCTGGAGGCGTCTCCAAATGTTCAAAGATTGTTTGGATGGCTTCCATACATGATTATGCAGCCTGAGGTCCTCCTTCCACCGAGAAAGTGGGAGGATACTACTGCTGGAAGACCCGCATAAAATCAGCCATTAACGGGGCAGGGGGCGGTGCATCCTGAAATATCTGCATCAGCCTCATGAAGAATTACTAAAATGTGCATCAGTACCAGTAACAAGTATTAATGCTGGTGCCAAGACTATCACAACTGAAGGATCTACAAAAATTCCCAGATTATCCATGTCCAGCATCTGATCACTACCTCGCAACTGACGTACAACCAGAGGATGTCTCACTGGCATGACTATTCAAGGTCAAGCACACACCTCAGATCAATATATCAAGGACATAAAACAAGGAGTGTAAAAAGGGAATAGGAGGAAGAAATCACTCATGTTTTACAAAACAAGACTACACTGCGTGTATATTTCCTACACAGCGTGTTCCATTAAGTCATTACCATGGGTGTGTACTCTTATCTAAACTGGTCATGTAACAACCCAAACACACGACCTGTTCTCTTAACACATGGTGTGTACTTGAATCTTCATCCCATTCCTGAGTTCTTATACACGATTAAGTCACAAGGTTCTCATAAGACAAGGATACACTACATGTAAAATTCATACACGGCTTGTATGAGACAAGGTTCACCTGGCCTGTGTTGTAAGTGACACTGCCTGACACATGGCTCACCTTATATAGAGTGTTCTAGATGGACACAACGTTTATTAGAAGGATAACACCGACCCATGTTTTTCATGAAAGTGCCAGGTACCTGGTTCAGACTACACAGTGTGTTCAAGGTGGGCACGGTGTGTACGTGAAAGGGTAACACCAATATGGGGTGTTTGTGACAAGGCTAAGAACCAGGGTCAGACTTCACAGAATGTTTATACAGAACACGACATGTATTAGACACGACTCAGCCAACCTTTGTTGTTAGTGACATGGGTGGGAATGAGGTTGACACAAAATGGCATGTATGGGCGATACACAGCGTGTTCACTCCAGACTTTCCCCCATCCCGTGTCTCTGCCCACACGGCCTCTGACACGGTAAGAGACTACACAGCGTGTACATAAAGTACAAAGCGTGTACTTGAGAAAAACTATTCCTTCTTGAATATAACACCCCACGGCATGTAATTAACATTACATGGCATGTATACTGGGTTTTTCCAAATATTATGCCTCAAGAACTACTATGAAACCCATAAAACACTGAAATAAGCATCGAAATTGACAAATTTTGAACCGTGAGGTACCATACTCCCTGAAAATCAATTTTTGGCTTCTTATACAAGTTATAGAAAGGAAAAAAAAGATAATATCCACCAAATTTCAGTCCGTGAGGGCCCATAACTCCTCAAGAACCAATGTTTCGCATTCATTCAAGAAAATATCTACACAAAACAATAACCTATCAAATAGTAGGTATTTCTATCAATACAACTATTACAAAAACATGCAGATTTTTCTCATCATTTATCACAACAACAAGAAATATATAATGAATCCTAGATGGCATGGAAATAATGCATGAAATTTTATTTCTTGAAAGTACATATATAATGCATGAGATAGCGTACCCTCATCTAATCAGGTTGCAATAGAAATAGAACCCCAATAACATGACCGAACGTATAATCTGACTAATGAAAGTCCCCAAAAGCAAACACTTTTCCTTTCTGTTTTGCTTTATCCACACTCACACAGACCCTAGGAAACTTCTTAGAAGGCCACCTGTCCTGAACACTACTCTAGGACAAGCACACTTAACTATGGAGTTGTAATCAGACAGGATCCTAAAAAGGACAGTGAATCTTGTTGACAAAATTTATATCATTTAGTTATTTAACAATTTATCATTCAGGGGTGTCACATTCACCCCCCCCCCCCCTTTAGAGCACAAAGTCCTCAGTGTGGGCCTTACATCTCACCCCAGGAAGTGCACTGCAAGTAAGGATGGGTACCAAATATGATACCAATTATGATAACTGGGTCTTCATGATAGCTCATCCACCCCAATTTAACATGGTCGTCGGGTCCTAGCCCTCCAAGTACCACCAGTTGCCCCGTAGATACGTTGTCCCCACCCAAGGGTCCACCCACATGCCCAAACGTGTTATCTGACTACTAACAGTCCCCATAGGCCAGAAATTTTCCTTTCTTCTATGCTTTGTCCTCACTCACACACACCCTGGGAAACTTCCCAGAACATCACACATCCTGATCACTACTCTAGGGAAATCACACTATACTGTGGAGATCTAATCAGACAGGCTCCCAAAAAAGAAGGTGAACCTTAATGACATGAGTCATATAATTTAGTTATTTAACCCTTTATCATCGGTGGTGTTACATGTTTTATTAACGTGAGGGGTAATTGGGTGAAGAAATTAATAAAGAATAAAGGGCCAATAGATAGGTTCAAGAGTGAATGTCCCCTTTAACATGGAATAATAACCTACATGAGATAAGTGAAGAAATACAGACATACGGGATAATTATAGTGAGAAACCCATATCATTTTGAGGGATGATAATTTGAATCTTATTGGAAATGCTCGTAAAAATATAAAAATATAAAATAAAAATATTAAAAACTATCCATGAATTCCAAATTAGATCCCACATATCCAAAAATCTAGAATTATAGTTATAGTGACATCCCCATCACTAAATAATTTTAGTAGAGGGATTGACCTAATAAAATAATCCAATAAAAACCAATATTATATATATTATTTTAGTCTACATGGAAAATAATATAAATAAAGAATGAACAACTATAAAATAATAAAATTCACCTTCCATGTATGTTTCAACTGTCCTTGTTTTAATATCACTAATCTGATATAGGAATATGAAGATAAAATAATATTGGGAAAAAGAATCTACATTGGTGTTATTGACTAACAATAAAATTTATATTGATGGTTTATTGAACACCGTACTGATTTGGATGTTGATAATATCATTAGGAAGATAAATGTAATTAAAATAGAAATAAAGAATAGAATGAGTAGGTGAGGAATAAAATTGAATTCCTAATTCAATTTTAGCGTATTATTGATGAGAATGAGAAGGGATGAGGGCTTCATGTGATGATGGGTAGGCATCATAAGGTTATACCAATGTTTTTTTAATACTCTTGGTATATGAAACTCTATATAAATTGTGTTTTAAAACCATTGGCATAGACACATATATACGGATGGGTTTTCCAAATATTGGGCTATATCCTGTTATATGCATCATATCCAAATAATGGTGTTGAATCATTGGGATTAGACACAATACAAACCATATTTTAAATTTTTTATGTATAGGCTCGTGGGTATAGCCCACCTTTCAAGTAGTGTTGACTCAATCCCCAATAATCCCTCTCCAGATTTATTTCCCCTTAGTAAAAACATTCCAAAAGAAAAATAAACTCATATTATCTATATATGGATTTTATTTAATGGAAACCACTTGGTCTACCCTTTATCCAAACCATAGTATATTTTTTATAGAAATAATTATCTATAGGGTTCCCACTAATGTTTTATTATCATAGTTTATAAATGGTTACAAAAGTATACTATGATAATAACTATATCAACTCATTCTATTCAAAAATAGATATCAAATATTAGTAGAAAAATATTTATTATAGAAAAAATGATCCATGTAATAATCATATACATCTAGTGTCTCTTAAAAACATTGATATATAAAAAAACTTTATCATAAGTGAACTACATCATTTCACATTATGATCATCATAATAAGAATTATTTTTAGACATATCATATATAATAAAATTAATTATAACCTTGGGAATGGAAACATATGTGAGTTTTAGATCAGATTATTAGTTATGGTAAAAACGAATATATTACTAACCACATAGACATGACGTGGGGATAAGAGTATGATCACTTGATCACTGCACTTGAAAATCATACCAATGATATCACATATCACATTCAGGGGTTATGGGATAAATATTTGCAGTTTACAAGTCATGAATTAGAAAGTAATCAAATACATGCTCCATGATATCATATTATAGACATATCAATGTCGAATAAAATGATATAACATTCTTAAAATGTATAAATATAAATAGAATCACCCATTATGTTATGTATTGTAAGTATAGACCACACAGTATACAGTGGACATGATAACCACTTCCATGAATAATCTTATGGACATGAAATCCATGTCATCATAAAAACATTTAGACATGAAATAGGTTGCCAAATTTATTCTAATGGATAGGAAAACATAGTCCTCACCCGAAATCTATTACATGAAATTAGATTCAGACATAACAAATTTAATCATGAATTTTCCATATCTTCCCAATGTATTAGAGGGAATTAATATACCCAACACCCACATAACCATAATACATTCATATTTATTCAATTAAATCCTTACATAACCACAATCTATTGAAATTGTATTTGATTCGTTAACATTTAAACATTTTAATCTAGCATATACCATAAAATACAAATGTACTCCATAAAAATATCATCCTCATATTAATAAACAAAAATTGTATTTTTAGAGAATAAAGATAATATCATTTGATAATATACCTAGTAAACCATAAATAGCACTAAAGGCACTTCTTTTTTAAAAATATAAATTTTGTTGGAAGATTAATACCACATTCTAGAGGAAATAAACCTTACAAATTTGAAGTCACTTTTAAAAATATAAAAATTACTATATATTATGGAAAAATATTACATTTTAATGAAAATTGAGAAATTTTAAACAAATCATAAAATATTTGACTATTCATGACAATAATAAATTACATTAATGTCATCTAAATTACAACAATCTGTCATTTAATTGTTTCAATAAAAATTAAAAATTACCTATTTCTGAAAATTTCATGATAATTCATTTAAAATAATTTGTAAAAAATTAAAACATTGCTAAAAATTAATTAAAACAATCATTAGTTAATAGTGAAAAAAATTATTTAAAATATTTCAGAAAACATGGACATGTAATGGAATGGATTTTCAAATGATGTGATAATTATAGAACATTTTCTAGGAAACAATTTCATTCATTAGTACATAATGATATTAAAATGAAAGTAATCAATTTATTATCTCAATATAACTATAGTAAAATTAATTTAATGATTTTTTTGAGAGTTATATCATAATATTTCACCATAAAAAATATAGTCATAATAATAAAACCTGATAAAAATTGGAAATTGATAGAAAACATTAACTAATTAGGTTATTATAGAATATTAATCCCTACGAATGGAAGAAAAATATATAGATATATATATTTAAATTTTTATTATAGTAATAATAAAATAAAATCATTTTTTTATATACACCACACCAAAGAAACCATTGGTATATAAAACATGTTCCCCATAGCAATAAATGTATGTCGAGAATCCCTTACTGAAAGTATCAATATTATTCATAAAAAATTTAAAAATTATATATATTTAATATATATTTATAATAATTATATTATAGATTCATACACATATAAATAATAACATAAATGATTTAATTAAATTGTTTAGTATCCTATTTAACTACAATTCCTTGTTAAAATCATGTTTTGGGTAATAACTTATTTGTTCTTCATGTATGTTTTGTGATGGTAGTTTCTATTGTATTATAATGATAATTTTTAAATAATTTATTAAATGATATATATATATATATATTATTATTATTACATATGTATTTAGTTAAAAAATTAATAATATATAATGAAAATGAATTATACTACTAATATAGAATGATGTTCATCAGAATTCATGAATGTTGTTACCATTTTCGAATTAGATTTAATGTAAGAAATTTAAATAAAATATCACCATAAAATAATTCTTTAATGAATTATATTTCATATATATTTATCAAATATATCCTCATTACCATTTATTTCAAAATAAAATTAAAAAAAGTACATCGCTTTTCAGAGGAGGTTGTCCAAACATCTGATCGAGCATTATTATCATTATTTAATGGATTGGAAGTGAAAAAGGTATATGAGTTATAATAAAAAATAATCATGATTATTCCATGATTATCTTATGTAAAAATTAAATCCATCATTATCTCCATCCTTGAGAGGTGGTGATGGAAGATAAATTACAACTACTCATGATGTGGTAGTTGGCCCAACACGTGACTGATGGTTTCATTCCACATTTGATGGAGGATGAGATGGATATAAGATAAAACCATAGAAAATAATATCTCAATATATGGAAGGTAGTTAAGTTATAATATAATCATTTTTCAAGAAAATTTAAATATGTTTTAAGAATAAAAAATATTCTAGGTAATGTATGTTACCTCTTCTTTGGATAAATTCATGTTATTAAATAAAAATCCTACATAAAAAGGTATCTTAATAAAATTAATTCCCCATGGTAGTATTGGGGGAAGTGAGAAAGTTATTTGGGAAGGCGTTTTCCTATAAAAAGGATTTCTAATTGTAAATACAATAGGATATTGTTTTCCCATTTATAGGGGACAGAGGACACACTGAAAAGTTTTTAAAATAAAAAGAAATACAGACATTTTAAAATTTCATAAGGCTCCAATATTTTATATTCTTAAAAATAAGATGATATAAGGTGAAATATTAAATAAAATATGAATTGGATGTATTTTTAGTTCATTTTAACTCTTTTTTAATTTATACGATTTGTAATCTCGTTTTAACCATAAATGCGGTAAATAGTTTTATAATCTTTTAATATTAATTTAACCAAAAATATAAGATGGACCAATTAAATAAAAATAAATAATAAGAGTAAAAATACGTAATCTATTTTTAAAATTCATTTCAACTAAATTTTAACTCAATGTCCAAATGAAAAAATAGTTATCCAAAGATAAAATCGGTATAAAAATAAATTATTGTATATAAAATTCCTTTATAAAGAATATTCAAATTTGTTAATTGGATTAAGGCTAATATAAATAAAATAATTTTACACTTTAGAATTTTTTTTATTCCGAATCTTTTTAAATTCATTATATGAATATGTTGTTTTTAATTAAAATAAGTAATTTTAAATATTCAATGAAAAATAAATCATTTACAAAATTCATAAATTAACATTAAGATGATTTTTTAACATTGTTTAAATAAAAAAAATTATTTTTTAAAATAAATTTTCAAAATTTTGGAATGATAAATTTTATTAATTTTTCTCTAAAATCAGTGTAATCATTTATTAAATGAAAATTATTTTCAAAGTATATATTGAATTTACCAATAATTAAGTACTTTTTTATAAATATATTTCATTAATTTAAAACCATTATGGTTAATTTTAAAAATATATTAATACCATGAAATACTTCCTGTTATAATAGAAATTTTATAAGATTCATTTCTAAATATTAATATTAATATTTTATTTTATTTTTTAAAAACGTTGTGTTTTGTGAAACCCAATATATATGTGAAATTAAATTTATTGAAAAGGGATATTTTATAAAATATTATGCTTTCAAAATAAGAATGGTGAAAATATTAATGAAAAATAAAATTAATAGTTAAAAAAATATCAATGTCAAATGAAACTAAATAAAAACTATATCGATAAAAATTAAGAAAAAATCAAAGATAGTAATTAGAGAATAAAAAAAATTATTGTAAAATGTCAATAAAAATATATCTCATCAAACCATTATGAAATGACCTCACACATAAATATGTAAGGTATATTCTCATACACTAGAATGATTTTCTCATGATACCTATGAAACAATAGAGGCACTATCAATACTGTTACAAGAAAAATGAAATAAATTCTTCATAATTCTTCATACAAGTTTACAAGATATTTCATAACAGTGAATAAGTATATTTTTAGTGCATAATGGAAAAACTATAACCATGGTTTTTAGTATTTATAAAGGTGGTAAAAAATATTTACACAATAAATAGAAAGATACAGCTATCTAGTATAATATCATCAATACTATATAGAAACAATAAGATATATCCAATCTAATATAATTTACCCATTTCAATGATATATATATTATGGTTTAGTGGGTATATTCAATGTATTTGGTTATCAATAGAAGATAAAATTAAAGTTAAGTTGATTGGATTGGTATGTAACCATTGAAATGGTACAAAAATACTTCAGTATGGTTGGTAAATTATGGAAATAATTTCACATAGGAGTCTCTCTCTACTTCTGCAGTCATAGGCCCTATTATAATGCATTGCTTAATGATTTAGTTGATACTCAACATAGAACACTACATGTTTTTTTGAATAATTTTTTTTAAATAAATTAAATTCCATTGATAGATTTTGGTGAAAGAAAAAATAATTTACGATTTAACAACCTGAAAAACCACATCAACTGGGGTTATATAAAAAACTATTATTATTATTTTTGTACAAGTAACAATGGTTTATCTTGTGTTCTACACAACACAATGACTTCACAAAACCATGATATAATTTTAATTTTGTTATTTAAATGAAAAAATTATAACCAAGTAATTAAACGTAATGATATTAGTAGTTGTAAATTCTATTCAACGTTATCTTTGAGTTGTTTTATATCATGAAAACTTATTGATAATAAAATAAATAATTTTTTATAAAGTATTTATATGTTTATAAAATACGAGTTCCTCAAAAAAATTAAAATCTCTTTGTGACCAAAATTATGTTTTTAAAATAATAAAAAAATTTGACATAAAACAAATTTTCTCACACTATAATTTCAAAATTAGATTTTGTTAATTATTATTATTTTTCTAAAAGGTATAATTTTTTTGATTAATAGTGAAAATTACTAATTTTCTTACAATGAATGTTTATAATTATTTATAAAGGTAAATTATATGTCAGTTTTTTAATGTTAATTTAGTTAAATTATAAATACTTTAATTTTTTTGGTCATTTAGATAAATTCCATATTGAATGTGGATATAAAAACATTGTAAAATTTTAATCGTTTTTTATTAAAACCCTGCTTTCTAATCACGTCTATAAGATTAATTTATATTTTTTCTATACTTATATAATTGGAATTTTAAAAAATGGATTAAATATTTGTAATCTTCATAATTCAATTTAACTAAAAATTTAAACATAATCATTAACAAAAATGATTACGGAATATATTAAAATTCATTACATAGATATGGTAAAATGGGTTTACTATGGGATAAAAAAACCATATGTGTAACAATAACATATACAGTTTTCAAAAAGATATTAGGTTGATATTTATATACCATTAAACCTATATTTTTTTAATGTCCCATTCTGATACAATATAACATATGAAAAATATGAGAGCACTCAATTATTTTGAAAAATAAAAAGTTTGTCCTTTCCCCTACTTATTAAAGCATACCTACTCCTCTAAGTTTATAAGACCTTCATAGAATTTTATTTTATCTAATATTTCACCAATTCACATCCCTAAAACACTACCCTAGATTTAAAAAACTTATTTTTTTATAACCTTCATAAGATATAATTTAGTGCAAATGAAAAGGGGATACCTAAAGGAGAGGGAAATTTTCAACAATGACCGTATATGTTTTTTATGTCCTCCACCATGTTATGTTTTTTATATCATGATTATATGATTATATAATAATGTTTTATATACTTTTTTATTTTTATGTCAATGGAATTATGAGAAATCATATCTACATCCCTCAAATGGGTCACAAAAACATCTTTCATGTGGGTGGCAGAGTACAGTCTTGCGAGCCGATGTAATTCATTTTTTCATTACCACCTATCAAGGATGGTTAAAATGATGGATTTAGTTTTTATATATGATATTAATAATAATATTATGAATATGGACTTATTATATCACAATTAACATCAAACTCTTTAGTATATTGTAATACAATACGGGTACTCGTGTATTCGGTGGACTATAACATCATGGAGTGATGTGATTATTTCACCCATTATAGAGAATAAATAAATGGTATTTTATTAAAAATATTTGATATTTATGATATTGAAATTATTTTTTAATTATTATATATCTTTATATATACCATTAACAATTATGTCTTTTAATCCGATAAAAAAATTTAATTGTCTTTAAAGTGTAAATACAACCAACCATTTCCAAAAGGGTGAAATTCATTTCTTATCACATAATTCAATGGATTAATATAAATAAATTTATAATAAATAAATTTTATATTTATATGAATTTTATATTTATGGTTATTATCTAACTATGATCAAATAAATAGACCAATAAATATAAAAAATATAATCATATATGAAAAACAATGATGTTTTTACCTGAAATATAACATTAACATAGAATTCTTAACAAAAGGATAATAAAAATTCCTAATAAAATCATATAAGTCATTATATATGGGTATGTTTATATCATTGTTTTAAAATAAAAGTAAATTAATTATACAGCTGCTTTTAATGAGTGAGACATAATTTAAGTCTTAAAGTATTGGGATTTCCTCTCAATCGACCATCCTTGAGTTGAATATTATATTATACACCTATATTAAATCATGAGGTATATAAAAATACCCTTTGATAAGTAATATCAGGAATTCATTCAACCTCATGTTATTTTATTTTTCATATTCCATTATTATTATATGGGGAATCAGATTCATGTTTACCAATGTGGTAATAATTTAATGTTATAATAACACCATTTATCAGGATATTTTTTATTATTTATCATATGATTAATTTTTATGATATAACACTAATTAATTCACAATAAATTTCTTTTAAATTTTTTATTTATGATATATTCATGTAATTTTTTCATATTTTCACTCATTAGTAATTTAAAGGATTATGATTTTTTAATAAAATCCACCTTTATATCTCTCTTTGGTTGGTAATAAGTTTTCATCCAAAAGATTGTTTTTCATAAAAAATATCAAATCTAATTTATTACACTATTTTATGTTTTAAAAGAAATTCTTTCCCTTGTTCTACATTATAAAAAAATTATTATTCTGGATGCTATCCAAAAAAATTGAATTTTGGATTTTTTTTTTTGATAATGAGAAATGAGTATTTATTGTTATTGTCTACTCCATGAATGAAATTTTCGGACATCAAGAGAACTAATTTAATCAAATATTCCTATATTGAAGTTTATTTTCATGGGAATATTTTCTCAAAATATTTTCAATTTTAAAATGATTTTTTCATAGTTTAAGGGATATCATACCCAAGGAATGTTTTATATGATCTTTATAAATTTTATTCCATGTAACATGACCTGCATTGGTCCTAACTATGACTTACTTGTGATATGATAGTAGGATAACAGTAAAATTATTTCATTGAATTGTTTATATTTTAATAAAATGATTTTCATGGAACCCTTATCTCTTACATGTGTAATAGCATGAGAAAATTATCCTGAAGCATTATTGTTTTCACAAGTTATTCTATTATAAAATAATTATGAAACCTATTTCATTTACATATTTTTTTATTTGAGGAAATTATTATGATATCCATTTCATTTCATGGGTTATGATATGATTAATTTTTATGATATTAAGTACCATATAAAAATAGTTTCAATCATGTGTTCGTTAAGACCTATATCACCATAAAATTTATTGAATAAAGATTTATAACTCTTGAGAAAGACAAGAATAAAATGATAAGTCATCCCATTTTAGTAAGATAAGGCTAGAAGAGGGATTGGACATGATTCAATAATATATTGCAGGAATGGAGAGTGGACCTAGTTTAGTATGTGACATTACCCACTATGAAGGACTTTGTATTGAGCCTTTACTAAAATGGAAATGAGTTTATATTATTATATCTATGTGAGAAATTAAATGTCCTTTGAAAATATTATTCTCACATGGATAATTTTAATTTTTCCGATTACGATTCATGTCTTGTGAACTAAAAATCATTATTCAATGATTTAAAATGATGATATTTTATATGTGTGGAAGACATTTAAAATGTTATTCGCATGTAATCCTATACATATGTACATTTAATGCTTATGTATCATTCTTGTTTACCATTATAGATCATATGATATTACACATTTTTTTCATTAGATATCTTAGGATGAAATATATTATGTAAGATATGTCTACAAAGGGTTATAGTTATCAATGAAATAGTAAAATCTGATGTATCTCATTTATTGACTTGTTTTTATGTTACTAATATTTAATTGGAATTGAACTACTATGATCCTTAAGTTTGTTTCAGTATAATGTAATGAATATTCATTAAAAATATATTTATATCATTACATGATAAGCATATGTCATAATAGATTCCATCAGAGGATTGATTTTGTAATCCTATTGAAAATTTGATTTGAAACCCTTAGTAATATTGCTATGGACTTTTCTCAGGAGAAGTATATGGATATTTCAAAGTATAAGAATGTGTTATTGAATTTTGGTAATAGATGGAGTAATTGGATTCCAATAAGTGTATCCCTAAATGGATTTTTCATGTTTTTGTGGAAAATGGAAAATATTATCCAGTGGTAAGAACCCTAAATACCCCATATTGAGAAAGACTCGATTAGGAAGTTGTAACACCCCGATATTTTATGACATAGATTTTTTTTAATTTCATTTATATAATATTTTATAAGTCAATATTAGCATGCACTATACACAAAACTGTATAATATTTGAGTATACACTACATTATACATGGCTTGTGTTATACGCAAGTGCGACCTTCCTCGATAGATTGCATTGTACGCAATACTGAGTTTCACCAAACAACCTTATACTAATAAAATATAATTATTCAATAGGATATAAACATGTTGTTATGAATTTTATTAACCGCATTTTGAAACATTTTATAACATTAAATTCATCATATGTATTTTCTAGACATGAAATAAGAACATACTCAACATTTTGGAAAAATAAGTATGTTTCAAAAAAATGATGTTTTCCCCCTTTTGATGGCACAACCATTTAAAATTTATTTTTTTACAACATTATATTTTATTTTGGATATAATAATCTTTTTTCTTATAAGTGAGACATAAAAATTTTCATTATATGAATATTTTAAATTTTTTATGATAATTATAATGTTTTGATGAATAGTAAACATTTGCTAAATTTTAAATGAAAACCACTTTTTACATCAAAATAATTTATATGGTTAAATAATATTATTTAATGGTTTCAAAGTATATATGGAATATATCATTATCATTTAATCAAATATTTTTCATTGGATGTAATTTCACTTTAAAATGTTATATAAACACGTGTGAATCTTTTAAAATGTTTTTTCTTATTAAAAATATGCTTTTGATTTTTGACAAAAAAAATTAATTTTAAATTAAATTATGAAAATTATCTATTTTGAATTATAAAAAATGGATTCCATATCTGGAATAACTGGGTCGCAATTATTTTAATAGGGTACTTTTTATGCTATTATTAATTGTAAATATTGTATTTGTTTTTTTTTTATGATGAATTCTAAATCCGGTAAATTTTTGTAACAAATAATATGATTAGGAGAATAAGATTATCATAAAACCTAAAAAAATCTTTTCAGATAAATAAAATAATAATCTTGGAATATTAGGATCTAAACATAGTCATTTAAGAGCCACATGATAATGAAAATGACATAGATATTAATGAAACATGTGAATGTAACAAAATTTGAGACTCAAATTTCTTATATATATATATATAATAAATTTATTAATGTGATAACCAGGTGATATCTTAAAACATAAAAAGGCCCTATAAAGATAAAATAATTACCTAAATCATGGTAATTTTAATGAAATTAATAATTTACTTATAGTCTTATACTCTTTTGATGTAAAGATTAATTAATTGATGAGAAATCCAAAAAAAATTATTAAGATAATTATAATAACATAAATTTATAAAAACATGAAAATATAATATTTGTCAATTTTATCACAAACATAATCATCCAAGTGATGAGAAAGTGACCATTTCGATCTTTATATAAGAGATTATGGCATTAATTTTTTTTATTTAATGTGATGTTAAAATTGTCAAATTCATACTTTAATAAGTATCACATTTTTTTTGTTGTCTTTTTCAAGAAGATAAATTGGACTACATATATTTATATTAAATATAGTAATTTTTTGTTCATCATTTGTTTTTCATTTAAATATTCAATTCATTAATAAGTATATTAAATAATTTCCCAAAGATGATTTAGTGATTATTTTAATAATGATGCTATCAAATAAATGTTACAAAAAATATTTAAATAAATATAATTTGGGTTAATGAATTTGTCCAACTATTTTTATATATGAAATTAATCCAATAATGATATAATAAAATATTTAGTATAAGGATAAAACCTTAAATTGATATTTTTAAAAATCTGTGAACTGAATTGTGTCAAAATTGGCACAACTGGTATTTTTTCTAATAATGTTTTGTAGAATTCATAAAAATAAAAAAACAATTTTTAAAAATATATAACAATAATGACATGTTCTAAAATTTCCCATCCAAATCATTTATTTTATAATTTAAATAAAATATGTGAATATTTCACACTTTAAAATTTGAAACATTTGTTATCTTAATTAAAATTAAACTTAATAACTAATTGTCAGTTAAAATGATAATGATTAAAATAACATCAAAACTTTTCCAAATATTTTTTTTTGATATTTCAATCATATCATATCTTTTCTTTGAATATATATAATTTTGTCAGTATTTGGATTGATTTTCAAATTTTTATAAATTAATATTTTTGTGGTTTTCAAAAGTGCCACTCACCTCAATTATAAATTGGAAATTCCTCCCTCAAATATCAACTTCATTTGGAGCCTTCATGTATGAACATACCCTTACCCCCATAAAAAACTCCCTATAAAAATTTTAAAGTTCTTTGTCTTCTTTAATGGAAACTCTACATTTCTATGAGGAGATTTAGTGGAAGCACATCGAAAAAGAGAAAATATATTTTTCTGATTCTTTCAATATTCATTCTTATTCTACATAAAAATAATGAGTAGTTTAATTATAAAGTAATTAGTATAATAGTACTTATATAATGATAGTTTATTATGTTTATAAAACAACCATGTCCACCTTCTACCCATCCTATGAAAAATGAAATCACCATGTCTGTGTTGGTATGACTTACCGTCTCCAGGCCGTGGTGTAATCTGTTTTTTAACAACCACATACAATGGATGGGTATAATGATGGAATTAATAAATATATAAATTATTAATACTAAAGTATATTGGTTTTGAGATACTATACACCATAATATTCAATACCATTTGAAATATTATGGGAATGATATCGTTGCTCGTGTGTACGTACGGCTTACCGACTCCACGATGCGATGTTCTTCGTTCAACATAATCTTTATTAAATAAAGAATATATAAATTAATTGAATGAATAAATACTATATATATTATAATAATACTATTTTGTAAATTTTATGACTATAACTAACAAATATGAATAAGAACATATTTGATAAGACATGCATTAGAACATAAAACAGATAATATCCAAATAATGAGTAATAATGAAAAGTTACTAACAAAAAGTAGAAAATATGATCATAAATGTTATAAAAAAAATATTATGATTCTGGAATAAATTATTAACATTATTTAATTCAATATATTATAGTTTCGGATACACACAATGCATATTGGACCTAAGGTAATTTTTATGTAGTCTCAATTTTATTATTGTGGGACATATGCCTTATACACTATCTACTTCATTGGTGTGGTGTTAATGTTTCCCAAAAATGTTTATATTATTCATAAAATTAATGTTATGATATTAATATATGCATATAATTTTCTTTATTTTATTATACATATGATAAGACTTATTATAAATTGGTAAGTGATAATTTTACAAACTCATTTTTATCCAATATTGTTTATATGTAAGTATTTATGTGGTGAATATTTATCATTTATATCCATGTTTTCTAATATAGTTGTAAAAAAATTTTTAATATTCATATAAGTATGTTTAAATTAATTTATACAATTTTTTGACTTTCAGTACTTGGTTTGGAATGAATATTTCTTTTGTTTCCATATGAGGTACTTTTTTTGACTTTTTTGGTATGAGTACAAGGATAATGTTTTTTTTCTTATAAGGAATGAATGATTAATTAAATTTTAATAAAACCTTATGTCCCTAAAGATTCCTCCACACATTATTATGATCATTATAAACATAATTCTTTTAATTTTAAATTGTGTAGAATTTTGAGAAAAGAAAATGTTTTTGAATTAGAAAGGATATTTTCCATAGGAATTATGTTCCAGTGTTTTATCAAAAATATTTTACATATAAGATTACATGGTGTTATAATTCTATCCCTAATATTACATTGATTTAATTGGGATTATGATTTAATTATTTGTATGAAAACTATTTTTTATGTATAGAATATGCAATGATGGAATGATATTTAAGAAATCCATTTTATTTCATTGGTTATGCTACAATGAATGAATTTTTTGTGTAACAGGTAAGGTTGAGTTAATTTTCAGATATTTTGGACTCTATATATCCATCAAATGTATTGGGAAATTATTTCAATCTCATGAGATAGACGTGAAAAGAACGACAAGTAAATATATTTTAGTAATAAAGGGTTGAAATGACATGTAAGTCCAGTTCAGTAATACATGGCTAGAACGAATTGTAAACCCAGTTCAGTAATGTATTTGTCTACTATGATAGTCTTGGAATCAATTCCTTAGTTTCTATGGAAATCATTTTATGTGCTTAATTTTTTTCATAATTCCATATTTTATGCCAATTCTATTTTATCATGGTTAATGTTCTTTTATGATCTACGCCTTATAAAAATGACATGATTTATTTCATGACACAGGACTTTGATATTTAAACAATATGTTCATGTTTTCACATTATTATGTTTATATTTTGTTTAATGTTACCAACAATTACTCTTACTGATCATTTGAGCTCTCCCTTTTTATGTTTATTTTCCCAAGATTACAAAGAAAGGTTTTAGGTGGGAAAAAAGTTGAGATGACCTTTATGGGAGATGTTGAAGTTCATTCATCAAGATAAAAGATTATGTTCCAAGTTCCCAAACACACTAAACTAGTATGGTCTTTGGGAATCTGTTTATGTCATGTATTAATTATTCTGAAAATGTAATGTAATGTCCATGTATTTCAATATTGGGTAGTTAGAGTTGGTTTTAGATAAAAATATTTGTGAACCATTGGAAACTATGATGTGAAATATTTTATGAGATTCTTAGAGATATTTCTATGGTATGTCTACCGATTTCCTTATGGTTAACAATAAGTACTGGTTACCTTCCTATAATTATGTTACGATTCATTAATAACCTAGGATTGGATCTAAGATGAAAGATATTTAATGTACTCCCCAATGATTTTTTTGTTTTCTAGTATGGTTTTTTTCCTCTCAAACTATTCATTTTGGATTTTTGACAGTGGATGGAAACCAATGGAACAACCATAATTCTGTATAAAATGGAAAATTAAATGATTGTACTCCAAAAAAACCAAATTTTATGGGAGATCAGATAATGATTCTTGATTCATGGGAAACAAATCCTACTAGGCTCTTAAATATCCAATGGTGGGTACAATATTCTATTGAATATTTCATAAAGAAACATACACCTTGTTTTAGTGTAATGATCAATCCACTAGTTGAAAAGAAATAGATTTTTACCATTGAAATGATATTTTCCAATCACTATTGTTCTAAACAAGAAAAGGTTAATTTGGCCACATACTACTTTCAAGGTAAAGGGAATATGTAGTGGAACATTTTCATGAATACATGGTAACAAGATAAAATTTAATCTATGGATTTAGATGAGTTTATGAACTTATTTCTAAGTATTTACATTCCTTGTATTCTTATTACAAAAAGGGATATTGTATTTTCTCATTAATATCATATACAAGATAAAAACGGGAGATATAATTCAAAGAAAAATATAAAAATTTAGGAGAAAAAATGATTAGATTTACATTCTGATCAAACTGTGGGAGGACACATGGATTTAACTGTCTTATGGGGACTGATAAACTATCAAAGTGTGGAAAATATGGTCATAAATTTTTTTACTGCTGATGTAATGAGAATAAACAAAAGGCTCCAATTAATTCACCCCCACAAATCAGGTGTACATGTGCAAGGAAATGAGGCATTATTCTGACCAATGACCTAATCCAAGGGGTAAGGATGATTATCAAAACCAATAAAAATATATAGTGAATTAAAAATTAAAATCACATGTGATCACAATTTGTGATGTTCAGTATGCCAATAGAAGTGGTGGAATGATTAAGTGTTTATGTGATGAGATTCCAAAATAATGTTGTTGAATCTCATTTATAGTATTATGGAATATTATAATATATATGTATTGGTCCATTGTTGTTTTCCATTTTTATATGGGTTTGATAACCATGAAAAGTGATTAGATATTTTTTTTTAGAAAGAACATGACATGTGGATAATGATGTGATATAGAGATAAAGATATGCTTGATAGTATAGATGGACTGATGACTGAAAAAAGGACTAAGTGATATCATGGTTTGAGTATTTAATTTTTTTTGTATTTTTAGTGTGTGGAAAGTGTTAATTTTGACTGAATAAATATTTTCACTATGTTTATATAGAAATTCCTATTATGTTTCAAGACAATAAATGATTAGGGTATTCACATGTTTGTAATGTGACATTAATGAACTACGTTATGATATAAAAAATATAAATGATATGTATATTTAATTAACCTATTTATAATTTTTTATATTTTTTGTTTTTGGAAGGATTGTAATTTTAACAATTTTTTAAGAGTGTAATTCATTTTTTGTTTTATGATTGTTAGATTAATGAATTAACTCACTATTGGTGGATTTTTTAAAACTTGATTACATGTGCTAAAAAAAATTGAGACAAATTTAATGACATATCATTCTATCACATGATCTGCTAACACATCAAGAATGAATACTTATATGTCATTTCATTAAATAAGATATAATGTGAAAGTTGTCTAAGGCACGAACAATGGAGAGATTATACCAAAATCATGTAAGTATTTATTCTCTTTAAAAACTCTTAAACTATAGAGAAAGGATCTTGATAAGAAAAAATGATATCCTAGTACATTTTTATTCGTTGAATCAGATGTTCCTGTAAATCAATGCCAATTTGTGTCTCTATTATTGGTAACATTCTCTAAATATTATTCCTTAAAAATATTTATCCGAACATGATGGCTCTATTTCCCTTCCATATTATTTTTTTCACTTACCTTTTTTGTTCTCATATGTGTTATCCTAGTGATGAATTACTTTGTGTAACCATTTTGTATCAAAAAATATTTTTTAACATGATGTATCAGTATTCCTTTTGATGATGTGGGGTTCCATGAAAGAAATGTTCATGTGGTAATACATTTATAACCCTGAAAATTTTTGAAGGTGAAATTCATTTTAAGGGGAGTAGAATGTAACACCTTGAGAAGTTATGGGATAGATTATTTTTAATATCATTAATGTCTAGAGTTGTAAAAAAAATATGAGATAGTGATATTCAAAACACTGTATTAGCTTCCAGTACACTCAATACAATTCATGGCTTGTATTGCATGCTAGAGTAGCCTTCCACAATAGCTTGCATGGTACGCAATATCATGTTTCACTAAATAATGATATACTATTAAAATATTATTATCTAAGATGGTATAAACAAGTTGTTATGAATCGTATTAACCAAATTTTTAGTTTCATATAACATTTATATTCATCTTATTTTTTTCTTCATATTATTTAAGAACAAATTTAATTTTTTTGATAAATGAAGTGTTTTTTAGAAAAATTTATATTTTCCACCTTTTGATGGAACACCCATTTAAAATTTATTTTCTGACACCATTATTTGTTTTATTTGAAACAATGAAAAACATGATTATAATAGGGACATAAAAATTTACTTTGGATGATTTTTTGGAATTTTTCTCATTATTATTATGTTTTTATGAATAGAAAAAACATGATAAATTTTAATAGAATTTTTTTCCATTGATATAATTTATAAGAATAAATAAAAAATTTAATGTTTTCAAAGTATAAATGGAAAATATTTATTTACTTAATACAATTTTGGTCATTGGATGTAATTTATTTTTTAAATTTGACTTAAACACATGTCAATCTTTTGATATGTTTTTTCTTCCTAAAAATCTGCTTTTGGTTTTTTATAAAGGTAATTAATATTTAACTAATTTCTTTAAATTATTGATTTTGAATAATGAAAAATGTATTACATATTTGCAATAAGTGGCCATAATATGTTAATTGTGTAATTTTTTGTATATTATTAAGATTAACTATGATAATTTTTATTTAATGTGGTTAAAGGTAAATTGGGTAAATTAGTGTAACAAATAACACGATAGGAAGAATAAAATGATGCTAAAACCTATCGAAATATGTTTATATGAATCCAATTATACCCTTTGAATCTTAGCTTCTAAACATAGTCATTTAAGGGACACTAGAAAATGATAATAGAAAATATTTTAATAAAACCAAAGAATGTTAAAAAATATCAAACTCACCTTTCTTATAAGTATAATAATTTTAATATTTTGTTAACCCGGTGATATCTTCAAAAAAAATTCCTTGGAATGTTAAATTAATAAAATATATAATGGTAATTCATTTTTAATTTTTTATAAATTAACTACAACTTTAATGTCTTATACTTTCATAATGTAAATATTAATTAATTCAAGAAAATTCCATTAAACAATTTTTATTAAAATACTAATAAGCATAAAAAATCCTAAACACATGACTGAATAATAAATGTAGAGTTTTTCTCCACCATAAGCAACCAAGTGCCAAGTAAGTGGCCATTTAGAGCTTAAATGTAGAGATTATGAAATTTAATTTATTCTATTTAATGTAATGTTAATGTTATCACATTCTTAATTTAATATGTATACCATTTTTAATGTCGGATTTTATAGATGGTAAATTCAACTACATGTATTCTTATTAAATCTATAAAATATGTTTTAATCATATTATTTTAATTAAAATTTCTATTCTTTATATATGTATATGAAATAATTATAAAATATTGACGTAATGATTATTTTAATATTTAATATATCAAATATATGTTATTTCAAAATAATAAAATAAATATACATTGGGATAATTAATTTGTATACTTAATTTTATAGATTCCCTTGACCCATTAGGAATGTAATAAAAAAATTCAAGGATAAAACCTTATATTGATATTTCTAAAAATCCATGAAATCAATAGTGTCAAAATTCAAATAATTGATCTTTTTTAAAATAATGCTTTATAGAATTATTTAAAAATCATAATACAATTTTAAATATATAGAATATATATGATATGGTTTAAAATGTGTTAATTTATTCCTTTAAGGTATATGGTTTTTTAAATAAGTACATATTGTAACCTTTTAAGAGGGAAACATTTGTTATCTTAATTAAAACTAAAATGAATAAATAATTGTCAATTAAAATGATAATGATTAAATTGATATATAAAATTGACTAAATTTTATTAGATGATGACATTTAAATATTATAATATCTTATCATTGAATATATCTAATTTTAGAGGTATCTGGATTCATTTTCAATATTTTCTCAATTAATATTTTTTAAGATTCCAAAAGTGCCCACACTTCAATTATAAGAGGGCACATTCTCCCTCAACTATCCAATTCATTTTGAGCCATCAAACTCAAAGTGAATAGGTATGACTTACCAATTCATTAAATACTATTTCTTCTTTAACTTCCCAATCATTATTAGTTTCATTATAATGTAATAAATCTTGTAGTACTTATTTACATATAGGTTATTATGATTATGAAACAACCATAATCATGATTTTACCCATTCTATGAAAAATGAAATCATAATTCCTGCGTACATATGACTTACCATCTCCACACCATATTGTAATCTTTTTTTCACCTCCATTATACATGGATGGGTATAATGATGGAATCAATAAATATATACCTGATTAATAGGAAATGATATTCATCCTGATATTCTATACCCCATCAACTTCTATACCATTCAACAATTATAGGAGCGATATTGTAGAGACCCGAAGTTTGACGTACATGGACATTACATTACTTTTGTGGAATACTTAGTACATAACAAAAACACACACACAAGGACTGTAATAGTTTAGTGTCTTTGGAAACTCGGACTATAATCTTCTAATCGTGGTGAAAGATCATCAACATCTCCCATGAAGATCTTCCCTTTTTTTCTTAAATAAAACATTTATTTATATAATGGGGAAAATAAAACATAAAGGTGTGAGCTCAAATTCTCAGTAAGGGTAAACAAAATAAATATCAATCACATCATATTCATATGAACATAACATTTTGGAAATCTTAACCTACAAAAGAGATCATAATATCATAACATGGGATAAATCATAGTAGTGAAATGTAATCCCAATAATCATAAATTAAAACATGAAACTTTGTGGAATGCACACATAATCATAGATAATCATTTCTTATTAGTCAAGACTCATTTCCAAAACTATCTTAGTGGACAAAGTCCATTTCTGAACCGAGTTCACTCCTCGTTTCAGTCTTGTTTCACTGAACCGATTTAACCTGCCGTTCCAGCCATGTCTATCTCATGAGGTATAAAATCTTTACCCAATTCATTAGAGGGAGATATAGGTCCCACCCATCTCATAATGATACCATTATTATTTGTGCCACAAAATCATAAACCATACATCATAGCATAACCCATGTAATAAAAATGGGATTCTTAAACAACATGACATCATAAAACAATTCATATAAGATAAATTAATTCATAAAAATAATTCCATCACAACATAATCAAATAAATGTAATAATAGGGATAGAAATATAACCCTATATTATCATATATATAAAATAATTTTGATAAAACACTTGAACACCATTCTAGAGGAAAATATTCTTTCTACTTCCAAAACACTTTTCCTTTCTTAACATGTCATACAATTCTAAAATAAAAGATGTTGATAAAAAATAAACTTGAAAACTTGTAAAGTAAGCTTCTTCTAAATAATTATTTAAAAATCCATTCATGTTGTATAAGTTAAAAAAACATTATTCTCATACTTTTGTCAGAAAAGTCAAAAAGTACCTCATACGAAAAAAACGACAAAAGATTCATTTCATATCATTTACTAAAAACTCACCGAAGGTTAAAATTAGATTTAAACAATTGTAGGAGGATATAAATAATATTACATATTTAGGAAACATGGATGTGGATGATAAATATTCCCCAGTAAATTCTGAAGTATAAACAATCTTGGATAAAAATTGAGATTGCGAGATTTTCCCGTACCTTAGGTCTTATTTGCTTCGTAAGTGTCCGAACCTCCTGTATAATGATTTAAATAATGTCATTAACTTATTCAAGAATCATAATCATTGGTATGATATCATATATGGTAATATTCTTACCTTCTTATTAGTAATTTTTCATTGTTACTTGTTATTCGGGTGTTTATTGATTTTTGTTCTTATGCGTGTTTTGTCGAATAAATTCGTATTCTTCTTTTAGGTTATAGATACCTCATTTACATAATGGTATTAGTGTAATATATATCATATTTATTCATTCAATTCATTTATATAATCATTATGCAAATGAAGATCATGTAGAATGAGTTGCATCACATCGTGGAGACGGTATTCCGTACATACGCACGAGCGATGATATCGTTCCAATGATCGTGTAATTGTATTGGAGTGTATGTATACTATTTCAGAATCAATATCAATTTACAATAATCATATATAGTCATTATTTACATCATTATACCAATCCAAGAAAGGTGGTGGTGGAAATAGATTACACCACGGCGTGGAGACGGTATTCCGTACGTACGCACGAGTGGTGATTTCGTTTTTCATATGATGGATAGATTTTGAAATAGGGTTGATTCATACTTATAATAAAATATCATAATATTAGTGATACTGATTTTATTACTTCCTAATGAAACAACTAAAGGTGAAGAATTTGAGGAAGAAATAAAGTTGAAAGAATCGGTAACAGACATTACCTCTTCTGTGAAGCGCCTCTTTGAGACCTCTTTTTTGGGCACTAAAATTGGTCTTTAAAGAAGACAAGGACCTCTAGGATGTTTATAGGGAAGTGGAGAGGAGAAATTGGCAGGTTTCGGCCGAGCTTTAAGGCTCAAAGTGGTGTGAGGAAGAGAGGGAGGGGGTTCTCTTTTATAAGAGAGGAGAGGGGAACCTCTGGAATAACTAAAAATATTACATTATTATAAAGTCAAATTCGGTTCTTAATATCTCCAAATTGATATATTTCAAATATAAGGTTTGTATGGGTCGAAATAATCTCATAAAATATAATTTAGACAAGTTTAGGTATCAATTTTAACCTTATCATTTAGATTTAACATTAAGTTAGATAATTTAACTTTTACCATGTCTTCTTGTTTTCTTACAATATAAGGTTAATAAAATTACTATAAGAATCCAAACGAACCCCAAGTTGTTTATTATTAATATATATAACCTTATCTAAGTCATTTGGCCGATCCATAGATTTTTAAGAATAAAATTACAATTAATAATATAATATTTGTTTTAAAAACTATGTTATGTCAATTTTGACACAATTTAGTAATTGATTTTTGTGAAAATAAAAATAGAATGATTAGTTCTAAAAAAGTTAATTAAATGAATAATATGTAATATAAACCTATAAAATTAGTGGAATTCACAAAAAGTTTCAAATTACATTTATTTGGGTATTTATAACATCAATTATGTCAATATTTCATTAATAAGATAATTACTGTATCATCATTGTGTCATTAATAAATTAAATTATTTTAAGTATAAAAATCACAAATAAAATACAATTATGTAGGAAATCTTTTTATATTTCTAATGAATACTTATAGTCAAATTTATCTTATGTATAACCCTATATTAAAAATGATTTAGTTATTAAACATTGATTTTAACTATTTTAACCCTTCTTTAAATAAATTAATAATAAATGTCATAATCAAATACAAGTGGGCCTAAATGGTCATATGTTATTCCTAAGGTTGTTTATGGTCGAATTACACTTATCCAATAGAATTAGGACATGTTTTAGGGTAATAATAATATCATTTTTACCCTTAATTACCCTATTTACTTATAACCGTGGTAAAAAAATAAAAAGTTATTATTCACCAAAAAATATTTTCATCTCATTGAACCACATTTTACTTACCAACATCAACCGTGTCTCTCATATTTTTGAAATTCCACTCACAAAAGCGGTAAAATTAAGTTTTATGAAAAATTCATTTTTTTTAACTACAACTTAGTGGTTTCACTATTCATCAAAAAATGAATGTTTCCAGAAAAATACCAAAAATTAGGCCTAAGATATATTTGATATTATAAACTCAAAAATGATTTCTATTTTACCAAATTCAAAATATATCAGTTCCATTAATTAATTTAAAAATTAATTCCCGTCGTCAAAACAAATAGTGTGTTCTTAAGAGATAATAACTATCAAATAATTGACACTTGTTTATGTCTGGTTTAAATGTGAAATTACATACAATGAACAACATTGTATTAAATTGTAAAAATATATTCTAAATATACATTAAAACCACTCAAATTAATAATTTATCACTATTAGTTATTTTGATTAAAAAGGTTGTTTTTAATTAAAATTTAGTAATTTTCAATATTCATCAGAAAATGAAAGTTATCCGAAAAGTACCAAAATTTCATCCTAAGCTAATTTCGATATTACGAATCCAAAAATGAAGACTATTTTAAAATATAAAATTTATAAAATTTCAAAAATTGGGTATTACTATTCATAACGGCTAGTTTATAATAATATTATAATAATGTCTCGTTTAGTAAAACACGGTATTGCGTACTACACACACTATTGAGGAAGGTCGCGATTGCGTGTAATGCAAGGCAAGTCAAGGATGCGTGTTTTGCAATATCCTTTTGGTGTATCATACAACACAAGACATTAATGAAATTAAAAAGATTATTTTACATAAAATCTCGGGGTGTTACATTCTACCCCCCTTAAAATGAATTTCTCCCTCAAAATTCGTCAGGGTTATAAATGGTTTATGACTCAAAAGTTTCTTTAATAGAAACCCACATCGTAAAAAGGAATACCAAAACTTGGCTTTAAAAAATAATGTATGAAACGTAACGGTTACCCAAATTAACTCATCAATGGGTTTCCATGTAGGAGAACTTAGATGAAAATATGGATATAGATGAAAAATCTAACCCTAAAGTTATGATGGAGAGTGGTAGAGAACATGGCTATGAAAAAGCCAACAATCACAAATCCATAAATTTGTGAAGATCTAAGGTACCATCTGATTCATCGGATATAAGAGCACTAGGACAACATTTTTTGTTTTCAAGATCATTTCCCTAAAGTTGATGAAATTGGAATAAGAAGAAATACTTTTGTGATTTTGGTATAGTCTCACCGTTGGTCGTTCTTTGTAACATTTCCACATCATCTCTTAATGAAATGAAGTTTAATTTTTCATTCGTGATGTGTTAGCAGATCATGTGATAGAATTATGGTTCATTCCATCTATCTCAAACAAAAGGTTTGAAAAGTTATCAAAAAAATACATAAGTCTATTTATAGTGAGATTAATCATATATGATTCCTAAAATTGACTTATAATTCATATATCATACTGCTTAATATAATAAAACTAGTTTCTACTAAACATGGACTTCCTGTAGGCCAGTGGTAGGCGATAAAGGCCAGTCGCACTTCGGTTGTGGGTTTGATTACCATAGCCTTGACTGACGCGATGGGTTGTCTCCCATCCTACATGTTGTCCTTTTTATAAAACTACATTACTATAACATCCCATAAATAATATCGAAAAAAACTTTTATCCTTAAACAATACTAACTTATGTCCAACATAATCCATTCCAATCTTTAGGCTTATCCAAAATACTGTTGTCCAGTCACATATTATAGTGAAAACGATTACCAAAGAGTTCATACAACTATCATGTTAATACCATCGTTGATCCCCATATATCATGAGATATGTCTTGTTGGTCACATTCCAAACATTCGATGGCCTTAATCATGTATTCTTTTGAAAAATGAATACCCATTGAATCTTAGTGAAAAAATGAATGTTGTAAAAAGTTAACTCTTTCCACATACCAAAATCCAAAAATTCTATATACTCAAACCATGATATAACCTTTTCCTTATATCAGTCAGGAGCTCATGAATACTATCAAACATTTAATTTTCTCCTTATCCCTTCATTAGGCACATATTAGCTACTTTCCAAAAATATCTGAATAACCTTTCATGATTACTGGTACAATTAATCATACACTTTGAAAACATAAGGAAATACAACAGTGTAACAATCCTTAGATGCCTCTTTATTCCATAGTACCATGAGATTACTTATACAACATTACACTTGATAAACATGTAATCATTCCACTACCTTCTTAAACCATTGACCGAGCTTTCACAATTCATTCATCTCACATATCATTTGTAGTCTCTTCATCATCATCAACATAAATACTACCCATACAAGCATACTGATTCTCTTCATGAGACCTTCCCTTAGGGAATTGGTTTTCATAATGCCCATACATTGCTCATTTAAAACATTTAACCATTGTTAATGTCATAGGAATACCATTATCCTCATCCATGGTGTTAACTGAACCTTTTCCTTTGCACTTACTAGATTTGTGTCCGCCTTTTTCACACCCAAAGCATCTTCCAGTTCCTTTGAAGCATTCTCCTTGATTCCTCTTCCCATATGATTTACATAGGGTAAATTGAACTTTCTTTCCTCTATGATCATCATGAAACTCCATATTTCTCTTATTAGCCGAGTCAAGAAACTTACCAAATTTGAGTTTATTGATCATATTATGAGATTGCTGATTCGGCATAATAATGATGTTTGGACTTCCAAATCCCATTTCATTTGATTTCTCATGAATAATATCATTCCATTGTCCATAATATCCTTCATTATCGTGAATCATCTTGTTTCCATCCATTTTCTAAAACCCAAAAAGAATAGTGTGAGAGGCAAAAATAATTCTAGGAAAAACAACATAGTAAAGGGAGATCACCCTCAATATCTAACATTTTAGGTTAAATTCTAATATCGTTACCATAGTTCTAGGACTATATCCTATAAGTATACTTATCCTTAGGGACATCCCTAGACATACCTTAGAAATATCTCTAGGGATCTCACTAACGTTTTCGCATCCTAGTTTCCAAAGGTTGACTAAACTTTTCCTCGGATACCAACTGTAGAGACCCGAAGCTTGACGTACATGGACATTACATTACTTTTGCGGAATACTTAGTACATAACAAAAAAACACACACAAGGACCGTAATAGTTTAGTGTCTTTGGAAACTCGGACTATAATCTTCTAATCGTGGTGAAAGATCTTCAACATCTCCCATAAAGATCTTACCTTTTTTTTCTTACCTAAAACCTTTCTTTATATCCTAGGGAAAAGAAAACATAAAAGGGTGAGCTCAAATGCTCAGTAAGGGTAAAAAAAAGAAATATCAATCACATCATATTCATATGAACATAACATTTTGGAAATCTTAACCTGCAAAAGAGATCATTATATCATAACATGGGATAAATCATAGTAGTGAAATTTAATCCCAATAATCATAACGTAAAACATGAAACTTTGTGGCATACATACATAATCATAGAGAATCATTTCTTATTACTCAAGACTCATTTCCAAGACTATTTTAGTGGACAAAGTCCATTTCTGAACAGAGTTCACTCCTCGTTTCAGTCCTGTTTCATTGAACCAGTTTAACCTGCCGTTCCATCCATGTCTATCTCATGTGATATAAAATCTTTACCCAATGCATTGGAGGTAGATATAGGTCTCACCCATCTCATAATGATACCATTCTTATGTGTTCCACAAAATCATAAACCATACATCATAGCATAACCCATGTAATAAAAATGGGATTCTTAAACAACATGACATCATAAAACAATTCATATAAGATAAACAAATTCATAAAAATAATTCCATCACAATATAATCAAATCAATGTAATAATAGGGATAGAAACAGAACCCTATATTATCTTATATGAAAAATAATTTTGATAAAACACTTGAACTCCATTCTTGATGAAAATATAATTTCTACTTCAAAAACACTTTTCCTTTCTTAACATGTCATACAATTATAAAATAAAAGATGTTGATTAATAATAAACTTGAAAACATGCAAATTAAGCTTCTTATAAATAATGTTTTAAAAATCCATTAATGTCGTATAAGTTAAAAAAACATTCTTCTCGTACTTTTGTCGGAAAATTCAAAATGTACCTCGTACGAAACAAACGACCAAAGATTCCTTTCATATCTTTTACTAAAAACACACCAAAGGGTAAAATTGGATTTAAAAAATTGTAGGAGGATATAAATATTATTACATATTGAGGAAACATGGATGTGGATGATAAATATTCCCCAGTAAATTCTGAAGTATAAACAATATCGGATAAAAATTGAGATTGCGAGATTTTCCCTTACCTTAGGTCCGATTTGCTTCGTAAGTGTCTGAACCTCCTGTATAATGATTTAAATAATGTCATTGACTTATTATAGAATCATACGCATTGTTATGATATCATATATGGTCATATTCTTAACTTCTTATTAATAATATTTCATTGTTACTTGTTATTCGGGTGTTTATTGCTTTTTGTTCTTATGCGTGTTTTGTCGAATAAATTCTTATTCTCCTATTAGGTTATAGATACCTCATTTACATAATGGTATTAGTTTAATATATATCATATTTATTCATTCAATTAATTTATATAATCATTATGCAAATAAAGATCATGTAGAATGAGTCGCATCACATCGTGGAGATGGTATTCCGTACGTACGCACGAGCGATGATATCGTTCCCATGATCGTGTAATTATATTGGAGTGTATGTATACTATTTAAGATTAAATATCACTTTTAAAGAATCATATATAGTCATTATTTACACCATTATACCCATCCAAGTAAGGTGGTGGTGTAAAATAGATTACACCACGGCGTGGAGACGGTATTCCGTACGTACGCACGCGTGGTAATTTCATTTTCCGTAGGATGGATAGATGGTGAAATAGGGTTGTTTAATACTTATAATAATATATCAGTATATCAGTGATACTGATGATATTACTTCCTAATGAAACAACTAAATAAGAATAAGTGTAAGAAGAAATAAACTTGAAAGAATCGGTAACGAACATTACCTCTTCTTTGAAGTGCCTCTTTGAGACCACCTTTTTGGGCACTAAAATTGGTCTTTGAAGAAGACCAGGACCTCTAGGATGTTTGTAGGGAAGTGTAGAGGAGAAATTGGCAGGGTTTGGCCGAGCTTGAAGGCTCAAAGTGGTGTGAGGAAGAGAGGGAGGAGGAGCACTTTTATAAGGGAGGAGAGGGGCACCTTTGGAATAACGAAAAATATTATTTTATTATAATGTCAAATTCGGTTTTTAATATCTCTAAAATGATATATTTAGAAGCTAAGGTGGGTATGGGTCTAAATCCTCTAATAAAACAGAATTTATACAAGTTTAGGTACCAATTTTAACCTTATTATTTAGATTTAACTTTAAGTTAGATAATTTATCTTTTACTGTGTCTTCTTGTTTTCTTACACTATAAGGTTAATAAACATACTATAAGAAGCCAAAAGAACCAAAAGTTGTTTATTATTAATATATAACCTTATCTAAGTCATTTGGCTGAACCTTATATTTTTAGGAATAAAATAACAATAAATAATATAATATTTGTTTTAAAAACTATTTTATGTCAATTTTGACACTATTTAGTAATTGATTTTTGTGAAAATCATAACAGAATGATTAGTTCTAACAAAGATAATTAAATGAATAATAACATGTCATATTAACCTATAAAATTAGTGTAATTCATAAAAATTCTCAAATTACATTTATTTGGGTATTTATAACATCAATTATGTCAATATTTCCTTAATAAGATAATTACTGCATCATTATTGTGTCATAAATAAATAAAATTATTTTAAGTCTAAAAATTACAAATAAACTACCATTGTGTAGGATATATGTTTAGCTTTCTAATGAATATTTATAGTCGAATTTATCTTATGTATCACCCTATATTAAAAATTATTTATTTATTATACTTTGATTTTAACTATTTTTACCCTTCTTTAAATAAATAAATATTAAATTTCCTAATCTAATCCAAGTGGGCCTAAATGGTCATATATTATTCTAAGGTTGTTTTTTGTCGAATTAAACTTATCCAATAGAACTAGGACATGTGTTAGGGTAACAATAATATCATTTTTACCCTTAATTACCATATTTACTTTTAACCGTGGTAAAAAAAAGTAAAAAGTTACTATTCACCAAAAATTATTTTCATCTCATTGAACCACATTTTACTTACTGACATCAACTGTGTCTCTCAGATTTTGGAAATTCCACTCACAGAAGTGGTAAAATTATGTTTTATGAAAAATTCATTTTTTTAACGACCACTTAGTGGTTTCACTATTCATCAAAAAATGAATGTTTCCAAAAAAATACCAAAAATTAGGCCTAAGTTATATGTGATATTATGAACTCAAAAATGATGTCTATTTTACCAAATTCAAAACATATCAGTTTCATTAATTAATTTAAAAATTAATTCCCACCGTCAAAATAAATAGCGTGTTCTTAAGAGATAATAACTATCAAAAGATTGACACTTGTTTATGTCTGGTTTAAATGTGAAATTACATCCAATGAACAACATTGTATTAAATTGTAAAAATATATTCTAAATATACTTTAAAACCACTCAAATTAATAATTTATTACTACTAATTATTTCGATTAAAAAGGTTGTTTTTAATTAAAATTTAGTAATTTTCACTATTCATCAGAAAATGAAAGTTATCCTAAAAGTACCAAAATTTCATCCTAAGATAATTTCAATATTCTGAATCCAAAAATGAATTCCATTTTAAAAGATAAAATTTATAAAATTTCAAAAATTGGGTATTACTATTCATAACGGCTAGCTCATAATAATATTATAATAATATCTCGTTTAGTGAGACTCGGTATTGCGTACTACACATACTATCGAGGAAGGTTGCGATTGCGTGTAATGCAAGGCAAGTCATGGATGCGTGTTGTGCAAGCTCCTTTTGGTGTAGCATACAACACATGACATTAATGAAATTAAAAAAAATATTTTTCATAAAATCTCGGGGAGTTATAGATATCGTCTCCCATGTGTACGTACGACTTATTATCTCTACATTCCGATGTGATTTGTTCTACATAATATTAATTAAAAAATGTTTATATGAATAAATTGAATGAATAAATTTGATATATATTATACTAATACCATTTTTGAACTTTTGTAACTATAACCTAAAAGGAGTAATAAGAACTTATCCTAGAAAACATGAAAAAGAACATAAAACAGGTAATACCCAAATAACAAGTTAAAAATAAATGATACTAAAAAATAAATGAATATATAAAAATAAATATATTAATAAAAATGACTCCCATTATTGAATAAATCCATAAAATTATTTAAATCATTATACAGTAGGTTCAGATATATACAAAGCATATTGGATTAAGCTAATGTAATTTTTGGTCTAACTTTTATTTTTGTGGGACATAAGCCTTATACACAATGTAATTATTTTATATGGTGTTTTTAATAACCATAAATGTTATTATTATTATAATAATTATGTTTATGATATTTATATATTCATATTTTTTAATATTATGAGGTATATGATTAGACTGATTATAAATTATTAAGGGATAATTTATAAATCTCATTTTTATTTTATATTTGTTTATACGTACGTATTTATTATGGGTATATTTACCATCCATGTCAACATTTTCTAAAAATGTTTTCATAAAATGATTTCTATTATTCTATTTATTTTTAAATTCATTTTTACACATTTTTGACTTTTACAAAATGGGTTTCGAGGAATCATTCTTCTTTAACCATATTATATAGTTTTTAATTTTTTTGGAAAGAGTGTGAGGAAATTGTTTTTTTAAATTGTACATGATGAACATATTTTTACATATTTGTTTCGCATTATATCCATGAATCATACTCAACACATTTCTAGTGTATTTTTTAATGAATTAATTTCTTTTAAAATTGCACATCATTTGGAGAAAAGAAAATGTTTTTATAGAAAAAGGAAATTTTTCATCAGAAATTATGTTCAAGTGTTTACCAATTTTAATTTCCATATAATATGAAATAAGGTTGTTTTTCGATCTATATTATTTCATTGATGATGGAATTATTTTTATGAAATCTATTTAACTTTTTTGGATTACAATATGATTGAATTCTGTTTAAGAAACCCATTTTATTTATCGGATTCGACTATGATAAATAATTTTTGTTTTTGTGGAGAAAGTAAGAATTATTTAATTAGGAGTTGGGTGGGACCAATATATCTCTACAATTAATCCGGTAATGATTTATATATTAGAAGATAGACATGATTGGAACATAAAGTAAAACAGATCTAGTAATAAAGGACTGGAATAACAAGTAAATAGAGCTCAATAATACTTAGACGAAACGACAAGTAAAATTTGTTCAGTAATGGAATTTTCCCACTATGATGGTCTTGGATGTAATGTCCTGGATACAATGGAAATAATATTATGTGATTATTTGTTTTCCATTGATACATGTTTTATGGAAATGATATATTATCATGGTTAATGTTCCTTTATAATCTATGCCTTATGAACTACCAGGATTTATTTCATGCCTCATGATTTTCATATTTAATCATTATTTTCCGGTTTTTACATTCCCATGTTTATTTTTTTTAATGTTCCCATTTTTTCCCTTACTGAGCATTTGATCTTACCCTTTTTATATATTCTTTTCCCAAGGTTTTAAGAATGGTTTTAGGAAGGAAGAGTATGGGGAAGATCATTATGGGATATGTTGGAGATCTTTCATGAAGTTATTATATGGTGTTCTAAGTCTCCAAATACCCTAAACTAATACATCATTTGGGTTTCATTTTCTTCCATGTATAAACTATTCTAAAAAAGTAATGTAATGTCCATGTACATAAAGATTAGGTTGGTAAAAAACTAGTGCATGATAATGTAAATTTCTACACACCTTATTTTAAACTCCAAGGGGATATGATTTTGGAATTCACAATCACATTACAATTCATCATGAACAATTTAAATAGAATATGACTCTATATAACTAAGGATAAATCTAAAGATTCATGGATTACAAAGAATTTTACATTATTTTTTCATAAAAAAAGTAATTTTTATGATTATGTGGTTCTCCAATTATATTATTGATTATTACAATTTTCTCTATTGTTTTAGTAAATGAAAATACCCAAAAGAACCACTTTAATACCAATTGTGATATATTATTAAATTATTTTAAGATTGATTATCAAATTATTATGGGATCTATATTAACAAATATTGTTCATATTCTCACATAACATTGTTGAGATACAGATAATGATTACCATTCAATTGAACAAAGGAGAATAAATATTCTATTAATCCCTCCTTGGGGAAACATCAACCTTATTTTAGTGGGTCTTATTACCCACTTATTTCTTATAAATGTATTGTTATCACTAAAATGTTATTTTACATTCCTTATATTTCTAAACATGAAATATTACTTTTGGATATCTACCATTTAGTGGGTGATGGTGATAAATGGTTATCCATTATAAAAATAAAATGGAAATAATAAACAATTCATTTCATGGATTGGGATGATTTAAAAAAAATATCATTTGTTACATTCCTCATATTCCTCATATAGAGAAAGAAAACAATTTCTCGGAGCTAAATCAAAATTTTGTAGGTTTTTTTTGGTACCTATGCATCATATTTTCCAAGATGTGTAAGGTAAATTTATTGTAATATATACTAATCAAAATGTAATGTTTATCAATTAATTTGTCACCTAAAACAGTGTCTCTAAAGGGAGTTAGAAATTGGGGAAATTATTATATATGATTATATAGTTTGGTTTGTTGTCAGGGTGGAAATGGAGTTGGAGTTTGTTATCATCACATGGTTTTGATAAGAAATGGAAGATGGTTCTCAAATAATAATATAGGTGTCCTGGAGTGTAGAATAAGTAATCCCCATTATGTTCACAATTAGGGAAAAAACATTTATAAGATATAATTTTTATGAAAAGTAAATATTTGATAAGTGTAATGGAATTTCATCAAGCTCTTGATTTCTGATGTGAGTGGAAGATGTTAGAAAATAATTAGAATAGAGAGAAAAATGCATATAATTAATCTCATATACATCAATGATTCTTGTGTTAGTATATTCATCATTATGATAACTAGTTCTAACACCCTAGGGATAATGATAATGATCGATGCCTACAAAAACAACATCCTATGAGAAAAGGGAAATATAATGTGATCACTATTTCTGATGAGGGGTGAAATAAAATCATTTTTATAGGTATACTAACAATTCACTATTTACCTTCTAATTTATTATATTAATATTTATATACGAGTTATTTCATATATAAATGATTTTATATTGTTATCATGTTTTTAAAAAATTGATTAAATATAAAAATAGATGTGAAAACCCATAATAGTATGGTGATCACATCTCTAGTCTTGGATTCCTATTCGGTCGATTTTTGAACATTTTTTCATCATGAATTTTTTTTTCGGTATTCCCATTATTTAATTTTATGCCACTATATCCATGAATTGGATTTATCTAAAAGAATTCCTAAAAAAATATTAGAGTAAGGTAATTTATGCCTGATATTCCAAAACAATATTGACCATCTATCAATTTGAGGATAAGTATGAATATTATATCTAGATAAAATACATTGTAGAAGTATTAATTACAGTTATATAAGGTATTATATTAAATATTTGGGTAAAATTTACATAGAGAATATGCGTGTTATATGGTAATTTTGTAATGTCAATCTGAAACAATTTCATAGTCCTCCAATATAACAAGAAGTTTTATTCTCAATAGAAGTCTTACATTGTCCCACACCAATTTTAAAGAACCACTGTATAATGGTTATCCCTATGTTTTTGGAATTAATGAATCAACCCCAATAAAAACATTAAAATTTGTTAATTTAAATATTGTGTCACCATGGAGTGTATATGTTATTTATATTATATATATATATATATGGATCCATATGACTCATCATTGATTATAAGGATTTTAAAATTTTCAAAAATAATAACATTTACCCTTTTCCCCATAATGATTAAATGATGGATCAACTGTGAAGATCTCAATACATTTTCATGGTTGATATTTGACCTATATATCATAAATTTAGGGTAATTATGGAGGATATACACAATACAAAATTCCATACATTTTATGGACACTATTAATATATATTGAATCCATTCGGTCAATGAAATTTCACATATATCATCATTGATTTAATGAATAATGTATTTAGAGACTACCTTGATCTGTTTTTGGTTGTCTTTATAGTATATATTCGTATCTACTAAAATGGAATAGAAGGGTGCGAAGATTACTTGATAATATTACCTATGTTCTTTTGGAATAAGAATCTACATGAAAAATTTACAATGTGTGAATTTTTTCGGAAAAAAATATTCATTTTTCAAAAAAATTATCTTCATATAGTGTATATAAATAGAAATATCATATAAAGATGCTATTGCATGTCAGACCACAAAAAAAATAATGAATATAATTCCATGTTTTGATTATTTATCTAGATAATGTTGGCAATTTGTAATGAATTTATCATGACTATCTAATTCAAATACCATGTTAACATAGAAGGGAGACAAGTTCCTCGAGATATAACATTGTGGGGAAAGTATCATTTAAATAATGATAATATTTGTCATCACACTTCATCTATATGAGAGAATACATCTATCTAGATCACCTATCTAGGATAAATATTAATCATGATGTATGGTTTCATGATGTACCATATTCCATTGTATCTGACTTAGATCTATGGATTACTATAATGTTCTATATAAGTCTTCTGTGTTATCTAGATAAAAAAAATTTCTTTCCACACAGCATATAATCCTCAGATAGATGGTCAGTTTTGAATGAATAATTCAAACACTAGAGTATTGGTTGTGATTTAGTTATTTTTATTTTAATAATTATTATGATCAAAACAATCCTCTATATGAGTATTCATACTATAATAGCATTCACATACGAATACAGATGGATCTTCATGAATTCCTCAATTGGAAGTAACATTGAGCTCTAATGTTCTTTGATGAATATAGAAAATAAAAGTGATTGGTGCCTTTGATAGTTAAAAAATGGTAGAGAATTTAATATACATTTAGAAAAACATCAATGCATATTAGAATCATTATAATGGTTATCTAGATAGTCACCAATGTGATATATAATTTTAATTTTGTGATATTTTTTTATAATAATGTATCCATGGAATAAAGTTTTGAGATCGGTGAAGAAAGGAATGATAATAAATATGTATATTAGTTCATTTAAATTTATTTCATGTATTGAAATGATAATCTATTTCCAATCCCTTCAATTGATCCTCAACCAATTAATTTCATAGTTACATGTATCTTTGATAATTAAAGAAATACCTAAACATTTATATGTACTAATATCTAAAGTCATACCATTGGAGATAGATATATTAAAGGGAAACATAATTTGAGTGTTCTAATAAAAAAGACCAATATCATGGATTTTTTGGTGAAACTACTAGTTTGAGGATGATATGTTCGAACTTAATGATATGATTAGTAAAAAATTTCCTCATTTATGTGCATTGTAGTTTTTAATATATAATTAGAAATTAATTTTTAGAGGGGGGATTATAACACCATTATTTTTAATGAATTAATTTCATCCTCATTAATTAAATTTATTTGTTGTATTCTGTTTCATGAAAATAATGTAATTTTTATTTACAAGAAACTCCATGTAATTCATGAATTATACACAATTCCATGTTATGTGTGCACTATATACAATATTAAATTAGCATTCATTAAACAGAGCATTGTGTTTAAAGAAACATGATATATTATAAGTTTAGATATTTAAATGTGAATATTATATTCTATAATTGAAACATAGTAATGTTTAAATAAATAAATACACTATAAATATTGATAATAATTTTCTTATATAAATATTTTTTTGGAAAAAATAAAAAAAATTGGTAATGACTTCATATGTTTTAAAAATGAGATTTTCTTACCAAAATTGTTTTGATTTCAATTTTTGATAAATAATTACAATAAAGTGAATATTTTAGGAAATTATTTTTGGTATAATAAACGTCAATTTGTGTTCTATTATAAAAAAATTCTCAAATGGTGAATTTATGAGTTTTATCTGAAAATAATAATTTTTTTATAAATAGATAAAAATAAAAAATTGTAATTGAAAAATAAATATTTATTTAATTAATTAATAAAGATAAATTATATATTAAGTTTGTCTTAAATTTTAAAAAAATTCAAATATATATCCATGAATCCAATTTATGTCATTAGAATCAATATTTAATGGAATTTAGATATAAAAACATTGTAAACATTTGATCATTTTTAATTTAGAACTCCACTTTTCTACCACATCTGTAGGATTAATTTTAAATTAATTGTATAAAAGTATAAGAAATGATTTTTTAAAAAAATGTAATCAATGTTTTATTTAGTAGAGTTTATAATTTATAGTAATTTCATAATAATTTTGGATAAAATATTTTATAAAATTTTCTAAAAATTAAATATTGTAGATGAGCTAAATAGTTGTTTAACTAGGTCTAAAGTAAATATTTAAGTGTAAGAAACAATATAATTCTTGAAAAACTATTTGTGGAAATATTATGACCGTTACACATCTTTGGTTTGATAATGATCCATTTTAGACCCTTTTCACATATTAAAAACATTGAACCACCCAATTCATCTAACAAAATATCATATATGTCCCATCCCCAATTCTAGAAGGCCACAAAATCTCTTCTATTTTTCATACATTATAAACTATTTACCCTCATTACATTCCAAAATCCCATAATAATTATCACCCCTAATCATAGAAAAATTATTTTTTGCTAAAATCCTTCCATGGAAGCCTTTCAGTGAAAACCTATGTGGGATTCTGGAAAAAGAGTTAACATTAATCAATGAGTATTTCTATTTTACCTATTACTCCACCCCCATAAATTCTTTTTATACTATTTTTATATAATTTAATAAGTATATACAATATAAAAAGATTACTTTTATTTAATATAATTATATGAAACCATATCTACTTCCATAAAATGAGTTACAAAATCATCATTCATATGTATGGTGGATTACCACCCCATGAATAGATGACATTCATTTTTCCATTAAAACCTATCATGAATGGTCAAAATGATTGATATATTATTTAGATATTATATTAATGATGTTATAATTATACATTAATTATTATATCACACATACCATTATAACAAACTTTTTTGTGGAATATAATAGTGTTTCTCATGTCAATAGTGGACTACCTCCTCATGAAGTGATTGCATAGTTCATGATTTGCATGGAATGATATAAAAATGGGATTAAAAAATATATGTGATATATATAAATTATTAATTATTTTAGAATGACAATATATATATTATTTACATATAATTCATCAAATCTTACTAGAAAATTGAATCACCATTCATGTATAAGTACATCCTACCATCTTTGTAAACAATACCTTTAATTCCCCATTACTAATTATATTTGATTACTATAAGAAAATATTTACTACATACATATGATATAATTATATCATGGTTATCATTATAAATCAAATCAAACCATGAAAATATTACTAACAATATAATTAATCAAACCATATATTGGAAACAATGTTCTTATTTCTCGTAACATAACATTATCATGGTGTTCTTACCAACGAGTAGTAAAAGGTTAGATGAAGATCATATATTCTATCATATAAATTATTATTTTTATGTAGAATTTTTATTATATATTTATATTTTTAATGAATTTTTATTTAATTAGTTTGATTAACATCATGATATAATGTAAGGGATTTTATCTCAATTTTGTTTCTTGAGATGTATGTAATATTATACACAAATATTACTTCATGATGTGTATATATTACCCCTTTGAAATTTAATATCATGCTATTAATCATCCCCATTATTTTTTAGGTTTCACTCTTTGTTATTACTTCACATGGATTAGGAATCATGGTTACTAATGTGGTAATGGTTCGATGTTACAATCTAACCATATATCAGGATTGTTTATGATTAAGTCTCTAATGATTTAATATTTCTATCTAGCTCTCCTTAATTCTCTTGAATATTTTTATCATGTAGTTACTATTGAATGCATCATGTAATCGTAACATTTATACACTCTTTTCAACTTAAAATTATTAATAAAATTTATTTAATAAAATTAGACATTATTTATCTTATTATACAGAAATCATTTTTCTTCTAAAACCATGTTTTTAAACATGTTTTTGAAAATGTATCATTAATCTCTTTTGTTTTTTAAAAACAACTTTCTACTAGTTATAAATTTTTTTAAAAAAATTAATGTAATATTCATTTCATTTACAAATAATTCTCATTTTGATGTCATAAAAATTGTGAAAGGAATCTATGTTTTAACATGTATGAATATAATATAGTCTTTTGATGACATGAAACCTCATTACATCGATGATTCTTTTATATTAGATTTTTTTCAATGAAATAGGGTTATAAATGTTTTATTTTAGAAAAATTCACTATGGAAATAATATTTCTTCCATGACAAGTTTTAAATGATATTTAAAAATTATTTTTCACCAAATATGACATATGTTGGTGTTACCAAGACCATTACTGGTGATACTATCTAAGGATGAAATTTATTTTATTTCATTTAATGGTAACGGTTTTGTGGAATTTTCATTTATGAAACATGTTTCTCATCCACCATTTATACCATAAGTAAAATCATATCAAACTAGTTTTTTACAGGTTATTGTGTGATGAAATGATTACCAATCATATTTATTTTTTAATGGTTATGATATAATGAAATATTTATGATTACCATTTCATTTATTGGATTATGATATGATTAATATTTATTATCTTATGTGACACATAAATATTGGATTCATTATGTGGTTAGTGGGACATATATCTCACTGAAATATATAGGGTAATGATTTAAATTTCCTGGGATATCTAGGACTATAAAAAAGAGTGGACCTGATTGACTGAGATAGATATATAATATAGAGTTAACCCAATTGACTAAGACATTGCTGGAATGGGTAATGAAGAAAATTAAGTAAGGTAATTTTTCTATAATAATTATATGGGTAGTGAGACATGAATAATAATTAAATAATTTTCTATTCTTATGTGTATTCCATAAATTTCATATATTATTAAAATTTTATTCTCTCAATAGTCATATTCCTTGAATTCATTATGGTTAATGTCTTTTGAACTGTAAATATTTAGGTCATGAAACAATATTATTATCATTTATGTATAGGATATGATTTTCAAATATTATTCTCATGTTCAAATACCATTGCATTTGGATTATTCTTATGTATATCTCTGTTTTACTCTTACGAAGTATCTGAGATCACCCTTTATTTGGTTTTTTTATCCATGTTATGAAGCAAGGTATTTTCTATGATATGTATAATAAGGGTTCCAATTTTAAAATATAGTGTTGTATGTATTTACTCACTTATGGACCCATTTTTATTTGTACATACTTCAAGAGTCACTGAACTATTTGGATACTCATGTGTGTGTTTCTGTAAAGTTATGAATTTTCATTAAATATTATACAATATCTATGCAATATAACTCTGGTTCACCATATGGAAATTCTATTTCAAGTCTAGTTCCCCTTGTTACACTAATGAAATGAATTCATTGACATTCTAGTTTCTAAACGAATATCTAATTCTCTCAAAACCATTAAATAATTGCATTAAAAAATTTAATGATTTTATGCTCATTTGAGGGATTAAGTGACATATCCATAAAAACAAGATTAATGATTGAATTTCAAATATAATGTTAATTATGGTAAATAATTAGATAATTAGGAAATGAATTATTAAATGGCTAGTACGTAAACCATACACTTGAAAACATGGTGTGGAATATAGTCATGTCTAAAGGATCAACAATTTGTGATAAATAATAATAACATTTATTCCAACATAGATGAATGTGATCTAATTTCTGGAATAAAAATAACTATCTTAATGAATTATCTCATAAACTATATTAATAAATTTAAAAAAAATTAAAAAAAATTTATTATTATTCTATACATAAATATTTTTATGTTATAAACATTTATTAATATTTCGTTTTTTAATCTACAAATTTTAATCTAGTTTCATAAGATTGGTATTATTTTTCATTCTTATATGAAATTTAATCATTACCAAATCATAAATGTCAAAATAACTATATATATATATATATATATTAATTATATAATATAATTCTATTGAATTTTTTTACTATCCTTAGAGATTAAATTTGAAATTCATATGTATTAATTATTTTTGAAAGACGAACATTTGAATATTAACTAATTAGTATAATATTAACCTAACCCGAAAAATAATTATTTTATAATATAAATATTGAATTTATAGTGAATAAATTTTCTTATCCATCCATTATATGTTTATATATCATTGATTATTTTTGTGGTTATACCAGCACATAAAAAAATCATACCATAATTAATGGATATCTATGATGTTATTTACTAACAATATCATTATACCAAAAGTATAATGATAATATTTAGTGTCAATGTTTTATATCATAATTATAAAAAATATTAGGATGAAGATAACCTATATGAATTTACTATATTTTAATAATGAATTGTTTTTCATTTATATAACTCTCTTTTAGACCTCAAAATTTACCAAGGTTGTTTATTTATCCTATTGTAATTAAGTTATCTAATTTTTCATTAAATAGAAATTAAAATGTAATAAATATATTATTTATAAATTAATCATACTATAATGATTATAGATCAATGAGAGTGACTAAAAGGGAAACAAAAATTAATCTCTCAATGGATATTGTTGACTGCATGTACACATGGATAATGATTTTATTCTCCATATAATGGAAGAAAAATCTAGTATGATGGATAATCTAAAAATATAAAATATTCTTGAAATATCATTTTTATTTAATAAGATTTTCATCATTACCATTTCTGTAAGGTGGTTATTAAAAATAAGACACACCATTATAGGAGGTGGTATTTCTCAAATATGCATGATGATTTTTTAAATGTCAATTAAGTAGCGATACAGAAAAAAAATATTAAATTATTATTTGAGAATAAAAATTATACATTATGTTCCATATTTATAAACATAATTTATAAGTGTTTTTGAAGAACTAAAGATGTTGATTTATGGAGGTGGTTGTCAGCACATACATAGTGTCGATATTATTCTGTTTTCCATAATGGATGGAAATGAATTAATAATTGTAATTAAATTAATCTTATAAAATATTGTTATAATAGTTATACTCATTTAATTATATTCATGTGATATAAATGGGTTTTAAACAAAATATTAAGTGGAAATGGTTATGTATGAAATGTTTTTGTTGAGATCATGGGTTTTATATTCTAAATATCATTTGAAATGGAGGCCTTGAGTTATTTAATGGTTACTACTAGATTATAGATGAGGTATAGGGTTATTTTAATAAATATCGATATATTATTTAATAATCTAAATGACTTCTATTACATTGTGTGGTTAAAGGATCCACATTTATAAGTTGAGAGGAAGGAAAGTTTGGAATCAGAATTTACATTTTCATATCTGAAAAGTCACATCTTAAGCATAAAATGAACAAAATGAAACAAAAGTGAATAAATATGTGCTATTTTTGGATCGACACCAAACACATCAATTTTTATAAAAAAAAATTAACATTTTTAGGATCAATTATTCTTTGTAAATTTATTTTTATCATTTATACTTTTATTGGTTTTAATTAATTCATAACAATTTTAATTAATTTTAATAGCCAAAATTAAAATTTAAATCATATATATATTGTTTCTTTTATGATTTGAAATATGATATTCATTTTATAAAATGAAATTTATTTTATTATGATACATTAAATTTTTAAAAACATCATATAAAGTTTATGTATTGTTGTTATGAAGGGTTTATTTTCATGAATGGAAATTATGTATATTCCAAAGTTGCCAACAATATCTATTTTTATAGAATAAAATGGATAATTATTTAATACATATATCACACAAAAAAACCATGAATTTTTTTTTAAATAAAAAAATAAATTGAAAAAAATATTAAAAGTAGTTTGGTTTAGTAATAAAAATTTATCTTTGATTTGTATGGTCAAATAAAAATTTTATAAACTAATCAATTATGTATAAAATGTATACATATATTCCTCAAATAAATATTTGAACAATTCATAGGTATTATAAAATTATATATTATCTGTATACACTAATAAATTAATAAAATTCACTATTTTAGAAAAAATATATATTTCATATTATTCATCATTGAATATCTTATCTCATAAAATTATCAAAACAATGGATTGAAACTAATATTTAAATAACTAATCTAACAAATGATACAATTGTAATGTATTTAATTAAAACTTATCTTATAAATCATTTCACGAATAAGGGATATATATAGATTCTTTATTTAGTAACAGTTTTGGGATCTTTTGTTTCTCTATTAATTTAGAGTCTCGGCTACTACAAAATAAATCATACATGATAGATTGAGAGTTTATTGGAAAACCCATTTCAATGTCAATAATATGGACTAATTAAAATATTTTCCATTAGTTACCAATATCAAAGGTGTTTCTAGATAATTATAAATAAAATTATATGTTAAATATGAGAAAATAATATATTTAGGTTTACCCTTATCATTGTATTCAAAAAAGAAGATACTCTTAAGGCACAAATATTTAGTATAAACCAACCTCATTGGATTATTTAAGTCTTAATTTTTGAGCATGTGTTTTTTTCAATAATACATAATGTTTTTATTTAAAGAGGGATATTGTTGAGAATAATACTCAATCTATTTAGGATGATTTTGATGCTCATAAATACTCTTAATTTTTTTTAATGATTTTATTTTTTATACATATTACAAAAATTTACTTTTATTTTTTATTTCTAGAATAAATATTTTTGTTCTTGAACATCAATATTTAATTGTTAAATTATTCACATAAGCGTGTTATGGAAGCACTGTTCATGATCTATATATTCGGGAATTGCTTATGCATATTCTGGAATCACTATTCATACCCTACGTATAGAAACGTAGCGTACAGAATGGAACCAGCTATTTACTTTAGAAGTTATTAGAAATGTATGGTTAATCAATCTTACATTAACAGAAAAGTATAAAAAGGAACCCTACGTTAGAAAAAAACCCTATGTTTGGGATATTAGAATTGTATGGAAGGAGAACCATACGTAAGTGTTAAACATTGTGTTTGTTTCTCAAAAGTATAGTTCATCAACCTTACTTTTGAAAAATACCTTATGTTTCATAGAAAAGTATGGATCATATACCTTTCGTTTGGAATCTTATAAATGTATGGATCATTGATCATACGATTAAAAGTTGAAGAGAAAAGTATGGATGACTAATCCTATGTTTGTGATCAACCATACGTTGTCAACCTTACGTTTGAAGGCTAATTCATCAACCTTACATTTATGATCTATGTTACACTCAAGGGATGAATATTGTACAACTCAACCTTACGTTTGGCGTCGGAGAGTTTATAGTTGATATTAGTATTCAATGATCTGAAAGCAAATTATCTGGCTGATATTAAGCTGTATTAAAAATCTGATTTAAAAGCGTCTCTTTGACGTGTTCAAAGTCGTTTATGGATCGAATTAAAAGGATATTTTCATTTCAATTACCATAAGTGTTATGACTTCTCTATGAACTCAAATGTTTGAATTATGTTAGTTAAAAGGCGAAGATTGTTGACTTGATATTTTCATAGGAAGTATTTGTTATATTTTTTGTTTAAGGTGTGCGTAAGTAAAAAAAATGTAAACAGTGATCAAGAACACAAGAGCATATACATCTATAATAGTAGTACATCTACTTTATGATATTTTAGAAGAGAAGAAAAAACAGAGCCAACCACGATCTAAATTTCTATTGATTACGAAGAGTGATAAAATATCTGCTTGATAAAGAAAGAGATACATGAAAAAAGATTCACTTATTGGACATTTAAGATCAATTGTGAATCTGCTGTTGTCGAAGATGAAATTTATATTTCTATATCTACTATAACAGGATTGACTCAGAACAACTCATTCATGAAGATCATTCTTTCTGAATATGACAATCCATTTACTATCAATTTCATTCTGTTGCAATTGTTATGAACAATCGAGAGAGTATTTTCAAAGAACAAATACTTTTTATCTTGAGTGACCTGCTTCTCATTGTAAGCTTTGTAGGTTATGTGATTGAATCAAAATGATGTGTTTATCATAAGATTGTAATGATGTCAACTTCCTTCAATTAGTTGTTGAAAGGTATGATGAGATGAGGACCGGATAGTGAAAATAACCAATCACATAGAGCAGAGCACTGGTATAGAGGACTATGGGCCTTTAGTTCCCCAAACCACTATATATCATGTGTTCTTACATTTCATATTTCTGCTACATTAATCTATATAATTAAATATAAAGTATTGAACATCATCTCGCAAATATTTTTGAAAATAGACAATGCACCCCCCTCTTGTGTATATTTGATATAATCTCGATCCAAAAATTGGTATCAGAGGATGGGTTTTTGATAAAGCTCTAACAAGCTAAAAGTGATTAAGGATTATACGAAGAGCAAGATGACTGAATCAAGAGAGTAGGATGTCTAAGGAAAAATTACCGTAATTCAATAGATAAAAATATGTATGTTGGATGTCCCGAATGATTATCTATCTAAAAGACCTTGGATACATATTATATTCAAAGAAACATATCTATATGAAATACCTGAAAAACATGATACATGGAGTGCAGCTATGGAAGCTAAATATGATTTGAACATGAAGGCAATGAATGTATTTATAAGTGGTCTAGGACATGATGAATTTAACAGATTATCCCAATGCCATAATGCATATGAGATATGGAAAACTATTGTTGTTGCTTATGAAGGAACCGAAAATATCAATCAAATGAGATATGATACTGCTAATCTTAAATTTGATACATTCGATATGTTTGATGATGAACGCATTACTCAAATGAATGGAAGGTTGACATAAAACTTCAATAATATAACTGCTTTGGGAGACCCAATCAAACAAGCTGATCAAGCATTAAAATTTCTAAGAGTACTACCTACTAAATGGAATGGAATCTCTGCTGCAATCAGACAATCAACACCTGTCAAAGAACTAACCATGAGGGAACTGATTTGAAAACTAATGATGTATGAAGTTGTGATGAAATATGAAGAAAATATGTATAAATTTTTTATCAAGATAGATGAAACAACCTTGAAAGTGTCATCACAATGAAAAAAGATAAATAAAAGTGTAAAAGTGAAATCAAAATGTTTTGATTTATCAAATTCTGATGTGGAACTAGCTCAGCTCGCCAGAAAATTCACTAGATTCTATATAAAGAAGAAGGTATTTAGAAAATCCTTCAAAAGGATTATAAAGAATTCATATGTAATTAGTGAAATAAAATGGGGCACATTAGACCTGACTGTCCACAATTAAAGGAACACAATAAGAAGAAATTCTTCAAAAGGAATGATTATGAACATAAGGAAAATAAAGCAATGAAAGCTATATGGAGTGTCTAGGAAGACTCTAGTAGCACTTTTGAATCAGACATAGAGAAGAAAGAAGTAAATCTGAAATCCAACATGTGTTTTATGGCAGAAATATATGAGGAAGCAGTTCACAGATATAGAAAGGACATATGGTATATGGACAGTGGCTGGTCAATGAATATCAGTGGAAACTCATCGAATTTCTCTACACTAACTATAAAATATGGTGGACTTGGCACTTTTTGAGACAATTCCAAATGGAAAATAATTGGTATTGGAACAGTTAGAGATACATAAGCTATCTCAATCAATGAAGTACTTTATTTACAAGGATTAAAACACAATTTGATAAGTATCTCTCAACTCTGTGATGATGGTTATACTGTTTATTTTTTTAATAATTGTTGTACTATTTTTAAAAATAAACCGCTTAATTTTAGATCACCAAGAACTGATAATGTATACACCCTGGATTTAAATTCCTTGTGTAAACAATATTTAAGTTTATTAACTTCTAAAGTGAATGAATCTTGGATCTGGAATAGGATACATGGACATTGTAATGTTTATGCTTTATAAAAATTATCTAAGAAGCAATTAATTTCTGATTTCCCTACTCTCAAATTTGAATGTGATAGATTATGTGATACATGTCAACTTGGAAAGCAACAGAAATCATCCATCAAATCTTTTAATAATGTTTCTACAACTGAACATCTATAACATATCCATATGGATTTCTTTGTCCCTTCAAGGGTATCAATCTTGGCTGTTATTTATATGTATATGTTTTAGTTGATGAAAATTCTAAATTTACATGGATTTTATTTTTGGAATTTTAAAATGAAGCTTTTACATTCATTAAATTATTTTTTAAATCAATTTAAAATGAAAAATGTTTTAATATAATTTCATTGAGAAGTGATCATGGTGGAGAAATTGAGAATCATGAATTTATTTCGTCTTTCTCAAAAATGGGCATTAAATATACTTTATCTACTACAAAAACACCTCAAAAAATGGAATTGTTAAAAGAAGAAATATGACTATTCAAAAAATGGCTAGGGCTATGCTAAATGAATACTGTCTTCCTACCAATTTTTGGGCAGAAGCTATAAGAACAAACTGATATATAATGAATAGTGTTTTAATTATACCAATATTGAAAAATACACCCTATGAACATTGGAAATACAGAAAACCTAAAGTAAATTACTTTACCTTTTTTGGATGCAAGGTTTACACCTTGAAAACCAAGGACAGTCTTGGTATGTTTGATCCAAAATCTGATGAAGGAATTTTCTTAGGATATTATGCTACCTCGAAAGCATATAGAGTCTATAATAAGATCTCAAGGATTGTTGAAGCATATGTTCATGTGAAATTTGTTGAATCTGTTCCCTTTGAGAAAAGAAAAGATCAAATAGATGAATCTGTCTCTAATGAATACATGAGACTTGAGAACTTGAAAAATGATTTTGAAAATGATATAAATGAAATTTAGTCTAGTTCAGAATAACATGATACTAAATAACCTATAAATGTATTACCTTGATAGACTAGAACCCTAAAGAATCACCCTTTAGAAACTATAATGTGTTACATAGAAATACGAATAAAAACTAGACGAAATATAAGAAATATGGTTGAATTATATGCCTTTTTATCCCAACTAGAACCTAATACTATTGGAGAAGCTTTAGATGATGAATGCTGGATTATAGAAATGAAAGAAGAATTAAACCAGTTCAAGAGAAATGATGTCTATGAATTATTTGAAAGACCACAGAATTATCCAGTGATAGAAACAAAATATGTCTTTATGAGTAAACATGATGAACAAGGAATAATAACAAGAAATAAAGCAAGACTTATAGAAAAAGGATATAATCAAGATGAAGGTTATAATATGATGAGACCTTTGCACATGAAGCAATGTCAGAAGCTATTAGAATCCTTTAATTCTATGCATCACATATGATTTTTAAATTATTTCATATGGATGTTAAGTCTTCCTTTTTAAATGGTTATTTAATGCATGATGTTTATGTTGAGAAACCTCCTGGTTTTGAAAATTCAAAAAACAAGATTATGTTTTTAAACATACTAAAGCTCTTTATTGCCTTAAATAAGAACTTAGAGCATCATAGGAAACATTAAGCACTTTTCTTTTAAAAAATGAATTTACTGTTGGAATAGCATATCCAACACTATTTAAGAAACCTTTATATTCTAATATCTTATTTGTTAAAAATTATTTTTATGATGTAATTTTTGGATAAGCTAATAAATCCATTTATCATGAGTTTTCAAATCTAATTCAAAAAAAATTTGAAACTGGCATGATGGGAGAATTAAATTTCTTTTTAAGACATCAAATCTTTCAAAAATATTTTGGAAATGTTTTGAATCAAAGAAAATTCATTATGGATTTACTTAAAAAATTAGTACTTGAAAATAGAAATACATATACCACTCCTATGAGTACTAATATAAAACTTGATTTGGATGAAACTGGACATTCAGTTGACAAAAAGTTATATAGAGGTATGATTGGTAGTTTATTATATCTAACTTCTAGAAGGCCAGATATAATGTATTCAGTATGTATTTGTGCTATATTTCATTGAAATCCAACAGAATCACATTTAACTACTGTTAAATAAATATATTTTTAAAAGGAACTATTTTTAAATCTATACTTTATCCCAAAACAACTAATTTTAATTTAATTTCATATTCAGATGTAGACATTGGGAGTATTAGATTACATAGGGAAAGAACTTTGGGTACTTATCCCTTTTTAAGGAAATCTTTAGTATCATGGTCAAGTAAGAAACATCATTCAGTTTCCCTTTTAATAGTTGAGATAGAATATGTATCTGCTGGAAGTTTCTTGGCACATGTGTTTTGGATGAAAAACAATCTTATGGATTTTGGACTAAATTTTGATAATACACCTATTTTTTGTGATAATAATAGTGCTATAAATATATCAAAAAATCCTATTAGTCATTCTTGGACTAAGTATATTATTATCAGACATCATTTTCTAAGAGATCATGTTCTAAAAAAGGATATATCTTTGGAATATGTAATTTCTTAAATTAAATCAGTAGATATTTTTACTCTACAACTTCCCACTGCAAGGTTTGATTTTAATAACGGGGAGCAAGGATTATTTAATTTTAAATAAAAATTTAATTTTATTCATTTTAGTACTTTTTTTATTTAAAATTGTTATTTATAATTATATACACCACAGACAAAATTTATTTTCTTTTAAAAATCTATGTAATGATTATTGAAAACTTGGGAATCAAGGCTGTGATAACCATTCAAATTCTGAACTATTTCATTTCCATCAAAACCCTTTAGATCCCGTGAAACCGCACAAATGCTTGTCAACCCTAATTTTCAAATATCAGAAACACTAACCTTATAGACTTCAGATATTTTCACATATTTGGAAATGACTAAAAATATGATGAGGGTGAGACCACCAATGCAAAGAAACAGTGCTCAGAAGGAAGGAAAATCCTACAAGGAAAGGTGATTGATTTAGAATGGCTATTTCCGAAGAACATGTAGTTAAAACAATCCATATCATTTCAGAATCTCAACCAGACCTTCAATAGTGAGAATTCAGAATTCTTGTATGATTTAGAGATTTTATATTTCATTGAATCTGTTCAATTTGGTTTGGGAGATGATTATGACACCATGATGGAAAAGATAAAGGATAGAGATTTTTTAATCTATTAAATAGAAATTAGTCAAATACTGAACTGCCCTCATGAGGAAGTGTTTCATTTTGATTTGAAATGTATAAGAGATTTTGTGAATAAATCTAAAGACATTATGCCCTTTATATTTGGCTCTACTAATATAAGAAAAATGTTCATTAAGGATTTTGATCCAAATCCGAAGATCCTTGTGAAATTTGTACAAACTTGGATAGAACCCAGAATGTCAGATATGAAAAATATATTGTATCCCAACATGTACATAATGTATCTTCTTCTCAGTGATGTGAAATAAAATTTTCCTAGGTACCTGAGTTATTTCCGTCAAAGTGAAGTTAGAATTAGTTTCTACACTTTCGGTAGATTCAACAAAAAACTCTTGTTCAAGAATGACATGGTGAGACTAGTTGATGATAGAATTAGTTGTCACCATAGAAATGTTTTTAATAATATATCTTTAAGAAAAATTTCTTTTTTCTGGAGTACAGGAAAATTAATAATCTTCCCAATAGTTTCTGATAAATAAGTAGAAGAAGAGAGTTCTTGGGCTCAGCCAGAAAAGTCAAAGGAAAATCAAGATACACCCAGATTTAGCTCTATTTCAAGAAGAATAAGTTATGTAGTTGAGACTATTCCAGAGGAAGCAAGTGAAGAAGGACTTCAAGTAAAAATATGAATTGATCATACTGCCCATGAAGAGAAAGATTCAAATGTTTTAACCTCACAAGATTTATTGAGTTACAGATTTATAACAGAAGCTACTACAGAAAAATCAATGGATGTTGTTGTTGAGTGGATAGAACCAGTGGAAGAACATCAGATTCAATCTAAAATTAAAGTAGAAGATGAAGGAGAGGCTTATGAATAGGAAGTGGCTGTTAGAGAAGTTTAACCTGAAAGAATTTAATTTGAAAGAACAGAATTAGAATCTAAAGTTGTAATTGAAAAAGAAGTAGTTCCTGGAGTAGGTGTGGCCAATCCTCAATTAGTATAAGTTGAAATTATTCAAGAGAATCAAATAGATGAAGTGATTTAGGATATATAGGATATAAACCCTTCAGATGTACAAACATACGTTCTTCAAGAAGATTTTTTTGTGGAAGAGTCTGGAAAAGACTATAAGGAAAAATATGTGGACAAACTAGTTAGAGATGATAAAAAGAAAAAAGACGCTAAATCCTTACCCCTATTGTTAGTACATCACTTTCAGGATGAAAAGGAGAATCAAGCACAAAGTACATTTGAATCCGAAAATGAGGTAGTTGAATAAATATATAGGGAGATGTAGAGAGTAAATCAAGAAAATGCTTCTCTGAGGAGAGCATTGAAAACAGAACAATTAAAATTCATAGGTCTAAAGAATAGTACAGTTTTAGAGCATGAAATTTAATTTTTTTTAAATGTATATACTGAATGAGGATGAAAAATTAATGTCTGAAATGTTTATAAAGTCATATTTGTTAGATCTCAAATCATTTATGGATTCAAAGTTGGCATCTGTCGGGATCGATTAGGCCAGTGGTTCAGATACTTTAACTGATTTGATCAGAAGATTTAAGGAAATATCCACTATCATAGTTGATATGAATGACATGTTGAATGATTTGAAATGCAATAGTGCTCCTCTTGAAGTACAGCTAGACAATAAAATGTTTTTTGTTGAATAGTTAATCTCAAAAGAACCAGTAATAAGATATATCTTGGATAATTTAACCAAGAATTTGTCAATGTTTTTGGAGAAGGAATAAAGACTACATGAATTCTTCAGAGTCGATTTAATTTAATACATTCATATGACTCACAATAATAGGTATCTTATTGTTATTCTTGGTAATGGAATGATAAGGAGACTAAGGGAACAACTATAATAAATCAAGGAAGTAGTTCAAACAATATAGACCCTATCTAAACCCAGACCAACCCTTGATTCCTGTATTTATCAATTTTGAACTTTTAAATATTTTCTATGAAAGTCTATTTCATTATATATTTCTGTAATAGTTTGTTTGACTGTCTTTGAGTAGATATGCTAGTAATCTAGATTCACTAATTTATAAACAGTTACATATTTCATTTACATAAGTTAAGTGCTACATTAATATGTGTTATATTCCATATTTTTTCATTCTTTTTGTTATAAAAAAAGGGGGATAAATTTAGATAAACACAACACTTTATTTTTACGCATTTACATTTTTTTTCATGTTATATTAGGGAGAAATTTTAAGAAATGTTTTCACTAAAAACAAAACTTTTTTTACTAATGGAGAAATAAAATTTTTACTTTAAAATATTTTAAGGGGGAGAATTTTGGATATATATTTTATTTACAGAATGTTTTCTTTTTATTTTTCATTAATTTTTTTATAATTTTATTTCACTTCTAAAAAAGGGGGAGAAATTTATTTTTATGATTATAGATAACACAATGTTTATTTATTTTGGAAATAATCTTGTCAAGATTAAATATTCCTTTATCTAAACAAAATTATAAATTATGTGTTATTAATTTTGAAAATTAATTTCATTTATTATTTGATGGGTTTTGGGATCACCAAAACGGGGGAGATTGTTGAGCTAGTTTTGTTTTAAACAATACAGAATGTTTTTATTTAAAGAACGAGATTGTTGAGAACAATAATCTATCTCTAATTGATGATTTTGATACTCACAAATACCCTTAATTTTTTTCTAATGATTTTTTTATGTATATTTCATGAATTTATTATTTATTTTTTTTATTTCTGGAATAAATATATATGTTCTTGAACAAAAATATTTAATTATTAAATTATTCAAATTTGCGTGTTCTTGATACACCTTCCATGCTCTATATATTCTATAATTGCTTAATCATGTTCTAGAATAACTATTCATACCCTACGCAGGGAAACGTAGTGTAAAAAAAGGAACCCGCAATTTAATTTACAGTTATCAGAAAAGTATGGTAAATCAACCATACGTTATCGAAAAAGTATTAAAAGGAACCCAACGTTAGGAAAGAACCCTAAATTTGGGATATTAGAAAAGTATAGAAGGAGAACTGTACATAAGTGTTAAACATTGTGACTGTTTCTCAAAAGTATGGTTCATCAACCTTACTTTTGTAAACAACCTTACATTTCATAAAAAATTATGGATCATGTACCTTTTGTTTGGATGCTTATAAATGTAAGGATCATTTATCATACATTTGAATGTTGAAGAGAGAAGTATGGATGGTCAATCCTGCATTTGTGATCAACCATATGTTGTCAACCATAAGTTTGAATACTACATTATCAAATGTAAATTTATGATCTAAGTTATGTTCAGGGTATGAATACTGTATAACTCAACCTTACATTTGGAGTCAGAGAGTTTAATTTTGATATTATTATTCAACGATTTACAAGAGAATTATCAGGATGATTTTAAGACGGATTAAAAAATTATTTTAATACGCATTTTTGACGAGTTCTGATCCATTTAAGGATCGAATTAAAATGATATTTTCATGGAGAATTACACTGAGCATTTCGACTAATCTTTAAACTCAAATGTTTGAATTATGCGAGTTAAAAGGTGAACATTGTGGATCTGATTTCTACAGAGGAAGTATTCCTTATATTTTTCTTTTAATGTTTGTGTAAGTAAAAAAATGCATATAGTTATCAAGAACACAAGAGAAGAAACATTTATAAAAATATGAGATCTGTTGTATGACATTTTGGAAGAGAATAAAATCAATCATAGTTAAAAATGATCTACATTTCTGTTCATTATGAAGTGTGATAAAAGCATTGTTTGTTAAAGCAGAAGATACTTGACAGAAGATTCACTTATTTGACATTGAAGATCAATTCTGAATCTGTTGTTGCTGGTGTTTCAGTTTATATTTCTATATCAACTGCAAAGGGATCGACTCATAATTACTCTTTATTTAATATCATTCTTTTTAAAGATAACGACCCATTTACTGTCAATTTATTTCTATTGAAATTGTGATGAACAATCGAGAGAGTATTTTCAATGAACAAATAGTTTTTATCTTCAGTGACGAGTTTCTTGTATTAAGCTGTGTAGGTTCTATGATTGTACCAGAAGGTTGTGTTTTTCCATAGATTGTAAAGGTGTCAACTGCCTACACTCAGTTGTTGAAAGGTATCTTTATAAAAGGACCAAATATTGAATATCTTCATGATCAAGGAGTATAGCATTGGTGGAGTGGACTAGTGGCCTTCTATTCTCCGAACCACTATATAACATGTGTTCCTGAATTTCATATTTTTGCTACCTTAATATATCTGATTAATGATAAAGTACAGATCCCAATCTCTTGAATATTTTTGAAGAGACACAATTCATCCCCCCACTTGTGTATATTTGATATAATCTCGATACAAAATTTATAAGTTTGTATTATAATGGAATGTAATTATTATTAATTTTAATGTGTTTTATAATCTATATATATTTTCTATGTTATCACCCCAAAATATATAAATGAATCTAGTTATTTATTCAATACCCAATAAATTCTATTAATAAATAACAATATTTTTTATTGATCTCATTCTAAAAAAAGATATGAATACTTGTTAAAAACTCTATAACTAATAATGGATAATAAAATAAAATAAAAAAGAAAGCTAAAATTTATATTTATTATAGATCATAATCTTCATCTAACCTAATATATATTTATATATATATAATCAATACATTATAAAAGTAAAAAAAATTGAATGCCTATGAATCAGAATATTAAAAGATTTTAATAAGATATTTAATTGTTATGGTATTAGTCTGGATTAATTTATATGAAATATTTAAAAAATGTCATTAAATTACAAATATTTTTTATTACTATTAATAATACAATAGTTATAAAGTTACATTTAACATACTATATATTAAATGTCACAATAGGATTTTATTGTTGAAAAATGAAGAATTCATGGACACAGCCAATAATAACATCACATATGGGGTTCATTTATTAGATATTTAGATGGGGTGGTAATACTAGTGTTCCTACTTGAAAAAGCCTAATTGGAAACTCAACAAATAAATTTTAGTAATAATAATATTTTAAAGAATTTCAATTTATCGAAAATCACTACAAAATATTTTTTTCCAAAAAATATCTTCAATATATTATAATTTTATGCCTTATCTTTAATTATTATATTTGTGGGGTAAGGATTTTTCTATCTAATGATTAATTAGTATAAATGTTAAATTTATTTATTAAATTATATGCTGATTACTCTGGTGATGCATTTTTATTATGTTTATCTACAATATTATAAATTCAGAATGAAAACTAAAAATTATATGATCAATTACATAAAATGGATTTGTCATTTGGTATCCCAACATTTTAACTATATTATGGGATAAATTTTCCATTTTTTCATAAAAATTGTAAAATGGCGTATAAAATGTATAATATGGAAAATATATAACCATATATATCTAAAAATTATTAAAATAAGAGAATATAGTTCTTTTTTATTAATTATCTAAATATACATTAATTTATGTCTTTATTATGGGATATTTGTTTTTTTTGGGGCTATTGGATCAGATAACATTATGTGGAAATAAAATATTCAATGAATTATTAAATGTAATGTCACACACAAAACCTATAAATACACAACCATATTATAATTTTTCTCATACCAAATTTTTTTATATCTTCATATATCTCATAATAAATCTATCTCACACATCTTTCCTCATTTTTGACGTTTTTTCTTCTTTTTTTTTGTACTAGGATAAAATCTCAAAAGAGGTAAGGGTTTATTCTCTCTTACTTTTTTAATTCATAATTACAATTACATCATTATATTACATAAATTAAAATGATTTAATTTTAAAAAATTTCAATATTGATATTCAAGTACAATTCTTAATGAATAATATCCATGTGACATATAATTTCACTCACATTATCCTCCATTTGTAATACTATATTATTATTAATCATTCCTTCTAAACCTAAAATCCATTATCCAAATCCAAATATGTCGAATTTATTTTTGGTATTAAGGATTTAATACTTATAATAGGTGGGGTTATTATAATTAAGGAATACATTGATGAATCTAATATAGAATACATCTGGTCCCATGTGAATAAAACTCAATTTTCTTATAGGTTTACATTTACAATCAATTAATCCCAAAATGGTAGTAATTTATTATGAAATTTTTTTATCCACATTTCATTTCAAATATGTGTTATCAAATACCCTTAATGTTTTTTGGGATTTACCAAAAAAAAATTGTTTTCCTACTATTATAAATTGACGAATTCAATTTAGTAAACTCAATGATCATAATAATAAACATTATATCCAAATAATTGAAATTCCATATTCTACCCATGATAAGTGCACTTATTTAGACCTTATGAACACATAATTATTGTTATTAATGTATGGTAATAAACCATGATATCATTAATAATTCATTGATTTGGTATTTTTTCCTTCCATTAATCTATTTTTATTAAAAGAAAAATCTTATTTGATAATCACTATTGTGAAATTAGCCTACATATTTCACTGTTATTCATTCTGGAACACCATTAACTTTATTATATATTAACTTTTAGAATATGAAAGAATTTATTAGTATTATTTGAAATATGTGGGGTATCAAAATATGTATCCCTCAATGCATAGGTCTGTCTCCTGAGAAAACGATTTTAGGGTAACTGGAGCATCACTACCCATTATATAGAATGTATTGGCATACAACCTCAAATTTATGTATAAAATGTAGATAATTATATATTACTCAAATTTTAATCATTATGATATCATTTAATATCGTCAATATGGATATTGTTTCACATTTCAACCATGTATTAAGTTATTTTTATATATCCATTTTGAAGGTATGATTTGTTTTTATATTTCAACATTTTTACATATCCAGTTGTTATTTTTTTACATTCTTCAGTGTATGCTATCCAATTGAGGTTTCCATGATCATCCATTACATGTGTATCTCATTTTCACATTTAATAAAGTGGAATATAATGTATGATCAACTCTATCTATGACCTTATAGATGATTATTTGTTCCAAAATTATTTAATATGATACGTTGTAATAAATTTTTTATGTATCCTTTCTCATATGTACTATATAACCATGATAATTTCAATGTAAAAACATGTAATAGAATTTAAATATAATAAAAAACACAATGATTCTAGGTTATAAGGTGATGATGTGTTGTTGTGTGAATTAGATATTGATTTATGAGAATTATTAGGAACATGATTTTTGTTTAAATAGTCAGATAAGATAAATTTCACCGTTAAAAAATTATTGATATTTTTTAATAATCACTATAATAGATATCCCACAAACATTTTAAAAAACACTGTACATAATAAATGGATTATAATTTAGTATAATATAACATCAAAAATGATGTTATGTCATTTATTAGATATATTTCATATTAAATGGAATTGAAACTAAGCCATTAATTAATGAAATTACATGGAATGTATGAATAATCAGGATATTGAAATAAAAGTTACTATTTAAATATTATTACCCCTGAACGGTAATTAAATCGGGTTTTAAAACATAAACTTTCTTGGATAGAGATTCCAATTTATCCTTGATAAGGATTTACAACTTTAGATTATTTTAAATGTAAACAAGCACTATCATTAATTGTGTACAAGAGTTCCATAATGGTGAGAAATGGATAATGTAACTATATAAGAACATTATTGAATTAGGGTTTTTTTATTATGTGAAAAATTATTCAATAGGGTTCCATTTATGTTGATATATTTATTAAGGGTTGTCCATGATTAAAAACACTAAATAGATTGGTGAGAATGAAATTAGTGAATGTAATTAACTTATGGTGATTTTTATAGGAAACAGTTTCTAATAGATCAATATTCTATGTTTCAATGACAATAATTAAATTTATGAAAAAATAAATATGTGAAACTGGGTGAGTCTATGTAATCATTCATGTGGTTAGAGAGGTCTATTATGGTTTATCTAGATAACATTTATTTAATTATTTTCCTCTTCATTGGTGAAATATTTATAAATATTGAATGAAAATTTTTCACTCAAATTTATGATGAGATAAATATTATTTCTCTCATGATATATAAGTATGTTTTAAAAAAAATCATCTAAATAGAAAACATGAGGTGAATATGATGGTTTCTCCGTATATTAAACAACCTACTATTAAAAAAACCATTTGAACATTGGAGTATCATATGTTTAATATATATGGGATGAACCCAGTAAGGGATTGACTAAACAAATTATGTGTATACATTAAATATAGATACAAAGGTTACAAAACTCATGAGTGAAATGGAATGGGAGATGTAATGATGGTGCAATGAATCAACAATAATGAAATGATACATTACTGTAATATATTACACAGTATTCAATGGAATCTACCACAAAAGACCCTTGTGGATCATGTAAGATGAATAATATATGTAAGATGGCCACTAATATGAGGCGTGTCAATTAAGAGTTCATTTCTAATTCATTTTGGGTTAAAAATTAACCCTATTGTTTTATGGAATTATTTTGATGGCCATTAAAGGATTTTATTGATACATTTATTATCATATATTTTTTATCATATCAATGTAGAACATAATATTTTAAAGTATCATGAAATTAAATTTTGTATTATAATTCTTGAAATTTCTCATGAAATAATACCTATGATCATTGTCCTCTCCAATTGCACCACATTAAATTTGAAATTATCCCTATCTGGTAAAGGGTTCTAACTATATGTTAGAGATAATAGTATTACCACATTGAGATTATAAACATCTACATATGTAAGAAGAAAAAAATCCCAAAAAACCTATAGTGACAATAATATAAGTAAAATAATTAAATAAAAAATTATTATATAAAATAAATTCATAAGAATACAACCTTACATCCCATAGATATCCCATGAATCCAATCATATACAAAGTAGAATAAAATAATAATATACAATATTATCTTCTAAAATAAATTTTCCTCATCACATTCCATATAGAAAAAACCATCTTAGGTACTATTCTCGATAATGAAATTTTTTTCCTCTTCCTGATATTATCCTTTCAGTAATGATTTCAACTCAGGTCCAAAAAATTCATGGCCACCATAATATGGAGTGAGTAAAAGTCAATATGGTACCACCAATGATGTACCAAATATATTCATTAAACACAGTTTATACGCATTTGATATGTTCATAATTATTAAAAGATAGATCTATAAAAATTTTATTTCTATCATTAGGTTCTATGTTGACACTCAATATCGACCATATCATATTTGGATATTCTGAAATTTTCTTTTAGCTTGTGACAAATATAGTTTTTAAAAATCTTATCCTATGAAACTTCATAGGAATCACATATAGTAGAATCCAATAATTCTTCATCTTAGGGAACTACATAGGTATCCAAATATTACCAGGATCAACAAAGGATTTAAAGAATTATCTTGTGAATCTATATAGTAGTAGGCTCAACAACTATATCATAGAAAATGTCCTATAATATATTTTTCATAAATAATATCTCCAGATTCATGTATGTATCTGAGGTATCCATTTTTATATAGGAGTGAAAATTAAATCGTACGAAATATCCATGGAATTACATTCATGTTAACATAAGGGTAGAGCATCCCTCCAATAATATCTTACATAGAAAAATTTCATTGATAACATTCACCATATAATATATCGTATCACAATTAATAAATACCAATCATATAATATTCCAAAACTATCACACATACCTAAGGTTTTCATCCATGGGATGTAACCCATCATTGTCATTATAGCCCCAGTGTCTCACACAATCGACTATAGTGTTTTATGGTTGAATATGTTATCCTGAAAACCATCATCTCTGTATCAACCTTATCTTGGGTCAACCATCCCTATGTAGAACAAAATTTTGTCTACCAAATTGTATAAAAACATAGAGACCTTACATGGGTTGTTTTATTTCATTCCCATATTTATGGGTCTTATACATCACTTCGACTTTATAGCCTCACTCATCATAATTGTAATCATTTCATAGCCTCATCAAACTAAAAAAAATTTATAAAATTGATTCATTATAAATAGAATATATAATTATTGTAATAGAATTAATGGTTATTAAGGGTCAGTCCACAAACCTAACATAACGTAATATATAAAGGGTATTCCCAACTATGTTCTCATGTACATAATGGTGGAGGAATTGTACCCCAATCTCTTGATATATTGTTCAATGGTTTTAAAGAATTACAATATGCCATCAAGTCATAGTAGGGACAATTATTTCTATCTTATTAGATCATATATAGTGATTTGTATAAGTTATCATATACTATGTCCATTATTTCATGATCATTTATTATAATATATACCCTTCGGGTTCCAAACATCTGAAGGATTACATTTTATGATGAATCACTTAGCCATCCATATCTGACATACCAAGACAGTACTAATGGGTCCATTTTTTCCATCCCGAATTGAATCTATTCATTTGAATTATATTTTTATTGGCTTTTTTGTATAATAATATCATCTCCCATGGGGTTTATATCACATATAAATTATATAGAAAAAATATAAATATTTTTGTAATTTTATAGGGATAAATTTTTATACTAGATGTATCATTCATTTAATAAAATCCCATTCACCATCATAGAATCTCAAAGAATCATATAATATCTTGAGATCCAATAATAATAAACAATATCCAATTCAAATTATTATAAATGATTTAAATTATCTTTAAAAGTTATTACCTTTAATTTAAATGTTTATAAATTCAAAAAAACCAATTGGATGACATAAAATCATTAAAACCCCATACAATGTGGTAATGTACACTAAAAACATGCCCCAAACATAGTATACATAAATTCACCGATATAAATTCAAAAATTAATGTTTAATTTCACCTAATTACATTGATTCCCCTATAAAATATGTAGATAGATATACCTATAATGAAATCCATTGACAAGTCATGTGGATAATATCTTTGATTGAGATATAGAATTTCTACGAAATATGTACATATTAACTCAAATAATCTACCCTGAATTGATAGAATTTATAAGGATACCATTTTCATAATCATGTAAAAGAATAAAGAGGACATGGGGATGGTTGAAAGAGTAATAAGAAGGGAATGAATTACCTTGAATGCTAATGTAATATCACAAAAACCACATCTACACCATTGGGGAATCAATGAGGTAAGAGTGTGGAGAACCTCTTATTCTGAATGAATTAGAGGGAAGAGAATAGAGGTTATCGAAGGATGAAATCATTTATTGTGTAAAATGGATACTTTATTTGTTTTAAATATAAAGAGCCACGTGGTAACCATCTAGTTTTTAAACCGGTATTCAACTTGGGTGATGGAAAGTATACCCTTCAAGAACCCCTAATATGGTTTGTATGTGGAACTGAACAAATATTGTTTTTACCATAAAAAATAATCTATAACTATGTTTTTATTTTATTCATGGTTTCTAAAAAATCATGCATATACCATGAGTTATACCATAAGGGAAATTAATTTTTATGGTTCACTCACACGATTGACTATAACATTCTAGTAACCATGTGATAAGGTAAAAACCATTTCAAAATATGAAAAAAAAAATTGTATGCTCTCTAGACACAGACAACCATGAGATATATCACTTTCTCATTTATCTTTATCAAAAAATATCTTCCTAGTGATTAAACTCTAATATTTTAAATGTGAAACTAGTTTATCAAAAGGAATCCTTCATTAAAACCAAATGTTTATATTTTAAGTATATTTTTTCAACTGAAGATGAAACATTGTTTTCCAAACTAACCATCATAATACTTACCTTCTCCTGGAATTCCCTTCATGCATTGAATATTTAACCCAAATCTATCATTGTCATCAATTCGAAGTCAACTCGTAATGTTTTACCTTGAAATAAAAAAAATGGTTCTTGCAAGATACTTCAAATGAAAGATCAATATTACAAGAATGTTGACCTATAACTATTTTCAAAATCTAAATCACTATCACAACATAAAATTTTTCCAATAAATTTTAAGTCACCATAGTTTGAACAAATGATTCATTTCCATCTCGTGGTTCTCTACACCATACATCTGAGAACACAAGGGATGATTCAAGGTTTTGGTTCTTTCTACCATCTAAATAATCTATTTTAAATTTATTAACAATGAACCAATCAAATTATTATGTGTTTTTAATCCCATTACACCAATAGTTACCTAAAACATAGTTTGGGACATCACTAAATTTGATACATTCAATATGTTTGAAGATGAACGCATTACTCAAACGAATGGAAGGTTGACATAAAACTTCAATAATATAACAGATTTGGGAGACCCAATCAGAAAAGCTAATCAATCATTAAAAGTTCTGAGTGTACTACCTACTAAATGGAATGGAATCTCTATTGTAATCAGACAATCAACACCTGTCAAACAATTAACCATGAGGGAACTTATTTGAAAACTAATGATGTATGAAGTTGTGATGAAAAATGATGTAAATAAGCATAAAATGTTTATCAATATTGATGACACAATCTTGAAAGTTTCATCACAATGAAAAAAAGATAAAGAAAAGTGTAAAAGTGAAATCAGAATGTTTTGATTTATCAAATTATGATTTGGAACAAGCTCAGCTCACAAGAAAATTCACTAGATTCTATAGAAAGAATAAAGACATTAGAAAATCCTTCAAAAGGATGATAGAGAAGTTAGATGTAATGAGTGAAAGAAAATGGGGCACATCAGGCCCGACTATCCATAGTTAAAGGAAGACAATAAGAAGAAATTCTTTAAAAGGAATGATTATGAGCATAAGGACAAGAAAGCAATGAATGATACATGGAGTGTATATGAAGACTCCAGTAGCACTTTTGAATCAGACTTATAGAAGAAAGATGTAAATCTGAAAGCCAACATGTGTTTTATGGCAGAAATAGATGATGAAGCAGTTCACAGATGTAGAAAGGACATATGGTATATGGACAATGGCTTCTCAAGGAATATGAGTGGAAACTCATCGAATTTCTCTACACTAACTAAAAAATGTGGTGGACATGTCACATTTTGAGACAATGCCAAATGGAAAATCATTGGTATTGGAACAGTTGGAGATACAGAAGCTATCTCAATCAATGAAGTAATTTATTTACAATGATTAAAACACAATCTGATAAGTATCTCTCAACTCTGTGATGATGGTTATACTGTTGATTCTTTTAATAATTTTTGTACTATTTTTAAAAATAAACCGCTTAATTTTAGAGAACCAAGAACTGATAATGTATACACCCTGGATTTAAATTCCTTGTGTAAACAAAATTTATGTTTCTTAACTTCTAATGTGAATGAATCTTGGATCTGGAATAGGAGACATGGACATTATAATGTTTATTTTTTAAATAAATTATCTAAGAAACAATTAATTTCTGATTTTCTTTCTCTCAGATTTGAATGTGAAAGATTATGTGATGCATGTCAACTTGGAAAGCAACACAAATCATCCATCAAATCTTTTAACAGATTTTCTACAACTAAACATCTAGAACATATCCATATAGATTTCTTTGTCCCTTCAAGGGTAGTAATCTTGGCTAGTAATTATATGTATATGTTTTAGTTGATTAATATTCTAAATTTACATGGATTTTATTTTTGAAATTTTAAAATGAAGCTTTTACATCCTTTAAATGTTTTTTTAAATCAACTTAAAATGAAAAAGGTTTTCATATAATTTCATTGAGAAGTGATCATGGTGGAGAAATTGAGAATCATGAATTTATTTCCCCTTGCTCAAAAATGGGCATTAAATATTCTCTATCTACAACAAAAACACCTCAACAAAATGGAATTGTTGAAAGAAGGAACTGTACTATTCAAAAAATGGCTAGGGCTATGCTAAATGAATATTGTCTTCCTACCAATTTTTGGGCAGAAGATGTAAGAACAAACTGATATATAATGAATAGAGTTTTAATTAATCCAATTTTGAAAAATACACCCTATGAACATTGGAAATACAGAAAACCTAAAGTAAATTACTTTACCTTTTTTTTCGATGCAAGGGTTACACCTTGAACACCAAGGACAGTCTAGGTATGTTTGATCCAAAATCTGATGAAGTCATTTTATTAGGATATGAATCTACCTCCAAAGCATATAGATTCTATAATAAGATGTCAAGGATTGTTGAAGAATAAGTTCATGTGAAATTTGTTGAATCTGCTCCCTTTGAGAGAAGGACAGATCAAATAGATGAATCTATCTCTAATGAATACATGAGACTTGAGAACTTGAAAAATGATTTTGAAAATGATATAGATGAAATTTAGTCCAGTTCATAATAACATGACACTAAAGAACCTATAAGTGTATTACCTAGACAGACTAGAACCCTAAATAATCACCCTTTAGAAACTATAATATGATACTTAGAAACAGGAATAAAAACTAGAGGAAATATAGGAAATATGGTATAATTATATGTCGTTCTATCCCAACCAGAACCTAATACTATCGGAGAAGATTTAGATGATGAATGCTGGATTATAGCAATGAAAGAAGAATTAAACTAGTTCAAGAGAAATGATGTATGTGAATTTGTTGAAAGACCACAGAATTATCCAGTGATAGAAATAAAATGTGTCCTAATGAGTAAACAAGATGAACAAGGAATAATAACTAGAAATAAAGCAAGACTTATAGAAAAACGATATAATCATGATGAAGGTATAGAATATGATGAGACCTTTTCACCTATAGTGATGTTAAAATCTATTAAAATCCTTTTTGTCTATGCATCACACTTGATTTTTAAATTATTTCAGATGGATGTTAAGTCTTCCTTTTTAAATGGTTCCTTTTTAAATAGTTATTTAATGCATGAAGTTTACGTTGAGAAACCTCCTAGTTTTGAAAATTCAAAAAACAAGATTATGTTTTTAAACATACTAAAGCTATTTATTGAATTAAACAAAAAATTAGAGCTTCGTATGAAAGATTAATCACTTTTCTTTTAAAAAATGAAATTACTGTTGGAATAGCAGATCCAACACTATTTAAGAAAACTGTATATTCTAATATCTTATTTTTTCGAATTTATTTTGATGATGTAATTTTTGGATAAGCTAGTAAATCCTTTTTTTATGAGTTTTCAAATCTAATGCAAAAAAAATTTGAAACGGGTATGATGGGAGAATTAAATTTCTTTTTAAGACTTCAAATTTATCGAAAAGATATTGGAAATGTTTTGAATCAAAGAAAAAACATTACTGATTTACATAAGAAATTAGGAATTGAAAATAGAAATACATATACAACTCCTATGAGTACTAATATTTAACTTGATTTGGATGAAACTAGATATTCAGTTGACAAAAATTTATATAGAGGTATGATTGGTAGTTTATTATATCTTACTTCTAGAAGGCCAGATATAATGTATTCAGTATGTCTTTGTGCTATATTTCAATGAAATCCAACAGAATAACATTTAACTACTACTAAAAAAATATATTTTTAAAAGAAACTCTTTTTCAATCTATACTTTATCACAAAACATCTTATTTTAATTTAATTTCATATTCAGATGCAGACTATGGGAGTATTAGATTACATAGAGAAATCACTTTGGGTACTTATCCCTTTTAGGTAAATCTTTAGTATCATGGTCATGTAAGATACATCATTCAGTTTCCCTATTAATAGCTGAGATAGAATATGTATCTGCTGGCAATTTCTTTGCACATGTGTTTTGGATGAAAAACACTCTTATGGATTTTGGACTAAATTTTGATAATACACCTATTTTATGTGATAATAGTAGTGCGATAAATATATCAAAAAATCCTATTAGTCATTCTTGGACTAAGTATATTATTATCAGACATCATTTTCTAATATATCATGTTCTAAAAAAGGATATATCTATGGAATATGTAAGTTATTAAATTAAATCATTAGATATTTTTACTAAACCACCTCCCACTGCAAGGATTGATTTTAATAATGGGGAACAAGAATTATTTAATTTTAAATAAAAAATTAATTTTATTCATTTTAGTACTTTTTTATTTAAACTTGTTATTTATTATTATATACACCACAGATAATATATATTTTCTTTTAAAAATCTATATAATGATTATTAAAAAACTAGGAATCAGGGCTGTCAGAACCTTTCAAATTCTAAACTATTTCATTTCCATCAAAACCCTTTAGATCCCGTGAAACCGCACCAATGCTTGTCAACCCTAATTTTCGAACCTTAGAAACCCTAACCTTATAGCCATCAGATATTTTCACATATATGGAAATGAATAAAAGAGATGTTAAGGGTGAGACCACCAATGCCAAGAAACAGTGCTCATAAGGAAGGAAAATCCTACAGGGAAATGTGATTGATTTAGAATGGCTATTTCCAAAGAACATGTAGTTAAAACAAGCCCTATCATTTTAGAATCTCAAACATACCTTCAATAGTGAGAATACAGAATACTTGTATGATTTAGAGATTTTATATTTCATTAAATCTGTTCAATTTGGTTTGGGAGATGATTATGACACCATAATGGAAAAGATAAAGGATAGATATTTTTCAATCTATTAAATTGAAATTAGTCAAATATTGAACTACCCTCATGAGGGAGTGTTTAATTTTGATTTGAAATGTATAGGAGATTCTGTGCATAAATCTAAAGACATTATGTCCTTTCTATTTGGCTCTATTAATATAAGAAAAATGTTCATTAAAGATTTTGATCTAAATCCGAAGATCCTTGTGAAATTTGTACAAACTGGGATAGCACCCAGAATGTCAGATATGAAGAAGATATTGTATCCCGACATGTACATAATATATCTTCTTCTCAGTGATGTGAAATAAAATTTTCCTTGGTACCTGAGTTATTGCCGTCAAAGTGAAGTTAGAATGAGTTTATAACCTTTTGGTAGATTCATCACAAAACACTTGTTCAAGAAAGATATGGTGAGACTAGTTGATGATAGAATTATTTGTCACCATAGAAATGTTTTTAATACAGGATATTTAAGAAAAATTTGTTATTTCTGGAGTATAGTAAAAGTAATAATCCTGCCAGTAGGATCTGATGAAGAAGTAGAAGAAGAGAGTGCTCGGGCTCTGCCTGAAAAGTCAAAGGAAAATCATGATACACCCAGAGTTAGCTCTATTTCCAGAAGAATAAGTTATGGAGTTGAGACTATGACAGAGGAAGCAAGTGAAGAAGAACTTCAAGTAAAAATATAAAGCGATGATACTGCTCATGATGAGAAAGATTCAAATGTTTTAACCTCACAAGATTTATTGAGTTACAGATTTATAAGAGAAGGTACTACTGAAAAATAAATGGATATTGTTGTTGAGAGGTTAGAACCAGTAGAAGAACATCAGATTCAATATAGAATTCAAGTATAATATGAAGGAGAGTATTAGGAATATGAAGTGGTTCTTAGAGAAGTTTAACCTGAATTAATTCAATTTGAATGAACAGAACTAGAATCTGAAGTTGTAATAGAAAAAGAAGAAGTTCCTGGAGTAGGTGTGGCCAATCCTCAATATTATAAGTTGAAATTATTCAAGATAATAAAATAGATGAAGTGATTTATGATATATAGGATAAAAACCCTTTAGATGTACGAACATAAGTTCTTCAAGAATATTTTTGTGTGGAAGAGTCTGGAAAAGACTATGAGGAAAAATACGTGGACAAACCAGTTAGAGATGATAAAAAGAAATAATACACTAAAACCTCACCCCTAGTGTTAGTACATCACTTTCATAAAAAAAAGGAGAATCAAGCACAAAGTACATTTGAATCTGAAAATGAGGTAGTTGATGAAATATATAGGGAGTTGTACAGAGTAACTCAAGAAAATTCTGCACTGACGAGAGCATTGAAAACAGAACAATTAAAAATCATAGGTCTAAAGAATAGTACAGTTTCAGAGCATGAAATTGATTTTTTTAAAAATTTATATACTAAGTGAGGATGAAAAATTAATGTATGAAATATTTATAAAGTCAGATTTGTTAGATCTCAAATCCTTTATGGATACAAATTTGGCATCTTTTAGGATCGATGAGGCCAGTGGTTCAAGTAATTTAACTAATTTGATCAGAAGATATAAGGAAATATCCACTATTATAGTTTATATGAATGATAGGTTGAATGATTTGAAATGTAATAGTGCTCCTCTTTAAGTAATTATGGACAATCAAATGTTTTTCGTTGAATAGTTAACCTCAAAAGAACCAGTAATAATATCAATCTTTGATAATTTAACCAAGAATTTGTCTATGTTTTTTCAGAAGGAAGAAAGACTACATGAATTTTTCAGAGTCGATTTAATTTAATACATTCATATGACTCAAAAGAATAGGTATCTTTTTGTTATTCTTGGTTATGGAATGATGAAAAGACTAAGGGAAAAACTATAATAAATCAAGGAAGTAGTTCAAACAATATACACCCTATCTAAACCCAGACTAACCCTTGATTCCTGTATTTATCAATTTTGTACTTTTAAATATTTTCTATGAAAATCTATTTCATTATATATTTCTATGTTAGTTTGTTTGACTGTCTTTGAGTAGATATGCTAGTAATCTAGATTCACTAATTTATAAACAATTACATATTGCATTTACTTAAGTTCAATGCTACATTAATATGTGTTATATTCAATATTTTGTCATTCTTTTTGTTATCACAAAAAGGGGGATAAATTTGGATAAACACAACACTTTATTTTTACGCATTTACATTTTTTCATGTTATATTAGGGAGAAATTTTAAGAAATGTTTTTACTAAAAACAAGACTTTTTTATTAATGGAGAAATAAAATTTTTACTTTAAAATATTTTAAGGGGGAGAATTTTGGATAAATATTTTATTTACAGAACGTTTTCTTTTTATTTTTATTTACTTTTTTAATTTTTTTTCACTTCTAAAAAAGGGGGAGAAATTTATTTTAATTATTATAGATTACACAATGTTTATTTATTTTGGAAAAAATCATGTTAAGATTAAATATTCCTTTATCTAAACAAAATTCTAGACTATATGTTATTAATTTTGAAAATTAATTTCATTTATTATTTGATGGGTTTTGTGTTCACCAAAATGGGGAAGATTGTTGATCCAGTGTTGTTTTAAACAATACAGAATGTTTTTATTTAAATAACGAGATTGTTGAGAATAATACTCTATCTCTAATTGACGATTTTGAAACTCAAATATACCCTTAATTTTTTTATAATGATTTTTTTTATGTATATTTCAGGAATTTATTATTTATTTTTTTATTTCTGGAATAAATATTTGTGTTCTTGAACAAAAATATTTAATTATTAAATTATTCAAATTATCGTGTTCTTGATACACTTTCCATGCTCTATATATTCTAGAATTTCTTAAGCATGTTCTGGAATAACTATTCATACCCTACGCAGGGAAACGTAGTGTAAAAAAAAGAACCCGCTATTTAATTTACAGTTATCAGAAAAGTGTGGTAAATCAACCATACGTTATCGAAAAAGTATTAAAAGGAACCCTACCTTAGGAAAGAACCCTAAATTTAGGATATTAGAAAAGTATGGAAGGAGAACCGTACATAAGTGTTAAACATTGTGTCTGTTTCTCAAAAGTATGGTTCATCAACCTTAATTTTGTAAACAACCTTACATTTTATTGAAAATTATGGATCATGTATCTTTTGTTTGGATGCTTATAAATGTATGGATAATTTGTCATACGTTTGAATGTTGAAGGGAGAAGTATGGATGGTCAATCCTTCATTTGTGATCAACCATACATTGTCAACCATACGTTTGAAGGCTACATCATCAACTGTAAATTTATGATCTACATTATGTTCAGGGGATGCATACTGTACAACTCAACCTTGCATTTGGAGTCAGAGAGTTTAATGTTGATATTATTATACAATGATTTACAAGAGAATTATCAGGATGGTTTTATGCCGGATTAAAATCTTATTTTAATGCATGTTTTTTACAAGTTCTGATCCATTTAAGGATCGAATTAAAATGATATTTTCATGGATAATTACAGGTAGAGTTTCGACTAATCTTTAAACTCAAATGTTTTAATGATGCGATTTAAAAGGTGGAGATTGTGGATATGATTTCTACAGAAGAAGTATTTTTATATTTTTCTTTTAATGTGTGTGTATGTAAAAAAACTCATATAGTGATCAAAAACACAAGAGAAGAAACATCTATAAAAATATGAGATCTGCTGTATGACATTTTCGAAGAGAATAAAATCAATCAGAGTTAATAATGATCTAAATTTATGTTCATTATAAAGTGTGATAAAATCATTGTTTGTTAAAGTAGAAGATTCCAGACAAAATATTCACTTATTTGACATTGAAGATCAATTGTGAATCTGTTGTTTCTGATGTTTCAATTTATATTTCTATATCAACTCCAAAGGGATTGACTCAGAACGACTCTTTCTTTAATATCATTATTTCTAAATATGACGACCCATTTGCTGTCAATTTCTTTCTGTTGAAATTGTGATGAACAATCGGGAGTGTATTTTCAAATAACAAATACTTTTTATCTTCAGTGACGAGTTTTTTGTATTAAGTTGTGTAGGTTCTGTGATTGAACCAGAAGGCTGTGTTTTTCCATAGATTGTAAAGGTGTCAACTGCCTGCACTCAGTTGTTGAAAGGTCTTTTTAGAAGAGGAACACATATTGAAAATCTCCAAGATCAAGGAGTAGAGCATTTGTGGAGTGGACTAGTGGCCTTTTGTTCCCTAAACCACTATATAACATGTGTTCCTGAATTTCATATTTCCGCTAAATTAATCTATCTGATTAAAGATAAAGGACAGATCAAAATCTCTTGAATATTTTTGAAGAGACAAAATACATCCCCCTTCTAATAACCTGAGATTTTATGAAAAATATTATTTTAATTTCATTAGTTTCTTGTGTTGTATGCTACACCAAGATTACCATGCGCTATACGCAACACCGTATTAGCTTGCAGTATACGCAACACTATTCTTGGATCGTGTTACACACAATTTTGATAATAGTTATTCTACGCAACATTGAGTATATATATATATATATATATTCAATGTATAAATGAAATATGGTTGGATTATGTTATACGAAACAACGAAGGATTCTTTCACAACACGCAACCCTTACTTGTCTTGCATTACACGCAATCGCGACCTTCCTCGATTGCGTGTGTTGTATGCAATACCGGGTTTTACTAAACAATGATATATTATTATAATATTATTATGAACTAGCCGTTATGAATAGTATTAACTAAATTTTGAATTTTATAACATTATTATTCATCTTACACATTTTCTAGAACATGGTATTAAAGGAAAATAAATTTTTCGGGTAAAATAAGTTTTTTTCAAAAATGCATTTTTGCCGCCTTTTGATGGCGCACCCACTTTAAATCTAGTATTTGACATGTTTATAAGTTCCATTTGACAAAATAAAATTATTCTTTGGAATAAAGAAATAAAAATTTACTTGGGATAAATTTTTCATTTTATTCTGATGACTTTCATATTTTAATGAATAGTAAAAACACCATATATTTTAATTAAAAAAAAAATTTCATCATAATATCTTATGTGGTTAAATAATAATATTGAATGGTTTTAAAGTATAAATAGAATATATTTTTACCATTTAATATAATGTATGTCATTAGCATTTATTTTACCTTGAATTCGTAGGTTAAATCATTTCAATCTTTTGCAATGTTTTAAAGAAAACCCAGTTTTCTTTCGACAACGGGATTAATTTTAATTTAATTTCTGAAACTTTTGTGTATTGAATTTGGAAAAATGGATTCCATATTTTGAATCAGTGGGTCCAAATTATGTTAATATTCTACTTTTTATTTTTGGTCATTGTGAATAGTAACTACGATAAATTTTATTTACTATAGTTGAAGGTAAATCGGGTAATTAAGGGTAAATATAAGATTATAAAATTACCCTAACACTTGGAAAAATCTGATTGGATGACTAAAGGTCGACCCATATCACCTAAGGGTCGGATTAGATTCATTTAATATGCTTTTTTCCATGAAAATAATTTAATTATTATTAAAACCAAAGAAAGTGACAACATGTCACTCTCTTAAATACTATAAGTATAATAATTTTAAGTCAGTGATAAACTTCATGAAACTTAAAACATTAATAGTCTACAGAAAGGTAACAAAATTATCTAAATCATGAGAAATTATTTAGAATTTTTTGGTTTAAATAATTATAATTAATTGTGACACAATAGTGATGCAGAAATTATTTATCTAGTGAAAAATCAAGAATATAGTTTTTATTAAACTAATAGTGACCGTAAAAGGCACAAAACTCTGACCAAAACTTATTGGTCATGTAAAGTTAAACTATAATCATCCAATGGTCGAATATTTGACCATTTGTAGTCTTATAAAAGCAATTATGACACTTATATTATTTTATTTTAAATGATGCCAAAGTTGTCACCTTCATAATTTAATAAATATAATAATTTAAATATTTTGATTTATAAATGATAAATTCGAGTAAAAGTATTATTTTGAAAGTTAATAGATTTATATTCATCATAGAATTTTATTTTAATTTTTTATTCAACAAATCAGTATATTAAATAACTATACAAAAATGTTGTAGTAATTATTTTATTAAGAGATAAACCAAATAAATTGTTTTAAAAATAATAAAATAATTGTTATATGAACTATTTAATGTGATCCACTAATTTTATAGATACATATGACCTTTTATGAATCTATTAAAGCTTTTATTTCGAACATATATTCTGTATATATTTTATTTAAATTCAAATAAATGAATAGTGTCAAAATTGACACTATTGTTATTTTATAAAAATAACAGATTATAAAATTGTTTAAAAATCACAAAAATATTTAAAAATTATAAATTTAAATTTATATCGTCTATAATGTTATAAAGTAAACAATTATGGAATATTCACAACAAATAAGTAATTATTTGTTATAATTTAAAATTTAAAATTTTATTACCACAAATAAACTTAAATAGATTAAATAAGGATAAATCAAAATGATAAGGTTTAAAATAAGATCCAAACATGTCTAAATTTGATTGGTTGATGATATTACAACCCTATATCATATAATATTCTAATATGAGTCATTTTTGGAGGTTTTTAAGTGGAGTTAGATTTATTATAAATTAATATTTTTAATAATTCCAAAGGTGCCCCTCTCCACCCTTATAAAAAAGGCACATCCTCCCTCTCCTCCTCACACCAATTAGAGCCTTCAAGCTCGGCCAACCCCTGCCAAATTATCTTCTTCACTTCCCTAGAAATATCCTATAGGTTTTTGTCTACTTTAATGACCAATCTTAGTGCCCTAAGAGGTGGTTTCAAAGAGGCGTATCGAAGAAGAGGTAATTTCGTCTCCCGATTCTTTCAAGATTCTTTCTTCTTCAACTTATTCTTATTTAGTTTTTTCATTATAAAGTAATAACATCAGTATCACTCATATAGTGATATCTCATTATATGTATGAAACAACCCTATTTCAACATCTATCCATCCTATGGAAAACGAAATCACCGCACGTGTGTACGTACGGAATACCGTCTCCACGCCGTGGTGTAATCTATTTCCCCCACCACCTTACTTGGATGGGTATAATGGTGTACATAATAACTATATATTATTATTGTAAAGTGATATTTATTCTAAAATAGTATACATACAATCCAATACAATTCCACGACCATGAGAACGATATCATCGCTTGTGCGTACGTACGGACTACTGTCTCCATGACGCGATGAGATTCATTCTCCACGTTAACCATTCATGAATGATTATAAAGTATATATAATAAGTAATCATTAAATATATGACATAATAATGATACTGTATTTATGTGTATATATATTTATGTCATCTACTTAATTCCATTCAACTCAATAAAGAAACGAAAACAGTGTTCATGCGTACGTACGGCCTACCGTCCCCATGAATGGTGTATTTCATTCCATTTAATGATCTATTATATATATGTATATTCTGAATATATATTATATATATATAATTTTTTATATTTTGGAATTAAGTAATCATGATCTAAGTAATCATATGAATAATTACAAGTCAAAACATGGACGACAAATGAAACGATTTTACCCAAAACGCTTTTTAACATGGAATTTACAAAAGAACGGGTAATATAAAGTCATAAATGAACCATATATGATATCATAACAGTAATTATGATTCTGGAATAAGTCAATAACATTATTTAAATCATTATACAGGAGGTTCGGACACTTACGAAGCAAATCGGACCAAAGGTAAGGGAAATATCACAATCTCATTTTTATCCGAGATTGTTTATACTTTGGTATTTTCTAGGGTGTATTTTATCATCCACATCCATGTTTCCTCAATAAGTAATACTATTTCCATCCACCTAAAATTTTTTAAATCCAATTTTACCCTTCGGTGAGTTTTTAGTAATGTATATGAAAGGAATCTTTTGTCGTTTTTCGTACGAGGTACTTTTTGACATTTCCGACAAAAGTATGAATAATGTTTTTTTTAACTTATACGACATGAATGGATTTTTAAACCATTATTTCCAAGAATATTCCTTTACAAATTTTCAAGTTTATTTTTAATCAAATTCTTTTAGTTTAAAATTGTATGACATGTTAAGAAAGGAAAAATGTTTTTGAAGTAGAAAGGATATTTTCCTCAAGAATGGAGTTCAAGTGTTTTATCAAAATTATTTTCCATCTAAGATAATAAAGGGTTCTGTTTCTATCCCTATTATTACATTGATTTGATTATGTTGTGATAGAATTATTTTTATGAATTCCTTTTTCTTATATGAATTGTTTTATTATGTCACGATGTTTATGATTCCCATTTTTATTACATGGGTTATGCTATGATGTATGGTGTATGGTTTTGTGGAACACATAAGAATGGTATCATTATGAGATGGGTGGGACCTATATCTCCATATAATGCATTGGGTAAAGATTTTATATCTCATGAGATAGACATGGATGGAACGGTAAGTTAATCCAGTTCAGTGTTATAGGACTAAAACGAGGAGTGAACTCAATTCTGAATGGGACTTTGTCCACTAAGATGGTCTTGGCAGCAATGCCTTGGCTACTATGGAAATCATTACATGTTCTTAATAGATGCCAAAATTACATGTTTTATTCCCATGCTATTTTATCATTCTTATTGTTTCTTTATGATCTATGCTTTACGTACTTCCATGTTTTATGTCATTTCTCAAGCTTTTGATGTTTAAACATTATGTTCATGTTTTTAAGTTCAAATGTATATGGTATGTTTTATTTTATCCATGATTACCCTTACTGAGAATTTGAGCTCACCCTTTTTATGTTTTCTTTTCCCCATGATATAAAGAAAGGTTTTAGGTAAGAAAAAAAGCGGAAGGTATTTATGGGAGATGTTGAAGATCTTTCACCACGATTAGTAGATTGCGTTCCAAGTTTCCAAAGACACTAAACTATTACGGTCCTTGTGTGTCTGTTTTTTGTTATGTATTAAGTATTCCACAAAAGTAATGTAATGTCCATGTACGTCAAGTTTAGGGTCTCTACAGTTGGTATCAGAGGAAAGGTTTAGTCAACCTTTGGAAACTACGATGCGAAAACATTAGTGATATCCCTAGAGATATTTCTAAGGTATGTCTAGGGATGTCCCTAAGGAAATGTATACGTATAGGATATAGTCCTAGAACTAAGGTAACGATCTTATAATTTATCCTAAGATGTTATATATTCAGGGTGCTTCCCCTTTACTAAGTTGTTTTCCCTAGCATGATGTTTTCCTCTCACACTATTCTTTTTGGGTTTTAGACGATGGCTGGAACCCAATGGAACTGTGTTGATCAATGCAATGGACAATACAATGATTGTCCTCCTGAACAAACAAATGTTATGGGAGATAGAGTGAAAAATCTTATTACTATACTTACACAAGCTATGAATCATTCTGGACTTCCAAATGAGCAAAGAAGGGAACAATATTCTATTGAGTCCTTCATGAGGCAACGTCCACCTTCTTTCAGTGGGTCTTCTGATCCACTTGTTGCTGAACAATGGATCAGTACCACTGAAAAGATATTTTCAGTTCTTCAATGTTCATAACATGATAAAGTCATCTTAGCGGTATATCATTTGGAAGGTGAAGCTGATCAATGGTGGAATCTTATCAAGAATATGAGGCCAGGAGATGAAATTGAGTCCATGGAATGGGATGAGTTCAAGAACTTATTTTTCAATAAGTACTTCCCTCGTATTCTTCAAAAAAAAAGATGGAGAAGGAGTTTCTTGAAATAAAGCAAAAGGATGATGAATCTGTTGGTGTATATGAAGCTAATTTTACAAGGCTTGAAAGGTATGCATCTGGCTTTATCATCCAACCTGAAAGTAAAGTTGATCGATTCTTCAGTGGCTTAAAACCAAATCTTCGAAGGGAATTAGCTATAAGAGATTTCTGTAGCTATGAAGAAATTGTGCGTTGTGCTATCAAGGTAGAAATGAAAGTTGGTGTTACTTATCCATCTCATAGTTTTGACAAGAAACCAAAGATGGAGTTCAAGGAGAAATCCCAGAATAATGGTGAAAAGAAGATGAATGTTTCCTTATGCTCAAAGTGTGGAAAGAAGCATGGTGGAGATTGTCTTAAAGGGACTAGAAATTGATTTAAGTGTGGAAAAGAAGGTCATCGAGCAGCTGAGTGTCGAAGTAATGGAAAAAGGGTTTCTAATTATGTGAATAAAGAAAATACTGCAGAGAACGCACCACCAACACTTCAATGCTTCAAGTGAAAGTAAATGGGGCATTATGCTAATAAATGCCCTAATCCAAGGGTTAGTGATGATCAACATGAGCAACCACTTAAGTAAAGGGACAAATGGAAGTCACATGTGATCACTATTGGTGACGTTGAATATGAAAATGATGTGGTGGAATGTTTATGTGTTTATATAATGGGATTGCAAAATAATGTTGTATATAGTATCGTGGAATATTGAAATATTTATGTATTGGTATATTGTGGTTTTTAATAATTTTATGGTACTAGTAACAATGGAAAGTGATTGAGATATTTTTGTAAAAAGATGATATGCGCATAATGAAAGGAAAAGGAGAAAATGAAATTTTTGACAGTATTCATGAGCTCATGACTGATATAAGGAAATAGTTATATCATGGTTTGAGGTTTTGGTATGTGAAAAGAGTTAAATTTTGACAGCACTCATGTTTTCACTAAGACTCAATGGGTATTCATTTTTCAAAAGAATACATGATTAAGGCCTTCGAATGTTTGGAATGTGACCAACAAGACATATCTCATGACATACGGGGATCAACGATGGTATTAACATGCTTGTTATATGAACTCTTTGGTAATCATTTTCACTATAATATGCGATTGGACAGTAGTATTTTGGATAAGCCTAAAGATTGGAAAGGATTATGTTATACATAAGTTAGTATTGTTTAAGGTAACAACTTTTTTCGATATTATTGATGGGATGTTATAGTAATGTAGTTTTAGAAAAAGGACAACCTGCAGGACGAGCGACAACCCATCGCGTCGGACAAGGCTGTGGGAATCAAACCCACAACCGAAGTGCGACTGGCCTTTATCGCCTACCACTGGCCTACAGGAAGTCCCTGGTTAGTAGAAACTAGTTTTTTTTATTAAGCGGTATGATATATAAAGTATAAGTTCATTTTTGGAACCATATACGATTAATCTAACCATAAGATGGACTTATAACTTTTTCCAACCTTTTGTTTGAAAAATATGGAATGACCCATCATTCTATCACATGATCTGCTAACACATCACGAATAACAAATTCAACTTCATTTCTTTAAGGAATGAAGTGGAAATTGTTCAATTCACGAGCAATAGTGAGATTATACCAAAATCATGTAAGTATTTCTTTTAATTCATCAACTTTAGGGAAATGATCTTGAAATCCAAAAATGTTGTCCTAGTTCCCTTATATCCAATGAATCAGATGGTACCTTAGATCATCATAAATCAATAGCTTTGTGATTGTTGGATTTTTGATATCCATGTTCTCTACCACTCTCCATCAGAACTTGATGGTCAGATTTTTCTTCCATATCCAAATTTTCACCTATATTCCCTTATGTGGAAACCCAGTGATGAGTTAATTTGGGTAACCATTACATTTCATACCTTAGTTTTTAAAGCCTAGTTTTGGTATTCCATTTTACGATGTGGGTTTCTATTAAACAAACTTTCAAGTAGTAAACCATTTATAACCACGATGAATTGCGAGGGAGGAATTCATTTTAAGGGGGGTAGAATGTAACAACCCGAGATTTTATGAAAAATATTATTTTAATTTTATTAATTTCTTGTGTTGTATGCTACACGAAGATTACATTGCGCTATACGCAACACCGTATTAGCTTGCAGTATACGCAACACTATTCTTGGATCGTGTTACACACAATTTTGATAATAGTTTTTCTACGCAACATTGAGTATATATATATATATTCAATGTATAAATGAAATATGGTTGGATTATGTTATACGAAACAACGAATGATTCTTTCACAGCACGCAACCCTGACATGGCTTGCATTACACGCAATCGCGACCTTCCTCGATAGCGTGTGTTGTACGTAATACCGGGTTTTACTAAATAACGATATATTATTATAATATTATTATGAACTAGCCGTTATGAATAGTATTAACTAAATTTTGAATTTTATAACATTATTATTCATCTTAGACATTTTCTGGAACATGGTATAAGAACAAAAAAAAATTTCAGGTAAAATAAGTATTTTTTCAAAAATGTAGTTTTGTCACCTTTTGATGGCGCACCCACATTAAATCTAGTCGTTGACATGTTTATAAGTTCCATTTGACAAAATAAAATTATTCATTGGAATCAAGAAATAAAAATTTACTTTCAATAAAATTTTCATTTTATTCTGATGACTTTCATATTTTAATGAATAGTAAAAACACGCTATATTTTAATTAAAAACAACTTTTTTCATCGTAATATATTATGTGGTTAAATTATAATATTGAATGGTTTTAAAGTATAAATAGAATATATTTTTACCATTTAATATAATGTATGTCATTATCATTGATTTTACCTTGAATTTGTAGGTTAAATCAACTCAATTTTTGGCAATGTTTTAAAGAAAAACACGTTTTCTTTCGACAACGGGATTAATTTTAATTTAATTTCTGCAACTTTTGTGTATTGAATTTGGAAAAATGGATTCCATATTTGGAATCAGTGGGTCCAAATTATGTTAATAAGCTAATTTTTATTTTTGGTCATTGTGAATAGTAACTACGGTAAATTTTATTTACTATAGTTAAAGGTAAATCGTGTAATTAAGGGTAAATATAAGATTATAAAATTACCCTAACACTTGGAAAAATCCTATTGGATGACTAAAAGTCGACCCATATCACCTAAGGGTCGGATTATATTCATTTAATTGAATTTCTTCCATGAAAATAATTTAATTATTATTAAAACCAAAGAAAGTGACAACATGTCACTCTCTTAAATACTATAAGTATAATAATTTTACGTTAGTGATAAACTTCATGAAACTTAAAAAATTAATCGTCTACAAAAAGCTAACAAAATTATCTACATCATTAAAATTTATTTAGAATTTTTTGGGATTAAATATTTATCCTTATTTGTGACACAATAGTGATACAGAAATTATTTTTCTAGTGAAAAATCAAGAATATAGTTTTTATTAAACTAATAGTGACCATAAAAGGAACAAAACCCTGAACAAAACTTATTGGTCATGTAAATTTAACTATAATCATCCAATGGTCTAATATTTGACCATTTGGAGTCTTATACAAGCAATTATGACACTTATATTATTTTATTTTAAATGATGCCAAAGTTGTCACCTTCATAATTTATTAAATATAACAATTTAAATATTTTTATTTGTAAATCATAAATTTGAGTAAAAGTATTATTGTGAATTTTAATATATTTATCTTCATCATAGGATATTATTTTAAATTTTTATGCAATAAATCAGTATATTAAATAATTATACAAAAATGTTGTAGTAATTATTTTATTAAGAGATAAACCAAATAAATGGTTTCAAAAATAATAAAATAATTATTATATGAACTATTTAATGTGATACACTAATTTTATAGATACATATTACCTTTTATGATTCTATTAAAGCTTTTATTTCGAACATATCTTCTGTATATATTTTATTTAAATTCAAATAAATGAATAGTGTCAAAATTGACACTATTGTTATTTTATAAAAATAACATATTATAAAATTGTTTAAAAATCACAAAAATATTTAAAAATTATAAATTTAAATTTATATGGTCTATAATGTTATAAAGTAAAAAATTATGGAAAATTCACAACAAATATGTAATTATTTTTAAAATTTTATTACCACAAATAAACTTAAATATATTAAATAAGGATAAATCAAAATGATAAGGTTTAAAATAAGATCCAAACATGCCTAAATTTGATTGGATGATGATATTACAACCCTATCTCGTATAATCATCGAATTTGATTCATTTTGGGAGGTTTTAAAGTGGGGTTAGTTTTATTATAAATTAATATTTTTAAGAATTCCAAAGGTGCCCCTCTCCTCCCTTATAAAAAGGCACATCCTCCCTCTCCTCCTCACACCAATTAGAGCCTTCAAGCTCGGAAAAACCATGAAAAATTATCTTATTCACTTCCCTAGAAACATCCTAGAGGTTCTGGTCTACTTTAAAGACAAATCTTAGTGCCCTAAGAGGAGGTTTCAAAGAGGCATATCGAAGAAGAGGTAATTTCGTCTCCCAATTCTTTCAAGCTTCTTTCTTCTTCAAATTCTTCTTCTATAGTTATTTCATTATAAAGTAATAACATCAGTATCACTCATATACTGATATGTTATTATAAGTATGAAACAACCCTATTTCAACATCTATCCATCCTACGGAAAACGAAATCATCGCGCGTGTGTACGTATGGAATATCGTCTCCACGCCGTGGTGTAATCTATTTTCCCCCACCACCTTACTTGGATGGTTATAATGGTGTAAATAATAACTATATATGATTATTGTAAAGTGATATTGATTCTGAAATAGTATACATACACACCAATACAATTCCATGATCATGATAACGATATCATCGCTCGTGCGTACGTACGGACTACCATCTCCACGACGCGATGAGATTCATTCTCCACGTTAACCATTCATGAATGATTATAAAGTATATATAATAAGTATTCATGAAATATATGTAATTATAATGATACTGGATTTATCTGTATATATATGTATGTCATCTACTTAATTCCATTCAACTCAATAAGGAAACAAAAACAGCGTTCATGCGTACGTACGGCCTACCGTCTCCATGAACGGTGTATTTCCTTCCATTTACTGATCTATTATATATATGTATATTCTGAATATATATTATATATAAATCATGTTTTATATTCTGTAATTAAGTAATCATGATCTAAGTAATCATTTGAATAATTACAAGTCAAAACACGAATGACAAATGAAACGATTTTACCCAAAACGCTCTTTAACATGGAATTTACAAAAAACGGGTAATATAAAGTCATAAGTGAACCATATATGATATAATAACAATAATTATGATTCTTAAATAAGTCAATAACATTATTTAAATCATTATACAGGAGGTTCGGACACTTACGAAGCAAATCAGACCAAAGGTAAGGGAAATATCACAATCACATTTTTATCCGAGATTTTTATACTTTGGTATTTACTGGGGTGTATTTTATCATCCACATCCATATTTCCTCAATATGTAATATTATTTACATCCACCTACAACTGTTTAAATCCAATTTTAACCTTCGGTGAGTTTTTAGTAAAGTATATGAAAGGAATCTTTTGTCGTTTTTCGTACGAGGTACTTTTTGACTTTTCCGACAAAAGTACGAAGAATGTTTTTTAACTTATACGGCATGAATGGATTTTTAAAACATTATTTCCAAGAATCTTCCTTTACAAGTTTTCATGTTTATTTTTAATCAACTTCTTTTAGTTTAAAATTGTATGACATGTTAAGAAAGGAAAAATGTTTTTTAAGTAGAAAGGTTATTTTCCTCAAGAATGGAGTTCAAGTGTTTTATCAAAATTATTTTCCATCTAAGATAATAAAGGGGTATTTTTTTATCTCTATTATTACATTGATTTGATTATGTTGTGATAGAATTATTTTTATGAATTCCTTTTTCTTATATGAATTGTTTTATGATCTCACGATGTTTAAGATTCCCATTTTTATTACATGGGTTATGCTATGATGTATGGTTTATGGTTTTGTGGAACACATAAGAATGGTATCATTATGAGATGGGTGGTACCTATATCACCCTACAATGCATTGGGTAAATATTTTATATCTCATGAGATAGACATGGCTGGAACGGTAAGTTAATCTAGTTCAGTGTTACAGGACTGAAACGAGGAGTGAACTCGATTCAGAATGGGACTTTGTCCACTAAGATGGTCTTGGCAGCAATGCCTTGGCTACTATGGAAATCATTAAATGTGCTTAATGGATTCCACAATTACATGTTTTATTCCCATTCTATTTTATCATTGTTATTGTTTCTTTATGATCTATGCTTTACATACTTCCATGTTTTATGTCATTGCTCAAGATTTTGATGTTTAAACATTATGTTCATGTTTTTAAGTTCAAATGTATATGGTATGTTTTATTTTATCCATTCTTACCCTTATTGAGAATTTGAGCTCCCCCTTTTTATGTTTTCTTTTCCCCAGGATATAAATAAAGGTTTTAGGTAATAAAAAAAGGGGAAGGTCTTTATGGGAGATGTTGAAGATCTTTCACCACGATTAGAAGATTACGTTCCAAGTTTCCAAAGACACTAAACTATTACGGTCCTTGTGTGTCTCTTTTTGTTATGTATTAAGTATTCCGTAAAAGTAATGTAATGTCTATGTACGTCAAGCTTAGGGTCTCTACACCCCTCTGTGTATATTTGATATAATCTCGATACAAAATTTATAATTTTGTATTATAATGGAATGTATTTATTATTACTTTTAATGTGTTTTATAATCTATAAATATTTTCTATGTTATCACCCCCAAATATAAAAATGAATCTAGCTATTTATTCAATACCCAATAAATTCTATTAATAAATAACAATATTTTTTTATAGATCGCATTCTAGAAAAAGATATGAATACTTGTTAAAAACTCTATAACTAATAATGGATAAGAAAATAAAATAAAAAAGAAAGCTAAAATTTATATTTATTATAGATAATAATATTCATCTAACCTAATATATATATATATATTCAGAACATTACAAAAGTAAAAAAAATTGAATGCCTATGAATCAGAATATTAAAAGAATTTAATATGATATTTACTTGTTATGGTATTAGTCTAGATTAATTTATATGAAATATTTAAAAAATATCATTACATTAAAAATACTTATTATTACTATTAATATTACAATAGTTATAAAGTTACATCTAACATACTATATATTAATGGTAACAATATGATTTTGTTGTTAAAAAATGAAGAATTCATGGCCACAGCCAATAATAACATCCCATATGGGGTTCATTTATTAGATATTTAAAAGGGGTGGTAATACTGGTGTTCCTACTTGAAAAAGCCGAAGTGGAAACTCAAAAAATTCATTTCAATAATAATAATATCTAAAAGAATTTCAATTTATCAGAAATCACTACAAAATAATTTTTTCCCAAAAAATATCTTCAATGTATTATAATTTTATGCCTTATCTTTAATTATTATATTTGTGGGGTAAGGATTTTTCTATCTAATGGTTAATTAGTATAAATGTTAAATTTATTTATGAAATTAAATGGAAATTACTCTGGTGATACATTTTTATTATGTTTATCTACATTATTATAAATTCAAAATGAAAACTAAAAATTATATGATCAATTAAATAAAATGGACTTGACATTTGGTATCCCAACATTTTACCTATATTATGGGCTAAATTTCCCATTTTTTCATAAAAATTATAAAATGGGTTATAAAATGTATAATATGGTAAATATATAACCATATATATATAAAAATTATTCAAATAATAGAATATAGTTCTTCTTTATTAATTATCTAAATATTCATTAATTTATGTCTTCATTTTAGGATATTTGTTTTTTGTGGGGTTAATTGGATCAGATAACATTATATGGAAATAAAATATTCATTTATTTTTTAAATGTAATGTCACACACAAAACCTATAAATACACAACCATATTATCATTTCTCTCAAACCAATTTTTTATATCTTCATATATCTTATAATAAATCTATCTCACACATCTTTCCTCATTTTTGACGTTTTTTCTTCTTTGTATTTATACTAGGATAAAATCTCAAAAGAGGTAAAGGTTTATTCTCTCTTACTTTTTTAATTCATAATTATAATTACATCATTATATCACATAAATTCAAATGATTTAATTTTAAAATTTTCAATATTGATATTAAAGTACAATTCTTAATGAATAATATCCATGTGATATACAATTTCACTCACATTATCCTCTATTTATAATAATATATTATTATTAATCAATCCTTCTAACCTAAAATCCATTATCCAAATCCAAATATATAGAATTTATTTTTGGTATTAAGTATTTAATACTTATAAGAGGTTGTGTTATTATAATTAAGGAATACATTGATGAATCTAATATAGAATACATCTGGTCCCATGTGAATAAAACTCCATTTTCATACAGGTTTACATTTCCAATTAATGAATACCAACCTGGTTGTCATTTATTATGAAATTTTTTTATCCACATTTCATTTCAAATATGTGTTATCACATACCCCTAATTTTTTTTGGGATTTACCAAAAAAACGTGTTTTCTTACTATTACAAATTCACGAATTCAATTTAGTAAGCTCAAAGATCATAATAATCAATATTATATCCAAATAATTGGAATTCCATATTCTACCCATGATAAGGTAACTTATTTAGAGCTTATTAACACATAATTATCATTAGTAATGTATTGTAATCAACCAAGATATCATTAATAATTCATTGATTGGGTATTTTTTCCTTCCCATTTTATCTATTTTTATTAAAAGAAAAATCTTATTTGATAATCACTATTGTGAAATAAGCCTATATATTTCACTGTTATTCATTCTTGAACACCATTAGCATTATTATAGATTATCTTTTATAATATGAAATAATTTATTAGTATTATTTGAAATATGTGGGGTATCAAAATATGTATCCCTTAATGCATAGGTCTGTCTCTTGAGAAAACGATTTTAGGGTAACTGGAGCATCCCTACCCATTATATAGAAGGTATTGGCCTAAAACCTCAAATTTATGTATACAATGTATATAATTATATATTACTCTAATTTTAATCATTATGATATCATTTAATATCGTTAATATGGATATTGTTTCACATTTCAACCATGTGTTATGTTATTTTTACATATCCATTTTGAGGGTATGATTTGTTTTTTTTATTTCAACATTTTTACATATCCAGTTGCTATTTTTTAACATTCTTCAATGTATGTTATCCAATTGAGGTTTCCATGATTATCCATTACTTGTGTATCTCATTTTCACATTTAATAAAGTGGAATAAAATGTATGATCAACTCCATCAATGTCCTTATAGATGATGATTTGTTGCAAAATTATTTAATATGATATGTTGTAATAAATTTTTTATGTATCCTTTCTCATATGTACTATATAACCATGATAATTTCAATTTAACAACATGTAATAGAATTTAAATATAATAAAAAACACAATGATTCTAGGTTATAAGGAGATGATTTGTTGTTGTGTGAATTAGATATTGATTTATGAGAATTATTAGGAACATGATTTTTGTTTAAATAGTTAGAGAAAATAAATTTCACCATTAAAAAATTATTGATATTTTACAATAATCACCATAATAGATATCCCACAAACATTTTAGAAAAACACTGTATATAATTAATGGTTTATCATTTAGTAGAATATAACATTAAAAATGATGTTATGTCATTTATTAGATATATTTCATATTAAATGGAATGGAAACTAAGCCATCAATTGATGAAATTACATGGAATGTATGAATAATCAGGATAATGAAATTAAAGTTACTATTTAAAAATTATTACCCATAAAGGGTAATTTAATCTAGTTTTAAAACATAAACATTCTTGGATATAGATTCAAATTTATCCTTGACAAGGATTTACAACTTTAGATCATTTTAAATGTAAACAAGAATTATCATTAATTTTGTACACGAGTTCAATAATGGTGAGAAATGGATAATGTAACTATATAAGAACTTTATTGAATTAGGGTTTTTTGATTATGTGAAAAATTATTCAATAGGGTTCCATTTATGTTGATATATTGATTAAGGGTTTTCCATGATTAAAAACACTAAATAGATTGCTGAGAATTAAATTAGTTAATGGGATTAACTTATGGTGATTTTTATAGGAATATTTTTCCAATGGTTCAATATTCCATGTTTCAATGACAATAATTAAATTTATGAAAAATTAAATATGTGAAACTGGGTGATTCTATGTAATCATTAATGTGGTTAGAGAGGTCTATTATGGTTTATCTAGATAACATTTATTTAATTATTTTCCTCTTCATTGGTGAAATATTTATAAATATTGAATGAACATTTTTCTCTCAAATTTATGATGAGATAAAGATTATTTCTCCCGTGATATATAAGTATTTTTTAAATAAATCATCTAAATTGAAAACTTGAGGTGAATATGATGGTTTCTCAGTATATTAAACAAACTACTATTAAAAAAACCATTTGAACATTGGATTATCTTATGTTTAATATATATGGGATGAACCTAGTAAGGGATTGACTAAACAAATTATGGGTATACATTAAATATAGATACAAAGGTTACAAAACCCATGAGTGAAATGGAATGTGAGATGTAATGATGGTGAAATGAATCAATGATAATGAAAAGATACATTACTGTAATATATTACACAATAGTCAATGGAATCTACCACAAAAGACCCTTGTGGATCATGGATGATATTGTTTTAATTAAATGGATAATATTAAACATATAAATGATTTTATAAAAGGAGCATTAATTATTATATTAATGTTTTAAATTATATTTTATGATCCATTATATATGAATAAATGTATATAATTTTGGTCTTCATAGAATATTAAATCAACACCTGATGAACTATGGAATGATTTATTAGTTAGAACACAATGTTATAAATTGATTGCAACAAAGGAAAATCTAAATGTTAAATGTAGAATAAAATAGTATTGTCTAGTTCAAAATATAATCATAATTAACAAGGAGGATTTTGATCTATTCATGAGGATAGATTAACTCTTATACTATAATGATTTAATTTATTATAGAGATAATGATGTTATAATTGGTGATGAATGTATGAAATTAAATTTCATTCATGTGTTGATTTATTTTCATTAATTTCTACAACAATAACCCTCATTAGGTCATCTTAATGAAATACCTATGTATGAAATGTATACAATAAAATATATAATGTGTATTAAAGTATTGGTAATTGAATATTCTCTCATTGTTCATGTCTATATTGTTTCATTTCATGATGAAGTGCCAATATTTTTGGCAAATTGAGAAGATGAACTATCAAATATTCTAATCCCTAATGAGAATCATATATCTAACACACTATATAATATTTAAATATTGTACTTAGTACAATTAATTAAGTAATTAAAAGTATTATTTCACAATGTATTCATTCTCCCATAAACTACACCATTGAGATAACATTTTTTATATATAATATTGTTGGAAAAATGATGTTATGTATTTATTATGGAAAATAAATAGGAATTAAAATATAGTACATGTATTCATTTCAATGTATTGAGGAATTGTTTTATTATAATCAAGGGGCGCATACACCTCGATGGAAAATCATTATTCTGGTTATCATTTTATTAAATGTTAAGAAGAAGAATATATGTAAGATGGCCTCTAATATGAGGCATGTCAATTAAGAGTTCATATCTAATTCATTTTGGGTTAAAAATCCACCCTATTTTTTTATGGAATTGTTTTGATGGACATTAGAGGATAATATTGATACATTTATTATCATATATTTTTTATAATATCAATTTAGAACATAATATTTTAAAGGATCATGAAATTAAATTTCATATTATAATTCTTGAAATTTTCCTTGAAATAATACCTATAATCATTGTCCTCTCCAATAGCACCACATTAAATTTTAAATTATCCACATCTTCTAGTGGGTTTTAACTATGTTATAGAGACAATAGTATTACGACATTGAGATTATAAACATCTATATATGTAAGAAGAAAAAATTCCCAAAAAACCTATAGTAACAATAATATAAGTAAAATAATTAAATAAAAATTATTATAAAAAATAAATTTATAATAATACAACCTTACATCCCATATATATCCCATGAATCCAATCATATACAAAATAAATTAAAATAATAATATACAATATTCTCTTCTAAAATAAATTTTCCTCATCACATTCCATACCGAAAAACCCATCATAGGTATCGTTCTCGATAATGAAGTTTTTTCCTCTTCCTGATATGATCCTTTCAGTAATGATTTCAACTCAGGTCCAAATAATTCATGGCCACCATAGTATGGAGTGAGTAGAAGTCAATATGGTACCACCAATGATGTACCAAATATATTCATTAAAGACAATTTATACACATTTGATATGTTCATAATTATTAAAAGATAGATCTATAAAAATGTTATTTCTATCATTAGGTTCTATGTTGACCCTCAATATCAACCATATAATATTTGGATATTCCAAAATTTTCTTTCATCTTGTGATGAATATAGTTTTTAAAAATTGGATCCTATAAAACTTCATAGGAATCACATATAGTAGAATCCAAGAATTCTTCATCTTAGGGAACTACATAGGTATCCACATGTTACCAGGATCATCAAAGGATTTAAGGAGTTATCCTATGAATCTATATAGTAGTAGGCTCAACAACTATATCTTAGAAAATGTCCTATAATCTTTTTTTCATAAATAATAACTCCAGATTCATGTATGTATCTGAGGTATCCATTTTTATATAGGAGTGAAAATTAAATCATACGAAATATCCATGGAATCCCATTCATCTTAACATAAGGGTAGAGAATCCCTCCGATAATATTCTACATAGAAAACTTTCAGTGATAAAATTCACCATATAATATATAGTATCACTATTAATAAATATGAATCATACAATATTCCAAACCTATCACACAAACCTAAGGTTTTCATCCTTCGAATGTAACCCATCATTGTCATTATAGCCCCAGTGTCTCACACTATCGACTATAGTGTTTTATGGTTAAATATGTTATCATGAAAACAATCATCTCTATATCAACCCTAACATGGGTCAACCATCCCTATGTAGAACAAAATTTGGTCAACCAAATTGTATAAAAACATAGAGACCTTACATGGGTAGTTTTAGTTCATTCCCATCTTTCTGGGTCTTATACATCACTTAGACGTCATAGCCTCACTCATCATAATTGTAATCATTTCACAGCCTTATCAAACTCAAAAAAATTTATAAAAATGATTCATTGTAAATATAATGTATAATTATTGTAATAGAAGTCATGGTTATCAAGGGTCAGTCCACACACCTAACATAACATAATATACAAAGGGTATTCCCACCTATGTTCTCTTATACATAATGGTGGAGGAATTGTACCCCAATCTCTTGATATATTGTCCAATGGTTTTAAAGAATTACAATGTTCCATCAAGTCATACTAGGGACAATTATTTCTATATTATTGGATCATATACAGTGATTTGTATAAGTGATCATATACTATGTCCATTATGTCATGATCATTTATTATAATTTATACCCTTTGGGGTCCAAACATCTGAAGGATTACATTTTATAATGGATCACATAGCCATCCAAGTCTGACATACCAAGACAGTACTAATGGGTCCATTTTGTCCAACCCAAATTGAAACTATTCATTGGAATTTTATTTTTATTGGATTTTTTATATAATAATATCATCTCCCTTGGGGTTTATATCACATATAATTTATATATAAACAATCTAAACCTGTTTGTAATTTTATAGGGATAAATTATTATACTAGATGTATCGTTCATTTAATAAAATCCCATCCACCATCATAGAATCTCAAATAATAATATAATATCTGGAGATCCAATAATAATAAACAATATCCAATTCAATTTATTATAAATGATTTAAATCATATTTAAAAGTTATTACTTTTAATTTAAATATGCATAAATTTAAAAAAACCAATTGGATGAAATAAATCATTAAAACCTCATACAATGTGGTAATGTACACTAAAAACATGCCCCAAACATAGTATACATAAATTATCTGATATAAATTCACAAATTAATGTTTAATTTCATCTAATTACATCGATTCCCCTATAAAATATGTAGATCGATATACCTATAATGAAATCCATTGACAAGTCATGTGGAAAATATCTTATATTGAGATATAGAATTTCTAGGAAATATATATATATTAACTCAAATAATCTACCCTGAATTGATGGAATTTATAAAGATACCATTTTCATAATCATGTAGAAGAATAAATAGGACATGGGGGTGGTTGAAAGAGTAATAAGAAGAGAATGAATCACCTTGAACACTAATGTAATATCGCAAAAACCACATCTACACCATTGGGGAATCAATGAGGTAAGAGTGAGGATAACCTCCTATTCTGAATGAATTTGAGGGAAGAGAATAGAGGTTATCGGAGGATGAAATCATTTATTCTGTAAAATGGATACTTTATTTGTTTTAAATATAAAGAGACACATGGTAACCATCTAGTTTTCAAACCGGTATTCAACATGGGTGATGGAAAATATACCCTTCACGAACCCCTAATATGGTTTGTACATGGAACTGAACAAATAATGTTTTTACCATAAAAATAATCTATAACTATGTTTTTATTTTATTCATGGTTTCTAAAAAATCATGCATATACCATGAGTTATACCATAAGGGAAATTAATTTTTTTTGTTTACTCACACGATTGATTATGACATTATAGTAACCATTTGATAAGGTAAAAACAATTTCAAAATATCCAAAAAAAAATCTATGTGCTTTCTAGACACATAAAACCATGAGAGATATCACTTTATCATTTATCTTTATCAAAAAAATATCTTCCTGATTATTAAACACTAATAATTTAAATGTGAAACTAGTTTATCAAAATGAACCCTTCATTGAAACCAAATGTTAATATTTTAAGTTTATTTTTTCAACTGAAGATGAAACATTGTCTTCTAAACTAACCATCATAATACTTCCCTTCCCCTGGAATTCCCTTCATGCATTAATTAATTAACCCAAATCTATCATTGTCATCAATTCGAAGTCAACTCATAATGTTTTTCCTTGAAATAAGAAAATGGTTCTCGCAAGATACTTCAAATGAAAGATCAATATTACAACAATGTTAACCTATAACTATTTTAAAATCTAATTCACTATCACAACATAAATTTTTCCAATAAATCTTAATGCACCATTGTTTGAACAAATGATTTATTTCCATCTTGTGGTTCTCTACACCATACATCAGAGCACACAAGGGATGATTCAATGTTTTGGTTCTTTATACCATCTAAATAATCTATTTTAAATTTATTAACAATGAACTTATCAAATTATTACATGTTTTTAATCACATTACACCAATATGACTTAAAAACATAGTTTGGGCCACCACTAATAATCGTTTACAAATAACACATGGGTACACCCGCTAACATATTATATCATCACTCATTCAAGATTCAAAAACACTTAAAGGTATAATGATATAATATAAACATTGAAATTGATGATAAAAATAATCAAATTATTTAATAACCTGATTTTTTGATAATCCATCAAAATCCCTGATCATACTCTCGCCATGAGAAGAAATGTATCAATGATTCGTATCACACTTAGATCTCCTCCAAAACATCATGTGCCTTCTGTTGATTCATTGGATCCATATAATTTTTAATGTAATATTAATTATTGTTATACACCAAATAAACCATTGGAATATAGTTTTCTTACATACTGTTATTGTAGTTCAGTCACAAATATCAAAAAATATGTCTCCCCAAATAAATGTCACATCTCCCATGAGGGTCATTCCTCTATCATCCACATTGCATCCATTATGACACATAATTACATGAAATGAATATCCCATTCATGTATGATTAGCATGGTGAATCATTATAATCTATCCATTCTTAAAATTATTTGAATATAATCCTAATTATCCATCAAATTTATATTCACATCAAGGGTCACACCATCCATGATTAACTATTACCTCTAAAATATATGGATTCCATATAATTACTCCATGGGTATAATATCTGAGAGTCCCCAATAATAAAACCTATGTCATCACCCTTTAGAAACATTCACCCATCCTATCAATTCTTTTTATAACATAACCCCAATTTAACTCTACATTAATACATCAATTTGTCTATATTATCCCCAACAACAATAGTGGTTCTATTTATCACTCTAGTTGAAAACCAATAAAATTAAATATATATGATATCTATTAAAAAAATTTGGTTCTCAGCCAACACATGGATTCTCACCCATCTATGAAGAAAAAATATCAAAATATATATAAAAAGACCATGTTCATATGTAAATCATATTAGTGTACACTATCATACAACATGACAACATAATAAGAATCATTCCCTCCAGATTCATACATATTTATACCTACTACTGATTACATAAAAAATCATATTTGAAATCAGTTCATGATGATAACCTCCCATCAAAGACTTTATCAATGCACTCTTCCAACAAATCAAGATTAACAATTATGAAACGGAAACCAAATGATCACTCGACACTCCGGAAACATCCCAAACCAAAAGTATCCACCTATGCTCAATCCAACCTAGATCCATCCATATATAACCATAACATAAAAACTGTTTAACAACCATTACAAAAATAATGAGTTCCTAGAATACTACCACCCATGTCCTCTAAAATCTACCAAGATACCAAATCACCTTATGTTGTTTCCATCATTGAATCCTAAGGCATGTCTCTGATTATAACATATATCTGATAGAACATTATGTGATTCATTATAAACCACAAGGAATCAATCTTTCATCATGTATCAATGGAATTCAATTGAGAGGGTTCAGGCCTCCCTACAATTAAACTAAAGTATCATAGTTCACTCAAACAATAATAATACATATCCTAATTATCATTCCCAGAATTGGGCACAAAAATATCTAGAGTCACATCTCAAAGAATTATGATAGCCAAATATCCCATAGAAATCAAATATTTTATAAAACTTAGGGGTAACTATCCACATTTCCATCTCTAATGAAACATGATAGGTGGGTCAATATATATTATTCCATCTCTGAGGACACACAATAACTCATGTTCCAACATACCTGGTTGTTGCTTCTAAATTATAAATATTATGTGTTTAAATATAAATCATATAAAATATTCATATTCTTCGTGTATCTAAGGAATCAAAAATTTGGGGTTATCCTCTCTATAATGTTACCCTCACATATCATAGTTCACCCCAACTATAATAATACAACACCTTGGGTTTTAATCATAAAACTGGGTTCACAAATATTATGAGACATATATCTAAGACATATGCCCTCCCACATATCCCATAATAAAATCTAAATGTGTTCAAAAATTATGAGACACTATCCAGTATTATATATATGATGAAACACAATAGATCATGTTACCACACACCCACATATGGGTTCTCATATATTCATATCATCAATCATAAAAAAATTCATTGCTTGATTAGTGAACTGACCCTCATTATGTATAAACCTATAATACTATCCCTTTAAAGTCCATGTTATCATATATATATATATATAGTTGAATCATATAATGTATATTTATATTGAATAATACTTATTTATACGGTTCATTTATGTATAATTCCGCCAAAAAAATATATATCAAAATGCCATATGGGTTTTCGATTACACATTGATTAATTAACCCATTTTATTTTCAAATATTATATCATGATTACTTTCAAGGGGATAATAATCATGAAAGATTACAACTTAAATATTCGACCACTAGGGGTCACTAAATATTCTATACAAGAGGACATGCATATTCTTTGTAAAGGAAATTCTCTCCATAATTTCCTAATGAACATCAATTTGATAATGTTTTTAGTGATTAGTTATGTGTTCTCCCACTAAAATGTTTTATTTGAACATAATATAATTGTTTTGGTGGAACAATATTCAACTGATCCTCTGCCATCAGAGAAGTAAATAACAAATAAGAATGTGAATTTCATTTGAGTCCTATATATGAAATATGATACATGTACATCAGAATCTTACAATATATTAAATAAACAAATAAATTTAATATCAATATCAAATAAAAATATGATATTAAACTAAAATCTCATTAATAATATTAAAAATGCAAAAAAAAAATCTCTTATCCCTAGTTACATGAACATCTAACTAGAAAAGGTGTCTATTATTCAGTAGTCCAAGGTACATAATAGCCACTTACATGTCCCCACTACATATCTATTGTATCCCTTATTTGAATTAAAATTAAAAGGATGATCTGATACAAAAATGTGACCCCCAATTAGATGAAAAATATTCAATAACCAAAGAATAGGCATCACCATAACCTCAATAGAAAATCTCTATATTCCTTAGGGTTCTGAAAAGCTACAAAAGTCTATTTAGTTCCCATGGGTACACTATACCCTTTAATCAGACTAAACCCATATATAAATAAGTGAAATAAAATCCAAAATAATATTGAAAATTTCTATAGTTAAATGAACTATATTCATTATATACTAAATATAATGAAAAAAAACATAAATATGGTTATATTTCCTAAATAGGAACCCACTAATTTGAACATATAAATAAAAATAAAAATAATTGAATAATCAAAACCCAACTCTATTCTTAATCATTACCTCATTATTCGTTAGGAATCATAAAATCTATATAGATGAAAGATTCAATCATACACCTCTACCCTACCTGAACCATTAAAGAATAATGTCTTCATGGATACCCAACTGTCTTCTCCACCTGTAAAGGTAGGGAGTATAACATATTATTGAATAAAAAATGGCTTCCAAAATATACACTGAAAATATAGTTCATGTAAATGTGATATTGTCATATCATATTACCAAGAGCACTATAAAATAATCACCTTTGATCATTTGGTTAAAAATTGAATCTCAGGATCACCAAACATACTTTTCCAAGAAATAGAATTTTTATAATCATGTAAGGAATAGTAGGTGTAAACTAAGAATCCTAAGAAGCATAAGTGGAATAAAATATTGTAGTAGTTATAAATCTTTAATTAAAGGATATATACTTAGAATCTATTTGTATTCATTCTCATACCATGATCTTGAAGAGTATATAAGGAATCATGTAATTGATGGATTATGATCTAGATCCTAATGAGTATCCAAGGAATCCATATGTCATCAAGCATAAAACTGGATTATTGGAATTTTAAAATGAATATATCTTTCATTATGTCTAAATATTATATTTGAGGTTGTCTCCTAAAAATATTATTCATAGATACACAAGGTAATTTTATTAATACAATAATATCTCATGCAACGATATTCTATGGCCAAAGTATACACCATAATATCTAATATCATAAACAATTTTTGAAATATGGCCAAATGATATAACTCGTCACATAATCCCATGGTTGGAATCCTTGGCTCCCAACCCATTATCATCATTATAGCCACGAAATTTCACATTATCGACTATCATGTCAGAAAATATATAATATATTATAATGGAAACATACATCACTTCAAATAACCACACTATGGTCAATCAAAACATTATAATACCATTTTGGTCCCACGAGTCATATCGTAACTTAGTTATCATACATTAGTTTATAGATCTCAATCTTATATCACAGGATAACACCTATCACAAATTTGTTGTATATCGGAATGAATATAATGATTCTGAAGGATCTATTTTAGCATTGTATGTTTAATCATCCAAATTCATAAAAATAATCTACAATGTGTTTCCCAAAGTATCATAAACTATTAATACTATATATAATTCATTATAATTAAATTTATACCGATTATGATCTATCTAATTATAGGATTACATTTCATGATAAATAACACAATCATTGGTAGTTGAGACATTAAGGTAGTTCTCAAGTTTCCAACATATCCCTTAATGCTTTTGTCTATCTACAATCATTACAAATGTAAAGAAACAATTTATTTAAATAAAATTTTTATCACATTTATTAGTGAAAATATGTATCATATTTTTATGATGAAATAAATAAAATATATTGATGTTCATAATGACTTCCTATCATATTGAATTCCAATTCATTTTAATCAATACAATAAAACTACTTATTCTCATAGAAGCTGTATATCATCTATCAAGCACATATCTTATGACACAATATAGAAACAATTAATTTAAATTTTTTATAATTCATTATTATTTAATTTAAATAATTATAAATATGTATAAAATATCAAGAACTAATTGAGAAACACATTATCATCAAAAAAATTGAGCAATAGGGTATAGTCTACCACTGACATGCACTCAATCCCAAGCCAGAAGAAAGAATTAATTTAAACACTCTATGAAACAATCAATTTAATTTAATTTCATAAAAATGTATAAAAAATATTTAGGTTTAGATATCTATATTGTTATATAGTGAAATGGCTTGATGACATCATTTTGGGATTTCCTCTGTAAATGATGAAAATAACTCCCATAAATTGGGAAAATTTCACCATGCCCTAGTGTAATAAAATAACAACTAATCTAATTTATCATAAATCAAATGGAGAATAAGGGTAATAATAAATATGTAATGATTATAGGAAGACACACCCTAAACTAAAATTAAATCACACCAAAACCATTATTACAATTAGTGGTAATTGAATATAAATGATAGAGGTGAATCTATTAGGTTGGTTGTATGTGAGGGATAAAAAGAGAGGACAACATGATATAAACAGCAAGGGTCAAAACTTATGTTTAATGATTTTTATTAAAATATGAGTTTCTTCATCATTACTACATTGTTCTACAAAATTTATAATAATGATTTAGCAAACACTACCTTATTCATCATCCCCTAAAATAATTTTTTTTCATGGATTACTGAACAATGAAACTAATATAAAAAAACACCTGAAACATAATTTTAAGGTTCGTCATGGTTTCAGGATAATAATTCATAGTCCATGTATTCTACACAAATGTAAAAACCCACAGATAGTTCTACCATGTGATCTATACTATCATGTGGTAAATGTGAGACTCTATAAGACCCTTTTCCAAATTCAAAAAATTTATGTAATTGCTACTTATACTCACCTAAATACATGATACACATTATGGGCCATACCCATACATACAAACACATATTATCCATATTATTTGAATCTCTAAATTATAATTCATTTCTTAAATCATTAAAATACAACTAACATGGATTAAAAAAATTAATATTTCACTTGAGTTTCACAACATAGAATGATATTATTTTTTATAAATGAGTTGACGATGAAAAATAAGGCATACATGAAATTAATTATCTAACTAATTATTTAGAGGTATAAGTGTGTATATTTATACTAATATATAGAGACAATATATATCTAGAGAAAGATGTGATATATACAATGACCATAATATTTTGAATTAATTATTTTTTCAAATATATTATTATATTAAGATAAAGAGATAGATATAACTAGTCAAGTAATTGGACGGTGAAAAAAATAACTATCTTGTGGGAGAAAATAATCTATCATATAAACTGAGCGAAAAATACCCCGGCATCTTATCCATGATGAGGATAGAGAATGATCTAATTATCATGTATTTCAGAATAATCGACATGGCTAATAGAATTAATGGTGAATCATTATTCTTATTCAAGATAATTACCAATCATTATTTATTGGAAGAGTTTATGAAAGCTCATTATGATGATAAGTCCTTATGAAATATTTTGTGGAGGAATGTGAAATTATAAGAGTATAGCATTGGTGATGATGTATTTTTATTTTTGGTAAGGGGTTAGTGTTCTATATACACCACAGTTGAAGAACCATCCCTTGGATAAGGATCATATGTAAAATAAATATTTACATTCAAGTAGCATCAATATGTATAGAGATATTCCAAATATTTTGTACACTGATATTTTGGAGTAACAGATTGTATATTACAATTCAAGATTCCTAGAATTGTAATAAGGATTAAATAAAACATCATAAAGGTTTTTGGAATCCTTTACCTATAATAGTGTGGAAGTAGAAAAATATTACAACACATTTCATCATTTGGCTACTAAGGTCATTCACTAGGAATAATATTATTTGTGTAATTATTTATATTGTTAAAATTAATACAATTTTTCTATGGATTTGAGATAATTTTCTATATTATTTTATTTCTTTATTTTATAAAAATGATTTTGTGAGGCCCCATAACACAACCTTATCAATTTTTACTGATTATGACCCAATGTCTACAAACAAAATTAAGATGATGCGTGAGGTGATTGGTGATTAAAATATATTCATATACCTCAATTTGAGATGAATATTCAATACATACCTAAATAATACTCAACCCAAAACCAAAAATGTTTAATATATTTTGATACAAGATACAAAATAAAATTAATTAAGGATAATATTCGACATCTCATTTACATTAACCTAATGTTGTACCAATATTAGAAATATCTTACATAAACTATTACATAATATCTTAGGGTAATGGTAGAATAATAAAGTGTGAGCTCATAAGATTAGTAAGAATAAATATGGTTGATATTTATCAATGTTTATAAGTGAGGATAATATAATTATTAGAATATGAGAATATAATAATAAAATAATTAAAATGTATATTAAAAGTAATCCACTATAAGTAATTATCCATGGAGTAAGATTTTTCATAAAGAAAAAAATATGATCCATATGAGTGGAATAATTAATAATAAATTATAATCCATAAGGGATTACCATAAGAATAAAATATAATTTTGTTTTACTCACATAATTAATGAAAATAATTTCATAATATAGGGATAACTTATAAACCTATAATAAATAAGATGAAAATGAACCATAATTGATTCTCTTCACACCTCACTCCATTAAACAAAATGGATAGATTCCCATAGTTGATTGGGTTCAAGCTTTGTTCCTTTCAATATTATCGCATGAGATGTCTTGAATTTACCAAGGAATTAATAGTCTATATTATCTCATGCACACTCGTCACATACTGATAATATATATGTGTGTTATATAAGATCACAAAAACATTTAGCCTTTTGGTAATGAACCAACATAGGCTTCCACGTGAACCAAAACCATGCTATGCTCCCCACGAACCTGAGGGGAATTCTTGATCCAACCATGATAGATAAAATCATCATGGAAAAAAGAAAAATGTTGGGAACATTTAACATATAATTATAATCTAAATAGAGGAATATTTTTTCCAATATTCAGTCCAAACACTTTGGTACACCATGATTCCATAAAAAATAGTATATACAATTTTAAATATATTAAAATTTTAATATATATAATTGATAAAAAATAAAATCCTAAAATAACCCTAATATCCATCACATGTATCCACATATGAGTCACACTACAAATTTATCATTTATACTATTCCACTAATTAATATAACAATATTTTGAAAAAATATTCAATGGTCAATGATACAGAAAAATTAAAAATTATTCATGTAGGTACTGTTGGTGCCAAAATTTGGGACAAAAAAGTGGCCCAATGGAGGCCCCATTGACTGCCGTGTGATTCCACTTTGCAGAGTTCCCGAGCACCGTGGTCGCCGCGAAGCCAGGATGTTAGAGGCTCCGCGAACACATTTGACATTCGCAGACCTTCAGTGAAGCAAGGATGTGGGACACTCCATGAATGAATTTGACATTATCAAACCCACTGTGAGGTAAGGAGGCAGGACGCTCTGTGAATGCATTTGACGTTCGTGAACCCACCATGAAGCAAGGATATAGGACGCTCTGCAACCACATTTGACGTTCGCAACACGTCGTGAAGCATCCAAGTCCCTCTTTGTGCCAGGTGAGTTCCGCTCCGCAACACCTCTTCCCTATACATACTGGGCTCCCATGAGCCCAACAGACGAACAATATAACCTTTTGGCTTCCCATCTATCTATTTTCGAAGCATCCTTCCGCTCTATGAACCATGAGCAGTTTGAGGTACTTTTTCTCCGTGAAGTGCCTCCCCTTCATCACTTTTTGATCCCCTTTTCCAAGAGGGATGCCTTTCATGAAAGCTAAGGTTTTTCGCGAAAGAAGGGGATCCCCAATGGGACTCGGGTCATCACAGAGCTTTTATGCTTTGTGAAACACCCATCATGTAGACATGATCCACTTACTAAGGCATGGTCACTGTACTTCGCGAAGCACATTGCTTCATGATACTTTTCTTTGAGAGACCTATTTTCTCTGCGATGCAGTGCTCCATGAATTCCCTTCAACTTCATGAAGAACCTCCCATATACACATCCACCCCATGCAAAGGTTAAGGCATCCCACATTGTAAAGCACACCCCTTCACAAGTTCCCACCGCCATGCTGAGAAACAGAGCTTCACAAGTCCTCTGCCTAAGAAACCCTCTTCTTGGAAAATACTTTTCGTGTTTGACCCTCTAGGTTCACACGGTGCGACATTAGAGTCCCCTGGACGATACCGCCAGTTGTGTTTCTTCACCTAATGCTTCATCGCATAGGCATGATAATGGCTACTACTTCATCGAATAGCCATGCTAACGTGGGCCCCTCAATGGTTTGATTTGTGACGCCCCCTCTCTACGGCGTTGCCGATGCCTTCCCTCCAATAAGGAAAAGACGGTAATAGTTATTTATTTCCTAGGGTTGTGGAGCACACCCACCTCATCTGAGCAGCAGGACGTTAAACATCCAAGCACCATCGTCCTCCACACATGACGTTAAAATATAACTTCACCTCGTTCCTCGCACGCGGGGTGCCCCCACCATGGACATTATCCACACCCTCAGGTCTCCATAGGGGATGATATCCTCCTTATGGGAGTGGAATTTTTCCATGGGGGAAGGGAATCCACTTTGGTGTAATCCCTTAGTTGTCCTTCTAGGAGGCAGCATAGCATATCGGCTCCTCCTTTCATCTTTAGTCCCCAAGGCCAGCAGAGGGCATGATAGGGTACATGGAACCTCATTTCTTCGGTCCCAAGTCCCTCTACCACTGCACGTTGTCGCAAACGGGCATCCATATCAGAGTAGGTCCCAACCGTCCTCTCCCTAGGCCACCCTGCATGTAATCCCCTCTTCACTTCCCATTGATGCACCTTTCGCAATGTGGTCATCATGCCTTTGATACATCTTGATTCTCCCACCGAGCATGACTCACGTGGTCTTAGAGTAAGCATCGACCATGACAACTCTCCCATCCCACATGACTATAAACAGTATTTCTTTCCCTACCTATGGGGACTTTGATCCATGTCATGGCATGGAATGTAGGAAGCCTCCACGAGGTTCAGGCCCCAACACCTTGGGCCACCTCATAGTGTAATCCCAAACCCATCCTAAACTACAGAGACTTTGATCCATGTCAAGGAATGGTATGCAGGAAGCCTCCATGGGGTTCAATCCCCAACACCTTGGGCCACCTCATTGTGTAATCCCCAATTCAACCCAAACTTCAATTACTTTGATCCATGTCAAGGCATGGTAGGTAGGAAGCCTCCACAGGGTTTAATCCCAACAAACATTGGCCCCTATCATCTCAGTGTCAGTGTGCGAAGTCCCTTTCGACCTGAACTACATGGACTTTGATCCATGTCAAGGCATGGTACATAGGAAGCATCCATGAGTTTTAAGCCCCAACACCTTGGGCCGCCACAGAGTGAAACACCCAATCCATCCTGATCTTCGGGAACATTGATCCAAGTGAAGGCATAGTTTGTAGAAAGCCTTTATGAGGTTCAAGGACCAACAACATGGGCCACCTTAGAGTGTATGCCCCAATCCCTCTTGAACTATGAGGACTTTGATCCATGTCAAGGCATGGTAAGTATGAAGCCTCCACGAGGTTCAAGCCCTAACACCTTGGCCCGCTATAGAGTGTAAGCCCCCATTCATCCCGAACTATGGGGACTTTGATCCATGTCAAGGCATGGTACATATGAAGCCTCCACGAGGTTTAATCCCCAACACCTTTGGCAGCCGAGAATGTAAGACCCACGCCACCACCCAGACTATGTGTTCTTTGATCCTTGCCCAGGAAGGGTATGTAGAAAGCCTCCATGAGGTTCAAGCCCAGCGCCAATCGGACCCCAGGTCCATCTTCACGTGAGTTTTCCAACATGACCCAGCCCGAACTACAAGTACATTGATCCATGTAAACGTATGGTATGTAAGAAGCCTCCACGAGGTTCAAGTCCAACAACCATTGGCCCCGATTATCTATGTGTCGGTGTGCCAAGCCCCATTACACCCAAACTACAAGGACATTGATCCATTTCAATGCATGGTACATAGGAAGCCTCTTCAAGGATCAATCCCAACACCACCTGGGCCTCCTCAGAGTGTAAACCCCAACCCATCCCAAACTATTTAGACTTTGATCCATGTCATGGCATGGAATGTAGGAAGCCTCCACGAGGTTCAAAACCAACACCCATCGGACCCCATGTTCATCTTCACGTCAGTTAGCCGACATGACCCTTCCTGAACTACATGGTCTTTGATCCTTTCCTAGGCAAGGTACGTAGTAATCCTATCTAAGGTTCAATCCCACCACCCATTGGTCACTCTAAACCCCTTCATTTCAGTTCACCAAAACCTTGGGAAGCCTAGAGTGTAAGCCCCATGAAACCACCAAATCTTTGTGATATATGATCCTTTCCATGGAAAGGTACATAGAAAGCTTCACGAGGTTCAAGGCCACCACCTGGTCATTCTGACCCCCCTTCTCGTCGGTTCACCCTCGTCCCACATGATTTTAAACTGTATTTTCCATTGGATCTATGTGGTCTTTGATACATTTCAAGGCATGGTATGTTGGAAGCCTCCCTGAGGTTCAATCCCACCACCCGATCATTTCGACCTCCATTACATTGGTTCGACCCCATCCAGTGGTAAGCTGTTGTGACCCCATCCAGCGGTAAGCTGTTGTGACCCTACTCAGCGGTAATCCATTGACATCCTTATCCAGCGGTAAGCCATTGCAACCTCATTCGATGGTAAGACGACGTCAGATGAACTACCCAAACTTTGATTCCCTACCACGGGGATACGTAGGAAGTCTCTTCGAGGCTCAATACCAACACTATCGTCATCTTCATGATGGTCTCGTCCCATTCACCATCCCCATAAACCGCTCCATCATCCATCCTAATCCTTACACGGGCCGCCACATCCCGGTGGGATCATGCCATTCCATTCCCTGTTCCATCTAATAGCATTAGGGAGGCTGCCAACCTGATGTCCCCAATATCAGTGTTCCCTCCAGGGGTTTCCTCCATCTGATCCACTCTAGTAAGTGTTCTAATCAGCCCAATCTGTCTCTGTTGGAAGTTAAACTTATGGCATACCCTGCGATAAACATGGGAAGCAGAAGAAAACATCAGATACATGCCCATGGCATATGATTCCCCATGTTCGATGTGTGATCCCTTGGGCTTCCACACCCTCGAGAAGCCCTATAATAAAAGACAGAAGAAAGATACGCCAATCCCCTAGTGTCCAAACATGCTAGTGACGCCACAATGGGACTACTCCCCTAACCGAAGCTTACTGCCCTGACGATACCCCCCAGAATGTTATGATAGAAGCAGCGTAATTAATTGGTGTTCATGAAGATATTGTTTCAGAAAGAGTTTCACGAACAACATATTAAATATATGAGTGGTACTTAGACTAGGTAACGTGTTCCGAGGAGTAATCCATGAAAGGAGGAAACAACATCCCATCATCTCGTTTTGATCAAGGGGAAAATGTCCCTAAATAAGGAACGATTGTCACCCGCCTTTGGGAAGCGGGAATGTGTGGTGACAAATATGGGTCTGTCGTACTCAAGTAGACGGACACATGATCCCCAGCGAAAGCGTCAGAAAAAATAACTTAACAAATCATCCCATGGGATATAGGGATACAATATATCCAAAAACTGAATCAAATAAAAGAGATTAAACCCTGAACATAAAAATAGAAACTACGTCAATAATAACCAAGAGGTGTCAGTAGTGTGTGATCTTGAAATCATAGTATGTATTCTTCATATAGTATATTATATTTATATTAAAAACAAAAAAACATGAATAAAACTGATTTATAAAATTTCTTTTATTAGTGACTACATAATAACAAAACAAAACAATCCACCATTTTTGTGGAATTCCATTAAATTATATTTAAATGAATATCATCACCTAGAAATCATTCTCTTGGTATATGAATTTTTTATAAAGAATAAACTCATTTATAAATCCCTAATTCATTAATAAGATCCATTCATAACATTCAGGGAAATTTTTCATTATGTATATATTAAAATTGATACTAAAAATGAAAAAGAACATTTCAAATGAAACAATAAATGAATCATTATCCAAAATCTTTTAAATAAAATATAATTTTTAGTAAATTCTCAATATAATGGTAACCACATTATGTAATCCCTAATAAAAAATAATCTATAAAATAATAATATTCAAAAAAAAAATTTAGACTCCTAGTATGTAGGTCTGAAATATAGTTTCTATATGTGATTACGACACATCAATATAAACCTATTAATAAATTTAACCTAAATAACATATAAAACTAGATACTTATGATGACATAGTAAGTGGGAACCAAACGTACATCAGGCTCATGTTTGGGGAAGAACCAAACATTTAACCCATGCACCAATGGTCTATAATGTTCCCACTAAAATTATTTCCGCAAAGTAATAATATACTTTATAAATAATAATATCCCATAATTTGGAAAATACATTAAAAAATGCCTCCATACAAAACCCCATTGAAATATTACACTAAAACCAATCATTTTTCTCAAGGCCTATTCATACCTATTTTTAGGGAAAAAAGTATTTTTTTAAATTGAATCGAAACCATTTAAAAACACCTCTTCAAAAAAATTTGGGAAAACCACATTAAAAAATGATTTAATTTTAGAACTCCCTATTTAAATATAATATACACATAGAGAATTATATATAGATATATAATAATTTCCCAGTTCACTTATTCACATTTTATCATGTGAGTAAGTTCACATGTCTCTTTATGTACACCTTTAAATTTGTATATAACCACCCAGTATTATGTGAGGTGTGTATTACATAAATCCCAACTGAATGAAATTTTAATAATGATGTTAAAAATAATAAAATTTGTAACAATATATGATTATAGGAAAAAATATCTATAAATATCTTTTAATTATTTAATAGGTTTTGTAACGCACAACAACAAGTTTAAATGAATCAAAATAAAACATTAATATTATATTATTTTTTGTAATAGAAAGCATATAATAATTACATTAGTGGGTATGGAGAAAAATGAATAAATAATTAAATGTTCGTGGTTTACAAGTGAATAAAATGAAATCATTGGTTATCAATTAATTATAATTGAAACTAAAAATCTTTTCAAAATAAATAAGTTTTTTTCTAAAAACCCTATTTTTATGTGTGAATTGTTTTTTATCTTAATAAATTAAATTTATCATTATTTTTTATTATTTTAATGTAATTTATATGTCTAGTATTCAAATAAATTTTTTAAGTACCATGTTTAATTTTTTTATACATTGTATAATAATAAATAACTTTTTATTCTTAAAAATGAATATTTCTAAAAGAGGTTTTCATCATGTTTAGTGTAGATTGTTCAAATCTAATTTATAATGATTATATGAATTGAATTTTTAATACAATATTCCATATTTAAAGTAATCTGGACTAAATTTGGTAAGAAAATACCCTTTTATCTTTTACATATATGAATAGTATCCATGGAAAAATTTATCACATTAGTAAATGGTAAAATCAAGTTAATATATGTTAATACTAAGTTAAAATTCCATAATTTCTCAATGTAATTATTTTTAGATTAATTAAAATCGAAATTTTTTACAATTGTTTCTAAATTGAAATTTTTAATTGAAACATTTCCATGAAAATTAACTATATAATATTTAATTTAATAGAAAATATAAAATGGCACACTCTTACATTGAAAAATAAGTTAGGAGATAACATTGGAAAAAGAAAATGGTTTAATGAATACAATTTCCCATGTTGTGAATAATGAAATTATATTCATGTTCAAAATTTATTTATAATTTTTTAGGATAAATAGTAAAATTAAATACTAACACAGTTCAAATAGAATACATATTTAGTTAACAGAAAAAAATAAATGACTTTAATAATTTTAATAGTATTAAAATTTAAGTGTGTTATACTGTTCACAATATTTTATATATAAAAATGATATATTTGAGTTTTTTTAATGTTTTATATTGTTATTAAAATTTTCCCTTTATTAATATTAGTCAAAATAATTTAATATTTTAAAATATGAGAGTAATGGTATTTTATCAAAATAATATATTGTTAGATTATTTAAAAATTGTTAAAATATTTAACTTGGACAATGTGGATATGATATTGTCTAAAATATTACATATTTAAAATTTATTTGATGATAATCAATATATACATAATATTATTACTGCTTAATATTAAAAAAGATGATACCATTATTATTATTTATAATTCCTCATGTTTCATTAAGAGAAAACAAGGTTCAATAGCATATGTGATGTGCAACATCACACCCAAACCAACAATAACTATTAAAATATGATTATTTTAACTTTGTAATACATATTCAAATATGAATAATATTAACTACCCAATGATATGTGTAAATATAAATTTCCTACTAACCGTAAATATATTTTTAGTTTATTACTATATAATCTATCATTTCTTGTAATGTCATTTTATTCTTTAAAAATACTTTTTCTAAAAAAAATTATTTTTATGAATAATATTATAATTAATTTCTAGAACATTTATAATATTTATGTGATAAATTTAAAATCATATATTAAATAATTTTAAAAAAATCATGGGGTCAAATTTATTGATTTTTGGTAAAAATATTATTTTTTATTGAAGAGATAAAAATGGCAAATCATTTTTTAAAGTTTTAATTTATTTTGATAAATTAATTAATTTAATAGAACAAATATAAAATTAATTTTATTATAATTAATATTCCTAATAATTAAATTATATTTAATCCAATTAAGTTCAAATTAAATCATTATTATATCATATTTATTTAAGGTTTTATCTTTATTCATGCAGTCAAATTTTTCAAAAAACCATTTTAAGATGAAGAGTGTTTCACATTTTGAATTTGTTAAAAATAAGCGGTAATGTGGAATGATTCAAATAAAATGTATATATAATATATACTATTATTAATTAAAATTAATACATTTATGGTTATTATTTATAGATTTAATGTGTGATCATATTTTCTATGAAAAATGCATTTTTCAGAAAACCATCTTTCAATCGAGTTGATGGTCTTAGTTTAAACCAAAACAATCCAACTATATGAATTTATTCTGATAAATTGATTCCATATTTTAAATTAAAATTAATAAAATTAGGTAATACTCTCCCCATATTTTCTGAAATTTTGAATAACATTGATTGAAAATATTTATTACCATATTAAAAGGAAAATTGGTTATTTAAGTGTTAAAATTTAACAAGGTAAAGAAACAAAGTAATCCTAATAGTATAAATATTTATATTCTCAATTCAATATAATAATTACTATATTTTTTATTGGTTCTATATAAATAATTACGAAATGATTTTGGTAAAAATTAAATTTTCATACGATAATAATCAAATTGTATTTATGTATAATAAGAAATATCTATTAAGAATTTCATTTTTTATGAATTAATTTATATTTAAAAATAATATTTTAAATAATAATATTAAATAATTTTTTATAAATTTTAAATGATAATACAATTTTTATGAAGCCAAATGTATTCGTTATATGGGTTTGAGAAATCTTGTTAGCATAAAATGAACATTTCTCAACAATTGTTGAATATTTTTCATTAATTAAAAATTATAATAATAAATAAATATTTTAATAAAGTAAATAATATTTATTGATTCGGAATGGATACATTATCTATCTTTTAATTTCTCTTTATTTTCAGATACATATAAATTTTTGACTAAAATAAAATACATTGTGAATATATGATATATATTAGTATAGTAACCCCAACCCTTGTAGGACAGATCTTGTTATATACATAGATAAATTTGAATAAGATAAATAGAATCAAATCCCAAGGTTCCAAATTGTTTTATAGTCTTTTTGATCTATATACTTATAGGATACATGAATTGTATTTCAATATAAAAATTACAAGAAAACATTTTTAGAAGATAAATTTATTCTTAGTAGAATATTCATACATGTCAAAAATTGTACCGTTCATGGTGTCTGGAGGAATTAAAAAAATAGTGAGCTCTAATTTTAGAAAAGGGATATATACATTGGAAGCTAATATGAATCAGTAGTCATATTAAACGTGACATGATAAATAACTGAACTCACATTCTATTGAAATGACATTATTATCATAGTATGATAAGGAAGAATAATTATACACTGGTTAATAACTATGTACTTTTTATATTTAATTTATATACCAACAATGAAATGAATCCATAAATTATAATATATAGAAAATCTCATGGATAATAATAACTATATTTTGAATGAATTTAATTTTTAAATATCGGATGTTACAATTCTGTACTTAATGATAACACTACCATCATGATGTATCATCAGCATTGTTTAAAAATTTTGATTACAAACCAATATGGTTTGGCCAATTAATCCTACACTATCACGATTTATCCTTAACATTTTTTAAAAAAACTAGTAAAAACTCATTGGGCTTGGAAATCTTATCTTTTCTCTTGAGAATACCAATTCCTCAAGGGGATTTATATAAATGTTTCCAAACCCATTTCATACATGAAAAAGGAATTCAACATATATTGAGTTATTTATTTAATTTATTAATAATATTATTTATCATAATGTATCTATATTTATTAATAGATATTGATAATAAAATATATATCATATTAAGTAAATTATTATAAAATTTAACACTACATGTATAAATAGAATATGTTTAGGGGAAAAATTTAATGATATATAATATTGATGTGTTGGGAAATTTTAATTTCCACATTATAGTGTATAATTAATGAGAAAGTAAATGACTAAACATTTGAAAAATGAAAATGAATCTCAATTCTAGCTTGGGAAGAAATGATCATAATAGATATAGTGGAAGATTAATGATAATGTCAATAAAATATATACCCATTTGAGTAATAATAAATTGTTAATTTAAATTAAGAATATAAATACACTATCATAATAATAAAACATTTTTTTAGAAAAATAACCTTTTCATTTCAAATTTCCTTTTAAAAAGACTAATTTATTGAAAATATTTTCTAAAAAAATTCTTTAAAAATATGTAACTAAAAATTAAAAATAAGATTAAATGAAATGATAATAATTAAAGTATATTATTTCATACATGTAAAAATAAGGTAAAATTATCATTCCCTTTTAACAATAAAAAGTGTACAAAACTGCCTTGTTCATAACACAATAGGAATATTCCTTTCACATTTTTTTTATAAATAAAATTTGAGTCTTTTTAAAATAGACATTAGATTAATTTTATAACTTTTTTAAAGAGTAAAATTGTGTGGAAATGACTCTAATAACATTTTATGAATGTGATAAAATATGTTTTGAAAAAAAAATCAGGAATCATGTTTTTAGAAGAAAACAAATTTCAAACCGAAGATAGAAATGATGTCAAATTTTCCAAAATACATTTTCTAATACATTTTAAGAAAAAAAGTTTAAAATTGTAATATTACATGAAGATATCCTAAATATTTATTGGATAATAAAATTAATTAATTTATTATAAATTAATGAAATAATTTCCTTCAACTAAAATTATTTAATAAACAATCTCAAATATAATGATATTATAAAATAAACCCGTAAAATAATCATAACAATGAAGCAAGAAATAGTTAGTAAATAGATTATGTGTATTAGATATAAATACACATAAAAGTGTAAATAAAAAAAATATATTTTAAAAATCAACTCCACACATCATCATAGAATATCAAAAATAATGAAAGTGTTATATAACCAAATAAAATGAAATTGAAATATAATATAGTTTATTACATCATACCATTAAATTAAAATACCATTATATGTAATAATTCATATAAAAACATAAAATTATATTAATAATGAATTATTAATGATATTAGATATCAAATGGTTGTGTACATACAACATTAAAAAAATTAGGAGTATAAAATTATAATATATCTCAATGAAATGAAATTGAGTCAAAATTTCTTACCTCACACTTCATTTTGAATAAACGTTGTTTAACCTCCTTAATAATGGTTTTAAGTAAGTTATTAAGTTATTTCAAAACAATATTAGTAATTATTTTTTAATTTATGTAAATTTTAAAATATATCATTTTCCATTCATTAATAATATTTTATTACTTTTTTGTTTCAGGTATCAATTTTCTTATTTTCTCATTAGTGTTTCATCTTGAATGATCTAGATCATGTACATGTTATTCACATAAATAAAATACATTATAATAAACATGAACTAATTATTATATTCTTTTATAAATTATACATTTAATAAAAATCATGAATTATGGTAATTAAAGATGATGTACCTTAGGATGGTGGAGATAGTTGGTCGTACGTATGTAGGAGTAACATTTTATATTTTTAAATGATCATTATGAAAGGGGCGTAAGAATTTTCCAAATTTAAAAACAAAGTTATTTATATAATATATAACAAATTATTTCCTTTAGAACACTTAAATATATTATTCATGCAGTTTGGTGAGGAAAATAGAGTCGCGTCATTTTGTGAAGGTTGTAGTCTTCACGTACATGAATGATATTATCATCGTTATGTGTAAAAAATAAAATGATAAATTACATTTTAATAATTATGAATGTTTAATTAATTCCATTTTTATTTCATTAATATAAAATATAATCATTAATATTATAAATGATCACATTCCATGTATGTTTATTGTGAATGAAGAATAACATCGCATCGCGAGGTGGTAGTCCACTCTACACATTTCTGAGATTATCTCGTATTCTACATAAGGGAAAGTAATAAGGTATATATTATATAATGATTATATATGTGTAATTATGTTATATATTATATATATAATATCCATCATAATTCCCACCCATGAAATGTGGTTTTGGGGAAATGATTGACATCGGCTCACGAGACGATAGTCCGATGTTCCCACATATGATGATTTCATATCCCATTTGATGAAATTTGGCCTCATTTTCGGTAATGAAATTTTTAAAAAAAAATTAAATTATATCGAACATATTGGGGGAATTCTATAATCTTGGTTTAATAATAATTGGTTCATGTTGAGAAATATGTAAAATAAAGAAACTCAATGAAGTATATTACCTCTTCTTCAAGTATTCTCCTCGGGGTTTCACTAAAGCCATCATATGATAAATTTATTCCAAAAATAAGTTATCATGGGTGATGGGAGGGAACTTTTAATGGGATTTGATCAGGTGATTTATGATATAATTCGGTTTTAATGTGTAAATAAGAGGTATTTTATATTCCCATTTATAGTTGAGGTGGAGTGGAATTATTGTAAATACTCAAATGTTTTCACTATTGGGGGGGGGACCTTACATCATGTGGCTCAAAAAATGAATTATAATCAACGGTATGGTATAATTTTTTTTTGTAAAGAACCTCCGACCCAAATAAAATATTATTCCTTTTATTCCCTAGTATTTAGATTAACATAATTTTACCCTTTTAGTTTTTACATTCTTAAATTTCATCTTTCTATTTACTAATGTATTTTTTCTTTTAAGGAAACATAGAAAATTGTTTTTTTATATATTTAAAAAATCTATTATTGTATATTTTAAATCAAATTGATTAAATTAAAATCCAATTTTTGTGTAAAATTAATTTTAATTCAAATGCATAATATGTGAAAACCCTTGTTTTAACCTTATTCGTGTTAATTGAATTATAAATATTTTTATGATTCATAAGGATCAAAAAGTACATTTAACTTATTTTATAATATATATTATTTTTATTCCAAATATAGAATTCATTTTTCAAAATTCAACTCAAATATGTTGAATAATTTTATTTAAAATTAATCCCATAGATGTTATTAGAAATAGAGTTTCTAAAAAAAGACCAATAGTAAACAATGAAAATATTGTGAAATTTTATTTTAAATAAATTCTAATGAAATAAATTAAATAAACGAATATTAAATTTACCTGATATTTTGTTAAAATAAAATAAAATTTTCATTTCACATTATAAATTTATTAAATAATAGAAATCATTTCAACTAAACTTAAATATTTTTTAATATTCATCAAAAAATGAAACATCTCAAAAATTTACAAAAATAATTAACTGTCAGATAAATAATGTATTCAACATTAATTTCTTCTAAATTTTTTAAATAAATATTATTTATTACTAATTTGTTTAAATAATTTTTATAAATGAGGAAAAATCCATAATTAATAAAATTACATTTTTCAATATATATTATTTTTTCTTTTAAATTATTATTATTTTTTATTAATCTATAGGTAACTAATAAAAATTTCAAATTAATATAATTTTTAAATTTATTAATTTTATTCATAACTTCCAATTATAATTTTTTGTTATAAATTTTACGTTAATTAAAAATATTAATAATATTTTGTTTTTTCTTAAATGTAGTCATTCAAGTAACACAACCTATCAGAAAAATTAGATTTTTTATGTTTTATGAAATATAAACTAAATGTTTCGTGTTATGAATGTAGATATAGTGTTTCATGGAACATCTGAAAAACATTGTGTTGGTTGTAACAAAATCTATTTAAGAGAATAAATTTATTTAAAAATAAATTTATTATAAAGTATTAGGTTCATTTATTCCATGATATAAATAATGTTATGTGTTACATATAATATCGAAAAAAATTTATTATATAATAAATATTTTTTTGACACATTTTCCTTACCATAAATAAATATCATAATCATTGTTTTAAATTGATCTTGAATATAGTGGGTTTGACTGTTGAAATTACATTTACTGAAAACCCCATATAATAAATGGGTTAATAATATATTTAGTAAATAAGAGAGAATGATAAGTACAAGGGTCAAATGGAATGACATATATCTAGGTTTCTATATAGAATATTATTTTTGATAAGTAACGATATATATGTGGAGGAATATTATAAATAATTATACACAGTGATTGAGGTCATTTCATCACAATCATGGGAATGATCAATGGAATGTAAAAGGAATGAGAACCATAAATATGTATTTATTTAAATGAACATAAGTTTCTATCGTCTATGAAGGTAATAGAATAAATTTTTTTATTCAGGATTCTTTATAGAATGATGGTGAATTTAGTCGTGGTAAATTAATTTAAAAATAATCAATTTCTTAATAGGTTTCAACATCATAAAAAGAATATCATACTTTGGTTTTGATTCAATCAACTTCGTATTCATACCTTTCTATAAGTTGTGAAAATAAAAAAAAATATTTTTTTATGCCTAAAACACTAAAATTCCCTTTTAATAGATCATTTGATTCAAAAAGTCCTGTCATTAATTTTCATATGTCTCTAATTTTTTTCAAAACCAGTATGGCTAGACCAAGTTATCCAATAAAGTAAGCTAATCTCTAAAACTCAAAAGTATCAACCTGGGTACATTATTAATATTTATTTAAATAAAATTGATTTATTTAAAATAAAAGAATATTTTCGAATTCATCAGATAGCCCAATAGTTGGCGTAGAACCTTTATCATCCTTCATTCATGTTTTCACGGCGTACCTCCAAGTTAGATGCAATGATTTTTCACCAATCATGTTAGTTGCCCATTTTCTAAACCAAGTTAATATAATTCCTATAAAGTGAAAAAAAATATAATGGGCATCCTTGGAAAAATAATAATAATTAATTAATAATTTTAATAAGGTTTTAAATACAATATATATTTTTACAAAGTATAATAATCTTATTGGGATATAATAATATTTCTCATTAATCTCCATATTAACCCCAATGGATATCAATACCATTAAACTGAAATACATATAATTTAATGTAATTATTCATCTAATAAAATTTTCCACTAAAAAATATTCTTGTTGTAAATTATTCCTTACAAATATTTATTCTTAGGAATCTACCACAACATAAACACACAAAAATTATTTTATTACATATAACATATAAAAACTCTTAAACTCATTAAAACATGATGGTATCCATAAATATTTATACATTTGAAACTAATTTTATTCTACCATATTCCAAATATGATTCATTATTATTATAACAAAAATATTATTGGTCCAGAAAATTATAATATTTAATAATAAATCACAATACATAAATACATCAATTTTTTTATTTTAACATATTTCCTTGTGTGGTATTTGGATTATCATAGCTCATTAATTTTTATTATCTACTCAAAAACAACACAATGGATAATATATATTTTCTTTATTCTAATTATTTCCCTAGGTAATTTCAATGCATGTTTTAATTATATACCCTTTTTATATACCATGTGATGATTTGGTCAAGGCCAATATTCCCATTTCATATTTATGACCTCTATGTATATCTGATCTATGACCAGATCAACATTTACTGATCAATCATGGATTTATATCAATTAATGAAAATACTAATTATACATTAACATAATTTTAGAATGTTATTATATACAATCATCAGGATCTTCTTTTGGTTGGATCCCTAATCTATGTTTTCTTAATTTTATTCCCCTATGTTTCTCCAAAAAATCCTCTAATACCAAATATAGTGAGTCCAAACCTTGTATCCTTGATCATGTGATATACTTTATTTTAGCATCATAATAAATAATCAATCAAATCTAGAAGGATAGAATATAATATTAGTTTTGGTAAAATAGATTTGTACATGACTCATGAATTAAAATTTAATTAAAAAATTAAAACAATATTCATTTAAATGGATAAAATTATTCCTTTAATAATATCCATGAATGTCAATCATAGTACTCTTTATTGAATACATGGAAAATAAATAAAAAAATTGCGATCTCAAATACTCAATAAGGGATCTATACATCAGATGAAATAATGACTCAATATTCATAATCAACAAGGAATGATAAATAAATGAATAGTGATTCCATTTAAATAACATTAATATATGGGTAAGACAAGTATGAATAAATATGGAATCATAAGTAAATGAGAATAAATGACTTTTAATGAATAATATGATAATTAAATGTATCCATGTTCTATAGAATAGAAAAAATATCCTAGATAAAAATAAATGAATTTTAAATGTAGGCATTTCTTAAATATCATATTTATTAGTTCCCAAGAACATGATAAATTTACCATAATGATATTAACTCAATGTATATTATAAAATTTTTTAAAAAATTGATACAATTTATCCAACAAAATATCTACTATGAAGATCTATCCTCATGACAACATAAAAGATATAGTGTAAAGGACATAGGGTTTGGCCAACTCCTGTTGTCTCATGAGACAAAAACTGCATCGATGGATATTAAAAAAATTTACCCAAACCATGTAATAAATTTCCAAATCACTACTCATATTTCTAATAATAGATTTAATATATTTTCATTGTTCCTTAACGTAATGAATATTTGTTGAGTAAAGGATACCAATTTATTAAAATTTCCCCAGTAAATCCAATAATTATCAATGTGATGACTGTATCTAGTAATGGTATATGGTGTTGGAAATAAATATGTCCATTCCAAATAATACTGAAATTTTGGGTGAATTTAATGTCCATAAAAATTTGACTAATTCAAGCGAATTTTAATAACAACAAAAATCAATCATGGATGAGAAAATTAATATATTCAATGCTGAAATTGATCATAAACCATTTATAGGATGGTTTGGGATGTTATAAAAAATATTCCCATTTGATTTAGAATAAATAGGTTTTCATTAATAAATATAAATACCAAATAAATATCAATAAAAAAATAATTGAGGAAAATAACATTTTTATTTTGAAAAACATTTAGAAAATAGTTTTTCTAGAAAATTAATTTTAAAACCCTTTTCAATAAAAAACTGTATAAAATTAGAAATCAAGAATCCATGAAATTAAATTCACGAAAACTTGTAATTTTATACATGCTTTAAAAGATAAGAAGAACAATCATTTTGCACTTAAAAAATCCAATATCATTCCTTATGATGAAAACACAAGAATATTAATTTAATGTTTTTGATAAAAGACAAAATGTAATTTTATTGAAAATATCATTAGATTCTTTGAAAATTATTTTTAATGGGTATAAGTGGGTTAAAATAACATTTATAAAACATTTTGAAAAAATTATTACCATTTTTAATCATTTTTATAATAAATTGTATTGATGAAATCTGATTTCCAACAAGGGAGATATATGATGTAATATTATTTAAAATAAAAACATTTTATTAAAAATTATAAGTACCCAGGAGTGGGGAAGTAGAAATATTACCATAAAATATCATGAATAAATAATGGAGATTAAATTAAATTGTGTTATAGAATATGGTAAGATAATTTCCTTCATTTTAAATTTTGGAATAAGCAATCCAGATTAGAATGAGATTGTGAAATAAACCCTTAAAAATGTTGAAGAGACTATTAATTATTGAACTGATTATATATATTATCTATAAATTCCCTTAATAAATTAAATAAAATATATATATTCAAATCCATTACACACATAATAAAATAATATCTATTAAAACATTAGAGTAATATATCCCAATGAAATTTATTTAAGTTATAAAATTCATTTCCACATGGTAACATTAAATTAAAATAACCTCGGATGAAATAGTTCCAATAAAAAAATCATGAATAAATGATTATTCATGATATTAAATGTAAAATTGTTAGTATATGCAACACATGAAATATATTAGGTTTATAACATTAAAATATACATCAACTGAATGAAATTGACACAAAATCAATTTCCTCGCACTTCATTTTGATTGATGGTCACTAACATATTGTTTATTTTAACAAATTTTTATTAATTTTTCTGTTAGAAATATACTATTTCTAAAAAACATTTATATTAATTTTATATAATTTATATTTTATTACTAAGAAATATGTATCTAAAAAATAATTAAATTATATATTTTAATTTTTTATTTAATTCTATTTATACCCTCTAATATAATTTCTAGTATATATTTATTATATTAAAGAAAATATTAATATTATAGTGTCATTTAGTAAAACTCTATCTTCTATGTAACAAATGATATAAAAAATCTCGCTATTGTTTGTAAGACAAACTATATTATGTTGTGTGAGTAATGATTGATAAATGTAGTGTTTCATTAAATGCAATATCAAAATATTATTTCATGTAATCAAAAATATTTAAGATATTTAATTTAATTAAAATTAAATATAATGTTATGTCTTAAGGTATTATATTCTCTTCTATGATTAGCGTTTCATTCCATACACATAACTGAAGAAAATTTTATTCTTTTATAACTTATGTGTATTAAATTATTACATTATAATGACCCAAAAGTGATGTAATAAATTCTATAAAGGGTATCCATGAACTAATATATGTTTCCAAAAGAAAATAATATTTTTGGGGTTATTTTATTACATTTATAATGAACTTTATGAATCCCCCAAAATATATATTATATTTTATGGTTTTGAAATCAAATAATTATAAACATGACTCAATTCAAAATCACCAATGGAAATATTTAAACAAGTTAATACATGTCATTATATAATATTGAAAACCATTATAAATTTAATGTAACTATAGGAAAAACCCACTATATAGTTTCAATTTCAATTATTTTATGGTATAGGGTCCAAAATATTGATATAAGGGAAAAATTAACTCCCTTATCATGACCAATATAAACCAACCATATTTATCATAACTCATAAATCAAAAACCATTCAGAATGTACATAATCTACTGTCACCTCCCATGTATGATCAAACAGTGTCCCCATGCTCTGAAGAAGCTCCTCCGAATCTTTTGGAATAACCATATCAAGATAAGGTACCCCTATATATTCTTTTAAATTCAATAACATTCATTGTATTATGAGTTATGAATCACAATTTGTTATGTTTTCATGAATTTATAATTATCTCAGTATATTAAAATTTATTTTCTAACAATGATGGATCATGTATTGCCTCTCATTATATAATTTAACAATTTCATTGAAGTTCCACATTTTATCATCGGATCCTACCCTTATTCTATTTATTACGGAAAATAATTTTTTTTATGAATTTTTGTCTAATTTATAATGTTGGGATATGTTTTTATGATTCTCTATTACAATTAATTTGATGTCATAATTTTAGTAGAACCATATCCTTCTCATTAATTAAAATTATGAACCTTTATGTAATACCATTATGATACTGAAATCCCACAATGATTTTCTATAAAAAACCATTGTGTGGTGAATTATATCACTATTACCACTCATGGGTAATCACATATATATATAAATAATTCTTCTATTAAGTACTTCCATGTATTTATTCAACACACTTTTATTTTCTTAGTTACATGTGATGAAATATTTTCTTATGTAACATTGCTTATGTAGAATATTGATGCATTTACATGATATGATTAAGAATGGCATACCCAAATATCAATCCAATGCATTAGGTAATGTTTTAGTCTCTTGATATTTTTTATATATGGAATAGAAGGTTATCCTATGAAAATTATGTTATGATGTTTTAGTGGTAAACCATAGCATATGATTATTGTTTAATGTTAATGTTTTTGAAACATTCCCATGTTGCCTTTATCTTACTATACTATATCATTCCTCTTTGTTTACATTTACGATCCTAACTTTTTTATGTTATATTAAAATACCTTTTTTCTAACATGTAATGGATTATTTTTGTTATAATTTCTTATTACACTAATGGGATTTATAGCTCACCCTATTGGTATTTATATCCCCAGGTTATCCCATGTAGTTTTTAGAATGATGGAATATTATGAGAATGAAATGTATGTTTTCAACACATTTGATATACTCCATGTTTTAGTTGTTATTTAATGTACCTAATTATCCAAACAAACTAGTATTCTCAATATGAAATTATATATTCTATGTATTCTAATGTAATAAATATTATATTAATGTGTAAAAAATAGTTTATTTTTTATTTTTTGTATTAGAGGGAAGTATAGTTATTTTTGGGATAAGGATTAGAAAAATATAGATAAACCCTTAAGGAAAACAATAAATGTTTGAAACCATACCTATTTTTTGTAATGTATAGTTAAAATTTATTCCAAGAAAATAAATCTATTTCTATATACTATATGTGGATGTGGCTCAGAAACATATGTACTTATGAGTGACAACCCTAAAAACACAGTATTTAGCTAGACTCGATCGAGAAATAGGGAATCACAATGGTCCATAATGCACATCAAGATTGATACTCATAGGGTATATTCATTAGTAAATTTTTTTGACAATTAAAAACCAATAATAAGGAAAACCCCCCATAAGATTCTATGACATTAAATATATCATGGATAAAAGAGAATGAATTCCATAAACTCATAATTTAATAAATTTCATGTCATTTATAAGTTATCTATTTAATGTTATTAGATTACCATTTGTGTTTCTAGAAGCCTATAAGTATACATCCAAATATTTTCAATTACTATAGTAAATGTATTTAAATTAGTGGAATCGAGTCAATAACTGATGTGATGTGAAATATATTGAACTCCTAAATGATATACCTAACATGATGAGATCTCAAGTAAGACATCATGGGATTATAACAAACCATCTATCAAGAATATTAATCAAAATATCAAAAATATATTAATTTCTAATGATATATATGAATAGGTTGAACAAATATCAAGGATTTTAATTTGATAAAGGAAAAAAATATTAAATTTATAACATAAAGAAAATGTGGAATGCGACACCAAGTGAAATTCCACAAACAAACATGAATTTGATTTATTTGGGGAGAATATGTCATAATGTAACTACTCAATTTTTAAAATGAACCGTATAATGTGATGGAATACATTACATCATATGAAGCCATCTTTTTTCTAAAGTCATATCTGTAGAAAATATAGGAATTACCCATGTCAATGCCCCAATACAATAATTTAATCAGATGCTAAAGAAAGACATATTCCCTGGAAATAAATTTTCTTTAAGTATTGATGTGTTTATTGATTGGTATTTGGATATTATTTTAAATAATTTTTATGTCAATGAAATTATTAATATAAGAATCATTATACATATAAGTATTTGAAAAATTTCTGAAATTGTATCGATAACCTATAAATTTATTTAGTGATAACATTTTATTTTGTAAAACACATTATTAAGGGATTGACAATCCTTAAAATGTGTATAATGTTGGTCCAAACAAAAGGTTTCATGGTATGATATGTCTAATTTGAATATAATGTTCTAAATAATTGGATAAATTATTAATGATTTCTTTGGCGGATGATATGAATGATTACGGATATTTGGTTGACATATTATCATATCATGTTTTTTTTGTATTTTGATGTGATTAATGATATTTTGGTATATTTTGTAATTTGGTTGAGTTATATATACCAATTAGGTTAAATATATTTTACTATTTGAGAATAATTCTATATGGTTTTTGAAGGAATATTTTGATGGGTATGAGTGATATTTGATGATAAAACATTCTTTAATGTAGATGAAATTTGTGTTATTTGGGATATATGGGTAATTATTTTTGAAATGGTCTATGTTAAACATTTGGGATTTTTTTGAATTTTTTAGAATAATTTTTTAGGGTGTATTAATTTTCAGTATTATCTTACATTATTATAACCATTTTGTATTTTATAATGATATGAGGAATAACTAATTATTCCTTGGTTTATTATGTTATATTTTATATACTCATTCGAGTGAATCAGGTATTAAAAATCATTTAGAGTACTAATTGTTTGGATGGAATGATGAGATTGTTGTTGAAATTGAATAAATGATGAAATTATACATGTCAATAATGTTTATTTCCTTACATTCCAATTATAGACTTTAATGAAATTCCTTAACTCTATGGAATATATCGTAAAACCAAAATTTTTTAATATTATGATCATTTATGATCAATTGATGGTCTCTTCACAAACTCAAATTTGGGTTTTTATGGTCATTTACTTTCTCCCAAAAATGTTATATATCTCTCTCTAGTAGTTCTGTTTAATAATTTATAATTTTATTCCCTATCTTTATTTTCACTTACAACTATTTTCCTTATACGTAGATACCTACTAATGTTATGACCTTCAAACATCCCTTTCAATCACTTCTAGTGTATTTTTAATTAACTATTTCTACAAAGTTGGTTTATGACAAAAAAATTCAAGTATAAAAGAAATTATTTCCAAAATAAATTTACACTTCCAAGGACATAATTTATTAAATGGTTGAATAATTCAATTCCCCGAGTTTCTAAAATAGAAAACTATGTTCGATAGAGTATGTTATACTTGTAATGTCTCAGATTTTTACATTTATTATTTTAAATATTTTATGGAATTATTTTGTGACTGGGTGTGTAGAAGACACTTCTTTCCAAGGTCCAGTGAGCCCAAAATGGTGGTTTGAGATTTTTTTTAGTTAAGTGAGTTGGCACTTGTTCATGGCTGTAGCAGTTTCTAAAATGGATGCCCGGATTAAAAAAAATCTGAGTGTATAGCTGCGTCTGGGACAACGACTTTACCTAAGAATGAGGCAAACCTCGGCGGGAGCTGGTCGAAGGAAAAAGTTAATTTTTGGATGTTTTAACAAAAATAAAAATAAAATAAATTAACAAGTTTATTTTATTTTCATTTAAGGAAACATCCAATGCAGCACGGAAATGGCGAAACTGTTTCCTAAATTAATGGGGCATCATAATAACTTCAAAATGGTGAGTCAATGTCCTTAATGCTGCCACATAATTGAATGACAAAATTTTTCCCTTTTTAATTGGTTAAGCAATTGTTGATCGTTGGCAACGGATCAGAGGAATCTCTGCCAAATCCACGAGGCGTTGGATGAAATTCTCTGCGACGAAGGACGAATGATCGAAGTCGAGAATCACTACGCCAACAACGTTGAAGGATCTCGACAACAATGGAAGCATGACTCCTTCGTCAATGATTGATCCTTTCAAAAGGTAGGGGTTGTTATTTCGATTTCTTTTCCCCGTATTTATTTTTGAATGACGAACGTGGATCAACCATGAACAAGTTGATCCACAGACTCGTATGTTTTTGTGGGAGGGATTTTTTTTAGGAAGATTATAGGGAATTGATCCATGCTTTATGTTTTTGTTGATTCTTGATCTATTTAAGCCTATTAACAGGAGAATATCAATGTCGTGATGAATGATGGCCGAGGTTCGTTCCTCAATTTGTTTATTTGGATTTCTTTCTCCTTTTTCCCTATGCGTTCTTCGCGTTATTCATGGGGCGATGAACAATGGATCGTTGGGCATCCGTTCTGTGATGAAACGATCCCAAATCGAAGGTTCGACATCGCAAAGACCTTGTGGAGGTGCGGAGACAATGGAAGACGACGAATCGAACTGGATCAGAAAGAGCGTTCTTTGAGCGTTCTTCGTGTGGGAAGATCGGAACACGTTTTCGGAGCCGATCGGAGGCCCAAAAATGATGGAAGCAGCTTCGTGGTGTCGAGGATACCAGAACCTGGAAGTTTTGAGGCGATTGGATGGTCGGAATGATGATCAGAGCAGCACGGGAGGTGCTCCAGAAAAGAGCGTCGTTTCTGGAAATTTCGAGAATACACGATGTGTACTTCCGAAGAACACTCCATGTAGTAGTGGCAGTGGCGGCTAGGGTTTTGGGGTCAGTAAAGAATCACACAGAATGTGACCCTGGTCACACGGTGTGTTGGACCTTCCCCAAAGCTCGGTATGTACTTTGGGTAGTACACGGACACAGGATGATCTACACGGCTTCAAGAGGCATGGCGTGTATAGCTTGGAAAAGGCAGCTACGCGGAGCTCGGTGTGTATCCCGAGGAGACACAGACACGGGATGGAGTACACGGCTGTGTACTCCATCACACAGCCAGACAAGGCCAGTAGCATGGTTCACCCCGTATGCAGTTTACACGGGTCGGAGTACACGGGTTTGTGACCGTGTACGGACACATGGACAGAGTGCATAGAGCCAACCCCAGTTACCCTGACACAGCGTGTACTCCGTAATACATGCTGGGTAATATGTTTTTTCCTACACGACCAGCCTCACGACACGGGCCGTTGTACACGGGTAGTACCCAGGGGTCGGACAACCTGGTTTGTATCATTTCTACACGTCATGTACTTTTTGGAAAACGGATTGGTCCTTTTGTTCACTGTGCCCTGAACATATTTCGTTTGGGTTAGTGTCCTTTTTTCTTGTTCCCCTGAAGGTTAGACGTCTTTCCCTCATGCAGGATTATGATCCCTTTAGCTAGAAGTTCTGTGACAGAGTCAGGCATCCATCTGAGAGGGCCGGATCCAGATCCTCTATCCATTCCAGACCCTAGGTAGAGTCAGGCATCGATGTGACCAACTCTACTAGGAGTTGATCTTCTACCTAGCAGGTGAATTCCGGAAGAGTCGCGGTATCTTCCATGGCCCTGGCAGTGATCCTCATCTGTGTATCAAGATCTATCTCACTCAGGAGTGTGTCTCCCATAATGACTGTATCCATCTCCCTTGATGGTTCCCAATGAACAATACTTCTATGACGGACGTCATTAGAGCTAAAAGACTCGTGGAGTGTGTTCTACCAGAACGAGTGCATCACGGAATCTTAGAACCGAATCCCTTACGAGAGTATGCAGTTGCGTGGCTTATCTCTAGACTATGGGTCTGGGTTTTGAGTATATCTGGTTTGTTTTATATGTTATGTAAACATATAATGTGAATAGATTACTATACCTTTACCTTGTGAATTACTTTGTGGTTTTCGGGGTCCCCTACTGAGTATTGTTATACTCACCCCTGCACGAGATTTTCCCGCACGTCTGGTGTCTTATGCAGACGATCAGCCTTTTGGAAGAGCCCAGGGTGGACCAGGACAAGACTGAGCTTTCTGAGTTCCCTACAGGCCGAGGTGTTCCTACAGCTACGAGCGGCAGTCCCAGTACCTTTTGTGCTTAGAGGTTGGACTTTTCCGTTTCAGACTCTTGTTTGTTTTCTTTTTAGTGGGCTTGTATTTTGTCCCAGTTAACTTTTATATTACTCTACCTTTTGTCGTACTCTGTTTGTTGCGGTTTAGTTGTATGTATGCATTTTGTTCCTTAGTGTTTTACATTTCAGTATTTATGGGCTTGGATATGTGTGCATGTGTATAGGTACATAGGTAATTCCTCCCATGTTAGTGATATGCCTACTCGTTTCTAGTCACCAACCCTGGCCTATTGGAGGCTGTCTTAGGGATTCATGGTGTGGGCCCCACTGGGATGGGTCCTAACATAGTGGTATCAGAGGTGGTCAGTTCTACCTTAGGACCAAGAGTCTGTGAGTTTGGTTTGGGGCAATAGTGTTAAGTGTTTCGGGTTCGGCTTTCAGGCCAGAGACCCCAGTGTTGGTGCGGTGGCCGACGTATCCATACACCAGGACTTTGATAACCTACTTTTCGACTCGGTTCACGAAAACATTGGTTGTGGGGAAATGAATGTTACATGCATCATATAGGAATGGTTTGTGCTTTCCATGTCATTTGTGTAAGATATCCAGATATACTCATTGACAATGGTAAATCATGTTTGTTTACAGGATGCCTCCACGATGCATACTTTCTAGGATTCGGCAGTACGATCATGAGGAAGACCCCCTCAGTAACAAGGCTTCGATACAGGGACCATCTCCCCAGGAGTTTCCACCAGGTGGTGCACCTACTATACCACCACCAGTGGAGCAGCTAGTTGTACCTCCAGTACCGACTGGCATGGAGCGCAAGGTTAGCACGCACCATGAGTTCCAGAGACAGAGACCCCTCAGGTTCCAAGGAGATCCTGACCCTCAGGAGGCTGAGGACTAGCTTGAGGTGGTGACCATAGTTTTCTGTCTAGTGAGGACACTAGCAGACCAGATGGTGATCCTAGGAGCGACCCTTCTTCAGGTTTCGGTGGGACGATGGTGGAGTCTGACCACACAGACTCACAACGAGTAGACTCTTTCATGGACGGAGTTTGAGCGACTCTTCAGGGATGAGTTCTCTCTGGTTAAGGTGAGAACTATGTGCATCCAGGAGCGTCTTCAGCTCTAGCAGGGCAGTATGACGGTGGATGACTATTCATCAGGGTTCACCAACCTCGCCAAGTAATTTATGGATATGGTCAGGGATCAGTACATCAAGACTAGGACCTTCGAGCGAGGTCTACGGTGAGACATACGATCTAGTGTCTTTACTCTATGAATTTCGACATATGCTGGAGTGCTCGAGTGGGCCATGGGGATCAAGAGCTTCATCGCGGAGTAGAGACAGCCGCTGGTAGTTAGCAGTAGGCAGACAGGTGCGGAGACACCGGCAGTAGGGAGTCCATGTCAGACGCAGGGATCAGGATGTAAGAGACGTCAGAGGAGGACCTAGGATAGGGGATCGATAGTCCAGGGCACTCAGGAAGGATCCAGTCCACCTAGGGGGAAGCGATTCTATGCATGATACGGTAGTGGAAATCTCACTAGAGATTGCCCAATCCGTCGAGCTTCTGATAGGGAAGTGGTGGATGGACCATTGACGCAGAGGCATAGAACAGAATAGGCAGACCCGCCAAGCGACGGACGTTGTTGAGGAGAAGGGAGAGCTTCGGGCGGTGGCAGACGCTTCGACTTACTTCCACCACCACCCCAAGGAGGTCTGCACTAGGCTCAGGGAGCATGAAGATATGGACGAGGACAGCTGCATGCGGTCAAGGCATACGACCCTGGGGCTCCAGGGATGATTCTAGGTACGATCTGTGTCTTTTCTACCTTAGCTTCCATACTCATAGACAAAGGTACCAATCATTATCTTATAGCCACATGTCTTGTACAAAACCTTCATATTCTGGTAGAACCGTTGACTCAATCCTTACGCTTGGAGACACCTACGGGAGGAGAATTGATGATCACACACCTTTGGAGATAGTGTGATATTACCCTTGGAGGTGAGAGTTTCGGTTGGAACCTCATGGTGGTAGCATCGAGGCCTTACGACGTCATTCTCGGTATGGATTTCTTATCCTCAGTTCATGCCCAGATTGACTATTTTAGTCGAAGGGTGTGGTGTGTCCACTGTGATGGCATGAGGTTTTCCTTTTTAGGGAAAAGGAATCCCATGTTGCACAAAATGGGCTCATGCATAGGAGGGTGCAACCGATCACTCATGAGTTGGCTAGCCTTACCCTCAGAGCAGTAGATGTTGTGAGCTCTCAGTTCCCAACAGTGGTCACGGAGTATGAAGACGTCTTTCCATAAGATGTTCCCGGGTTACCTCCCTACCGGGAAATTGAATTCTGTATCGACTTACACCCAGGGACGACACTGATTTCCTCATCGGATTATCGGATGGCTCCCGCAGAGCTTCACGAGCTAAGGGTTCAGTTGGAGGATTTACAGATCAGGGGTTTCACAAGACCCAACGTCTCCCCCTGGATGGCTCCAGTCTTGTTTGCCAAGAAGGAAGATGGGAGTATGAGGTTGTGTGTGGATTACTGGTGCCTGAACCAGGTGACAATGATGAAAATGTATCCACTACCGAGAATTGATGAACTCTTTGATTAGCTAAGAGGGTCACAGTGGTTCTCGAAGGTTGACCTTCGATCAAGCTATCACCAGCTATGAGTGCGGGGTGAGGATGTACTGAAGATGGATTTCAGATGTCGCTATGGTCACTATGAGTACTTGGTGATTCCCTTTGGCATGACGAACGCCCCTGCATTGTTCATGGGGCTGATGAATAGGATCTTCTAGATATACTTAGACCGGTTCATAGTAGTCTTCCTCGACAACATCCTTGTGTACTCAGCATTAGAGGAGGAGCATGCGAGACACCTGCGGATGGTTCTGGACGTACTTCGGGAGAACCAGCTTTATGGGTTTCTCTCAATGTGTGAGTTCTGGATTTGGGAGGTCCACTTTCTGGAACATGCCATCTCAATAGATGGAGTAGCTGTGGACCCAGCCAACGTGGAGGCTATGTTAGTATGGGAGCCACCTCGGAGCGTGACGGAGGTGCAGAGCTTCTTTGGGATGGCAGGATATTACCAGAGATTCATTCCTGACTTCTCCTAGATATTAGCACCAATGACAGCCTTGAATAGGAAGGGGAAACCCTTCATGTGGATAGAAAAGTGCCATCAGGCTTTCGAGAAGTTGAGGCAGAGTTTGACAAGAGCCCCAGTCTTTTGATTGCCAGAGGAGGGTTTCGGGTACGTAGTTTTCTGTGATTCATCAGGGACCGGGCTCGACTGTGTCCTGATGCAGTGGCATGCAGTGATTTCATATGGTTCGCTCCAGATTTGGCCACATGAGAAGAACTATACGACCCATGATCTCGAGTTGGTAGTGGTAGTCTTCTCATTGAAGATGTGGCGACACTACCTTAGGGGCGAGCGGTTTATTGTCTATTCTGACCACAAGAGCCTCAAGTACATCTTCTCATAGAAGGATCTGAATCTGAGGCAGAGCCGTTGGCTAGAGTTCCTCCAGGACTATGATTTCGAGATCATCTATACTCATGGGAAGGGGAACAAGGTGGTGGATGCTCTTAGCAGAAGGTCGAGATCATAGCTGTAGGGTGAGGCGACACTACAGTTAGCTGCGTTACAGTTATCCTTCATGGGTAGAGAGGATACAAATTACCTACAGTAAATGGTTTTCACCCCTCCACTCTTATAGTGAGTTAGGGAGGCACAACTTAGGGATGACGCCTGTGTGGCTTTATGTTATTAGTTATCCACAGGACATGATCATGATAGATATTCGAAACATGGGGAGCACACACTTCTTTTCAGAGGACTCACTGTTGTACCAGTGGCATTCCAGGAGGAGGTCCTGAGGGAGTTTCATACATCCCCTTTTCCGGTACATCCTGGAGTGGCAAATATGTACTAGGATCTCCGATGACAGTTCTGGTGGTCCGACATGAAGATGGAAATAGCAGAGTTCATTTCTCGAAGCCTCACATGCCATTAGGTGAAGGCTGAGCACCAGGTTCTAGCAGGGTTAGCTCACCCCCTATAAGTTCCATAGTAGAAGTGGGATGGACTATCGATGGACTTCTTGACGGGCTTACCATGGACGTCCAAGGGGCACGATTCCATCTGGGTGATTGTTGACCGACTCACCATGTCATCCCACTTCCTAGCTATTAAGGAGAAGAGTTCCGTAGAGAGCTTGGAACACCTCTATGTGCAGGGGATATTTCGGCTTCATGGTGTCCCCTTGACTATAGTCTCAGACTGAGACACCCGCATCACATCCCTGTTGTGGAAGGGATTTCAGGAGGCTTTTGGGACTCAGCTATGCTTGAGCACAGTGTTTCATCCCCAGACGGATGGTCAGATAGAGAGGACCATTCAGGTTCTGGAGGATATGTTGTGAGCCTGTATCTTGGACTTTGGTCACAGTTGGGAGGACCACCTACCACTGGTGGAGTTTTCTTACAAAAATAGCTACCACTCCACCATCGGTATGGCACCGTTCGAGGCATTGTATGGGAGACCCTGTCGGTCACCGCTTTGCTGGACCGACCTTGGAGAGTCAGCACTCATGGGTCAAGAGTTATTGTGAGATACCATAGAGAATGTTCATGTCATTCAAGAGCAGATGAAGACTACCGAGAGCCGGAAGAAGTCGTATGCTGACAGGCAACGGAGACCTCTGGAGTTCGAGGAGGGAGACCACATCTTTCTTTGGGTCTCACCTCGATGAGGGTTGTGGAGATTTGGCCGAGGCGGCAAGCTATCTCCGAGGTTCTCGGACATTTCTAGATTTTGTGCAGAGTTGGAGAGGAGGCATACCGCCTGGCTCTACCACCATAGTTGCATCAGGTACATGATTTCTTCCACGTGTCATAGTTGAGGAGGTACGTGCATGACCCATCGCTTGTCATCGACTGGGGGGAGCTGGACATCGAGGATGGAGTGACCTTTGCTGAGTACCCAGTGGAGATCAAGGATCGGAAGGAGAGGATCTTTTGTGGGTGATCGATTTCCCTTGGTGCGCGTCCAATGGAAGCACAGTAATCTTTAGGAGAGCACGTTGGAGAAGGAGTCCCATATCCATGCCCAGTACCCTCATCTGTTTGACTAGCCTTTATTTTGGCTTTTTGAGGACGTAAATCCCCAAGGTGGGGAGAATGTAATGTCTCATATTTTTCCATTGATTATTTTCAATTTTTTATGGAATTATTTTGAGACCGGTCATGAAGAAGAATCATTGTTCTGAGGTCAAGTGAGCACAAAATGGTGGTTCGAACTTTTTTTTAGTTAAGTGAGTCAGCACTTGTGTGCGGCTGTGGATGTTTCAAAAACGGATGCCCAGATTAAAAAAATCTGAGTGCACCGTTGCATCTGGGATGACCACTTTACCTAAGAATGAGGCCAACCTCGACCGGGCGGGTCAAGGGAAAAAGTTAATTTTCGGATGTTTTAACTAAAATAAAAATAAAATAAATTAACAAGTTTATTTTATTTTCATTTAAGGAAACATCTTCTACAGCGCGACAATGGCGCAACTATTTTCTAAATTAATGGTGCGTCATAATAACTTCAAAATGGAGAGTCAACATCATTAATTCTATCGTGTAATTAAATGAAAACATTTTTCTCTTTTTAATGTGTTAAGAAATTTTTGATCGTTGGAAACGGCTAAGAGGAACCTCTGCCAAATCCGTGAGCTGTTGGAGGAAATTCTCAGCGACGAACAATGACGGATCGAAGTCGATAATTACTACGCCAACAACGTTGAAGGATCTCGACGACAATGACAGCATGGCACTTTCGTCAACAATTGATCCTTTAGAAAGGTAGGGGTTGTTATTTTGATTTCTTTTCCTTGTATTTAAGTTTAAACGACGAACGCGGATCAACAACGAACAAGTTGATCCATAGACTCGTACGTTTTTGTGGGAGGGATTTTCTTCAGGAAGATTATGGGGAATTGATCTAGGATTTATGTTGTTGTTGATTCTTTCTCCATTTAATACTATTAATGGGATCGTATCAATGTCGCGACGAATGATGGGAAAGGTTCGTTCCTCAATTTTCGTATTTGGATTTCTTCCTCCTTTTTTCCTGCACGTTCTTCATGTTCTTCACGGGGCGACGAAAAACGGATCGTTGCACATCCGTTCTACAACGCAATGATCCCAAATCAAAGGTTCGTCATCGCAATGATCTTGTGGAGGTGCGACAATGATGGAGGACGACGAATCGAACTAGATCAGAAAGAGCATTCTTTAAGCGTTCTTCATGCAGGAAGATCGGAACAAGTTTTTGGTGCCGATCGGAGGCCCAAAAATGATGAAAGTGGCTTCATGGTTTTGGGGAGACCAGAACCTTGAAGTTTTGCAGCGATCGGATAGCCGGATTGAAGATCGGAGCAGCACGGGAAGCGCACTAGTGAAGAGCGTCGATTCTGGAAATTTTCAGAATACATGGCGTGTACTTCCGAAGAACAAGTTATGTAGTACTGGAAGTGGCGGCTAGGGTTTCGGCATCAGAGAAGAATCACACGACGTGTGACCCTGGTCACACGGCGTGTTAGACCTTGCCCGAAGATCGGCATGTACTTTGGGTAGTACACGGACACGAGATGATCTACATGGCTTCAGGCGGCACGACGTGTACAGATTGGCAATGGCGGCTAGGCAGAACTCGGCGTGTATCCCAGGGAGACACGGTCAGGGGATGGAGTACACAACCATGTACTCCATAACAAGACCAGACAAGGCCAGCAGTGAGGGTCACCCGTATGCAGTTTACATGGGTCGGAGTACACGGGTTGGTGACCGTGTACGGGAACATGGCCAGAGTACACAGAGCCAACCCTAGTTACCCTAACACGGCATGTACTCTGTACTACTAGTCGTTTACTAAGTTTTTTCCTACACTACCAGCCTCACGACATGGGTGGTTGTACACAGGCAGTACCCCGGGGTCGGTCAACACGGCATGTATCATTTCTACCCGCCGTGTAATTTTTGGAAAACGGCTTGGTCCTTTTCTTCACCAGGCCATGAACATCTTTCTTTGGGGTTAGTGCCCTTTCTTCTTGTTCCCCTAAAGATTAGGCATCTTTCCATCATGCAGGATTATGATCCCTTCAGCAGTACTTTCTGTGATAGAGTCAGACATCCATCCGAGAGGCATGAATCGAGATCCTCAATCCATTCCAAACCCTAGGTAGAGTTAGGCATCAACATGAACCACTCTATCGGGCATTGATCATCTACCTATCAGGTGAATTCTAGATGATTCGTGGTATCCTCCATGGCCCTGGTAGTGATCCTCATCAGTGTATCGAGATCTTTCTCACTCAAGAGTGTGTCTCCCATAATGAGTGCTACTATCTATCGTAACCCTTCCACTCAAAAGTGTGTCTCCCGTAATGAGTGTAGCCATCTCTCTTTACGGTTCCCAACGAACAACACTTCGTGGATGGACGTCATCAGAGCTATAAAACTTGGGGAGTGTGTTCTCCCGGAACGAGCGCATCACGGAATCTTCGAACAGAATCCATTATGGGGGTATGCTGTTGTGTGACTTATCTCTAGACCATGAGTCTAGTTTTTGAGTATATATAGTTTTTTTATATGTTCTGTAAACATGTACTGTGTATAGCTGACTTTACCTTTACTTTGTGTATTTCTTTGTGGTTTTCGGGGTCCCCTACTGAGTATTGTTATACTCACCCCTACACGGGATTTGCCCCCACATCTGGTGTCTTGCGCAGACGAGCAGCTTTTTGACAAAGCCTAGGGCCAGGGCGGACCAGGACAGGACCGAGCTTTCTGAGTTCCCTACAGGCCGAGGCGTTCCTATGGCTACGAGCGGCAGTCCTAGTACCTTTTTTGCCTACAGGTTCGACTTTTCAGTTTCAGACTATTGTTTGTTTGCTTTTTGGTGGGCTTGTATTTTGGCCTAGTTTACCTTTACAGTACTCTACCATTCTCCGTACTCTGTTGGCTGGGGTTTAGTTATCTGCATGCATTTTTTTCCTTAGTGTTTTACATTTCATCATTTATGGGCTTGGAGATGTGTGCGTGTGTACAGGTACTTAGGCAATGACTCCCGTGTTAGTGATATGCCTACTCGGTGCTAGTCACCAGCCCCTGGCCTATTGGATGTGGGATTGGGGAGTCACAGTGTGGGCCCCACTAGAACGGGTCACGAGAATACTGAACACCAATCACAAATAGAAAATAATTAATTTAATATAGTAGGTTTAACGTAGAAATTAAATAAATATATATACTTATTTAACTAAATTAAGATATATATTTATATATATATTTCAAACTCATTAGAATTATATTTATACATTCTTACTAAATAATCACTCAATTTTTAGTAATGTCATTTTATTCCAAAAAATAAGTTTTCTTCATGAATTTTTTTTCTGAAAATTTTTATAATTAATTTATATAAAATTTGAAAAATATATTTGATATAATTATATTATTTTATGAGTTATCAATATCAAAATTAACATACTGTGAAAATATTTTATTATTGGAAAATTATATTTTTTTTTAGTGAATAGTGAAAAATTCTAATTGTTTTTCACATAACATCATTTCATTTTTTGAATTAAAAAATATAAATGTGCTATAATTATTTTATTTTTATTTTATTGTATCTTAAATATAATTTATTTACATATAATTATTTTAATTACTTTTATATAATTGTTATATCAAACTTTTGTATATGTTTATTATTATGCTTTAGAACCCATTTTTGTGAAAATTGATTTAAATTATAAAATGTACCTTTTATTTAGTTAAAAAAAATTCTCATAAAATATAATTATATAAATAAAATTAATTTATTATAAATATACCATTATGAATATAAAATATTTTAATATATAAATTTAGTTTTATAGATTATTAGAAATCATATTTTCTTTGAAAAATGAATTTTATCTAAAGACTCACTTTCCATCAAAATTGTTGTTCTTATGTTTTATTAATTAATAACACCACTATGAAAATATTTTCTTAAAATTTATTTCATATTTTTAATTATAATAATTAATATTATTTAATATGTTCAATATAATATTTGAATAATATGATTAGTAAGGGTAGTGATTATTTACTACCATATTAAATGGAATGTAGGAATTAAGTGTAAATATAATTTAACAATTATTATAAACAAATAAATCATAATGGTTTGAATATGAATATTTTAATTTAAATATTAATATTAATATAAAAATTTTTATTTAAAAATATTTCGAAAATAATTTTAATAAAAAATATAAATTTGGAAATGATAAAACAAGAATTGTATTTTTTTTGTAATAATAAATTTTTATTATTAATATTTTATCCTATGAATTCTTAAAATTTTAATATAAAATATAATTAAATAAATTAATTTTCATAAATATATTTTATTAAATTTTAAATGTATTATAATTTTTTCGAAGTAAAATTAAATTGTTATAAGGATTTGAAAACTTCTATTGACAAAAACATGGATTTCTCAATAAATATTTATTCTTATATTAAATTATAAAAATGTCATATTTTGGAAATAAATTTTCTTATTTAAATATTATATTTTTAATCAAAACATATAAATTTTCCAATAGTAAATTTTTTATAACTTTTTGATATGGTCGATCTTTTGGGTAAAAATTAAATACACTATAAATATAAATTTTATATTATGACATCATAATGACCACAAAGTGATTTAATAAATTATATAAATAGTATCCAAGAAATAATATTTGTTTATAATATAAAAAATATTTCTTTTATATGATATTTTTTTAATATTATATATCCTTTTTGAATCATCCAAAACGTATATCGTATTTTATGTTTTAAACTCAATTCATCATAAACATGAATCACTTACCCCATCAAAAAGGGTAATATTTTAATTATTTAGTAAAATTTACATCTAGAAAATATAAAAAATATTATTCGGATGAATAATCAAGGAAGTACCTTGAGATGAATTGTGGTTTTGAATATTTTATTTGAAATTATCGAAAACCAATGTTTGTCAATAATTAATGAAATATTCTATTTTTCCTTAAATAAACCCACACATGATCCCATTAAAATTATATATAAACACATTTATAAATTCTTTAATTTTATCATTGCATCAGTATATTATTTTCAAGGTTCTTCCATTATATCAATAATTTCATTTAGAAAATTCAGATTCACCCTCTCAAGTTAAAGGGCCTCTCTCTATTCATATTCATTAAAGAACATTCATTATATTTAGATTTTCATATATAAATTATATACATTTTCATGAGTAAATAAAGTTAAATATACATTCCAATTATTTTCTTAATATTTTTTTTTAATTTACACAATTTCATTATTACATTTATTGTGTCATTACTATTCAGAAATTAAATGAGTGATCCTATCATTTTCATCTTTATTTAAGGATTGTCTTTTTTATGCCCATTATTTCCAATTCCTTATACTGATATATTTTTTTACACATCCTTATTATTTTACATTTTATATCAATATTAGGATAGACCCTTCTTTCACTAATTAGACAATTTTGGGAATGATTATGTATTAGGGTTATGTTGTCGAAATTTCATAGTGATTTTACCATGCCAATCCATTGGGTTGTGAATACAAGCTATTTCAACTCAAGGAAACTCGCCTAGAGATACCTTTACTTTTTTGGATAAATAAATGAATTTATAAAAAAAAATTAGAGATGTAAATGTGATGAAATAGTTTCTTATTTTATTCTTTCTATGTGGCACACTTATACAATAACATGTTATGATTATGATGGGTATACCCAAATAGAGCTCAAAATAATTTGGAAATATTTTGGTCTAATGAGATTCCATATATAGTTCATTGGAGGATATACTAATAACCATATTTTATTATTTATCGTTGTTTACAATTTAATTATTCTAATTATTTCATTTTAAATTTAGTTCCCACACTCTTTTGTTGGCATCATGTTTTCAGGAAATATCATGCCTATTTGTTCTGGTTTATGATTATCTTCCATTTTATGTTCCATTAAAATTCCTATTTTAGAGAATGTAACACTTTATTCATTTTATACATTGTTTATTCTCTTATTGGGATTTTTATCTCACCCCTTTATTATATATGTCCCCATGTAATCTCATTTAGTTTGTAAAATCATGGACTATTATGAGGACATTAAATAAGTTTTCAATAATTCTATTGTACCCTCATTTTTAGTTTTTATGTAATGTACCTAATACCCTTAATACATTAGGATTATCATAATTTTGGGTTGTATTATATTTATTCCTGTTTAATAAATCATGAATGAATGTTTAATTGAGACAAGGTTTCCCACATTTTTAAAATATGATAAGGAAGGGGATAATCTGAATAGTGATGTTCAAAAAATATTAATATGTTGTAACATTTATTATTATATTTCATTAATATTATATAATAAATTATCTTTAAATCCCTATTGTTTTCGTTTAATTTTGATTGATTTTTTTATATATAAAACCTTCATTAAATACCAAGACTGACCATCCCCACAATTATGAAATGGATCCACTCCATTCTATAAATCAAATCACATTGATTGTTATACCTTTACCATTACCTACTGAAATCCATAATCAACATTTTTATAAAAACTCTAGAGGTGATGGGATTCTCAATAATACAATCCTATGAGGATATCATAAAAATATTGTCCAATAAAGTGGAAACTACCTTATCCAATCCTTTAAATGTTATTCATCATTTCACTCCTAAAAATATATGTTATTTATCAGAAGATAAAAAATCCTTCATCCTCAATATTATAAACTGTTAATATGATTATTAAACCCCAATTATATAGCCCCTTTCCCATTAAATTTGGTGTGGAAGTATCACCCATGCATATATAATTCATAACATATCCACATAACAATTTAATTAATTTACATGTCCATGTTTAATGGGTTATTATTATGATGAAATCAATGTTTATATATTATATTTTTTAACTAATTATTTTTATGTATGGATAATATCATATCTACCTTTTCTATGTCCAATCTGTCTGATATAGATAATGTCGCTTATGCATACATGTGGACTACAACCTCCATGAAGTGATTTGATTTGTCTTTCATATTTATTATACAATGACTAAAAAAATATTATATTTAGTCAGTATATATAATAAAATTATGATTCTTGAATGTTGAATTATAATTTACCTCTCTTTGTTTCCATCTATTACGAATTGAAAACATCATCCATGCATACATATGACATAATGTAATCATAAATGGAGTAATTCATGTTTTATCATTAAATTATTTGGTTTAATATATATATAATGAATATATATGTTTTTTATATCATTATTTTCATTATTTAAATAGTGGAATTATAATAAATTTAAAGGGTATAACAATCCATAACATAAACACAAATAAAAAATAAAGTTGGTACAACCATAATCATTTATTAGAATTAAAAATTGTTTATGAAAAACTCAAAAGTTTCCATTAATAAATATGAAATTATATTATAGATTTCAATATGGTTTTATAATAAATGAATAATAAATCTATATACATTATATAAAATATTTCGACCCAAATGGGGAATGAAAATACATGGGGTAATGAATTTTTTTTAATCCTATTTTAGGCAACATTATTTATGGTTGAACAATCATCGAGGAAATTATATAATAATATTCTATGAAATATATTTTATTGTTATTATTATCTTATTTTTTATTCTATATAATATATGTTTTATTTTTATCTTCTAACATTAATTACATTATAAATATAAAGAATGTTTTTTAGGGAAGATTACATTTTATCTCTTTTTATTAAAAAATACTTTCTATTCGATTTCAATGATTTCTAAAAACTTATTAAATAATTTTTTAATTATTATCATATCATACATTAAATTTAATTTGTAACTTAGTTAATTTATTGAAAAATGTTTTAAAATGAATCTTCTTTTCAATGTTCATTTTACTTATACAAAAATTTAGAAATGATTTTTTGTTTTAATGTATATGACAATAACAATGACTTCCTCCATCCAGAACACGCAATGCATTGAATCCTACACAAAAAATTTCTATTTTTCTTATAAATGAATATGTTTTGGATACTATTTTTAGGATTTTTTTATTTTCAATTATTTTATTTCTAAATAGAATGTTTATTTCCCTCAATAATTATTTAATGTTATTTTTATATTATTTATATATTATTAGCGACAAGAGCCATTGGTGTCAATTATGTTTTTCTTGGGATATTATCTACTAATACAATCCACATTCTTTATCTGGGTGTGTTGTAAAAATTATAATGATATTTTGAAAAAACCACATTTTATTTCCATGGGTTATGCTATGATGGATTAATGAAATTTTTATTAACCCAATATTATTTTCATGGGTGATTATATAATGAGATCAACAATATTTTATGATCATGTAAAACATATATTTAAGGTTTTCATTATAATACTATTGATCATGATATTATATATCCATTCAATTCATTGGATATGTTATAATACATAATTATACAATTATGGCAAATAAGTCCATATTCTTGATACTTTATGGGTAACATGTGAATGTAATTGATATTTTATGGAAAACAAGTCAATATGATTCATATTCTATTAGAAATAGGGGTTTATTAGTCATACTATGTGATTTTATTTTTTCAACAGTTATCAATTATATATGAATTTTTTTTATATTTATGTTGGTGCAAAATATTTTTTAAATGAACTATGGTCTATTATTGGAATATGATGTCTTATTAAACTTTTGAATCATGTGTTTTGAAATTTTACAACATGATTCTGTGAATCATTATTAATATCACTGACATATTTGGTAATTATTGTGAATGTTATGGTCATGATCTCATATAATAAATCTTATTTAATGATGGTACATTATCATTGATTGATATCTCTCCTATTTTATCTTAATGAGAATCTGGTCTCACCCAATCATGTAATGCCTTTCATAGGTTATGTAGAATGGTTTTATATAGGGCCTGTCTATGAAGATTAATAAATGATATGATCAATTTGGAAGATATTGAATATATTTATTGAAATAAGAGTATATTATTTTTATTCTCCAAATACACTAAAAAACTATGGTAAAAGTCATATATTTTTTAAATTAAATAAAAATTAATAAAAAAGTATGTCTATTTCTATAAGAAAAACATGTTTCATGATTTTTAGTAGTATAGTATGGTTTACTCAATCATTTTATATAGTGTTTGTAATAGTATTTTGAAAACACCAGTGGTAATTATATGTATAGGATATAAATCCAATTTTTATTATAAGTACCATGGATAAACTAGGTAAATCCTAAAAACGCTGTGATTGAGATGATGGTGACACCATTTTTTAAATCCAATAAATTCATCATTGTATAGTGTTTTTCACTATGATTTTTTTTATCAAAATTTTATATTTTGTAATATTCAATTTATTTAAATATATTTCATCTGGATTATAATGGATGTGATATAAAATGAAATGATTTTCCACCAAATAAAAAAAATTCTATGGTAGTTGGAAAAAAAATCTTATTAAACACTCACATATCATTATTTATCCATGAATAATGTTGAACATCCAAATCATCATGTATTAAAAAAATTACAATATATTCATTCATGATTGTATATACACCTTTTTAGATTTTATTTTGTTCCAGTAGTGGTGAGTGAGGAATCCACACCATTTTTGAAATATTTTCTTTTTTCCAATGCATAGAACATGATAATTGTATCCTATTTTTTTATTAATTGTAAGGTGGAGGAAATAATTTGTTGAATAATTTTAAGAATAAAATATAATATGGTGAAATTAAATCGATTCCTTTGGATGAGTTTGTAAATATATTTTTTATTTAGTACATATATCGTATTATAAATAAAAATATAGAGAATAAAATAATTGAGTTTAAGAAAATGTATGATGAATCAATTGGTGCCTATGAGGAAACAATTTCAAGACATGTATAATATTTCTATAGTTTAATTATAATACATGAAATAAAAATTGATCAATTCATTGTAGGATTAATTTTTTCCCATAATTTCATAGATACAACAGTCTGTGTAATAAATGAATAATTTTTATTTATGCACAGTCCTGCTAAAATCAAAATAGTATAATCCTATAATTAACATGGTTTTGATAATAAACATATGATATATTATTAGTAAAAATTTAATAAATCACTTTGTGGAATGAAATTACATCGATATAAATTCTAGAAATGTGGGAAGCTTTGTAATTTGAATTATGTGAATGATAAAATAATTTAAATGTTGATAGGTGGGTCAAAAATATTTCAAATATAGAAATGGATGTCATATGATGGTTAATTAATTGGATTAAAATAAGATGAAAATTAATCCATCACCCACCATCTAATTATTTAAATGTAACATGTATATTGATATACAATCTTATTCGCCTAGGTGAAGGTTTTTTATTATTATCATTACAATAAAAACCTCATCAAAAAATAAAATTTGAAATATCATCTTATAATATTTGTCAAAGAGGGTAATCAGAATAATTTGGTGAATTATACCATTTTAATCCACTCAATAATAGAAAATTTCTTATTTGATTCATGTTATATAATACATTTTATATCTTATTATCATTCACTGGGTATCAAATTTTCATCCCAATTATTCGATATTAATTTATTTCTAAAATATTTTAAGAGTAAGATTGTTTTTTTCCTAATATTTCTCCTCTCTAGTTGATGTTTTTATTAAATTACATCTAGTTAAAATTGTTATTATCCATTTTTATGTATACATAGTGATATTAGAAATTGATTGTATTTCATTATTTGGATACTATATCAATGATTGAGTAAGTAATGTTCAATTTATTATTCCAAATGAACCCATGATCATTTATCAGAATAAGGATTAACAAAAAATCCAATAGATAATACATCATACATGGGGTACTAAATTCAATCCATAATGTCTATTTGTTAAATATTTATTTGGATAATCCAAATATAAAATATATTCTTATTATTATATAGTTTTTGTAATTATTTTTGTAATAATTTCACATTCTTCATCAAATTATAAATTAAGGTTTTCAATATAACTAATAACTGGTATTACACATATTTTAAGGATTAAAGAGAATGACCTTGATTGGATTATAGGATATTAAGAAGAAACTCTTGTATAATCCATACAAGGGATTCATTCATCAAAATGATAACAATTAAGTGAATTTTATCTTTTTTCTATGAATAAATACAGATAATTGAGTCTTTTAATTGATTATCAAGAACAAAAACAGATCAATATAATGAATAAGTATCCTCTAACCCATATTAATGTCAATTTTAATCAACTATGTAGAGTTCAATTATTATTTGAAACTGTGCTTCATTTTTTGTAGCATTAATTGATGGCTATTAAAGAATACATACAAATGGAGGAATTTCGTACCAGATATGAAAACTATAAGTTTTTATTTATTAATTTCAAGTGAAAAATACCACAACTATCATCATGTATTTAATGAATTGGGTCTTGAAATATTACCATAATAACATTTAGATAGTATATATATATTTTTTCATATCAATTCACTGAGAAGTGAATATCATTATGGTAATTTGTGAATTGGTATAAATAACCAAAGGAATGATATTATTTAATAAACATTTATATACCAAGATTTTTTATTCAAAATGATTCTTTTTTTTCATAGAATATCATGTGAGGGTATATCAATATATCATTAAAAAAATGTTATTGAACATCAGACCGAAACAACCACTATGAACGGGAAGCACATTTTTTGGTATTTCATTTGATTTTATGAATACTTTGTGGATAATGTCTCATATCTATCAAACTCACCCACCATGTTGACATAGAAGAGAGCCACGTTACATTAGATAGATGAATAAAATGAATGTCTTTTGAAGCTACACATAATACTATTTGACTCACCTATTTTATCATTACTATATAATATAAAATGTTTTGTAATTTTTACTGGTTCATAAAAGAAGGGATTGTGATTAATTTTCATGTAGGATGATATGGTTATAAGTTATGCCTCTAGATAATTAAAAACACATGATAAACATTAATAACCCAGGATTGTAGCTAGATGATGTAAAATTTTCCATTTTAGATATGTATGTAGTATATTTATGCTGAAATTTGTGACATATAAAATCATTTAGAATTATAATGTAAATATTCTCACAGAATGGACTAAATATAGCCCATATAAGATTGTTAGAGTTGATTAATGATTATGACTAATGAATACATTAATAACATGGGATTTGGGAAATGGTATAATATATTAGGAGTTCAAAAGATCAGGAATTATTATCTATAATGGTGATCTAAAATGATACCATATTTCTATATTTGAAAAGTAAGAATATGGGAATATTCAAGGAAAGGGAGAAAATTAACATTTTTCGAATAAATTTCTAAGAATCCATAAATGTTGTGAATAATGTAGAATATATGAAGGATATGGAAAATTAGAAGAATGTTTTAATTTTTCTGAAATTAACCAAGATTATGATAAAATTTTACGTTCACGAATTGTATATGTCTATCATCAATATGGGGCAAGAGGTAAGAGACAATGGATGATGATCATATTTCATAATTCTATATACATTCTATAATAAAAAGGATGTATGGAGACCTAAATGGTACTATTTTATGGGAAAAAATAAACATAAACATTGTGTATTATGTTTCTTAAGGATTATTTTTTTAAGAATTTATTACTGAGGATCAAAATTATATGGGTTTGTTACGACCATTACCGTTTCCAGAATAGATTTCGGGAAATATCACCATGTACATTGTTGTCAGGATCCCCAATAATTCAAAATATAACAATGAAAAAAAATTGTAGTTGATTTCTATATGATGTTCACACACTTCAATTCGATTAATGGAGATTTATCGCTTTATCGATTTTACAATTTATAAATTAACGAAGTGGTTAAATTTCTTGGAGTGAAACATTTAATTTTATTTGGTATGGATTAATTATTTACATTTAATATTGGGGGATGTATTTAGGAAAATCATTATATATTATTAATTTTCATCACTTATTATCATCCTCAAATATATGTTCTGTATGACAGTACAATTCAAACCTAATAAAAAGGTGTGTAGTATCAAGAACACATATATTATGTGTAATATCAAGTACTTTTTATGTACATTTGATAATTGATTAAATTCAGAATTAGCGTTTTTTTTTTTGGGAAATGGATAGGGGCACGTCTAAGTTCAATAATTGTAGTACCATGGGCCTTTTTCTTCCCAGTTGATCATTTGAACCCTTATTCCTTCACTATCAATTGTGTTTGAACCATGCCAGTGAGCTCTCAATTCCTCTTAAGTCTTTCTTACTAATCCCTTCTCTTCATTGGGTTATTTAATGTTAAGAATTTATAAATGTTATATATATCAAATCATTTATTGGGGGAATCAAGGCCCGACCCTGGATGAGGAGTGTCGTACTATGATGAGGTAGGAGGTCTAGGGCCTTTCACTTAATGTCGACTAGTTTATATGTTCAGTATAATCATTTCTGAATGATAAGGCTGTAACCATAAATGAAAATTGAACATAGTTGATTCCTAATAATTATTAGGTCATTAATTAAATTAAATTAATATTGTTTTAACTTGTTGGACTGATTAAGGGCCACATTATAGGTTAATTCCCATGGAATGATTTTTTATAGACATTTGGTCAAGGATTCCTATGAGGAATGCCTTGGATTCATTTATTGGGTTGTTAAGTATTAATTAAATTTATAATTGAATTTCAATTGTGGTAAATTGTGATTTTTTTCATTAAAGGGTTTTGGATTTAGTGATTTACCCTTTTCTCCAGGATATTCCAATTATCATTTAAGACTTTTTATAGATTAATTCACCTATTTATTGATATGTATGATTCCCATGTGAGTTTTTAGATGTTAACAATGTAACAGTGTAATTTAAATGAGTGGTTTCATATGAAAAAATAATGATATACTAGGGTTGACCCTGATTGATTAGTTATGCTTGTGTGTGAGGATTTATTATAACTGAGGGGATGATTTTTAACTCATGTAGGCTATGATTTGTTAGTCCTGAGGGAAATGATTGCATTATGATTTTGGGTAGGATTTTTCTATGCCTATGAGTAATATGTTTAGTTGAATATAAAAATATAATGGCTTATGGCATGTATTCCAAGACAATGAATTGGCATTGATTCAATATTCTCATTACATGACAAGATTTCCTTCTTAGGTATCTGATGAATATTCATTATATAAGAAATTGATGGGTTTAGGATGGATCCAGAAACATATAGAATTCAATTTAATTGAATGGTTTAACTAAACATAATAAATGAATATAGATAATAGGACTTCTAGGATTGATTTCTTTTGAGTACTTCCTAGTTTAATTGTTCTCCTTTTTTTACACTACTTGTTGCATATACTTAAAAATAGATAAAAACATATCATTGGTGTTTTCCTACTAAGTTTTATTTCCCACACCATGATTTGGTCAGGATTTTGGGACGAAGCAAATTATATTGTTTCAGGTGTTGATAAAGTAAATCACCATTCTACGTGTAAGTGAGATGTTGTTTAAGAGCTAGAGATCATGGGGCTGAGATGAGGCTTCTGATAATTCCTCAAATCTTTTGGTTTATTTTTTGATTTTGAGAGATATATTCTGTATATAGGTTGTGTAATTGTTTGGAAACATTCCTAGAACATGTGAATTTCTCCATCATATTTTGAATTGGATGATTCAGGGTTATTTTCATCTCTATATTCTACTGTTTATTTCTGTTGTATTCTATTTACATCTTCCACTATTTTGTATTATCATTCCACGGTATTACACTCTACCAATTTTGGTTTAGTTTCTCCACTATCACACCATTATCCCTCTTTGTTAGTCAGTATCCTTTGGAATTTCTGGAAATGCACTTGAGGCCATGTGGCAAACTATATACGGGGAACCAATTTAGTGGATCCCAAATCTAGGATACTATAAAGTGGTATCAGAGGAGTTTTCTTATTTGATTTTTATTACTATTTGGTGACATTAGAAAGATATAGTATTGAAATTGTGTTTGGTAATAATTTTTTCCTAGGAGTAGCCACTCCGTGTATAGGGAAAAGCCAAATAACCTCCAATTGATTGTTTTTGGATTTTTAACTATTTTAGACTATTCAAACTCACCATCGGGTGAAACACTTGTTTTTTGATTTCATTATTGATATTATTTTGGTTATATTTTATTGTAACCTGGTGAGATGATGGTTTTCCATATCATGCATCATATAGGGATATGTTAAAAATCACATTCCATGCATTTTTCAATTCCATTTAGATAGAATTACTGATTTCATGTTGTTGTGATATATGTCATGATAAATATTCATGTTATTGCGATACATACCAAGATAGATATTATGGATGTTCTGATAGGTGTATTGGTACATGTTATGGTTGAATTGGATGGCCAGAAAACAATTATCCCTTAGTATAGGCCCTCTTGTATAGGAATTTAGTGGATCTTGTTTCATACATGGGATATAAATTGTGTTTTTTGTGCTAGACATTGATTCAAATCATTGATTTTTATGGATTATGGGCCTCCATGGATCTGAATTTGGCATATCGTTGATTTATTTTTAAAAAATACAGGATTAAGCGATGTTTCTAAGGCATATTGTCCAAAATCCCAGAAAAAAATGGTGTGTGGTCCTACAAACACACTCAAGGAATTCTTATTTTAAGGAAAAAAGGTAAATTTCCAAGTACACATCATGTACTCTGACAACTTGTTGTATTATTGATGACTCTATCATTGAGCCTTTGATATAAAGCATTAGTTTTTGAGTTTTGGTCAGAACACACTGTGTGACTTAAGTACACCCCATGTAGTTTTCCACAGGCAGACCCGTGTGGATTATTCCATATATATGTACATGGTAATGAGGGAAGGCTTGAGTAAACTCGATGTATCAACCTAAAAATCCATGTACATAAGAAGTTTACATGACTAAGGCGGGCAGAGTTACACATCCATGTATGTTTTGAAAGGGACAATCTGTGTATTTTCCCTACAGAACATGTACCTAGGGTGTTTATATGCCATGTTCGGTAGTAGTACACGAAAATTTAAGGGCTTACATGTAAAAGTGGTGTATGTTTCCTACAAATTGTGTACTCATATTTTGTGAAATATTTAGTATTTTTTCCCCTTGTTTAGTTCATGTATTCTTGAACTACATATCTAGATTAATTATCTTATATTATGGTTTATGGGATAGAATTTATAGTGAAATTCCACCACAAAGTCCTCCACTTGAATTCTTAGAGGGAGGAAATGAGCATACCCCAGAGGTGGTAGGCCATGAGATACTAGTGGAACCTCAAGATGTGCCAATAGTGACACAACCTATTATATTGGACACAACAGTTTGTGAAGTGTTTTGTGAAGGATTCATTTGATTTATGCATACCTTATAGGGAGTACCACAAGATACCACGTCTACGAGAGAACTGAAATGAGTATTCCAGCATCAGCATCAGCTAATTCTTTTAGGGGATGGTGGACCACAAGATATAGAGTAATGGCTGGAGTCTATTCATATGATCTTTTAGAATCATGATATTAATCCTTACACGAGGTTCATTCTCAAAACATATATCTTACGTTATTTTTCCAAGAGGTAGTGTTATGTTATCACTCAGATAGAGCACCATTAAAACATAGCATGAGTATATTTTTAGAGAGTCATTTATGACTACTATTTCCATGAGATTCTAAGGTTAGATAGATCCTAGTATTTCATGCATATAATGTACGATGATATGTCAATGATATAATACTCTACCCATTTCATGGAGGTTTTGAGATTCACACCATTTATGATGGGTGATGGGACATCGATTTCTATGTGACCTGAGGATGGTCTCGGGTAAGACATTTGATCCCATGTAAAATTTTCAACTTTCCGTCTGTATATTCCATCTTGAATCATGCACTAATTACCTAGTGGACCTAGTGGATGATGGAGGTGAGAACCTGGGAGTTTAGAAACATGATCTAATATTTTCCCTACCAGGAGAAAAATGTGTCTTATGGAACTTTATCGTGGGGATAAGAGATGAAAAAATGTTTCTACTGATAGCCAGGTGAGATGCTATCTAAGTGTCTAAGCTTGCAATATTAGACCACATTGCCCAATGGAACCATTCTAGTGATGATCATGCAGCAGGAGGGGCCATCTACAACACTACTATAAGGGGTTTCCACAAAATACTAATGAGAGAGGTTCTGTATAGACTCTACATTCATAAGGAGGGTCAGTATCTTCTCACCAGTTAGTGAATTGGAATACTCAATACCATTCAGGCCGAGGTGGTGGTCGTGGTCATGGTAGGAAAACCCTAGGATCTTAGCAATAGTAGGGCACATAATCTCATGTAATCTAGGTCGTGTCTTAGGGTTGTGGTATGGGTTTGACTTAGGCAGTGCAACAGCTCTAGAAAAATCATGGTTTTAGAACTTCTACTGTTAGATGTACTATTCTAGTCGCCACTATTTTATCTTTTGCATTCATTAATATTGTGTCTTTTCATAGATTTACATATGTGACCATTTTTGTGATCCTTGGGATCTATGTTTTATATTTTTATGATGTTATGACCCGAGACACTCTGGTCGGGATAAGGATAGTAGGTGTGTGTCAGCGTAAGGATTTCCCTCTTGAGGTAGGTGGATGACCCTTATTTTGGGATCTATATGTATTAGAGATGATAGGATTTGATGGCATACTGGGAATGGACTGTCTAGTATCCTTTCAAGAATATTTCAATTTTTATCACTGTAGGGTGTGTTTTATGTCACCATAATGGGGATCGCTTCTATACAACAAAGTGTGGGATGTCTAGGAAATATGAGATGGACCCAAGCATCGTGGGATGAGTGGGATGGCATCACAAATTTCCATTTTTTTCAGGATTACTAGATAAAATGTCAGAAATATCTCCCTCTAATGGTTGATCATTTTAGATGTGTTTTCATAGATAAACATTTTGTCATACGTTCGGTAAGAGAGGTTGAGTTATCGATCGAGCTAGTTCAAGGAGCTGCACCAGTATCCTTTCCTCCATACATTATTACTATGTTAGAGGTGCAGGAGCTCAAGAGGTAATTAGAGGATTTAGAGGGGAAAATGGATTATTCAACCTAGTACATCTTTGTGTGGTTTGCCAATCCTTTTTGCAAAGAGGGATAATAGTACCCTCAATCCATGTGTGGACTATCAAAAGATAAACCAACTAACAATTAAAAACGGATATCCCTTTCCACAGATTGATGAACTGATTGATCATTTATGAGGATCCTGGGTGTTCATGTAAATAAAATTAACATCTTGATATTACGAGGTAAAAGATCGATCATCATACATACCTAATACTTTATTTCATAATCAGTACATTATGTATGAGTATATGTTATTCCATTCGATCTCAGAAACACGCCAGTGGTATTCATGGCACTAATGAACCGAGTGTACCATACATACTTGGATTATTTAGTGGTTCCTTTCATGGATAATATCTTGTTGAATTAACATGCCCGAAATAAACATTCCATCCATATTGTTAATTTATTCTTTACAGTGGGAGAGAATTAGATATATGCTAAGCTCACAAAGTTCCACATCTTGATGGAACATATTCACTTCTTGGGTCTTTTCGTCTCAGAGATAGGAGTATCAGTGGACCTAGAGAAGGTGAAAGTAGTATTTACCAGGGAGCAGCCCAAGAACTTCTCAAGGTGTAGAGTTTAGTAGGGATAGTTGTTTACTAAAATGGTTTCATATATATAATATCACTCTTAGTAGCTCTGATGATTGTATTGAAAAAGAAGGGTGTGATGTTAGTATGGTCAAATTCTTGTGAGACAGACTTTTAGAAGATGAAAGGTTTACTAACATCACCATTAATACATATTTTTCATGTTCTTGGTAAGATTTATACAGTGTACTGTGATGCATCAGGTATCAGGCTGGGAGTATGGCTTTTGTAGGGGGAACAAGTCATTGAATACAGGTCTTAGCTGTTGAGGCCACATGAGAGGAACAATCTGATGCACAATCTCAAGCTATCCATAGTTGTTCATCACTAGGTTTGTTGGATAAATTACTTATTGGGGGATAATTTTTTGGTCTACACGGGCCAAAAAAGACTCAAGTACATCTTTAGTAAGTGCCATTAAAATTTGAGGTAGTGAAGGTGGGTGAGTACATCCAGTATTCTGACATCAAACATGCCAACAAGCCTCAAAAAGGAAATAAAATGGTTAATGCAATGAGAGGGAGTGCCTAGGTTCATGAAGCATAGGAGGACAGTAGTGATTTGCAGCATATGGCATTTTTATCTGAGATTCTCTAGGTGGTTCATGATAGTACATATAAGGCCCCAGTCTTAAACATTACTTAATCTCGAGTCATTACAAGATTACACATTGAGGATCATTTCAGGTTTAGAGTCATAGAGAATTAGATCATAAAACTTGAATTACATTCCACATTTAAACGAAGTGGTTACATAAAAGATAGTATTCATTTATCCCATCAATGGAAACATATTTAAAATAAAACATGGAATGTTTCTTAACACTTCCTTGACACCATAATCATATCATGTACCATTCCCTTGACCTGTGAAAAACATTTTAAAAACTTGTGTTGAGCATAAAAAGCACAGTAAGGGTTATAAAAATTATGGAACGGAAACATGAGTACAAATATACATAAGAATGAAATCATACTTTACCGATAAAACGTAAGCACTTTAACATACCTCATAAAATCATGAATCAATCCTAGAAATCATAAGACATAAAGGTAACTTGAGGCATTCATAACATTATTACGTAGGGAGTAACCCTCTTGGTTACGTTTGGAATACCCATCATAGTATATTCCCTAAATCTCTTCATAGAAACCTTAATGTTTAACTCCTTCGCGTTACCCAATGCATTGGAGAGCTATATTGGCTCACCCGCCCTTAGTTTATCATGAAACCACCGGTCTTCATAAAAAATTCCCAAGAACCATAACATAATCATAGAACATAACTTAATCATAAAGGAAATATAACATTCCCATATTTCAATAACAATATGACATTCTAAGATAATGAATCCATTCTAAAAACCATTTTCAAAACCATTTAAAACATTTAATAAAGTGATTTTTTGAATCAAAGTGCCCCTTACCACATTGAAGTTTTTAACATTTTAAACCATTAATATCCATATAATTAAATCCTTAAAACCATTTTTTAAAACATGGATATTAATGAGAAATATTTATAAGAATAAATCATTAAAACGTTTAAAATGATATTTTACTTAAAGGGTTTTTAACAAAATTAGAGACACATGAATCCCATAATTGAGGAATAAAATTTAATCAAAACTTTATAATATCATGAGAATAAATGTATTCATGATATAATATTCCAAGGGACAATATTTACACCATATAATAGTGAATTGGTGCATAACAACAATAAAGTCTCAATAGAAATGTAAAATGAGATGAAATCCCTTATAAAGAAAGTATCCTTAAATTAAGAATAAATCAATCTCATAATTATGTGTGTCAAATATAAATACACCCAATATAAGTGGGTATTAAATGAAAAACAATCAAAGGTCATTCACACATATTCAAAGGTTGGCATATTCAATAACTACATGTTGAACAAAAAGAAATCGAAATTTGGTTACAAAGTTCCATCGGTAAAATTCGACAGTCTAACGACGTCACATTAAAATTCATAAAATTTGTTGATGAGAGAGAAAATGTTATCTCATCACATGGAAATAAAATTTAAATCAACAAGGATATATAAGGACATATCCCATCATAAATATATGTAAATTAAAAGACATAACAATTGAAGTCTTTTAAAAAGAGGAGGGTGAAGGGTTCCCTTACTGATTTGGCCAACTTTCGAAACGTACACCCCATGAAAGAAGGGTCATACAATGAAGATTTAACTACCCATAAATGAGACTATATTATACAAATTGTAAAATAATGGGAAGTAAATACACCACACAAAAGGAAATAGTGGCCAATGTAGCATGAATCTCACAAGAATAAAAAAGTGAGATGAAAATCCCCTTGTGAAAATTCGGTAGCCTAACGGCGCCACATAAAACTTCCAAAAATGGACTGATGAGATCAAATAGGGTATCTCATCACATTAACATAAAAATTACAGTAAGAGGACTATAAAATAACATCCTACAACATAATAACACGGATCATAAAAGAAATGACATAAAAGAGAGTACTTGAAAAGAAATAGAGAGGTGGGATCCCTTTCCTCGGGTCCGACAAGACTCGATCGTTCTTTAACCTCCTGAATAATAAAATTGAGTTAATTTCTACTTGCATAAGAACCTTTTTCAAGTTCATTATCCATTTTATATCACTTAATATTATTCTATTAACACTATGTAATTATTTAAGTTAATAATGGTCGTTTTGTAGATCATTGCTACTTGAGACAAAAATAAAATCTTTATAATTACAAGTTATTCATGTGGTAAAATATATATTATATACAGAATTATATTAATTATGTATATATCATATATATCATATATATCCATTATATACATGCATTTATAATATAAAATTTAGAGGTAATAAATGAAATTCACCGTTCATGGAGACGGTAAGCCGTACGTACACATGAACGCTACTTCCATTTCTATTTCTTATTTAATGGAATTAAAACATAATGATACATAATAGTATTATAATTCCAGTATGGTATCAAATATAATATCATTAAATCTATCCTTTATACATACCACATATGGTATTAACGAATCAAATCACTTTGAGGGGGCGGTAGTCCGCACTTCCTAAAATGAAGATATCGTGTTTAACCATAATGGAAACCATAAAGGTATTCCATAAATGAAAAATACAGATGCTTAAGTAAAACATAAACATATTATATATCATATATAAATATATTTACATCTTAATGTCCACCTTTGAGGGTGTTAAAAAAATATTGAACAATCATTGTTTTGTGAGGCAGAAATACACCATCCACAGAAATAGTATGTTCTTTAACCATTAGATTTAGGTGTGTGTAAGTGTAGCTCGAATTATTTTTATAACAACATCCTAGTATATTGAAGATTATGGATTTTTTACAAAAGAAATTAATAAAAAGATTTTAGGGGGTTGGAGAATCAAAATAAAACAAAATAACAAAAGTGAATACATTACCTTAAAATCGGGCATCTCTCTTTGATTTGAGCTCAAAGGCTTCCTTGGGAAGACTTATGCAAAATGTGAGGCTTCTAGGAGTAATAGAGGTATGTGGAGAGACAAAATGAGCAGGTTTTGTCCAAGACAAATTCTTGAAAGGTGTGGGTAAGGTGGTAGAGGTGGGGGGATTTTATAAGAGGAGAGGAGGGGCACTCTTGTAAAGTTACAAAATGTTACTTTATTTTCAAATGTGTTTCAGATTTTAAAGGTCCCACATTGATGTATTTCAAGGATAAGATGGTAAGGGTTCTAAATATTCTCATCCAATAGGTCTTTAATAAGTGTAAGTTATAGTTTTAACATTATGTTTTCATTTTATTTAAATCCTTTATTAATGAGGTAATCGCTGCATCATCATGATGTCATAAATAATTTAATTTATCTAATGTCTAAAAATTATAAAAAACTATCATGATGTAGTAAATCTTTTTAGCTTTCTAGTTTATATATATTGTCAAAAATATTACATGTATAACCCCACTTAAAAATTGTTTTAGTAAAAAAACTCATGCTTGTGACATTTTTATTTTAACTTTAAATAAAAAGTTATTTATTTCATTTTCCTACCAAAGTGGCTCCATGGGGTCCCCAAGTTGACCCATGGATTGTTTTGGTCGGCCATGACACATTAAATGAGGTTTGGACATGTTTCTAGGTCATTTAATTTTATTAAAACATTATTTTTACCTTAAATTTCACTAATTACCTCTAATCGCGATTAAAAACTTAAAAGTTACTATTCACCAAAAAAATATTTTAATCCAATTGAACCACATTTTACATCCTAATGAAAACCATGTATATCAGATTTTTGAAATTCATATCACAGAAGTGGTAAAGTTTCATTTAATCGATAAATCAGTTTTTAAACTACCACTGAGTGGTTTCACTATTCATCAAAAATTGGAGTTTTTCAGAAAAATACCAAAAAAGTCACCCTAAGATATATTTGATATTACGAATTCAAAAAAGATATTTTTTTTTTACAAAATTCAAAACATATATGTTGAATTAATTAATTTAAAATTTTTTTCCCACTGTCAAAACAAAACAGCGTGTTTTTAAGAAACAATATCTATTAAAAGATTGACACTAGTTTAAGTCAAATTTCAAAGTGAAATTAATTCCAATGACCACGATTAGATTAAATGGTAAAAATATATTCTAAATACACTTTAATCTAAATTAAAAATATAATCTATCGATATAAATAAATCAAATTAAAAGGAGGTTTTGAATTAAAATGCAACATTTTTAATAAAAATGATCTTTATCGGAAAAATAACAAAATTTTACACAAAGTAAATTTTGATGTCTAGATTCTAAAGAAGGATTTTATTTTTTCAAATACAACATATAAAATTGTAAAAAGTCTATTTAAAAATGGTTCTCCATCAAAAGGTGGTTAATCAGCCTTTTAAAAAATATTAGAAGATTTATGCTTGAAATTGGATTCATTTGCATTTTAAGCCTCCAACATTTATTGGATAAAAGTAAAAATATTTGACAAACATATATAATCATTTTGTATTTAGTTCCATTCATTCTCACCATTACAACGTCTAGGCATTAACTACCATTTAAAATAATATTATTTTATTTTTAGAGTGCAACGTAAGATTTCAAAGAAACTCGTTGTTTCATATTGGGTACGCCGTCAAGCATAACATTCCATTTAAAGTAATATTAATATTTTATTCAAAAATATGGATAAATATAAAAATGTAATATTCTTTATTTACCTGGGGTGTTACATCCTTCCCCCCTTTTGGGAAATGTTTCCTCGCAATTTTAAAATTGGGATTGGAATTTCATTGAAAATCCCACATCGGAACAAGAGTCAGTAAAACTATCACATTAAAAGAATGGGAGAGAAGTGAAAATGTCACCCGAGTTAACCCATACTAGGATTCCAAGTATGAAAATATGTATATGGATGAGAAAACAAAGGGTCATTTTCCGATGGAGAGTGATAGTAAACATGTCTAGGAGAAAGATAACCACAAGAAAATCACAAACTTGTGGTGGGTTAAACGGTATTCGATTCCCCAGTAGGAAAAGTTAACAGAAAACATTTTTATTTTAAGTTACTTTTCATTGAGGAATTTATTTTTGATCTTAACTAAATCATAATGAAACATACTTACTTTTCCCGTAGACTTTCAACTTTTACTAGATTCCTAAATCAAACTCATATTTTCTCCAAAAGATGATTATTTAGGAAGACTTGTTTGCATTAAGAGTACTATAATAATCTTCTTGAGAATCACCTAATCCACAAAATAGAACTATATATTTCCCATGTATTTATATATAAACCAAAACCAAACAAAAATCTTTAGTACGGGATCCGATAATACCCAAAAATCATATTTTAAAAAAAAAGAAAAACAACTCCTAATCTCCAAAATTTTTCAAACAAAACACAATGTTCAAAAAAGACCATTCAATAAACATCTATCCATAAAATTATAAAAAGTAAACAAAAATAAGATTGAAACCCAATTCTCTAAAGGATTTAATCACATAGTCTCCTAAGATAATTTTTAACATTTTTCTCCAAAATAACATCAGTTACTCTTACAGTCTCATACTGAAAATAATTAACCTAATCACATATCATCCATGACAGGCTCTTCATTTCCATTGATAACCAAAAATCAACTTACTATTAATTCATAAAATCATCTAACTAAAAATAATCATTCAATCTAACCAGGGACTTCACATAGTCTAGTGGTATGCGATAAATACCAGTTGCACTTTGGTTGTGGGTTCGATTCCCGCAGCTTCGTCCGACGCGATGGGTTGTCACATGGTCCACGTGTTGTCCCTTTTCAAAAACTATATAATTTTATAACATTCCTCAAAAAGAGATAAATTCATCAAAAATAACCATAACATATTTTAACCAAAAAGGTTATTTGATAACTTCCATTTTGTATCCCAAAATGTATTAACGAGTAATTGCCTCAAATTCAGGGATCATATAAACCCAAATGGTTCTTTATAACTATATCCACAAAAGAAAGGATAATTATTCCTTGAATAAAATTTTTGTATATCAGATATAAGGGTTACTATAAAAAGTCTTCTAATGTAACCCCATCCTCAAAAGAGACTTAATACATCTAAGAATTTCACCATCCTAAAATCTACCATAACTCTTGAATCCCTTATATGATGACTTCTAACTCATTCAACATTCTTAATGATCCATTATCCATTCCTTTTCAACTTATTCTGAAATACTTCTTTCCTACAAACAAAATCATGAATTATATCCTAAGATTCCAATAATAGGAAAACATATGTTAAGAAATAATTCATACCTTTCATTATTCATTGTCAGTTTCTTCATCCTTAATCCGAATTGCATTAGGTATTGGTAAATAAATATTTGTATGATCTTGGTGTCCCCATTCCCAAAACTTCTTCATAGGACATGTGTTTTCATAATGACCATGAACACCACATTTAAAACATTCAATTGATCATTCAGAAAGAACATATTTCCCTTTCCTAGAGTCAACAAGATGCTTCTATTTCCATGGTAGGTTCATACTTTATGACCTTCATTTACACATATATAGCATCTTTATATCCCTTTGAAACATTTTCCAATGTGTTTATTTACACATATTTGACACATAGATTTTTGAACATACTTACCTTTATGATTATTACCTGAACTTCCATAGGGATTTATTTCTCGCATATACGATGCCTTATAAAAATTATTAAGGATCTTGTGGTCAATAATGACTCTAGATAGTTGGATGAGGATAACCAAAAGAGTTCCCATTGCATCTCCCATATCATTCAGTTGTTCTTTCATAAAATCGTCACAGTTTTCATCAAATCCACTGTTACTTTGGTGCCTGCTAGATCCATCCATTTACTAAAACCAAAAATGTCAGTGTGAGTTTATCAGTAAAATTATCAAATAAAAAAGAGGAAGATATACACCAAGATATACTTATTCAAGTTATCTTAAACTCATTCTAACTTTAAAAAAACGATGACTCCATCTAATATAATAACCATTTTGGTTATACACAACATGTAACTTTTTCTTAAACAACACTCTAACCTCTAAAGTTATCTAAACCGACCTCTGATACCAACTATAAGGCCCCAGCCCTAAACCTTACTTAATCTTGAGTCATTACAAGATTACACATTGAGGATCATTTTAGGTTTAGAGTTTTAGAGAATTAGATCATAAAACTTGAATTACATTCCACATTTAAAAAAAGTGGTTATATAAAAGATAGTATTCATTTATCCCATCAACGGAAACATATTTAAAATAAAACTTGGATTCTTTCTTGACACTTTCTTGACACTATCATCATATCATGTACCATTCTCTTGACCTATGAAAAACATTTCAAAAACTTTGGTTGAGCATAAAAAGCTCAGTAAGGGTTATAAAAAGTATGGAAAGGAAACATGAGTACATATATACATAAGAATGAAATCATAATTTACCCATAAAACATAAGCACTTTAACATACCTCATAAAATCATGAATCAATAATAGAAATCATAAGACATAATAGTAACTTGAGGAATTCATAACATTCTTACGTAGAGAGTAACCCTCTTGGTTACGTTTGGAATACCCATCATAGTATATTCTCTAAATCTCTTCAGATAAACCTCAACGTTTAACTCCTTCGCATTACTCAATGCATTGGAGAGCTATATCGGTCTCACCCGCCCTTAGTTTATCACGGAACCACCCATCATCATAAAAAACTCCCAATAACCATAACATAATCATAGCACATAACTTAAGCATAAAGGAAAGATAAAATTCCCACATTGAAATAACAATATGACATTCTAAGATAATGAATCTATTCTAAAAACCATTTTCAAAACCATTTAAAACATTTAATAAAGAGATTTTTTGAATTAAAGTTTCCCATAACACATTGAAGTTTTTAACATTTTAAACCATTAATAACCATATAATTAAATACTTAAAACCATTTTTTAAAACATGGATATTAATAAGAAATATTTATAAGAATAAATCATTGCAACATTTAAAATGATATTTTTTTAAGGGTTTTTAAAAAAATGAGAGACACTTGAATACCATAATTGGGGAATAAAATTTAATCAAAACTTTATAATATCATGAGAATAAATGGATTCATGATATAATATTCCAAGGGACAGTATATACACCATATAAGAGTGAATTGGTTCATAACAACAATGAAGTCTCAATAGAAATGTAAAATGATATGAAATCCATTATAAAGAAGGTATCATTAAATTAAGGATAAATCAATCTCATAATTAAGAGTGTCAAATATAAATAGACCCAATATAAGTGGTTATTAAGTGAAAAAAAATAAATGGTCATTCACACATATTCAATGGATGATATATTCAATAACTACATCTTTAACCCAAAGAAATTGAAATTGGGTTACGAAGTTCCCTTGCTAAAATTCGACAGCCTAACGGCGTCCCATTAAAATTCATAAAATTAGTTGATGAGAGAGAATATGGTATCTCATCACTTGGAAATAAAATTTACATCAACAAAGATATATAAGAACATATCCCAACATAAAAAGATGTAAATTAAAAGACATAACAAAATAAGTCTTTTAAAAAGAGGAGGGTGAAAGGTTCCCTTACTGATTTGGCCAACTTTCGAAACGAACACACCATGAAAGAAGGGTAATACAATGAAGATGTAACTACCCATAAATGAGAGTATATTATACAAATAGTAAAATAATGGTTAGTACACACACCACACAAAAGGAAATAGTGTCCAATGTAGCATGAATCTCACAGGAATAAAAAAGTGAGATGAAAATCCCCTTATGAAAATTCGGCAGCCTAACGGCGCCATATAAAATTTTCAAAAATGGATTGATGAGATCAAATAGCGTCTCTAATCACATTAAAATAAAAATTAAAGATAGAGGAATATAAAATAACATCCTACAACATAATAACATGGAGCATAAAATAAATGACATAAAAGAGAGTACTTGAAAAGAAATAGAGAGGTGAGATCCCATACCTTGGGTCCGACCTGACTCGATCGTTATTTAACCTCCTGAATAATAAACTTGAGTTAATTTATACTTGTTTAACAAAATTTTTCAAGTTAATTATTCCTTTTATATCACTTACTACCATGCTATGAACACTATGTGATTATTTAAGTTAATACTGGTCGTTTTGTATATCCTTGCTACTTGAGTAAAAAATAAACTCTTTATAATTACAAGTTTTTCATGTCGTAAAATATATATTATATCCAGAATTATATTCATTATGTAGATATAATATATATCATATATGTCCATTATATACATGAATTTATAATATAACATTTAGAGGTAAGAAATGAAATGCACCCTTCATGGAGACGGTAAGTCGTACGTACGCATGAATGCTACTTCCATTTCTATTTCTTATTTAATGGAATTAAAACATAATTATACATAATATTATTATAATTCCAGTATGTTATCATATATAATATCATTAAATATATCCTTTATATGTTCCAAATATGGTATTGACGAACCAAATCACTTTGAGGGGGCGGTAGTCCGCACTTCCTAAAATGAAGATATCGCGTTTAACCAAAATGGAAACCATAAAGGTATGCCATAAATGAAAAATAAAGAAGATTAAGTAAAGAATAAACATATTATATATCATATATAAGTATAGTTACATCTTAATGGAAACCTTTTAGGGTGTTAAAAGAATATTGAACCATCATCGTTTCGTGAGGCAGAAATTCACCATCCACAGAAACAATATGTTCTTTAACCATTACATGTAGGTGTGTGTAAGTTTTGCTTGTTTCCTTGTTATAAAAAAATATTAGTATATTGAAGATACTTTATTTGTTACAAAATAAATGAATAAAAAGTGTATAGGGGGTTGGAGAAGAAAAATAAAACCAAAGAACACAAGTGAAGACATTACCTTAAAATCAGGTATCTCTCTTTGATTTTAGCTCAAAGGCTTCCTTGGGAAGACTTCTTCCAAATGTGTGGCTTCTAGAAGTAACAGATGGATTTGGAGAGACAAAATGAGCAGTGGTTGTCCAATACAAAGGCATTATAGGTGTGGGTAAGTTGGAAGAGGTGGGGGCCTTTATAAGAGAAGAGGAGGGGCACTCTTGGAAAGTTACAAAATGTTACTTTATTTTCAAATGAGTTTCATATTTTAAAGGTCCCACATTGTTGTATTTCTAGGATAAGGTGGTAAGGGTTTGAAATATACTCATCCAATAGGTCTTTGACCTGTGTAAGTTATATTTTTAACATTATCTTTTCATTTTATTTAAATCTGTTATTAATGAGGTAATTGTTGCATCATCATGATGTCATAAATGATTTAATTTATTTAATTACTAAATATTATAAAAAATATATCATGATGTATTAAATCTTTTTAAATTTATTATTAATATTTATAGTCAAAAATATGACTAGTATAACCTCATTTAAAAATTGTTTTAGTAAAACAACTCATGCTTGTGACATTTTTATTTTAACTTTAAATAAAAAGTTATTTATGTCATTTTCCAACCAAAGTGGCTCCATGGGGTCCCCAAGTTGACCCATGTATTGTATTGGTCGGCCATGACACATAAAATTATGGTAGGACATGTTTCTAGGTCATTTAATATTATTAAAACTTTATTTTTACCTTAAATTACACTAATTACCTCTAATTGCGATTAAAAACATAAAAGTTACTATTCACCAAAAAATTTATTTTAATCCCATTGAACCCCATTTTACATCCTAATGAAAACCATGTATATAGGATTTTTGAAATTCAAATCAAAGAAGTGGTAATGTTTCATTTAAACGAAAAATTAGTTTTTAAACTACCACTTAGTGGTTTAGCTATTCATCAAAAATTGATGTTTTTCAGAAAAATACAAAAAATTAACCCTAAGCTATATTTTATACTACGAATTCAAAAATGATGTCATTTTTACAAAATTCAAAACATATATGTTGCATTAATTAATTTAATAATTATTTCCTGCTATCAAAACAAAAAGCGTGTTTTTAAGAAACAAAATCTATTAAAAGATTGACAGTAGTTTAAGTCCAATTTCAAAGTGAAATTAATTCCAATGACCATGATTAGATTAATTGGTAAAAATATATTCTAAACAAACATTTATCTAAAATAAAAATATGATCTATCCATATAAATAAATCAGATTAAAAGTATGTTTTTAATTAAAATGAAACATTTTTAAAAAAATGATCTTTATCGGAAAAATAATGAAATTTTACACAAAGTAAATTTTGATGTCCAGATTCTAAAGAAGGATTTTATTTTGTCTAATACAACATATAAAATTGTCAATAGTATATTTAAAAATGGTTCTCCATCAAAAGGTGGTTAATTGACCTTTTAAATAATATTAGAAGATTTTTGCTTAAAATTTGATTCATTTTCATTTTAAGCCTCCAACATTTATTGGATAAAAGTAAAAATATTTGACAAACATATATAATCATTTTGTAGTGAGTTTCTTTCATTCCCACCATTAAAATGGCTAGGAATTAACAACCTTTTAAAATAATATTAATTTATTATTAGACTGCAACGTAAGATTTCAATGAATCTCGTTGTTGCGTATTGGGCACGCCCTCGAGCATAACATTCCATTTAATGTAATATTAATATTTTATTCAAAATTATGGATAAATATGAAAATGTAATATTCTTTATTTACCTGGGGTGTTACAGTCCAAGATAGTATTTCCTTTCTTCTTCAGCTGTGACTTCTACACTACTAAATAGAGTGATGATGAGACAGCTATAATATTATGAGTGCATAGTCCTGTGAGAATGTGTAGATGGTACGGATCCACCTCCTGGTTGGATGGTGGGTGATGATGAGATCCTGTGGATCCATGGATATGTATAAGTTCTAGGGGACATAAGTGAGTAGCGGATGCCAGAGTTTCATGCTTTATCCTGGGAAGTGCATCTCGGGGTTACCAATATGTACTGTGACATGCGCCATTAGTATTTGTTGCCGGTATGAAGAGAGAGGTGTCTAGTTTTGCTATGAGATGTTCCGCCTATTAGCATATGAGGGCAGAAAATTAGTGTCCAGTTGGGAATTTATAGTAGTTACCTTTTCTGGAGTTGAAATTAGAGGTCATATTAATGAATTTTAGGACAAGTTTACTAAGGTCACCCGGAAGTAATGATTTAGTGTGGTTGGTGGTTGATAGAATTATGAAGTTTTCTCACTTCTTTGTTATCAAGAAGACCTTTGGTGTTGAGGAGAATTAGAAGATGTATGTTAGTGAGGTGGTATGACTTTAGGGGGTCCCTCATTATATAATTTATGATAGGGATTCCCACATTACATCTCGTTTTTTGTAGAGTTTTCAAATGGCACTATGTACGTAGGTTCTTCTGAGCACAACATACCTACCCCATATTGATAGTTAGTTAGAGCGTAGGATATAGGTTCTGGATGACATTGTATAACAATGAATCCAAAATTGTGGGGGATATCATGTGAAGAATATTCCCCTGGTTGATTTTTCATAAAATAATAGTTTATAGACTACTATAGATTCGTAAATTTATGAGGATTTTTATGTCAGGACATGCCAATCACCATTATGTTGGCTGGAGGTGAGTGAGGAAGCTTTTCTAGGAGCACCTTTCATGTAGGAGACTTCTGAGTAGGTCTAGTTGATTCAGAAGTGGATGTCTGTTGTGCAGTCTTGTCTGAAATCTAGTGTTGATTTCCATAGATGATCTCTAGAGTTCGTGGTTAGGGACCAAATTTTCTTGCATGTTTCACCAATGTTGGGACAAAAGAGAATCAGAAGACAATGTAAGCTTTTGTCTAAATATGCCAGTCTGTTTGATATTTTGGAGAGAGTCGGGCTAGTTTCATATTGGTTGTATTTACCATTAGGGTACAAGGCTATTCCTGACATATTCCATGTTTCTCAATTGCGGCATATCTTTTCAAACCCATCTCACATATTTCAACTCGAGGAATTCAAATTGCAGGAAGATGCATCTTTTAAAGAGGATATCATATTTAATATGGATCATAGTACAATGGTTCTCTATGGATGGTCCATTCCATTTGTATTGGTGTTATGGGAGCACAACCAAGTGTGAGACGATACACGGGAGAGGGAGGCCAATGTACGATCACAGTGGCCATAGTTGTTCTCAGTTTTTTCTCCAAATGATTTGGAAGGGAAATTAAGTGATAAATTACTTTAAGGAGGAAATTTTTAATGAATCCAACTCTTATTTTTATGCATAGATCCTTCCATTTTAGTTCATACATAATAATATGGGGGAAATTGAGTTGAGGGGTAGTCTGTATGCCTATTATAAGATGTGGCCTAATATGTAAATAGGGAGTATAGAATGCTATAAAAAATTTAATCCTGAAACACGACCACATAATGGTTGGTCTAGAATATGTATGGACACAGTGTGTAGTATCAAGTACATATTTTGAACATTTTTATATATTAAAACATGTCACAAAATCATTTTCCTAAAAACAGATAGGGGATCTACCAGTTTCACAAAAAGTTGTGACAACTGCTGTTTTTCATCCCAATTGATCATCTAAACCTTTATTACTTTTCATTCGATTACATTTGAACCTGATCAGTGAGCTCTCGATTCCACTTGAGCCTTTCTTCATGATTTATTCTCTGAATTAATTTATTTATGGTTGATATTTTATAAATATTTTTTATATCTATTTCATTCTATGGAGAATCAAAGCCCAATGCTGGACAAGGATAGTTATAATACGACGAGGTATGTGGTCTATTTACTTTCACTCAATGATGAGTTGTTTATACGTGTCATATTTCCATTAATCCATGTTTAGGGAGTAAAATTAATTATAAATTAAGCATTGTTGTTGTGTAATGATGATTAGGTCATGAATAGAATTAAATTAAGATATTTTTAGCATGATGGATTTATTGAGGGCCACCCCATGGGTGTGTTCCCTTAGAATGACTATTTATAACCATTTGTATGGGGATTCTTATAATGCATTCTTTGTTGTTATTTATTAGGATTTAAATTATGAATTACATTTAAAATGGAATTTCAATTATTGTATATTGTGATTGATTTGATTAAAGGGTTTGGGATTGGAGATTTTCACTTTTCCTATTGATATTATAATTATAGATTAAGCCTCGTGATAGATAAATTCAATTGTTTAGTGATATTTAGGATTCCCACATGCATATTTATATATTAACTATCTAATAGTTTAATTTAAATGTTTTATTTTTTATGAATAAAATATGATATACCAGGCATGGAGAAGATTGATTTTTTATATATGTGGATGATAATTTTTAATTTATGTGGGTGAGGATTAGTTATGCCGATGGCTGAGGATTTGTTATGCCTGAGGTAAAGGATTGGTCTATTCTAGTGGGTGGGGTTTTCTATTCCTACGGGTATGATTGTGAGTTATAAACTGAAATGAAATGACTTATGAAACATCTACCCAGGCAATGTAGAAGCTTGGATTTGGTCTTTAATTTTCTTATTTATATATTCTTCTGAGGTATTTTTTTTATTATTATATATATAGGGGATTTATTTTCTTAGGATGAATCCTGAAACATATATATTCAATATAATTGGATGGTTGAATTGAATATAATTAATTAAAATGGAAAACATGACTTATAGGATATTTCCCAATTATTTAATTCCTAGTTTAATGCTTTACCTTTTAGTACACTAATTATTATATATAATCACATACATATAGTCACAAATCAATTGTGGTTGCCTAATGGGATTTATTTCTAACACCCTGTTTGGGTCATGATTTTGGGCCCAAAAAGATTATAATTTTGTCGGTGTTGATAAGGATGAGAACCTTTATATAGGTACTAGAGATGTTGTTTAAGAGTTAGAGAGAATGGGGCCTAACCGAGGCTTGAGATACTCCCTAGTTTTTTTCTTTTCAAATATTGAGATATATATTCTGTGTTACTACAATGTACTTGTTTGTATGCTTTCTGAAACCTGTGACATCTTCCATCATCTTTTGTATTGAATGATTCTAGTTTATTTATCCTATATGTCTATAGATATTTATTTTAGTTTTATACTGTTTACTTCTTTTAATATTATATATTATTATTCCCATGTATCACAATCTACCAATTTAGGCATAGTTTTTCCACTATCACACCATAGGCTCTCGCTGCTAGTCGGTAGCTCTAACATTTATGGAAAAGCCATTGAGGTCATGTTTCCAACAGCGTATGGGCCACGAGTTGAGTTGAACTAGGATTTGGAATGTTACATGGACCCTCTTTATCAACACTTTTTTAGTAGCGCTATTAAAGAGAGGTCTGTATTAGCATTTTTTACTAGCACTGAAAAAGTTTATACTTAATATAAAATAATAATAAATAATATATTATTATATTAATATATTTATATGGATATAAATATAATATAAAGTTTCAATTATATTTTAGATAAGTATAAACTTATATTTACACATAATATATGAGATCTTGAATGAAAATGAATTATCAAATATTTTTTTAAAAATAAGAATTAATAATTTAATAATTATTATTGACTAATAATCATTTAATTACAATTTGAAGATGCAAAATATATAAAAAATATAAGATCTAAAATAATTTTAAAACATAAATTAAACCTAAAACAAACATATTTTTTGATAAGAGAGTCTGTTTAAGAAATACCACATATCATATCAAATCCTATGAGGACATCTACACCCTTTCTGATAAAGGTAAACATCTATCACATTATTTTAAGGTAGAAAAATACTCAAAAGGCCTTGAAACCTGTGTTTTTAGTCAGGGAACCCTAATATTTTTTAACATTTTTTAGGTTTTTTAACTATTTTACAGAGGTATTTCTGAACTTTTTTAGTGGGGACTAAATTTATTCCCAGGTCTTACATTCACATTCATATTCTGGAAGTGATATTTTATTATATTTTATAATGTACTATTATTTATAATCAAATATAGAACAAAATAATAATAATTTTTTTATTCACATGTTAATTTTAATTTCATAAATAAATAATTAATGAAATTTGTATATAAAATATATTTATCAATATATGAGCATAATTTAAAAAATAATATCCATTTTATTTAAAATAGAAATATTTGAATATTTATATACGTATAAAATATGTGTTATTTTGTGTATATATTAGTTTCTATGTATTTACAAACTCAAATATATTATTTATATATTTTAATATATAAATATACATCTTAATATTGAATATAGTTAAATATATATAAAATTATATAAATATGTATAATTATACTCATTGATACACACATACATGTGTTTGTATGTTGTATATATGTATCTATTTATTTGTTTAGTTATAAACAAAGACTAAAAACATATTTTATAAATGTATTAAAAACAAATATTATAATTACATATTAATATACAAATAAATATACAATTAAAAAATATAACTTAATATATATATAAATAAGTATATATATATATATATTAATTAAGAATATATATATATATATATTATTTTCACTATATAAATATAACTATAAATATATGTTCATGTAGAAAAAATATATAACTACATTCATATAATCGAATAGATATATCATTAAATTGATTAAAAAATATTGGCGAGCGGTAAAGGTGAAATGCACAAGGGGGAGGTCCTTAATTCGAATCCCAGTGGGAAAAGAGGTGTATAGGCAGGTGTAGGGGATATCACTGTTAAAGGGTGAGGGTGTGAACCTAGTGATATTAAAGGGTTTGTGGGCATCCACAAGGGTGGGGATTCTTAGAATTGTTTAAAGGGTTGTCAAGAACTATTAAAATGGGATCCCTTTTATTTGAATAATTATTTTGAATCCATTTAAATATTTTTTTCACTTTTTATAATGATATTATAAGTACTAAAAAAATTCCTTTACTGTTGATTTTTTAGTGCTAATAAAAGACACCCTTTATGAGCATTTTTTTGCAAAAAAAGGGAATTTATGAGCATTGATAAAAGGGGCCCCTTTTTATAGATGCTAAATTATTTCATATTTTTACTAGTGAAAATGGATGTATTATCATTGATAAAACGCTATTTAGTAGAAATGATACAAGATCTTTCTCATATATTGAACTCAGATGTAATACCATGGTAACAAAATGTCTATTTTGAATACTAATAGATGGAGATTATGGATGATATAGACAATGTTCGATGAAAAAATACCAATAACTTTGTCAACATTTTATGGAGAAATAATAATGTTAAAGAAGCTATCATGGGTCTGGATGATGTGATGAGGTATAGGTGTCAACAAAAGTTTATATTTAAGTGATTAATTTCAAAATAAAATTAAATATAATTGTGTTATAATGCAACATATTGGAATTTTATTAAATACTTTACTATAATATGTTTTATTTCTTTGATAGCATTAAGTATACACAACTTTGAGTTTTAAAAAACCATGATATATTATTAAAAAATTATAATTTAATGTGAAGGTTATCACATAGCCATAAGATTATATGATATAATATGACTTACTAAATTTTGAAACACATATGGTTTACATATGAGTAAAAATAATTCATTGGATACAAATTAATTATAAATGAATATAAAAATCATTTCAAAATAATGTATATGATTTTTGGAAAAACTATTTTTATGCGTGAATTTTTTTTATCAATTCAAATTAAATATAGCACTATTGATGTATTATTTTAATAAAATATATAAATTACATATTCGACACAAAATTTAAATATCATTTATTTTTATATATAAATAGGATAAGAATAAACAAATAGGTATTCTTAATAATTATTTGTTTTAAAACAAAGGTTTAGTATTTTTGTGTTAATTTAAATTAAATTTTCTTTCAACCATATATTGGTATTTTATTTTATAAAATTTATTATATATTGGTAATAAAGGTGTTAAAATTGGGTAAATATACACCCTTTTTAAATATAATTTGTATCCTTTATAATACTTATTAGCTCAACAATGGGTAAATCTACTTAATCATATTTAATAAAATTTGATAAGGGAAGAGTTTTTTATAAAAATTATTATTTAATGAAAACAATTCTAACTATATCACCCTAGGTTCCATAAGGATCTATAAAGTTGAATGTTTTCCATGAAAATGACCTATAAAGTATATTATACAATGAAAAATAGAAAATGAACCTCTATTAATTGTGAGAACATCTTATGTGTTAACATACGGAGAGAAGAAGGAAGTAATTTAATATAAATGTTTTTTATGAATAATGAAATTATCTTCATGATGGAATTTTTTTTAGTTTTTTGGAGATTTAGTAATTAACATAAAAACATGTGCCACAAAAATAAATTATTTATTAAATTATTAGAAAAATAAAACAAATGAATATATAAATATTAAATACATTACAATTTGAGTGAATTATAGTGATATAATAGTTTTATAGATGAGTAATATATATTCGATTTTTGTTAAAGAATAATATTTGAATTGCAATATTGAATTTGTTCCTTTCTATCAAACTAAATTTATTATGTCCCAATTAACAGTAATTATATTATATTAAATTATTTAAAAATAATAAAATTAAATAAATGGGAATATATGTATAATAAATGGTAAAAAATTCCATTTATTTTCAATTTATTATCCAATTATAAACATTTAGGTAAAATTATAACCTCTTATGCGTGTAATGGTTGTCACCACGGTATATGATGATATAGGTTAACTGAGGGGTTAAACCAAAAGATAAAGATTGAAATCCAAATAAACTTATCCAAAATAAAATTGATCTTGGGACCTCAAAACCATAAAATCTTATCATTAAATATGTGGAATATCTTTTCAATATATCTTGAGAACTAATTTATTATATTTTAGTCTTTTATGAAATTCGTAGAGATCCCCTCCACTAATTTATAAAAGGAATACCACCTTTCTTATAATTATAAAATGTTGATCCTTCTAACATGACCATCCCAAGAAAATCACCCTTCTTGAATTCCATCAAAATATTATATATGTTCTTTTGTTCCTAAAATACCAACCCTAGGTTCCTTTAATAGAGATATAATTGAGATGTTCCAAAGAAGGTATAATATTTTTAACTGATCACATCCTTCATAATTTAACATTCACCTCCACATAATATATGGCTTTTATATTAAAATAATAATTTCAGTATCCTATGCATAAAAAATATTTTTGGTTATTATTAATCCCTAATTATAAACTCATCATCACATTAAATGGGAAGTGAGTGTTTCTCTAATACATATGTACGACATATTGTCTCTATATAGAAATACAAATATTTTTACACTACGATATTTAATGGATGATTAGTAGGTGCTTAATTATTTCACATGACATTAATGAAATTATTTTTAATTTTTAATGATAATATCATTTCTAGCTTCCCACCTTCTTTTCCTTTGTAAAATGATAAGTTCGCTCGTACGTACGTGTGGACTACATCATTTTCAAAGTGATGTGATTTGTTTTTCATTTCCATTTTTCATGAAGGCTAAAAATGATAGACTTAAAAAATAATATGATATATATTATATAATTTTGATTGAGTAAATTGTGATTAATGTTTATCATTCATTCATTCCATCTATTGAAAAGTCTAAAGAGTGTGCATTCTTAAGTATGGCCTACTTTCTACTTGAACGATGTAATAAATATTTATACACAAAAAAATTATCAATAACTATAAATAAATATATTTAATTAAATGTTTTTTATATTTATATCATTATAATAATTATATGAATAAGTTAATAGGGATCGATGTAAAATAAACATGACATACGAATAGAAACACACATGAAAGCCAAATTAGTTATCACTCATAACATTGACTTTAATTTAAAATTTTAAAAAAAAATATTACAAATAAATAATTAACAGTAAAATTGTAATTAATATTGACATATAATACATTATTCAATTTATATTTTTTATAGATATTTTTTGAATATGAACAAGAAAACAATGTGCATGATTTAAGATATTTATGGTATAATCATAAAATAATTGTTATTGATTATGATTCAATTTAAGTTGATTTTATTATATGATATTTTTATAATAAATTAATATTAATTTTCATTCTCCTATAATTACATCAATAGTATAAATTTTATTATTTCGAATTCATCACTTTATGTAATCAAGAGATAAAAAGAATCTTTTTTAAAAAATCTCTATTTGTTTCTCTCTACAATCAAAATTTGTTTCTCTTCCTTGTTTCTGTTTTTAAAAAATGATTTCAATAGTTTTTGTAATATTATACAATGACTGTTGAAATTTATTTTTACCCATGGTTTAATTTGTTTTACTATTTCATAAATTAAATATCCATTTTCATGTACATTATACATTTATTACAAATGTTAAATGAATATTTTATAACATATAAGATGTGAAAAAAATTCCAAACTCATGACCATTCAATGGTTCATGGTAACATTATAATTTTACATATTAATTTTAAAAGAAATGTTTCTATAATATTTTTTTAATGGTTTAGATTTTAATGAATATATATATCAAAATATAAAGTGTATCTTCAATATTAATATTTTAATTACTTTTTATTGTTTTTTATTCATCATTGAGAAAAAGAATTTGTGTTTTTTATGATTTATTGGGTATATGATCCAATTATTGGTTTAATGTTATTTAAATTGTCCATGAATGTTATTAAGATATTTTTATGAAAAAGATTTAATATCCATATGTTCCAATATAATGGAATGGTGAAATATTATTTGAAGCCATTTCCCTTTCACACATTATGATATGATGACATGATGAAAGTTTTATTCACTTATGGGACATATATGTATAGTTTAAATATGTGATGGATGGAACTGGAATTATATGTCTCTATAATGAATAAGGTAAATTATTATATCCGATGTGAAAATTATTACAAACAAGTCAATGTGCTTAATCCACTATGGGAAGGATGAAAAAGTTCCTGATTAGTTAAGGTAAACAAGTTGATATTTTTGGTCAACTTTGGGAAAATGTTGTTGATCCTGTATCTGTTATGATTTTATCATCATGTTAGTTAACATTGAAATATTAACTAGTTTTTATAATAATAATGGTTCCACACTTTTATGGTATTAACATTTGGTTTTTAATGGTTTAAATTTTTTTAACTCTTTTTATTAACATGTTATTAAAAATTAATTCTTTTTGAGGTAAATAATTTTTATTTTCATCGATAGATTAGTTTTTAATATTGTAACTTTTTTCCTTGATAAAATAACATTATTAATATAAACTTATTTTATATTATCATTGATCTATATCTCCCATATTTACCCTTAGTTTGAATACAATCTCACATATTAATATCTTTTTATACCATTATTATGATGAATAGTTTTAATTATTGTATCTTTATGAAGAGTGCTATATCATAAGAACATTGTTGAATATGGTGATTGACATTCATGAAAAATATAATACTGTGTATGTAGTCTCCAAATACACTAAACCATTACCATTATAAAGGATATATCATTGAAATTTTTTGAATATTAATTTAATATGTAGATTTTTTATATATGAAATTCTTGGAGGGCTATAAAATTCTTAATTAATGGAATATAAAAAATTAATCATTTTTAAATGACATATCAACTACTAAAATTTCACAAACAATCTCAAATAATTATTAAACCCAAAATAATTTATTCAATCCATCATAAAAATTCAATTAGCTAAAAATTATTTTTCCTTTAATGAATTATACAAATTATGGTCGTAACCACAAAACACAATATGAATAGTTGTTGTAATCCTTTAAAATTATTTTAAAACATGCATTTCAATATAAAATTAACCCAAATTGTTATTCATAATTTTTATGAAAAAATGAAAGATCCCAATAACATGTTGCATTTTAGGGAAACTCTAAATCACATAAACCCGATACCTAGGTCATTTTTTGACTATTTTATTCCTTACACAATTTTAGTTATTAGGATTGAAGAACCCATCAAACAACTTGATATAGATCAACTATAAATGCAATTTAAAAATGAGTACCGTAGTATTACAATGGTTGTTTTCACATTCATATGGGGAGGATATTGGGTTTAGTGATGCCATTAGAAAATAATGGAGAGGGGATTGCATGAGGCCAAAAATTAGGGGGAGGAAGACACAATATTTTATAAAAATATAAATATTGTTCATATCACATGGTTTAAATTTTTTTTGACCTAACCATGATTATTTTATTAGATAAACAAGTCACACATATGATTAGTTGAAATGATTATAAAAATAATGTTGTAAATAAGAAAAAATATAGCACATTATAGTGACCCCTATGGATTATGTCACACATTTTTATCTCTCATCATGAAATACCCATTAAGATAGAAAAAATCACAAAATTTCAAGAATTTGAAAATGAAGAGAATTAAATGTTCATTGAATAAATTTATTGAATATTTATATAAATTATATATTTAAAAAAATATGGTTTCACAATCCCACATTCCATAATTATTTATGACTCTAGAATGTTGCAAGACTCTCTGGAAATATAGAATAAAATCATTAACATGATTGATTAAAAATATTTGAGATGATCATTAATCTACCAAAAAACAAATTTTACACAGTACACAAAATGAAACTCCAAAATATTCAAGAATTTCCAAACATAATAAAATGAATAGTATGAAACTAATAATGAAAAAATCCGTAATTTGACAGATATATTTGGTATCATCAATATTTTAGAACATCCATTGGATGGTGTAACAGAAAAATAATGGGATCTCAAATATGTCACTACTAAATATTATGATAGATTCCAATATAGATAACACAAATAGATTACCAATCTAAAAAAATAAATGAACTCCCAAAATAATAAACGATCATTGTATTTACAACCAATTATGAGAAGATGATCATTGAAAAATATGGTGAATGAATAAGTTACCTCAAAAAATACTATAAACCAATATCAATGGGAAAAATAAATTATTTACACTCTAATAATTCGATAATAATGTCATTGAATCGACCCAATGTTATATTATTTCTATAAAAAAAGATAATATTGTATTACCCATGAGAAATCCCCATCAAACAATATAGGATCCAACCCTCTGTCATGAAAATGATGTGATAACATAGTACCACAACCCTTGTAAAATAATTAGGGTGATCCCATTAAACAAACAGATTCTATTTAGTGAATAATCCAAACTATTTCAAAATCATTCAATGATACTTAATGTACACCCTAAGAATTTCCCTCACATAAAGGAACCAGAACACAATCTCACCACTTAAATGAATTTTTAAAATTCAAATAATCCATCAATTCCAATAGGACAACATAAAACCCAAAATAATATAATCAAATATTAACATATTAAATAATTATAAATGTAAATATTCTCAATGATAATAACCATAAAAAGATATCCACCCAAACCTAACTACAATACAAATTTTCCTGGTATTAAGTTCTATAATAAGGATAATCTCAAATTAAAACCAAACAATATCAAAAATAGATTATGCTATTATCAAAATTCATATCCAAATTAAAAATATTTACTCAATAATACAAAACAAACACAAAAATAAAATGATTTAGACAATTATAAGTCAGAAACTTCACATCTATATCTATTTCAAAACCACAAATATATATTTTAAATTCAATAGCCCCATTTGAATATATAATTAAATACACTAAAATTCCTGAATTGAAAATGACTAAAAATTCCCAAATACTAACATTATGCTTTTTTTTCCTATAGTAACACATTGAAATTTTTAAAAACTATTTTCCAAAAATTAATATCAAATTCACCATTTAAAAAAATTAATTTTTAAAACCACTAATTTTTTTCCAAAATAGTCACATTCCATATAAAAATATTTAAGGCGACCATAAAACCCATTTTAAAATCACACATCATTTTTAAATATTTTTAATTTTCTTAAATATAACATAAAATTCCTAAACCTCTTTATAAAAAACATATCAAAATCTAAATAGTTAACATAAACCAATATTATCCAAACCCAAATGAGAATAGTGAACTTGAATAATTTATCCTCATAGATATATGGACCACATTAAAATCATACAATAAACAATGGTGTAACAAAGAATCATGTAAATGTTTTTCCATAAATGTTAACAAGATCTGTGAGAACATTTCAAACTATAATCTCAACTTGATTATCATTTAAAATGATGATAAATATATTATCATAAAACACAACATACAAAAATAGAAGAAAGGACTCAAAATTAAATTATATAATTGTGAATCGAGGTTTAGAATAGGAATTATCTAAAAATATTTTTAATAATCCTACCTTTGTATTTCCAATATCCATACATCTACATACTATAACCTCCTAAATAAAAAACAATACATGAACCCAAGAAACACTGAGGAAAAATTATTTTTATATAGTTTGTGATGAATAACACATGGTTTCTTCATAAACCAAAAACCAACCAAGATCTCTACTAGCCTATGGGGTATTACTAGTCCCCAAGGGATAACGACTTGTTACACGGATTTAGAATATGAAAATTGGGATTGATATTTCTATGATAAATAAATTTTGAATAACAATTATATTTTACTATAATAATGTTATGTTACTTCCTAATAATGGACTTCCACACCAAAATAACAATACGAATATATAATTTAAACAATATTAAAAATTTATTTGTTATCAAAGATGCAAAATAAGTCCCTAAACCATCTAAAAACATTGTCTCCTTCATTTGACATCGATTACACCTACATCGACCATAGATTCAATGTTCTACCCATAATCAAAACTAGAATAGTTAAAAATTATTACACCATTTAACATAAATAAAAAAATCTAAAATACATAATATATCATCCCATGTGACCCATAGAAACTATACACTAATACGAGAAATCAAATTTGATAGGTGAAGCAAAAAAATCAAAATTCTTCAAATTCTAAAAACCCTTAGTGGTGTGAGTTTGGTTTGATCTTGATATTCAACTAGGTAATAATGAAATTTTCATTATTTTCATCTCTAGCAAAAGATAAAAATTAGGTAGAATGATATTTATAAAAAAATACCATTATATTTTAGTAAATTAAAACTAGTTATCATAATAAAAAATTGTGTTAAAAATGTCCCTAGATTGATTTGATCATAAGTCTAGGAAAGTACCCATCATGTTCAATTACAATCTATATTCTCCCACGTTTCAATAAAAACATATCTTTTTTAAATCATTCACACCAGTAAAAATAACGACACATAAACACAAAAATCCATTTTAAATATTAATTTAATCATAATTTTTATCTTTATTATATTTAAAAACATTTCATAAGATAAAACTATAAGAAAATGAATTCAATTTTTTTTTTAAAAACCCCACTAAATTTTTTTAAACCAAATTCATATTTGAGTTTAAATTTCAAAACAAACATTATAAAAACATATAAAAATATACAATTTAATATATATTTATAATGATTTTGTAGTCCACATATTATATCGAAACTCAAGAAATTAATTAATAAATATTACATCATATTAGATGATTAATAAAAACATCAAATTTAAATACAATCCTTATAACTATAAATGTTTAGATTTGATGGAGAATAGAAACATAATCATATTATTTCATGAATGGTTTTAAACATATCCCACAAAAATTATTTCACACAGTGTAGTTCATATACATAACCAAAATAAAACTAATATTTATTACATATTGTATAAGATCAAAACAAATTTGATCTAAAATTCCTTATAAGGGTAATCTGAGTAGATATAAATCAATGATCCAAAGTGATAATATGATGATTAAAAGGAATGAAAACATGATTATATATTATAAAAAACATACACATTATGTTAAATATCATTAAAAAACATGGAATGCAGGTTTTTTATAAAATTATGAATATGTCATAATTTTGTAAAACAATCAATATTGAGTAATGAGGTTAGAGAAAATATCATAAGAATATAAGAAAAGATTGTGGCCTAAAAAAATTCAATGAAAATAATTTAATATATCATTTTTCAATTCAATTACTACCATATTAGATTGAATTTCCTTCACATTCCTTCATTTCCTAAGTAAATTTTCACTCTAATGAATGTGATTGTGGAAAAATTAACTTACTTAATATTAATCACTCCCCATTCTGGACATTATTATCTAATGTGAAACAAATAATCCCCTAATGACTTTGAATTATATATAATTACAGGCCCACATATCACATGATAAAAAAATATGTTGGAGAAAAAGGCATAATACATTTATAATATCATCATAACGTAACCATTGGAATGGAAAATGGTCTATAAAAATTACAACATTTCATTATAGATAAACTTATATAAAAAATTTGGTTTTGTAATGGTTTCTTTATAATGTAATTAAATAGTGGGGAAAAAATTTGATTCAAAGAATCATCCATAAATAATTTTAATTAATGTGTATACAAAGAAATAATTTGGATGGTTTTATAGGATCATATACCTATTGAGTAAAAATAATCCATAATGGAAGTTGATATATATAAGAAAAAAATTTAAAAGTTAAAATTAAACATTCCACAAAAACATTTAAAAAATGTATATTTTTTTACAATTCATTCACAAAAAATTCATAGAATACTGATAATTTTTTTCTTTAAAAAATAACCATTGAATATTTATAAATAATATTCAAAAAAATAATTTTTATAATGGATGGAAGTTCGATTAAAAACATACATGAAAATATAAAACATTCATTTCACACTTATGAAATTTGTAAAAAATACATTATTGTAAAAAACAACAGAATAATTCTGATTTTAACACTTAGAAATATTATCAAAAATATTAAAAAATAAAATTTTAAGAAAAATTTTTTTTATAAGTAATAAAATTGAAAAATACAGTTTGATGAGTATTGGCCAAAACACAAAATCTGACCACTCTAGTGGAAATATTGTCAAATTTCCGTTAAAAATAATTTATATTTCATTTTATATTTGATAGAGAAAAATGATATACAGATAAACGATTTTTTTGGAATAACAATATAAAAATAAATTATATGCAGAATAATTTAAATGAGAAATATAATTTCCCTAAAAAAGTTATCATTGATAATCCCAAAAATAAATCATATTATTACATAAACCATCACCTCATGTATTGAATTTCTTTATATGCATGGAAATATAATTTATTCTAACATTATATTTATTATAAATATTTCTAGAACCATATTAATATATAAATTAATAATAATTATTCTTTTATTATTTCTAATAATAATTCAATTAATAATGTCTTCCTTAAAATGATTATTTTGGTGACTCTTATATATTTTTTAATAATGATATTGTTTTATGTTCCAAGTATTATTCCCATTGTCATGGATTTATCATATAAACAATAGTAATAATGAAATAATATTAATATTTACTCATAATATACACTTTTATATGTTTTCTAATAAATATTTAAGAGACAATTATTTATCTCACTTCAAGGAAACATTAGTATGTCCATTCACATGAGTGATGTTTCCACTCTTTAATAGATGAAATGAATGAATGTTAAATAAAAAATATATATCTCAAAATAATTGTTATATTATAATTTTTATATATATTTTTTTTAATATATTTTTATTTTTAATATTTTATTATAGAAATAAAAAACCAATCACACTGATTCATGGTGGTTATAATCCACACATAACAACGAGAAATGTTACCATTTTTCTATGGATGGGATGTTATAACGGTAAATAGGATCTCAAAATACATGAGAATAATAATTTACTAAATATGATGTATAATCTTTAAATTCATTATAATAACTATCAATTAATGATGGTGATCGAAATGGAATCATATCACTATATAGAGGTGATCACACATATACACAAGCGAAACAAAATTTTCAATTTTAATAGAAATGAGTTGGAAAATGGTTTCTCCATTTTCATAAGAAAAATTATTACATTGGAGATAATGAATTAATTATTTTTTAATTTATTCCATATATTTAGAATTTGTTTAAAATGAAAAAAAATTAAAATTTCTCTGTTAAGAGTTATACATCATCATCTGGAATCGTTATTTTGATTTACCCTTAATCTTTTAATGGAGGGTATTATATATATTATATGTCTAGTAAATGTGGAAATATATTTTAAACATGTTTGGGAAAATATTTAACGATACAAGAGTCCATTAAATTCTATATAAGATATAAATGGTCATATCCAATTTTATGGGCGGTATAGGACACAATAGGTAATCTTTAAAAAAGATTAAAATATATTAATGTTTTTCTCAAGATGTATGGAATGCAAATTACTCATTGTAAAAATGGATATTATATAAGGTATAAATATGACCAAAAAATCATATTTTGATACATTATTTGATCATTTAATTACATAACATTTCAGTTGTAATGTCTCAGGTTTTTTTCATGTATTATTATTAATATTATATGGGATTTCATTCCAGACCAGGCGTTGAGACGGCATGCAGTTCCAAGGCCCGATGAGCCCAGAACAAATGATTGAACTTAATTAAAAAATTAAATAACACATGAATGTGGTTTTCATGAGCAAGTGGAATAACCCTTGAATGGGTGCTAGGATTGGAAATCTTAGGGCACCAATGCGTCCGGAGTAGCGGGTTTACCCTAGGTGAGACCAAACATCGGCTGGCATAGGTCGGTGGGGAAATCTAGTTTTTGGACGTAACTGTAATAAAATATTTAATAAAAATATTTTATTAAATCCTTGCTAAAGTGAAATGTTTTGTATTTTTTAAAATAGAGATTTCCTAGGTGATTAGAGTTACAATTCCCATAACCCTGAATTTCCCTAGATGCTTTGGGAAAGCTCTAGAGGAAACCCCCAACGTGGTGATGACGTTCTTGATGAGCTTCACCAGCGACGATGACGCAACGACCAGATCTTCGCCAATGAACGTCGTGAATCCAGGTAGGGCGTTTGATCTCTTTATGATTCCTTTTCCCCGTTCTTGATTCCTATGACGAACTTATACTAATCAATGAACATATTAGCCTGCAGATCGATTGCAATTGCGGGATGGGATTTTTGCGGGGAATTTGGGGAATTGAATACATGTGGTTTTTGTTGTTTATTTTTTCTCCGTTTAAGCTTATTAACAGGATCAGATAAACGCTGTGACGAACAACGGTGGATGTTCATTCCCCAAATTTTCATTTTATTGGATTTTGTTCCTTTTTCTTCCACGTGTTCTTCGTGTTCTTCGTAGGGCGATGAACAACGGATCATTGTGCATCTGTTCTGTAATGTAACGATCCCAAATTAAAGAATTGACACCATAATAATTTCACAGAGGAGCGACGATGGTTTCGGCGGACGATTCGAAGTAGATCGGGAGATATTTCTTTCTTGGGAATTTTACATCGGATTGATCGTTGGGGGTTTATGACACGATCATAGTACATAAAACACCCGATTTGGTGTTTGTATTATGGGACAAACCAAGCCCTGAAGCATCTGGGTGAACAGACGAGAGATCACAAATCCAGAAGATTGGCTGATGCTCAAAAAAGATGAGGGCGTACTAGAAAAATATCGACTACATGACATGTAGTATGGGATACACGGCATGTGTTCGTCAGCGGACTACCTGACGTGTACTCCGGGAGTACACAGACACGGGTTCGGTACACGGCCAAGGACATGCCATCTATACCCTTCCCTATCCAGACCCAACCAGATACACAGGATACCCCGTGTACCGGTACATGGGCAGGCAACGCAGACACTGACACCGTGCATGGGCGTACGACCAGGGTACACAGGCATTTCCCGATTGACCAGACATGGCGTGTCCTTTTACTTACACACTGTGTATAAACCCTTCCCCACGACATAGTTTTCAAGACACAGGCCGTTTACACAGGCAGCACCCGGTGTCAAGGAACATGGAATGTGATACTACTACACACCGTGTAGTTGAGTTTTACACAGCTTGGACGGATGACATGGGCCGTTTACATGGGCAGTACCCAGGGTCATGGAACATAGTGTGTAATCATACTACACGTCGTGTAACATGTTTTACATGGCTTGAGCCTGTTTCCTTCTATGACTCAGACTAGTTTCCTTAAGGTTCGTCCCCTAGGTCTTTCTAGTGATGGTTTCTAGTATCATTTTCTACGTACATGAGTATGATACCTTCAAATGGACTTCCTAAATAGAGTTGTTAGAATCCCCTCTATGAGACTTAGATCTGGATCTTCTATTCATTCCTGGAACCCTAGGTAGAGTTATTGATATTAACGTGACCAACCTTACACGGGCACCGATCCTCTGCTTAGCAGATTAGTTCAGACTGTGTTTTTGGAATCACCCCATAGCTATTGGTTGTGATCCTCATCTAAACATCATGTTCCCAAGTACTTGTGGGGTCTGTTCTCCTGTAACGAGTACTTTTTATCTCTCTCTTCATACCTAGGAGTGTGTTCTCTTTGTTACATGTTTAGTGGAATCTTCGAGCTGGATCCTTGTGGTGGTATCGCGATTATCAATCGTGTATGATTATATCTAGATATTCTTATTATATGTTCTATAAACATATACTGTGTAGAGATGATTGTATCTTTACTTTGTTTTATTTTTACCTTGTTGTATTCCTTTTTGGTTTCAGGGTGTCATACTAGGTATTGATATACTCACCCATGCACGGGCTTTGCCCATACATGTTGTTTCTTGTATAGACGAGCGAGCATTTAACAGGATTCTAGGAGGACCAGGACTGGACGGTGCTCTGTGAGATCAGACAATCCCAGGTGTTATTCTATAGCAACAGATTATAGCCCCATTACCTTTAGTTATAGGTTGGACTTTGTTACAGACATTCTTTTGGTGGGCTTGTACTTTAGGCCCAGATTTTTACATTTCTGTACATTACATTCATGTCATACATTATTGGTTAGGATTTTTGTGTATGAATGCATTTCAATTTTTAGTAGTTTTTAATTTTTAGCGTTGTGGTCTTGGAGATGTGTGTTTGAGTGTATGTACAGATTTATAGGCAATTCCTCCCATGTTAGTAGCATGCTTACTCGGTTCTAGTCACTAGCCCCTGGCCTATTGGTGGTGGGCATGGGGAGTTACGGCTGGGGCCTCACTGGGACGGGTCGTGATAGAGTGGTATTATAAGGCCCCGGCCATAGACCTTACTTAATATTGAATTAAATGAATAATTCACATTGAGGATCTTTTTAGGTTTAGAGTTTTAGAGAATTAGATCATAAATCATGAATTACATTCCACATTTAAACAAAGTGGTTACATAAAAGATAATATTCGTTTTTTACCATCAAAGGAAACATATTTAAAATAAAACACGGATTCTTTTTTGACACTTTCTTGACACTATCATCATATCATGCACCTTTCCCTTGACCTGTGAAAAATATTTCAAAAACATGGGTTGAGAATAAAAATCTCAGTAAGGGATATAAACGTATGAAAAGAAAACATTAGTCTACGTATGAAATCATACTTTACTCGTAAAACATAAGCATTTTAACATACCTCATCAAATAATGAATAAATCATAGAAATCATAAAGCATAAAGGTAACTTGATACATTTATAACATTCTTACGTAGGGAGTAACCCTATTGGTTACATTTGGAATACCCATCACAGTGTATTCCCTAAATCTTTTTGGAGAAACCTTAACATTTAACCCCTTCGCGTTACCCAATGCATTGGATAGCTATAACGGGCTCACACACCCTTAGTTTATCACGGAACCACCCGTCTTCATAATAATGACCAAGAACCATAACATAATCATATCACATAAACATGCATAAAGGAAACATAGCATTTCCACTTTTCAATCACAATATAACATTTTAGGATATTGAAATAATGAATCCATTCAAAAAAACCATTTTCAAAACCATTTAAAACATTTAATAAAGATATTTTTAAATCAACGTGTCTCATACCACCATGAAGCTTTTAACATTTTAAACCATTAATATCCATATAAATAAATCCTTAAAACCATTTTGAAAACATGGATATTAATAAGAACAAATCATTAAAACATTTAAAGCGATATTTTGGTTAAACGATTTTTACCAAAATTAGAGACACTTGAATACAGTAATTGAGGAATAACATTTAATAAGAACTTTATTATATCATGAGAATAAATATATTAATAATATAATATTCCAAAGGACATTATATACACCATATAAGAGTGAATTGGTGCATAACAACAATGAAGTCTCAATAGAAATGTAAAATGAGATGAAATCCCTTATAAAGAAAGTATCCTTAAATTAAGGATAAATCAATCTCAAAATTATGTGTGAAAAATATAAACACACCCAATATAAGTGGGTATTAAGTGTAAAAAAATAAAATTTCACTCACACATATTCAAAGGATGACATATTCAATAACTACATGTTGAACCCAAAGAAATCGAAATTGGGTTAAAAAGTTCCCTTGTTAAAATTTTACAGCCTAACGGCGTCACTTCAAAATTCAGAAAATGAGTTGATGAGAGATAAAAAGGGTATATCATCACTTGGACATAAAATTTACATAAATAATGATATAGAATAACATATCCCAACATAATAGTATGTGAATTAAAAGACATAACAATAGAAGTCTTTTAAAAAGAGGAGGGTGGAAGGTTCCCTTACCGACTTGGATAACTTTCGAAACGTACACCCCATTGAATAAGGGTCATAAAATGAATATGTAAATACACATAAATGAAATTATATTACACAAGGAGTATAATAATGGGAAGTAAATACACCACTCAAAGGAAATGGTGGAAAATGTAGCATAAATCTCACGGGACTAAAAGTGAGATGATAAATCCCTTACGAAAACTCGGCAGCCTAACGGCGCCACTTAAAACAACCCAAAATGGATTGATGAGATCAAATAGGGTCTCTCATCATATTAAAATAAAATTTACAGCAAGAGGAATATAAAATAACATACCCCAACATAACAAAGAGTATCTTGAATGAAGTGACATAAAGGAGAGTACTTAAACAGAAAGAGAGAGGTTGGATCTCTTACGAAAATTCGGCAGCCTAACGGCGCCACTCAAAACTTCCAAAATGGATTGATGAGATAAAATAGGGTCTCTCATCATATGAACATAAAAATTACAGTAAGATCAATATAAAAGAACATCCCAATCATAATAAAGATGAGCTTAAAAGGAATGACATAAAAGAGTGTACTTAAAAAAAGAGACAAGTAGGATCTCTTACCTCGTGTCCGACATGACTCGATCGTTCTATAATCTCCTGAATAATAAAATTTGGTCAATTTATAATTTCATAAGGACATAATTTAAATATTATTATTCAGTTAATATCACATATTATAAGGTTATAATAATTTTTTAATAAAGTGAGTTCATATCATATGTTTTTGTCGACGTTCGATACATGAGTAAAAATCGAACATGTAGGAAAAGAATTTTCCATGTAGTTATAAGTACATAATATCCAGAATAGTATTGATGTTTTAAATATCATATATATCCATTATATATTCATTTTATACTATTCCATAGAATTTGGAGATAAAAAAATTAAAATCACTGTTCATGGAGACGGTAGGCCGTACGTACGCATGAACGCTACTTTCATTTTTTGTCATATTGATGGAATTAAAAAAATGAGAGATATATATATTATAATTACAGAGTGATATCCATCATTTAGATGTAATATATTACATATATATCCATTATATATATGTACTTATTATAGTACATAACATTTGGAGATAAGAAATGAAATGTACCGTTCACGGAGACGGTAAGCCGTACGTACGCATGAACGCTACTTTCATTTCTTTATTTTTATTAAATGGAATTAAATAATAATGATATAAAGGTATATTATAATTCCAGTAGGATATAATATTCAATACCATTAATTCCATCCTTTATACGTCCCACATATGGCATTAATGAATCAAATCACTTTGAGAGGGCGGTAGTCCGCACTTCCTAAAATGAAGATATCACGTTTACCCATAATGGAAACTATAGAGGTATGACATAAATGAAAAATAAATAAGCTTAAGGAAACCATAATCATATTATTTATCATATATAAATATAGTGACATCTTAATGTCCACCTTTGAAGGTGTTAAAATAATATTTAACAATCATCGTTTTGTGAGGCAGTAATTCGCCATCCACAGAAACAGTATGTTCATTAACCATTAGACGGAGGTGTGTGAAAGTGTAGCTAGAATACTTCTTATAACAACATAGTAGTATATTTAAGATACTGGGGTTGTTACAAAATAAACGAATAACAAGTGTTTAGGGGGTTGGAGAAGAAAAATAAAACAAAAGAACACAAGTGATGACATTACCTTAAAATCAGGTATCTCTCTTTGATTTAAGCTCAAAGGCTTTCTTGGGAAGACTTCTGCCCAAATTGAGGCTTCTAGGAGTAATAGAGGGATGTGAAGAGACAAAATGAGCAGGGGTTTTCTGAGCCAAATGCTTGAGAGGTGTGGGTAATGTGGTAGAGGTGGGGGCCTTTTATAAGAGGAGAGGAGGGGTACTCTTGGAATTCTACAAAATGTTACTTTATTTTCAAATGATTTTCGGATTTTAAAGGTCCCACATTGATGTATTTAGAGAATACGGTGGTAAGGGTTCTAAATATACTCATCCAATAGCTCTTTGACAAGTTTATCTTATAGTTTTAACATTATCTTTTCATTTTATTTAAATCCTTTATTAATGAGGTAATCATTGCATCATCATGATGTCATAAATAATTTAATTTATTTAATCTATAAAAATTATAAAAAATTATCATGATGTAGTAAATTGTTTTATATTTCTAATTAATATTTATAGTCAAACATATGACTTGTATAACCCCATTTTAAAATTTTTTTAGTAAAACAACTCATGCTTGTGACATTTTTATTTTAACTTTAAATAAAAAGTTATTTAAGTCATTTTCCTACCAATGTGGCTCCATGGTGTCCCCAAGTTGACCCATGGATTTTCTTGGTCGGCCATGACACATCCAATGAGGGTAGTACATGTGTCTAGGTCATTTTATATTATTAAAACATTATTTTTACCTTAAATTACACTAATTACCTCTAATAGCGATTAAAACGTAAAAGATACTATTCACCAAAAAAATTATTTTAATCCCATTGAACCACATTTTACTTCTTAATGACAACCATGTATGTTGGATTTTTTAAATTTAAAACACAGAGTTGGTAAAATTTCATTTAAATGAAAATTCAGTTTTTTAAGTACCACTTAGTGATTTCACTATTCATCAAAAATTGAAGTCTTCCAGAAAAATACCAAAACGTCACCCTAAGATATATTTGATATTACGAATTTAAAAATGATTTATATTTTACAAAATACAAAACATATAAGGTACATTAATTAATTTAATAATTAATTCCCGCTGTCAGAGAAAATAGCGTGTTTTTATGAAACAATAAATATCAAAAGATTGACACTAGTTTAAGTCCAATTTCAAGATGAAATTAATTCCAACGACCACTATTGGATTAAATGGTAAAAATATATTCTAATTTATCTTAAAACCAATTCAAAAGATAATCTAATCATATAAATAGATTCTATTAAAAATTGGTTTTGAATTAAAATACAACATTTTTCACTATTCATTAAAAAATGAACTTTATCGGAAAAATATCAAAAAGTTACACAAAGTAAATTTTGATGTCCCGATTCCAAAGAAGAATTTTATTTTGTCAAATATAACACATAAAATTTTCAAAAGTGGATTTAAAAGAGGTTCTCCATCAAAAGGCGGTTAATCGACCTTTTAAATAATATTAGAATGTTTACGCTTAAAATTGGATTCATTTTCATTTTTAATCCTCTAACATTAATTGTAAAAAGTAAAAATATTTTTCAAACATATATAATCATTTTTTAGTTAGTTCTGTTCATTCTCACCATTATAACAGCTAGGCGTTAACTACCATTTAAAATAATATTATTTTATTATTGGAGTGCAATGTAAGATTCCCAAGAAACTCGTCGTTCCGTATTGGGTACTCCATCGAGCATAGAGTCCCATTTAAAGTTATATTAATATTTTATTCACAAATATGGATAAATCTGAAAATGTCATATTCTTTATTTACCTTGGTTTTTACATCCTTCCCCCCTTTTGGGAATTGCATCCTCGCAATTTTGAAATTGGGCTTGGAAACTTCATTGAAAATCCCCCATCAGAACAAGAGTCAGTAAAAAAATCACTTTAAAATAAAGAAAGATAAGTACAAAGGTCACCCGAGTTAAACTGTACTAGGATTCCATGTAGGAAAACATGGATATAGAGGAAAAAACAAAGGGTTATGTTCTAAGGGAGTGTGATAGTAAACATGTCTACGATAAAGTTAACCATAAGAAAATCACAAACTTGTGATGGGTTAAACGGTATTCGATTCCCTAGTAGGAAAAGTTAACAGACAACATTTTGGTTTTATGTTACTCTTCTCTGAGGAATTTATTTTTGAGCTTAACTAAATCATAATGAAACATACTTACTTGTCACTAAGACTTTCAACTTTTACTAGATTCTTTAATAGAACTCATATTTTATCCAAAATACGAGTATTTAGGAAGACTTGTTCGCATTAAGGGTATTATAGTTAACTTCATGAGAATTAGCTAATCCACAAAAGAGAACTGTATATTTCCCATGTCTTTAGAAAAAATGCAAAACCAAATTTGTTAGTATGAGATCAGATAATCCACAAAAGTATAATCCTTTATAAAAAGAAAACATATTCTTAATCTCCAAAATTTGTCCAAAGAAACCCAAAGTTCAACGATGACCATTCGATAAACAATTGTCCATAAAATTCTTCAAAGTAAACCAAACTAAGATTGAAACCCAAATATTTTAAGGATTTAATCACATAGTCTTCCAAGGTACAAATTATCCTTTATCTCCAAATAACATCATTTGCTCTTAAATTCTCATATTGAAAAGTAATTAACCTAATCACATATCCTCGATGATAGGTTAATCATTTCCATAGATAACCCAAAATGAACTTACTCTTGATTCCCAAAATCATCTAACTAAAAAGAATTAGTCAAACTAACCAGGGACTTCACATAGTCCAGTGGTAGGTGATAAATACCAGTCGTAGTTTGGTTGTTGGTTCGATTCCCACAGCTTTGTCTGACGCAACGGGTTGTCACACGGTCTGCGTGTTGTCCTTTTTCCAAAACTATATAATTCTTAAAACATTCCCCAAAATGAGATAAAATCTTCAAAAATAAACATAACATATTTTAACATCATGTTTATCTCATTCATTTCATTTTCCATCATAATATATAATAACCCATAATTATACTTTAAAACCACTCTAATTCATAATTTATCAATATAAATTATTTCTATTAAAAAAGTTGTTTTTAATTAAAATTTAGTAATTTTCACTATTCATCAAAGTATTAAAGTTATCCGAAAAGTACCAAAATTTCACCTTAGGCTAAATTCGATATTCCGAATCTAAAAATGAAGTCCATTTTGAAATATAAAATATATATAATTTCAAAAAGTATGTATTACTATTCATAACGGCTATTTTGATTAGTTATGGTGTGTTAGAACTCGGTGTTTCATGTAGTGAAAGTTATTGAATTATTTTGAAGAAATAACACACTATGAAATCTTGGGGTGTTACATTCGCCCCTCCTTCAATAAATTGCGTCCTCGCAATTTGAAATTGTTCTTCGAAAATAAAAGGTTGAAAATAAAAAATATCTTTGTGGGAAACCCACATCGGGAATTAGGTTACTAAAATTTAGTCTTAATATGAGGAAAAGAGAAATGAAAGGGTCACCACCAAATTATGATCTCAATTAGAAGAACATTGGTGGCAATTAAAGAAATATAATTGGAGGAAAAACGTAAATATTTATAGGTAGTGATTGAGGTCATCAATCACAAATAAGTGTAAAATTGAGGTCCTTAAATTCATAAATCTATGATGATTTGAAATACCATCAGTTCAACAAAACATAGGGTATTAGGATAACACATTTTTGGAGTTAAGATTCCATAAATAAATTATAAGAATTAATTTCTTCATAGAATAAGAGAAAAATAAAAATATATTCTTTACAAGTAGAGTTCCATCCTTTAACTAATTTCTACCATAGACTCATCTTTTACTCTAAAAGATAATAGAACATAAAAATAATATTCTATTTATCCTATTCGTATAGGGTTAAAAATGAATTTATAATTCATCTAGCAGAACCATTAAAAAAACGAAATTATTTCATCCAGGACATCACGTGGGTCAGTGGTAGGGGATACACCCTTGTCTCCCTTCGGTTGTGGGTTCAAGTATCGCGGCCTTGCCAGACGCAACGGGTTGTCTCCTGACCTCCGGGTTATCCTTTTATAGCAATCCAAAATAATCCAAACTAGAACTATCCAAAATACTTCAGTCCAAAATTTATAAGGAAGGTAAACACAATAAAGATCATTTTTTCCACGTAATAACATGTGAACACCTTCATCATGTATTCTTTTAAAACACTGCAACATCCTGAATTACCATAAAACCTTATTGATTACATTCATGATCCCTCATTCCTTAAAGAATACTAGATATACTCCTTCAATCCAAAAATGTTTTAAACCCCGACAATGATGGAATATACACATCATTAATCAGTTTCAAGGTAATCAAGAATATCCAATATAATTTATCCAAATCAATCATGTATTATTACAACATTACTACCTCGGTATCAGAACTATATTATGGTTTATCATTCTCTCAACAATAAGTTTTCCAAAAATTTATCCTGCTATTGAGTCACTTTCCTTTGTTCCACACAATCTCATGTCCTTAATGAAATAGTACTGCAGTACAATCCTTATATACTCCATAATTATTATAACAAGTACATTTTTGATACAACACTCAAATGACATAATCAACATAAGAACTCTAATCATCCCTCTTCATCTGTGGTAGTATCATAACTTGATTATTACCCAATAGCATCATTTGAGTCATAGTCTGATGACTGGGACATAGGTTCGCATAGTGTCCAAACTCCTTGCAAATGAAGCATTGCACATTTAAAACCATTTTCTTACCCTTGCAGTCACGTACTTTGTGCCCTTTTCCTCCACACTTATAACAAACTCTCATTCCTTTCAGGCATGTTCCAGGGTTTTTCTTCCCACAGTTATCACATATGGGAAAATTCTTCTTTTCCCTCTTCCCTTTATCCATCTTTCTCTCTTCCATCCTTTTCTTCTCTTGCTTCCCTTCAAAGCCATAACACTTAGTAAACACTTTACTTATCTTATCAACACATGATATTATTTCTTCATATGATGATAATACATGGGAGAATATTTCTCTTATAAATTCTAGATTAAGAACATGAAATATATTATCCTTCTTTCTCTTTGGATCATGTGTATTGTTGGAGTTCTCATTCCTTCTACTGGGCGCCATTACTAAACAATGTCATAAACTAGATCAGTTTATGAATAAAAATACATAATCCCATACTTACAAAACACTTAACATAAATTGAACTTTTTATAGATATAATCCATAATCATAAAAATGTTTTCTTTTAGGAAGTATATACTCATAAACCCTTCATAATGATTTTTAAAGAAAATGAGAGTTATCCTAAGCATATCCCTTGGGAGTGTCATAACCAAGAGTGTAGCAAGGCCCGTTGTTGTGCACCAGTTCCCGTTCGAGTCTAGCTCAAAGCGGTGTTTTCGGGTTTTACCCCTAGGTACATCTTTGCCAGAGCCGCCTCTACCTGCTCGTATCCAGACAGGGATGTATTGCTCCGAAAACTCACAAAATCTCTACAATACCAAAATTTTAGGAAGTTCTTCTATAATAATCCTCAAATTCAATATTAAATCTATGTACTCTAATCAGAGTTTATCTAAATCTAGCTTCCAAGGTTTGTACTAAACTTCCTCTAATACCAACTATAACGCCCCGACCCAAGTTACCTAGAGTCGGTGCATTATTACATAACATTGGCATGATCACAAGAAAGATCAAATCTCGAAAGACCGATTGGTTTAGTAGCCTTGGAAACACTAGATATATTCATAAAGTTTTACATTACATCATAAGGTGAAAAACTAATACAACAACATAGTCTCCATACCCCACACTCATATCCCCACATACTATCTCTGCAGGTCATTCATAAATTACTTCTTCACATCCTGGGAAAAAAATAAAACATAGAAAAGGGGTGAGCTCAAATGCCGAGTAAGGATAAAAAATAGCGGAAACTTTCATAAATAAGAATAAACATTTAAGGTAGTGTATAACTTAAAACAAAAGACTTTTAAACTTTAACTTCAACATAGTATAGTAAAAATAAAATGAAATAATTCCATTTACTTATTCACATGGATATTCTACTAATCGAATAATCACATGAAATATCAATTACCACTTTCATAATGATGGAATGCATAATTCCAGACTATCATAACCACATAGCCAAGGCCTCGTGCCAAGACTAAAAATAAGATTTTTTCAAGGCCTTGTGCCAAGACAGTAGTTTGTCTCATGAGACCTACCGATTCATCAAGGAGCTATAGCTGGCTCCACCCGTCACTTACTAAGTCCAATGCATTCCCATATGAAAAGGTTTAAACGTAACATAAACATTCGTATTAAAACTAGCATACAAAATGTCAATACTTTCTCCATAAACCATGAATGGTATAAAAATAACACATCCATAGTAAAACATATCACAAAACCTTTAATACAACACAAAAGTTTGTATCATAATAAATCAACTTCAAATAATCTTAAAATCCATCAAAGGATGTTGACATAGATGAAAATAAAAACTATTTGTGAGAAATATCTCTTTTCTCGAAATCATTGAAAAGTCACACATTTATAAAGGAAGTAATTTAAAAGAGGTTTTAGAATCAAAGTGTCCCATACCACTTTGAAACTTTTGAAAAGAAATATCATTTCAAAACATTCATGTCCATATAAATAAATCCTTAAAATCATTTTGAAAACATGGACATTAATTAAAAAGATTTAGAAAGATAAATCTTTAAAATATTTAAAATTATGATCTTGATAAAGAGTACCTGTCACAAATTCTTAAAATATTTATTTTGAAATCATTTAAAATTCACATAATTATAAAATAAAATATTTACTTTGATAATATTCTTATAAGCTTCTAAGGGAAGCTTTGACGATTTTATAATGGCGGTAAATAGCTGCACCCGCTGTATAAGTTACAAAAAAGACCTTCTTACCATAAATTTGTCGAAAAGGTTAAAAGTGCCTTGTTTGGAAAATGACAGAAATATTCCTTTCAAAACACATAACGGTATAAATGACTTTAACCCATTGTATAGTATATAGTAAAAATGGTTTTAAATACATTTTTAAGGAACATGGATGTGGATGATAAAGAGATCCCAGTAGATAATTGCGTATAAACAACCTCGGATAATGAAGAGATTGTGAAATAAACCCTTACCTTGTACTTTTCCTTGGTTGGGATAGTTTAACATCATGTATAATGGTTAAATAATTGTTATTAAATTATACAATAATCATATACATTAATATGATATCATATATGATCTTTTAACATTGATTTGTTAATAATATCTTAGTATTATCGTTGTTTCGGGTGTTAACTTACTCGTTTCATTTTATATGTTTTGTTACGTAAGCCATGTTTGTAATGGATAGGATGTATCTTAGTCATATCCAGAATGATATCAAATCCTTAGTTACTATTATTAATCATAAAATGAGAATTATACTTGAATGGATACGATAGAGAATGAATCTCATCGCGTTCTTGGAGACGGTAATCCGTACGTACGCACGAGCGACAATATCATTCTTTTGATATTAAAATAATATATAATTGGATAGTATATAATATATGAAGAATCATTATCATGTTATATTTATTATTTACATGAGTTACACATCATTATTATACCCATCCAAATAATAATATATTGAATAACAATTACACCACGATGTGGAGACGGTAAGCCGTACGTACGCACGTATGGTGACATGTTATTAAAAGGGTGGATAGAATACTAAATATGGTTGTATCATATTTATAATAACATCAAAGTATATATAAGATACTGGATTTATTATTTTATAATGTTAATAACAAAGAAATAATAAGTGGAAGAAGAAATGAATTTGAAAAAGGGTGGTGAAAACATTACCTCTTCTTCGGATTCTTCCTTTTGATTTGATCAAAAGGGCTCCTTAGGTTGGATTTCTGATCAAACTAATGCCTATAGGTTATAGTGAGGGAATTTTATAGAGTATTTGGGCAGAGTTTTGCTGAACCAAAAGGCTTTGAAGGTGTTAAGTAATGAGAAGGGGGAGTGCCCTTTTATAAGAGGGGTGAGGGGCACCTTTGGAAAAGCTAGAAATATTAATTTATAATAAATTAATATTCGGTTTCTAATGGATCCAAAGTTGATTATTCAAAGGTTAAGTTGGGGATAGGTCGAAAACCATTCAACCAATAGAATTTAGACAGGTTTGGGTTACTATATAAACCTTATCTTTTAGTTTTAACTCTTAGTTAATTAGTTTGACATTTACCATGTCACTTTGTATTGTTATATTATATAGTTAATAAACATACTATATACATCCAAGAGACCCCAAGTGGTCCATTAATGATACACCTATCATTATATAAGTCTCTTGGCCGAACCTTAGATTTTTAGGAATTTAATATCAATTAATAATATACTATTTGTTTTAAAAACTCTTTTATGTCAATTTTGACACTATTCAATAGTTGATTTTTGTGAAACTCATAACAGAATGATTACTTCGAAAAGAGTCAATTAAATAAATCCTAATATGTCATAGTATCCTAGAAAATTATTTTAATTCATTAAAAGTCTCAAATTATATTTATTTGGGTATTTATAATATCAATTATTTTAATTTTTCACTATTATGGTAATTACTACATCATCATTGTGTCATAAATAAATTAAATTATATAATGTCTAAAAATTATAAATAAAATATCATTATGTATGATATCTTATTTTCTTCCTAATTAATATTTACAATCTAATTTATCGTATTTATAACCCTATATTAAAAATGTTTTAGTAAATAAACTTTGATTTTAACTCTTTTAACTCTTCTTTGAATTAAATAATAATAAATGTCCTAATCTAATCCAAGTGGACCTAAATGATAATATTTTATTCCTAAGGTTGTTTTTGGGTCGAGATACACTTTTCTAATAGAATTAGGACATGTGTTAGGGTAATATTAATATCATTTTTACCCTTAATTACCCTATTTACTTTTAACCGTGGCAAATAAAAGTAAAAATTTACTATTCACCAAAAAAATATTTTCATCTCATTGAACCACAATTTACTTCTTGATATTAACTGTTTCTCTCGGATTTTTGAAATTCCAATCACCGAAGCGGTAAAATTATGTTTTATGAAAAATTCAGTTTTTTAACCACCACTTAGTAGTTTCACTATTCATCAAAAATTGATGTTTTTCAGAGCAATGCCAAAATTTCACCCTAAGCTATAATTGATATTCCGAATTCAAAAATGATTTCTATTTTACAAAATTCGAAACATATATGTTTCATTAATTAATTTTATAATTAATTCATGTTGTCACAACAAATAGCGTGTTTTTAAGAAACAATATATATCAAAAGATTGACAATTGTTTAGGTCCAATTTCAACGTGAAATTAATTCTAATGAACACCATTGGATAAAATGGTAAAAATATATTCTAATTATACTTTAAAACCACTCTAATTCATAATTTATCAATATAAATTATTTCGATTAAAAAAGTTGTTTTTAATTAAAATTTAGCAATTTTCATTATTCATCAAAGTATTAAAGTTATCCGAAAAGTACCAAAATTTCACCTTAGGCTAAATTCGATATTCCGAATCTAAAAATGAAGTCCATTTTGAAAAATAAAATATATATAATTTCAAAAAGTATGTATTACTATTCATAACGGCTAGTTTGATTGGTTATTGTGTGTTAGAACTCGGTGTTGCGTGTAGTGTAAGTTATTGAATTATTTTGAATAAATAACACACTATGAAATCATGGGGTGTTACATATATTATAATAATAGTATTATATTTATTTCATGTATGTCTCATAGGTTTAATAAAACTGTCTTTTCTATGTTCCACGTATAACATGATTGAGTCATATCACATTGAGGGGGCGGTAGTCAGCACTTCCCCAAATAAAATTTTTGTATTTACACATCATCGAAATCATAAATGTATGTTTTAAATAAAAATTATTGAATCATAGAGACAATATAAATATAATATATATCATATATTAATATAGTTACATTATAATTTCCACCATGAGAGGTGGTAGAAGAAAGTTGAATAATCATCGTTTCGTGAGATAGTAGTTTGTTGTACACAATCACAGTATCTTCGTATCCATTAGATGGAGGTTTAGGTAAGTGTAGTTAGAATAAATTTTATAAAAACATCCTAGTATATTGGGGAAATTTTTTTTGTTATGTAACCAATGAAGAATATGATCATAGGGAGTGGATAAAGAAAATAATGGAATAGAACTTGAGAGAAGATGTTACCTCTAAATCGGGTAACTTCTCTTGATTCAAACCAAAAGGATTTCTTGAATTGCATTCTTCCCATTGTAAAGCTTCTAGGAGGATAGGATAGATGTTTGGAGAATATTTTATAAGATTTTGGGTGATCCAACGGGCTTGATATGTTTGTTTAAGTGGGTAGAGGTTGTGCCCTTTTATAAGAGGGATGAGGGGCACATTAGACAAGTCTTGAAATATTATTTTATTATAAAATTGTTTCCTAATTATAATAGTAAAAGAGTTATATATTTCAAGGATAATATAAGGATGGTATAAATTCTCTCAGAAAATAGGTTTTAGGCCTCTTTAGGTCACAAAATTAACCATATTTTTTAACTTTAACCCTTATTTAACAACAATAACTCTTTCCATGTCTTCTTGTATTTTCATAATATATTGTTACTATAGTTACTATAAAATCTAAGAAAACCAAAAGTGGATAATTAATGTAATTTTTAACATTATATAAGTATTTTAGTAGAATATTATTTTCATAGGACTATTATATCATTTAATAAAATATTATTTGTTCTAAAAACTCATTTATGTCACTTTTGACACAATTTAGTAATTGATTTTTTAAAGTCATAGAAACTTTATTCTATAGAACCAAAGGTATTAAATCAAATATAATATGTCATATTCATCCATAAACTCTGTGGATGGAATAAAAATTTACAAATTATTTTTATTTTAATATTTATAATTTTATTTATTTGAATCATTCATTAATAATGTAATCCCTGCATTATTAATGTGTCATATTTAAAATTATTTATTTAATGTCTAAAAATTATAAATAATCTGCCATGATGTGGGAAATATTATTATATTTTAAATTAATAGTTATATTTTAATATATAATTTATATAATCCAAATTAAAATTGTTTTAGTAAAAGAAACATGTCTATGTTATATTTCTCTTTACGTTAAATTAATTATTATGACATGACATTATCACACCGAAGTGGCTCTATAGGGTCCCAAAACAGACCCAAATATTAACAATGTCAGAAATATCTCATCCAATAGGAGCATGGCATGTTTTAGGATAGTTTTAAATTATTATATATTATTTTTTACCATTATTTTCTAGATTTACACTTTAACCATGGTAAATAAAAATAATTTCTGATGTTACTATTCATAATGTCCCAAAATAAAAGCTAACAATTTACAAAATTTGTACCTTATGATTCCTAATATGGAATTCATTTTTCCAAATTCAAAAGACATAATTGGAAGAAACTAATTTAACATTAATTCTTGTTTTCAAAACTAGAAAGAAGGTTTTTGAGAGGTAATAACCATTAAAAGATTGACATGTGTTTATATCTAATTTCAATGTGAAAATACTTCCAATGACCAGCATTGGATTAGATAATAAAAACGTAATACAATTAATATTTAAAACTAATTAAAAGTAAAATTTTACTATATACATAAATTAGATGAAAAGTTAGTTTTGAATTAAAATGAAATATTTTTCACTATTCACAAAAATATAGATTTTATCAGAAAAATACCAAAATTTCAAACATATTAAATTTATATGTCTCCATTATAATTAAGAATTTTATTTTATTAGATAGAACATATAAAAGTAAAAAAACTTTTTTTTAAAGGGTTCCCTATCAAAATCCATTAAAACAACCTTTTTAAAATATTAGAGTATTTTATGCATAAAATTGGATTCATTCTCATTTTATGCCTCTTAGATTTTTTGGATAAATGTAAATAAAATATAACATTTATGTAGAAATTAAATATAGTTAATTATGTTCATTCCCGCTAACACAATGGTTAGGCCTTAACTACTATTTAAAATAATAATATTATTTTTGTATTATTTTTCATTATAACTCAGTGTTATGTGCAACATAGGATTCCAGAGAAACCTGTTGTTGCGTATCGAGTACGCAGTTGAAAAAATAATCCCCTTTAACATAAAATTAGTATCATATTCATAAATTTTAATAGATATGAAAAGGTATTATTCTCTAAATATCTAGGATGATACAAAAACTAAACATTAAATAACATCGAAAATACTTACTCTCCCTTACATACACATTTAGGAATGTTAAAGTTTCTATATCTTTATAGATTTCCACCTTTATTTATTTATCAATTTTTTTGGGAAAACTCATTATGAATTTTTGATGCCCCAACCCCAATTACCTGAAGCTGGTGTATTATTTTAATACATTGGCATGATTACAAGGAATCAAGGCCTGATGGACCGATCATTTTAGCAGTCTTGGAAAATAGATTACATACATTAATGTTACATTACAATTTATAATAGACAACATAGATTAAATAATACATTGAGAATTCCATTATTACCTTATCATAACCCTTCATATTATTCATAATACACTTCTTGGAATCCTGGGAAAATAAAACATAAGAAAGGGGTTAGCTCAGATGCTCAGTTAGGGTAAATAATTTAGAGAAGCTATAAACTTTTAAGGAAAGATGTGTAATAAAAACAAAAATGTTTTTAAACATAAAATTGATCGTAATATGGTGAAAATAAATCGAAAATTACCATATAAACATGAAATTGGATATTATACTAGTTTAATAATCACATGTAATAACTAATTTCATAATGAGGGAATTTATAATGTCAGACATCATAAACACATAGTCAAGACCTCTTTCCAAGACCAGAAATGAAAATTTTGTCAAGGCCTTATGCCAAGACACTAGTTTTTTTCATGAGACATATCGATGCATCGAGGATCTATAGCAAGCTCCACCTCTCACTTACTATGTCTAATTCATTCCTCATATGAAAATTTTGAAACATAACAAAAAAATTCATATTAAAACTAGCATATGATATTTCAATATGTTAACTATAAACCATAAATGGTATAAAAATATCAAATCCATAGTCAAAAATATCATAACTATTTCAATACAATTTGGAAGATTGTATTATAATAAATCAACCCCAATCAAGAGTAATATCCAGTAATTGATGTTGACATAGTTGAAAATGATCAGTAATACTCTTTGACAGAAATATCCCTTTTTGTGAAATCATTTAAAAGTCATGCTTTTAAAAAGGAAATAATCGAAAATAGATTTTTTTGAATAAATGTTTCCATACCACTTTGAAAATTTTGAATGGAATTAACATTTTAAAGCAATATTGTCCATATAAATAAACTCTTAAAATCATTTTTAAAACATCGACATTAATTAAAATGATTTAGAAAAATAAATCATCAAAACATTTAAAATTTTGATCTTGATAAAGAGTCCCTTCCACAAAACATTATAATATTCATTTTGAAATTTTTTTCTGAAACATGGACATGGATGATAAAAATTTTCTATTAAATACTTACACATAAACAATCTCAGATAGTAATGAGATTAAGGAATTAACTCTTAACTTGTACTATCCCTTGGTCGATGGTACATTTAACCTCCTATATGACCATAGTATGTTATTATATTATAATAGAACCATATTAATATTTATGATATTATAATTGATTCATTTATGGATTTATACTACCATTTTAATAATAATTTCTTTATTAAATTAACATTTTGTGTAATAATCACTTTCTTTATCATATGTGTTTAAACTGGTTATTCTTGATTGTATCAGGTAGATGATGATATAAATACTTCCAGAATATAAAACATGATTTATATAACATATATTTTTATAATATAAATATGTATAATAGATAGATATATGAAATGGGAAACACCTTTTATGGAGACGGTAGGTCATACGTACGCATAACCGTTGTTTCCATTTTCATATCGTATTGAACAGAAGTAAGTGAATAAGATATATGTAAATATATATATATATATATATTTATATATTTCTATTAGAATTATTATGACATATATTACATAATTATAAATAATATATATATTTATAATCATCACTGAATGGTGAATGTGGAAATGAATCTCATCGCGTCGTGGAAACGGTAAGCCCTACATACGCAAGAGCGATGATATCATTATATTGATGGTGAAATCATGTTTTATTGTATGGTATATTATATATATAGAATAATTAACATATTATATTTATTATTTACATAAATTATAGTCATTATTATACCCATACAAATAATGAAGTGTTGAATAAAAAACTACACCACGACATAGAGACGGTAAGCCTTACTTACGCACGTATGGTGACTCTATCATTCCTTGGACGGATAGAATAATGAATATGGTTGTAACTTGTTTTTAATAACATCATAGTATGTATAAGGTATTGGATTTATTATTTTGGTATTGAAAAAATAGTGAAATAGAAAGTGGATGAAGAAAAGAACATTCAAAGAGGTGATGAAATAATTACCTCTTTTTCGGGTACTTTCTGTTGATTTGATCAAAAAGGATCCATAAAATGGATTTATTATCAAATTAAGGCCTCTATATTAATATTAGGGTAGTTGGGAGAATATTGGATCATGTTTTGGCCGATAAAAATGGATTTGGAGGTGTGATTTTTAGAGAAGGTGAAGCACTGTTTTATAAGAGAGGTGAGGGTCACTTTTGGAAAAGTTTGAAATATTATTTTATTATAAAATAATTTTCAATTTATAATTGTTCCAAATGTATTTATTTATATAATAAGGTGGTTATGGGTCAAAATATTATCAACAAATAAGTTTTAGACAAGTTTAGGTAACAATATTAACCTTATCATTTAGATTTATTTCTTAGTTAAATAGTTTAACATTTACCATGTCTCCTGGTATTTTTATACTATATGGTTAATAAAATTACTATAAACTACCAATAGAACCACAAGTGGTTCATAAATGACATATATATAATTATATAAGTCATTTTTAAGAGCCATATTTTTTTAGGACTATTATTTCATATAATAATATAGTATTTGTTTTAAAAACTCATTTATGTCAATTTTGACACTATTTAGCATTTTTTTGTTAAAGTCAAAAAAACTTGTTTAATTCAAAAAAAATCATTAAATAAACCCTAAAATATCATATTAACCTATAAAATTAGTTTAATGCATCAAAATTCTCAATTTAAATTTATTTTAATATTTATAATATCAATTATGTTAATCTTTCATTAATAAATTAATTACTGCCTCATCATTGTGTCATAAATAAATTTCATTATCTAATATCTAAAAATTATAAATAAAATACCATTATTTATGAAATATTTTTTTATATACATTTAATATTTATAGTTAAATTTATCTTATTTATTACCCTATATTAAAACTATTTTAGTTATTAAATTTTGAATTTAACACTTTTAACTCTTCTTTAAAAAATATTAATAAATGTCCTAATATAATACAAGTGGATAAATGATGATAATATTTTATTAATAAGTTTTATTTTGGTCTAAATACACTTATCCAATAAATTATGACATGATTTAGGGTAATTATAATATCACTTTTACTTTTAATTACCTTATTTACTTTTAACTGTGGTAAATAAAATTCAAAAGTTACTATTCAAAAAAAATTATTTTCATCCTATTGAACCAAATTTTATTTACTTATTTCAACCATGTATCTATAATTTTTGAAATTAAATGTAAATAAGTGGTAAAATTATGTTTTATGCAAATTTTTAAATCTTCCTAGAAGGTGGGTAAATATGCCTAAAAGGTGGGTAAAAATACATTAAAATGGTTCAATAAAGATTTATATATCTAATATTATTATAAAATGACTCAAATGAATTAAATTGTACTAATATATTTATTATTTATCTATTTTAAGATAAATTTTTAATTCAAAATAATTATTTAAATGAAAAAGTCTGTTTTTATGTATTGTGCAGTGTTTTTCACTATTCATCAGAAATTGAAAGTTTTTAGAAAAATACCAAAAAATCACCTTAAAATAATTTTGATATTATGAATTCAAAAATGATGTCTATTTTACCAAATTAAAAACATATAAGTTTCATTAAATAATTTAAAATTAATTACTATTGTTAAAACCAGAAAGTGGGTTTTTGATAAGTAAAAACTATTAAATGATTGATATGTGTTTATGTCCAATTTAAATGTAAAATTTCTTCCAATGAATAAAATTGGATTAAATGATAAAAATATAATCTAATTATACTTAAAAACCATTAAAATGTATAATTTAACAATATAAATTATTTTCATTAAAAAAATTATTTTCAATTAAAATTTTTTCTTTTTCACTAATCATAAAAATATGAAAGTTTCAGAAAAACACCAAAAATTTATTCAATACAAATTTTTATGTCCAACTTATAAAGAATAATTTTATTTTGTCAAACTTAATATATAAAATTTCAAATATTGGATTTAAAAAGAGTCCTCCATTAGAAAGTGGTAAAATTACATTTATTGAAAAATACTAATTTTATCTAAAAAATTGAATTTGTTCATATAATATGTATAAGAAACACATAATATGGATGTTAAAATTATATGGAGTATATAAAATTAAAATTTTAGTTAATATTATTCATAACCTCTTTTTGAAAGGGTATTTTGGTAATTCGTGGTGCGCTCAACCTCAGTGTTGTGTTTGGTGCAAGCTATTGAATTACCTTAAAAATATAACATACTATGAAATCTTGTGGTGTTACATTCTCCCCTTGTTCAATAAATTTCATCCTCATAATTTAAAATTGTTATTTGAAAATAAAAGGTTGAAAATAGAAAATACCTTTGTGGAAACCCACATCAGAAGTAGGGTTAATAAAATTAAGCCCTAATAAGGGGAAAGGGAAATGAAAATTCACCCCCAAATTAGGATTTAGAATAATAGAATATTGGTGTAAATTAAAGACACATAATTGTAGGAAAAACATAAATATTTATAGGATGTGATTGAGGTCATCAATCACAAACAAGTGAACAATGAATTGAAAATTGAGGGACATAAAGCCACAAATCTATGATGATTTAAAATATCATTGGTTCAACATAACATAAGGTTTTAGTATAACACATTTTTTGTTTTAAGTTCCTTTTCCTAATTTTTAGGAATTATTTTCTTCATAGAATTATGGAAAAAAAGAATACTTGAAAATTAGAGTTCCATCTTTAAATAATTTCTACCACAAACTCATGTTTCACTCCAAATATAATAGAACTCAAAAATATTCTATTTAACCTAATCATATAGGGTTTAAAAAATGATTTTATAATTCATAGTTAATTATATTTTAAAATAACTAAATTATATAAACCAGGACATCATGTAGGCCAGTGGTAGGTGATGCACCCTTGTCGCCCTTCAGTTGGGGGTTCAAGTCTCATGGCCTTGCTGGACGCGACAGGTTGTTTCTCGACCTTCGGGTTGTCCTTTTTATAAAAAAAATCTGAAAAAAATCTTATGAAATGTTTTAACCATAAACCATAGTATCCAATTTCCAACTTAATCCATTCCAATCTTTAGACTTATCCAAAATACTTGTTTCCAAACTCATAGTCTAAAAATTTATTAGAAATGGAAACATAACATAATGCATAACTTTTTTTGCCACATAATAACATGTGAGTACCTTCAAAATGTATTCTCTTAAAACATGCTAACACCCTAAATTGCCATAAAACCATATTGATTACATTCATGCTCCCTTATTCCTTATATCCAAAATTTTTTAATACTCCAACAATAACGGAATAAGAAAACCATTAACCAGTTCTATAGTAGTCAAGAATATCCAATATAATTTATCCAAATCAACCATCCCTTATTCTAAAATAACTAACTCATTATCAGGACCATATTAAGGTTTATCTTTCCTTCAAACATGTATTTTCTAAAAATATTAACTTTCTATTGAGTCACTTTTCTTAGCACCATAGAATCTCAAATACTCAATGAAATAGTACTACAGTATAATCATTATTTATTTCTATAATTCATATAACCAGTATATCATTAATACAACACACAAATGACATAATTTATTAATAAAAATATCAGAACAATAATTATTTCTCTTCATCTGCGGTAGTATCATAACTTTTTCATTATCTAATAGCATCATTTTGGGTATACTATGATGATTATGACATTTATTCACGTAGTGTACCAGCTTCTTTCTGATGAAGCATTTTATATTTGAAACCTTTTTCTTACCCTTTCAATCATGTACTTGGTGTCCTTTTTCTCTACACTTATAACAAACTCTAATTCGCTTCAACAATTTACCAAGGTGATTCTTTCCATAGTTATCACATATAGGAAAATCCTTTTTTCCATTCTTCCATTTATCAATATTTCTCTCTACCATCCTTTTCTTCTCTGGCATCCCTTCAAATCCATAAGAATCATAGAATTCATTACTAATCTTATTAACACATGGTATTATTTCTCCATATGATGATAATATTTGGGAGACTATTTCCCTTCTAAATGTTGGCTTAAGACCATGAAAGATATGAACCTTATTAATTTTTGGATCATGTTTATTGTTGGAGTTCTTATTCCTTCAATTGGGTGCCATTTCTAAATGACGACATACACTAGGTTAGATCATATCATAATTTATAATCCAAAAACTAGAAAAAATATCAACATTAATTGAATATTTTCACACATCTAGTATCATAATCATAAAAATGGTTTCTCTGTTAACATATTTACTCATAAATCCTTTATAATGGTTTTTAAATAAAATGTTAATTATCCTAAGCATATCCCCCCAGAGTGGCGTAACCAAGAGTGCAACAAGGCTCGTTGTCGTGCACCAGTTCCCATTTGAGTATTTTTCAAAGTGGTATTTTCGTGTTTTACCCCTAGGTATATCTATGATAGATCCACCTCTACCTGATCATATCCCAACATGGATGTATTACTTGAAAAATTCAGAAAATCTCTATATTACCAAAATTTTAAGAAGTTCTTATATACTAATCCTCAATGTCTATCTTAGGGTAATGTTTAAAAATAATAGTTTATATAAATCTATTTCCATTTTTTTTTTCTAAACTTCTTCTGATACCATCTATAACACCCTGACCCCATTTACCCAGAGTTGGTGCATTAATTTAATACATTATTAGGATTATAAGAAATCAATTCTCGAAGGACCAATCAGTTTAGCAGTCTCGAAAAATAGATTATATACATGAATATTACATTAAAGATTCTAACATACAACACTACATAAATAATACTTTGTGAATTCCATTAGTCACTTATCATAACCCTTCATATTTATCGTAATACACTTCTTGGAATCTTGGGAAAATAAATCATAAGAAAGAGGTGAGCTCAGATGCTCAATAAGGGTAAATAATTTAGCAGAAGCTATAATATTTTAAGACAATATGTGTAATAAAAACAAAATCCTTTTTAAACATAAACATGAACATAATATGGAAAAAATAAATCAAACATTACCCTATAAATATATATATGGATATTTTACTAGTAGAATAATCACATGTAAAAACTAATTTCATAATGGGGGAATGCATAATGTCGAACATCATAACCACATAGTCAAGGACTTATGCCAAGACTAGAAATAGATGTTTGGTCAAGGTCTTGTTCCAATGCATAAGTTTGTCTCATGATACCTACCGATGCATCAAGGAGCTATATCGGGCTCGACCAATCACTTACTAAGTCCAATGCATTCCTCATATGAAAATTTTTAAACATAACCAAAACATTCGTACTAAAACTAGAATACAAAATGTCAATACTTTAACTATAAACCATGAATGGTATAAAAATAGCACATAAATAATCAAAAATATCTTAACTAATTCAATACAATATGGAATATTTATTATAATAAATCAACCTCGATCAATAAGAATATCCAGTAAAGGATGTTGACATAATTGAAAATGATCAGTAAAACTCTTTGAGAGAAATATCCCTTATTGTGAAATCATTTAAAAGCCACACATTTATAAAGTAATTCATTTAAAATAGATTTTATTGAATCAAAGTGCCCTATAAAACTTTTAAAATTTTTAAAGGAATTACTATTTTAAAAAAATCATGTCCATATAAATAAATCCTTAAAGTCATTTATAAAAATGTACATTAATTAAAAAGATATAGAAAAATAAATTATAAGAAAATTTAAATTGAGGATCATGATAAAGAGTCCCTTCTACAACACCTTAAAATATTCATTTTGAATTTTTTTTATAAAACATGGACATGGATGATAAAAATTCCCCAGTAAATACTTACACATATAAAATCTCAGATAATATAGATATACAAAAATTAACCCTTATCCTGTACTTTCCTTGGGTCGATGGTATGTTTAACCTCATTTATAATGACTATTTTTTGTTATTAAATTATAACAATACCATATTCTTATTTTGATATTTTAATTGATTAATTTATGGATTTATACTACCCATTTAATAATAATTTCTATGTTAAATTAACATTTTGGGTAATAATCACTTTCTTTATCGTATATGTTTTAACTTGTTATTCTTTGTCGTATCACTTAGATCATGATTTAAATACTTGAAGAATATAAAACATGATTTATATGACATAAATATTTAGAATATAAATATGTATAATAGATATATATTTAAAATGGAAAACATTGTTTATAGAGAGAGTAGTTCATATGTATGAATAAACACTATTTCTGTTTTCATATCGTATTGAACGAAAGTAAGTGAATAAGATATATGTAAATACATACATACATACATATATAAATATATTTATATATATATATATTTAAAGTAGAATTATTATTTCATATATTACATAATTATTAATAAATTAGATTTTTTTGATCAACGTTGAATGGTGAATGTGGAAATGAATCTCATCACGTCATGGACACAGTAAGTCGTACGTTCGTACGAGCGATGATATCATTATATTGATGGTGAAATAATGTTTAATTGGATGTTATATTATATATAGAGAATAATTACCATATTATATTTATTATTTACATCAATTATAATCATTATTATAACCATCCAATTAATGAAGTGTTTAATAACAAACTACATCACGACGTGGAGACATTAAACCTTATGTACGCACATATGGGGACCCTATCATTCATAGGATGGATAGAATAATGAATATGGTTGCAACATATTTGTAATAACATCGTAGTATTTAGATGGCACTGGAGTTATTATTTTGGTATTTAAACAACAATTAAATAGGAAGTGGAAGAAGAAAAGAACATTGAAAGAGGTGATGAAATAATTTCCTCTTCTTCGGGTGCTTTCTTTTGATATGATCAAAAAAGATCCATAGGTTGAATTTCTGATCAAAGTAAGGCCACTAGGTTGAGTTGAGATTAGTTGTGACGATAGTTGATCAGGGTTTTTCCGATCTAACTGGCTTTGGAGGTGTGATTTTGAGGGAAGAGTAAGTACACTTTTATAAGAGAGGTGAGGGTCACTTAAGAAAAATCTTGAAATATTTTTTTATTATAAAATAATTTTCGGTTTATAATGGCTCAAAAATGATTTATTTTAAGGGTAATGAGGGTATAGGTAGAAATATTCTTAACTAATAGGTTTTAGACAATTTTATCCCACTATATTAACCTTATCATTTAGATTTAACTCTTAGTTAAATAGATTAACATTTACCATGTCTCCTTGTATTTTTATATTATATGGTTAATAAACTTACTATAAACTCTCAATAGAACCACAAGTGGTTAATTAATGACATATATATCATTATATGAGTCCTTTGAATGAACCTTATATTTTTAGGACTATTATAGAATTTAATAATATAGTATTTATTTTAAAAACTCATTTATGTCAATTTTGACACTATTTACCATTTGGTTTTTGTGAAAGTCAAAAAACCTTTATTACTTAAAAAAGAATAAATTAATTAAACCCTAAAATGTCATATTAACTTATAAAATTAGTGGAATGTATCATAAGGCTCAATTTACATTTATTTGGATATTTTTTATATCAATTATTTTAATCATTCATTAATATGGTAATTATTTCATCATTATTGTTTCATAAAAAAATGTCACTATTTAATGTATAAAAATTAGAAATAAAATACCATGATGTATTAAATATTTTTATATTTATAATTAATATTTATAGTTGAATTTATCTTATGTATAATATTATATTAAAACTATTTTAGTTGTTAAAATTTGAATTTAACACTTTTAACTTTTCTTTAAATAAAATAATAATAATAATTCTAATCTAATACAAGTGGATAAATTATGATAATATTTTATTTATAAGGTTTTTTTTCGAAATAAACTTTTCCAATAGAATTAGGACATGCTTTAAGGTAATTATAATATCATTTTTAACTTTAATTACCTTATTTACTTTTAACGGTGGTGAATAAAATTCAAATGTTACTATTCCCCAAAAATCATTTTCATCCCATTAAACCACATTTATATTAATTATATCAACTGTGTCTCTCAGATTTTTGAAATTCAATTCACAGAAGTGTTAAAATTATGTTTTATGAAGATTTTCAAATCTGCATAAAAGGTAGGTAATTGTGCCTAGAAGTTGTGTAAAAATACATTAAAATTGTTCAATAAAATTTTATATGTGTAATATTACTATAAAATGACTCCAATGAATTAAATTGTACTAATATATGTATTATGTATCTATTTGAAGATAAAATTTTAATTAAAAATAATTATTTAAATGAAAAAGTTGGTCTTTATGTATTGTGCAATATTTTTCACTATTCATCAAAAATTGAAAGTTTTCAAAAAAATACCAAAAATTTCCCATAAGATAATATTTATATTCCGAATTCAAAAATTATGTCTATTTTACCAAATTCAAAAAATAGAATTTTCATTAATTAATTTAAAATTAATTCCCGTTGTCAAAACCAGAAAGCGGGTTTTTGAGAAGTAAAAACTATTAAATGATTGATATGTGTTTATTCCAATTTAAAAGTAAAATTACATAAAATGACCAAACTTTTATTAAATGATAAAAATATAATCTAATTATTTTTCAAAACCATTCAAATTTATAATTTTACAATATAAATTATTTTGATTAAAAAATTTGTTTTCAATTAAATTTTAGTATTTTTCACTATTCATAAAAATATAAAAGTTATCAGTAAAACACAAAAAAATTACGCAAACAAAATTTTCATGTCCCTATTCTAAGGAAGAAGTGTATTTTGTCAAATTTAATATATAAAAGTGTCAAATATTGGATTTAAAAATGGTTTTCCATTAAAAGACGGTAAAACTGCGTTTTTTGAAAAATAATTCTTTTATCTAAAGAATTGAATATGATCATATATCATGTCTAAGAAACAATTAATATGGATGTTAAACTTAAAGGAAGTATATAAAATTCAAAATTCAGTTAAAACTATTCATAACCGCTTTTTGATGGGCTAGTTTGGTAAGTCGTGGTGCGCTCAAACTCGGTATTGCGTGTAGAAAAAGCTATCAAATTACCTTAAAGAGATAACGTACTATGAAATATTAGGGTGTCATAGAATTTTTTATTTGATATTTATATTTTATAACTTTTTTCAAACATTAGGATTGTCAAAAAAATTAGTGAGATGATAGTTACTAATATGTTACGGAAAATACTATGAAAAAAATTATCTAAAAACAACATTCATCAATAATATGTATGAAATAGATTCATCCAATGATATTATAGAAAAAATAAATTTATAAATATGTCATTTAAAATTTCATCCATAAAATAGTATCTGAAAATATATATGTAATTCATTAATAAAATTAACGATTTTAGTATAACATCTCTTCCTTTATTTGAATATTTCTTCCTGATAACTATCAAATTCTATACATCTTCCTAATACTTTTTAGATTTTGTAACAAATTTTTTTTCCTTCATAAATTCCTCTTTATAAACTTATAACTTTTGTTTATTTCGTTACTATTTAATTACTCTTATTATATAACTTGAATCCTCTTCTTTTGTTGCGGAATTTCCCCATATTCAGTCATTATGAAAGGCTTAAGTTTGTCAATATCACTTGAACTATTATTGACTTCATTAATGATATTCATTGCATGATTAGAAAATATTTTCATTCATTATATTACACCATCAATATGGTCATCATAAAATTGTATATCTGCATCTATATGTTTCATCCATCCAATAATATTTTTAAATTTCTTAATTATATTATTGATTCTCTATCGATATATTTTAGATTCTATTCACTCAGAATCATGATTTAATGATTTATTTTTCAGAAAATTTGAATTATGTAACACATAAATATTCCCTTCCATATGCATAAATTTCTCTTGAATGTCAAAAAATTAATGTAGTTCGTGATCAAGAATTAATAAAAATTCATTGAAATAATTAAATCACATTTCTATTCATTGAGAACTTGTGCTAAGTCTGAAATTATTTAAATTAGATGAAACTTATGGAGAATATTTATTTGGAGATATAGTAAATTCACAATCATATTTTGTTTCTTCTAATTGATAATCTGAAAAATAATTAACATATTGTTATTTTTTTATTTCATCATTTTCTGATTCCATCGTGTCTGATTCCTTTCTGAAAATGAATCTTATCCTATTGATGTTTTAATATTTTATGAAATTTCTAGAGAATAATTTTTCTAATATTAACTTTATATGTAGGTTATGGAAGAATCAAAAATTTATTCAATATCTAAATACATTTTCTATACTTTTGTAATATAATATTCTTTACTCTTTAAGATTATAACATGTTTCTTAATATCTTTTTCATCTTTACCCGAAACATTTTTGAAAGAGATATTTCTTCAATGAATTTTTATCACTTATTTATATAAATATATGAAATTTTTACTGAGACCTATAATGATTTACCTCCAAGTAAATCAACAAAAAATGGTTAAATGACATAGGCATTACAGAAAATGCTACAACGGAATGAGGAAATAACTGATTATCATCTATAACCTTTGAATGTTCTTTATCAACAACATTTACGAAATATTTATCCATCATGGATTTATTATCCTTTTTTCTATTTATTACATTGTTATTAATGAGGTTTAATATATACATCATTGTTCAATGTTGAGGCCTCAGCCTCATTTTTTGTGAAACTCATATCATTAGTTTTAATTTTTTCTTTGTTATTTCATAAAATAAATAAATGACTCATCATAAATAGAATTTTTATTATTATGAAATATTGAGAAAACATCACACAACATTATTTTTCTCTATATCCTTTTCTTTTATTATAAATATTTTTTTTTCAAAACTCAATCTCTCTTATGAAAAAAAGTATTAGAGATGGAACAAACACAATATCAACTTTTTTAGTTAATTGTAACCCAAAAACAATGCCTTCTAACCCACTATAGTTTCATCATTTTAAATTTTCTATACATATAGTATGTTTACAAAAAGTAAATTTAAGAAATAATTACATTATAGAATCATCACATTTATAGTCCCACATTTTAAATACTCTATTCGATAGAATACAAACATCAAAATATTTAATTTTCTTATATTATAAAGAAAATGAAAAAATATAACCCATACATTGTTAGAATACTTGTCAATTTTCCTATGAATGAGATACTTTTTATACAAATATTTAGAACTCTCCCATCCTAAAAAAACATGATGAATATTTATAATATTCCCATAAAAATATAACCAATATGTTTCTACCATAGATTTGTCAAAAACATTATAACATGTAAAAATGTTTGTGGGTTACTAAGTGTGATTCTCTATAAATGATGATCTCAACCAACTTGGTCACCTGATAAATATTTAATTTATAATACTTGTCAAAAAAATTAAATGTTTCAATATTTATACATTCCCCATTTTGAACATGATGAAATAATATAATTCTATTAATATTTCATGACGAAGAAGTAAAAAAATCAACTTTTTCAACAAAAATATCACATCATCCTTCATAAATAATTTCATACATATATATAGAGTCGTATTTTAAAAACAATAATAATTTTATGAGTCATTATATTGATGAAAATATAGTCAAAAAATAACATTAGTAAGTCCTCTTTTTTATCATGTAATGAATAAAATATTATATAGACATTAAAAGAATCGGAAAAAAATGATCTGAATGATGATAAACATTACTAAAGAAATATGGTGACTCAAAACAAATTAAATAGACATTTGGAGATAGATTATTAAACTTCTATTGATAAAACATATTTAAATGAAACCCTCTCTTTTATTGATAGTTTATATTATTTTTTAAAAAATCATCTCTTGAAATTCAAGAAATCTAAAGATATATATATATGTTTTATTTGATGATCTTATATAATTATAAAGCATATAAGTTTGTAAAAAAATCATAATTTAATGTAACAATTCATATCAATGAATTGGAAAAGTATTATAAATTTTACCTCATAAATAGTAATTATATATTATTTCATGAATATTTATCTCATTTTATATATGTTGGGAAAATCTCCTTCTTTAAAACATTACCATATTTTTGGTTTGATTGTGGTTTTTTAAGAAGGTTTCTATTATATATTATAGAGTCCAGAGAGTTTTTTGATACTATATGTCAAAAAAGATCCATGATAAAGGATTGGATTCCCTAGAAGAGGTATATATAATTGCATACATAAGGCCTTATGAAAATATTGCGATGGTATGAGTTTCAAGAATAATAGGATTCGCAAAGGTGGATTCGTGAATGTATAAATTAAGTTGATATTGATGTCTGTGATTATAATGAGCATCACTAATGGTAAATTTTCATGGAGCATCACAAGGTAGGGAGAAACGCAAAATAAATTGGATGGCTCCATGAAATGGTGATGACGTGTTAGGGATATTATGGAATCAATGGAAAGGCCTATAAATAGGCATCAACCCCTTTAGAAAATCAGTAACACATAATAGAGATCTTAAGGCTATGGATTTGAAAAGGTGGTTCATAAAGGTGGTATATGTGAAAAAGTATGTGAAGGTTATAACATCCAAATGAATACTTTTAACATCATGAAATTAAGAGAGTTCATGAATGGTATAAAAATGATATCAAAATTTGTGGGTTTCATTAAGGCTATTTGAGCTTCATGAAATGAAGGTGTTTTAGGAAGTCAATTTGAGCTTTACAAAGGTAGTGAGAATTTACAATGTGTTTTAAAAGTGATTTCTCATTTATCTCTTGAAAAGTGGTATTCATAAATTGGATGAAAGTGGAGCATCAATAAAGAATCCATCTACAACTGAGGATGTATTCATTAGTGATAATGAAAGGAATTACATGTCGATAAACTATGAGTGGATCGCATCAATGAACACTGAGAAAAGAAAGAGTAATATGGGGACTCTTTGCACCTATATTGAGATAGATAAAGAAACATAGGTATAGTCCCTTAGGAAAGTAATGAAATGACCCTAAAACTTCTAAAGGAAGTGACTGTGGTCATAGATGATATCTAGACTGAATTATTAGTTTTTTCATTAAGCCTTATTGGATTAGTACAATCAATAAATTATTGTTGTATTCTCCTTGGATTTATCATAGTAAAGGTGAACCAAGTAAAAAAATGTGTCCACAAGTGCTTTATTTCGTGCATTAATTTCATGTATCATCATCAAATAAATAAGGAAATAATAAAATTTGGGTAAACACTAAAGTACAAACCAAATGACCCTCATAATAAAGAGGACAATATCTAGTAGGGCTTGAAGAATATTAAAATGAATATCCATACCCCGATTCACTGACCCTCTCAAGGAATCATTTCCCCTTTTGGACTTAACAATATAATATCCTTTTTATTTCAAAGAATATCTAAAAACATTTTAAGAATGGTTTTTTCAGAACAATTTAATGGAAATATTGTTCTAAAAAATTAATAAAATTGTTATATATTTTTTAAAGAACATTTTCGAGAAATATTTTAAAATTTGATTTTCTAGAAGGATAATATGAAAAAATGAATATTTTTATTAAAATAAAAAAATATTAGAAACTTTTTAAGAATTTTATGTTATAAAACATTTTGAGCTATTTTTTCTATAATTTTTTTATGAAATGTTTGACCGGGATTAAGATATTTGAAAATAAGTTAAATTTTTGGAAAATATGTTATATGCGTTTTTGAAGGACATTTCTACTATATGACGATTGTTAAATATGATGTAGGTTTGAATGGAAATTTTTTTGACCATTTCTATCCTATGTTTTATTATTTTAAATATATTATAATTTAGTATTACTGTAACTATATATGAAAATTTATCTTAAATTCAGATAAATTTTATATTTATATCATTTTTTTTGATCTAGAAGGTAATGGTGTGTTATATATATGCTCATAGATTTTGAGTGATTTGGTGGGCTTTTACATAATTATACGTAACTTATGTAATCACAAAAAAAATGAATTTTTCTAATATTCATGCCAAAGTTAGTGAGTCTTTGTTGTATCCACAACACCTAAGCACAAAAACTTCAAACTAAAACATATTCTTATTCAGTTATAGAAATTAATACCAAGTTTTATTTATCACAAAACAATGGATGAAATTCCTCTCCTAAAAAATTACATGTTTTAAGTGTAATTTTTCTAAAAATTTTACATCCAGTAAAATTTACATCTAAAAAGTTAGTTTAAAATAATTTCAAATGAAATAAAATAGTCTGAGATCTGTAATTCCCTTAAGATTACTAAAAATTGATTTTATATATTTATCATGGGAGTGTTTTTTATTATGTTGGTATCTTCAAAAAATAATATATAAATCATTAAATTTTGTCAACTAGTTATTATATATAGCAATCTACTGATCACTCTAGGGAAAAGTTTTTGATTAATTGGCTTCTATGATTCATCAAGATAAATAGTTTTGGAGGTCCTGATACGAGTACTAATACTTTTAGTATTTTCATAACAAAATTATTTTAGAATATCACTTATATACTTTTTTTGGGATAAAATTGAGCCTTATAGTGCTTAATATATTTGAAAACCCATGAAAATGTTAATTCACCAATCATTCTCTCTTATATCTTAGATATCATAGGATTCAAAAAGATATCAATAAGATATTTTTGAGTTTTACCAAATAAAATTTCAATTGAATAAAAATTTGAACTGTGATGGTTTCAATAAAATCAATTTTAATAAAAACATATTGATTTATATCTCCCATAAAAATGTTAATTTACAATAAAAAACTAGTTAATCTAATATATCTGGATCTTGAGGCTTGTATAAGCCCATATAATTCTATAATATGTTTATAGACATGATATTGATATTTTCTATTTTCAAAACCAGGTAATTATTGAACAAAACCATCCTCTTGAATATTTCCATTAAGGAAATCACACTTCACATCCATTTGAAAAATAGTGAAATTGATGAATTATAATTAGCTATATATGTAAAAATAAATTCAATCCAACTTAAAAGATGGTTGGTGTCCTGGTAATTTATTCTTTATTTTTTATAATAACCCTTGGTAATAATATATCTTTATTTGTAACTATTACTCCATTTTCATCACATTTACTATAGAAAACATGTTTTACATCAATTATAGGAGAGTCTTTTGGACATTAATCCAAATTCCCAAATGTGTTCCTATAAAATACAAAAATCTCATCCTATATTTCTTTTATCAACCATTCATCACTTATATCCCCCTTAGGGGTTTCAAGATAAAATTTTGATACAAATGAACAATAATAAATTTTAATTCTTAAGGAACTTCTATAATTCATTGGTTATCCTACATCATTAACGATATTATTAACATGATTATTCCTATTCATTTTCTAATATAATTTATTTTTAAAAGTTTTTTCTTGAAAAAAAGTTTGAATTTATTCTTAAGGTAGAACTTTACAAATGGTTCTTCAATTTTTATCTCATATAATGAATTTTACAACAAGGGTGAAAAAATATCTTTTAAAACTAGAAAAAAAATATGTGGTTTTCAGTACTTGGAAAACAATAGGATCAGTTTCATAAAATTCATCATGATTTGATTATTCAAAAATACTTCATTTTTTATAAAAACTATATAAGCCTTATAATTTATATAATATCCAATGAAAATAGTTTCATTCATTTATGTAAAAAAAATATGTAAATTGTATTTACTTCTCATGATGAATATATTACATCCAAAAGACAATAATATAATAATGTTTCTTATATCCTCATATCCACATCTCAGAAAGAGTGTTATTAATAAAAGTTCTCATTAAAAATTTATTTATAGTATATCAGATAGTACTAACTACCTCTTCAAAAAAAATTATCAATTGAGTATTAAATCAACATGGTTATATTAATCTCTTGAATAAATCTAGTTCATCCTTAAATTAAACCATTATTATGAGGATATCTTGGTGATGAAAATTAAATTATAACACCTTCTTATTTAGAAAATGATTCAAATTTAGTTTTTATGAATTATCTACCATATTCTCTAAGAATATTTACCAAAGGTTGGATTTTCCTGTTTTTATCATGGGGTATGAAAATTTTAAAATAGAGAAAAATATTCAGGAATGTAACCCTCCATAAACATTATATAATCTAGTAATTTAAACTAAAATTCACTATCATACATTCCTAAAGATATTTTAACTTTTATTCTTAGATAATTTTTCCATAAACTCATACATAGAAACTAGAATATTACAATTTAGAAAATTTTAATCAAAATTCATTTTTTCAACAATATGAAACTTTAAAAACAAAACAGTGTTTCCTTCTATAATAAAATTTCAAAACCATAAACATGAATTCTTATATTCAATTGCCCATAAAAAACCCTATGAAATAAATTTTAAATTTTTGTATGAGAATAAAAGGCTTATTAAGGGACATAAATAGAAGAAGGAAATTGTTTGTCTATGAATTAAAACATTTTCAAAAAGTTATAACTTTTAAAAATAAAACATAAGCTTTTAGTTTCCTTATCAAATCATAAGTTTCTGTTAAAACCAAAACATTCATTCACAAATTATAAAGGGTAAATTTTGGAATAATTTTCCTATAAATATTACATATAATTTAGATCTACTAATTATACATTGAGTTACAATATTGGTTAAACTTAGAATAACCATCATAGTACATTCTCATAATTTCTTAAGAGAAACCTAACCAACTAACTACATCCTATTACCCAATGAGTAAGAGATATATGACCGGTTCACCCACCCTTGGTTTATCATATAATCCCATATCATCATATCAATTCCCAAATAACCATAAAATGACCATAATGTTCCATAAAAAATTATTTAAAAATAACCATATGAACTTTTAATGAAAACATAAAAATATAAGGCTTCATTAAAGCGGTTAAATCCCTTACAAATATCATATCATTGAAGTGAGAATTATTAAAATAAATAAAATATGTATATTTTTTTTAATGTTAAATAATAAAACTGAAAATAATAAAAATTCATTTCACAAATAATATTTGCATGAAAGAAACAATGAAGTATAAGTTTAACCAAAATAACAAGAGTTTGGGTTAAGAATTCCCTTACCCTATGTTCAAAATAATTCTGAACTTGTACTTAATGTCTTGGGTAATAAAATTAGATTCATTAATTACCTAATTTAGAAACTTTTCAACATATATTATTTTAATATCATTTTATTAAGTTCATTTATGGTCATTTTGATGTTATACAAATATAATAATCATATTTCTTTGAGGGTTCGTTTTATGGATTCATGTTCAATTCTTTCGTTTATTATTAAAGGAGTTCTTATGTAGTGGAATAAATACTCCAAAAGAAGAAAGAAATGGTATTAATATGTTTCAATACTTTTTAATGATCCCAAAAATCATTTTTTTTATATAGGGATGATTCATTAAATAAAATAGTAATGATAAAGGTATGGTATTTTTTGTGGTTTTTCCAACCATCAAAAACTAGTTTCATTTTATTTATTTATTATTTCTAAAAATATTTCAAAAACATTAAAAAAGTTATAATATACCTATTAAAATCTTTTTTAACCATAATTATTTATTTATCAAAAGCCTGGAATTTTTTAATTGAACTTGAAAAATTTATATCAATGAAGGTGGTGAATTGACACATCATGTATGATGTTTTATTTTTTTAAGAATAATAGGAGAAGCGAAGAGGTTTGATGATATGTATAAAATTAAAAAAATAAAATTCAAATTTATATATGATACTATAATAATCATTATGATTTGGATTACTGAGGTCGGGATAAGGTAGAGAACAAAAATTAACAGATCAATTTAAATGAAAAATAAAGAATATTTTACCTCTTGAATATTGTCTCCTTGAGAACCTCCTGAAGGAACTTGGTTTCGGTGTTTTGATGATACCATCGGGACATGGATGTGGGGATGAGGTTTTGGGAATGTAATTGGGTATATTTTTGGTATTATTCAAGGCTTATATGGTGTGAGGATAAGATTTTATGATGGGTTGTGTCTATAGGGAGAAGAGAGGAGTGTTTTTTGATTATTTTATTCATTATTTTATTATTTTAGATCACAACTATGAAAAGTGATAATTCATATGACTAAGTACATAAAATAGAGCATATGAGTTCGAAATAATGGGTGAATACACCATAAATGTCTAAAAAAATCATGTATTTAACATATAATGATAAATAACATAAATTATTATATTTCACTATTCACAAAATATTCAACTATTTCAGAAAAATACAAAAAATTAATCCAAACAATTTATAAATGTGTAAATATAAAAAATGAAATCCATTTTTTTAAAATAATTTTCTATATATGTAAATTTTAGTTTTAAATTAATATAAACATCTATTTATAGAATGTCAATTTTAATATTCTAACTAATTTTATGACACTTTTAAAAATGAATTGAGGTTTTATAAAGTTTATTATAATTACAATACAATAAAATAGTTAACTATTTATAAGTTTGATGAAAGAAATTGTTTTAAATCATTATATTAATTATAAAATTATAACTAATCATTTACATTTTACAAACATACCACCACTTAATGTTTCATTTTCTAAACATTTATTTTATTATTACATGATATATATATATCATCTTTTTATTTATGAGATTATAATATGTTATTTATAATTTCATAGGTGTGCTTATTATTCTAATGTACATATTACTATTCTTAGAATTCACAAAACTACTCCAATAGTTAATATACTATTCCATCAATATAGATTCCTTACTTTCTATAAATAACACTTAATTCATTATATATATATAAATTTTTTAACTATTTAATTCAAGAATGTAAAAAAGTTATTCTATATGTACATTGGGTGTCACATTCTCCACCACCCTTCTGTAAATTTCATACTTAAAATTTTATTCACTTATTATAAAAGTTAGGATACCTTTACCTCATAACATTTTCAGATTCCCATGTTCCTTTTCAACCATATGGTTTATCCAAAAACCCATAACCAAGTGAATTAAATTATTCTACATTACTTTCTCTATATAATCTAGAATCTTAATAGTTTTTTCCCATAAAAAAGGAATTAATAAAACTGAACAATATTATGGCTCTAAATATGAGATGAATCCAGAACATACATTCTAAATAACGAAGATTGAAAATAATTGGGTACCTAGGAAAAAAAGAGGCAAATCCACATGGTAGGAAACTAATACAACTTCCCCCATGATTTCATATGGTCCAATAAACCTTGGAATCATCTTTTTCTTCTTAATAAAATGCATCACACATTTCCTTGGAGAATATATGAGAATGAAAAGATCACCAACATGGATGAATTATATTTTATCTAGTTATCTACAAAACTTTTATTTCTTCTATTATATGTCCCCAAGTGTCATTGAGTCATGCTAACTTTCACTACTTCTTACTCTACAAATTATTTTCCCATACTCATTACTTCACCAACATCATCCCAAAATGATGGAGTTCAACACCACTTTCCGTATAATGATTCAAAAGGTCAAATTTTTATACTATAATGAAAAATGTAATTATAATAAAAACTCATCCAAAGAATGATGTTGATCCAAAATTACATGGCAATCAATTGGAAAATCATGAAGAATATCCTTCAATTCCTTAATTTTTTATTCTAGCTATTCATTAGACCAGGGATGAAAATTAGTGGTGAAATTTAATTCAATTCCTAATGATTGTTGAAGGCCTTTACAAAAGTAAGTCATGAACCAAGGATCATGATCAAATAAAATGAAGGGAGGAACTCCATTTAACCAGAATATATCTTTTTTATAGTCAAAAAGGATGATATAAATATATAGTATCTCAAATAGAAATAAAATTTTCAAATCCAGTAAATCAATCAAAAATAACCCAAATCACATTGTTACCTTGATATGTTTTTTGTAATACCACTATCAAATACATGGATATGTTTTTCCATTTTCATTATGGAACTAGATAAACCTAGATCACCACCTTTGGTAAATTTTATACTTATTTTAACTTTTGGTAAGCTAAATATGTCATGCTAAATTCTGAGATATCTCTTTTCACTCAATCTCATTAGTATTACTCCTGAAGATCTCTATACATATTAATGCTTCTAGGATGAACTAAAAATAGTGAACTATGATCTTAAAATAATAACTCCTTAAAATGTGAATCAGAATGAAAATACAATCCCATACCAAATCTAAAAAAACACAATAATTATCAATGTTAAATTCTAAAACCATACCATTTTAAAACAATTCTACCTTTTTTGTACTAACATTATTCATTTGAAACTCTCTTAATTAAGTTTAATAGTGTTTATTACACTGAAATTTGATACAAAATAGATGAATTTCCAGAACCAAAAAACATCCAACTAAAAATTCATCAAATAATTAACCAATAGGTTATGTTCCAAACATAACATGGTTAATGTATCATGATATTTTATACCCAAATCACCCACTAATTTTTTTTCAGGGTGGTAATTGATCATGCAACAATAATCCTTTAGCAGTTCTATCGATCTCATATGACTCATGTTTAATTCTATCTTAGTGAATATATACTTAAAACTTAAATCAATAGTATTTATTTCACTCATTTCTCCATATAGATGATGTATCCATATTTTTAACAATAAAACCATTGATTATAATTCTAAATAATGTTTGGTATAATTTGAGTCATTAAGATTATGTTTTCCTAAAGCGTAATAAAATATAAGATCATTCTGTATTTGAATAAAAATAAGTCCCATTAAATAAGAATCAAAATAGAAGAAAAACTATCCATTTCTAGAAGGTTGGTCCAAAATTAGATCTCTCAATAATCTTCTTATTATTTCTATAAAATTAAAATAACATTATTTTATCCATATATATTTAACCCCTTTCATTATAACATAATTATAAGGATAAATAACCATGATATTTTTATAACATCCCGTTATTAATAGCCAATTAATACAAGAAAACAACGAGTCTATGTAAGAATAAAAGGTCTTTTCAATTCATAAACAAATTTGGTTTTGGTGGGATCAACCAATATTCCATCCTTATTTATGATTTTTCCAATAAAACAATTCTACTATAACCAAAAAAAAAATTTAAAAATTTTACTTATAAGATCATTTATTTTAGGGTTTTCAAAAAAATCCTTTGATGTTTTTCATGATTCTCATAACTTTTTTAATAAACTAAATTATCATTAACAAAAATAGTAGAAAACTTATCAAAATATTCATAGAAGATTATATCCCCAAGATCCATAAATACATTAGTGTATGTTTTCAAAAAAAAGGGTATAATAAAGTAATCATAATGCCCATATCAAGTATAAAATGTTTTTTTTTTGAATTTCATCCCCCATCACCTTTAGCTGATAGTTCACAGATCTAATTTCAATCATGGAAAAATACTAAGAACCTTGGAGTTAGTCAAAATATTCATTTATATGAGGTAAAGGGTACTTATATTTACTAGTGATGTCATTCAATTCACTATTATCAATAAAAAGGATCATATAACCATAATTATTTTATAAAATAAAAACATGATCACCCCAGAGCGAAAACCATTTTCTAGAAACACATGAATCTACTTCTTCAATTCTAGAAGTTAAAATTAATTCATTTGATAAGAGGGTTTTGAAATTTCTTTATCATTAGGGACTAAATCAATAGTATACTCCAACTCTTGGTCTGGTATATTACTATATAGCTCATCAATAAAAACATATAGATACACATTTACCAAGGGAAAATAATTAATCTAAACAAGCCCCTTTTTTAATAATATGTGAAAGATAACAATAATTATAAAATTGTAACCCCTTCTTAGCTTCCTAATATGTTATCATTGGTATGGGTTCATTATTTTATAAAAATAGAGAATCTATATGAGAAAAAAATTAGATCTAAAAAAATCAAAGCATGGTATATAGAAATCCAATCCATACCCATAATAACATCATTTTCTACCAAGGGAAAGACAACAAGTTTTTAATGTAAATTATTTCCAGAGACACTGATAGTAAAATTATTATAATTTATTTTGGCCTTATTATTTCACCCAGCTATTTTTACCAAAATTTTGGGATTCATTTATTATGTTGAAATGTACAATTTACCAAAACATTTCTGAAAAATATAAGAGTGTGTTGACCCCATATCAAACAAAACATTAGAATAATCTGAATAAACATTAAATTGACCAAATACCACTTTTTCGATGGACTAAAATATAAGGAATTCATTTAATATTTTTTCACCACAAATTTCTGCTTATATTCTGACTTTATCCAATCATTTGGGTTCCTATTTGGACACTTGTTGTCATAATGACCCATTTCATTACATTTAAAAAAAATTATTATCTGTTTATCATAATTTTTCTTACCACTAACATGATCTATTTAATTGAAATCAAGATCCATATTTCCAAATATACCACATCGAAAAGACTTACTAATCATTAAAAGGAATTCCCTATTGTGTTTTTTACAACAATACTCTCAAATGAAAAATTAATTTTTGTACCATCAAACTTATTTGATCCGTTATTTCCTTTTACCTACAACCAAGATCACTTTTTATCCTTATTATAAAAGTACATATGATCATCAGAAAACTCCATTTTATCTTTGTCATCAAATCAAAATATTTTTTTCATAAATTTTGATTTCATTAAAATACAATCCCCTTAAATATATTGGATTCAATTTTTAGTAAAACTGGTTGATTTTACTATCAAATATTTGGATAAAACATAGAGAATAAATTTTCTATCGAGTGAATTTGTCTTCATATATAGCTAATGATTCCTCCTCATGTATCAATTCAATGAATTTGTTTCCATTCTATGTTGATTCACCTATAGAAGATATTTCTCAAGTACAAAAGTTTTAAATTCATCCCATTCTAAAGAATGAATATCATTTCTATCCTGAATATTTTTGGCCATTAACCAGCACATGCCAGCATCACCATTAAAAAGTAATATTTAAATACTAAACTTTGGAGAGTATAAACACCCCAGGACATTATCTATTTCTTTAGTATACCATCCAGCTACCATGGGGTCAGGAGATCCACTAAATAAATGAGGTTGTTTCCTCATAAAATGTTTCATCTACTGATATATTCCTCTAAGTTTGAACATACTGATCTTATGAATAGATAAATCTTGTATTTATATCCTCTTTAAAATGAGCCATTATTTTCACATACTTCTTGGTTCTGATTCCCACCATTCAAGGTTGCGTATTAAGAAGTATATTTTCTTCTCGGTTCCTTGCTACATAAGATACCTTGTTTCTTCTAGGAAATCCATTCTTAGAAGACATATCATAGAAAATGAATTGTGGTAATCTTTAAATTATTTATAATTTCTTCTTAAATATAAATTAAAAATAATTTATTTGTATTTCATTTACATTATTCTAAGACCTATGGTTATAAAACCACTCTTCAATACTGATTGTAAGAACTCAACCTTAATCATTACATACTCTTTTTAATTCAACTAGATTTCACTTTCATACATTATCAATAATGATTTAGGCATAGTGTGTTATAGAATTAGGTCTTATCCTCTTATATATAAACATATATATATTATAAATTAGTCACTAAAACTCAAAATCCATTTTTAACATTATTATAATTTTAAAACAAACATGATTTCAATCAATAAAAAAAAGACATTAAAAATTTATTATTCTCCTCCTTTACCCACACACTAACCCTATGAATTATTTTTATAGAAAATTGGATATGAAAAAAATATTAGTAAGGGACATAAAAGGATGAATGAAACTATTAGTCCTTTAAAGAAAATATTTTCATAGTGATATTTCATTTACTCATAAAACATATGTTTTTTTAGCATACCTAATTAAGACAAAAGTTTTATATAAAATCATAGAAATCATAAATAAATTATAAAATTTACCTTGTGTAATAATTTTAAAATCAAAATTATATATAATAAAGATATCTTGGAAACATAGGGAGTGACCATAATGGTTACACTTGGATTAACCATAATAGTATATTCCCATAAAAACATAGTAGACACATATTCGATCAACTTTATCACTTTACCCAATAAATTGGAGAAAAATAACACACTCGCCCACTCTCTCTTTATCATTAAACCAACCAACATCGTAGTAAATACCAAGAACCTTAACATGAACATAACATATGAATCATACATAAAATAATCATTCCTAAAGAAAAGAAATTTTTAATTTTGAAATCACATCCTATTATTAAGAACATGCACACTTATAAATTAAAACATTTTAATTGAAAATGAAATTATACAGTTGTAGACAAAACATAAAATAAATAAGGAATCCCGAAATCAGAAAAATCAACTTATGAAATATAAGTAAAAAAATATTTTTTTATAAAAGGAATTTTAGACGTGAAAAGGGGATTTAAAAAAATAATATCCCTAAAAAATATGATACCATTGAAATAAGAATTAATGAAATGAATGGAATTTGTATATTCACTATAAATCCTCATAATAAAACATGATATAATCAATTTTCATTTCATGTATAATCTTAGCATTACAAAATCAATGATGTATAAGATTAACCTATAAAATGAAAATGTTTTAAATAATACCTTACATAATTAAGAAAATTTTCCACATTTATTTCATTGATTATAATTTTATTATTTTTATTTATGGACACCTGATAAGTTATAAATATTATAATTTTCATGGTATGATCATTTGTTTCATGGTTTTAAGGTTAGTCCCCTTTAGTATAAATATGGGAATTCATTTTAAATGAAATAAGACACCAGAAGAGGAATGAAATATTATAAATATGTTTCCATAATTTTAAATTATCCCATATATCATTTTTTTATATGATATGAGGTTGATTAATTATATGAATCTTTAATGATAATTGTTTTGAATGTTTTAAAAAAAATAGACCATCACAAACTAGTTTTTTATATAATTATAATGTCTATAAATTAGTTACAAAAGAGTAAACAAGTTAAAATTTAAATATTAAAATATTTTTTAACAATAATAATGGTTTTATGAACATCCATGAAGGAAGTAATGCAAAATGAAAAATCATCATCTACCAAGGTGGTGAATCGACACATCACGAATGATGTTTTCATTTTTTAGAATATATGGAGAAGAGAAAAGGTTTCATTATATGTATTTAATTAAAACAAAAAAATTAAACCAGATATATTATACTAGATGTATCATGCCATTTTGGATAGGTGAGGTGAATATAATATAGAAATAAATAAATAATGAATTAATTTTAAAAGTAATGAATGAGGATTTTACCTCCTAAATATCATCTCCTTGAGAACCATCATAATGCACCTAGTTTCATCCATTTGAAGAGACAATAAAATCATGAAAATAGAAGAGAGGATTTTTAAGGTAATTAGTTATAATTTAGACAATTTTCAAGTCTTATAACGTCTGAGGATAAGATGTGTAGAGGGGTGTTATTTAAAGGGAGAGGATATGGTTGTTTTTGAAAGATTTATTTAATGGTTTATTATTTCACATGAGAACTATAAATAGTGTGGATTATTGTGACCAACTAATTTAAATATTGCATTTGATTTCTAATTAATGTTTTCTTACATCATAAATGACTTAAAATTTCATTAATTTAACTTAAAATGTTAAATACCATAAATTATCATATTGCACTATTCACCAAAGATTTATATATTTCAAAAAATTCCAAAAAATAACCCATAAACATTTCTAAAAATATATATTTAAAAAATGGAATAATTTTGTTGAAAATAGTTTTCCAATATGATAAATTTTATTTTCAATTAAAATCATCTTTTATTCAAAAAATATTGATTCTAATATTATAACACATTTTATGACACATTGAAATATAAATGTAGGTCTCAAAAAATTATATTATAATTATTATACATAAAAATATTAATTTATGAATTTATTTTATGAAATTAAATTTTCTTTTAAATCATTATATTACTTATAAAGTAGTAATTAATCATTCTCGTGTTACAATAAAACCAACAATTAATTTATTATTTTTAAAACATTTAATTACTTATTACATGATATAAATATATTATATTTTCATTTATGAGATTCCAAATTATTTTTACTCTCATCGGTGAGTATATTATTCTAACAGAAATATTACTATTCTTAAGAGTCAAATTACTAGTCCAATGGTCATGTTAATATTCTATTAGTATTGATTCATTAATTTCTATAAATAATAAATTATTCATCATAAAATTATAATTATTTTTTGTATTTAATTCCTGGATGAAAAAAATTTATTCAATAATTACCTAGGTTGTTACACTTAACACTTTTTTCTAGAATATAAACCCATGTTAATCATGTGTATTCATTAACCAAAACATATATATAGAGGTTTACAAAAAATGATTCTATTTATTATTGGAAAAATAAATCCATGTTAACATACTATAAATAATAATAATTTCAAAATTAACTAATATATTTAATACATTTCTTATGAATTATTTATAATTAACAAGGATTACAAACAATAGAAGAGTTAAATATATGCTTTTCTAAATATATATCCAATCATTTACTATAAATCTTGGATAAAGTTATAACATCATTGTATCATAACCTTCAGTGCCCCAAAAAAATTGATCTTTTACTACACTATTGTAAGGTATAAATTGGATTATATGGTCTTTTATGTTTACTGTGTAATAATTCCCATATACACCACTATAAATAATGAATTTACCTTATAAACATTTAATAGTACATTTATCATTCATGGAGTTGAAAAGTTATACTTTATTACATAGTTCACCTATGCTAATGGGGTTGTGTTTAATACCTATAACTATTAAATCAATTGAAAATAATGTTTTCCCAAGAGTAGAAATATTATCTATACCATTCATCCCTCCTTGTGAATTATCACAAAAACTGAATTTTCCAAGTGTCATCTTGATAACATTTAAAATGAAATTATAGTTCTTAATAATATTAAGTCAACAATAATTAAAATATACAGAATAATATTGACTTAGATACTCTTCTTATTTTCCTTAAAATGGTATGTTAAGAATTGTGTACCTGAACATTATTAGTTCCAACATTATAAGGAAATAATAATTTTTGGATCCACATCTATCCTACATTACAATGTTTTACCACTTCCAATTACTTATAAATGTATCCTTTATGAAACCCAAATGATATAATTGATTCAATGTACAATTTTTCTTCCAGATTCCACATAATTAACACTTAGTAAAAGGGGTACTTTTTTTTATAATGTTATTATTTTGGAAATGAAATGTAGTGCTTGTATAACCTATTCCCATAGTTTTTTGTAGTGATCTCATCTATTTGAACATGTTATCACTATTTAATATATGGAAAGTAATAGTTTATAGTAATTATTTCAGTTAGAAAATTTCAATATTTTGTTTTATAATAAAATAATTATTATTAGTAGATGAGGTAGAAATATATTTCTTATAAAATTATTAATTATGGATTAAAATCACAAGGGATTTTTTTTGAAATTCTATAATTTTATTTGGAATGTACAACCATTCCATCTTCATAGTTTTTAATAACATTTTTTATTCCCTTGTAATAATGTTTTTAATCTAGAAAAATAATCATAACATGGTAATGTATCATCTAACACATATTAAGTAGATTTTTCATCTTTATATGATGTAAAACTATTTTCAACATCAAAATATAGATATTTATCATTAATATAAGATTGGTTAATGATTAATCCAATAAATTAGACATGAATCATTTTATTTTATTTAAAATTCCATCATATATTTACCTAATCTTCTCACTATTACTGTTTTGACTAATTGATTTTCCGAAGAACTATCTCCTCAATAATAACCCCATGTGTTTACATATATAAAACATTTTGTGCCTCTATAGTTATGAAACTTCTTAGAATTTTTTTATTTGTTATCATTATTCTTTAACCATGGAAAATATAGTCTCTTGTGTATATTATTTTTAAAATACTATTATATAATCTCAAAATAATATTTCTTATCATTTATCTCTTTAAATTCATTATTTTAGTTTTTACGTATGTATTTTATTACAATAATTTTATTCATACTTTATATAGGGATTCCATGTTCATTCACACTATTCTTAAATGAATTATTTTATAACCCATATTTATCAATCATATATCATGAGGATTTAAAATCCATCTAAGCCAAATTTAATACCACATAAATATTTGGATTTTAAAAAAAAATATAGCATTACTCTTCACTGTATTCTTAAAAATAATTTTCAATCTTCCCTCACAATGCATGAGATATATACCCAAATCCTCAAAAATATACATTATAATATTCTTTATATTGTGAATAGACTTTTTTATTCCCATATTCTATATATAATATTAATATATTATTAAAACAAATATTTATCTATTAAATCATTTTCATATTATTATTTTCAACTATTCTCATTATTATTGTACCTTTGATGCATCATAGTAATGAATTATCAAGTTATATAATCAATGTTTTGATAAAATATTGTTTGTATATCTATTCTTATTTTAATAACTTTGGTATTACAAAATATTGGAAACTGAAGTCATATCAAATAATATTATCTGATTCGCGAGATGAAGTTTGAATATAAATGTTTTTTATCAATTAATAGAACAATATATAAATGACTCTATAGTTATATTGATATTTAGATATTTTATCTTTAGTGAAAGTAGAAACTTATTTTTGTAAAATAAAATAGTTTTTGGTCTATATAAAAAAGTAACCAAATACAGTATTGACCAAAAAATATTCATTGTACATCTCTAATATTCATATTTAACACTATAAAATTGATTTCTCATTTAAATTTATATTCCCTTATTTCCCAATGTAAAGATTCTCCATAATTATATAAAAGTTACTATTACCTATAATACAATACTATAATGTTTATAAAAAATTAGAATCTTATTTGATAATTTTTCTATACTATTATGATGTTATTTCAAAAAACAATTATATGATCTATGAGAAAAATATCAGAAAATAATTTTATCAATACTTTATAAAATCATATTTTATAAATCTTTTATAACAAACCTATGAAAAATTAGTTAAACATGGAGATAAGAAATAAGTATCTTTTCAGATAAGGATATAAAATAATATTATAATGTTTTTATAAAAATATTTAGAATCATTATAAAAAGTTAATATATTGAGTTTTATATTCAATGTTAAATAATTAAATAACCATGAAATTACGTATCCATGGTTTTATCCAAACCATAATGAACTATATTCATTAATCAAGGAATCCCTAGATATAATGATTGGAAGAAACATTGTTTCCCTATCATTGGGAACCCTTGATTAGAATAATTAGATAATTTATCTTGCTTTTCATTTGAGGCCCTAAATCAAAGATATTAGATAATAATCAATTAGATATAAAAAAAGAACATATGACATTTACAAGAATCCTTATTATCAGATGCCTTAAGTAAAAACACTCTACAAGTTACTTTAAATCATTCACCCATAAAATGATGTAACAAAATTTTCAAATTATCTTCAGTTAAAATTGGTTTAAAATAATTTTATCCTTATAATTTCAAAACAATACACCTACTTTAATGATTCTTAATTTTATTTTAACATCCCCAATAATTATATTCACCTTTATATGTATTTGGTTTCCATGACAATGGAAAACCACCTTATTCACATGAGATAATTAATCTCATGATTTTCATTTTATTCTCATAATAAACAGCATAAAAGTATTTTATAAAAGTTCCATTAGATAGAATATAAATTTCTCATCTAATAAATATTTTTTATCTAGTGAAACTAAATTCATCATCTAATTGATTTTATAAAGGCTCATATGGAGATAATGTATACCTCCATATAATTATTTCCATTAATTGGACTAGTATTAATTATTTGGGTGATACATATTTATATTTTTCCTGTTTTAATTTATAAACCAACATCCAATGGATTTATTTTTCTAATATAAAAAACTAAAAAAATCACTATTAAGAATGTTCCATATGATGATAATTTTTTTCTATATCATGTAAAATTCATTTTTACGAAGACATTCTAAAATCCTTGGTGGTATAAAGTAAGTAAAATAATAAATTCTAAGAACCATTTCATGATTTAAATAACTATGGTTATTTAGTGTTAAAATAAAACATTTTACTCAACATGAAAGAGGATAACGACTTTTAACAAGATGAAACACATTGAGAATTTATATATAAGTGATATGATACCTCCTATTATGGTAAATAATTTTGTTTCAAGTGTAATATATAATTCATTATTCACTCTTGGTTTTCTATTTCTTACTATTTTTATTGTGTTTTTCCCCTTTGTTGTATTATGATCCTCAAGAAACATTATGGGATCAGAGGCTAATGTACTACCCATAGAGGAAGGAGGAGTCATTTACCTATTTTTTAATATTAATCAAATGTATCCTATTAAATAAGAAATATTTTTTTCATTACAAACACCTTCCATATATTCTTTTTCTTTATTACATTAAATATTCTAATTACTTAAAGATATATTTGGTTGATTTAAGTTTTCCCTAAATTTTCTAGGATCACCATGTTCAAAAAAATAATATCAACCAATGTATCACCACACTATAATTCATAGTGTAAAGGTTATTTACTATAAATTATCATTAAACCATAGGATTAATCATGTGAGGAAAAATACATGGTGATGGGTTAAGTGAACCATTATTGAAATACACAATGAGCCTCCAAAAATATAGCTTCAAAAGACCATGGTATTTTAATATCGCATTGAACCTTGAACCATGAATAGTTCCAATACAAAATAGATATATCTAAAATGGTCACCATTGATGGAAACTGGAATGGTTCAATCCATTATTGTATAGAAAATGTTTAGAATTTATTTTGAAAAATATGCTTATTTGTTTATTATTTTTTTCTATTTGACATGGTTTATAATTTAAAAAATTTATATTACATGCCTAAATTGAAAATAAAAAGTTAATATTGCATCTATTGTTTTATAAAAAAAAATTATTTATTTATTAAATTAATTTAATAATCATGATTAGTAAATTTCTTATGAAATGTGAATATTGTGTAAGTGAAATTTTTATTTTAAGTATCTTCTAGAATATAAAAAATTGTATTACATATTCTGTACAAGCCTAAAAGATTTATCATTCCATCTATCTTGACCTTAGCTTGAAATTAATTTAAATTTCTTTATTTTATTAGTTTTGAATATTTTTTTGGTGTATTCATTTTTTGAATTATCAAGACATGAATTATTATTGAGTAATGTTTTCTCGGGTAGAGGGAATTTTGTTTGGAAATCCCACTTGGATAGAGATTATTAATTATTCCAGATAGATTGTGGATTACTATCTATGGTTTTATCCTTACAAATCATGAAATTTTTAATCACATATTATCTTGAACCATTACATTGATACTCCATATAACAGTTGCAACAATAAATAGATGATTTGGAACCCCCACCAAGGCGTATATATTTCATCCTGATGGTGTGTTGTGAAAGATTTAGTTCTTTCACATATAATAACATCATGTCACCATTTTTATTCTTATTATAAAATATTAATGGTTCCCTCATCAATAACGAGGTAAAACAAAATTTTCCCAAGTATGGTGGTCAATTGGGGATTCATCCTCAATGAAACTTGGTTAATTCCATTTGTCAGAGGATGGGAGGATGGCCTCTTCACACCCTTTGGGGGGGATTGATGTATAATCCAAGAATCTATTATTGATAACAAATATTTTCTAGATTCTCTTCCAAATCCCGACATAATCCTGGTTACCTTATAAATAGACTTATATGTTAAGACTCATTTATGTGTAGAATATAGGGATTTAATTAATGAATCCATCTATATATATCTAGAGTTATTTATCCATTTCCTAGTAATGGGTATCTTCTTATGTCTTGAATACATATAACCAGCCAATTTGGAATTTTCTACAATGTTGGGAGGTAGTTAATATTTCATGGAGTGGATTGAGGCATTATGAGGCTTCATAATTATCTTGGTTGTTACAAGAATAAAAAGACACAAAGTTCGTTAAACCAATGCATTTTAAAATCATATAAATTACATATGTGCAAGTATATAGGAACCAGATATTTGAGCTTGAGTCATAAGGATACATTCTATATATGCATATTGTTGAAAGAATCAGAGTTATTATATTTCGATTATTCCTTTGGGACATGTCCCATGGTAGATACACTTATATTATTGATATTTATATCAGGCCACTCATTAGAGAATACATACTAAGATTTCTCGGGATGGTTGATATTCATGATGACAATGATGGTTTCATTTCAGTTTCATAAGACTGTGTGAGCTATGATTGGTGTGGGAAATAAGGGATAACAAGTGATCAGCCTCATTGCATGTTGATTTGGGTCTTATGTTTTGAGACAACCCTTGTATGATAATTTAGATATCAGGCCTTGAAGAGGCTTCCTACATATCCTAGTTATGGTAGGAATTAGAGTGATCAAAGTTCAGATTATTTCTCATTTTTCTAGAGGATGAGGTAAAGTGGTTATCCCATTGGAATTATTGCATCCTCACGGTAAAAATTTCAAAAACATGGGACTTAAATTGAAAACGATGTCTATTTGATATCAGAAAATATGAATGTGTCCTATTCCTCTTGGTAATTGAAGGAATTAGAGTAATCATAGTTCAATTTATTGGGGTTTACTTGATGAGATTTCCCATTACATTATAGAGGCTTACGATGTAAATTATATTATTATAGTGACCCCCTATGTGCTATTGAGAAATTATCAGTGTGGGAAACAAGTGATGGAAATTGATCAGTCTCATTTATTTTGTATGTGGGGATTATGGATTGATACATACCTTTGGATGGGTAATATAAATTTCAGGGCCCAAAAATGAATCCTATGTATCTTGATTATGGTAGGAATTATGGTCCATGGGGTTCCAAGAATTTGTGCATACACTTTGGAATTTCCCTTTGGTCGGGATACACACACTGAAGGTGGATGAAGTCATCAAGCCCTGAGATTCCATATTGAACCAGACTACTATACTACCTTGAATGTTTGAATACCTTCTTGACATGCCTTTATTTTCAGATTTGACATGTAGGAGGATGTATGTGAATGTCTGGTTATGCTTCATACAAATCCAAAAAAGATTCACAATCTCACTGTATTTTCTAATGGATTTCACATATCCTAGATTTCATGTTTTATGGTAATCATATGATCAAAGATATCTTTTCTATATGAAATCACTAGACATGGATAATTAATCATTAAAGAGATCTCATGGTCCTAGCTGACATGCATAGTAGGAATTGCATGATCTGACTAACATGCCCAAGTGTAATCATAAGAGTTGGATGAAACATCAAGAGGGCATCACTAGAGTTGGTGTGACATGTCTCGGAGGGTGTTGCATGTCCTTGATGACATGTCTAGATCTAGATGACATGCTCAGGTTCTACCACAAGACTCAGTTAACATTAATTGGTTTCTATATATGAGTATGGAGGAAAGTTTGAAGGATATTGTTAGGATTGAATGGAGATCCTAATGGGTTTCACGAGACCGAGGATTCATGCATAATGGGAACAATGTGACTTTCTCTTACATGTCCAAGGGATATCACATAACTCAAATCATATACCGAAGGAGAATCATGATATTTTGGAAACTTGTCTTGGTGGTGTCATGTGTCTTTGGTGGTTCACATGAATGAATTAAGGTCATCATGTGTGTTTTTCACTTATTTCCCCCACCCTTAGTTTTTTCTACAATTTATATTATGAATGAATTATATTTTCAAAGTGTTACCTTATTTTATGTCTCACGTGATTTGGAAGATATGTTGTATTCTATTTGTGTGTATTTTCTGAAGTCCTTCTCATGATCTATGAGTGATCATGTGAAGTGATTATGCATGCTACATGGTTACTCCAATTGTTCATTGCTATCTTACCTAATAGAAATCATTCTAGTTTTGAGATTAACTTCTCTGAAAAATATTCTTTGGCAATTGGATGAAAAGTGTAAAATATAGCATCTAGAGATTTTTCCTCTTTACATAGAGAGTACTATAAAAGTTTCATGTTGGGTGAGTGATTTATATTCTCCTACACCCCAAATGTTCTCTGATTCAAACTCCACATATCGTTCAAATTCAATATGGAGTATGTGGAGGGAATTATCATAACATGTATTCATAAATTCCTTCCATGAATTACTCTGATTATGTCCCATATCACTCATTATTCACAAGACTATCTCATAAACACCTCCTGTATTGTATTATATACATTTAATAGAGTCTTTTTTTCTTATGTGGTCATGATAAGGGACTATAAAATTTTCATGATGACATGTATTGGTTCCGTCATGTGAACATGATTCATGTTGAAAGGCCTTCGCATGATCATATGATACTTTTCTGGCACATTATGTGAGATAGGGATGGATTGGCAGGGGACCTTCCTAAGGTCAGGATGGTTAGGATATTGTCCTTTAGAGGCCATTATTTGAGTTTCCTAGCCATTTTTCATGATCATTACAACCGCAAGAATCTTCTGCCACCTCCCCCATTTCATTCCATTATTTATTTGACAAAGGTTGAGGAGTTCATCATGTTTATTTCATGGCATCGAGGAAAATCAAAATACCTCTTTTTGATTAATCACATGACCAGAAATGCTCATATGGAGATATGTGAGGATTTTATAGGAAACTACATCTTTCTATCCTTAAAGAGACAAAGGGGGAGTGTGATGTCACATAGACATTATTGAGGCCCATCACATGATGTAACGACCCAGTTGTTTATAGACTAATACTTTTTATTTCTAATAATACTTATGAATAATATGTTAATTTTACTTTAAAGGGGATTCAATGTTCGATGGAATACCTGACACACAACAATGGGTTTCTCCAAAATATCATGTTTCACACAAGGGTGAGTTATACTCAAAAATAATAACATAATATTATAATTTTGAATGGAAGTTATCGCCAAGTCGTTGTATTAGCGGGAATGAACAGAAAATACCCTATTATGATTAAACATGTTTTTTAAATGTTTTTACATTTATCCAATAAATATTAGAGGCTAAAAATGAGAATTAATCTAATTTTAAGCATAAATACTCTAATATTTTTAAATGGTAGTTTTACAACCTTTTAATAGTGAACCCCTCTTAAATCTAGTTTTTTTCACCTTTATATATTCCATTTGAAAAAATACACTTATTCTTTAGAATAGGGATATAAAAATTTACTTTGGGTAATTTTTTGGTATTTTCTGAAAAAGTTCATTTTTTTAATGAATAGTGAAATATACTACATTTTATGTCAAAACTGTCTTTTCATCTGATTTATTTATATAGTTAGATTATCTTTTTAATTGGTTTTAAAGTGTAATTAGATTATTTTTTACCATATAATTCAATTTTTTCTATTTTATGTAATTTTACTTTTTAGTTATACATAAACACATGTCAATCTTTTGATAGTTATTATTTCTTAAAAACATACTTTTTGGTTTTGACAATAAGAATTAATTTTAAAATATTTTATGAAACTTATATGTTTTTAATTTGGAAAAATGGATTCCTTATTTATAATCATGTGGTAAAAATTGTATAAATAGGTAAATTTTATTTTTAGACATTATAAATGGTAACTTTATTAAATATTTTATTAACCATGGTTAAAGGGAAAATATGGTAAATAAGGGTAAAAGTTAATATTATAATAATATTAAATTACCCTAGCACGTGTCCTAATCCTATTAGATGAGATATATCAGACTATTGGAATCCTAGGGTCTATTTTAGGACCCCATGGAGCTACTTTTGTGTGAAAATGACATTTAATTACTTTTAATTTAATGTTAAGGAAAATATAACCTAAACATATATCTTTTAGTAAAAAAACTTTATATGAGGTTATATAAGTGATATATTAGACTTTAAATATTCATTTTAAATCTAAAAATATTTCCTACATCATGGTATTTTATTAATAAATTTTAAAAATTAAATTAAAAAATAATAATTATGAAATAATGGTGATGCAGTGATAGCTTCATTAATAAAGGATTCAAATAAATGATATTATAAATGTTAAAATAAATGAAATTTTGTTATTTTTATGTCGTACAATAATTTCTTGGATGATATATACATATATTATTTGTATTAATGATGTTTTTTTCAATGTAATCAAGTTTTTATGTATTTTAAAAAAATCATGATATGAATAGTGTAAAAATTGGCATAATTAATATTTTAAAATATAAAATATTTTATTAAATATTATAAAATTCAAAAAAAAATCTAATATTAATCTAAAAAGTTATCATAAGTCTAAAATTTCTTTTTTTAAAAATTAATTGGATATTTTTTTTTTGGGTAACTATTTTGATTCTCAATATTCTAAATGCTTGATAAAACACTAAGAGTAAATTAGGTTAAATAAAAAAGATAAGTATTAAAAAATATCAAAAACCTTTATAGTTCTTATTGGATGGTTTTATTTAGACTTATATTCATCTTATATTAAAAAAAAATTAATTTATAATCATTTATAATCGAAATTGAATTTATAATAAAACAATATTTCAAGATATACTTTAAGTTCCCCTCCTCCCTCTTATAAAAGGGAACCACCTCTAACCCATTAATCACACCACTCAAGCAGCTTGACTCATCTGAAATCTTCCCAAATAAGCTCCCAACATCTCTCCATTACTCTTATAATCATTACCCTAGGAAGAATTCAATTCGAGAGAGCCCTTTGGCTGAAATCAAAATAAGTTACCCGATTTGCGGTAACGTTTTCTCTCAAGTTTCATTCCATTATTTTTCCTTCTCCACTCCCTATGCTATTATTATTATATGTTTATATAAAATCACCATTATCATAAATATAATAGTTTGTTTTTATGAGAATTATTTTAACTACACATACACAGACCTCTATCTAATGGATATAAATTTACTGTTTCTGTGTACGGTGAACTGCTGCATCACGAAATGATGATTGTTCGATTTTCCTCTACCACCTCTCATGGTGGCGATTATGATGGTACCATAATTATATATGAGATTTATGAGATTTATTTTATCTCTATGATTCTATAATTATCATTTATAACAAACCTTTATTCTTTTCATGTTGTATAAATACGATAATTTCATTTGAGGAAGTGCGGACTACCGCCCCCTCAATGCGATATGACTCGCTCATGATATACATGGAATGAATAAATGATGGAACTAATGAAAATGAGTAAAATATATAACATATATATTATATTGGAATTATAATATACCTATTTATAATTTAATTTTCATTCTTTTAAATTTGAAAATGAAATGAAAGTAGCATTCATGTGTACATACGGCTTATTGTCTCCATGAACAGTGCAGTTCATTTATTATATCCAAATGTTATGGACTATTATTAATGCAGATATACTAGATATATTTGATATATTTGATATATAAATCATTAATATCATTATGGAGATAATATAAGTTTGACTACATGGACAATTTATAATTATAACAAGTTCATTTTTTACTCAAGTTCTGAACATTGAAAAAATGTCCAATAAGAACTAAAATAATTAAATAATTTTTATATCAAGGTAATAAGTGATATAAAGGGAATAATAAAAAAGTAAAAGGTTTTTAATATGGTATAAATTAACTTATATTCATTATCTAGGAAATTAAAGAACGAACGAGACAAGTCGAATACGAGGTAAGGGACTTCGTCTCAATCTTCTTTCATTGGGTCTTATTTTGATAATATACACCTCCTTATTTAACATAGTGTATAATAAACCCATTTTTATTTCACATTAATTCAAAGGGAATATTATTTTCTATGAATCATTTTAGTAAATAAAAAAAGGAATTTTTTTAACATTTGTAGCAACAATGACCTCTCCGCCACTGTAATCATTATTTGGCTTCCTCAATAAGCCTTAATATTTTTAAATGTAAAAAAGAAACCCCTTATTCTTTTTTTGGGTGTTTTGGTTTTAAAAATGGTTTTTTAAATGGATTGACTATTTCAATATCTTGAAGTGATTTCTTGTGATTGAAAATGAAATGTTATTAGTGAAATTTTGATATTTGTAATATTTTATGTGTTATGATTATATAATGGCACTTGGACATTTTTCAGGTGGTTACATGGTAATCTAAATAATGGGTGGTTCTATGGTAAATCTAGGACGGGTGGTTACGTTATAATATCCAAAACATTGGAAATGGAATTAATTTGTATGTCTATTCCATTTATAATAATTATTTGTGGAATTTGACAGTATAGTTATTCCATTTAAGTATGATTATGTCCCAAGTTTTCATTGTTTATGTTATGTGTTTATTTTATGGGATTTATGGTAATATTTTGGTTAGAAAAATAGAAATAAATGAGTTATATTTAGTGAAGTTTTTTTCTACTTATTTAAGGTCAAAATTATTACTTTATGATTAAGTATGCACGGTTTACATGTTTTTTTGAAAACTAACAGCATTCCTTTTTTGTGTGTCCCTCACGGAGATTTTTATGCTCATCCCTAATTTTTAAATGTTTTTAACATGAAATAAGGTGGAATTGGGTCAAGGATGGGATCATAGAAAATTAATTCTATTTAAAACATGGAACTAAACATGTTTCTTTTCATTTAATAGTTTTTTATGAAAAAATAGATACTAAGTAGAAGTTTCTACATGTAATATTCAATATGTTTGGTATTAGTTTTGAATTAATTATCAAAATCTCAAAACATGAAAAGATCCTCAATGTGAATTGATAACTTAATTCAATATTGTGTAATGTTTAAGGACAGGGCCTTAAAGTTTGTATCATAGGTTGGTTTATATAACTTTATAGGTTAGGGTGTTATTTAAGCAAAAGTGATATAACCATAATGGTTAACATATTAGAAATATTCATAGTTATTTTAGATAAATTGAATGAGTTTAAAATAACATGAATAAGTATATATTAGATTTTACCTTCCTCATAAGATATTACATGATGATTTTACTGATATACACACACTATACTTTTTTTGTTTTAGTAAATGGATGGATCTTGCAGGAACCAATGTAACAATGGATGTGAAGAAAACTATTATGTTTTATTAAATAAGAAACCAAATGATATGGGATCTAAAATAAGAACTCTTATGGTTATTCTCAACCAACTATTTGTATTCCTGATTGACCACCTAAACCTTGGTGATTTTTATAAGGCATCGTATATATGAGAAACGAATCCCTATGTAAGTTCAGGTAATAATTATAAAGTTAAGTATATTCTAAAACATATGTGTCAATGATGTGGAAAAAACACCTAGGAAATTTCATAAAATGGATTGGAAGGTTATATAGATGTGGTAATGATGGTCCTAATGTAATAACCTATCATGGAAAAAGGAAGCATCCAATTGACTCTAGGAAAGGGAAATTAGTTCTTTTTGAAAGATCAATTGAATGTTTTAAATGTGGTGTACATGGTCATTATAAAAATAGATGTACTATGAAGAAGGTTTGGGAATGGGATCATAAGTACAATAAAAATATATGTTTACTAATACTTAATTCCATTCCAATTGAGGATGAGGAAGCTGATAAAGACCAGTGGAAGGTATGGATTATTTCTTGGTGGATGTTTTGAAATTATGGAATCGTAGGATATGATTCATGATTTTGTTTGTAAGAAATATGTATTATGAAATAAGTTGGAAAATAATGGTTAATCGATCATGAAGAATGTTCAAAGAGTAATATGTCAACATATAAGGGATTAAAGAGTTATGGTAGGTTTTAAGATAAAGAAATTTTTAAATGTTTTAATGCTCTTTTGATGATGGAATTAGATTGGGAAGACATTTTTTAATATGTGTAACCTTGATGTTTTATATGTGAAAATGTTATTCAAGGAAGATTTACATTTTCATGTGTGGACATAATGGATAACCTTAGAGGTTCATTTGATATTTTTTTAGGTGATTAATGGTTATTACATTTTGGGATGCAAAACAAAAGGTATTAGATAACATTTGTGGATATAATAGGTTATGGTTATTTTTGATAAAATTATCTTATTTTGAGAATGTTATATGAATGATATGGTTTTAGAAAAAGGAAACCCCATAGGATGGGTGAAAACCCATCACATCCGGTAAGGCCACATGAATCGAACCGAAAACTGAAAGGCAACAAGGGTGCATTTCCTACCACTGGCATACGTGAAGTCCCTGGTTAGTATAAATTATTCTATTCAGTTAAATAATTTTATTGATCAATAATATATTGATTTGGGATCTTATGTTTTATCAAATTTATATCTTTAGTATAGGAAAATTATTTGTTTATTAAGTAATAAAGGTTATTTTGGAATATGTTTTCTCTTTTGGGAACACTATATGCATATGGAAAATAGAATACTTTGGGTTTTCAATTTAAGAGTAATGAGGGAATTTTATTTTGGGAGAATCTATGTTTTTATTGTGCACATTTATAAAATTGGGTTATTTATGGAAATTATTATCCTATAATAGAGAATATATGACTAGGATAATTACTTTTAAGTAAGATATGTTAAGAGTAGTCGATGTTATTTGGAGATAAATATTAAGATTTATCATGGAAGATAATGTGATCAAATCCTTCTGAATTTTTGGTTTCAAACATAGTTTGGATTATTTTAAATTATTTTAAGGACAATTACACATTGAATAGTCTTCTTTGAAATTTGAATATTCTTTGTTCAGTTTTAAAGATTAAGAGTAGTATTTCTATTTATAAAAGATTATCCTTTTTGGGGATTATCTGAACTTATACTAACAATTTTGGTTTAGGGTAATGTATAATTATAGGGGTAATGTATGGTTCATCTTTTAGGGAATATGTGATTCTCCAAAAGTTTATTCTAGTGTTTTGATGTTTCCAAGTCAACTTGAATACTAATCGTTTGGAGAAAATATGAGTTTGTGGTAGAAATTTGATAAAGGATGAATGTCTACAAGAAAAGTAAGTATGTTTCCTTATGTTCTTAGTAAATCTAATAAATAAATTCCTAAAAATTATGAAAATTATATTAAAAAAATCATTTAATTTTCCTACATCAAAATAAAAGACCATTTATCCTATCATAATTTTGGGATTTTATGATGGTTAACATTCTCCTGATCATTTTTTCTATCACTCTCCATCAGAACTTCACATTTAGTTTCCCATCCGTATTCATGTTTTCCTACATGTAATCCTAGTTTTGGTTATCTCGGGTGACCTTTATACATCCCTTAATTTCTTATAAAGTGATAGTTTAATTGTATCTTTTTTCTATGTGGGACTTTCAATGATGTTTTCAAGCCTAATTTTAAAATTGCGAGGACGGAATTCCCAAAAAGAGCGAACGATGTAACAACTGAGGTATTTATAGAATAATACCTTTTATTTCTATTAATACTTATGAATAATATATTAATTTTAATTTAAAGTGGATTATATGTTTTATGGCATACCTAACACGCACCAATGGGTTTCTCCAAAATCGCTTGTTGCACAAAAGGTTGAGTCATACTGAAAAATAATAACATAATATTATTATTTTAAATGGTAGTTAACACCATGTAATTATATTGAAGATAATTAACATAACTAACCACGTTATTATTAAACTTGTTTGTTAAATGTTTATACATTTATCCAATAAAATTTTAGGCTTAAAATAAGAATGAATCTAATTAAAAGCATAAATACTCTAATATTTTTAAAAGGTAATATTACTGCCTTTTGATAGAGAACCCCTTTTAAATCTACTTTTTGTTACTTTTATGTGTTCCATTTCACAAAAATAACTTTTATTTAGAAGTGGGACATGAAAATTTAATTTGGGTAAATTTTTGGTTTTTTCTGATAAAGTTCATTTTTTAATGAATAGTTAAAAATACTGCATTTAAAGTCAAAAATGTATTTTCATCTGATTTATTTATATGGTTAGATTAGCTTTTTAATAGATTTTAAAGTGTAATTAGATTATGTTTTTACAATTTAATTCAATTCTTTTCATTATAAGTAATTTCTATTTTTAATTATACTTAAACACATGTCAATCTTTTGATAGTTATTATTTCTTAAAAACATGCTTTTTTGTTTTGACAATGGGAATTAATTTTAATTTAATTTATGAAACTTCTATAGTTTGAATTTGGAAAATTTGAATTCATATTTAAAATCTATAGGTCCAAATTTTGAAATAGGTAACTTTTATTTTTTAAAATAATGAATAGTAACTTTAGCAAACTTTTTATTTACCGTGGATAAAGGGTAAATTAGGTAAATAAGGGGGAAATGTAATATTATAAAGATATTAAATTACCCTAACACATTTCTTAATCCTATTTGATGAGATATATCCAACTATGGTCATACTTGGGTTGATTTTAGGGCCCCATGGAGCCACTTGTGTGTGAAAATGACATTTAATTACTTTTAATTTAATGTTATAGAATATATAATTTAAACATATATCTTTTAGTAAATAAATTTTTATATGGTATTATATAAGTGATATATTCACCTATAAATATTAATGTTAAATATAAAAAGATTTCCTAAATCATGGTTTTTATTTATAAATTTTAAACATTAAATAAATAAATTTAATTATGACATAATGGTGATGTAGTGATTGCTTCATTAATAACGGATACAAATAAATGATATTATAAATGTTAAAATATATGTAATTTTGTTATTTTGATGCCATCCACAAATTGTTTGGATGATAGATACTTTTTATATTTGTATTAATGAAGTTTTTTTAAGTAATCAAATTGTTATGGATTTTTAAAAAAAGTCATGATATAAATAGTGTCAAAATTGACATAATTCATATTTTAAAATATAAAATATTTTATTAAATATTATAAAATTTGGAAAAAATCTATGCACCAGAAAAAAAAAGTTATCATTATTCTAAAATTTCATTATTGACTCTTTAATTGGATATTTTACATGTTTTGGTAACTATTTTGGTTCTCAAAGTGTTAAATGCTTAATAAATCTGTAAGAGTAAAAATGGGTTAAATAAAAAAGATAAAGATTAATAAATATCCAAAACCTATATAATTACTATTTGATGATTTTATTTCTACTTATATTCATATTATATTGGAACTAACTAAATTTGGACTCATTTATAATCAAAATATAATTTATAATAAAATAATATTTCAAGATATTTCTTAAGTACCCCTTCTCCCTCTTATAAAAGGGCACCACCTATAACCCATTACTTACACCTCTCATCCCCTTGTCTCATCCAAACTCAGACCAAATAAGCTCCCAAAATCCCTCTCTTATTCCTAGAATCCTTACCCTAGTCATAAGGAAATTAAAGAGAGCCCTTTGGATCAAATCTATAGAAGTTACCTGATTTGATGTAACGTTTTCTCTCATGTTTCTTTCCAATGTTTTTCATTCTCCACTCCCTATGCTCTTCTTATTATTTGTTTATATAAAAAACCATAATACTGAATATACTAGGTTTTTTTTATGAGAAATATTTTAACTAAACTTACATAGGTCTCCATATAATGGATACGAACATACTGTTTCTGTGTACGGAGAACTCCTACCTCACGAAATGATGATTGTTCAATTTTCCCCTACCACCTCTTATGGTGGTCATTATGATGGAACTATAATTATATATTATATTTATGATATTTATTTTATCTCTATGATTATTTAATTCACATTTATAACGTACCTTTATGCTTTTCATGTTGTATAAATACGACAATTTCATTTGAGGAATTTGCAGACTACCACCCCCTCAAATTGATATAACTCGTTAATTCTATGCATGGAACATATAAAGGATGTAATTAATGAACATGTGTAACATATATAACATATATATTAAACTATAATTTTAATATACCTATGTATCATCTAGTTTTAATTCCATTAAATATGAAAAAGAAATGAAAGTAGTGTTCATGCGTACGTACGACTTACCATCTTCGTGAACGGTGCATTTGATTTCTCATATAAAAATTATATGAACTATTATAAATACATATATACTAGATATATATGATATATATGATATCTAAATCATGAATATTATTCTGGAGATAATTGAATTTTGACAACATGGACAAATTATAACTACAACAGGTTTATTTTTTACTCAAGTTCTGAACATCGACAAAATGTACGATATGAACACAAATAATTAACTAATTGTTATATCAAGGTGATAAGTGATATAAATGGAAAAATAATCTTGAAAAATATGTTTATTCAATTATAAATTAACTTATATTTATTATTCATGAAATGAAGGAATGAACGAGGCATGTCAGACATGAGGTAAGGGTATCCGTCTCATTATCCTTTCATTGGGGCTTGTTTTGATAATATAAACCTTCTTATTTTACATGGTATATAATAAACCCCTTTTAATTTTACTTTCATTCAAATGGAATATTTTTTCTATGAATCATTTTATTAAACAACAAAAGGAATGTTTTTAACATTTGCAGCAAAAATGATCTCTTCGCTGATGTAATCGTTATTTGGATTCCTCTACAATCCTTAATTTTTTTAAAAGGAAAAAGATACTCATTATTCCATTTTTGGGTGTTTTGGTATTGGAAATGGTTTTTGAAATGGATTGAGTATTTAAATATCTTGAAATGATTTCTTGTGATTGAAAATAAAATTTTATTAGTGAAAGGTTGATATTTTCAATATTTTGTGTGTTGTGATTATATAATGGTACTTGGACATTTAATGGGTGGTTACGTAATAAACCAAATGATGGGTGGTCCCATGATACACCAAGGATAGGTGGTTATATTATAACCTCCAATTCATTGGGTAAATATGTCGGTTGTATGGCTATTCCAATTGTAATAATGATTTTTGGAAGTCAACCATATGGTTATTTCATTTAAGAATGATTAGGTCCCAGGTTTACATTTTATATGTTATGTGTTCTTTCTTTGGGATTTAAGGTAATATTTTGGTTACAAAATTTATAAGCAAAGATCTTATATTTAGTGACATGTTTTTGCTACATCTTTAAGGGGAAAAGTATAAATTTATGATTAAGTATTCATGGTTTACCTGTTGTTTTGAAAACTAACAACATTCCTTTTTTGTGTATCCCTAACTGAGATTTTAATTACCATCCCAAGTTTTTGAAATGTTTATCCTAGGAATTAAGGGGAAATAGGGTGAAGGATGGGATCAAGGAATAGTCATTCTGTTTATCACATGGAACTAAACATGTTTCATTTATTTTAAGAGTTTATATTTTATAAAAAAATGGATTATAAGTAGAAGTGTCTACATGTAATATTCAAGATGTTTTGTATAATTTATGACCTAATTCTCTAAACCTATAAACCTGAAAATATACTCAATGTGAATTATTAACATAATTCAAGATTATGTCATGTTTAAGGTCGGGGCCTTACATGTGAATAAGATTAAAATACAAAGGGATTTCATGAGATGATGTTGGAACACTTTTAGGAATATATGGTGTGTTGCGGACTGCCAGTGTTGCGTCGCATGAATTTTATGACTGTGAGAGGCTCCCACCTCCTATCTGTTAATTTTTTTTATTTTAAAAAGGTTTATAAGTATCCATTATTTTTTTAATTTTGTTGAGTAATATCATTATCCTCCTATGTGAGGTGTCCCGTGAGCTTCACATCCATGAGGGGATCCCTCCTTTTGGATTCATTTATCCCCTTTTTGAATGATTATTGGATAGTTTGTCAGGTATCTACCAGTTGATGAGCCACATAACTCGAGGGAGATTATCTAACTACCACCAAATGATCAATGATTGTTTGGGGTTATTTCTCAAGATAATAAAGAGTATTCCAAGGGGCTACATGAGATATTCCATAGAATTTATGATACACATGCCTCCTTCCCATGACCTTATGATGGTCACATGATCATATATCCATTGGATGATCATGTGATCTATGGGTCTTGGTTACCTTCTTATTCATTGATTTTAAGGGAAAATAATTCCCATATTTTTGTATTTCATCCATAGTGAATTTTATTTATTCACATTTTTATGCAATAAACAAATTACCACCCTCATGAATGATGTTTGTAGGGATAAGGGCTCAGTTATATGGAATGTAAATTCCCACCTGAGTCTTTTTCTCTATTATGAACTCATGTCTTGGGAAATGTTTGGTCGTCTTGGTGATGCATGGTATTCTGTGGGATTCCTTATACAAAAGGGATTGTAGGGTTATTTAATTCACTAAATAATAGATATTGTAGATCTATCTCACCTTACTTATGTGTAGTGTTATTTTCAAAAAACTATTTTTTTATACCTGATCGCAAGACCCTACCACGAGCCCTTTTCAGAAGATCTATTCTGAAAGACCACTTTAACTCAGTTTCTCAGAAAAACTAACTAAAAAATATACATTGGTATTTTCGTGAACCTTGTACATGGGTATGTTATTTTCTTGAGGGTTACTTTGGGTTTAAAAACTCATTCTCATGAAATATTTGACTATGATGTGGCTCACATGACTATGTCTATGTAATGTGATTATGAGTCCTGAAGAGGTCATGAAGTTTCATGATGCCCTGTGGGTTCATGTGACCCTAAATATATTTTGGGGTTAGGTGATTCATGACCCATTTTGGTGATTTTTGAATTTCATTTTTAATTCATGTGATGCACCTGATAGTTCTGTTTTGATGTCGTCAATTTGAGAGGATTTCATTTTAATTATCTACCACATTCTACTAAATATTTTTCAGAAGGATTTTGGTTCTTGTTGATGTTTTTCTATGGATAACCAAAGGGAAATTATTTCTATAAATCACAACTCGAACCCATGATATCATAAAAATTATAATAATGAGTCTTCAAAGAGGATACTGTAAATTGAGCTTTTGGATTGTCCTTAATCACACCTAATTCCACTATATAGTTTCTGTTTTCGGGATGATTTCTTCATTCCACCGTTAAACATTAATTTCCCATATTTTTATTTTTAAAATTATTCTAATTATATTCGGATGAAAATTATTGAGGATAGTGTCTTGGTCACAGATTAGTCATTGAGGGTTTTCTATATATTCGAAAACCCTCTCTTAATCCTAGATAGAACTGACTTTGTTCATAAGCCAATTAAAAAGAGTTATTCAAGTATGTTATCCTTATATATCAATAACCAAGGTGGAAGATTAAACTTGAAATGGGATCCCCATATCGGTGGAAATTTTTCTAATAAATGGGTGTGGCCCTTATTGGTCAAGAAAAACTCTATAGAGTTTTCTAACATGTAATAAATGGGCTATCGTAATGATGTAATATGGATTTTCCTATTTACTATTGCTCGATAACTTGTTATTCTTGGTTAACCAATCAGCCACTAGTTCTCTAGTACCAACACATTCCATTTTTCCCATGGTGAATTTATTATAAGCCTTTTGGATATATATCAACCTGGTGGGATTCCCCCTCTCAAAGAGATGTATAATGAGTCCCTCCCTAATGTAGGTGTTTGGGATGATCCCATAAAGACACCATTTTTGAAATGTGAAATGCTCACCATTGTGAAGAAAAATACAAGGAATGTTTTTATGATACACTCATTCATCTCTTTCATGAACTATATCAATATATTACTTTGTCACCGTGGGGTCAAGAACAATTTCATATGTCCATATTAGTTCCCTTACCAATTGGTCTACAATAGTTTTGAATCACATTGGGCCATTTTAAATGTTGGGGACTATACTAGTGGGGATACCATGTGAAATTATAGATCTCTTTGAGCTTTAGGCTGTCAAGATTTATTGATATGTTTTTGATCCCATGTCTTTTCATGGTTGGGGTTCCATGTTTAGGGATCCATGTTAGTACAATGGTGATGGTGGTATAGATAGTGGAAGGAAAACTCCTCAATTTTTTAATGTCAATCCTTTAAAGTTATTACCAAAACATGGGCCACATTAATCATGGAGTCATCACATACATGATTATTGGTCCTTTCTATTTTTTTGGTTTTATAGAGGATCATTTCAATTGTTATGATTACTATAATTCCAATAGGATACCTTATGGAATATATCATCCTAGATTGTTAAACATATTTGGGTTTAGGGCTATGTCACTAATACCTTATTGGGTTAGGGATTCATTAATATGACACAATATATTTGACTTTACCACTTACATTGCATTGATTTGATCGATTATTGATAATGGAATTGTTTATATTGACCATAGTTCTTATATGACATCTCTTCTAAATGGGGTTCTTGCTGCTAGGGTGGATGAGATGATCCTATGTTAGACGTACAACCCTTATCAAGTTTCTTGTTAGTTGTGATGCACCTAGAAGGTATCCCATATTCCTTTGGATGGATTATAAGGATACTAAAATCCAAGGATCATTCTCCAAATTTGGATGATGTTGGCAGGTGAAGATATTTATGGTGATATTGTTCTTCTGCCTGTCGATTCTCCTAACATCCTTACCAAGTATTTTTTCCAGGATCAAGTAGCATTCTATTTGTATGGTGTGCCAAACCAGAAGACTCTCCATATGGATAGGCCATTAGCCTCACAAACCCCTATTTCCATGGAAAAATTGGATTTAATTAATTATTTGGTAGATACTTCCAGGAAGTACACCCATCGAGAAGATGATCAACCTGATAGTGGTATTGAATCTGTTGAGTAAATTAACCCTATGAAACAGGAAGATAATAATGATTTAATTGAGGTAGTGACATGTGGATCCTCCATTAATGTCTCCTATATAGCTTATTGGGCTTCTCCTCCTTTTGGTTCACCTACCCTACCAGTTACAGAAGCATAGACCCAACGTAGGTTGATCTGGAATCAAATTAATTCCATGATTTCAAAGACTCCTTTTGATCTATTCTATGACCAAGGGGGTGTCATCATTAAATATTTCATGACATTGGGGTAGGTGGTCTTAACCAACATCCCATGTTTAAAATCAAGAAAAAAATTTACCAGACTTGGTGATATTTTGACACCAACGATAGGAACTTGCATGACTTTGAAGATGAGGATACCATTTCTAGGTAGATGAAGGAGGAATCTGAGGCATTGGGGCAGGGTCACCAATTGATATCTAAACTATGTTCAGAAGTATTCATGGACTGTGTATATATGTAGGCATGAGAAAATAATTTCTCACCTTATATCCAACCTGTAAACATTATCATTATCATTTCTAACTTCTCATAAGAGAGTTAGGTAGATTCATACTTTAGTACAAAATCACCTTCCTATGGCAAAAATAGAAGAGGTGGGGCTAGCAGCACTCCAGCATTTTGTCGATTCTTCTATCAAGACTCTTCTCAGCATAACCAGTTCACCAAATAAAATATTACAACAGTTTAATTTCCCAATTTCTAATGAGATTCATAGGGAGACTTTAGGATTTTGTAGAATCCTCATTTTTTTGTCTATTTTCAGTGAATGACTTTTCATGAACCATCCATGTTTCTATCTAGTGTTTTTTCCATTTATGATATGCATGAAATTTCACTTATATAATATTTTATTAATAGCCAAATATAATATTCCCCTATTTAATATCATTTAAACATGATATCCTATAATTTAATTTACAAATTCTATCAAATTTCTATTTAGAAATTCTCATGAAATTCCACTCTCATGTCATTCTTCATTGATATTTTTGTCTCGTCTATCTTGAGGATACCTTCCTTGTAGAAGGATCATTGGGTAGAATATATGTTCTGGATGGAGAGTTCTATTTCTTTTCCAATGATTATAGACTTGGATAGAGCATTTGGATGTTCACTAAGGCCATATGGTGGGCCTTACAAGAACTAGCAGGAAAAATAGTGGTTACGCTATAGTTTATAGTCTTTAATTTAGCCTTATATCATTGTAGTTTATGGTCATTTATATGAACATTTTATCATTTTACTTTAGGGTTTCATAGCTCATATTTTCTATCTATATAGTTCGTTGTCTTCTATCTAGTACCATATATCACTACGGTTTGAGGTCTTTTAGCTCAGACATTCTATCGATGTAGTATATGGTCTTTTAGAAGAGACCTTTTATTTAATTAGTTTAGGGTCTTTTAGAACAAAACTTGTATAGATTTAGCTTATGTTATTTTAGCTCAGAACTAATATTTCTTTTTTTTTGGTCTTTAAGATCTTACATTCTATTGCTTTATATTAGGGTCATTTAGCTTAAAAATTTTATTTATTTTGTTCAGGGACATTTATCTTGGAACATATATTTCTTTAGTTTAGGGAATTTTAGATTAGGTATCCTAATACTCCATTTTGGATTCATTTATCTCAGTCATTATATTAAAAAATTGATGGACTTTTTTCTCAGACCATATCATTTATTGTGGAATATGGTGCAAATATGCAATGAATTACCAAAAAACTGAGGTTCTGAGTTCTGTGGTAGTTCTTCCAAGGATCACAATGATCAAACCTCATTTTCTATAAAAATGATATGAAAATGGTTGATAGGTCAAATCCCTTATGTTTTGATTGAATTTACAAGTTATTGTTACTCAACTCTATACCAAGGGTTAAGGAAGTTTTGTGGGGGTAATATTGGTTGAGGGAAAAATTCTGGGATGTTAGGTCCACCTGGATTATTGGAATGTGGATGATGTAAATCATAACCCAATCATTTGTGTCTATGTTATTGAGATGGGTAATATATTCCATGGATGACTCATAACACATTGATGTTCTAGGTTCTTTCTCAGTGTTTCTAGGGATCAAAATCATTGAATATACTTTCTGGACAAGTGAAGATGACATTAGGTGGTGGTTCAAGTACCTTATGCATTGGTATAATGGTCAATAAAAATATGACCCCACTCTTTTTTTAGGTCGAAGAAATATTTTTGAAGGCTCAAACATCTAGATGATCAGGTTGTGTATGGATAAGCTCAATACAAGAATGGTTTTTCAACCCAAGGGGAACTTTTCTTTTGATTGTGAAGCTTGATCCCTACACCCTATTATTTTGAATCATGAGGTGTAGAAAATAAATGGTTTGAAAAAGGAGTGTTGTATTCTGGACTCAAGAAAGTGTATAACACACAATGAGGTCAATGATTTTTAATCATTATTGATATTTGAGTATGGATATTATAAATCATGGTCAAAAGTTCATTGTATGGGAGGATGATATGGAAAAATCAAAAATGGAATGAACCAAACAACCCTAAGTTTTTTGGTTCTTCCATGTCAATGTTAGGGATCAAGAGTATTAGAAAGCCCTTTTTTACAGAGTGATGAATATGCTTGATGGCCATATGAATATATGATGTAACCATATGAATACATTCATAGTCAGGGATAGGATCCTTTAAAGCTTGGTATTTATTCTAAGAAACATGGAAAATAACAATGATCTAAGCCACTCAAATCATGATTGGTAGTGTAATACCGATATAGGGTTTGAGAGAAGTAATTATTTTTCATCTCCTGGTGAACATATTCTCATAGAGATGACACCTGACAAATAATTACTCTAGATTTTTTGTGAACCAATGGATCTAGTGAGCATTGCTTGTATATTACTAGGGAAAAAACATAGACCCCGTGATCTTTGTGCATTATTTAATTGAGCCCTAATTTCATCCAAAACTATGGAGATGATTATTCTAGAATGTTAAGACTTGAATTTTTCTTAGTCCTGCCATTGTGGGTTTTCAACCATAAATGTTTTGTGACTCTTTCACTAGTAGTTAGAGGTCTTGATAGTTAGACCATTATAATATAGAGTTTAAGGTCCTACATATTTGACCAATGTACAATCATTTTAAAAGAATGATGCAAATGGACCTAATATAGGGAATGATACACAATGGAATAATTAAGATTTCCAATCAAAATAGTATCCCAACATCCTTCTACGTAGAGGATGAAAATATTATAAATCATGGATTGAGATCCTCAGGTCATGATTAATGATATGGGTTAATCATATGAGGTGTAGTTCAGATCATGATGAGGTGTTGAGTTATCACATGGTGATTTCTAGATTCACAATGGTCGAAAATCCCTTTTTGATGAGTGATACATTTTGTTGATGACTGTGGGAACATATAAAGGATACATAGGCATATATGAGTATTCAATCAAAGGGTCCCTTGAATTTGAGTATTTATTAAAAGGACTATATAATGTATTTAAATCCCAATCCACTCAAGACATGAAGTATTATTTATGGATTAAGGAACTCTTAAATGATGGTGTAAGAACTCCATACTCTGGCTAGTTGGGGTATCAATCTTATGGTCCATTGATAGGGGATGAGAAATGGGTGATGGCCTACACATTTTATTTTCATATAGTGGAGATGTTCTCCTGACAGTTTTTCACCATGTTGTAAGGATATTGGCATGATGTTTGTCATTATACAATAATAAATTAATTGTACAACAGTTTTATTGTCTCATGACCAGGAAATTTTCCTTATATAATAGCATCATGCAATAAGAATTTCATAATCGACAAAAAAACAATTCACACAATATATTCCATGCACAAAATTTCGTACATTGATCGGGATAATTTGTTTGGAAAATCAATGTCTATCACTCATTCGACGTGTAGTTGGGATGAATTTCTTATTGGTTGTTGCACATGGTCCTAGTATTGGAGACATGGTTTTCACTACAAATCATGTGATAATAAGAATCAGGCCACACATTTTTATTAAACTAGAAACCCTCTACGCTGGTTTGACCCATACGTAAAGGGGGCATTTTTTATAGCTATTCTTAGGATTGGGTATACAGGTGTCACTATGTATCTTGTGATGTCAGGAATCAAGACACATGTCATTAATATAGAACCCCACAGTTTAATGACATACGGTATGGACATTGGCATCCTGATTTGAAAATAATAATTGCACATAGACACAAAAAATGGAAATCTAGGGATTACTACTTATCCTATGGTAATGGTAATCAATCCAAATTTAGTTCATAAGGAATGAAATTCACATGAAAGACTTTTAACGACCCGAAATTTTGAATAAATCTTATTTCCTAATTTTGTGAGTTATTTTATTTTTATACTCAACAAACCTATTTCATTTGATAACATGAGTATAATTAAAATGAGACCGTTGGGTTTTGATTGTCATATGACCATTGGTCAATATGACCGCTGGAAACTAAACGTTTCGATTATTGTCTCTAAATACAAGTGATACTGGTTAATTAATATAGAAAGGAGATTTTATGGCCTCATCTAGTAGTCTCGGGGCAATCGAAGCCCATCTAACAGAACTTGGGAAAGAGGTAGCACCACTGGGATTTTCTCTGGACCAAACCCAAGACGAACTTCATTGTGTGAAGCTATAACGGAATCACCTTTGCGAGAAGTTCAAACTGATAGAAATTACTACTCATGTGATGTTGGTCGAGCCTCCCTTGGATTCTCTCATCTTAGCACACCTTACACTTAGGTCCTATGCTGGTGTGATAAGGGGCTATGTAAGGAGACCATAACTACCTTGTGTAATACTTTGTTTTAAATAAAATTGTGTTCTCTTCTTATGGTGAAGTTTGTGAATTTTCAAATGTCCGGATAAATATAGTACGCATATTTTTGATGAATTTTAGAGAAAGGATATTTTAAAAATGATTATTTAAACCTTCAATAATTAAAAATGTGTAATTATTTTCAAAAAATGGTCTTATACAATTATGTTCAGTATGAAATTTAGAGTCTAATAAGATCAACATTATTTTTGATGAATAGTAAATTATTAATAGTGATTTTATGCTTAGGATTAGTAATGTGACCAAATGTATTAGTAATCTCACTTAAAGAAAGTATTAATATAATCTAGGCACCTTGATTAAGTAATGTGATTCAATAAAATGGTTAAATAACGGTTTCATAAATTATTAGTCAAGTATTAGTTTTTCCAGGTGAATAGTGTTTTTTTAAAAAAAATTAAAAATATTTAGAAAATTATTTTTATAAAATGGATTTCATTTTTGAACTCAGAGCATCAATATTATGTTAAGATAATTTTTAGGGATTTTTCTGAGAAAAATGAATTTTCAGTGAATAGTGTATTTATTTAAAAATTAAATTTAAAATAATTAGAAAATTATTTTTATAAAATGGAGTTCATTTTTGAAATCAGAGCATCGATATTTGGTTAAGGTGAAATTTTAGGATTTTTCTGAGAAAGTTGAATTTTCGATGAACAGTGAAAATAAGTTTTAGGGTTTCGGTATGTTTAATAACATCATAATTGTGTCATGATGATTTCATGAGATATTTTAAGGGTTGGCCGACCAAAGGTGATTAATTATTTTATGGGGGGACCCATGTGGCCAATACCATGGGAAAATACCATGGGCAAGCCCATGGTTTTTCCAAAACCACCAATGAGGTGTCCCTTGGCCATTAATGCCTTGTCCCCTCACTTTCCCTATAAATACCAAGCCATCCTCTCATCCATTAAACTCTCAACACTCCCCCAACAAATCTCTGGTCTCATTACCTCCCAAGGAGTCCTCCCAAGGTTCCCCCAAGCCCTCAAGGTCCCAACCTTTGAGTTTTAAGAGTTATGTTTTAAGGTAAGGGATCCTACCTCCCTCTTTCTTTCCAAGTACTATCTTTTATGTCATTTCTTTTATGCTCCATGTTATTATGTTTGAGGATGTTATTTTATATTCATCCTATTGTCCTTTTCTTTTTTATATGATGAGATACCCCCTCTTTCTCTCATCATTTCATTTTAAGAATGTTAAAGTGGCGTCGTTAGGCCGCCGAATTTTTAATAGATTCTTTCACCCTTCTCGTTTTCAAGATCTATTTTCATGTCAAGTCTTTCATGTTCCTTTTTATTATGTTGGGGTATTATAAATAAATATATCATACTGATCTTTTATTTTAATATGATGAGATACCCTATTTTATCTCTTCAATTCAGTATTTTGAAGTTTTAAGTGGCGTTGTTAGGCTGCTGAATTTTTAAGGGATTCATTCACCATTCTCGTTTTCAAGTTCTATTTTCATGTCAAGTATTTGAAGTTCCTTTTTATTTTTTTGGGGTATGATCTCTATATATATAATACTGATATTTTAATTTCATATGATGAGAGACCCTATTTAATCTCTTTAATTCATTATTTTGATGTTTTATGTGGCGTCGTTAGGCTGCTGAATTTTTAAGGGATTTTTTCACCATTCTCGTTTTCAAGTTCTATTTTCATGTCAAGTATTTCAAGTTCCTTTTTATTTTGTTGGGTTATGATATCTATATCTATCATGCTGATATTTTATGTTCATATGATGAGAGACCCTATTTTATATCTTCAATTCAGTATTTTGAAGTTTTAAGTGGCGTTGTTAGGCTGCTGGATTTTTAAGGGATTCTTTCACCCTTCTCGTTTTCAAGTTCTATTTTCATGTCAAGTATTTCAAGTTACTTTTTATTTTGTTGGGGTATTATCACTATATCTATGATACTGGTCTTTTATGTTCATATTATTAGAGACCCTATTTGATCTCTTCAATTCAGTATTTTGATGTTTTAAGTGGCGTCGTTAGGCTACTGAATTTTTAAGGGATTCTTTCACCCTTCTCGTTTTCAAGTTCTATTTTCATGTTAAGTATTTCAAGTTTCTTTTTATTTTGTTGGGGTATTATCTCTATATCTATCATACTGATCTTTTATGTTCATATGATGAGATACCCTATTTTATCTCTTCAATTCATTTTTTTTTTTGAAGTTTTAAGTGACGTCGTTAGGCTGCCGAATTTTCATAAGAGAAATCTTATTTTTGTCTTCCTTTAAAGTTATTAGTTTCATATGGTATATCATTGTAATTTAATTAACATGTTCTTAAATACTTTATATTTTGTTCCCCTATTATTTTATGTATCATTTATGAGTTGTTGACCTATGTCCTCTCTCTTTTCAATGTTTTCTAAAACCTTGTATCATAGCCGTTATGCTGCAGAATTTTCATCTCAAAATGTCTTTATCTTTTTCTGAAATTATTTTATTTTATTAAGTGAATACTCAAAGATATTTCTTATATAGGGGTATTCACATATATATAAAAAATGTTCTATTTTAATTCTGGTATTTATATACATGAGACCCGCCTTCCTTTTTCTGTGGGTTTAAAGTGACATAAAGATCACGTCTTTAAAGCAGTTTTTAAAATGTGATGACTATGAAATGAAACCCATTTATTTTATTATATATGGGTTTTTTATGAAATTTTTTATGATGATATATGTGTATCACAAGATAATAAAGTCAAATTTAAGGGTGTGCCCTGATAGCGCTCCAATGCATTGGGTAAAGACTTAATCTCTAGAGATGACCATTTAGACTGATACCTTGGTGAATAACCTTGGTAATTTTTATTGACACCTTGGGGATGGACCTTGGTGAAATGGAAATGATTTTCTTTGTAAAATGTTTTATCCACATCTTAAAGTTATGAAATACATTATTTTTATTATGATATTCCTCATGATTTCTTTCTCATGCCTTAAAGATCTTTTTCATGACATTGTTGATGTATCTCAAGTTCACATGTTAAATGTTTCCTCTTGTTTCCCTTACTGGGCCTTCTTCTCACCCTTTCTTTTGATATATGTCCCCAGGTCATGAGATGAAGTTATATACCTAGTATGAACATATTTATAAGCCTTTAAAGTGTTTAATAATAATGTTTTATGTTTACATGTTTTATGTTCCTAGTTTCCAAGACACCAAACCTTAAAGATCCTCGGTTTTGTAAAATGTAATAAAAGTTTATGCGATAAAAAGGCGGGATTCTATAGACTTTTTATACAAAGATAGAAAATTTTGATCTCATTTGGTTTATAAACCAAGCTATAGGATCAAGTCATCCATAAATATCTCATAGAAAATGATAATCATAATGTACAAAGTTATAGAATGGGGGCATTGTAGGAGACTAGCACCAAAAATGGTGGTCCCCTATGGTGAAGTTCATAGGTATGTAAAGTTTTATTTCATGAAAGTGGAACCAAAATTTCAATTTAAAATCATTTAGTGAGGACCCATAGAATTCATTTTATTGAATTACATTCAAGACCATGATGAGCTAGTCATGAGCTCCTATTCCTTAATTCTGGGATAATCCCTTACTAAAATTCCTATGATCACTTGAGCTAAGGATGGTGTGAGAAAAAATGAATAAAAATGGTTCCTCTCACTATGTAGTGACAATTTAGAATAAGAAAGGGGTATTTTATATCATTTGGTGGATGGACTGTGATATTGGATCAGGGCATCACTACGTATCTCATTGATAATCAGAATCAATTCATATGAACTTATGAAAACATGTGTAGTTTAATTTAAGGTGTACATGGAATTAGATGTTTATTTTATTGGATTGTGCTAAAGAGGTTGATCTCCCATTAAGTGGGAAAATTATTTTTTGTGGTTGGGCCCAGGATTAGTGGTTTGAGTGTTACTACAAATCCTATGACGATAGGAATCTTACTTCAATTATTTCTTTTTTGAAGAGTTTCCCTAGGTGGAGCTAACTATCAAATGGGGAAAGGTGCATTTCACCATTCCTTCACATAGATATGGCTCATATAGGATGATTTTTTTAGTTAGAATTTGTTTTCTAGGATTTTTAAAATAATTCGGTGTAGACTTCTATCATGCAGTTTCACGTCATATGATGTGGAATTTTTTGGTATATTTTAGGGTCATGTGTTCAAGACAACTCCCTATAGTTTAATTTCATGTGGTTAGGATGTTATACATCATGAATATTAAGGTGTTTCTATTATTACATGAGGGGCTTCTCATTTTATCATAATTCCTTCAGGACAGTCCTGCATAGTTTAACATCATTTAATCAAAATGAAATGTGATTCATTACTTTTATGTGATTTATTTCTTCAGAAGTCTCCCACTGGTTTATAGTGTAACATGCTCCCCATCCATAGTGGCCTATGAGTAGGGACCATTATGTTATACATTATGTATAATGAAATTCACTTCCAATTTATTTTCCAACATTGGAGGATTTATTCCTGGTATCATTAGGGTTATAAGATCCAATACTAGTTGTCCTTTGAGGAATGAATTGAGGAAAACCATTTTTCTAATGGACAATGTGATATGATTCTAATGGACATCATGGTTGTGAAATTTATGAAACCTATTCTCATCAATCCATTATAATTTATCTAGCCTCTTTTGTGATTTATCATCATATGAGAGATGTCTAAAAATGGATATTCAATGTCAAGGAAACTAGACTTCTATGGGTAACACTACATCGCTCTATTACACCAATGATTATGGTGTTGTGTGTGTATATGTAGGCATAGTGATATGGTAGGCTCATAAAGCATGTAAGAGATTATCCATCTTGGTTTTTTTATCCTTGTTCACCATCATTTGGATTAAATTTTACATAATCTTATTTAAGTCCAATATAAGTCCATTTGCCGCTAAATTTTAGCGATATGAGTTATTGGACTCGATATTGTACTCCTGGTACAATTTCATCAACCCCATCAAACATGGGTTGGTGTCATTGTCTATCCATATTCTATGGGGGACCAATAACTAGGTAATGATATGTTACATTTTGAATTTTATGATATTCTTCACCCCATCACCATAGAGGGTTATTTCCTTGGTATATTTAGAAATTAAGTTAGTTTGTGTACAAATGTACTTGAACATAATAGTTATGGCTATGGGATATAGCTCCACAAAATCCATACCTCATACTACAAATGGCCATGAATATTTAGCTATATTGAAAAATTTAAGGGGCTAATGAATGTTGTTTACATGGATATGGAATTCATTTAATGTATTGGGAATTCCGTGTAGTCTTATATCATGGTTTTCCAGAAATAATGTAGCCTCCTAATTTAGTGGTAGAATCTAGTACCAGAATGATTTTCTCCAAAATATTCCACACAGACTTCATCCATGATGTTTAAAATCCCTACTTCTTATATTTATTTGAGGATTACTCTATCAATTCCATCCTTGTAGAGAGATTCTAGTTCATTTGGATAATCCTATAGTTTAAAGTTCTATATACATTGCTGAATCAGATCCTTTCTAGTTAGGTCTTTCAGGAGATCCCCATTTTAGAGATAATATATTTTGGGCTTCATCTATATAGGGGAAATAATTGGTTAATCATGATATCGGGTGGTTTTGACCTTATTTATTTATACCATATCACATATGATGATTAAAAAACCATTCTTCAATGTGAAATATGGAACATTCCTTCCTAATAATTAGGGTTTTCTAGGATGGTGGATTTATTATACAATGAATCGGTTTGAGCATTATGTGACGGGGTTACGTGATGCAATGTGGGACATAAAGGGAACTCTCCCATCAGTTCACTGACATATCTGGGAATAGGGGCCATCTCTTCCTTTTTGATGTATTATTTTTCATTGATCTTATTTATAAAAAGTTTTGAATCCACATTGATATTTGAGTAGGTTATATAAAGCTATAAGGATACTTCCATGACATAAAAAATTTCTTGGTATATATATTCATTATTCAGGAACCCTTTGAATTTTTAGAAATAATAGTGGAAAACTAATTTCTCTAGAGAGAAAATAATATCCATATTCCAATCCGATCAAGCTAAGGGTTTTCAATCATTTTTCTAATAGGACACTGTGAGGTGGCATTAAAATACATCTCCCATGTACGATGAGTGTTGTGAGGGTAGAATACCTCCTCATATGGATGATCGGTGTGGACATGTGCATTCTTCGAGGTATTATGTGCTTTGAGGAATGAAACCAGTGTTTTTCTTTTTACAAACTTCCATGATATGAACTATATGTTTTATTTCATCAAAATGAGAACCCATCAGTCCAAGATCTCGGTCAACATAGGATGGACAAGGATATACATGAGGAGATCAATATTAGATACCATATGGAATTCATGGTTCTACATTTAATTCCTCTTCTTTTTCACTATGAACTGAGTGAAAGGTAGTTATTCTCGACAATATAGTATTGGATCTCATTGATTAGTATTGTTTGGATGAGGTAGTAGAGACTATTTTCCCTACTTGCATCATTTTTATGTGCAAGGATTGTTCCCAATGAGCATTCCATGGTATGCACATACAAAATGAGTGCCCTACCTTCCACTAGATTCATCAGAATGAGTGGGATAAGAAAATATTGTTTGATTCATTCAAAGGATCCATGGTAGCCATCTTTGCATTGATTTTTGATTCACTCATTCCTCATCATAGTGAAGGGGTTAGATATTCTATCCATGTTGGAAACATAATTATTAATTTATGTGAGGTTCCCTTAGATCCCAAATAGTTCATTGATATTGTGAGGTGTTGTTTCTAAAATAGCACTAGTATTATCTAGTCAACCTTGATGTTGTGGTGCCATACCAGAAAGCCCAAGAACATTATTGATGTTACCCAAAAGGCTCATTTTAGTGGACTTATCTTCATACTATGTTTTCAAAGCTTATCAATGATTGTTTCCATATATGTGAAGTGATCACATCACTATCATTATTTGAAAACATAGTCATAGGCATAACATTTTTTTATCCTTCCCAATAACTTTTTAATGTTATGATTCATGTACTGTTTTTAAGTGGAATGGGTGTTCTTTATGAAAAAAGGAATTAATTGAGAGAAAAAGATCCCCATAGGAGCATTGAAGGTATTCAATTTTTCCTCTGTGGGGTCCATATTTATCAGATCATACCTACAGTACACATCCTTGATGGGAAGTTCATGGAACCTAGTAGTTACAATAAACAAAATTTATATGATGAGTAATGAAAAATCATCTTTTCTGCAGTGCCAATTAAGATCTCTGAAATTTATAGAGACCCTAATTTTCCCATTTTTTCTTGGTAGGGATGATGTTGGCATGAATCATGGGTCCATTACTTCTTAGAAAAATTTGGATTTGATAAGCTTGTCCTCATCCAACTCTATAGTGGTTTTATAAGAGGGATTCCTCCTCCCGGATTCCTACATGAAGACTCGATGATCATCTGCTAATATGACATTCTACATAGCCACATTTGGATATGGTCTAGGTATTTTAGTATATTTCTAGGAAAACAAATTTATTTGTTCCTTGATAAATTTTAATTACATCTTATTCTCTCCATAGTTTAAGGTGGTACTAAACATTGTATGTTTCATGTCTTTATTTGTTCCCTAGTTTATCATCCTAACCCGATTGATAGTGGTACAGATACCTTCATGTAATGTGGGAGGATAATACATGAGGTTTTCCTCATATTTTTCCTTCTCTGATTCTATAGAGGTTTTCACAGATAGAGTCATAATTTTGGGTTTATCTCTATCACTATCAATGTGATATAGTCCATGAAAACACATATTATCTTCCCCTACTTCCTAGTAAATTGTAGGGGTGGTCCCCAATCCATTGGGGGGTAAAAAGGTATATCATCGCCTCCCATTTATTTTACCCCCTTTTATAGAAATAAATTTTAAAATATGTTGCTCTACATGTTACAAAAGGGGTGTTTTCACCATACTATATACTAACCTTTCCATCAATAGGGTACTTCAATCACTAATGAAATGTTGGTGGTATATTCAGTTTACGATGGATATAGGGCCTTCCAAGAAGGAAATTTAATGTGGTGTCCTACTGGATAACCATAAACCCAACATCAGATTTGAGATCCCTAAACTAATCTTTGAGTTTGATCTTCCCAAGAGATAACTTCTAAAGATTATCATATAATTGAATGGTCATCATAATGGGAGATAATTCCTTTTCTCTATATCACAAAAAAAGAAGTGTTCAAACCAGGATGAGGTTGATCCCTGAGACATTATCAATCAATTCTCTTTGGGTGTTGACATTATTGAGTCTACCCAAAACATATAGGGGATTGATTTTCTATTGGATGACCTCTTCCTGATCTTGGTCAGTGAACAAGTGGATACATGGAATTTAGATGGTATTGTCTCCACTTGATAAACCTTGACTATGGAGGATTATATATCAAAATCTAATGGTCTCCAAGGGGCTTCAACAATGGCTTCCCTAAGTTCCCTAAAAAAATGGTGTGCATTAAGGATTGAGATCTTGTATGGGACCACAACCATCAATTTCAGAATGCCTTACTTTTGTTCTATACATTAGTGATTTTTGAGTTGGGGTTCCTTCTTAATGTGTTCCTCAGTAGCCAAGTCATTTGAGGTGGATATTCCAAGATCCTATGTAGATTCCTATAGATTATATGTGCATAGTGGTGTGGATTGTTCCAGCCACCTCTTTTGTCATGAATGGTCAAATAATCAATCCCCTTCTACAAGATCGTGTAAGTAAAAAAGGAATGTGTGACTATTATAAGATTCATAGACACCTTCATGACTATTTTGTGCCTACTGTAGTGATTTATCATTGGTCTCATCTTTATATATGACTTTTGAGGGGATGAGACTAAAATATTGGGTCCACTCATGCCCATGCTTTACCCTTTATCCTTGGTTCCTATACAGGCAGCCTTGCATTCTTTGTTTATATATTGGAAACTCATATTCCTGGTAATATTCATCATCGGATATGGGGTCTTCCCTGTATATCATATTTATGGAACCAAAATTGTTCTCTTCGTCTTAGGAGGGTTTTTTTTAGTGGGGGTAGTACATGTCCTTTATATATTATAGGTATGAAATTTTCAGAATTTAGATATTGCATTGGAGAAGAATATGACCCATCCTCTTTTGTTTCTTCCTACATATTAATGTTTTATACATTTTTTGGAGTCATATATAATGTTTAATCCCTTGGTAGTGGGGTTATTATGGTTCTATGTAGCTATTTTCTCATGGTATCAGGATCTCAGTCAATTGTTTTCCATGTTATCCTTTCTTTGAACATCCAAACATGCTTGGGCAGAACTATCAGTAAAACACCCTCTAATTTTGACTAAAAAAATGTTATATAGTCCAAATTCTTTGAAGATTTATCTATAACCACATATCAATAATAAACCATGCATTGGAGGACATATTTGAAGATGAATCAATCCAATATTTTATGATCAAGCCTTCTATGGAATGGGAAGTAGTTGGTACAATCGATGAGGTTGAACTCATTGAGATTCCTAGGATATGGAAGTGTGAGATTTTTTCTATCCATGGTTGGAAAGAAATAGTAATGGTCTTTTTCATTTTGGAATAAGTGTTGTTTATTCAGTCATTCTAAAAATCTATAGAGACCATGATATCTTTTTGCTTCTGGCCGAGGGAAATTTTACAATTTTTGTTGCTCAATGGGAGGGTTGGGCAGTTTGGGACATCTCTAGGTGCTTGTATGGGAACCAATACTAGATTGATAGTGACTGCTACAACTGCATATTTTCCTATCCTTTTACCTTGTACGGAGGGCATGAGTCAAGACTTGGATCGGGATCACTAAACAGAGTCCTTAAGATATTGTTCCATTTATGCACACTCATAAAACCACCTAAATACTTCAATAGAATCATTTTTTTCTTTAAATCATCCCATATATTTTCATCATTGATTTCCAATAGCTATTCCAGTGAGAGAGGGATTTTGAGTAAATAGTTTAAACCATCCCCCTTCATTCGAATTCAAACAACCTCTCATTTTAACATTTCATACAGTTCTTATGGTCGATGAGTTATATATAACTCTATGTGGATATGAAATGATATAGAAATTTCTAATGAAGGCCTTATAATCTTAAAATGGAACCTATTTGTTGAATTTTGTACAAAAAAATATGTTATCCCTATCAGAGTTTATACAAAAAACTAATATTTTTTCCTTCAGTTGATCCTGATGGCCTATCATCTATCCACATTGGTATAAAAAGTGTGTGAGATGCTATTTGGGGTCCCCGTCACTATCAAATATTGATAAGTTCAGATTTCCTCTGTCAGGTGGGAGATGAGTATCAACCACTAATTCAGAATATGGCTTCCTCACAGGTTTCATAGGTGCCTCTCACCCTTCCCCAGATTCCATTCATGTATCTAGGTACATCATGACATTAATAAATTTTATGGTAAATACTATATGAATTGTCTCCCATCTAAATAGATCTGGTGGGTGTTGATGAGGTACCCCTCCCTTTTTCACCTATTGATTCTCAATTCATCCTAAGACTGAATTATCTCCATAGTGAGGGAGAGGTTGTCACTTAAACGGAGGTAAGTCGTTATCATTTTTCAATTCCTCATTTATTTACACCAGTTGCCTACATACAGATCTAGTATCATGCTAATATGCCACTCTTACTATCTGATCGACTATATGAGGGAGAATATTCATATCTTCATGATGAAGGTAATAAATGGAAATATTGTTACCAGGTCTCTCCTTATTGAATCATATAAGAGTTTTTATCTCACATTCATGTTGAAAAAATTATTCCTCCATGGAATGAAATTTATCTATTCTAGGTAGTTAATTTAATGTAGCCACATCGTTCCATTTTTATTAGATAGTTTTCTACCGAAGAGGTGGGAACTCAAAATTCAGAGGCTCCAAATTTTAGAACCTTCTCTAGTTTTGGGTGTGTGTAGCATCAATTGGTGAATTCTATTCACCCTATTCTAGGGGTATGTTTTCTATATTGCTGACAAATGAATGAATTTCTCGATCAAAAATTTATATAATATTAACACTGAAAACATTTACAAAATTAATCTTGGTAAATGATGGTTGTACATTTACTTTTGATGCTACTTGATGATTCAACAAGCCTTTATCAAGGATTTTGTTTGATACCTTGGTCATATTGGGAAATTTTATCTTGTGAACCAAGTGGAGTATGATCATAATTCTCATACACACCTTCCTCCTAGTATTTTAATAGTGACCTTGAGGGATTCTCCGGTCATGTTTATCTAATGGACCCTAAATAGAAGAGGATTCTCTTTTGGAGGGAGGCACAGATGGGATGTTGACCATTGATTTTGACCTCCCATCTAGAATAAGACTACCTCTATCTATATTGATAATGATGATGATTAAAATTCACCCATACCTAATTCTTGGAGGTTATTCAAAGAAAAAAATTGGAATTGATTGTTCCTGTTTTTTATCCAAGGATTCTAGTCTAGAATTTAATGACACCCATGACAGAAATTGAGATGTAAATTCTCCTAGAATATCAGGATGGGGTTGATCTAGAATCACCATTGATGTGCCTAGTACCCACATAAGGGATGATGAACCTGGTTTAGGTTATTGAGATATAAATGTACCTAGACCAGTGGTATGAGGTTTCTTTTAATCTATTGTAGATTTTTTCTGGAATCCTCTTAGGAATTGAAGATCTGATAGGTGGAGGCGATGGTAGATATTACCAAAGTATCGAGAGCTATATCCAATCATGAAAGGATCTTATGGCATCATCTACTATGGATTGTTTGATTCGGAACAACTATTCTCATGTAGGATCTAGGTGAGATGGAATCCCATGGAGGGAATCATTCTTTACGGGAAGTTGTTCAATTATTCACAACATCAACTTTAAAATTTGAAATGAATTATTATTGATTTAAGTTCCCTTTTTTAAGTTATTGTGGTTATCCTTTCCCTTAATTAATTATTTCTATGCATTTTTTTCATTAGAGGTATCCTTTTGTAGTAACCAACTGGCCTGATCATTACCCAGTCATTTGATTTCGCTGAAGGCTACGAAATTATAGAACACTAAATATGAGGGGTTCTTTTTTTTATGGTGTGTTGTAAATTGATTCCCTCCACTAATTACCTATCTAAAAATATGGATGCATCAAGTTTCTTTAGAGATCAACATATGAATGGTTATGATACAATGGAGGAAATAATGTTGTGTGTTTTTACTATTCTTTTCTAGTTATGGATCCAGGGACTTAGAGATAACAGCCAGGTCCTGCTAGTAATAGAGTATCATGATTATCTATAGGTGACCCTCGTATCCTGAATGAGGTAGATGTTGATCCTACATTCACAAATGATTAAACCATATATTTTTGGGAAGATATGTCATGTATTGATTTTCTCTCTCATCTGGGACCTCATAGTCAGAAGTAGAGAGAGGCTAGAACATGGTGAGAAAGATTATTACATACAACTCCCTCAATATTTCAATGTTTCCCCCTATTCCTTATACTCACAAGCCATGATCATTTCATTCACAAGAAGAATCTTTTTAGGGTTACCTTCTGACTATAGTGGAGTGCTACTTCATATTGATGGGGAAATATTTGTCGTTGAGCGTTATGTTTTGAGCACATATCTATACAAAGGCATCATAGTTTTGAACACCTCTCTATACGAAGGTGTTTGTGAAAGGGGATTATTTTCATTTCAATGTGAGATATCATCATGGGATGATTGACTGTGATGAATGTCAGGAGAAGAGCCCATGAAATTTGTCTTCATAGAATAATAAGGACCACTATCACAGTAATGATCATCTTCTACAACATTCGAAGATTTGATAAAACCTTGTGGTGTCGAAATTTTGTCTCTAATGAACCTAAGGACATGAGAATGGAAAATATTAGAATTTTGGATTGTTATCTACGTCAATACTAGAATATATTGACATGCCTTTTGGAATTGTGCAGAGGTATGGACCCTTTGTATGAATGTTATTGAATCATACTTATAACTATCTGGTTTAGTGGGAGAATGATCCTACATATGAGATATAGTTGTTGTATTCATATGATCCCTCACATTATTGACTAGAATGTGATCATGTCTTGAGGTATGTGCCATTTTCACGTGGATACCCTCAGTTATAATGATAGTATGAGACTGATCATAAGCCTTTTGAATATGCTGATGGTCCTTATCGGTAAGAGTACTATCCTGCCCTGAGGCAAGTGCCACTCTTACATATTGGTCTCATGCAGGAAGAGGAATGTGGGCCTTGTCCTAGAATTCATTCCTTTCTAAAATCTGATGATGGTCATCCAGGATGGGTGAAGGGATATGAGGCTCTCATTATATTATCTAGGATTTATTATGTTGTAGTTTTTCATTGGGAGAAGTAATAATATGTTTCTCGCTTATATGATTTTTGGTAATATGCTAGGCAGATTCATAGAAAGAAATATGATCCCATCCTATGGCATGTTACATTATTACATGGTTATCCCAAACCAGAACATGGATATATCCCAATCCTAGTCCTTTGAATTATGGTGGTGGACTTTTTTATAGGAATACAATCCATCCACAAGGAACTTTCCCCTCTCACATTGTGAGCCCCGGCCAAGACGGTGTTGTGATCTCGATCCTGGGCCTTGGGAATATGCATAAATACTTTTATCAACATGAATATACCCATGTATCAAAGTATATTCTTCTCTCATCTAGAAATACCTATTTGAAACCGGAATATAAGAAATTTATGACACCTATTAATTTATAAGAGTATGTTGATAATCCTTATGGGCAGGGGAAATAATGCGAGCTTTATCCAAAGAGGCAAAAGGTTCACAATGGTCAAAGTGTTGAGATTTCTAGGATGTTGGTATAGGAATATGTGTCTATCCGTGAATCTGAGCATGTTATGAAATATAGAAGTGGATTCCATTACCTATTTCTAATATGTAATTTCATTTTATCAAAGTATGTGCCGAGATATATGACTGCACATTTTCTGAATCCATTATATACTATTTGATGTATTTAATTGGAGCGGGGTTATGTGCCCACTTTTTTCTCATTGTTCCACTTTAATATACAAATGTAAATCATGAATTAGGGAATGGATATGCCCCATGTCTATTGTGTGAATATTCCAATAGACTTTCTATGAGTGAGTTGAGATTTGATCAGGCTCACTGTTCACTGCTAGAATATGCCAATATACCTCATCAGCTAGAGTGTGGATATTATCCCTCTATTGGGTATCAATAATGTTCCTCCCCTGGGGTGTCTCCCTTACTAACCATTCAAGGGTGTAATAAGAGGTAGTGTGTCTGTTGGAACACTCCATATGCAATTTAATGGTACTGGTGGGATGCTGATCACGTTAGCAGTTGACTGGATCCCCCCTTGATGACCCATGAACCAAAAGAGATATTTATTTGACACGCTGGTCAACTTTATAATATAATAAAGGTGGATGTTTTAAAACTAAGGGTATATTCTTCCCAAGAGGTTATTTGTGGTGATGAGGTACAATGGCTTAGCTGCAACTTTCCTTGGGTGATGTGGAATCCTCAGATTTCATTCATGGAGACCATCGAGAGAAGCTTCCAATTTCTGGGTACTACAATGCAATTAGTATTCCCTAACCATTATATTCATAACATAACATTATAGATATCAATATTGTGTGATCATTTTGAAATGCATGGGGGTTGCATCCATATATGATTTAATAGAATAGTCACTAGATGATGAAGACATTATCTCAGATTGGTACACTATTAAGGACAATAGTATCTACAATCATAAATAAAGTAGATAACATGTTTACTAATTAGAGCAATATCATTGTCATGTAGTGCTCAATCAGTTATGCATAGTTAACAAAATTTTTCTTTTATTCCTTATCTATCAATTATTCTTGCATGGACATTTCAATTAAAGGATGGACTTATCTTATGATAACCCAAATTATAGAGAATCGGCTATATGGTTTGTGTTATCCTAATAATATTTTTAGTATGATATGTAGAAAAAAGTTTCTTGAAATATGATTAACTAATAAATCTTTTATTTTAGGGTTTCATGTTGAGTTCTACATTTATGTTATCATATAGTTCCAAAACAAAATGGATTGGCATATAATAACGTAATAATTTGTTTATTTTAGGGAGTCAGTTTGGGTTTAACACATCTTCTTCAATGGGATAGAGATGATGGGGGAACCCTTGTCTTGGTGGATTCGGTTCATCCTGAAGGTTGGTTGTGAATGGGTTCAATTCTAGAAAATTTAATAACATTGGGTCACCAATTTCATTCTTAATGAAAACTCCCAATTCTTCCCTCAATTATATCTGGGTAAAGACCTTATTTACAAAGTCTAGTGGACAATTGTGGGTTTATACCCAATGAAGCTTGTGGACTCACATGGTCGTGGGGGTGGGAGGTTGAGATCATCACACCATTTTTGGGGGAAATTGATTCCTACACCGAGACTCTCTTATAGATTGTTGATATTTTCATGAGTGTCTTACTAATCCCAATATGGGACCGGTTACCCGAAAAAATACTAACAGGTTATGTATAATTTATGTGAAGAATATGGACATTTCATTAGTGAATCCAATAGTATATAGTCGATGTTATTCATCTATTTCCCTGTAATTGGAATCTAATTATGTGTTGAAGTTGTATATACAGAAGATTTTTAATTTAATCCCATGAAGGGAGGTGCTTAATATTTTTAGGATGGGATTGAGCCATTATGAGGCATCTAACATATATTGGTCATTTCATGAATAAAAATGAACGTAGTTCATTAAACCTATGAATTTGAAGAAAATATGGAAAGGATATATGTGTGGGAACTTAGGAACCAAATGTTTTATCTCGAGTCTAAAGGAGATGTAAAATGTATCTTGGTTATTATAAGAATCAGATTTATCATTGTTTGATCACACCTTCGAGACTAGTCCCATGGTAGGTACCCCTATATAAGGGATATTTATATCACTCCACTCATATGGGGTTACATGCTGAGATATCCCTATCTAGTTTATATTCATGTTGTGAATAGTTTGTTCATTGAAATTACTTAAGCCAATATGATCTATGCTTGGTTTGAGAACTAAGGGACAAAAAGGGATCTTTCCCATTACATAAGGATGTGGGTATTACATACTAAGATATCAATAAAATTATAATATATATATCATCCCATAAATAGGCATAACATTTATCTTGTTTAAGGAATGAATCAAAGGCAACATAGTTCTATTGATTTCTCATTTCGCTGAAGGATAATAAATATTGATCAATCCGTGGGAATGGTTTCATCTTGATAGTTGAAATTTTGATGAAATGGTTCTTACATAGAAATGGATGTTCATTTGAGATTGGGACTTATGAAGGCATCCTATGTATCCTTGTTATAATAGCAATAAGAGTTCTTGTAGTTTAATTGGTCATATCTCGCAAGCTAAGGTTCCACTTTACATTGTAGAGTCTTACGATTCATATGTTATGATTATTATAACAACCTATGACCATATGAGATATACTTAGTGTTGAAATATGGGATGTAAAATTATTTTTCTCATTGATTGTGAGTGTGTGGCTTCTTCACTAGGGAAACAATTTGGATGATTAATACAAATCTGAGGCCTCAAAGAGTCATCATACATATCCTATATATGGAAGGAATAATAGTCCTCACTATTCCTTACATTGGGTTTTATAATCTGACATTTTCCCTTGGTCAGGACTCACAAAAAGAGTGTAGAAAAATATAGAAATCTCAAGGATTCACTATTGACCCAACATTCTTTACTACCTGCTTGAAATGACTTGATTTTCCATTTTTAAATGACAAAGGATGCCATGACTTGTATGGTTATCTTGTAGACATGTCTCATAACAATTCCATGGTCCAGTTGGTTTGTATAAGGTTCATTACATATCCTAGATGGAATCATTGATGGTCATAAAATGATTAAAGTTGACTGGTGCAGAAGAAATTTAAAGACATGTCTGATTGATCTTGAAATACATTATATGTTCTTGGCTGACATGCATAGATGTTATCGTGTGATCCAGATGACATGTCTTAGTTTCATTATAAGAGATTGATGTCACTTCTAGAGGGTGTTGGTAGATTCATTGGGAAATGTCTTGTAGGATTCCACATGTTATGGATGACATGTTTGGAGGGCATTGATAATCCAAGATGGAATGTTTGAGGGATGTATCGAGAGCAGGTTGACATGACCAGGTGCTACCACAAGACTCATATGACATGAATTGGTGCTTCCATATGAGTCTAGTGACATCTCTGAAGGATATCAGGAGGCTTTAATGGAGAGACCATAGGGTTTAGAGATACATGATAGGCATGCCCTTTGGAAACCATGTGACTTTCTTTGATATGTTTAGAGGACTTCGCATGACCCAAATCGTATACCAATGAAGCATAATGAGATTTGGGTGACATTTCCTAATTGTTTCACATGTATTGGGTCATTCATGAAAATTTCATATGGTTTAGTGTGTTTTTTCATTGCATAATTATCACACCTTTAGACTTTTTTATCCATTATATTTCTAATTCCATATATTTGTTCGGTGTTATATTATTTTAAAACTTCTGTGATTTTGAAGATATGTGGGAAGTTCTTTAAGAGTCCTGAAAAAGATCTTCATCTAATATATTAGTGCTTATATGAAGTTATTATGAATGCTGCATGGTTTTTTGGTTGTTCAATGGTATCTTATAGGATAGGAAACATTTCAGTCATGGGATTAAACACATTAGGAAATATGCTTCGATATGTTGATGAAAAGGGGACAAATTGTCATCCAAAGAGTTGTACTCCATTCATAGAGAGTACTGGTGAATTTTTAATTCTAGGGTAGAGGATTTGTTGGCCTCTCAAACCTAATTGTTTTCTTCTTTTCATGATACATAAAATAAGAATTTAGGTTTAGGTCAGTGAAGGTAATTGGCATCATAAGTGTTCAGGATATTCAACTCTGAATCATTCTAGGGGTGTAACATGTCTTTGAGTGACCACAAGAGTATCCCGGCAATGCATCCTTTGTTGGATAATAGACAGTTGATGGAGTCTTGATTTCATACATGGTCATGTAAAGGGGCTTTTATATTGAAAGGTTGACATCTCTAGGTGCCTTCGCTTGATTTAGATTCCATTTGGAATGCCATCACTCAATCTTAGGAAATGTTTTTGGTAATTTCTATGCAAAAATGATGGACTGTCAGGGGACCATCACAAGATCATTATGTCTTGACGAGTGGCCTTTAGAGACCATTCTGTAGAAATCCTAGGCATGTTGCATGAGTTTTACGACCACTCTTATCCTTTTCCCCCTTATCCTTTACTTTCCTTTGTATATTTCACAATGGTTGGGGAGTTCATGAGGTTTCTTGGTTGTTATTGTGGAAAATGTTCTTAACTAATAGTGATTCATCTTATGAATATAAAAGGTTATGTGGAGATATGTGAGCATTTCATAGAAACCTACATATTCTTTTCCTTTAATAACTAAAGGGGTATTATGATGTAAGCTGGAAATACCCAAGGAACTTCATGTTTTGAGGGTTATAAGCCAAATGGATTTAGTGATATGATGTGAGAACAATTTTGGGTGCTTGTGGTGTCTTGCGAACCACTGGGGGCATGTCGTGAAACTTTCACAACCATGAGAGGCTCATGCCTCCTCAATATTTATTTCCTTTGTTTATTTTACAATGTTTGGTGAGTTCATGATTTTGTTTGAATGTTGTTGAGGAAAATCATTCTTTTCATTAGTGATGTATCACATGAGATTCACAACCGCAAGATTCCCCAACCATTTTGATATTTATCTCTCATTATGAAGGATTTTTTGTTATTTTTTTGGGAATCTATCTATTGATAATCCACGTTACTTGGGATATCTTATCTAACTACCACCACATTCTCAATAAATTTCTATTTTGGTTTTGTGAGAGTGAAATAAATTTCTCCAGGGGATGCATAAGATATTACGCATGCTATGTGTTGTGCATGAGTCTATCATGTGAACTTATAATGGTCATGCTATACTGTATCCCTTTTAGGATTACATGATCCACAGTTATTGGTTACCTTCTACTTTTGTTGTTTTATAGGGAAAATAATATCCATATTTAGGTATTATTCCTTTTAGGATTTTCATATGATCATTTGGAGGGTTTCAATAGTGACCTCTACATAAGGTTCCAATTGATAAAAATGGATAATTATGAATTATATATTTGGGTGAGTAACACAAATTTTTTGTTTTTTAAAGAGTAATAGATTGATGTTTTATGAAAACATAAAACATTAATTTTGTGGATGGAATGAGAATTCCAAAACTAAATTTATGGAATCATTCATAAGAAATGGAATAAAACATGATATGATTTGGAAATAATATGATAAAAAAGTTATTAATTAAATTTTTGTAATATTTATATTATAATATTGATACAATATAATTAAAAATCCTCAAAACTACATGTAAGATTCCTTCAAAAGTGACACATTTCATAACAGGAATCATTAGATTAAGTAATTTTATGCTAAATCTTGGTTCCCTTGTATTATCTTGTGTGTGAAAGTAATGTAGTAAGGTCTCCATAATATTTAGGGCCTCAATTTTTTAGATTCATTTTCGTTATAATAGTCGGGAAGCTATAATGGTTGTGGTACTTGAGATAGTGTTGGGTGAACCCATATGCTTTATTTGGATAAGGATTTATTTTCTCAAATATTCGATTATCAAAATTAATATCATTAGAAATATGTTTGACCTTAATAAATAATTGGGGACATATTTGGTAAATGAGAATAATTTCAGAGTGAAATATGGATCATGGCTCAATAAATGGGAATGATTCAGAGGGTCAAGATTTTTAGTTTGAGTAGTATATTTAAAATTCCTTAATGAAATGATATAAGTCATGATACTCACCCACTGATATTTCATTATTGTATAATATATAATAATTCATGATAATCATATTATGATCATCTCTATGTATCAATAATAAAATATTTAGATATTGTAATATATTTTTGTTAATACTTATCAAAGAGAATCATATTCAGAATATAAATGTTAATGTTATAGATATCAATTTCACCAATTGTGACTCCTATGGAAAAGACAATGGGTTTATGCCACACATTTTTACTGGAAATGAAAGTGTCAAAGATATAATTGAATTGAAATATAGTTGTTTATATTATTATTAAAACAATAGTGAATGATTTAATACACTATTTGTCGGAAGATATGATCTGAAATTACCATGTGACATCATAATAAAATAAAAAACTATTATTATTTTCCCCCCAAAACATATATTTTATTTTTTATCTTCATGAGGAAATAATTTATTTTTGTTCACTATTATGAAAAATATTTTTTTTATTTTATTGAATGACATATTTAATAGAATCAGAGGTTTAGTAAATAGATTGTATTCACTTGATATGGGTTTTTATTACTATAGTGGTAAGACTACAAATTTTAATATTTATTCTAATCCAACATAAAATTTTTATTATTTCCATGTATAGTTAAACTAAAAATCCATATAAAGACTCAATATATATTTAATTTTATATTGATTAAATTATGAAACAATTGAGAATTTTTAATGATGTTTATTTTAAAAAATTGGAAATAAAACTTTTGGTAGAAAAGTCCATAGGGCTAGTAGACTATATATTTCAGACATAATGATGTATGTTGAAAAATAATCACAGAATATTTTTTTAGTTTTATGTGTTTTATTACCATTAAGAGTGACTTATGTCAGATCTGTTATGTTTTTATGATAAAACACAACTTTGAAACCTTTGAAAGGATCATAGAGTTTTAGAAAAAGGTATAAAATTAACTAGGAATGAGTTTTAAAATTCATTGATCACATCATCATTCTGAATTCTTAAGTAAAAAATTATTATATTATCTAAGATATTATCAAATTTTTTTGAAACTCACACCACATAGAATAGAACAATGTAATTATGTTTCATAAAGTAGAAATGATACCCTAATATAAATAGTTCAATCATGATGACTCTATGTGACCTTGAAATTTCATTCTAAGTATGTGGTCTATATACTTCTACGTTAATACCAAATGACGTCCCATATAATTTATTCATAAAGACACCACATTATATATAGAATATGAAACATCTCAAAATGTATTTCATGTGGTTTTTTGATTTTTATGTATATGGGAAACATTTGGATTCTATTAAACTCATCCCTAAAGAATAAAAATTATTATTTATTTTATTATACAAAGGAATCTATTCATTACTTGATGAATTCCTTTAAAATAAGTATATAAGTCAAGAATTCAATTAGAGGAATGTTGAACATGGATAAGTTCTATATAAAAAAACATGAAGTGTTTTTGAGAAGATAGTTGATTCAGATTCATGAAGAGTTATGGATGAGGATTTGATTTATTTAATAAAGTAAAATTAATTAGTAGAGTGACTACCTGTAAAAGAAAACTTATAGAAAAAGGAGACAATCATGTTCATGGTATTGATGACAAATAAACCTTTTCTCCTACAAAGGTGATGATATATATTTGTATATTACATGTAACAAAAAATATATTTTGATTAATTTATATTCTATATATATTTCTAGAAAACATTACTAAATGAAAAATTTAGCTGAGGATGAATATATGATACAATACAATTGTTGTGATGTTCTAAATGAGAAAAAAAATGGATTCACGTCACAATTTCAATGTTATGGAGTTAATCAAGAATTTAATAGTTATAAAATATGGTTGTAGACTTTATTAAATGGGTTTTCTTACATGAATAATTTAGATGATTCATGTGTATATATGAATATTAGTGGGAGTATAGTACTATTTCATATATGGTATGTATATGATAAATATTATATTAGAAATTATATCCTAACACATTACTATGTGAAATTTTTTCACGGAACATCTTTCTCAATTAAAGTAATGTGTGAAGTTACCTATCTAATATATATAAAGATATATAGAGATATATTAAAGAGGATTCATAGACTCGGTCCAAAAAATTATTTGTTAAATTTAAAAATTATTTTATCATTATGAACTTTGAGAAGTTTTATATACCAATGGGACATGGAATGAATGATTGGAAGATTTGGGATCCATCTAAAGAGTTATAAATAATTGATATAATTCTTTATGTCTTTTACATGCACTATTAATTATTACATCATGTGTATTTTACCTTATGTCACATATTCTCTATGAAATATATGTTTCTAGGAATACAATCCTAGTGAGGGTAGGAAGATATCTATAAATAACATCGTGTTGTACCTGATATGGACTAAGTATATATTTTTTATTATTAGAGGATAGGATGTGGTATGTGTATATAGAAATATATATATAATAAATTCCTAAAAACAATGTTCATATGATGTCCCAATATAGTTTTTTGTTATTTCTAAATGGTGGAGATATAACATTCTAGATATAAAAAATGTATAAATGGTAGAATTTACAAAAATGGAAAATTATTACACTATATCACATGTCAGAGGAAGTTTTTTAGATAAGTAATGTTATCTCTTCACTTGTATTGGTTCCATCAAATTAGTGAGTGATCGAGCTCTATAGTGAAAATAAAGGCATCATTGATATCTTGATGGAACCTCGATCTCATTAAAGAACGAAATACATTATCTATAGAAAATATATTTTATAGAATATCATTAAGGAGGAAAATATAAATAATTATTGTCTGCCTACATAGGATCACATAGTACATGTCACACCCCAACCATAGAATTTGAACTATTTTAATTATTTTAATGATTTATATACTCTCTTTTGATTTCAACCTAGTTTGGGTTTAATTTCTAAAATCTTCAAGCGAAGTGGGGTCTGGAGCATGAGTTGCGCATGTTTAAGAATAACCATGTGAAAATTATGTGTGAGGGTCTATCATCAAGTGGTGACATTTGACACGATTGAAGCACTATTTTCACAACCATTCATATGCATTCAAGTAATTGTGTGGGATACATATGTTCAAAATTAAAATAAATTAAATGAAATATAATAAAAAGTATTTTTTTCTAAATAATGATAATATTATTATTAAGAATATTATAATTATTTTGAAGATTATTATTATTATTGTTAACCATGTTTTTATTATTACTATTATTATTAGTATTATTATCATTATTTGATAATTTTTGAATCACAATTATTATTAGTATTATCTTTTCTTATTTATATATCATTATTATTTTTTATGTTAGGTTAAATAAAACCTAATCGTCTCACCCACTTCCTCTAAAAATCATGTTGCACCCTATCCCCTCCCAATACAGTGACATGACCCTCTCTCCTTATGAGATTCCTTAGCCAAACCATGCTAGTCACGACCACCCTGCAGTGCGCCCCTCCTTGGTCATGACCGCTACAATTTGCACCACCTTGAGGCATGAAGAACCCCTTATATTAGTCCATGTATCACATGACCCCCTCCTTCGGGCCTCCTTTGATATGAATTTTGTTTTGTCAAATTTAATTCCATTTCTCACTAAATAAATTGGGTAAGACTCTTTGATCCCTCTCCATCCCTTTCTAACATCGATTTGGCTTCCCTGTCACCGGGTATGGATTTAGTCAAACCTAGTTATTAAAGGGTAATCCAATTTTTAGTTTTTTTCTCGTTTAGGATTGTGTGAATAGTTCCTTAGGACCTATTCATGTGTATTCTATCAACCGCCACCGAAGGTGAGGCAGTTGGGATTGTTTCGGTTCACCACCACCATATGAGGTGAGGTTTTATTCTTATTTCATGGTTTTTAACATTAAAAATAAGGCCTTAATATGTTTATGATTCTGTGGTATTTTATCTTCAGTGTGTAGAGATTTTCTGCAATTTTTTTTTGATTCTAAGATGTTGTACTGAGTTTTGGTCAATGTTTGAGGGTGTGCACATATATACTTTGGGCATGTATAGATAATATATATATATATATACACTCTATTTTCTTATTCCATCATGATATGGGGAATAAATAAATTATCTTATGGATATACATATATATATATAGGTATGTGTATGTGAGTGTAGGCTGATTACCAGTGGTCACCACCTAATTTTTCCGGTGCTCAAGTGTCTCTCCTCGGTAAGCTTCCTTATTAATGTATGTTCATTATTCCCAAGAATTTAATTTGAATTTCATTATTCTTTGTCAATTTAAAAAACATGTTTTTATATTTATGTGGTATATTTATATACATATTTATGTGCATACCTAGGTTTTTGGTAAAATTGATTTCTCCCCTTGAATTTGATTTCCCTTTTATTTATATAACTTGTTAAGGTACTCAGACAAGATACTTTTAAATATGAATCATCTTAAGTGTTTGATAATAGTTGAATAATGGTTTCCTAGTTTGGAAGTTTATTTTTTTAAACTAAAACTATTTAGGTTAATGTTTTATGTGTTATATTATTTTTTTGGCACCTTGTAGGGTTTTTAGTGTTTATTAGAAGTTTTGGATGTGCCATTAGATACTGGTGCATCCATGGGTGTAAAAATTGTAGACATGGTTACACCTTCAAATGAATATGGAACATTGAAATAATGGTTCTTTTAACTTTAAATGTCATGTTGGAATAATCGGTAACATGAATATGGTTCTGAATATATTCCTTGAAACTCATCCCCTTTGGTGTATTAGAAAGGATGGTTGATTTCTAAATGTTACAAAAGCCTATTTGGCATCATGGTTTAGTTAGTGAATTTTCTTTTCTTTTCTTTTGATAAAAATATTTAATATGAAATTGGAATTTAAGGTGTAAAGGCCTTTTTGAAAGAGTTTGTGAAATTTTCATTCCACATTGTTTTGGAAATGGTTTTCGAAGTGTTTTGAAAAATGCATTTTGGTGTGTAATGTTAAGGGTCATTGTGAAAACCAGTGTATTTTAATGAAATGGTTGAATGTTCATATGATGTGACATCTTTGTTATAACCTCAATGATGTGATATATATATATATATATATAGTGGGAACCATTATTTTAGGGATTTCCCTTCATGGGTTATCGTATAATGGTGTCCATGTTTGGGGTAGGAAAGTGTGGTGATGGAAGGTAACGTGAGTCACACATGAAAGGGACTCCTATATACACAATATATTATTATCATGGGTATCCTGGGTGTATTTAGAGGGTTTAGTGATGGTTACTGATCATTGGTGATATGACAAGTTTCTACCCCAAGATTTGTTGTTAGTTCATGCGGGATATGCCACTAGATTGATTTGTTAAGGGTAGCTAGTTGGTTATAGACATAAAAGATTCACCAAATGCCAATAAATGGTTTTGAAATCATTTCATCTAGGGATTTCTCTAAGGATGTTTTCGAAATTACCATGATTACAAACTTGTATGTTCATATTTTTCTTTTGTGAAACTTTTAGTGGTTTCATCTCATGAAAAATTTACTTTTCATTACATTAATGTACTTGTACTAGCAATATATTTTTTAAAAAATAATTTTTTGAAATTAATATTGTTTTGGGAATTTTTTTGGAAAGTGAAAGAAAAAAAGTTTTTTTAAAAAAACTATAGCTCATTACTTATTTTGATAAAAGAGTGAAACTTTTACTTTTTAACGTCCTATTTTCAAACTGGGATGAAAGGATTTCACTTTAGAAGTGGGGAATTAGGCATGGATTATTTTTGGAACTCCTACTAAGCATCTCAGTGCTCAAACCTAATTTATCTTGTCAATTTTAGGTTCTCCCAGTTTTACATCACTCTCAGAACTAGCTTGGTTTTGTGTTTGGTGGTGACCCATGAGGTCACATAGAGGTACATGCAATAGTTTATTTATTTCCTTAGTGAGTTCTTATTCTTATTATTCTGTTTGATTTTTTTTATTTGTTTATCTTTTGTTCATGGCCCAAAATCATTCCCAATTATTCTAACTCAGTGCCCAATACTAGTTTCCAGCCCATGGGGTTCAGGAATACCCTTCGGACATTGTCGCAGTCCGGATTGGGTGACCAGTTCTAGGTTGACTAGGTTCGGTTCCTGAAAAAATGGTATTAGAGAATGCTTTCATTATTTGGGGTTTCAGGTAGTTGTAGACTAGGACTATGAAGACTCGGTAGGTAGGTATGATAAGAGTGTCGCAAACTCTAGCTCATTTTGATCCTCAAGTTTCCAGGGGTAGTCTGGGATTTTTTTCTTCGGTTTTGGATTTTGTTGATGGGGGATGACCAAGGAAGTGAGTTGGTGTTTCACTATGGATGTACATGGATAAGTGATCCATGTGGTGCTCGAGTGTATAATTTTACATTCCTAGTGGTTGGTTCTTGTTTGGAGAATTTTCTGCTAAACCATGTAGTCGGGTTTGGAAAAACCACTATTTCCCTATCTAGGTGTTTATGTGTGAGTGTTATTCTATGTTTGGTATTGGTGGGTGTGAATTTAAATTGGTTTTAGGGTATTTTATTAAGTTATTAAGTGCGGATTCATTTGAAAAGATTGGATTTCAAAAAATTAAAACCATTGGTTTTCTTGAGAATAGAATGGAAATAGTTTTGAATTTGGAAAAATTTTATAAAATGTGAAATGAGAATTATGTTTTAAATGATTGGTTTACATGGATAAAGGGTATGTTAGACCCAAGTTGATCCTTAAGAACGTTTACATATTTTCATCTATATATTAAAATTTAATTTTTGGAATGTATTTGTGGATGATAAAAGAATAAGTGGGAATAGACACATATGTAATGGTTCATAGGATACCATGGGTGTGTATTTAAAAATCAAATATTAATCTAGTTTTCCAAAAAAAAATTCCAAAAAGAAAATGGTTTATTATAAAAAAAATAATTAAGATGTTAATAATTTATAAATAGATGTTATGGAAAATTTTTGAAATACAAAATGATTTCTTATTTCAAAATGGGGCTAAATTTGAATGTGCTTGAATTTGGAAAATGTTGATTTTGAATAGAGGATTATTGGATTGTTTTGTGATTTTTTTGTGGGTTTATTTTGGTTGAGATTTTGTTCATATTAATTTTTTTTTTATGTGTTGGTCTATGATTTTGGAAATTTGTTGTAGTTTTCTCTTTTGGATGAGATTTGGTTGGGTATTGATTCTGTTTTGTATTATTTTGTTATTTAGATTATGCTTCCCAAAAAGGTCCTATATGTTTCTTTTGTCCTTTAGTATTTGGAATCACTCAGAATCCTTGTGGAGTGGTGGGATCGAGTTTGTACTATCCATTTCCCATTTCCTGTTGTGATTGTGGTTTGTTAGAGGTATTGGAGTGGCTCGAGGAAGTCAAAATAATTTTTAGGAACACTTAAAGTGGTGAGGGTTCAATCTGTTTTGATTTTGTTTGGATTCCCGACATTGGACCTATGGAGGTTGGTTTTTCTAGTTTCATTGCAAGGTGGGGTTTCATGGGGAGTGTTTAAGAAAACATTAATCAAGTCATGTGATCCTAAGGAGGTAATGGTGAGGAATGTGATGGGGCTCTTGAGCACTTAGAATGGTCAGTGGATAATAAAGACACATTTAGGCCAGATTATGGAGATGGTTTCCTTTTCTTTAAGGATAGTGTCAAAAGATCAGTTCAGAATGATGGTGGATATAGTGTTTTTAGCAGATTTGGTTTCAAGAGCATGGGTAGTTGGACATATGGTGTCTCTTGTTTCCTGTGAAGGTTCCCTATCTGGAGATATTAATGTTCTATATGAGCATGTTATAGAAGGGTCTCCTTAATTGAGCCTAATCTCAAGTTATTCATACCATTTGGTTGTTTTCCACCAGTGTGGGTAGTTTAGGTATTTGAATGTCATCTTGCGAAAATCCTTTGGATGCATATCGATGATGTCACTATATGGGTAACATGGGGATGTTCTCTAAGTATCTTTATTTCGAAGATAATGTCTTGAATGGAGGATATCAGTGTCTGACTATGAGGAATGAGACGCTTTGGTCACCCAGAATCTAGCCACATTCCTTGGAGTAATGTTTTCACATTGTCAGGAAAATTTCAGGAGAGAGAAACAACCCTAGCCCAATATTTGGTCTCCAATGTTGGAGTGGAGACAACTCTAGTCTCATGTCATAATTTTCTTCTTATTTTGATTTTATTTTATCTATGTAAGAGACCTCAAAATCCTATCTTCCCGTAATCTCATCTATGTGTCTTCAATGTGGCTCTTTAAATCACTTACCTTTCTTAAAAGTGTCCTTAGAACTCATGTGGGTTGGTTTTGGTTTTATTTGTGCTCATTTGGAGATGTATGTTCTTTTTTAAATTGATGTCTCTGGTTTGTGTTTGAGTTCATATATTGGTTCAAGTTTCTTTTTGTGGATTTATCCCTTTGTGTTGGGACATCTGGCTAGTATGGGGAATTCTCATTGCTAGGTGTGGTGTTGTTTTTCTTGTACTAAAGAAGCGATGTGTGTTATTTTTGGGATTTACTTAGTACCTGGTTTCATGATGTTGTTATTTTGATTGTGTGGAGATGTTGAGTTAGTTATAAAGGTACCAGTTTTCTAGGTCTCTCCATAGTGGATAACTGTTGATTAATCCATGGTGGTGTTGTTTTAGTTTATAATGTTCATGTGCTAGTTGAGTTATTATGACCCCCCGTGTTATCCCCACATTATTGTGTTTTGGTTTCTTCTTGATTTTTCATGTGTGACTTTTGATGTGAAATTTCACCCTATGGTTTGGGGTTTCTCTCGGTTTTGATCGATCATAGATCTGAGATTTGTGTATCGTTTGGTTGTGTGACATTCTGGTGGTAGAATGTTTTTATGGTGGGGAGAATTGTCAAACCCCGACCCTAAAAAACTATATATTTTTAATATTTTAATTATTTTTACCATTTATTTTTTTTAGTTTGTTATGGGTTTAGTTTTTAATATTTTCAAGTGATTTGGGGTCCAAGACAAGAGTTTTACACATTTATGAAAAACCATGCGACAATCTTGCGTGAGAGTCTATCATTGGATAGTGCCATTTGGCAGAGTTAAAGCATGTTTTCCTTAACCATGCGTCTTCCTATAGGTAAATAGGTGGACTGCCTATGTTCATAAATAAAATTAAATTAAATTAAATTAAATTTACTAAAATATATTTAAAAGGATATTCAAATAATAATAATAATGATAATATTATCATTAAGAATGTTATTATTATTATTACTATTATTATTATTATTGTCAATATATGATAATTTTTATCACTATTATTATTTTTATTATCATTACTTATTTATCATTATTATTATTTTATGTTAGGTTTACGAAAACCTATGTTTCTCCCCCTCTTCCTCTCAAAATCAAGATGCACCCTACCCCCTCCCCATACAGCGGCATGACCCTCCCTCCTTGTGAGATCTCCCAGCCGAACCCTACTGGTCACAACCTCCCTACAACACACCACCCTGGACACACACCCCTATATTTTTCACCTCCTTGCAGCATGATAGACCACCTGGATAATCCCTAATAGTGCATGACCCCCTCCTCTGGGCCTCCTTTGAGATGTATTTTTTGGCCTGATTTCATCCGATTTTTCACTGAATCAGCCGGGTAAGACTCTATTCTCCCTATCCATTCATTTCCTACGGTGATTTGGATTCCCCATCTCCTATTATAGATTTGGATAAACATAGAGTTTGGAGGATAATCTAATTTTATATTTTCATGAGGATTAGGGTTGTGAAAATGGTTCCTCAGGAGCTATTATTGTAGATTTCATCAACCACTGCCAAAGGTGAGGTTGTTCGGGTTGTTACGGTTTTCCGCTACCATCCAAGGTGAGGTTTTATTCTTGTTTCATGGTTATGCACCATCCAATTTAGTGTCTTATGAAGTTTATGAATCCATGGAATTTTATTTTAGGTGTGTTGAACCTTACCACTATATTTTTGTGATTCTATGATGTTGCACTATGTTTTGGTAAATGTTTTAGGGCACACATACATATACTTCAGGTATGTAAATATATAATATATATATGTCCTTCATGTATGTATTTTTCACGACTTGACCCATACCGTGGATCGAGCCGCAACTACCCCAAGCCTGCCTCTATAGGCTTGGGGTGGGTGACTAGCACTGAAGTCACAACAAACTAGGGGAGGCCTTTGCCTAAGAAAATGCACACACACACGCAGACAACTCAATGCAAAGTGCAGAGGAAGGAAAGAAAGATACAACACTGCTAAAAATAGGGAAACCAACATACATGCATCAACATCTAACCAGTACAAGTAAAGTGTTGAAAAGTGATGACAAGTAAACTGAACACAAAAAGGGGAAAACACATGCCCAACCAGAAATGTGCCACAACCCAGAAACAGGTCAAACTAAAGTAAATTGCAAGTGAGTCATGCCCAAAAAGTCCTATTATAGCCACTGAATTTATCCCACGCTCTTGTGTCCTCTACGCTCTTATGTAGTCTCGACCGACCTGCCCATCGTCTGTAAGGGCACACCAAGTGCGGGAAAAGCCCAAGCAGGGGTGAGTATAAAGATACTCAGTAGGATGGCCCAAAATCTCGAGGGAGAAACAAAGGAGGTACTAAAACAGTGAGTAGCAGACAGATAAAGAACAGTGTAAGAGTACAATAGGGAGAGTGCAGCTCAACCCAATAAGAGAAAGGAAGCAGACTCGTCCAGATGCAAGGAGCTAGAAACGATGAGAATATGAACTTCTCATCGAGTCTATGCTGCCTATAGTAGGAGATTAGACTCATCCAACCAAGAGGATCTAGACACCTAAAGCATGTGGCATACCCCTAGTGTATTTTCCCCTCCTATAAAGAGAGTAACTGAACCCAAGGAGTGGGAACAAAAGTAGGGTGTATATATATTCTCGACAAGAAACCTAATTGAGTGTGTAAGGGGATCTCTATCTCTAAGCTCAGTCTAAGAAGATTCGCCAACGGTTCAAAGGATGTCCATCACTGAAGCCCAACAATCCAACACACCAAATCTGCCTCATCGCTAATTGTACCACCACAAAGTTCCGCTCTGGTAATCATGGAGAAAATTCACTGACTAGCCTCATAGAAAGGACTAAGTCTGAAATAATTCATTAGGTAACCCATTGCCCAGCCCTGCTGGAGGGTAAACCTCCAAGTGGTTGTCAGGTAACCCACTGCCTAGCCCCACTAGAGGGTTAACCACAAAAGGTCATCAGGTAACCCACTGCCCAGTCCCGCTGGAGGGTAAAACACAAGTGGTCATCTGGTAACACACTGCCTAGCCCCACTGGAGAGTAAACCACAAGAGGTCATCCGGTAACCCACTACCCAGCCCCGCTAGAGGGTAAACCACAAGAAGTCATCTGGTAACCCACTACCTAGCCCCACTGGAGGGTAAACCACAAGAGTTCATCTGGTAACCCACTGCCCTGCCCCGCTAGAGGGTAAACCACAAGAGTTTGTCAGGTAACCCACTGCCCAGCCCCGCTGGAGGGTAAACCCAGAACTGGTCTTATGTCTCCGCACTACCCGTGTCATCACTGGGTGTCACCAACACCGCTACCGTGCGTAGGTTTGGAGTGCTTCAAAGGAACCTCCGACCAACTCCCTTTCATGTTTCCACATTTAATAATATCTTGAAAGAGGCTCCTATCTCCCAAACAGATTACACCATTGTAATCCTCATGGAAAAACACGTGAGATAGACTATTTACTCACTAGAAACGGGATCCCGATGGAAAAGTTATTCAACACCGCTTTATGCCTATACGGAGTCTCATGGGGCCCGCACCTGTCCCGAAAGAGGTCAGGTGAACTGTTCCATTGCGATGCTCTTGGAAAAACACTCTGAATCGACTATTCATATGCCCCAAACAGATGCCTAATGAAAAATTCGCAATATGCTGCACACAGCTCAAAAGACGGCATGTGGGGTCCACACCTCAAATCTGACTTCAGCGCCTAATACCACCCTGGTCAACTTCATCTCAATGTCAGGGTTGCAACACTTCTAATGACGCCTAAAACAGACTTCGGATGCAGAAGCTGCAACCTCCCACATTATATGTAAACGGGGCCCTGTGGGGTACACACCACGACCCCGAAATACGTCACTCAGATTGTACCATTTCGTTCCTCGCAGATAACCACGCGAAGTAGGATATTCATTTTCCCTGTATAGACTTATGAATCAGAAGTCATAAAAAAGCATCATACATCTGAAATCCACCTCATTGGGCCCATGCCTCGAGCCCAAATTTAGGCGGGCAGATTGCACCATTATAATCCCCTCGGAAAAACACTCAGAAATGAGTACCCAAACACCCCAAACAGATGTCAAGTGAAAAATTAGTGTTTCACCGTAAAACATGTGAACTAGGCCCTATGGGAACCACACCTTGTCTCCAACCCAAACACTTTAGTATGCATCTCAAAAATTCTGCACGAGGACAGGGGTCACGCTGCTGCTGATAGTGCGTCAAATGGACGTCCAGCTCGCGAACCATGTCTGTCGTAACTTTAATAATAATTTGATATTATTAAATTAATGAGTTTCAAGTCACCCATATTCGGGCATGGAACCCAAAAACCCCTAAACCCATATTAAAAATTTATTCTCGTAGAGAAACACCCACATCCACAGACGGAATGTCAAACAGACCCGCCATTTAGAAGATACGGCCCCCTAAATGCAAGGGGGCCCAACCAGGCCGGTTCACCCTAGCTGACCCGAACCAAACCGTCGGCCTGCGGCCTAGCCGTGGGTCTAGCCCAAACCATCGTGGCCTGCTGGCCGCAGTCCACTCCAGCCACACTAGACTCCTTTGGTCCGGTTCTCCAAGGCATACTGGTTGAAGTCAGTCTCTGTGTCACGCCAGCAGGACCCGCTGTATACGGGTCCTTGTCCACGCCGCACACCCCGAGGTCAGTGCCTCAGGGTTCTCCACCGACCGCAAAAGTACAGGCCACCCACACCCCCTTCTCACCATCAATGCCTCCAAATCCCCCGGCACCTGCTGAGGCCCCCCGCCACCTGGTCCGTTGAAGCCCCGTGCTCTGCCACTGCCTCCGGCTCGCCGCACGATACTGCTCGACCGCACCGCCCCGGTGCCCCCTGCTCATTCTGTCGTGGACCTCCGCCTCCGGATCGACTTCCATCCACTCAACCGCCACACCCCGTCTCCCTACTCACGTTGTCATGCTCCGCCACCACTGGCTTGACCTCCGGCCACTCGACCACACCTGACACCACTGCACCGGACCGACCTGGCTCCTCCGGCCGCCGCGCCTCCTGCTCGCCTCTAGCATCCACCCTCGCTAGAGCTGAACCTTTGGCCGGTCTCCTCAACAACTTCAGTGGCTGGAAACATTATCCGACCTCATTTTCAGGATCCTTGGGGTCAGAGCTTCACAATGACACCCCTTGCTTGTCGATTCGTCGAGAATTTGATGCGTCCGAAATTCGAACGAAGAACACTCAAGAACGAAGTTTAGAACGGGGCTTGGACGATGGATGTGTTCATTTGGCCATCATCCGAATTTTAGAATTATAGAATTAAAACGATGAAATTGAAAGAAACAATAGAAATTTACGAAGGTACAAAAATTTAGCAGAAAACCTACCTCGGATCGCTCGTTCGTCATTGGTGACGCGTCCACGATGCTCCTGCTCCGATCTGCCAAGGCTCTGGCGGAGATCGCTCCGTGATCCGTCAAAGAATGATGAAGAATGTTGAAGAACAGTATGTGTTAGAGAGAGATAGAGATAGATAAAGAAACCCTATCTCCAACTCCTCTTTTTTTCTATTTATAGAAAAACCCCTTAGCGTAGAAATCCGAATTCACCGCGCCCTCTCATTTTATGTCACGCCTAGACAAAATTCCTCATTTCGAACTCAACGGAAGTCTCGGATTTTCATTCTAGACTTCTTTTGAAAGTTATTTGAAAAGAACTCCACTAATAAAAATTATTAATTCATTATTTCAATATGATTATTTTCCCCCTGGGTGACATCTCTCCCAGGAGGCCCGCACCTGAAACTTTTACACCCCACCTAGGGTAAACGGCCTGATCTGGAGGCAACTGTTTCCTCCTATTTCTAATTCGAGCTATCGTATAGGAGGAAACACATACCCGCCACGTTCATAGTATAAAAACACTTAACGTTTTTTAAAAATTTATTCTAGGCACACTGGGCCTCAGAATCACACGTTGTCTTCGTGCCTATCTCTGAAATTATATGTAGAAATATTCCAAATTCTTAAAGGGCAAAAAACTGAGTCTCTAAATCATTCCCACCTTTAATATTTTCGTCCCCAAAAAGAAAAACTAGGAAAAACAACTTAGGATATAGAGCTCACACCTAGCTCTCCCACTCCCATGAAAACATGAAAAACACCATGTTGGAACAACAATTGAACCAAAGAGATGGTTTATTCTCATAAGGTCTGCTACTTCCGATGAAATGTGTAGGAACATTTACGCACCTCATCTGTTGTGACATGTGGAAGATGTCGTGTGCTCGCTCCTACTATTCGGAGGGTAGGGTAAGGTGGTAGGAAACCTCTCAACCACTTGAACGATTCCTGAATGGCCCAAGGAAACTCAAGGGGACTTCCCCTGCCGAACTTCTACTTTCCACTTCATGACCGAAATCACGGGTTGTTCCTAGAACAGGATCTCATGATTCCCTCCTTCAGAATACCCATCGGGTGTATCACCTATGGATATCTGATCATGCGGTACCTCACTGTCGACATCCCCCAGCTGCGACTCTCTCACATGCTCAAGGAGAGAAGGAGTCAACACCATCAATTGCAGGAAAGTTGTACCCTCTTTCTCCACCAAGGTCAGCCGTAGGGAAGCTAACTACTAAAAAATTTCCCACGCATGATGAGTCTGGGACTTCCTGCTAAGGGAACCTGCTACAACACTGCCATTTTCCGAAACATAGACTACCTCGAAGTCATAAACCTGTATAAATTTCAACCAGCACTACCACCTCAGGTTCTAGTCTCTCTGGGTGAGTGCATACCTAAGACACTGGTGGTATGAGCAAACCACAAAGTGATCTCCTAGAAGGTAGCGTCTCCACACTCTCAGGGTAAGGACCACCACCACCAACACCACATAGTGAAACACGTAGTTCTATTTATGTGGTCTCTATCACCTCAACTTGTACTTGATGACGGTATCAAGATTGACGTTGATCATGCAAGGTACCAATGAACAGGGTAGGTGAGCAAACTCATCCAACTGCCAGAGGCTAGACACAGAAAGTATGTGGCATACCCCACATGTCTTTGACCCTCTTGGAATGATAGTGATCCCCAAAATATGCACTCTTCCAAACCCACTAGTGGAACCTCAAGAAAAGGGAGGTCAAGAAAAAAAGTCCCACTGGTAAACCCAGAACCTTCTCTGACACTCCACCGCACAACCTTGCCAAGAATGCACCTGTCAAATGGACTCATCCACCACACCTAAATACTATCCACTTTGGGTGGCATGACTCTCCCTCACGGTTTTGATCATGCCATAAAAATGTGTCTCAGTGGGGGAAGGACCCCTCTTTCCTATGCATTCAAAGCTACATCAGACAACACCAACACAAGGTTACACTGATGCCCTGTGTCACCCTCGGTAACCCCTCGAACAAGGAGTTAGAAGAAAAGAGTACCTCACATAGTGTCTAACAAGTTCTAATGAGAATGGTATAAATTAAATAGAGTGTTCCTCTTAGAATCTCATCCATTATAGGATTGTAGACATCCATAGCACCCAGCCACCCGTAGCCCCACCTGTCAGCTCCATGTGCCTGACATGGGCCGCCTAGTGGTGGGGGAAGGACCTCGAAGCATCATCCGCCAACCACGGTTATTCCTTCCTTTATGACAACACTGACTCTCTGTGGACCACCCTTTCCTCACCTGGGGGTTCTCGGATCATGACACTACCTCTGTCATGGAGGTGCATCTACCAACCATCTGGATGACTCAGCACATTTGGTCGAGTAGTCTCATGCCATGTGACCTCGCACATCACAAACATAACACTAGTCCCCCATGGGCTATCTCGGTGATCTGCGTTGTCCCCGAACATGTGTCTGAGTCTCATCAAGGGGAGACTTATGGCATTGAATCCTTGCCAATCGACATCCCTCTGACAGAAATTTCTCAGTCACCAGTGTCTGCTCTAGCACCCTGATATGGGTGAGGATGCACAAGGGCACTACACTGGCACAAATATCCTCTACAGAGACTTAATTCAAACTTCTGTGCTTAGAATTTGTCATCATGGACCACATCCAAAGAGTACTTAGTAAGCTCTGCGAACCCAATCACATACTCAGCCACTGCCATCACTCCCTGCTAAATCTCCAGAATCTCCTGAAACCATAAAAAGTGTAAGTGGTAGGGGTAGTACTCCTCACAAAACAGTAGCTATAATTCATCCCATGAGAGTACTGACTCATTGTGAATCTGAGTAACCTTGGATCTACCATGCCAAATTTCTTGGTGAAAAAACACTGGCTTTCAAAGCCACAATCTACCCCGTCAGTGTCCGAACAAGCCTGGAGTGGCAAACCACCGACTCTAGTCAACCCTTCACTGCCTTAGGGTATGAATCACTGTGGAACCTCAGCACTCTCTAACGCTGGAACACATGTAGCATGACCAGCCCACACTCATCATCGGCCCTCGCTACTGGTACTATCAGCTACTCCACAGGTGGAGGTGTTACAGCTTGTCCTCCTATAGAAAGGGTAATCGTATGATGGGTCGTGAACTGAGGCCTCGTCCCTCACGAAATTCGTCGTCATGAACCAGATCTAGTATCCTGGAAGTCCATCATCATGGAGACATCCTGAATCCAATCAAGGAGTATCGCGGTCAAATGATCATATTTATATCAAGAAAGATGAGGAGTTGACTCAAGAAGGGCATTAAAAGACTCAATCCTATATGTTGCACGAACAAAATTCCCTGCAAAAACTGTCTCAGTGTGCAGAGTCGACAAGCGGGTTATTAGGGTCTTGGTGAGTGGATATGTCGGCCACCACACCATCACTGGACTCCCTGGCCTGAGAGATGCTCTTGAGAAACGTTGAAACTATTTCCCCAAAACTCAACCAATTCCTTTTTAGGGATGTTCGAACAACGCCCCAAGGAACGAACCACCTTTGATACCACTTTGTCATGACCCGAACCATACCGGGGCTCGAGCCGAAACTACCACAAACCTGCCTCCATAGGCCAGGGGCTGGCGACTAGCACTGAAGGCACAACAAACTAGGGGAGGCTCTTGCCTAAGAAACTATACACACACACATGTAGCTAACTCAATGAAAAGTTCAGAGGAAGGAAATAAAGATACAACACTACTACAAAAAGGGAAACCAACATACATGTATCGACCTCTAACCAGTACAAGTAAAGTGCTGAAAAGTACTGAAAAGTAAACTGAACCAAAAAAGGGAAAAAACATGCACCCAGATAGAAAGGTGACACAACCTGGAAATAGGTAAAACAAAAGTAAACCGCTGGTGAGTCTCACCCAGAAAGTCCTTCCATGACCACTGAATGAAGCCCATGCTCCTATGTCCTCTTTGATCCTCTGTAGTCTCGACCGACCTGTCCATCGTCTGCAAGGGCACACCAAGTGCAGGAAAAGCCCAAGTATGGTTGAGTATAAATATACTCAATAGGATGCCCCGAAATCTCGAGGGAGAAACAAAGGAGGTACTAAAACGATGACCAGTAGACCGATCAAGAAAAATGTAAGAGTACAATAGGGAGAGTGCATCTCAACCCAACAAGAGAAAGGAAGCAGACTCGTCCAGACACAATGAGCTATAAACGGTGAGAAGATGAACTTCTCGTTGAGTCTTCACTGCATATAGCATAAGAGTAGACTCGTCCAGCCAAGTTGAGCTAGACACGGAAAGCATGTGGCATACCCTGCACGTCTTCACCCATTCTAGAAGGAGAGTAACTGAACCCAAGGAGTGGGAACAAAATTAGGGTGTATATATATGCTCAACAATAAACCCAATCGAGTGAGTAAGGGTATCTCTATCTCCAATCTCATCCCAAGAAGAGTCTCCAACAATTCAAAGGATGGCCATCACTGAAGCCCAAAAATCTCGCACGCCAAAGGTGCCTCATCGCTAACTCTACCACCAAAAAGTCTCTCTTTGATAATCATGGAGAAAAGTCACTGACTAGTATCATAGAAAGGACTAAGTCTAAAATAAGTCATTGGGTAACCCACTACCCAGCCCTGCTGGAGGGTAAACCCCCAAGTGGTCATCAGGTAACCCACTACCTAGCCCCACTGGAGGGTAAACCACAAAAGGTCATTCAGTAACCCACTGCCCAACCCCGCTGGAGGGTAAACCACAAGAGGTCATCCGGTAACCCATTACCCAGCCCCGCTGGAGGGTAAACCACAAGAGGTCATCTGGTAACCCATTTTTCATCCCCACTGGAGGGTAAACCAAAAGAGGTCATCCAGTAACCCACTGCCCAACGCTGCTGGAGGGTAAACCACAAGAGTTCGTCTGGTAACCCGCTTTCTAGCCCCACTAGAGGGTAAACCATAAGAGTTTGTTGTGTAACCCACTTCCCAACCCCAGTGGAGGGTAAACCCAGAACTGGTCTGATGTCTCCTCACTACCCACGCCATCACTAGGTGTCACCAACACCGCTACCGTGGGTAGGTTCGGAGTGTGTCAAAGGAACCTCTGACCAACACCCATTCATGTTTCCATATTTAATAAGATCTAAAAAGTGGCTCCTCTCTCCAAAACATATTACACCATTGTAATCCTCATAGAAAAACACAGGAGATATACTACTTACTCGCTGGAAATGGTCTCACGGTGCAAAATTTATTCAACACCATTTTATGCCCATAGGAAGTATCGTGGGGCCCTCACATCGGTCCCAAAAGAGGTCGGTCTAATTGCACCATGGAAATTCTTTCGGAAAAACACACTAAATTGACTATTCATATTCCCCAAACAGACGCCTGATGAAAAATTCACAATACGCTGCACACAGCTCAAATGACGGCCGGTGGGGGCCACTCCTCAAGTCCATCTTCTGTACATAAAACCACCCTGGTCAACATCGTCTTGATTTAAAGGTCTCAATGCCGCTGATGGCACCTAAAATAGACTCCAGATGTAGAAGTTGCAACCTCCTGCATTATAGGCAAACGGGGCACTGTGGGGTCCACACCTCGACCCCAAAACATGTCGTGTAGATCGTACCATTTTGTTCCTCATAGATAACCACATGGAGTAGGCTATTCATTTTCCCTATATGGACTTATAAAGCATAAGTCGTAAAAATGTAGCATAAGTCCGAAAGCTGTCTCGTGGGGCCACGCCTCAGGCCTGAATTTAGACGGGTGGATTGCACTGTTGTAATCCCCTCGGAAAAACACTCAGAAACAGGTACTCAAACACCCCAAACGGATGTCAGGTGAAAAAGTGGTGTTTCGCCCTAAAACGTGCGAACTAGGTCCTGTGGGGACCACACCTTGTCTCCAACCCAAACGCTTCGGTAAGCATCTCTAAAAGTTTGCATGAGGACTGGGGTCACGCTTCCGATGACGGCATGTCAAACGGACATCAGGCTCGCGAACCACGTTCATCGCAACTTAAATAATAATTTAATGTTATTAAATTAACAAGTTTCAGGTCAACCATCTTTGGGAACAGAACTCAAAAACCCCTAAATCCATCTTAAAATTATTTTCTCGTAGATACAGACCCACAGCTGCAGACAGCGCGTCAAACGAACGTGCCATTTAGAAGATACGGCCCCCCGAATGCAAGGGGGCCCAACCGGGCCAGTTCACCCTGGACGGCCTGGACCGAACCGCCGGCCCACATCCCAGCCGCACCAGACCCCTCGGGTTCGGTTCTCCAAGGTAGACTGGCCAAAGCTGGTCTCTGTGTCGCGCCAACAGGACCCGCGGTATGCGGGTCATTTTCCACACCGCACACCCCGATGTTAGTGCCTCGGGGTTCTCCACCGACCGCAACTGGACGGGCTGCCCGTGCCCCCTGCTCACTGCCATTGCCGCCGAAGCCCCCAGCTCTCGCTGAGTCCCCGTGCCACCTGGTCTGCTGAAGCCTCGCGCTCCGCCGCTGCCTCCGGCTCGCCGTACACCCCCACTCGACCGCACCGCCCCAGTGCCCCTGCTCACGTAGCCATGCTCCGCCACCTCCGTCTTGACCTCCGGCATCTCGACCGCACCACCCTAGATCCCTGCTCATGCCACCGTGCTCTTCCATCTCTGGCTCGACCTCCGGCAACTCGACCGCACCCGACACCGCTGCACTGGACCGGCCCGGCTCCTCCGGCCGCTGCGCTCCGCCGCAACTCCGGTTTCACCTCCTACCACCACCCTCGCTGGAGACAAACCTTCGGCCGGTCTCCCTGATGAATCTGGTGGTTATAAAAATTATTCGACCCTGGTTTCAGGATCCTCGGGGCCGGAGCTTCACAACGACGCCCCTCGCTCGTCGATTCATCCAGAATTTGACGCGTCTGAAATTCAGATGAAGAACGCTCAAGAATGGGGTTTATAACAGGGATCAGATGATGGCCGTGTTCATTTGGACATCGTCCTAATTCTAGAATTATAGAATTAAAATGACTAAATTCAAAGAAACACCATAAATTTACAATGTTGTGGAAATTTAGCAGAAAACCTTCCACTGATCGCTCGTTCATTGTTGGTGATGCGTCCACGACGCTTCGGCTCCGATCCGCCAAGGATCCGATGGAGATCGCTCCTCGACCCATCTAAGAATGGAGAAGAACTTCGAAGAACAGGAGGGGGATAGAGAGAGAGAAAGAAACCCTAGATCCAACTCCTCTTTTTTTCTATTTATAGAAAAACCCCTTAGCGCAGAAATCTGAATTCACCGCACCCTCTCATTTTATGTTGTGCCTAGTCAAAACACCCCGTTTTGAACTCAACGGAAGTCTCGGATTTCCATTATGAGACTTTGTTAGAAATTTATTTGAAAAGTAATTCAGTGATAAAAATCACTAAGTCATTATTTCCAAATGATGATGTTTTCCCTGGGTGACATCTCTCCCAGCAGGCTCGCACCCGAAATTTTTACACCCCACCTAGGGTAAACGACACGCATCGGATGTAACTATGCCCTCAGATTTCTGATCTGAGTTACCTTCTAGGAGGAAACACAACCCCACCACGTGGATAGTTTAAAAACACTTAACATTTTTATAAAATTTATTTTGGTCACACCGGGCCTCGAAATCACATGTTGTCTTCACTCCTAGCTCTGAAATTATATGTAGAAATATTTCAATGTCTTAAAGGGAAAAAATCGGGTCTCTATAGTATTCCTTGATAGAGTGTGGAATACATGAATTGTATTTCAGATATATATATATATATATATATAGGTATGTGCATGAGAGTGTGGGCTAATTATGAGTGGTCGCCTCCTAATTTTTCAATTGCCAAATTGTCTCAGCTTGGTCTACTCCATTGTTGAGGTAGGTTCTCTATTACTGTGCCTTTAATTTGAAATTTTATATTTTGTAACATTTAACAATTTTTTTATATTTATGTTGTATTTATATATATTTATATGCATACCAAGGTGTTTGGTAAAATTAATTGTGCCCCTTGGATTTGGTTCCCATTTTTTTTATAACTTTTTAATGCCAAAATACAAGTTTCTTTTAAATATAATTTATCCTAAGTATTTTAGAGTAGTTGACTAAAAGTTTCCTAGTTGTGAAGAGTATTTTGTGAAACTAAAAAGCTTTGTTTAAATTTGTTAGGTAATACATAGTTTTTTGGAACCTTTAAGTGTTTGTTTTGTTTCTTGGAAGTTTAGGATGTGCCATTAGATGTTTGTGCATCCATGGGTACACAAATGGATATTTAAATGGCATATTGGTATATCGGGTAACATGACAATGGTTTTGAGTATGTAATTTTAAACTCATCCCATTTGGTACATTAGAAAGGATGGATGATTTATAAATGTTACAAAATTCATTTTGGAATCTTTTTTTTGTTGGTGAATTTGAATTTTTGGTTTATAGAAAAATATTTAAAATGGAATTGGATTTGAAGGTGTAAAGGACCGTTTGGGAAGGTTTTTTGAAACTATCATTTAAAATTTTTTTGGAAATGGTTTTTGATGTGTTTTGATAAATGCATTTGGGTGTGTAATGTTAGTGGCCTTTGGAAACAATTGTCTATTTTCAAGAAAAGGTGGAATGTTCTTATGATTTGATGTCCCAATTTTCAGCTTAATGATCTGATATATATATATATATATATATTAGTATAGTGGAAACCTATATTGGAGGGATTTCTCTTCATGGGTTACCGTAATGTGGTGTTTGTGTTTGGGGTAGGCAAGTGTGGTGATGACATGTAAAGTGATTTGCACATGCGAGGGCCTCCTACATACATAGTATATTATTATCATGGTTTTCATTGGAATATTTTAGGTGGTTGAGTGATTGTTGCAGACTAACCCTGATTAGATGGGTTGGTACCCCTGGATTTTTTATTAGGCCAGGTGGCCTATTCCACTAGATTGGTTAGTTGGGGGAGGCCAGTTGGTTATAAACATAGGAGCTTCACCAAATTCTGAAAGGTGGTTCCAAACTGAGTACGTCTAGGGTTGCTCTTGGTATGTATAGGAAATTCACATGATTACATACATGTATGATCCAATTTTTCTTTTGTGGAACTTTTTGTTGTTTCATCTCATGACACCTTTAAATTTTTGTTTATATTAATGTATTTGTACTATAAGTAGTTGGTATTAAAAATTAATTTTTTAAATGACTTGTGTTTTATGAACAGTTTTGGAAATTCAAATAAAAATGACGGTTTCTTAAAAATCACAACAAGTTACTTATTTACATTAGAGTGAGAAAAACCTTATTTTTACATGTACTATTTTCAAAAAATCAAGAAAGGATTTCACTTTAAAGGTGGGGAATCAGGCAGGGTTTATTTTTGGCTTTCATACTAAGCATCTTGGTGCTCACGCAATGTTTATCTTCTTAGTTTCTAGTTATCCCATTTTTTCATCACTCTTGGAGCAAGAACGGTCCTATGTTTAGTGGTGAACTAGGAGGTCACATGATGGTATGTGTAATAGTTTGTTTATTTCCTCTATATGTGCTTATTATTATTGTTCAATTTAATTTTTAATTATTATTTTTATTATTTTTTCATGGGAAAAATCATTCCCAATGTTTTTAACTTGATTCCCGGCACTAGTTTCCCACTCGTGGGGATTGGGAATGCACTTCGGGTCTTATCACATGACGACTCGAGTGACTAGTTCATGGTTGAACTGGGTCAGTTTGGGACAATATATCTATTGAAAAATCTATTATCACAGAAAAAACATGAAGTTCATGGTATGTATCATGTTATTTGATACATATTATATTTATTATGATTTCTATATAATGTATCATGATTTTATAATAAATTAAATCTTTATTTATCAATCATTCATCTCTGATAAATTTTATTTTATATGATCATTAAGACAATTATTTCCCTTAAAATTGAATCATTTATTTTTCAATAAACACTTATCTTTAAGGATCTATATGGGGTGTGATGATATGTTAAGGTTAGCATGATTAAAATGACATACTGAGTGAAAATATTTTTAAATGTGACAAAAACCCACATTCATAAATAAATATCTGGATAATTATTACTTGGGCTAACTAGCCTAGTCATTCCTGAAGGAACATTATAAAATAATCAATATACATATGGGTGTATGATTATTATCAATCCCCATTACCTATGTTTTGAGATATACCTATCATGAGAACAATATGTATTAATAAATTATTTGCGAATATCAATAATTACATAGCTATTCATGTGGTTTTTGGGTATGTTTTATATAATGTAATTAGTTGGAGTGAATCCACAATGGCATTTTATCACTTATATGAAAAGTAAATAAATTTGGAACTTGATTTAATTAGACTAATGAAATTAATTGATTTTCATAGTTGAGTCACATGTGATGTGTTCAACTATATTGATGATGTGTTTGTGATGTACAAAAATTATAGATGATTGAAATATGATGTATTAATTGACCTAGTCAGTATTTATTAAATAACCAAGAATCAATTATATGGGATATACGAAATTAAAATTAAAATGTCTTGTGTTCACATTATTTCATTGAAAATGTATTATATTGGCATATATATAATCAATATGATACATTTTAACATTTCTATTTTTATATAGACATATAAATATGTTTGATAGTGACCACAGATGAATCCTATATATATTTATTAGATTCATCTCATTTCCAATATCTATGAAAAATTTGGTTTATATTATTTTATATTCTATTGAGGCTCATAGGGTGATACAATTAGTCCTCTAAATAGTGATTGTTCTCAAAAATATTTTTATTCCAAAATTGATAGATTTTGAAATATGTTTATCCAAATACTATGGATTAATTAACAAAGATATTTGATGTTTTTTTTTCATAAAGTTCTTATGGTATTTTAATATAATTTTTTAATATTTGGATGTGCACCAAAATAGTGGGGGTGCATGATTGGGGACTCTACGCTTTAGTACAACACATATCATATATGGGGGACACAACTAAATAATTTTTTTGCACAAAATTTATTTTTTACACATCCACTATCACTTATTATTATAAGATATAAATCCATTATAAATGTATCTAATAAGAATTTATTTTTCATTGAACAATTTATGTATGTTTTTAACATGGGAAGAAATTTATTCCACTACATTAAAAAGGGGTAACACGTATCATTAAGATGAAATTCATTGTGTATTGATATATAAGGTATTCATTCCCTCTAATTTGGTTAAATAATTCATTATAAATCATAATATATTGGGATCACTAAATTAATGCTACTATATTTATCACTAATTGTGATTTTGTAATTACCCTTTTATAATATGAGGTTTATCTACAATTTTTTTGGATCCAATACCTGTGTACCACCCTTAGGTGATTGAATCCATTGTTTTAAAATTTGGTGATCTTCATAAAAATACTCTATAAAAGAATAAAAATTGTGGTCATTTTCATCCACATTCCAATTTTGACCTAATATTTTTATTCTTATATGTTTTTATTCTTTAATGGTATAATTGTATATTTTTTCATATACTTCCAGAGATTCTATTATGATCCTCCAAATTTCATCAACTAAAACCCATTAAAATAACTTATAAATGAAATTAAAACACTCCAAAATTAATAGAAAAATAATTTCAACTATATTAAAAATATAAATTCAAAAGAGGACAAATATTATATAATTAAAATTCAATGGGTAAAAATGATTCAAAATGGTGACACACATATATATTGTTTTCTTTTATTGTAGTAATTCATCTATATGGTTAGAAATGTCATAAATATGAATTCTACAATAGAATAGATGAAAATATCACTACAAAAACATCCTTTATGGTAACCATTATTATCTTGGTCAAAACTAACATCATTATCATAATTAGACTCATCAAAAAAATTACCAACCTAATCAACCTAATAACTATTAACACTTATATGTTCTTTACGCTAATCACATGTAAGATCATCATCACTATATATGAGAGAATGATAATAGAGATCAGTGATGACATAAATATTTCAACAAACACATATGTATGAGGTAGAAGGGATGTACAAAAAGTTATAATTTCTTTCATGAAGTTATTAGTGATTTTTTATACTTTTTCACACTCATATATTATTATTTTTTCCAACAATTTCTTATTTATGGATCTCTTACAACTAATTATTAGTACATGTGGTGGTATTTTAATTTGATGATTAAGTCAATTCATACTATCCATGATAGATTTAATTGGACAAAAATAGACACTCCTATGTATCTTCTCACCTAATACATATTATATATGATATTTGGGGATTACATTTTTTTCCCTTCACAAGACATTAGAACATACTATTTAAAATATAAATTGTATAAAAATGTATATAATAGGTGTTAACTCTTTTTTGGAATACAATACATCATATAATCTTTTCTTGAATATATTAATTAAAAACACTTCTTTATTTCTTATTTCTACTCAGGAAAATATTTTCCCTTAAGATACCTTCTATTGAATGTTCCAAACGTCTCAATGAAAAATTTAATTCATGTATGAAAATAAAATTTAATAATTATGTTAATTATTTAAGCAAAAATAAGAGAAAATATTGTATAAACATGATTTAAAGTATTCATTATTTCATAGAAATATAATCATTCTATGTTTTACTTTCCAAATACCTCATTTATATCATGTTCTAGATTGATCATTCATCCAAACATGTACAAATACTCCAAAACAATCATGTTTTTTTTCATTTCATTATAAAAAATCTAGTTAAAATTGTATTAGACTAATAAACAATATCATAACAGAAAACACAGCTCCTTTTAATCCAAAATATAAATTTATAATAATAACCAAAATTGGACAATATTATAATATGGATAAGTATCCTAGTAATATTTTATTATACATTAAAGATGGGGTTGTATACCCTTTAAGTCCATGTCAAATGTTCTTGACTAGAAATTATATAACTCATTAAATATTCTATACATAGCTCAAAAATTAATGAAATCATGAATCCCTAAAAATATAACAATTAGTCATCTATAGTGATACATATAGAAAAACATTAATTCAAAGAAATAAATTTATAGATTACTATATAATATTATAAACATTCTGACTTATATATAAACCTATGAAATATTTATGATTTTATCTCTAGTGTGACTTAAAAATAATTTTTTCTTGCAAATGGTTTCAATATATTTTGGAATCATTACCCTAAAACATCAACATTAACATATCAAAATTTCCTAAATTGTGTTGGTTGGTGTGAGGTGTAACATGGTCTAGAATTAAAAAAATGAGGGGATGAATATTTTATAAATACTCCCAGCCCTAATAGTTGGGGTACTTTACTAAAATTAATACCTTTTCATGAGGATGTTGGTATAACATGGTGAAATGATCCATGAATCATATTCATAATTACATCATTTAGATCCTCATTTTCATGTTTCTATTGAATGATCTGTTCTCCAACAAGGATAGAAAATCCATCCTTAAGGGGGTGACATGTATAATAATTATCAACACTCTTTCCTTTTTAGTGTTATAATGGGTGAATGATGAAGATATTCTCAACATAGACCCTATAGATAGGACATCTTATTGAAAATGGGAATATTCTCCCTCAACCTTACACTCTAAGGCATTAATAGTGTTGATAACAACTTCTGTGGAGGTTAGAAGGGTATCATTGGGCCCTTCTTCATCAATTCATAGAGAAAAAGATGATATAACCTACTCATGCTCGAAGTATTGTATAAACATTCAATCCTCTTCAAACAGTTTTGTTATAAAAACTATGTAGGATGTCTTTAGGTCTAGTTGATACAACATTTTTAGTGATTTAGGTGATTTTATGCTCTAATTTGGGTGGATTTCCCATTTGGAGGGACAATGTCCAGTCATTAGTTTTGTGGGTAAGAAACCATGACTACTTTCCCCTTCTTTAGGGAATATGGTTAAAACATGTTCTGCATATAATTTGTGGTCATCCAATTATATAAGATAATATTTTCCTCCTATTTATAGATCATTGATAATGACATATTCTTTGATCATGTGACCGATCATACAATGATAAGAGAAATAATTTCAATGTTCATCCTACCTTTCTTCATATGGATTCATGAGTTGTGGAATTATGACCAAGTAGTTTTCTAGAGAAATGATGATATACCCATTTACTAGATCATTATGGAAGGAATATATCTTATTTTCTCAAATTTCATGGTCTTATCACCTCATCCTTTTTGGTTTGAGGTTATAACAACTTTATTCAACATTCCCTATATTTTATATATATTCTAGTGTTTCATGATATTATATTTCAAAGGTTCTATGAATATCATATTATATACATTGTTCTATAGTTGTAAAATCATTAAAACCACAAGGGTACGACATTGTAATAATTATATATGAAAACTCACCCGGTAATTTTCCACATAGTTCTCTAGAAACTATTCAAATGGATATTTATCTATGGAATACGTCATAACTATACATTATGCAATGAAACCCATGAATCTCTCATTTTACTTGTACTTTGTATTACATGTGTTGATGATTATCATTCTCCTTAGTGTAGAGAATAATTGTAATAGAAATATTGAAGAATATATTTCTGTCTAGAGATTGAAACATTTATATGGTTTCTATACCAAGAAAGTGTGGGGCCTTCTATGTTCTACACAATGAATTTGATCCTATAACCCTCTTGTTGTTGTGGAGTTCTGAAAATTGGTCCACACTATGAAGAGAAGTGGTTGGGTTGTTATTTTAGATCACCTAATCCATCTAATGTAGAGAAATTTGGGTTCTCAAATATAGAAAGGGGAGGATTCAAATCCACCCACATAGGATATTGATTCCACATTCGTCTTACTAGTTCATGTCATACATCATGGTAATCTATCTAATCAATTATGGAATCCATTAATTCCTTTAATATTGAGATCAGATGATACCTGATATGATTTTCCTAAACTGGTAGAAGATGACCACCCAATGGTGTTATGACTTGGAAATCAATTGGTTTCATACTATAATGGTATGATTGATGTAATATCAATTCATAGGGTGGCTCAATTCATCCATTACAATTCATTAAACTTTATCACATGGAAGAGGTTTAGTAAAAACTATAAAATCCATAATCATATTATTTTACTCAATGTACTTTCCTCACCTGAGTAACTTATATTTGACCTTATTATGTTTTACTAATATTTAATTATGTTTAGTAATATTATTTTCTTGTAAGACTACTACACCTTGGTTGAGTAATGAGAGGTTATTGAATGTGGTCACATCAATCTCTCTATTGATATTATCAATGATTTCATCATCAGGATGTCCTATAATGGTGGAATTATTTGATATTAAACATGTGTTAGGAAAACATTATTTCTATTATGGTGGAATATTTATGATCTAGGTATGTTTATTCCTATTATAGGATACATGAGATCACTTCATGTTTAATAATATCCCTAACCCTATGGGATATAGTTAATTTTGGGATCTTACAATCACTGAGGCAGAATAAACCGATGATTGAATCTCTTAGATAATGGTAATAATAAATCTATATCAATCCATTTGTCTGAATGTTCCAAAGTATCTCATATGTGTCATAAGTAGAAAAGTTATGGACCTATCCTAGAGTTTTACCAAATATCTACCTCTAGTGGGATCACCTTTTGGATGTATGAATCTAGATGGTCATGATAGAAAAAATTTCCTCTAAAAATTATATTTTAATTTTCTTCAAATATTGATGATGATGACGATGACCATAGTGGATAATTGAAACCTTAAGTACCTCCTAGTTTATTTGCATGACATCATGGGAATCATCCACCACCTTCCCAAGATATATAAGTATTGGGTTTTACCCCTCAGAGGATATGATCCCAAAAAATTTGGATGTGGTGATGGGTGCCACTTTAAACCTCAAAACCTACCAGTGATATGACAGATTATGGGGACTAATCATATAGAGTCATTGATTTAATTATTATAGTGTTGGGATGGATCCATAAAAATGATATCTCTATACTACAACATTCAGCACATAGTGCTGGAGGGGTTGTGTTAATGAAACTGTATGTTGAGTCAATGAGGCAATTGCCTCTATAGTCCTTGAGGAATATGTTTGTAATTTATTCTAGTTGTGTAAAGGTGTCCATAATATTATTACATCTTTTGCATTTATCCAATAATTAAATGGTGTACTTATATATTCCATTCGGATTGATGTCAGGAATGTTCTATTTTGAAAAAAACAAGAAACCTATCAGTAAAACTTCACATATAAAAAATCATGGTGGAAAGATTTCTTTCACATTTAAAGGTTTATCATGAGGTCATTTTTTCACATGATAATTGACTAGAATTCGATTGTGAAAGGATAGAATAGTTAAAATATTGACATCGAGTTCACCATTTTTTTTGATATATTTTATTCCCATAATAATTTTGAGTTAATATAGATTTTCTTTCCAAAGGAAATTAGTCACTTGGATTTTTCCAGTGAAATACTAGATTATGAGTTGGTCGAGATAGTGAGATATATTGCTCATTAATCTCTTATATTGAGAAATATTCTCTTATCTAGGACTATAGTGACCCTATCCTTTTTACATATATTATTACATGATTTGAAGTATAATTATCGATGAATTAAAAACCATATGTTAAAAATTATTGTTCCTTAAGAAGACTAGGTACATAATTCAAAAACATGTTACTAGAATAAATCCTCATTTTATTAATATAAATAATGATATCATAACTCTCTTTGAGATCCTATAACTAAATTGTAAAAATAGTGGAATCCATATATAAAATGGATGAGCTAAAAATACAAATAATGGAATATTCATTGTAACGCCCCAACCCTAGTTACCCAGAGTCGGTGCATTATTGCGTATCATTGGCATGATCACAAAAGATCAAGTCTCGAAAGACCGATTAGTTTAGTAGCCTTGGAAACACTAGATACATTCATAAGTCTTACATTACATCATAAAGTAAAAAAAACTACAAAAACATCTTGTCTTCATATCCCCTCATACTATCCCTGCAGGTCATTCATAATATACTTCTTCACATCCTGAAAAAATTAAAACATTGAAAGGGGTGAGCTCAGATGCTTTGTAAGGATAAAAATATAGTGGAAGCTTTCATAAGTAAACATAAACATTTAAGGCAATGTATAACTAAAATAAAAGCCTTTTAAACTTGAACTTCAACATAATATGGAAAAATTAAAATGTGATAATGCCATTTACTTATTCACATGGATATTCTACTGGTTGAATAATCACATGCAATATCAATAACCACTTTCACAATGATGGAATGAATAATGCCAGACTATCATAACCACGTAGCCAAGGCCTCATGCCAAGAATATAAATAATATTTTGTCAAGGCCTCGTGCCAAGACACTAGTTTGTCTCATGAGACTTGTCGATGCATTGAGGAGCTATAGTGGGCTCCACCCGTCACTTATTAAGTCCAATGCATTCCTCATATGAACAGGTTTAAACATATCATAAACCATAACATAATTGTCTCACATAAAACATGCATAAAGGAAACATAATATTTCCACACTTCAATCACAAGATATCAACACAACACATTGATATAATAAAAAATTTATCAAAACCATTTTCAATACCAAAATAAAGGAAAATTAAAACTTTTTATTTATTTTTCATTTAAAAAAAGTTATGTCTTGTAGAGGAATCTAAAACTCAAATAATGGTCACGGTGGTGGAGAAGTCATTGTCACTGCATACGTACGACAAAAAAACATTCCCTTTTATCATTTAGTAAAACGCTTCGTATAAAAAATATTCCTTTTGAATAAACGTAAAATTCAAAGGGGTTTATACACCATATAAAATAAAGTTGTGTATAAAATAAAATATGCCTCAATGAAAGGATATTGAGACGATGTCCTTAAAAAGATCATTTTTTTTAAATAAAATAGATCTATTATGTGTATTTACTATAAGTACACATAATGAAAGTACAAATACAAGATCATACATAATAATATCATGACATAATTTGAAAGTAGGAGATTAACCCAAAGAACGGAAATCGGGTTAAGAAGTTCCCTTACCTCGTGTCTGACTTGACTCGACCGTTCTTTAAACTCCTGAATAATAAACTAGAGTTAATTTATAATTTCTTAAGAACCTTTTTCAAGTTTATTATTCCATTTATATCACTTATTAACATGTTATGAACATTATGTAATTATTTATGTTAATAACGGTCGTTTTGTCGATCTTTGGTACTTGAGTCAAAAATAAACTTCTTAAAATTACAAGTTTTTCATGTGGTAAAATATCCATTATATAAATAATTATATTTATGATTTAAATATCATATAAATCATATATATCCAGTATATACATTCATTTATAATATTACATAACATTTAGGGGTAAGAAATGAAATGCACCGTTCATGGAGACGGTAAGCCGTACGTACGCATGAACGCTACTTTCATTTCTATTTAGTATTTAATGGAATGAAGTTATGATTATATAAAGGTATAATATAAATATAGTATAATATAATGTATAATACCATTTACTCCAACATTTATACATCCCACATATGGCATTAACGATTCAAATCACTTTGAGGGGGCGGTAGTCCGCACTTCCTAAATTGAAAATATCGTGTTTACCCATAATGGAAACCATAAAGGTATGCCATAAATGAAAAATAAAAAAGCTTAAGGAAAACATAAACATATTATATATCATATATAAATATATTTACATATTAATGGCCACCTTTGAAGGTGTTATATGAGTGTTGAACAATCATCGTTTCGTGAGGCAGAAATTCGCCATCCACAGAAACAGTATGTTCTTTAACCATTAGGTGTAGGTGTGTATAAGTGTAGCTATAATCCTTATTATAAAAAAATCCTAGTTTATTTAGGATACTGTTGTTGTTACAAAATAAATGAATAAAAAGAGTTTAGGGGGTTGGAGAAGCAAAATAAAACAAAATAACATAAGGGAAGACATTACCTTAAAATCGGGTAACTCTTTTTGATTTGAGACAAAGGCTTCCTTGGGAAGACTTCTGCCCAAAGTGAGGCTTCTAGGAGTAATATATAGAAGTTTGGAGAGTATTTGGGCAGAGGTTTGATGATCCAAATGGCTTGAAAGTGTGAATAAGGTGGTAGTGGTGGGGGCCTTTTATAAGAGGAGAGGAGGGGCACTCTTGGAAAGTAATGAAATGTTACTTTATTATATAATGAGTTTCATATTTTAAAGGTCCCACACTTATATATTTCTAGGATAAGGTGATAAGGGTTCTAAATATACTCATCCAATAGGCTTTGGACAAGTTTAAGCCTTATATTTTACATTATCGTTTCATTTTATTTAAATCGTTAATTAATGAGGTAATCGCTGCATCATCATTGTGTCATAACAAATTTAATTTATTTAATGTATAAAAATTATAAAAAAAAATATAATGATGTAGGAAATATTTTTAGATTTATAATGAATTTTTATAGTAAAAAATATGACTTTAATAACCCCATTTAAAAATTGTTTTAGTAAAACAACTCATGTTTGTGACATTTTTATTTTAACATTAAATAAAAAGTTTTTAATGTCATTTTCCTACCAAAGTGGCTCCATGGGGTCCCCAAGTTGACCCATGGATTTTCTTGGTCGTCCATGACTCATAAAATAGGGTTAGGACAAGTGTAAAGGTATTTTTGTATTTTTATAATATCATTTTTACTTTAAATTTCAATAATTACCTTTAATCGCGATTAATTAAACTTAAAAGTTACTATTCACAAAAAAAAATTTAATCCCATTGAACCAAATTTTACTTCCTAATGACAACCATGTATGTTGGAATTTTCAAAATCAAATCACATAAGTGGTAATGTTTCATTTAAACAAAAAATCAGTTTTTTAACTACCACTTAGTGGTTTCACTATTCATCAAAAATTGATGTTTTTCAGAACAATGCCAAAATTTCACCCTAAGATATAATTGATATTCCAAATTCAAAAATGATTTATATTTTACAAAATTCCAAACATATAAGTTGCATTAATTAATTTTATAACTAATTCCCGTTATCACAACAAATAGCGTGTTTTTAAGAAATAATATATATCAAAAGATTGACAATTGTTTATGTCCAATTTCAAATTGAAATTAATTATAATGAACACCATTGGATAAAATGGTAAAAATACATTCTAATTATACTTTAAAACCACTCAATAGTATAATTTATCACTATAAATTATTTTGATTAAAAATGTTGTTTTAAGTATTTTTCACTATTCATAAAAAAATGGAAGTTCTTAGAAAATTACAAAAAATTCAACTTAAGATAATTTAGATATTAAGAATACAAAAATGAAGTCCATTTTGAAATATAAAATTTATATAATTTTAAAAAGTGGGTATTACTATTCATAACGGCTACTTTGATTAGTCGCGGTGTGTTAGAACTCGAACTTGCGTACAATGTAAGCTATTGCATTATTGAAAGAGAGGCGTATCGTGGAAGCTCTTGGTGTTACATTCTCCCCTTCTTCAATAAATTGCATCCTCACAATTTGAAATTTTTCTTTGAAAATAAAAGGTTGAAAATAGAAAATACCTTTGTGGAAAACCCACATCAGAAATAGGGTTAATAAAAATATAACTTTAAAAGAAATAAAGAGAAGTACAAAGGTCACTCGAGATATATCACACTATGATTCTATGAAAATATGGACATGGAGGAAAAACAAACCATCAAGGTATGATGGAGAGTTATATAAAACAGGATTAGAAGAAAGTTAACCATAATAAAATCACAAAATTGTGATTAGTTAAATGGTCATTGAATCCCCAGTTGGAAAAATTAACCGACAACGTTTTTGTTTTAAGTTACCTTTCATAAAGTTGAGGAATTTATTTAACAGATTTTCTAAGAATGTAAGGAAATATAATTACTTTTCATGTAGACATTCATTCTTTAATAATTTTTTACCACAAACCCATCTTTCACTCCAAATGGTAACAGAACTCGAAAATATTCAATTTATTCTAATTGTATAAGGTTCCAAATATTACCACAAACCATTTGGATTAGGAAAACTATTTATAATAACTAGGGACTTCCTGTAGGCTAGTGGTAGGTAATAAAGGTTTGTCACACTATGGTTGTGGGTTCGATTCCTGCAGCTTTGTCCGACGCGATGGGTTATCCTCCGACCTACAGGTTGTCCTTTTCCTAAAACTATAGTATTATAATATTCTAAAAATAATATTCAGAAATGTTTTAACCTTAAACAATACTATCCAAGGTTCAACTTAATCTATTCCAACATTTATAGTTATCCAAAATACTTCTGTCCAACTCACAGTCCAAATTTTATAAGGAAGGTAAATATAATGAAGATCCTTTCGTTTCCGCATAACAACATGTGAACACCTTCATCATGTATTCTTTTAAACCACTGCAACATCCTGAATTACCATAAATCCTTATTGATTACATTCATGATCTCTTATTCCTTATAGAATACTAGATATACTCCTTCTATCCAAAAATGTATACAAATCATTAATCAGTTTCAAGGAAGTTAAGAATATCCAATATAATTTATCCAAATCAATCATGTATTATTCCAAAATCATTATCTCGGTATCAGAACCATATTATGGTTTATATTTCTCTCAACCATATATTATCCAAAAATTTAACCTATTGTTGAGTCACTTTTCTTAATTCCACACAATCTCAAGTCCTTGATGAAATAGTACTGCAGTACAATCCTTATATACTCCATAATTATTATAACCAGTACATCATTAATACAACACTCAAATGCCAAAATTCTTTAATAACAACATAAGAACTCTAATCATTCCTCCTCATCTGTGGTAGTATCATAACTTGATTATTATCCAATAACATCATTTGGGGCATACTCTTATGATTTGGACATTGGTTTACATAGTGTCCCCACTCCTTGCAGATGAAGCATTTTACATTTGAAACCTTTTTTTTACCCTTGCAGTCATGCACTTGGTGTCCTTTTTCTCCACACTTATAACAAACTCTCATTCCCTTCAGGCAAGTTCCAAGGTTTTTCTTCCCACAGTTATCACATATTGGAAAATTCTTCTTTTCCCTCATCCCTTTATCCATCATTATCTCTTCCATCCTTTTCTTCTCTTTCTTCCCTTCAAATCCATAAGACTCAGAGAATTATTTACTTATCTTATTAACACATGATACTATTTCTTCATATGTTGAGAACACATGGGAGACTATTTCCCTTATAAATGTTGGTTTAATACCGTGAAAGATATGATCCTTCTTACTCTTTGGATCATACGTATTGATGGAGTCCACATTCCTTCTACTAGGCGCCATTTCTAAACAATGGCATAAACTGGATTAGTTTATGAATCAAAATACATAATTCCATACTTGTAAAATACTTAACATAAATTGAACTATTTATGGATATAATCCATAATCATAAAAAAAATTCTTTGAGGAGGTATGTACTCATAAACCCTTCATAATGCTTTGAAATGAAAATGAGAATTATCCTAAGCATATCCCCCAGGAGTGTCGTAACCAAGAGTACAGCAAGGCCCGTTGTCGTGCACCAGTTCCCGTTCGAGTCTAGCTCAAAGCGGTGTTTTCAGGTTTTACCCCTAGGTACATCTGTGTCAGAGCCGCCTCTACCTACTCATATCCAGACAGGGATGTATTGCTCGGAAAACTCACAAAATCTCTATAATACCAAATTTCGAGGAAGTTCTTCTATACTAATCCTCAGAGTCTATCTTAGGGATATGTGCACTAATAAGAGTTTATCTAAATCTAGCTTCCAAGGTTAGTACTAAACTACCTCTGATACCAACTGTAACACCCCAACCCTAGTTACCCAGAGTCGGTGCATTATTGCATAACATTTGCGTGATCACAAAAGATCAAGTCTCGAAAGACCGATTAGTTTAGTAGCCTTGGAAACACTAGATACATTCATAAGTCTTACATTACATCATAAAGTAAAAAAAACTACAACAGCATATTGTCTTCATATCCCCTCATACTATCCCTATAGGTCATTCATAATATACTTCTTCACATCCTGGAAAAATCAAAACATTGAAAGGGGTGAGCTCAGATGCTCAGTAAGGATAAAAATATAGCGGAAGCTTTCATAAGTAAACATAAACATTTAAGGAAATGTATAACAAAAACAAAAGCCTTTTAAACATGAACTTCAACATAATATGGCAAAAGTAAAATGTGATAATGCCATTTACTTATTCACATGGATATTCTACTGGCCGAATAATCACATGTAATATCTATAACCACTTTCACAATGATGGAATGCATAATGTCAGACTATCATAACCACGTAGCCAAGGCCTCGTGCCAAGACTACAAATAATATTTTGTCAAGGACTCATGCCAAGACACTATTTTGTCTCATGAGACCTGCCGATTCATCGAGGAGCTATAGCGGGCTCCACCCGTCACTTATTAAGTCCAATGCATTCCTTATATGAACAGGTTTAAACATATCATAAACCATAACATAATTGTATCTCATAAAACATGTATAAAGGAAACATAATATTTGCACACTTCAATCACAAGATATCAATACAACACATTGATATAATAAAAACTTTATCAAAACCATTTTCATTACCAAAATAAAGGAAAATTAAAACTTTTTATTTATTTTTCATTTAAAAAAAGTTATGGCTTGTAGAGGAAGCCGAAACTCAAATAATGGTCACGGCGGCGGAGAAGTCATTGTCTCCACATAGGTATGACAAAAAAACAATCTCTTTTGTCGTTTATTAAAATACTTCATATAAAAAATATTCCTTTTGAATAAATGTAAAAGTCAAAGAGGTTTATACACCGTATAAAATAAAGTTGTGTATAAAATAAAATATGCCTCAATGAAAAGAGATTGAGAAAAAGTCCTTAAAAAGATCATTTTTTAAAATAAAATAGATCTATTATGTGTATTCACTATAAGTACACATAAAGAAAGTACAAATAAAAGATATTACATAATAATATCATGACATAATTTGAAAGTAGGATATTAACCCAAAGAACGGAAATCGGGTTAAGAAGTTCCCTTACCTCGTGTCTGACTTGACTCAGACGTTATTTAACCTCCTGAATAATAAACTAGAGTTAATTTATAATTTCTTGAGAACCTTTTTCAAGTTTATTATTCCTTTTATATCACTTATTACAATGTTATGAACATTATGTAATTATTTATGTCAATAATGGTCGTTTTTTCGATCTTTGGTACTTGAGTCAAAAATAAACTTCTTAAAATTACAAGTTGTTCATGTGGTAAAATATCCATTATATCCATAATTATATTCATGATTTCGATATCATATACATCATATATATCCAGTATATACATTCATTTATAATATTACATAACATTTAGGGGTAAGAAATGAAATGCACCGTTTATGGAGACGGTAAGCCGTACGTACGCATGAACGCTACTTTCATTTCTATTTCATATTTAATGGAATGAAGTTATAATTATATAAAGGTAAAATATAATTCCAGTATAATATAATTTATAATACCATTTACTCCATCCTTTATACATCCCACATATGGCATTAACGATTCAAATCACTTTGAGGGGGCGGTAGTCCGCACTTCCTAAAATGAATATATCGCATTTACCCATAATGGAAACCATAAAGGTATGACATAAATGAAAAATACAGAAGATTAATGAAAAAATAAACTTATTATATATCATTTATAAATATAGTGACATATTAATGGACACCTTTGAAGGTGTTATATGAGTGTTGAACAATCATCGTTTCGTGAGGCAGAAATTCACCATCCACAGAAACAGTATGTTCTTTAACCATTAGATGTAGTTGTGTGTAAGTGTATCTCTAATACTTCTTATAAAAATATCTTAGTATATTTAGGATACTGTTTTTGTTACCAAATAAATGAATAAAAAGATTTTAGGGGGTTGGAGAAGCAAAATAAAACAAAATAACATAAGAGAAGACATTACCTTAAAATCGGGTAACTCTTTTTGATTTGAGACAAAGGCTTACTTGGGAAGACTTCTACCCAAAGTTAGGCTTCTAGGAGTAATATAGGTAAGTTGGGAGAGTATTTGGGTAGAGTTTGACCTAGACAAATGGCTTGAATGTGTGAATAAGGAGGTAGTGGTGGGGGCCTTTTATAAGAGGAGAGGAGGGGCACTCTTGGAAAGAAATGAAATGTTACTTTATTATATAATGAGTTTAGTATTTTAAAGGTATCACACTTATATATTTCTGGGATAAGGTTATAATGGTTATAAATCTACTCATACAATAGGCTTTGGACAAGTTTAAGCCTTATAGTTTACATTATCTTTTCATTTTATTTAAATCGTTAATTAATGAGGTAATCGCTGCATCATCATTGTGTCATAAAAAATTTAATTTATTTAATGTCTAAAAATTATAAAACAAATATCATGATGTAGGAAATCGTTTTAGATTTCTAATGAATATTTATAGTCAAAAATATGACTTTTATAACCTCATTTAAAAATTGTTTTTGTAAAACAACTCATGTTTGTGACATTTTTATTTTAACATTAAATAAAAAGTTTTTAATGTCATTTTCCTACCAAAGTGGCGCCACGGGGTCCCCAAGTTGACCCATAAATTTTCATGGTCGGCCATGACTCATAAAATAGGGGTAGGAAAATTGTAAAGGTATTTTCATATTTTTATAATATCATTTTTACTTTAAATTTCACACATTACCTTTAATCGCGATTAGTTAAACTTAAAAGTTACTATTCACCAAAAAATTATTTTAATCCCATTGAACCACATTTTACTTCTTAATGACAACCATGTATGTCGGAATTTTGAAAATCAAATCACAGAAGTGGTAATGTTTCATTTAAACGAAAAATCAGTTTTTTAACTACCACTTAGTGGTTTCACTATTCATCAAAAATTGTAGTTTTTTAGAACAATGCCAAAATTTTACCCTAAGCTATAATTGATATTCCGAATTCAAAAATGATGTCTATTTTAAAAAATTCCAAACATATAAGTTTAATTAATTAATTTTATAACTAATTCCCTCTGTCACAACAAATAGCGTGTTTTTAAGAAACAATATATATCAAAAGATTGACAATTGTTTATGTCCAATTTCAAAGTGAAATTAATTATAATGAACACAATTGGATAAAATGGTAAAAATATATTATAATTATAATTTAAAACCAATAAATAGTATAATTTATCACTATAAATTATTTTTATTAAAACAGTTGTTTTAAGTATTTTTCACTATTCATACAAAAATGGATGTTCTCAGAAAATTACAAAAAATTCAACTTAGGATAATTTCGATATTAAGAATACAAAAATGAAGTCAATTTTGAAATATAAAATTTATATAATTTTAAAAAGTGGGTATTACTATTCATAATGGCTACTTTGATTAGTCGCGGTGTGTTAGAACTCGAACTTGCGTACAATGCAAGCTATTGTATTATTGAAAGAGAGGCGTATCGTGGAAGCTCAGGGTGTTACATTCATGGGAAAAGAGAATAACACATGGGTTAGAAGGCATAAAATGATAACATAAAAGACATGGACCATTAATAAAAATAATTAATAATAACTTATAGAACATGGAATCATTTGATTATGAAAATAAAATAATGTACAAACAACAAATAACATGACATAAACACATGTAAATGCTAACTGCTAAGACTATGTCATAAAGTGGACAAAGTCCCATAATGGATTAGGTTTACTCCCTAATACCATACATAACATCTCAGGAGACAAAAAATTACCCAAATAATTAGGGAAATATATAAATGAACTCATCATAGAATTTTCATGAATATGTGTGCCACAATATGAAGTCAAGCATATGAGTTAACCATGGAATGAAATTAGAATTGTAATCAAGTCATAAAGGATATCCAAAGGGTATATCATATTGGTATATATGAAAGAAGGTATTTAAATAAAACATGGAAATTCAAAAAAGAAAAATAAGCAAATATTATGATAAATGATATCGAACTGAATTGAAAACAAGTAAAAATTGTGGTTTAGCAACCTAAAAATTGTGCCTCCAAAGTGGGGTTTTAAGAGAATATGTCAAGAGTCATTAAATACGTAAGAGAATAATAATTTACCTAAAACCAGACATGATATCAAATTATTTTTCAAATATAAATGATTTTTAATATAAATCATATAATTTTTTATACAATTCATTGATTGGTACTTTAAAAGAGGCAAAGAAAATAGAGAATTTCCCTTTAATTATCTTTCCGAATTAAATTAATAACATATCCTTTAAAACAAATATATCTCCATAAAAAATATTAAATAAACATTTTATATATGTGTGAGACATATATATAGAATATATAATATTTATATAATAATAATAATAGGATAAATTGAGTAATATAGAAAGATAATGATACTTAAAATAAATATGGAGGTTCGGAAAGATCCCTTAAATTATGTTTGAATACGTTCTTCACTTTGAATTAGTTCCTATACAATAAAATTATATTTATTAGTTAATTAATTAATTATTATATATGTATTTTATTTAATATTAATGAACTATGTTCATTTTTGATAATTTTAATGAGTTTTAAAGTTGAATTTCATAATTTCATGAGCGTTCGTTTCATTATTTCAATGACGATTCACATGTGTAAACTTATGGAAGTTATTATCAAATGTAAATTATTCTCCAGATGTAAAATTATATAGTATTAATTCTCTTCAAAAATATTAAATGGCCTATTATATCATTTTTCTGGTATTAGGAAGAGTAATTTTATAAAACATTAATAATAATTGGTCACTTTTTAGCAATTTTTCCAACCGTCGTGAACTAGTTTTGTTTAATCAAATATTATGTTTATATATGAGTTAAAAAAATTATATAAGTTATAATATAAATCTTAAAATCTTCTTCATCAATATTAATTGTTTTATGATTAGCCTTTAAGTATGTAATGGAAAATAAAAACTCATTATCCTTGAAGATCATTAACAACAAAAATTTGGAAAATAGTTTCATTTTTTAAAAAGAAAAGATGAGGGGTGTTGTTTCAAAATATATTCCATTAAAAATATATCATTCTAGTATATACATTATATTGAAGTTTTTACACTTTTATGGATGAAATCATTGAGGATAATGTAGAACAAGAAATCAAATTAAAAGAGATGGTTTGAGAAAGTTACATCCTAAATATAACCACTTTCATGGACTCAATAAGGAACTTGGAAGTGGTATTTTATTAAGACAAGAAGATATTGTAATTGGGTAAGATTGTTGGGAAGGGGATTTTATATAATAATGACATGTCACAAGGATTATAAGGTTCCAGGAGGATGAATCTTGAGAGGTGGTATTTATAGGCGGAGAAGATGGGTGTTTATGATTATTATATTAACCAATTTCTTTTTTTTAATCCAGACTTTCAGTATTATTGATTACTAAGACTATATATTTTAAATGGTTCAGAATATTTATAAACAATGGGTTCTTCCATTATCCGTGACTCAAAAATTCATTTGTTTGGCTTATAATGTTAAATACAGTAAATTAGCATATTTTACTATTCACCAAAAATTCTACTATTTTTGAAAAATGATATAAATTGAAACCAAACATTTTTTAAATTTTAGATTTGAAAAATGTAATACATTTTATTGAAAATAATATTCTAAATATGGTAGATTTTATATTTATATAAAATCGTCATTTTTTGTTTCAAAAAACCAATTTTAATTTTATAAATGATTTTTGACACATTACAAAATTAATTTAGCTCAAGAAAATTATATTATAATTATAATAAAAAAATATTAATTTATGAATTTATTTTATAATAATAAATTTTAATTTAAATCATTTTATTAATTATAAAATTTTAACTAAATATTTATGTTTTATTAAAATAGAAACAACTAATTTGTTATTTTTAAAACAATTATTAAATTATATCAGGATAAAAATATATCATTTCATTATTTACAAGATATATAAATTTTATTTTATAGTTTAATATGTGAAGTTACTATTCTGTATGGTCCAAAATCATCATCTGATACTCCTCATAAAAGATATTTTTGTTAGATGTACCAACTCAAAGATCAATACACATGAGGAATCTGGTATGTACTTTTTGAAGATGGATATGTGTAATACATCGTGTAATTGAAACATAGTTAGTGGAAGTTCTAGTAAATATTCATAAACACTGATGTTATCAAAAATCTCAAAGAGGATGATGTACCTAGTACATAGCTTTCATTTCATCCCAAATATCATAAACCTATTCTATATAGATATGTGCTGGATTAACTTATCACCAAATTTGAACTCTATTTCCCATTGAGGATTATCATCATAGCTCTTTTTTTGAATTTGGATAGCCCATATATGATGTTAGATGGTATTTACACTTTTTTTCATTTACATGAAAAAAAAATTCCCATAAGCTTGTGTTAACAAATTAAATCCCAATATGATGGTGTCCAACTTCTTTTTCCATAAAGGGGTTTATATATAGCCATTTGGATTCATGAGTGGAAACTATTGTTGTATGATACCTCAAAAAGTGGAATATATTGATATGATCCTCTTTTCAATTCCACTGATCATGCCTCAACATGTCTTCCAGTGTCTAAATAGTCCACTCATATTGGAAAACATTTTTGTGGTGCTAGGTTGTATTAAAGTTCAGAATAGTTTATAGAAAACCTTATAGACTTTTCTAGAACATAGAGGAAAATATTGTATCACAATTAAATATAATTGATAATGGTACTCCATGTATACTCACCACTTCTATGATGTTTAAAAATTCATGTTGGTTAAGTAAGAAGTCCTCTTGAATCACAATAAAGTGATAAGTATTGGTAAGAAGATCCATAATTAATCATATAAAATTATTTCCTCTATATTTCTTTAGATGTATAGTGAAAAATACTATAGTGATTTTTTACCATTTATATGTTGGTATGGGTAATGGTTTAGTCATTCTATTAGAACATTCACATTTATACATTACTTGATGATATAATAGAAACATAGATGTGTATTTAGAGATTTCATTCTTCATATTGTCACACCAACAGTGCACTCTGTGATCTAAATAAAACATTGCACTTCTTTTTTGAATAAAGAAGGTCAATCTAAGTGCATCATTAAACTAATTGTTCTAAATCTCCAGATTTGATGGTACACATAGTCCTGACCTGAATTTTATAACTTCTTCCTAATTAATTCCTATGTATGAACATTTTATCCTCCCTTATAGCTTCAGCATTTTTCTGAATTTCAACATATTTTTTTCATTATTTATCTTATATAAAAGGGATAGTTGAGAAATAATTTGAGAAATTAATGATGTTGTTCATTCTTTTAATTGGGAATTTAGTTATTTAAGTCTAGATTTTTTTGATATGTTATAATTTTATAATATTAAATTAATTTAAATTATTTTACAAATTTAATTTCTTATTCTTTTCTATGATATTTAATTGGTTACAATTTTTATCCTTTATTTTGTTATATAAAAATATAAGTCTTATGTGAAAGTTTAAGGTGAACCTAAAAATTCTATTGGCCTCATATTAAATGGTGTATCATTAAGACACCATTGATAATTTTTTTCTTGAACATCATTATAAGTCACAAATGGGTTTTTTACCACAATGTTTTTGATACCATTGGTGTTTTTACCAATACTGTGTCATTTTTTATACTGTTGGGAAACCCATCGGTTTGTCATTTCTTTTATAAAGTGGTAAACACCAACAGTATGTCTGGTAAACACAATTTTACTAATTATCTAACTATGAGACTTCTCAGTAGTGGCATTTTCTCTTTACTGTTGTATGCTATTGGAAGTTTCTCTATTCAATCCATTTGATGTGTTTCCTCTTCATCATTTGTGTTGATGCTTATGTTCTATTAATTTCTTTAGTTTAATGTTATTATTTATGTATAATATATTTATTCTATTTCGGTAAAATCATTTATATGGTATTTTATATAGTTTAAAATATGGTAGAAGTTCTATTCTTTTAATTACCAGTTTGATTATATTTTTTCTGATTCTTGAACTAAAATTTTCTAATTTTATTCCTTTCCAATATCATCTTTTTTATTGGAAATAATTTTTCAAGTGAAATCCTTAGAACCCAATGGTTTTTCATGAGAAACCATTGGACACACAATGATGACTCATAATACTTCATTGGCCACCCAATAATGATTCATATTTTATTACTCTCTTTGAACCATTTTATTATATTATGCATGAAAATGTTTTTTTATTAGATTAAATCATTTTAGTTTATCTTAAAATTGAAATAGTATGTAATATATGTATTGATACCACCAAACATTTCCAATGGTGTGTCACATACGCACCAGCAGACATCCAATGGTGATTCATAATACACCGTTAGTTCAAAATTAATTACCAATATTTTATTTTTGTATATTTAGTTAATTTATTGCATTTAATTTTATTCTTAAATGCATAATATTTTATGATGAAATATTATTTCGACTAAATTTAAATTCATTGTAATTTTTTTAATGAAATAGACTCATGCATATTTTCATTTATGATTCCCTACTTTTCAGATCATTTTTCTGCATGTATTATGTACATAATTTTATTATAATTTAATTTAATTTTTATTTAATATTTCTTTAATAATTATTAATTATAATGTATTAAACATTCATTTCAATATATCATTAACATATCAATTTCTAGACTATGTTATATGTCTAAAATGACATTAAGATAATTAAGGTAATGGTCATATTATTATTATTATTATCTAAGATGTATCATGAAGAAATTTGATAATGAACACTCATGTAGATCTCGAATTTAATGCTTTGGGAGAATGATTCATGTATAAAAAATTTACCCATGAAGATTCAAAAATATTTTACATTCGACAATTCATTCGACAAGGATATTAAATATTTTCCTACTAATTTGAAAGATTGATCAAGAAACTTCTTTGAATTCTTCTATTTTGATGTGATCAGAGAAGATCATCATCATCTACATCTTCCATAGTTGTTATGATCAAGGAATAAGAGATACATCAAACTTTATTATTTTCTGCTCAATTTATTGTGCCATTTTTTGGAATTTTTGTTTTTGTAAATCTTTTAATCCCCTATTTGTATTATAGCATCTGGTTTTAGGATTTTCCCATCAAAAATAAATCATTAGGTTATTCCCCCAATCTAAAAGGAATGTTATGTTATTCCTAATAGTAAAAAGGTAGTGAGGTTGTGACTCCTTATAATGTTATGGGTTATTCCTGCAGGTTAAAAAGGTACATAGGGTTATTTCACCAGGTAAAAAATTTATATATATAATTATTGTAATCTGGTTATTACCCCTATAAAAAGTGGGGATATAGGGCATACCAGTCTCCTAGAGGAGTATAGGAGATTGAAGGGAGGAATTGGATCTTGAGATCCAAACCTCTATAAAAATTGACTGGGTTATTTTTTTTATTTCTGTTTCAACATTTATCATTTATTTTTTAACTCAGATATATTGCGAACTTATAATAATAAATGAAATATTCACTCTTCCTCTAGTCACATATGCCATACCAAGAGCACTAACAATTTATATTAGAGCATGGTTCATATTTAAGGATTTGGTTATAATTGTTTCGATTATATATTTCTAAACCAACCATTATCCTATACTCAAACATCTAAGGAAAATATCCACTAATTTGTTATGGATAATAAGGCATTTTAAATGTTGAATCCTATCAGACCCCGTCACTTCAATAGAAGTGATTATGTCTACTGGAAATACAAAATGAAGGTATTACTTAAAAACATTGGTCTTGAATATTGGTGTATTATATTGAAAGGTTAAAAATTACCAGATGATTAATTAGAAACTCATACCAGTTATGATGCTTTTAAATGTGGTTTAAATTAAAAATATATGAATTTATAATATTGTTCACTGAGTATAAATATGTATAGTCATATTTCATCTTGGAAGAATACCTCTGAAATTTGGATGACTTTGAATGTTACTCACCAAGGTACTAAAAAGTTATAAAGAAATATGTTAGGTATACATGGAGATTAATTTCTAGAGTTTAGGATGACTGATCAAAGATTATAAATTAGATGTATAATAGATCCAAAAATATTATTAAAATAATTGTTTTTATAGGAAAAACTATGAATAATTATGCCCTCATTGTACGAATACTATGAGATCTAACGAAAATATGCAATTAAAAGAAAGTATCTATTGAAGAAAGAAAGGAACTTACTAAATATTCCATGGATGAGCTGGAAGGTGTTGAGTCAATAAGGTTTTCCTTATGACTTTTCCATTCCTTCTTGTTTTAAAAATCACAAACACCTTATCTTTAAGAAAAATTTCTTTTATAAGGAAAATTGATTTTATAAGGAAAATCGCTTTTATAAGGAAAATCGCTTTTTTAAGAAAAATTACCCTTATCATATTTTCATCCATATATTTCTTAAATATAAGATTCGGATTCAGTTCTATATTCTCAGAAGTGTTTGAAACTTTGATATTAGGTATTCTGTTTTTAGGATCTGAATTCTGGACAAGAACTGTAATAAAGTTTCACTCCGAAATCCAGATGAGAATTGTAATAAAGTTTCATTCTGAATTCCGGATACGAACTCTAATTAAATTTTACATCAAATTCAGGATAAGAATCCTTATGAAGTTCAACAATGAATTCTCATTACGAATTCTGATGATGAATTCTCATTACGAATTCTGATGATGAATTCTCATTACGAATTCTGATAATGAATTCTCATTACGAATTCTGATGACGAACTCTCACGACGAATTCTCATTCTGAATTCGCATTCCGAATTCATCTATTAAACAGAATCCGATCATCTTTGTTTTATACACTCTGAATTTATTCAGACTCCGAATTTTCACTCCGAACTTTAATTTTTCTTATGCCTTTATATTTTGTCTACTTTTTATTATTTTCCTTACACTCTGAACTTTAACTCCGAACCTTCACTCTGAATCTTTTTAGTTAAGATTTAAAACAGTGTCGTATATTCTGTTACACTTGTTTTGTTATAAAACGATGTCGTGTATTCTGTTATGAACTAATCGTTGGTTAAGTTACACGTGTATAGGTCCCTCCGATTTTTAAGGAAAATATGACCGTTGGAAAGGAGGATGACCTTACCTATAAATAGGAGCTCATTTGAAAGAGCTCAGTGTTGCTGGTGTGCTGAAAGGCTGACTGATCTTCGACTTGTGTGATTATATGGTTGAAGTGATTTCTAGAGAGAGAGGCTCTTATTAACTCTCAAAGCTTTGTGCGACTCCTAATGTTGGTGATTACATTCGAGGACTTCCGGGGATAGGAAGACAGAGGTGCCAACTACCTTGAAGTTCGAGGGCTTCCTTACTGAGGAAGACAGAGGTTGCCAACTACCTTGAAGTTGAGGGCTTGCGGGGATAGCAAGACAGAGACACTTCGATCTTCGTATCGAGGGCTTACCCTAGTGTGGGTAAGACAGACTTTCTTGAAAGTATAAATCAAGGGACCTTTATCCAAGGTTGTTGGATACCCTTCTCTTTGGGTTAAAAGACTTATATCTTGTTACTTGTAGTTTTACTACTTGTTTATTTCCACTGCATTTTGTATTATAAGGAAAGTATAACTTTCTTATACTTCCTTACTTGTACTCTGTTTCATTTAGATTCTATACGCTTTAAGTTAGAATCTCATATTGTAATCTTTTGTTAAGTTTCAATTTCCAGAACCATATTTCCGGAACCCACATTTGAAATCTATTTCCAAGTTTTCATTTGGTATTAGAGGTGTTGTGAATTTGATTAAGTTTAATTTTGTTAAACTTATACCTTTCCTTTGCTTAAGGAAAACACAGTTATTCATAACTAACTTTAAAGGTTCCAAAGGAATTTTTAAAGTTTACAATTCACCCCCCTCTTGTAAATTGAGCATCTACATCTTTATTTCGATCCTACAGTAGGATCATTACTACAATATGATCTCTAAATGAATAATGATAATATTTTTTATCATGATAAAAAAAAGGTATAAAATTTAAATCAAATGTAAATGTTATCACTATTTTTTATGATTCTTAATTACAAAAAAGTGATAGGGATAATATTGAAAATTTAACCAAATGTGTTTAAAAACACTTCAAGGGTAATAGAGTCTTCAAAAATATTCCTAGATGTGATTAATAAAAAAATGATAAAATAAGTAGTAAAAGTGGTAAAAAAAATAAATATGATGCTTCCAAATTAATTTTCAATAATGCTAGAAAAATATTCCATATAAAACCCAACTATCCAAAATTATAACAAGAAGGTAATAATAATAATAACATTAAGGAACAATGAAAGGCATATCATGTTGGACAGAGCTTCAAAAAAGTTTCAGACTCAAGTGATGTTGGTTCTGAATGTGAAAAAAAGTCTACAAATCTATGTTTTATGGGTTATATTATAAATGATTTACACTCTGATTATTATTATAGTTTTGGATATAGATCCAATATGTAAAATGAAATTGAATATTTAATAGCTGAAAATGAAAATTGTCAAAATGACATATTAATAATGGCTTCACAATATAGGGAATTTCAAATTGAAAATAAGAAAATCAAAGAAGAAAATAAAAAAATGTATCATTCTTTTTTAATCAATATAGAATAGAAAAATGTTATCGATGTTGAATTGTAAAAAATAAATGATGAGAATATTAAATTAAATGATTTCTTGTCTAAAAATTATGAATATCAATACAAAAGATTTAAATTGATATGTGATTATTCAGATAGACTTTAAAATGAATTCAATCATCTTAAATATGAAAATAAGATTCTAAAAAATTATGGATCATGCCCAAATGTGAAAATATTTGATGATCTGGATGATATTCAGAAAGTTAATTAAAACCTTAAAAAGTAAATTAATTTTTTGGAGATAACATTATCTATATTTTTCAGAGCCCAAGAGAAATGTAATAAAATAATGGACATAAAAAAACCCAAGTATGATAAAAATGGTTTTTGTTATAATAATAATTTCCCATGGATGTATAAAACCTCTTTTATTAAAATCATAAATGGGAATATTTCAAATGTTACTTTCTTTATGTGTTACATGAATGGGAATTATGAAAATTAATGTTCATTAAATTATAAATTGTTATTACTCCATACAAATAATTTAATTTCTAAAAACTTTTTTTCTAGATTAACATAAAATTAATGTCTCACATTTTTATGGGCACATAAATCATTTTCTACCAATTCATTAGGATCCAAACTAGTCTAGGTACCAAAAAACCTTATTCTTGATATGTTTTGTATGAAACATGCCTGAAGAGTTTTAAAGCACAGGGTACATGGATTGTCGGTTCTTAAAGAACATGACGGGTGAAATTTCTAATTTCTTATCATTTAATTATTGTTATTGAGGTACTTTAACTTTTGGTGATAACTCTGAATGTATGTTTAATGGTTTTTTAAAAGTATATATATCAATTACTATACTAATTTCTAAATTACTCTTTTTAGAAGGATTAAAACACAACCTAATTATCATATCACAACTTGTGATGATGGAATGAGTGTTAAATTTGAAGATAATATATTTATTTCTTATAAATATAGAAATGTTTTGTTCCATGAAAATATAAAACAAAATATATGTTATATTTATTTCTCTAAACTAACCAGGAATAATGTAACATTATTAAATGCTATTGATATAAATCAAATTATGTGGAACATGATATTGGTACATGTCCATCTTTGAGAGTTTTACATACTGGCCAAACATTAATAGGTTCTAGAACATCAAAATTTTAGTTCATGTAAGTACTATTTATTTGATTCCTGTTTGAAAGGTAAGAAACCCAAATAATCTTTTAGTTTTGTAAGTATGATCAATATTGATATATACAAAGAACTGCTACACCTAGATCTTTTTAGACACTTGAGAACTTCTAGTTTATTATATAAAAGATCTTTTTTCATAATTGGTGATGATTATAGTAGATTTACTTGAACTGTATTCCTATATCATAAAACTGAATCATTATTAAACTTTATTACTTTCTGTAATTAAATTCAAAATAAAAAGGTCATTTAATTTATTATATTACATGTGATATAGGAGGGAATTTTTAAACTGTGAATTTGAAAAATTTTGTGAATGTAATAGATATTTTTATATTTTTTTTCTCCAGGAACACAAAAAAAGAATGTTGTTATAGAATGGAAAAAACAAACTATTCATGAAATGAAAAGAATAATGGTAAATGAATTGAACATTCAAAAGTATTTTTGGGATGAATATATTTACACTATATTAAATATCATAAAGAGAGTATATATAAGACCCTCATTGAATAAAACTCCATAGAAACTGTTGAAAAAAAATTGATTATTTGAATGTTTTTGGATGTATTGTCTATATTTTAAATACTAAAGATAATTTATACAAGTTTAATTCAAAAAGTTATGAATGTATATTTTTTGGATATTCTAATAATTGTATGGATTGAAGAGTATATAATAAAACTATTATTAAAATGTCATAATTTTTTCATGTTAAATTCAGTGAAAATAATGATAAGGAGGGTAATGATATTTTTTTATAATGATGAATAATTTAAATAATTTTTTTTTTGATGAAGATAAACCTAACATTAAAGATGCATTAGTTGAGGTGGATTATTTCTCATCTTAAAATGATCCTTTATATTGGATACAACATAAATATCATTCTCTGGAAAATGATATAGGAAATGATGAATATGGAATTAGAACTAGACATTTTGTTTCACATTTCTATGAAAATTCTTCCTTTATAGGTGATTATTTATCTATTAATATTATATTTTATTTGAAATATTCTATGGGGGTTAATGATATGATGGATGAACATTGAAAATTTGATAGAAATAAATGATGTAATCTAGTGTAGTTACCTAAAGATATAATGTCTATAGGAACCAAATGGATTTTTTTGAAACAAATTGGATGATTTTAGTAATATAGTGAGAAATAAGCCATGATTTGTTACCAAAGGATATCTTTATGAAAATGGTATTGATTTTGGGAACTCATTTTACTTGTTTCCATATTAGAATTCATTCGGATTTTATTATCTTTTGAAAGTTATAAAAATTTTAAACTTTTCAAATGGATATAAAAAGTTCACTTTTAATTGGTGTATTTTCAGAAGTGGGTTTTGATAAGAAACCATCTGGTTTTAAAAAAATCATTTTCAAATCAGGTTTTCAAACTATCTAAAGCTATTTATTATCTTAAACAATATCCTAGATATTAGTATGAATGAATAATTCAGTTTCTAATTAAAAATTGTTTTTTAATGGTGATTTTTACCCAACCTTATTGACAAAATGATTTTCAAATGATAATTTATTAATACAGTGATATTTTTTTGATGTCATCTTTGGTGAAACAAATGATAAATTAAGTAATGAATTTTCAAATATGATGAAAAATGAATTTGAAATGAGTTTAATGGGGGAATTTAAATCTTTTCACAGTTTCTAAATTACACAAAGAAAACATTTTATTTTCTTAAATCAAGACATGTATACCAAATATATTGTTAAAAATTTTGGGCTTTATTCTTGTAATGGTGGGAGAACCCCTATGAGGACAAACTCTAAACCCGATGCATATCAAGATAGTAATTTTGTTTGTTAAAAATTATATAGAGGCATGATATGAATTCATCTTTATCTTACAGATTCTAGAGCAGATATTATTCTTATTTTCTTTATGTGTGCAATATATCAATCCAACCTGAAAGAATGTAATTTTAAGGATGTTAAAAGAGAAATAATGTATTTAAAAGGAACTGTAAGTACTAGATTATATTATTCTAATGAGAATTGATTTGATTAAATTTCTTACTCTGACCTTAACTTTGTACGTTGAAGTCTTGATAGAAAACATACCTTAGGTATTTGTCAATTTTTTGGAACATTTGATTTCAAGGAGTTATAAAAAAACAAATATCAGTAGCATTTTCAACAACTGAAGTTGAGTTTGTTTTTGCGACTATTGTTTTTTCATAGAGTATTTGGATAAATAAATCCTTATATGATATTAATTTTATTTTTGGGAAAATTACAGTTTTATGTGATTAGAATACTGATATTTGTATTTATAAAAAACATCTTTGACACTCAAGATCCAAACACATTGATGTTACATTCAATGTTTGGCGGGATCATCTTAATAAAGGTGATATATGCATAGATTTTATTCCAAATTAGAATAATTTAGCTGAAATTTTAACTATTTTGTTGGATTCTATTAATTTTTTGAAAATTAAGTTTGAATTGTGTGTGCAGAAAGCTTGGTTTTTACTTTTTATTACTAGTGTTTTATTAAATATATTCAATGGTTGTCTTTTAAAATTTGTTTATATCCTTAATATTTTCATATTTGATTAATTGAAAATTAGTGCATACTATTTTAAAATTACTTTATTAAATAGTAGAAATGTATTTATTCTATATAAATGTACTTTTTGATATATTTAAAAAAAGAGAATGTTTTTGAATATTTAATAATTTATTATTTTATGTTGTTTGAAAATTTTAGAAATATTATGTTTTGTAATTTAAAAAATAGGGATATTGTTAGTAATTGTGTATTTAATTTTTTAATCCAACATTGGTTTTGATAAATTAGAACTCTATAATATTTAATTTATTTCATTCCGGTTACAAATTTAATTTCTCATTCCATTATCTAATATGTAATTGTTTATATTTGTTATCATTTAATTTTTATATAGAAATTTTATTCCTATGAGATAGTCTAATGTAAACCTCAACATTATTTTGGTATCCTCTTAATCTGTGAGTCTTTATGACACCATTTATAATATTCTTCATCAAAACTGTTGTAAGTCACAGTGGTGTGATTTTTTACCGCCATGTTTTTTATTCCATAAGTACTTTTACAAATTGTGGGTCTTTTCATATACATTTGGGAAAACCAACTGTATGTTATTTTTTACAACATTGTAAATACTAGTGGTTTGTCTCCATGACCCCATTGAACCAATTCTCCAACTGTGAGACTTCTCACAATTGGAACTTGTTTCTTTGATGTTGTATGTTTTTGTAAGTATCTCTATTCAAGACTTTTGATGTACTTCCTCTTCATAATTTTTGTTGTTTCTTGTGTTATATTAATTGCATCAGTTTAATATTCTTATTTTTATTTTGGATTTAAATTCTGTTTCAATAAAATATCTTATATGGCATTTTATTTCTTTTCAAAGATGGTAGTAGTTCTGTTATTATAATTAACTATATCATTATATTATGTTAGGAATATTGTACTTCAATTGTTCCATTTTATTCATTTTTATTATCTTTCTAGTGATTGGAAATAAGATTTCTAGTGACACTATTGGATTTCAATAATATTTCATGAGAGACCGTTGGACACAAAAATGTGAGTCAGGAGACACAATTTGCCACCAAACGGTGAGTATTATTTTGTTTCTCTCTTTATTCTATTTTATGATATTATGCACAATTTTTTTAGTTTTTATTTAATCAATTTATATCATCTTAAAATAAAAATAGTATGTAAAATATGTTTTTACACTGCTAGAAACATCCATTGGTGTGTCACTAACACACCGTTATACATTCAACTATGTGTCAAGATACACCATTAGTTCAAAATTTATTTCAAAAGATTTTTTTTTTAGATAATGTTGTAAAATTTATTTAAATTGTCAAATAATTAATATTTTATGATGAAATATTCTTTCATATTTGTTTAAAATTAATTATAGAATTTTTTTAATGACATGGACTACATATTATCTTTTAAAATGATCTATTTTTACATCATTCTACTTCATGTCTTATATATATAACTTTATTATTATTTAATTTAATTTGGTATTTGATATTTTTTTAATAAATATGACTTAACATTCAATATAATAATAAATTAATAATCATTTTCTTGACTATGTTTTTTTTCAAAATAACTTTAACAGAATTAATGTAATGGTCATATTATTTTTACTATTCTCTAAAAAGTGTCATGAATAGGTTTGATAATGATCCTCTCCTGTAGATCTTGTATTTAAATCTTTGGGATAGTAATTCAAGTATAAAAACAAATATACTCTTGCATATTGGAAAATACTTTTCATTCAAAAATTTGTTCAAAAAGGATATAAAATACTTTCCTACTACTCTAAATGTTTGATCATGAAACTTCTTTGGAATCTAATATTTTTCCATGGTCACAGAAGATCATCATCATCTAAATCTTCCATACTTATTATGATCAAGAAACAAGAGCCGCATTGAACATCTTTATCATCTACTCATTTTCAATTTTCATTTGTTTTGTATTATAAGGTTTTCCATTATAATTCATCTAATCCCCTATTTGAATTCTAGAATCTTGTTTAATCTTTTGACATTCCAATTTTTTTGTCATTTTATTCCTCCCATCTAAAATAAAGTTCCGGTTATTTCATCGAGGAAAATGGTAGGAAGGTTGTGAATCCTTATAAAGTCAGGGGTTATACCTCTATATGAAAAAAGGTTCGTAGGGTTATACCACATAGTGAAAAAGGTAATTTTGTAATTCATATAATCAGGTTATTTATCCTAGTCAAAAGTAAGGTTATAGTGTATACTAGTCTCATAAATGATTATGGAATTTTGAATAGAGGACTTATATCTTGAGATCCAAACCTCTATAATAATTTCTTGTGTTATTTGTTTTTCCTTCCAATGAAATATTTAACATTTCTTTTATAACTCGGATAAATTTAGAATTTCTAATAAAAAATGAAAAATGACTTTTCACCACCCCTTAAGTAAACTATTCCATACAAAGAGAATTAACGGTTCGCTCCCTTATGATTCCAAATTCCATCCTTTGTAAATATATGAATATTGGATCCTTATCAATTCTCATCATTGATAATGATACTGGATCCTTTCTACATAGATGATCAACTACATTATTTGATGTAAGATTGTTTTAATGAATTGATAATTAATAATCCATGATGATATATAACCATATTCACTATAATATAGTAATATTATAACACCACTATATTTTGTAATTTTTTTAAATTAATTTAGTCTTTTTTCATTTCACGCACACTGAAAATAGTTTATTTTATATTCAAGCCCAATGTTTGGATTGTTTTATATGAAACAATACAACCAAAATACACTAAATGTAACATAATTATTAACATTATCTACATGGAAGAACACGGTTAAATTATGTTAGACTTAATACTTACTTTCCTCGACGGCTTGCATAAAATAAAAGATACAGTTTTACTAGTCAATGATATATTATAAAATATTTTAATATTTAGAATAGTAATATAAAACAAAGATATTAAATTTTTGATTATAGGATTAAATAACTTATAAAAATATATATCTAAAATAATTCTTTACCTATTAATTATAATAATATATAACCCAAATTAATAAAAAGATAATTATTTTATAAAATACTATTTTATATGAAAAGGTTATTTATCTTAATAAGTTAAATTAAATTATATTAGTTTATGAAATTAATTAAATTAATATATTATATAATAAATAAAATATTTTTTCATATTCATCAAATTTATTTAATAAGAATAATATGAGAATGGACCCAATATTTTACATAAAAACATATATTTTTATATAAGAAGTTTTATATCGTTTGAATATGGAACCAATTTAAAATATAAATTTTAGAAATTTTATAAATTAAATATCTAAAAATACAATTTTTTAAATATAAACTTAAAAATTATGTTATGTTGAATTTTTGGTATTTTTATACGACATTTCATTTTTTAATTAACAGAGAAAAATAATAATATTAAATTTAAAACATCTTTTTTTCTAATTTATTTATAAGTATAAATTATATTTTTGAATGGTTTTAAAGTTTAATTAGATTAATTATTTTAATTTAATAAAATTTTGGTCATTGGAATCAATTTTACATTGTAATTGAATTTAAATATATAGAGATATTATGATCATTTTTAATTTAAAAACCCACATTGATGTCCTGTATGGGGGATTAAATTTAAATTAATTTCTGACACATATATGACTAGAATATGAAAAAATGGATTCCATATTTTAAATATTAGTAATTTTTAATATATAATTCAATAAAATTATTTTTTGGCCAAAAATATTTGTCAATGTAATCAAAATTAATTACATCGATTAATTTAAAATTAAGCTTAACAAGGGATTGACCATTTATGTTAAGGGGATAAATGACCAATAAACATCTGAAAAACATATTTTATGACCATATTTTGGACAAAAAACCTATAAGGTTCAAAATTGATCTATTTTGAATATTTTTAAACATGTAATGCTTAGAGAAAACACACAATTATTTTAAAAAATACCATGTGTGTAACTTTCCTCCATAATAAAAATGCCTTCTCTCCTCCCACATCCTAAAACCTCTAAAAGCACTTTTTATCAACCAATATCTTCCCAAACAGCTTCTAAAAATCCCTAAACTCATCATATAAGTCTATCTATAGTCATAAATACATACAAGGAACCCATTTGGTGTAATCCAAATGGACTTACCCGAATTAGAGATAGCATTCTTCCTCATGACCCATTCTTTTATTTTCATTATCCACCAACACAATTATTCTTCTTTAATTCATATATAAAAATAGTACTATCCTCAATATATTTTTATGTCTTTATTTTTAGGGTTATAATTACACTTTAACACACATCCACCTAATGTGTAATGAACTTACGGTTTATGTGTATGAAAAAATACCACCTCACAAAACGATGTCATTTTTTTCCTTTACCACCTCTCAGGGATGGAAAATATGATGGATACACTTTTAATATATGATATTTATTTTATTTATTATATTTATTATATATTTATTCTTATTTAATTATTTTAAACCAAATAAATCTATACTTTCAATATTTTTTAAATATAATAAGATCATTTGTGGAAGTGTAGACTACCACATCCTCAATGTGATGCAATTCGTTCACACATTACATGGAAATTATTAAGTATGATTTTAGTGAAAGTATATTATATATATATATGAAATAATAATTCTAATTGAATTAATATATATATATATACACATATATATATTTCAATTATTTTATTCAATCAATATGACAATAAAATGAAAACATCATTCATGCATACGTACGACCTACTGTCTCCATGAAAGGTGTATTATATTTTGTACTTCTATATTATATCGATTTTTATAAATAAATATATAATGAATATATATATGATATTTTTATGATATTTTAAATTCTAGAAATTATTAAATAATTATTTATGTAAGATGATAAAAAAATAAAAAGTCAAAACATATACGAAAAATAAAGAATATATTACCCATAGTGTAACATTAACCTGGAGTTGTTAATAAACGGGTAATATAAAGTCATAAAAAATCATATATTATATTAGATATAATAAAATGGTTCGGTCATAGAAGTATAACACATTTATATTTATTATACATAAGGTCAAAAAATGAACAATGAAAGTCAATACTTTCGGTAAGGTATTTCATCTCTCTTTTTGTTTCGATGAGATCCATGTCATAATCACCACCATCTTGTTTTGTGTGGCTTATATTATAACCTATGACATGAAATATCATTAATTTACTTTATTTAATAATATTAAAATATTTAAATTTTTTTATTATGTCATTAGTATCATTAATCTAATGTTACTCATATATTTAGGGTTTTCTCATCTCACTTTCATTTCCTGTGAGACACAAGCCATGTTCACATCATATTTATTACATGTTCTATGTATACTGCCAATGGATGTATTTTATTATTATTATAAAAATATTTATGGATAGTTATGTATCCATTTTACTGAATTTATTTCAGGGGTTCTATGTTTCAAAATTTACAAAATTGATAAAGTAGTTTTGTCTCAATTTTCCTTCTATGTGACCCATGCCATATTACCAACCTATATTTTTCTATGAGGTGTCTATACTACCCTTTGAAAAGTTTTATCATGGATATACTTCTTTTTATGATATTATTATATTCATGTAATTTTAATCATTCCATATGATTATGATTTTGTTTTACCAAATTGGGAAGAATTTATTGTTATAATCTCATCGTTTGTCGAGATTGTTTATGGTTTATCTTCCATTGATGAAATCGTATGATCCATCATTAAATAACACTCATACCATATCTTATCAAATGATAATTCAGGATATATTCAAGTATTAGTACTATTTTTTCTATATTTGGTATTTATGATATTTAAAAATGTTTGTTAAGAGGATTTTAATTTCTTATCTTTCTTCGGTCAAAAATCTATGTTCCTTAAAAACCATGTTTTCTAAAAATGGGTTTAAAAACATTTTTAAGATTTACATATAAGTATTCAAATTATTTTCAATAAAATGGTTTTCCTATAATTTCCTAGTTTTATTTATATGCTTTCAAGTGTTTTTATAGAAAAACACTTTTTAAATGATTTGAATCTAAGTTTATATGTTTTTAAGGAGAACAATCTTCTAAATGATTTCAATATTCAAATATAGGTTTTCAAGTAAAAAGGTTTTCCATATGATTTCAATATTCATTTATATATGATCATGGAAAAAAATTTGAAAATATTTTCAATATGATTTTATAATATTTCAAGGAAAAAGGATTGAAAAATGATTTCAAGAAATATATCCATTTTTCAATGTATTTTTATTGGATAATGGTTTTCAAAAGGTTTTATGTATTAAAATAAATTTTTCAAATAATAATGGATACCTTCATCAAGAAATGTTTTTTTAAACAATCAGTAAAATTTATTTCCCATGTATGATGAAATCTGTTGGTGTTACTCATGCTTTATTAGTGATATAATCCATGGTTTCTTTCAAATTCAGTCCCTGAATGGAATATGTTTTGATTGAATAACATTAATGAAACATTTATCTCTTTCACAAGTTATATGACTTAGAAATAAATTTCAATTTCATGGATTCTAGGTTTGTCAAATTCATTTATCTTTCACAGGTTATATGTCTATGAATCATGTTTCTGTTCATAGGTTTTTCTTTGATGAAATTATTATTAAACTTGTCTTATTTCCACACGTTAGGATAAGATTAAATGTTTATGATACCAAATTAATTTTTTGGGTTATCTTACGATTAATGTTTATTATCTCATGGAACTCGTATTTATGATTTTATTATGATATGGTTGGGACATATATCTCCCTCCAACACATTATGTAATTTTTTATATCTCATGAGATAGACAAAAGGGACCATGACCACTATTATGGTATTGGGAGTGATTATTGACTACTAAGATGATCATGGGAGTGAACCATCACTACCAAGATTGTTATGGGAGTGACCCATGACTACCAAGATGGTATGGGGGGAGGGAACTCATACTACTAAGATTTCATTGGAAGCGATTCTTTCACTACTATGTAAATAGTTTAATATTCTTTTGTGTCTACTACAATTCCATGTCTTATTCTAATGTTATGATTTCATGAATTATTCTCTTAATTCTCTTGTGATTTAGGTATTGTGAACATCAAATATTTGTTCCATGGTCCATGTTTATGATCATCTATATTCTCATTATGATCTTCTATTGTTATGATCATCTTATTAGACCATTATACTCATGTTATGATTTCCAATCTCTCTTATTTACCCTTAATGTGAATATGATCTCACCCCTTTCTTATGTTTCATTTTCATAGGTTACGATGAATGGTTTTAGATAGAAGTACTAAATTTGGAGATATTTGTGGGAAACACTGAAGATATTTCATCATGTAAAGATATTTTTTCCATGTTTCCAAATACACCAAACTATTATAGTCCTAGGGTATGTTCTTTTTTAATATTCTTAATAATAATATAAAATGATGTAATATCCCAGTATTTTAAGAATGGGAAATTATAGTTGGAATAAAAGGAATGGTTTATTTATACATTGAAATCTAGAATGGGAAAATATAATTAAAATACCTAAGGGAATATCTAAGGAAAAGTTTGTGGATAAGGATATACTATAGAAAAATGTCCTGGAATCATTATAAAGGGTTCAAAGAGTGGATTACTAGTAATTTATCCTTTACAAGATATTACAAATGAATGTGGTTCTAGAAAAGATATACCTGTGAGTAACAACTTTAACGAGGTGAATTGGGCCGAACTATACATTATTTGGTATATGATAACTAGACTTTCTGCACACTTGGTTCGATAATCTCGGGGGATTTACTCTGGGAGTTCAAAAAATCATAACAAACCATCCTGAATGATTTAAAAATAATATGTCTATAAACAAACTATAATAAAAATATGGTATCATAGATTATGTAAGGTGTCTTAATTTTTACATTTTATAAGTAATTTTTCATGATTGTGTGTTTTTCTTATATGAAATATGTTTCTCTGTGCTTTCTGGTTTTAGTAAATTGATAGATCTAGAAGGTACATTTTTAACATGGAATGTTTTATAAGTGGAATTTATGAATATTATAAAAATATATTTCCCAAGTAGAAATATCATAATGAAAATTTGGAAGTTTGTATGGTTATTGGTTGTAATGTTGAAGATAAAAACCCCCCAAATAAAATGTGAAAGGAATGGGATATTTTTCCAGTATTTTTTACATTGATCATAAGAAGCATGATTAGATTCAGGTTGAGAAACCTTAAACCATGATTGATATTTCATATTCTAGGAATGGTTTATTAAGGAATAAGTTTATGAATCCTAAGTAATGGTTTCTGAATAAAGTTGGATAAATGAAGTGTTTATCTATTTGAATTAAAAGATTATGTTATATGGAACATGAAATATATTAGTATTTTCATTATAATTTATTCCTCAATTATTCAAAAGGAGATGTTAAATATTGATGAAGACTAATAAAATTAATATATTGATTAAGGTAAGGTAACATTTATTTTGGTCAAGATTTTGAGAAAATTGTGCTTATATTTTTTAAAGAGATAATTGATTTGGTTAATGTAAAATGGATAGGGTTAATGACCTTACAACCAACTACAATATTTTTAACATGGTAGTATATGTAATAATGGATGAGGTTTGAAACTAATTTAAATTAATGAATATATCTAGTAATCATTGTAATAAGGAAGAATTAATCTTTTCAAAAATGATTTATTGTAATTTAGGTCATTTCCTTATTTTAATAGAATATATGATAAGGGTATTTTTAGGTTTGGAATGTGAAAATGATTATCTACATTATGATATATGGGGGATCTATTTTAATCAAACTTTATGACCATATTTGTAATATTTGGTTGTTTCATATTCTATAAGTTTTATGAGTTTTTCCATTTATGGGATGGATTGAGTTAATCATCATATGAGGTTTCAGAGATTAAAGAATTATATCTTCAAAGTAGGGATTATACATATTGGATAAAATTATCTTACCATTTTTTATTAGGTTAACAATTAAAAAATGGGATTATTTATCATTCTATTTACTGATATCATGATCATTTAGTTCTTCATAAATGAAAAATTCACCTTCATTTTTGGAGTAAGGGGAGAGGTTAATATTGATCAAGGCATAAAAATGGGAGATATTGTACTAAATCAGTTATGTATATCTTCTCCTGAAAATTACTCAAATCTAGGGAAAGAAACATGAAACTGAAAGGCTAATCCTAGTACCTTATTTTTTTATTAATCAAATGGCCCCTTTAGATAATTTCAGATTTATGGACTTATGATTGTTAAAATTATTTTAACCTTGTTCTCTATCACTTAGTATCAGAACAAGATGGTTTGATTCCACATCCATGTATCACGTCCCACCTATGGTCTCATTTTTGGGAGCCTAGTTATAAGTTACTTTGGGTAACCATTATGTTTTCAACATTCCTTTTTCAAAGGAAGTATTAGTATTCATTTTTGCGGTGTGGTTTTTTATGAAAGGAAATTTCATGTATAAAACCATTGAAAACTATATGAATTTAGAAAGTGAAAATCATTTAATGGGGGGTAGAATGTAACATCCTATAATATTGTGCATTATTTTCATATTAATTTATTCCCTTTTTTATTTAACAAAAATTCAGAAAATAGTTTATTTTATATTAAATAAATATTATTATATTATGTTATATGAATATGTAATTAATCATGAACCACATTTAAGATACATTTTATCCTTCCCAACTTCACTATAAGAAAAATGAGTTCTACCAACAAAAATTTATTGATAGATAATGTATCTGTTGGAAGAAATAGGCAATTCCAGTAGAGATTAACTTTTAATGATATTAATTTTAAGTACCAATAATTATTTTTACTAACATATATATATCTTTTGATATTTACCTTTCAATACTAACATATCTTTTACCAACAGTTATGTTTATTGCTTTATCATACTAATACCAATAATTTTTTTAAGAAACACATGAATTTGTTAGTAATAATAATAAATACCAAAAAATAATTTACCCTTATAAAAATGATACAATAAAAAAATAATGATTTTATTAATAACCAATTAATATAACCCAACTTTTTATATAATATTATTTTTATGACCAAAGTCAATATCAATTTTTTGAGGTCTTATTAAAAATATCTAATTCATTCATTTTAATTTTTAATTTTTTCTAAATATCAATAGTGTTTATATTTTTTTAATGTTGTTCATTTAATAAACATTTCAATATTTTTTTATTAATAAAAAATTTAAATTATTACCACATTTGATATATTTATATATTTTTTTGATAATATCTATATGCATGATAATTTAATTTTTTTTATTTACATTTAATAAACATAATTAAATATAACCAAAATAATACTAAAAAATTAATTATTTAAATTTAATAAATAAGTAACATAATAATTTGGTGAGTAATATTATTTTACTAATAATATCTATCAACTTGATGAAATTTTATTTCATATTAAAAAATAAAATTATTATTTTTTATAAAATTTTATACCATTTAAACATATATATTTTATATTTATATTTTAAAAAAATGTATATTGTTTGTTATTTTATTTATTTTATTTTATTTTAAAAAACAAAAACCCTAATCCAAACAAAAATGAGCCCCACCCCACCGTCACGCTATCCCCTGCTTCCTCCACCTTCCATTGTTTCCTCCTCCTCCATGACCCCCTACTTCCTACACGACCACCACCACCATCGGCATCCCCACCGCATACTCCACCACTATCAGCTGACGCCAGATGCATCCTTTGAAACCTCGTCTCCTCTTTTGTGACCCTTTTCGTATACCACTAACCCCCTCGACCACGACCCTCTTCCCTCCCCATTTGACCTATGTCATCACATTACTTCCTCGATAGTCTCATGCCATCCCCGTCCATCCTAGTTCGATCCCCACAATCCCCATACTTCCCCACATGACCATGCCGACATTGTCTTTAGCCTCTCCCACTGATCTAATTGATCGACATCAACGTATTCCCTTATAATTATTCATTTAATATCCCCCTCTCTAACAAGATTGAGAGTAGGGTTGGGAAATTTGATCTTGAAAATGAGTAGTTTGATTTATATAGAAATAATGGTATCTTTAATGTAATGGATAATGTGGGTATTCTTTACTCGCATCATATTATACTCAACGTGTAGTTTTTCAGGCATTATTATTGTGAAAATTTCCAAAGTTATTTTTTATGAGTTTTTATCTGATTGTCATTTTGAGGTTTATTGGTTCCTGGTTACTCAGAGAAGTGTTGAAAAATATCATTTAAACACTTCAAAGTTTCTCTCTGAAATGTTCATGAATGAAAAATTCTTAGCTCCTAATATTATTCAATGTTGGATTATCTTTTTAGTAGTTCCACGTTTCGAGATCTCGACAAATGTTTTGAGGATGCATTAGGAAATGGTTTCTAATTCATGGAATCAGCTACTACTATCCCTATTCATTGTCTTTTCCTCTTTGGAAGCTTCCTGAAAAATTTTACCACATTAAGCCTATGCAAAGCAGGTTCACTCTATACCATAAACCTCACTGTGTATATAACAAGAAAAAATTTCCCATGAAACTGGTAAGCATTTTCATCACTCTAGTTATAAATCAAAGAGTGTTGTAGTTTATTCTGGTTTTTGGATAAATGTGAAGTTAGAAATATATATTCATTCAAAGAACTCATAAGGAAATAAATTCTAGAAACAAATCCCATGGATTCCTCTTGGAATTTCACTTCCATCATTGGTGCTCAAATGAAGTTTTCAGGTGGTAATTTGTGAGAAATTGTATAAATGTAAAAATAATCCTAAAAATAATAATAAACAATGTTATGTTAATGAATTTTCAGACCCATATTAGCTGAGTAATTTCACAAAACATCAAACTTTTTTTGAAAAAACCACTACTTGTTATTTCATATAAACTATTTTTATTTATCAAATTGAGACTAATTGTGATGTTCATGTAATGGTAGTGTCCTTATCTTAATAAGTGTTAGTTATTCCAACATTTTCTGTATTAACTACATTTAATGTGATGATATTCAGTGTTATCTCAAGATTTAGCACTATATTATATCAGCAATCGGATACTTTATGAAGGTCTACTGTAAGGATACACTAGCTATTAATGAGGTATAAAGAGGAAACACATAATTTTGTAGTATGGAGAAATATTATCAAGATGTGATACTTAACATGATGATGCCTTTATGTCCACCTGTTAATTATATAGTACCATTGTACCTAAAACCAGCTGAAACACTAAACATTAACAAGTAGTTGTAATTGTGGAAGCATCTGTGCTAGTAGTAGGTGTTCTCTGTAGATATTTTTTTGTAGGTCTGGTGGTAGATTTTTTTTTTTTGAGATTCATGTTAATTGAGAGTCTTATAGTCCATTCATGCACTTTTGTATGTGTTTAAATTGTGAAGAATTGAATTATCCGGCATGAGTAGAACCAATTGAAGGAGATTTAAATGGTTAAAGAGTTCCATGTTTCTCGATTCTGTACCTTATACTATAAAGATTTATTCTTCCATTTTCCTATGTTTTTCTTGTTTTAATATATATGTGTCTCATATATTTATATTCTCACTTCATGAAACTATTTTAAAAACCACATAAATTACATATTCTTTATTATTCTTTTTATTTTTTAATGTGTTCTTTTTCATATTGTTCATAACGAGGTTCTTGAACAAAATATCAAAGCTAATGTTGTGTTATTTATTATTATTAATATTTTAATGGAATTACACTCATTTTTTTATAAATGGATTGAAAAAATAATCAAAATAATAATATTTTTGAATATTGAGTCTCTTATTTTTATTGTTAAGTATTTAAGATGATAAACTCACGTGGATGAAAGATTTTCATATGCTTATCATTGTATTCTGGGAATTTATATTGAAAATCAAATTGATCCAGTGTATATATTCATTCTTATTAGGTGATAAAATTTTACATTTCATCTTTGAAAATTATAATACATAATTGTTCTACTATGTGAGAAGAAATTAATGTGTCAAGGGGTCTTGTCGTCACCTGCATGAACAGCCATCACATAATTCTAGAGTGTAGTGCTAGCAGTTGGACTCATCCTTCTGTAATAAGTAGGGTCTTCTAAATTGTATCATTTTATTCCTTTTCATTTAGTAGAATGAAATTGTAAGTATTGTTGATGTTTAAATCCACAATAGCTGTACACAAATATGATATGGAAGGTGGCTTGAAGGACTCCTGAAGAAGTGACCATAAACCCAACTGAACTATTTCACAGGTACGCCATAGAATTTTTTTACAGATAAATCCTTTATTTCTAGGATCTTTTTTATTGTATGTGAACTCATATTTTTGAGTTTTTTATTTTTTATTCTTGACTTATTATTGCAACTATAGGGCATAGTGTTATGACTTATTTTCCATAATTATTTAACTCAAGGTCAAGGTTGTGTCTTCTAAATTGTATCATGTTATTATATTTTATGTCATGGAACACATGTGAATATAGAAGTATGATTGATATTTATTCCTTTTATAAGTTTTCAATAAAATTATAAGGAAGGTGGATTGAATGGCTAAACAGACAGGGTAACCATAAACCCAACTGAACCGATGACCCCCATTCGTGTGCATCCCCTATTCAAGCATAAGTTGTGTTGGTGTCTGTTAGAATTTATGCAAGTCCACTGGATGACGTGTTACTACTATATTTTCTTTTCAATAGGGCATTGGACTATTTTTTCATTTACATTATTATTTTTCAAATTTTACTAGAGTTTATTATGTTGGGTTTTGATGTTTCTACAAAAGTGGACATGTATCTTTCTATGGGTTTATGTTATGTTGGTTGTTTCAATGATATAGATTAATAAGAGTCATAGTTGGAGTGTTGGTTGTTTCTATTACTATCCAATTGTCTATATAACTTCTAAAATCATAATTCTGAAAAAATTTATAATTATTATATAATAATTATAATAGTTATATTATATATAATTATTTTATTGCATATAATGTAACAGATATGAGAATAGAAAAGAATATGTTTTTATTTAAAAAATAAAATATATATAGATATCTTTGTTGGTATTAATTAAATACCAGCAAATATATTATCTGTTGGTATTATTATAATTGCAATAGAACTATTTTATCTACCGAAATAACATTTAGCGACAGAGTTTTTAACAAGATTTTAGTGACCTGCACATATTTTTTGGTAAAACTTTTTACCAATATAAAATGTACTTTTACCAATATATATCACCCAATTTGAAAAAGTTAAATATTTTCTAGTGCATGGAACACAGAGTCTACTTTACATTACATGCAGGACTGACATTCCTCGATTTCTTGCATAATAAGTAAGGCATACTCTTTCCAAAAAATAATATATTATTAAAATATTATTATTTAATATCATAAGATATAATATACCCATTAAATTTAGGATTATAATATTAACTAAATTATGAAAATTTATGGTTGCATTTGTTATATACCTTTTAATTATAAATTAATATAGAAACCAAATGAATATAAAGGGAATTGTAAAGACCCGTAAAATTCAAGGAAATTTTTTTTCTTAATTTTATTTGGAATTTTACAAGAACGCAGTTTCTAACGGCACCTGATTCTGAGGCCCGGTGTGCCTGGAATCATTTTCCGAAGTTTGGCTCGGGTACGTTCAGTGAACGAACGAGCGGGTTTTTCTAACTTTTGAACCGGTGCTCGGAATCAAATTCTGAGGGCACCAATGGAATCGCAGCGCCGGTACTTGCTTAGAAACGCCTCTTCTGGAGTTGCGTTTGCTCGGGTGTGGTTTTTAATTTTTGGGGGTTAAGTGAAGAAAATAAAATAAAGTGGTGCGACAACTTTATTTTATTTCACTTAAAGCCACTTAAAGCCACTTTAAGCTGCTTAAGCTGAGTTGAAGCGGATAGGGTGAAACCCAAAATATCCTACCCTCTTGGTAGGATATTTGTGAGGTGGGGCCCGCACGATCCCCACTGTTTCTTTTCCTCTAAGTAACGCACCCGCGAAAACCCTTTTTTAAATGAAAGTCAATCGGAGCGTTTTCTTAAATTCTTAACGCCCCTTTTAATTGGGCGGTTAGTTCGTTGCAATTAATTCTATGAATTAATTTGTTCGTTTCTTAACATGTTTTCAAACTGTTGGCGTAATAATAAAATAAGACCAACACCTTTTTCTTTTGTTGACGGGTTGATTGTTGAGAGGATTTGGAGAATCTGTACCTTCATTCCACTTCGCGGAGAATGCGCAGAACGCGAAGAACACGAAGAACACGAAGAACGTTGAACCCTCGGAGATCAACGACGCGACGCCGTGTTCCGCGACGCCGACGATTCTCCTTCCACAATGCTTCTTTCGCGACATTCTTCCCCGTAACAATCTCCGATCATCAACTGCTCAAGGTAGGAGATTTCAAATCTTTTAATTCCTTTGTGGATTTTAGCCTTGACATGGATTTAATTCGTGAAATTAAATCCGTGTGTTTTATTTACCCTCGGAGATTGTCGACGCGAAGCCGTATACCACGACGACGCGACTCCCTTCCGTGACGTGATGATCCTCTTCTTCCGCGGCGGTCAATTCCGCGAAGAACTCTCGTCCGATGACAGCTACGAGGTAGGGGTTTTATTTGAGAATAATATTTATTCCCATGGTTGTTTCTTCTAAAGCAAAGAGCCTAGATCAAAGTTCAATTTTAATTTCTTAAAATTGTGCCTTGTTATATTTTTCATGGGTTGATTGTTATTCCCATTTGTTATCACTTAACGCAGAGGGTATGAGCCAAACAAACACGGTCCGACAACCCTCCGCAGTTTGTTGTTGATGCGCGGATTGGAGGGCGACAACAAACGGGGAAGAAAGTTAATTTTGAAGTCTTCGAAGTGAATAACGAGTCCCAGGATGAACACTGGAGAAGACCGCGCGCAAATCGGACCACCGAAGCGCGTCCAGTGGTCCACGGAACCCCCCGCCGGCACAGCGGTGCCGGCGGCCGGAGGCGGTGGTGCCCGGCGCGCCGCCGGGAAGACCCGCCGCGGCTTCAGCCCCGGCGGCGCTGGCTGGTCCCGCGGCCGCGCAGGACCGCGGAGGAAGGGACGTGGCCTTGCGCCGCATCCGGTGACACAGAGCGGCCCCACGCGGGGTCGCGGCTTTCCTTCACGCGGGGGCAACGCACCCCCACGTCGCTCTGCCGTAGCTGGCCGAGCTGACCCCGGCGGCCGGGTCGCGCCCAGGTCGGGCCAGGCCACCCTGGCCACGCCGGGCCGCGCCGGCTGGGTCCGACACGGATCCAGGTCGGGTCGATCCGGTTCGGGCCGACCCAGGGGGGGTTGGGCCGGGTCAGTCTGGGCCCATACCCCCGTTTTCGGACCTTTTCGGTCTTTTGCTCATAACATGAGCTACGGGCCTCTGAACGACGCGCCGTCAGCAGAGAAGCGATCCTTGGATTGAGACGGTCATTTCGGTATATCTCACTCAAGGTTTCGGAATATTTGGGTTCGTCTGGGTTGGTTCGTACACGAAACCAACCGGGCCCTCGGAGCGGAAATGCTCATAACTTTGACCTCCGGATGTCCGATTGACGTGTCGTCGACTTTGTTGGATTCCTCTAAGTGAGATGGATATTTTGGATTACTACGCCTGAGGTTTGGACGCAGGTGGAGTACGGTCGGGCTGGTTTGACTTAAAAACCAACCGGGCCCCTATGACGAAAAAGCCAATAACTCTCATACCGGGCGTCCGATTGATGCACCGTCTGCGACGTTGAGTTCCTGTTGTCAATACGGAACTTTTGGATACATCAACTCTGGACTATGTGTCATTTGATGTATCAGCCTCTCGGCTCGTGGAGCGGACCCTCCCGAACGAGCTTGCTGTGTGCGGGAACCCTAGAGCTGGCTGTGACTGCTACTGCGACGACGACGACTGTGCAGAGATCCTCAGTGGATTCGATGGCGACGACTATAGCACTCAGCGATCCTTTGTGGGTCAGTGCTACCGATCTTGTGTGGGTCTGATCCTATGTGGGTCAGCGCTCAGCGGTCCTGTGTGGGCCAGCGCCTACAGATCCTGTGTGGGTCTTTGCGGGGGTTAGTTACCTATCGATCCTGTGTAGGTCAGATCCTTTGTGGGTCATTGTGGGGGTTAGTTACCTATCGATCATGTGTGGGTCAGATCCTTTGTGGGTCATTGCGGGGGTTAGTTACCTATCGATCCTGTGTGGGTCAGATCCTTTGTGGGTCATTGCGGGGGTTAGTTACCTATCGATCCGGTGTGGGTCAGATCCTTTGTGGGTCATTGCGGGGGTTAGTACCTATAGATCCTTTGTGGGTCCGATGACTTAGATGAATCAGTGGCAATACGTGATCATCTCTATTGTCATACTAAGAAGTATACCTATGTGAGCTGAATCTTGTTTTGCTTTCCTTTGTGGATTGTGTTGTGTTATCCTGTGTGGATTTACGTTTTGCTTTCCTAGGTGGACTGGGTTTTACTTGGGCTCAGATTTTGGGGCCGAACAAGAATTGATGACTTAGTTATATGTATGGGCATATACCTAAGCAGTGTCGGATGTTACTTCATGGTTGTAGCTTTCCTTTGTGGATTATCCTTTGTGGATTCTGGGAGACCTTCGAGGGTCTCGAGGTCCCTACTGAGTAGCTTATACTCACCCCTGCACGGGCTACGCCCGCACTACATTGTGTTGGTTTTAGACGACGGACAACACTGATCATGGTTGAGGATTGCGGAGCAGGACGATACCTGGAGGAGGACCACTGGGCGGGATGTACTAGGAGCGGTCGTCTGGACCAGAGGAGCAGTGGAGGCTATCTGTACCCACCCTTCAGGTGGGATTTCTAGTGGACAGCTCGATGTTGCGGCTTTACTTTTCAGTTGTTGTTTTCCCTTCCAGTTGTACTTTACTTCAGTTTGGGTTTGTATACTGGCCCACTTACTTTCCGCACTTACTTTTGTACTCAGTTTTTACATAGTATTTTACTTCTTCCGCTTGCTTACTTTGTGGTGCTTGTTTACTTTACAAAGGCAATGCCTTCCCTTTTTACCGGAATTTACGCCTTGGTGCTAGTCGCCAGCCCCTGGCCTATGGAAGGCGGGCTTGGGGTAGTCACGGCATGGGCCCCGAGGACGGGTCGTGACAAATTGGTATCAAAGGGGTTCGGTTCGACCGCAGACTCTGATCTTTTTCTATGTGAAGCAATAGTGTTTAGCGTATTGGGTGTGCTTATCAGTCCAGGGAGTCCAGTGTTGGTGCGGCGGCCGACGTATCCGTACACTAGGACCCTGACTTCTGACTTCTAACTTAATGCACGAAAACATTGATTGCGTGTGTGTTTCAAGTTTTCTTTGTGATTACCTTGTGTCAGCTCACCAGGTATATTGTTCTGACCATGGCGCATCTGTTTCCTTTTCAGGATAGCCCCACGACGGCAGCTAGCTAGGGTTCCGAGAGTTGAGTGTGATGACAGCCTGCCGAGCAATGAGGCTTCGGTACAGGGCCCTTTGACAGCAGAGGCACCAGCGGTACCTCTACCCACCGAGCCACCGATGCTTCCAGCCCTAGCCGCTGATGATGCACGTCACCTTAGTGCACTGCATGAGTTCCAGCGCCAGCGACCACCCAGGTTCCGCGGGGAGACGGATCCTCAGGCAGCCGAGGACTGGCTGGAGGTAGTGGTGCGAGTTTTCCGGTTAGTGAGGACACCAGCAGACCTCATGGTGATTCTCGCAGCTAGCCTACTGCACGCAGCAGGGGGCCGATGGTGGAGTTTGATGCTCTAGGTGCACGATGAGGAATCTCTTCTCTGGACGGACTTTGAGAGCCTCTTCTGCTCGGAGTTCGTCCCAGCCACCCTCTGTGCGGTGCGCATACAGGAGCTTCTTCAGCTACGGTAGGGCAGCTTGACGGTCGCCCAGTACTCGATGAGATTTACCGATCTTTCTCGCTACTCGACAGACATGGTACGGGACCCGTTCTTCCGGGACCAGACCTTTGATAAGGGATTGAGACACGAGATCAGGGCATCGCTGATCTCCCTCAGCATTCTGACTCAGGCAGTAGTAATGGAGTGAGACCTTTTGATCAAGAGCTTCCTTGCTGAGTCTTCTCCAGCGGCGAGACCTACCACGGGGCGGCACACAGCAGAGTCTTCTGCGGCAGGCAGTCGGCAGATGACTCAGGGGTCCAGGCAGACCAGACCCTCACGCAGATGACCTCAGGACACTGGATCAGCAGTGCGGGGCACACAGCGTGGAGCCAGTCTTTCGAGAGGCAGGCAGTGCTACACATGCGGCGGACAGGGTCACATGGCTCGTGACTGCCCGACCCACCGTGTCGAGGAGCATCAGACGGTTGAGGGGCCACCCAAGTAGAGGCAGAGGGTTGACCGTGGCGGTCCGAAGGGAGGAGGAGGACGAGGCAGAGGAGCTAGCCGAGTAGCAGGTGGTGGGCGACGCTTTGAGGCTCTACCACCACCACCACCGGGAGGTCCACCCCGGCCACAGGGAGCTGGCGGGCAGAGACAGGCACAGATCCAGGTAGCGGAGGCCTACGACCGCGGCATACCCGAGATGATTCGAGGTAATATCTGTGTCTATTTCACCTTTTCTGAAGTTTTTATAGACACAGGATCGAGTCACTCTTTCATTTTCGCTACCCTTGTTCGGAGCTCGGAGATTCCGACAGAGTCGTCGGCTCGATCCTTACGGCTAGAGACTCCTACGGGAGCAGACTCGACGATTACGCACTGGTTCTGGCAATGTGACCTTACTCTAGGAGGCGAGAGCTTTGGCTAGGATCTTCTTGTAGCGGCGTCGAGGCCTTACGATGTCATCTTGGGCATGGATTGGTTATCTACAGTCCATGCATAGTTTGACTGTATTAGGCGCAAGGTGCGATGTGTACGCACTGACGGGAGTAGGTTCACCTACACCGGCGAGAAGGGAGCATTTGTAGCACAGGATGGACTTCCGTAGAGGAGAGGAAAACCCATCACTCATCAGTTGGCTAGCCTCATCCTAGGAGCATTTGACGTGCGGAGTCTAAGTTTTCCTGCAGTGGTGGATCAGTATGCGGACGTCTTTCCCGACGACGTTCCAGGACTACCTCCTCACATAGGGGTGGACTTTTATATTGACCTATACCCTGGGACAGCCCCGATATCGACTCCAGCGTATCGGATGTCCCCCGATGAGCTTCAAGAGCTATGGGTACAGTTGGAGGACTTGCAGGGCAAGGGTTTCATCCAACCCAGTATTTCACCCTGGGCTTCCCCGATATTGTTCGCCAAGAAGGCGGACGGGAGACTGTGACTTTGTGTCGACTATAGTCGTCTAAACCAGGTGACAGTGAGGAACAAGTATCCACTACCGAGGATTGATGACCTCTTCGATCAGCTCAAGGGAGCATGGTGGTTCTCGAAGATAGACCTCAGGTCAGGCTATCATCAGCTCAGTGTTCGGGACGAGGACGTGCAGAAGACGGCCTTCAGATGTCGGTATGGCCACTATGAGTTCTTGGTTATGCCATTCGGTGTAACCAACGCCCCATCAGTGTTCATGGGCCTCATGAACAAGATCTTTCAGCCATACCTCGATCGATTTGTCATGGTCTTCATTGACGACATTTTGATATACTTGACGACTGAGGAGGAGCACGCCTACCACTTACGAGTTGTACTGGACACACTCCAAGAGCACCAGCTTTATTGAAATCTCTCGAAGTGTCAGTTCTGGATACGTGAGGTCCACTTCTTGGGACACGTCATCTCTGAGGCGGGAGTTGCAGTGGATCCTATGAAGATCGAGGCAGTGTTAGCTTGGGAGCCACCCAAGAGCGTGACGGAGGTGCGGAGTTTCTTGGGACTCGTTGGATACTATCGTAGATTTGTGCCAGACTTCTCCAAAGTTGCGGCACCACTATCAGCTTTGACGAAGAAGGGGAAACCCTTTGTGTGGTCAGACAGATGTCAGCAGAGCTTCCAAGAGCTGAGACAGAGATTGACCAGCACCCCTATCTTGAGGTTGCCTGAGGAGGGAGTAGGGTACGTAGTCTACTGCGATGCATCAGGGACCAGACTCGGATGTGTCCTAATGCAGGAGCGGGCGGTGATCGCCTATCGATCACGTCAGTTGAGGCCACATGAGCAGAACTACGCTACCCAAGACCTGGAGTTAGCAGCAGTGGTCTTCGCTCTGAAGACATGGCGACACTATCTGATGGGCGAGCGCTTTACAGTCTTTTCTGACCATCAAAGTCTCAGGTACATCTTCTCTCAGAAGGACCTGAACCTGAGACAATGGCGATGGATCGAGTTCCTCCAGGACTACGACTTTGAGATAGTCTATACTCCTAGGAAGGGGAACGTGGTAGCTGATTCTCTCAGCAGGAGGACGGGCATTCAGCTGCTTGAGGAGGTGAAGGAGTAGCTAGCCACTTTTCAAATATCCTTCGTGGATAGGGATGGAGCAGCCTTCCTTCAGTCACTCCTCCACTACTGCAGCGGGTCAGAGAGGCACAGCGTGGGGATGCTGACTGTGAGACGCGGCATGCATAGATATCCTCAGGACAAGCACCTGATGGTTTCTCCTTTGGAGAAGAGAAAGACATCCTTTTCAGAGGACGTACCTTGGTACCAGTTGCATTACGGGAGGAGGTGATGAGAGAGTTTCACACTTCTCCTTTGGCGGTACATCCTGGAGTGGCGAAGATGTACTAGGATCTCCGATGATAGCACTGGTGGCCAGGCATGAAGAAGGTTGTGGAAGAGTTCGTTTTATGATGCCTCACCTGCCAGCAGGTGAAGGCAGAGCATCAGGTACCAGCAGGCTTGGTACAACCCTTGGATGTCCCAGAGTGGAAGTGGGACGGGATATCTATGGACTTCGTGACTGTACTTCCACGCACTTCCAGAGGTCACGACTCCATTTGGGTGATTGTCGATGGACTCACCAAGTCGGCTCACTTCTTACCCATCAGAGAGTAGGGCTCAGTGGAGAGCTTGGGACATCTCTATGTTCAGGAGATTTTATAGATTCACGGTGTGCCATCATCTATCGTCTCTGGTCGAGATGCTCGCTTCACTTCCCGGATTTGGAAGGGGTTACAGGAGGCGTTCGGGATGCAGCTACGTCTGAGCACCGCCTTTCACCCTCAAACGGATGGTCAGACGGAGAGGACCATTCAGACTCTCGAGGACATGCTCTGCACATGTGTCCTCGACTTTGGTCGCAGCTGGGAGGACCACCTACCCTTGGTGGAGTTCGCGTACAACAATAGCTACCACTCCACCATCGAGATGGCACCATACGAGGCGTTGTACGGCAGACCTTGCAGATCTCCTTTATGCTGGACAGACCCTGGGGAGTCAGCACTTGTGGGACCAGAGATGGTCCGGGCCACGACAGAGAAGGTCCAGGTCATCCAGGAGCGGATGAGGACAGCTCAGAGCCGGCAGAAGTCTTATGCTGACCGGAGGCGGAGGCCACTAGAGTTCGAGGATGGCGACCACATTTTCTTGCGTGTCTCACCTCGACGTGGTTTGCGGAGATTTGGTCGAGGTGGCAAGTTGTCTCCACGCTTCATCAGACCATTCCAGGTCCTCAACAGGATTGGTGAGGTGGCTTACCGCCTGGCTCTACCACCTCAGTTGCACCGGGTGCACGATGTCTTCCACGTATCCCAGCTGAGGAGATACGTGCACGACCCGATGCATATCATTGACAATGGGGAGCTAGACGTTGATGATGGGGCGACTTTTGCTGAGGTCCCAGTGGAGATCGAGGATCGACAGGAGCAGGTCCTACGTGGATGATCGATTCCTCTTGTGCGCATCATATGGCAGCACGGGAACCTCTAAGAGAGCACTTGGGAGCGGGAGGCTCAGATGCGTGCTCAGTACCCACATTTGTTTCCCATGATTATGATGTATCTTTACGGGGACGTAAAGCCCTGAGGTGGGAGTGGTGTAAAGACCCGTAAAATTCAAGAAATTTTTTTTTCTTAATTTTCTTTGTAATTTTTCAAGAACGCAGTTTCTAACGGCACCTGATTCGGAGGCCCGGTGTGCCCGGAGTCATTTTCCGAAGTTTGGATCGGGTACGTTCCCTGAACGAACAAACGGGTTTTTCTAACTTTTGAACAGGTGCTCGGAAACAAATTCTGAGGGAAACGATGGAATCGCAGCGCCAGTACTTTCTTAGAAACACCTCTTCCGTACTTGCGTTTGCTTGGGTGTGGTTTTTAATTTTTGGGGGTTAAGTGAAGAAAATAAAATAAAGTGGTGCGACAACTTTATTTTATTTCACTTAAAGCCACTTAAATCCACTTTAATCTGCTTAATCTGAGTTGAAGCGGATAGGGTGGAACCCAAAATATCCTACCCTCTTGGTAGGATATTTGTGAGGTGGGGCCCGCATGAGCCCCACCATTTCTTTTCCTCTAAGTAACGCACCCGCGAAAACCCTTTTTTAAATGAAAGTCAACCGGAGCGTTTTATTAAATTCTTAATGCCCCTTTTAATTGGGATGTTAGTTCGTTGCAATTAATTCTATGAATTAATTTGTTCGTTTCTTAACATGTTTTCAAACTGTTGGCGTAATAATAAAATAATACCAACACCTTTTTCTTTTGTTGACGGGTTGATTGTTGAGAGGATTTGGAGAATCTGTACCTTCATTCCCCTTCGCGAAGAATGTGCAGAACGCGAAGAATGCAAAGAACGCGAAGAACGCCGAACCCTCGGAGATCAACGACATGACTCCGTGTTCCACGACGCCGACTATTCTCCTTCAACGACGCTTCTTCTGCAACGTTCTTCCCCGCAACAATCTCCAATCATCAACTGCTCGAGGTTGGAGATTTCAAATCTTTTAATTTCTTTGTGGATTTTAGCCTTGACATGGATTTAATTCATGAAATTAAATCTGTGTGTTTTATTTACCCTCGGAGATCATCGACGCGACTCCGTATACCGCGACGACGCGACGCCCTTCCGCGACGCAACGATCCTCTTCTTCTGTGACGGTCAATTCCGCGAAGAACTCTCATCCGACGATAGCTACGAGGTAGGGGTTTTATTTGAGAATAATATTTATTCCCATGGTTGTTTCTTCCAAAGAAAAGAGCCCGGATCAAAGTTCAATTTTAATTTCTTAAAATTGTACCTTGTTATGTTTTTCATGGGTTGATTGTTATTCCCAATTGTTATCACCTAACGCAGAGGGTGCGGGCCAAACAAACACGGCCCGACAACCCTCTGCAGTTTTTCGTTGATGCACGGATTGGTGGGAGAGGACAAACGGGGCTGCAAGTTAATTTTGAAGGCTTTGCAGTGAAGAATGAGTCCCGGGACGAACACCGGCGAAGACCGCGCACAAATCGGACCACCGGAGCGCGTTCGGTGGTCCGCGGAACCCCCCGCCGGCACGGCGGCACCGGCATCCGGAGGCGGCGGCACCCGGTGCGCCGCCGGGAAGACCCGTCGCGGCAGCGCTGGTCGGTCCCACGGCTGCGCGGGACCACGAAGGAAGGGACGCGGCCTTGCGCCGCGTCCGGTGACACAGAGCGGCCCCACACGGGGCCGCAGATTTCCTTCACGCGGGGGCAGCACACCACCACGCCGCTCGGCCGTAGCTGGCCGAGCCAACCCCAGCGGCCGGGTCCGACCCGGATCCGGGTCGGTCCGGGCCCATACCCCCGTTTTCAGACCTTTTCGGTCTTTTTCTCATAACTTGAGCTACGGGCCTCCAAACGACACGCCGTCAGTGGAGAAGCGATCCTTGGATCGAGACGGTCGTTTCGGTATATTGCACTCAAGGTTTCGGCATACTTTGGGTTCGGTCGGGTTGGTTCGTACACGAAACCAACTGGGCCCTCGGAGCGGAAACGCTCATAACTTGAGCTCTGGACGTCCGATTGGCGTTCCGTTGACTTTGTTGGATTCCTCTAAGTGAGACGGTTCTTTTGGATTAATCTGCCCGAGGTTTGGACGCAGGTGGATTACGGTCGGGTTGGTTTGACTTAAAAACCAACCGGGCCCCTGGGATGAAAAAGCCAATAACTCTCAGACCGGGCGTCCGATTGATGCACCGTCTGTGACGTTGAGTTCCTGTTGTCGATACGGAACTTTTGGATACATCAACTTTGGACTATGTGTCAGTTGATGTATCAGCCTCTTGGCTCATGGAGCAGACCCTCCCGAACGAGCTTGCTGTGTGCGGGAACCCTAGAGCCGACTGCGACTGCTACTGCGACGACGACGACTGTGCAGAGATCCTCAGTGGATTCGACGGCGACGACTACAGCACTCAGCGATCCTTTGTGGGTCAGTGCTACCGATCCTGTGTGGGTCTGATCATGTGTGGTTCAGCGCTCAGCGGTCCTGTGTGGGCCAGCGCCTACAGATCCTGTGTGGGTCCAATTCTGTGTGGGTCTTTGCGGGGGTTAGTTACCTATCGATCATGTGTGGGTGAGATCCTTTGTGGGTCATTGAGGGGGTTAGTTACCTATCGATCCTGTGTGGGTCAGATCCTTTGTGGGTCATTATGGGGGTTAGTTACCTATCGATCCTGTGAGGGTCAGATCCTTTGTTGGTCATTGTGGGGGTTAGTTACCTATCGATCCTGTGTGGGTCAGATCCTTTGTGGGTCATTGCGGGGGTTAGTACCAATCGATCCTTTTTGGGTCCGACGACTTAGATGAATCAGTGGCAATACCTGATCATCTCTATCGTCATACTAAGAAGTATACCTGTGTGAGCTGAATCCTGTTTTGCTTTCCTTTGTGGATTGTGTTGTGCTATCCTATGTGGATTTACGTTTTGCTTTCCTGTGTGGACTGGGTTGTACTTGGGCTCAGATGTTGGGGCCGAACGAGAATTGATGACTTGGGTATATGTATGGGCATATACCTAAGCAGTTTCAGATGTTACTTCGTGATTGTATCTTTCCTTTGTGGATTATCCTTTGTGGATTCTGGGAGACCTTCAGGGGTCTCGGGGTCCCTACTGAGTAGCTTATACTCACCCTTGCACGGGCTACGCCCACACTACATTGTGTTGGTTGCAGACGACGGACAGCGCTGATCGTGGTTGAGGCTTGCAGAGTAGGACGGTACCTAGAGGTGGACTACTGGGCGGGACGTACTCGAAGCATTCGGCTGGACCCGAGGAGCAGTGGAGGCTATCTGTACCCACCCTTCAAGTGGTATTTCCAGTGGACAGCTCGATGTTGCGGCTTTACTTTTCAGTTGCTGTTTTCCCTTCCAGTTGTACTTTACTTCAGTTTGGGTTTGTATACTGGCCCACTTACTTTCCACACTTACTGTTGTACTCAGTTTTTACATAGTATTTTACTTCTTCTGATTGCTTACTCTATGGTGCTTGTTTACTTTTCAAAGGAAATTCCTTCCCTTTTTATCAGGATTTACGCCTTGGTGATAGTCACTAGCCCCTGGCCTATGGAAGGCGGGCTTAGGGTAGTCACGGCACGGGCCCCGAGGACGGGTCGTGACAGGAATGATTTTAAAAAATATAATTTTTAGTTAAAAAAGGTTATTTATATTAATAATTAATATTAATTACTGTTAGTGAATAATATTAATTAAATTAATATGTTGTAAATTCAATCAATTATTTTTCATACTCATCAAATTAAATTTTTAGGCATAATATTAGAACAGACCCAATAATACACATAAAAACCTAAATTTTTATAAGATAGGTTTTAAGGTATTTTAATAGAGAAACAATATAAAGTATAAATTTTTGATATTTTATAAATTCATAATGTCAAAGTAAAAAGAATTAATTATTAGAATAAAAATTAGTTTAGGATGATTTTTTGTTATTTTTCTATGATGATTCATTTTTAAAGAATAATAAAAAATAACCAATTTTTATTAAAAAATTATTTTTCATCAAATTGATATATAAATATATATTTTTCAATGATTTTAATATTTAATTGGATTAATTTTTTAAAATTTAATCCAATTCGTGTCATTATAATCAATTTCACATTGAAATTGAATATAAAACATATCAAACTTTTGAAAAGTTTTAGAATAAAAACCTACATTGTTTTCCTATCTATGGGATTAAATTTATATTAATTTTAAATAATAATATGAATGGAATATTTAAACTAGGAATAAATATTTGGAATAATATTAATATATAATTTATGATAATTTTAACTATGTTTTTTTTCAAAATGATTGGAGAATTAATTTCAATTAATTATATCGATTATGGTAAAATTGTGCTAAAAATGGACTAAACATTGATCATAAGGAGGAAAATGACTAATAAACTTTCCAAAAAAGTATTTTATGGAAATATTTCTCAAACTAAACCTCTTGGGTTTTATAATTATCCATTTTGACACTTTATTATCAACTAATAATTCGGTAATACACAATTATTTTAAAAAAATACTATGTGTGTCTCTTCCCTCCATTATAAAATGGTCTCCTCTCCTCCCACTTTCTCACTCCTCTCAAGGCACTTTGGCTAAACCAGGATCTAACAAAAAGTATTTAAAAAAATCCCCCCTATCATTCTATAATCCTAACCATGGGAATAAGTAAATCCAATTAAGCGCTTTGGTGAAAACCAAAAGGAGTAACCTAATATTCTTCCTCAAGATCCTTTCTTTTATTTTCATTCCCCACAAAAAAAATATTCATATTCCATGATTATATAATAAAAATAGTATCCTAAATATATTGATATTTTTTTTTCAACCATCACTTACACACACATACATCTAATGGGTAACAAACATATGGTTTATGTGTTCATCGAACTACCACCTCAAAAAATGATGTCATTCATTTTTCATTTATTATCTCTCATGGTTGTGAATTATGATGTAAAGACTATTAATATATGATATATATGATTTTTTATTTTGATATTATGTTTCTTTATTAATTTTATAACACATACCTTATTATATTCCATTTTATGTAAATACGATAACATCATTTGTTGAAGTGTGGACTACCATATCCTCAAAGAAATGGGATTCATTCACACCCTACAAGCTATGTTTTAAGGAATATTTTAGATAACATATATGATTATATGAAATAATTAATGGTATAAAATAAAAATTTAAAATATATATATATATATATATCATTTACAATCATTTATTTAATATGAAAAAAAATGAAAACAACATTCATGCGTACATGCAACCTACCATCTCCTTGAACAACGTATTCCATTTCAAACTTCTATTTTATATAGATTATTATAAAAAATATATAATGAATATATATTATGTTTACATAATGGTTTACATTATATAAATAATTTAATCATGATCTATGTAATATGTCCAAGAATAACAAGTCAAAACATTTATGAAAAATAAATCAGATATTACCCAAAACATAACATTAACACAGAATTGTTAATAAATAGGAAATAAAAATTCATAACCAAATAATATATCATATTAGATATAATAATATGGATATATAATATATTTATAATAATTATATATTTATTATATATGAGGATTGAATGTGTATAATGAAAGTCAATACTTTGGGAAAGGGATTTCATCTCACTTTTTATTTCTATGAGATACATGACATAATCACCACTCGCTTATTTTGTGTAGTGTGTATACTTATATATGAAATGTTATATAATTAATTTACTTTATTTAAGGATATTAAAATGTTTAAAATATTTTTTTCTCTTATGGGGATTATGACTCTAAAGTTACCCATGTATTAAGTGTTTTCTAATCTCACATTCATTTTCTATGAGGAACAATCCATGTCCACATCCTATTTTTTATATATGATATATGTACTCAACATGGATCTATTATATTATTATTAAACATAAATTTATGTTGGGGTGTATTTAAAAACCCCTTACCTTGATTGGGTACATTTTTTCCTCTCTCCATGTATCTTTTTTTGAATGGATTTTTCGACGTTGGTTTCTAAATTTTCTAAATGGTATAGAATATTTTCACACCACGTGACTATGTTACAAGATAAGTGATATTTTATGTGTGGATTACATGATAAGGGTACATTCCACGATTGTTTACATGGTGTGAAGAGTTTTAAAAGGTATTGATTTAATTGAAGATCAGATTTTGATGTGAGACCAAGTTTATGTCGATGTATTTGGGAATCTTGGATTTCATGATGTGTACAGGTATCACAAATCATTTAATTACCCAAGAAAGGATCTTTAGGGTATTATAATGGTTTGATTGGCTGATTTGGCTACCAGGTTTCCAGTACCCTCGACCAAGGGACCCTCTCTGGTGATTTTGGGGGACCCCATTCCTCCCCGATCGTTCTGTTCAACATTTGATCTACATTGAGGTTGTGGTGCATATCTCATAGTGAGTGACCTATTTTCATCTTTGTTTCTATTGATCATTGTAGTTCAAAAGAGTTGTTTTATCATATATGTTAGTTTGATTGTGTTTCTTCATAGATTCTTGTAGATACATTGTGTGATCTTATTCCATAGGCCATTCCTTTTTTCATTATGGTGTGGCGGGTGTTCCTTATCGATGTATCTGGTTTTTACTCTTCTCTTCTAACCCACATTCTCAATTGAGTCAATTAATAGAAGTGTGTATTGGGTTTTAGGTCCTTAGTTGATGTCATTGAATTTTTTTTGGTGGATCCCATTGCTTGCATGTGTGATCCAAGTTTCAAGGTAGGAGGTTCCATATCTAGATTATGTTGATGAAGCTTATTGTTCATGTTTTATAAACAGATTTATAAAAGGAAGTGGCATGATTTTTTTGTGTCTGTTTATCTATGTTTTTAAAGAAATAAGGGTTTTTACCCTATTTTTGATAAATTTAAATAAAAGGGATTTGTTAAGAGCATTGAAATGGATTTTTGAAATCGATCAAAAATGGTTTTCAAAGTATTATAAATAATTATAGAAATGAGATCATGGGTTACCTTGGGTAAATTGGTGTATGGTTTAGCCGAATACCATTATCCATATTGTTGTAATTTTGAGGAGGTTTTTTCATGGGTATTTCTTATGTTTCCTAGGTTTGTTGTCATAGGGAACTAATATTAATAATCATAATGGGGTTTTACTCATGGGGTATTCCTCTACTTCATTATTCTATGTTTTAGGAACCAGTTTGTGAACGTGATTGATTGTGGTATGAGTAGTCTTCTTATCACACATATATTGATCCTTGGAGTTGATACTTGTTCTCTGGTTTTTTATTTCTATGAAATACTTTTTTATCCTGTATATGCATGTTTATTCTTAGGAAAGATGATATGAACAATTTTCATTGAAATTTATGTGCCAAATTTTGGTTTAGAACTATAAAATGGGGAATTATTACCGTTTTCTCTTTAAATATCATTTACTAATTATCCTAACATGTTTCATTTGAACCTAGTATACATGAATTTTCATATAGGAAATTTTATGGAGTCCTTTGTGGGATACTATTGAGCATGTTATCTCACACCCTGCACACCTATTCATTAGTGTGAAGACCTATGCATGTCTTCCAATGCAGGGAAAGGAAAGCTGACACATTGAGAAGATGTAGTTTCATGTTAGATGACTTATGCAGCTGGTGGTGAAATAGTGGGGGATCATCTACACAATCACATGGAGTTTCATTTTGGTTTTGGTCTATTGTAGTTGGACTAGTATCTTAGAGATTTTGGATACATTTATTGTTGTTTTTTCTATTGTTTTATTACAGTGAGTTATTATATTTATTACCTTTATCTTATTCCTTCCCCCTCCACGTATAAATATGCCATGTATTTTTTAGGTTGGGAGAAATCATTCCCTCTGTTTTGTTATTCAATGCACATGTTCTTTTTTCTATCCTATGGGTATCACGAATTCCCTTCGGGTATATAATCGAACATGTTGAGTGCCAAGTGTGGGGGTAATTTTGGTTAGATAATTAAATAAGGTTTATATACTACCCTTTGAATAATTTTATCATGAATCATCATATTGTTATGAAATTATAAGATTCATTTATTGTTATTATTTCCCTTGGATTATAATTAGAAGTTGCCAAAGTGGTATCAAGTTTTTGATAAAATCCCATTTTTAATCAATATTGTTATAGATTATTCTTCCCTTGATGAAATCATATGATCCATAATTCAATAACACTCATTAATTTCTAATAATCTAGTTATTCATGATATCTTCATGTATTAATACCATTTCCCCACTCTTTTGTAATTATGATATTTATGAATGTTTTTTTAATATGATCTGATTTTATCTCTTTCTATGGTCAGAAATCAATGTCCCTTAAAAACAATGTTTTTTTAAAATGTATTTGAAAACATTTCACGATTTATTTATATGTTTTAAATGTATTTAAAATTATATATTTTTTAAAACCTTTCCAATAATTCTTTACAATTTCTCAATTTATTTTTTAAGAAATGTTTTTTAAACCTGTTTTATTCTTTAAATATGGTTTTTAAAGGGGTTTAAATGAAAATTGTTTTTAAAATATTTTGAAGCTTATTTTACATTGATTTCTAGGAAAATAGTTTTCAATTTATTTTCAAGATTATTTTACATGTATTCATCAAAAATTATTTTCAAAGTGTTTTCAAGATTTTATTATATGTTTTCAATGAATACAAATATAATAATATTTTCAGTATTATTTTATATGATTTCAAGGGAAAATGTTTTTGAAATGATATAAATTCTTATTTATATGTTTTTAACATATTTTTAAATGAATATTGTTTTATAATGGTTTTATTGTTTAAAAATAATTTTTTAAAGAAGAGTGGATATTTTCATCAAGACCTGTTTTTTTTTCAAAATATATTTCAAAATTTTTCCCATCTAAGATGACATAAATTGGTGTTACTCGGGCCTTATTGGTTCCATTCAAATTATTTCTCTGAATTATTTATCTTTTTATGGAATATCAATCATGAAACCTATTTCTCTTTCACATTTTATATATTTTTGAAATACTTTACACATTCATAGATATTATGTTTATGAAATCCATTTCTATTTAATGTGATATTTGTGTATGAAACCCATTTCTTTTCATATGTTATGCATTGATTAAATGATTATGAAACAAGTATCATTTACCCATTTTAGGATAAAATTTCATGTTTATGATACCCATTTCAATTCTTGGGTTATTATATGATTAATTTTTGTGATCTCATGCTACACATTTTTATGATTTCATTATGAGATGGGTGGTTTCTATATCTACCTCCAATAAATTGGGTAACGATGTATATCTCATTAGATATAAATAATTTATATTGTTTTCAAATGTGGTCTTATAAGGGATCCATGACTACTATAATGGTCATTATAGTGAATCATGGCTACTAATAAAGATATGAGCATGAACCATGATTACCAAGATTGTATGGGGATTGAACCTATAATACTAAGATGGCATTGGCATCGATTCCTTTACTACCATGGATATCATTCCATATTCTCTGGTGTTTTTCCACAATTATATGTCTTATTTATATGTGATACATTAATGATTTATGATGTAATTCCCTTATTATTATTGTATTATGAACTGTCAATATTTTTCAATATTTCAGGTTTAAGATCTTTGATCTGCAGGGTATGATCATATATTGTTATGATGATATTATCATACCCTTACACTCCTGTTATGTTTACATATATCATTTAATTACCCTTATTGAGAATCTAAGCTCACAAATGTCTTATGTTTTCTTTCCCTTGGTTATGAATAAAGGGTTTATATAGATGTTATAAATGTGTAGATCACTATGGGTTACATTGATGATCTTTCATAAGTTAGAAAATTTTGTTCCATGTTTCAAAAGACACTAAATTATTTTTTCCTCTAGAATTTACTTTTCTAATATTCAGAATATTCATCTAACATGATGTAATATCCATGTATTGTAATCCTAGTTCATTATAAAAATCTATCTATTTGAATATAAATTTGAGGATCTTATGATAAGCATAAATCTCACACTTCTCCTTTTTGGTAAAATGTTGCTATATTTTCAATGAAATTATCATTGCCACCAATTATTGATTAGGTGTGTGATAGTTCATCAAATAAACATTCAGCTTCCTTAAATACTATGCTATCAATTTATCATTTTTCATTAGTACACATCAAAATACCTTCTTTAAAAAATCTATATATACACTAAATATTTTCCCATTGGTTGGTGGTGTAAGTACCGATGTAATGATAAGAATATTTTTCAACTCTATAAATAAGAATTCACATTCAGTAGTATAGATATAATTTACTCTAATGTGATATATAATTGTTAGTAGGTTTTAAAATCATAATAATTTACTCACAAATCATTAGTAATACCCAACTTTATCACGGATGCAACGAATTTCAGTTACATATACTGGTTTTAGCCACTTTTCAATTTATTTTTTTAGAAGGGTCAGTAGATATTACCTTTATGATGATAAAAATCCCTAACAATGATACTTAATATATGAATAAAAATACATTTATATTATCTATTTGAAAATACTTTATCATAGAATTCAAATGCTCTTCATTTTTCTCCTTTCTCTTAGAGTATTTTATAATATCGTCTATAAGGACTACAAAAAAATTTGGTAAGTCATTCTAGAGACTCTATTTACTAATTCAACGAAATTTTCTATGGAATTATTGAGTCATAAGTGAATCTCTATGAACACATAGTCTCTATACCTTGTTCAAATGGAGGTATTGGGAATATTTTCCTCTTTTAATGTTAATTAATGATATATCAACCAAAGGTCCATTTTAGAGAAATACATGGACCCACATAACTGATCAAAAAATTATTCTATCCGTGGTAGTGGATACATGTCCTTTATAATGATTTTTTTAGTTAATTATATTCAATTAATAACACATTGATCCATCCTTCTTCTTGTCAATGAGGACTGTCAAACCCCATATTGAGCAATCAGGCATATAAAACCCATATCTAGACTCTCTTGTAACTTCTTATTAAGTTATTCCAAATCCATGGTGGCTATATTAAAATGAGTCATTAATATGTTACGAGATACATGTACAAGATCAATTGATAACTCACCATCTCGATCAGTAGGAAGACCGAGCAATTATTTAGTGAACACATCATTATAGTCCCTCAAAATGGGAATGTCTACAACCATGATCCTCTCATATTCATCAATCATTTTGTCTAGATATTAATGATCATAAAGTAATAATATCCAAAATTGGGATTATTATTCTAAAGTAGATTCATCCTCCTCATTACACATGTACATAATTGGGGTATTCATTAGGATGTGAAGAGTTATATCCAATTTTTTATAGTTAATATTGGATTTATATAAATATAGCTAATAAATTCCCAAAATAGAGTCATACTACACCAAATAATTTAATATGAGATTTTATTGGAACCTTAGTCCCCAAAAATTTACCAGGGAGGAGTTGAATAATTTAGATGCTACAATTTTACTATCTATTGTTCACATAGATTAATAAATATTCAGAAAATGAGCTGGTATTTGAATTGTTTTACTAAACATTAAAGATATGATAGAATTCACAAAAAAATATTCAAATAAAAAATCATCTATTCATGAATGTACAAACTGTGAACATATCACAACATAATAGTTGGATTATACCTCATTAATATTGATAACATATTACTTCTATCACTACCTTTAAGGTTATTATTGAGGATCGTATTTGACATCCCATATCTTAGTGCATAGGTACTCATATTGCCAATGTTCGTTGTATTTGAAATACACCAAGACATTTTAAATGTTAATTTGAAACTTATTTTCTTCTACTGTATTAGTAGGATTGTTAAAATCCCTTCAAAAATAATTACACTCATACCCCTCTTCTATATTTGAAGAATATCTTGGTTTCCATTAGTCAGTTCCATATATTCTTCATCCCATTTTATTTATATGTGGGATACTGGGTTTTCTTCCCTTTATGGGATTTATAAATTTATCCTACCATCCTGAACACAATTTTACTCTTTTTATCTCATAGGCCACAAGACCACTGAGTGTCTTCAATATTCATATCAACATTTATGGAACATCGAACAATTTACACATAGAATTCCATGTGTCAAAACGCCAAAGTTTTTATTAGGCTTGTATTTAACCAACAAAAGAAGCGATCCACCATATTTTCAGTCATAATGATAAATTTTTAAGAGTATGGTTCATGAATTGTTTAGTTTTACTTGCATTCCTTGATAGATTCATCATCCATTTTCATTAGTCTAAGGAACACCCTACCCATCATTAAATGTATATTTATGATAAAATAGTAATTTAAAAAAATATTGAATCTTTACTAATACATTGAGTCAATTTCCCCCTTATAATATTTTTTTATCAATTTCCATCACTGGTCAGCTTCCCCATAAAAATGATTAACTTCCAATATAAATTTATATTCAACTAATCATTGGATAGTAGTGAATATCTTCTCAATGGAGTTAATTCATTGTTCTTTTATGAGATGATTAGATGATTTTTTAAATATTGGAGGTATTTTTCTCATAAATTATTAAACCAAAACATGAATTTTTTAGTAGATGGAGGGATTTCCACATGATATACATTATTATTCATAACTTGAGATAGTTTATATAGTACTATCATCAATTTCTAAGATCCCATTCCCATAAGATTAATCATTTACTTATGGACATCATCGCAATTCCTATAACATTGGTTGTTGACACGGGTTATCATATTTTAATCATTTTCTAAAGAAAGAGAAAAAAATTCCATTAAGGTTCTTTAATACTTATCTAACGATCATATAATAGGGGAAACATAATATTGGATGGAATAGAATATAAATTAATAGTAAATCATAACATATGATTCCCTGTGTTTCAACATAGTTTATTTATAGAGATATAATAATCCAAAGGATTCATAATAAATATTTCTACTCCTAATCTTAAAAATTAAATAGAATTTCATATGATAACAAATTTAGTGACCTAAACCTTTTCCACATATTATTACATGATTCTATGCATATTTATCCATGAAATAAAAATCAAGGATCATAATGCCTTGTGCCTTTTGAAGATAAGGTACATAATTATAAAACATGAAACTATAATAAAAAATCATTTAATTAATCTATATAATTAGATTCTAACTCTATTTTAGATCCTATAACTATATAGTATTACATTGGGAATACATAAACAAAATGAAGGAGCTAAAAATTACAGTAAGGGAATAAATAGGGTAAATAAACATATAACATGATTTTAAAGTAATAGTATGATATCATAAAAGGATAGACTCGTGAATTAACATATTAAAGCATAAAATATATAGAATTGAATAAAATGATCTTGAAACTATTTTAATGTGGAATCAATATATAACATAAAAGAAAAATGTTTCAACGATATCATCTAAGACTATCTCATTATTGAAAAAAGTCCCATATTGTATTAGTTTTACTCACTAATACCATACACAATGTCTCATGAGACTAGAAAATTACCCAATGCATTAGAGTGATATCTAGGTGATACCATCATTACATGCTCAACAATATGTGTGTCACAATAATAGGTCAAACATAAAAGTTACCCATGGAATAAAATGGGAATCATAATCATATCATACAGCATAAATAATGAGTGTATCATATCAATATATATGAAATAATATATTTAAATAATATTTAGACATTAATTAAGGAAAAATAATTATATATCATGATAAATTAAGTCCAAATAATGTGGAAACATGTCAAAAGAGTTATTTAGAAACATTTTAAATGTTCCACTTAATGAGGGTTTTATGAGAATATATAAAGAGTATTTAAAAGGGGTAAGAGTATAATAATTTACATATAACCATAAGTGAACTAAATTGATCTCCCCAATAAAAAAGGAGTGATTTTATAAATAATATTTGTTTTTAAACATTTAATTTAGTGGTTATTTAAACTATGAATATAAAATAGATAAGTCCCATTTAATCGGATTTTCAAAAAGAATTGCGAACTAAACCTTCAATACATGTATATCCCCATAAAATAATGATTAAATGAATTTTTTATATATGTGTGAGACATATATAATTAATAAAATATTTATATAGGAAAAATTAAGTGATAATTTGAGGAAGATAGAGAGAGAGCGCAAGATAAAGAAAATATGAAGATTTGGAAAGATCAATTACCTTATGCCTGAATGCATTCTTCACTTGCACATAATGTTTTGTATAATAAAATTATATTGATTAATTTATTAATTCAAAACCTATTATATAATTATTTGATTTATTATAATTTAATTATGTTCGTAACCATTTCAATGAGCTATAATGTTCAATTTCATTGTTCTGGGAGAATTCATTTCATGATTTCACTGTCGGTTGACTTGTTAAAAATATTTTAGTTCTTGTAAAATGGGAAAAAATTTCTGAAATTGAAATTTTATAGTATTAATTCACTTATATAAGTTTATATTACCACAAAAATAATTCCTTTTTTTATAAGAGAAATATTTATTTGAAAAAATGTTAATGATAGTAATTCTATTTTTTTCTTACCATCATGGACTAGATATCATTTATTGAAAATAATATTTATATATAAGGTAAAGAACATGAAATTAGTTATAATATACATTGAAAAAACATATTTTACCATAATAATTGTTTCATGACCATACTTGATGTATATAATGGAAAATGAAAACTCATTATCCATGGAGATGGTTAACTGACCTAATTTGAACAATAATTTCATTTTTCATAGTAAAGGAAGATGAAAAAAGAGGTGGAAATAAAATATTCCATTATAAATAAGAAATTATAGTATATAAATGATAATATAGTTATTATTATTTTATGTATGATGGTGTTAAATATAATGTAATAGAATAAATGAAATCAAATGAAATGGTTAGAGAAACATAACTCTTGATTATCGCCTCCTTGAAGGACCCATTAAAGAACATGGAATTGTTATTTTGATGAGACCAGAAGATATTGAACATGGGTATGAGGATTAAGAAGGAAATTGGGAATAATATGGACATGTTACGGGGTGTATAAGTTATTAGGAGAAGCGGTGGTGATGGTTGTATTTTATAGGGGGAGGAGAGGGTTTTTTATTATTATGTTCATTAGTTTATTATTTTGGATCATGGCTATCAATAGTGTCGATTATTAAGAACAAACAATTGAAATGGATTTTGATATTTAGAACAAATGGGTGATTATATAAGATATGACAAAAAAAATTCTTGTATTTGTCTTATACTATCAAATACTAAAAGTCATTGTACTTCACTATTCACAAAAAAATCATATATTCTAGAAAAAACTCCAAATCATTTCCATAAACATTTTTTGACATGTGGAATTCAAAATTGGAATCCATTTTTCTAAAATAATTTTCTAAATATAGTAATTTTAATATTTAAATAAAATAATCATTTAATCTAAAATTCATATTTTAATATAATAATCAATTTTTGTCCATTTGAAAAATTAATTACTATCTCATAAAATTGTATTCATATAATTATTAAAAATAATATTTATTTATTTATTTATTTTATGAAAATATATTTTATTTAAATCATTATATTATTTAGAAATTTTTAAATAAACGTTTATAGTTTAAAAAAATCTCATCAACTAATTTGTCATTTCTAAATTGTTTATTTACTTATAACATGATATAAATATATCATTTTTTATAAGATACCTACATTTTTTTTCTTTCCTATTATATGTTACTAACCTAATGACTAGTTTACTATTCCAAATTGTTAAATTACTACTCTTACAGTCATATTTATGATGATCATAGATGCTTATTAACTTCTTTATATACTAATTATTTGATTCATTCTTCATTCAATTCTACTTTTGATCAGGGTTATAAATTTTCATCTTCAAAATGAATAATATATTATAAACATTTGATTTTTTATACATTATTGTAATTAAGTGTGCTCATTATTTTGGATCGATTCACTCCAAATTTTTCAATTCTTATTATCTTAATCTTTATTTACTATCCTCTGTGATATTTGGGATTCTTATTATTTTATTTGAAAACAAATATATCATTATTTATTAATGAGATTAATATGTTTATTGGGTTATCTGTGTGATGTATGTGTTTTATTATATAATTATAAGAAGTAAAAGAGAATTGATAAATTTTGGGTTCATTACAAAAATTCTACTATAGATTTAAGATGTGTTCATCAATCCTTCCCAAATCCCAGTGTGAGACAAGTTACACCTATGCTATTGATCTGATCAAACTAATGTGTTTGACTTGATCCTCAATATGAATTACAGGTTCAAAATAATTTATTATTAATTTTTGGTAATGTAATATAAAGAATTATTTTGGAGATCTTTAGTGTTTCTTTCTATATAGGGAGGCAGTTTATGTTTTGGAGTAAGGATTGAACCATAAATTGGTTACCCACATATCATGTGAAAAAAGGAATCAATATCCACATAGTTCTATAGATTTTTGGGTTGTGGAAGAAACCTAGGAGGATTACCATATTTATGTTACCCTAATTAGAATCTCAACTCATGGAGGTTATGGTTTGGTTTGGTCATGCACATAGGATAATTCCCATAATGGAGAGACATTCTCCATGATATTGTTGTAACATGTTTTTTATTATTTCAGGATTTCCTTGACCATTTTTTACCATTTATTTTGATCATATTTAATATGTATTTGGGTGAAATTTGGATAATTTTTGAGGTTTTTAGGGATATACATGATTGTAAAATAATTTTCCCAAACTGTGATCCCCTATTACAAATAGTGAAAACCTATAAATTGAGGATTCACATGGTTGAAGCATGGTTTGAAAAATCATGCACCCCCTAGGGGAAATCATGTGCCTTAGAAAGTTAGTCCAAAGGGGGAAAGGTCAGGGAGCACAGTTTTTCTAAGCGTGTTCTCCTTTCCAGAAAACTATTCATGCATGTTTATTTCATTCATAAATTTTATTTTAAAATACTTAACCATAAAATTTATCCTTAGGTTGACACCCTATAATGACCATACATTTTCGTAAATTCCTATTACATTATTTTAAAGATATAAAAAATAATACCGTTACTAATCCATGATAAAGCTAATTTTTGTATTGGGAAAATTCTTCTTATACATAAATTTAAAATAATAAAACATAAAAAATATTTAATTCCATATTCTATAGCTTCTTATTGGCATTATAATTCTATTTATTACAAGTAATCAAGTGAGGATATACAAGAATTAATGGGGTGATCTAAAAGACCAATAAAATGATAAATAAGCTCATGAATCAATATAACATGGGTGAGAATAATCATCATATCATAGACATAGGATCTTTATCATCATCATGAGAGGGAGAATTTGATAAATGTGAGGAATGTGGAAACATATAAAAATGAAACATCATGTCTTAGTGGTCAACACCAAGTATAGTTTTGAACAAAGAAAGTATCATCTTCATGTATAACATAAGTGTATAATCATAAATTCAAAATTATGAAAAATTCAAGCATCATTTTTATCATTTTATGCAATAAGTCATGAGAAAAATCACATTACCCAATGCATTGGAGCACTATAAAATTCTAGACACACCAGCCACATCATAACATTTTCGTAATCATTTATGCCACTTACAATGTATATCAATCATGTATATAAATAAACACTTGGAATGGAATGGGTTTCATTTCATATAGAATAAATCCATGAATAAACATTGGTTTTCCCATATTATAAAGGGAAATAATATTTTTTTGAATATTCATCACTCTTGAGTGAATAAGAAACAACTCAAGATGCGTCAATATGTGTTTTGGAAATAAGAGTTCTTTTGAAAAATCTGTATATTTGTCATAAAATCGGATTGAAAAAAATTATATCCCAAAAAATAAATTTAATGAACAAATAAATTATATTTGAGGAATATTAAATGAAAATAAACTATAATATTTGAAAAGAATGTTGAATAACCCAAACAAAGGAAATTGGGTTTCAGATTCCCCATACCTTATGTCTGAATGATTTATTCACTTAAATATCCTAGAAAATAAAATATGATTAATTAATTAAAAATATAAAACACATTATATATGTATTATATTCATTATAATTTTATTAAATCTGGTTATGGACATTTTTTGGAGTTATAGATTTCAATTTCTTCATTCATGAGTGTCCGTTTTCTTGGTCTTCATGATCGGTTCACTTGTATATATATATGGAAGATTATATAAAGTAAGAATAATTATCTAGAATTGAAGTTATATGTTATTAATGAAAATACATAATTTTAAATGGTTTTTTATTTTATTTTATTTCAAAATATGAGGAAGATTTAGTAGACAAAATGTATTACTGATAATCATTAAGATTAATTTGGTGGTTTTTCGATCATCACAAACTAGTCTTGTTTTATTATTTAATATTTTTTATATATAGTAAATAAAGAACATAAAAAGGTTATAACATACTTATTAAAATCATTTTCAACCATTATAATGGGTTTCTTAAACATCCTTGATGGTGGTAAAGGAAAATGAAAACTTGTGATCCTCGAAGGTAATAAATGAACACCTCTCAGATGATGTTTTCATTTTTCTAATATAATGGAGAGAAGAATAAGGTTGATGATGGATTATTACATTAACATAATAAAATTTCAAAACATATAATATAATGTATTTATCATGCCACATGGTTAGTGGGGGTGAGTAGATTATATGAATATAAATGGAATTGAAAATAAATTATGAGAAAACGAAACAATATTTTAACTCTTGAAATCATCTCCTTGAGAACCTCCATTGTAAAATTTATTTGTTCTTTTTTTGAGACCAATGTTTCCTATTTGTGTGGGAGAGTATTGGTAAATTAATTTGGTAGAGTTTTCAACATATTAAAATTTTGGATTTTGTGAGGAGAATATATTTTGAGTGGTGGGTTTATAGGGGAAGAGGGGGTGTTTTTTGATTATTTTATTCATTATTTTAATATTTTGGAATAATACTATCAATAATTCAAAAAATATTATTAAATAAATTAAATAAAAATGGAGGTTTTGATAATATTTTTCTCATATAATCCATACCTTAATAATGACAAAAAATCATGTATTTAGCTAATATTGTAAATTATCATATTTCACTGATCACCAAAATTTCAACTATTTCAGAAAAATACCAAAAGATCACCCCATTTTTTTAACTTTTAGAATTTAAATTTGAAATTCATTTTATGAAAATAATTATCTAAATATGATAAATTTAATTTTTAATTAAAATTATAATTTATTTAAAAAATATTGAATTTAAAATTATAACTGATTTTATTCCATTTTGAAATACTAATTAATGTCTTATAAAATTATATTATAATCATAAGAAAAAAAATATTAAATTATGAATCTATTTTATGCAAATATATCTTCTTTTAAATAAATATATTAATTATAAAATTGTAAATAAAAATTTATATTCTACAAAAAAAACAACTATTAATTTTTCATTTTTTAAAACATTAATTTAATAATACTATGTTTTTATTATATAATATTTTCATTTATATGATTATTATATTTAATTTATACTTTTAAAGGTTCATATTCAATTCTATTGTCCAGATTATTATTTCTAATAGTGATGTTACTATTCCAATGGTTAATTTACTATTCCATCGGTATATGATACTTAATTTCAATGAATATCACTATTTAATTATTCACATTTTAAGGGGTTCCACATCACCCCTTATAAGGTGGATTATCAAAATAAAAATAAAAAATGAGGGCTTTTAGGCCATTCATTCGGTCAGTTATTCACTTATGAGTATTGATTTTTTTTTCGTATCACTATGTTACATGTTTTTATAATACCACATAACATATTTACATAAATGGAAAAAAATCCAATGATAAAATCTTGGTTTGTTACATTCATGCCCCTTTTAAAATTTTCCCATCGAAATTTCATTTTATATACTAAGATAAGAACATTTGATTTTACTTATCCTTCATTTATTCCTCTGATTCCCATGTTTACTCATTTTACATATGTTTCCTACTTAGTAAATTGAATAAGTGAGTAGTCTTGTTGTGTAGAAAATTATTTCCACTATCCAAGATCTACATAGGTTTCTCCTCATATTAGACATTAGTTTACAATAGTTCCACAATTAAATTTAGTAGATATGAGAGATATGGAATGTACTTTACGAAGTAGATACATGTAAATCATCGTTTACTTGATAAATGTTTGGTCGAAGTGTTAGTTAATAGGTCATAGATCCAAAAACAATAAATAATCTTGAAGGGGCCAAAGTACCTAGTACATAGCTTTATTTTCATTCAAAATCTCATGATCCTCTTCCATGGAGATATGTGGAGGAATAAAATTTCTCCAACCATAAACTCTAGGTCTCTTAAATGATTGTATACATAGCACTTTTGTTGAATCTAGGCTTCCTTTATGTGTTAATGAATGGTTTTCACCTTTTTTAAAATTTCATCATTTATTTCATGTTTAAGGAGGTTATGTTCACTTACTCTATCCTAGAATTAAAGTGTTCTATGTCATTTCATATAAAGGAATTCATATGGTTCTATTTGGTTTCTTGAGTGGAAACTATTGTTGTAATAGAACTCGACAAGAGGTTGATGTTAGTCCCTTCCTCCATTGAATTCCATAGAAGATGCCCTCGAAATACATTTTAGTGTATAAATAGTCCACTTAGATTGTATGTAATGACTCTAAATTTTTGAATAAATATTTTTTTATTATATGGAATTATTATGAGACTACGCACTCTAATGAAAAGTTATTATGATGCCTAGAGATCTTGAAATAGAAGTTTGAACTTTTTTTAAGGTACGTTCAATAAACACGCAAACGTATTTTCAAACTTTTGAACCAGTGGTCGGATCAAACATCTGAGGATTCCATTGTACCTAGAACACCAGGATTGACTAGAATGGACTTAACTTCATCTAGAAAGGGTCGAATAGAATTTTTTATTTTTATGACCTTTAGGAAAATTATAAAATAACATTAAAAAGTTATTTTATTTTCTTTGTTCATCCGAAGAGTGGTGACACGAAGACAATGCGGTGCAGTGAAAGGGAGGTGACATGGCACATTAATGAGGCTCATTAATGGCCCATATCACGCAGCGTAATGATGCAATAAAGGAAGCATAATAGCAATACTGTTTCATAAATGAAACAGCATAACAACGCAATGTCGCAGCGTAACTGAAACACTACTGTGTTATTTCCTTTTTACTGTCTAATGTGTTGGCTGACAGATAACTAAACTTGGAGGATTATTTGATGAAACTCCAGTGAATCTCATCTCCAATGAAGAATGAATAACATGACAGATCATCATATTTTTCAACACACCTCAAAGAACAAAGCCAGAAGTGACGACATACACATCTTGAACTCTAGAGAACGAAAGCTTTGGCATTGAATGTCAAAGAGGTATGGGTTTTATTTTTATTTAAATGTTCTTCCCCACCCATATTTTTCTATAAATGAAGAAGATAGATCAACACACCAAGAATTTGATCCGTGATTCGTGAATTTATGTTGGAGGGTGACTTTTCTTGGGGATTATTACTTGGGTGGTGACTAGGAAGGTCACATTGAGGTATGTTCAGTTTTACTTTCTTTCTGATGCTCGTTTTATTTTTATCATTAGTTTTTGTTTATATTTTTATCTTTTGTTCATGGGAAAAATTGGTCCCAATGGTTAATCATTGATTCCTGGTACTAGTTGCCAACCCATGGGGATCGAGAATGACCCTCAGGCCATGCCACAGACTAGCTCAGCTGACCGGTTCAAGGTCAACCCATGTTGGTTCATTACAAATTGTTATCAAAGGCGGGATCTTGTTACTCGGGTGCCAAGTAGATTGAGAATAAGGCTATCGGGACTCGAGTTGTTGGTATGGAAAGGACGTCATGAACCCTCTCACGTTCTAAACCTAGATTCTCCAAGTGTATTCTGTGAATTGAGTCATTATCTCATTCTGGTTTTTTTTAGATTTAGGGATGATAATGGTTGAAATCCAATGTTACATCGTGATTTAACATGAAGTAGTGATCCATATAGAGTTAGAGTAAATGGTTTCTGTTCCTCCTAGTTGTCGACGCTTAAATGGGGAATGGACCACTACCATGTAGTTAGGTTAATCATGACTACTAGTCCCTCGCTCCCGTATTTTGATGCAATTGGAGTGTTTTCTTGGATCTAGTTGGTGTAAGTGAACTTTTGAAAATGAAAAAAAAAAGATTTTTGAAATGACAATGATTTCTTTTAAATGGATTTAAATTCATGAAATGTGTTTTAAAACTGAAAGCTCTTGTTCAAAAAAAACTTGATGTTTTCTTGGAATTGGTATAGAAAAGTTTGGGGTGCATCCTCGGGTACTCTTTATGAAAGTTTGCACATGTTAGGGAATGCATGAGATGTGTGTGTTGGTGCATAAGGATGAAAGAAGATAAAGTCATGTGCAATGTTTCATGAGATTAATTTCGTGTGTACTTTGAATTAAAATCTTTACATTATCTTCCTAAAGTGATTTTTAAAATGGGACATGATTTTTGAAATTTAATTTTGTTTGAAAAGTGGGATTGGTATTCAGAAAGTGGCCTTAAAAATGGAAGTTTTGAAATAAAAAATTGAAATGGGAATTTTGGGTTGTGTTTTTGTTTGTTTGGTTTTTGAGCTGGTAATTTTGGCACATGATGTTACTTTTAATTATACTTTGATTTGATATCGGTTTTGGCTTGGTGTTTTATAAGTTGTTCAGAAAATGCCACCCAGAAAGGTCCCTAGAGTTTCTGATAAGTCCTACCTAGTTTTTGATCCTTCTCAGTCATTACATATCCTTCATGTTAATCAGGGTCTGTTAAGAGAATTAGAGTGGCTTGAAGAGTGCGAACGCGTCTTCAAGGTATTGGGAACTCTCGAAGCTGTCAGAGTGCGTATCCTTTTGGGTCTGTTCGATGTTCCTACTCTAGATGAATGGGATTTTTTTCCCTAACCTCAATGCATGTTGGGATGATGTGGGATGTCTTTAAATCCATATTCTTCTGATATTTCATACCTGGAGAGGTGAATATGATGAAAATGGAAGTACTCATGCGTACTCCATAGGGGAAACAGATGATGAAGACATATATTGACTATTTTAAGGAACTTGTGTCCTTTTCTCCAGATGTAGTGTCACAGTATTGGATGAAGACTTATCTTTTTCATTTAGGGTCTTCATCCTGAGATCTAGGTGTGGGTCCTCCATTCTAGGGAACATCATTTTGAGAAGCTGGTAGAAGATGAATTCTTAGTTGAGTTGGTCTCTGGAATATAGATGGTTGAAAATCTAGCATATCTAGTTGCTCGTGACGATCCCCCATCTAGAGAGCAGAGTGTGCTAGATGGATCTGTTACAAAAGAGTCCACTGAAGTGGTTTTGGATTCTAGTTTGTTAGACCATTAAGTGGTGTGCCACCAATGTGGCCGTTTCGGGCATGCGAAGCATTCATATCTCACCCCTTTGAAGATGTGCCATTGTTGTAGGTATTCGGGTCATCCAGAGAAGTTTTTCTAGAAGAATCATCTGAAGAAGACATTGTGAATGGAGAATTATAGTGCCTGACTATGAGGCAGGAAATGCTTTAGCCATTACAGTCTCAGCCATAGGTCTAGGGTTGAAGCTCGTGCGCAGTTTGGAGTTTCTGTGGGTGTGAAGCCTTAGTTTGGGTTTTGTGTTCTGTGTTGGCAGCAGAACATTTAATGTCTTTCAATTCTTATCATTCTCCTATTAATGTTTTGATGTCATTGTAAGTTAATTGTTTTATCTTGTAGTTATGACAGATATTTCTATTGTAAAACAAGCAGTCCTGTTTGTGTGGATGTGGTTTTATGAATCATGAATTTTTCTTAAAAGTGTGTTTGGCCACTGTTTGGGTTAATCTGGGTTTAGCTATGTTTTTTGTAGATGTAAGTAACTATGGAAGATTCGATATTTGTTGTTATGATAGGGTTCTCTTCTTGGTGTAAGTATTTCTCAGAGTTTTTTCCCTAGTGTTGGGAGTTTTTTTGGTCTGGGTTGAGGGTTCCAAGTTCTAGCGGAGTTGTTGTTTCACTCATACTATAAAAGTTAGTTTGGATCATTTGGGAGTAACCAAGTCATCCCCCCTTACTGGGGTGATATGTGTGGGTGTTGATTTTACATACAAATTTAGTTATTGTGGTGGGGAGAACCGTATCGTGTTATCAAGTTCTCTTGTGTTGTGATTTCTTTTAGTTTTAATCAGGCATGGACTCATGTTTTTTCTATTGTTCAGCTGAGTGACTTTCTAGGGGTAGAATGTATCTGTGGTGGGGAGAATTGTCACACCCTGACATTTTAATTTATTTTTATTTTATTATTTCATGGATCCGGGTTCTTGCTCCAAGGTTCGAGATGGGTCAAAGTTTAAACTTTTTGAAGTTTAATAATCTTAGTGGGTTTTGGAACCATGTGCATTCCTGCACAGTGGGCAGCAGGCGCACCGTTTGCTCGAGTGCCTTCGCAAGTGTCTAACGTTTAAGATAAATGAGTTTTTGTGAAAATAAAATTAGTTTAATGTTTAAATCGTAATAGTAATATTGTAATTGTGTAGATACAAATGTTGTTATTATTAAAAAAAAATTAATGGTATTTTTATTGTATAATTTTTTTGTTAATATAATTATTAATAAATCGTTGTTAATATTATTAATATTACTATTATTATAATTATCATTAGTATTTTTATTTTCATTACTAGTTTTATTTTCTTTATTCTTATTATTATTATTATTATTATTTTCATTATTATTATTATTATTATTGTTACTGTTTGTAATAAAAACAATGATTAAAATTACTAATAAAATTATTATTTTTGTATCAATGATATCATTATTCTTTTGTTATAATTTTTTTTATTAGTGTTATTTTTAGTTTTACTTCTATTCTCATTATTATAATAAGAAAATGAAAAACAAATCTAAACATAGCACTACACTGCACCCCCCACCTACCCTCTACATGAGCTGCCTCCCACGTCGTGCTCACCCCTCCTACATCTGTCTGCCACCATGCTTCGTCCAGCACCCCGACCCTCCAGCACCCTGCCTTCCCTACCCTGTGCCCAGACATTTGACGCCCTGCCTTGCCATGTTCGCTCCCAGGCCTCTGTCCCCTTACCTCACACTGCCTTCGCGCTCGACCCCATGGCTCCCACCTGCACCCCGTCCTCAATCCCTCACCACCGATCTCTAGTAGAAGCACCACACTCTTTCCCCATCTACCTCCGGCCCCTCCACGCTCACCCCATCTGTCCCAACCCCTATCTCCGGCTCTCTGCCTCCCGCACCCAGTTCAAGTCTTAGCTGGCCAGCCCCCCTTCACCTATGGCTCCCGACCACCACCTAAGCCCTTGCCCACGACCCCAGCACCCGAAATCCACGATCTATCCTCACCCTCCGCTTTGTAAACCGACACACCCACCATCACCCTACTTCCATTCTTCCGGAAGTTGACCCAATCACGGGTGAACTCCCCTGCTCAACGCACCTCCGTCCAGCTAACTCCCTTAGTCCTGCCAGCAACACACCCAGACCCCTTGATCTCTCTTGCGACTCACACTAGCGAACCCACTCCACCCTGTGCCGAACAGCATCCCCAAATGCATGCCAAACCCCCTGGCCCGATAAATTTATTTATTTATTTATTTATTTTCCTTCATTTTATCTATGGTGTTTTTATTTGTTTTGGCTGAATCAAAATAACTCAAATTTTGTTTCGCACGTTCTACTCATTGTCTAGGGTGTGAAATTGGTCCATTGGGTGTTTTCCATAGTTCCATGGATGCGTTTTTTTATCCGTTCTAAACTTTAGGCAGTCATTTCCAAGTTTTTCGTTCCTAATTCTTTCCTCTAATGCTTTACATTTAAAATAAATTTATCAAGTTTATTTTCACCTCTCTAACACCCTTGTTTAAATTATTATATAATTTTTAAATTGATTTGATTTGTTTAAAATAGTTTTTAAATGTATTTTATTGTAAATTGACTAGTTTTATGATATCTATGAAACTTGTTTAAATTTCCTTGTTTCTTTAAGGAGGAATTGGGTCTTCATGAAATGTATCTCCATTATTATGTTGCAGTTACTTTGTTTACTAATGAAAATGGCTTGGTTATTTTGTTACAACATTTTTTAAGGGTTTAATGGATTCAATGTTTTTAGTTGGTGATCCTTTAAAATAATGTGGGGAAGTGGTTATTTTAGGGGTAAGGATTTAAATTTTTTTCTTGGTGTGAATTTGATTTCAAATAAGGATTTTAGGTATGTATGGTTTTATGTTAGTATAGCATGTTAAACATTTTTAATTTCTTTGGAAAGTTTTTATGATATTAAGGAAATGGTTTTGTGGTTTTTAAGTAATGAGTTGTGCTTTTAAAATAATTTATGTGTGGTTGGATTTGATTGAAATGAAATTGTGACTTTTATAAATGGTTTGAAATATCTTTTTTTAGCCTTGTCATGTCGTTGGATGTTGGCACACCCATGGTTGCACGAGGTGCACACATGGATGTTCCCTCAAGGGAAGATAGTGTTTGTAAATGATGTTTTCTTAAAACCATTGTTTTTTATTGGTTTAGTTTCCAAAAAAATGGTTTTATTCTGGGATTTTGAAAGAAATATTTAGATGGGTTTTATAAAGTGTTGCTTCATGCATTTTGAAAAGATTATTTTTAAGGTGTTCCTCAAGGTTTCTCTATTTGGTCTGTAAATGTAAAAGTGGTGTTTGTTTAAGAGTTTGATAGTGTTTTTGGACATGTCGACTCAAAGGACCATTTGGAACATTCAATTCAAAAGTGATATTTGTATGGTATTTTAGAAATGATAGTACCTTCAAATGTGAGTGTGCCCGATTAGCATCCTGAAATGTTTGATATATTATTTGGATGATTATATGGTATAGAGGCCAGGTTGGAACCTTTTATGATATGATGTATATATATATATATGGCACCACTATAGGGGGGATATCCCTTTATGGGTTATCATATAGAGTGTCCATGTATGGGGTAGGAAAGTGCGGTGAGATGAGTTATGTGTGCGCCAACCTCCCACTTACACAGTATTATTCTTGTAACCACCATGGGTTCCTAGGTATCTTTTAGATGATTAAGTGACAGTTACTGATCAATATCGATTAGACGGGTTGGTACCCTCTAGATTTGTTATTAGCCTAAGAGGTCATTTCCATTAGACTGGTCAATTTGAAGGTGGATAGTTGGTTATAGACTTAGGAGCATCACCATATGCTGACAGGTGGTTCCGAAACTGAGTACGATCTGACGTATTCTAGGAATATTTAGGATCAGTCATGGTTACATGATTATTTAAATTGTTTGTCTACTTTCTTTCGTACTGGTTTATTTCTAGATTTCCTTCTTTACATGTATTATTTTATCCAACATTTCTTTCTTTTGTCTCAGGTTTTTTTATAAAATGAGATATGGTTTTATTTAAATATCATATAGCATCTATTGGATTTCTGAATGGGAAAATAATGTTGCTTATTTTAAAATGTGAAAACCCTACATTTATAATTGTATTTCAAACTTGTGTCCTTGGATTGCTTTGGAAAGTGATATTATTTATTTTTGTGGCTTATCTAGTCAATCCTACTGAGAATTACTAATTATCATGCCTATTTAATCATTCAAGTTGTAGGTTCCCTTTTCTAATGTTCCCTTTGATGAGTTTCTCAATATTAGAGCAAGGTCGTCTTTTGGTTGGGTGGTGACCTAGAAGGTCACATACATTTATGTTCAGTTTTAATTTATTTCGGCTGCTTAACGTGCACCTTGTTGACACGATTCATATTATTTGGTCATTTGACCTTGTATCATTCTAGGGTTTTACATTCACCCCCCTTTAAGGTACAACATCCTTGTTGTGGGTCCAAAATCTCAACACAGGTAGTGTGTTGTGCTTAAGGATGGGTACCACCTCCAATACCAAATGTGGAAACTGGGTCTTGGTGACAGCACATACACCATGCCTTAACAAGGCCATCATGTCCTAGCCTGCCAGGTACCACCAATTGCCCCACAAACATGTGGTCCCCACCCTTCCTGCCACCCACATGCCAGAATGGGTCATATGACTAATGATAGTCCCCACAGGCCAACACATGTCCTTTCCAGTGTGCTTTTTCCTCACCCACACACACCCTAGAAAACTTCCCAGAAGGTCACCCATCCTGATCACTACTCCAGGCCAAGCACGCTTAACTTTGGAGTTCTAATTAGGTAGACTCTCGAAAATAAAGGTTCACCTTGTTGACATGAGTCACATGATTTAGTCATTTAACCCTTTATCATTATAGGGTGTTACATTATTGGTCTATTTGGTGTTGTTTATCTTTCTATGGTTGTGTCGTTGTATCAATGCTCGACTTTGAGGTAGGTGTTTTCATGTTTTTGATTCCTAATGCTTTCCTTTGATGCTTGACATTTTAAATAAATTTATCAAGTTGATTCGCACCTCTATAACACCCTTGTTTAAATTATTATAGAATTTTGAAATTTATTTGATTTGTTTAAAATATATTTTAAATTTGTTTTAGTGTAAAATTACTAGTTTTATGATATTTAGGAAACTTTTTTAAATTTCCTTATTTCTTTAAGGAGGAATTGGGACTTCATGAAATGTATCTCTATTATTATGTTGCAATTACTTTGTTTACTAATGAACATGGCTTGTTTATTTTGTTACAACATTTTTGTAAGGGTTTAATGGATTCAATGTTTTTAGTTAGTGCTCCTTTAAAATAATGTGGGGAAGTAGTGATTTTAGGGGTAAGGATTAAAATTTTTTTCATGGTGTGAATTTGATTTCAAAAGAGGATTTCAGTTGTGTATGGTTTTATGTTGGTATAGAATGCTAAACGCGTTTAATTTCTTTGGAAAGGTTTCATGATCTTAAGGCAATAGTTTTGTGGTTTTGAAGTAATTAGTTATTCTTTATAAATAATTTGTGAGTGGTTGGATTTGATTTAAAGGAAATGATGAATTTTATAAATGGTTTCAAATCACTTTTTTTAACCCTGGAATGCCGTTGGATGTTGGCACACACATGGGTGCATGAGGTGCACACATGGATGCACCCTCAAGTGAATATGGTGCTTGGAATTGATGTTTTCTTAAAACATTTGTTTTTTTATTTTTTTTATTTTCTAAAAAAATTGGTTTTCTTATGATATTTTTGAAAGAATGTTTTAGATGGGTTTTATAAAGTGTTTATTCATGCATTTTGAAAAGATAGTTTTTTAAGGTGTTCCACAAGGTTGGTCTATTTGGCATGAAAATTTAAAAGTGGTGTTTTTTTAATAGTTTGATAGTGTTTTTGGACATGTCTAATCAAAGGTCCTTTTGTAACTTTCAATTCAAAAGTGATGTTTCTATGGGACTTTAGAAAATATTGTACCTTGACAAGTGAGTGTGCCCGATTGGCCGAAATTTTTTATGAAGTATTAGGATGATTATTGAGTATAGAGGCTCAGTTGGAACATTTAATGATATGATGTATATATATATAGTTGGAGAACCTCTATAGGGGGGATATACCTTTACGGGATATCGTGTAGAGTGTCCTTGTATAGAGTAGGCAAGTGCGATGAGATGAGTTACGCGTGTGAGGGCCTGCCACTTACACAGTATTATTATTATAACCACCATCTGTTCCTAGTTGTCTTTTAGATGATCAAGTGAATGTTTCTGATCAACCTCAATTAGATGGGTTGGTACCCCTGGATTTGTTGTTAGGTCAGGAGGGCTTTGCCACTAGATTGGTCAGTTTGAGGGAATCCAGTTGGTTATAGACTTAGGAGCTTCACCATACATCAGAAGCTGGTTTTAAAACTGGGTATGTCTAGGGGTCTTCTGGGATGATTAGAATCATCCATGGTTACTTGATTATTTATACCATTTATTTACCTTTTTCATAATGGTTTATTTCCATCTTTTCTTGTTTACCTATATTATTTTAGCTAGATTTTATTTCTTTTATCTTAGGTTTTGTTTGTAAAATGAAAAATGGTTTTATTGAAATAGATTATTTCATTTGATGAATTTATAAATTGGAAAATAATACTCCTTATTTTAAAATGTGAAAACTCTACTTTTATAATTTTATTTCAAACTTGTGTCATTGGATTGCTTTGGAAAGTGGTATTCATGGTTTCTGTGGCTTATATTGGCAATCCATCTGAGCATTTTTAATTATCATGCCTATATTATCAATCTGGTTAGAGGTTCCCTTTTCTCATTTTATTTTGGACGAGTTGATCAATATTAAATAAAGGTTGGTTTTTGGTTGGGTGGTGACCTGAAAGGTCATGTGGGGGTATGTTTGTTTTTACTTTTTTTCAGTTGCTAGTTTTATTTTTATCTTCATTTTTTGGTTATATGTGTTTCTATTCTTCATGGGAAAAATCATTTCCAATGGTTAATATTTGATTCTCGACACTGTTTTTTAGCCCCTAGGGATCGGGAACGCCCCTCAGGCTATGCTGCGGATCGGCTCGGGTGACCGGTTCAGGGTCGACCCAGGTTGGTTCATGAAAGGTGATTTGAGTGATATTTAAATAACATTGTTGGTTTTCTGGGATATAAATTATTAGCTCATGGGTTTCCTAAACTATGAACGCATTAAAAATAGTTAAACCCTAGATAGTGAGGGTATAAAAGGTTATAACATATTTTTAAAAACCTATCACCTACCATATAGAATCCATTCCCGTTAGATAGTGAGTCTACACGGGTTTCATGGTTAGGGAACATGGTATGTCAAATAAAAAAGTCCTCTCTAAAAAACTATGCATGTGAGTTTATTTTATTTTGATTCTTAAAAAAATCATGTTCCCCTATTTAACTTAAGGATGACCCCCACTCTACCCTAATCAATTTAATTGGCTTTAGAATCTCTTATAAATTAGTTTATCTTCCCAAATCCCTTTCTTTGGGTGATTCAAAGTGTGGGTGATCATGTTTAATCTCCTCAAGGTAAGTGAATCTTTTATGGTGAGTATTATTATGGTATATCATTATCACCACCCTTTAATATATTCTATCATCATTTTTATGGTTCTAAACTCTTTTTAAGGGACATTACTTATAGGTTTTATTTCATGATCTCTAGCATCTTTATTCTCTTTGGAATATTTTTTCTAGGTGTTGATTCTTCATATTTAAATAATGGTATGTGTTTCCACGACTATTTTACCAATAATTTAAAAGTTGAATTTTAACATTAATTTTTATTTTTTTTTTAATTTTTTTAAATATTTTATATTTGATCTTTGGGTCAAAATGGTTATGGGATTTGAGAGAGAACCCCAATTTCAATGGAAAAGGATTTTTGTGGCAGATTTATGAAAAATGATATCTTGATTTGGAAATAATTTTTATTAAATGATTTTATGTTGATTTTAAGAAAAAATATTAAATTTTAATGTGATTTTTAATTTAATGGGATGGTGAAAACCTGTGATTTGGTTTTGAATGAAAAATGACATGTTGGATATTTTAATTGGGAAACTGTATTTAATGTGTTTTAAAATTATTAATTTAATTTTTTTTTATTTAGTTTTCCCTTAAGTGGGAGTGGATAAAATTTTACCTTATGTGGTATTGGATGTAATTTTCCCTTATGTGGGAGTGAATGTAATTTTCCCTTATGTGGGAGTTTATGAAATTTTCCCTCTAGTGGGATTGCAGTTTGTTAATTTGATTTACATGCCTTTGTATTGTGTATTTTTTGACTATTTTATTCATTCAAAGGGATTTATATAAACAATTTTACATAAAATTTACATTTAAGCCTATTTTAAATTCTATTTATATAACTTAATTTTATTTTAAATAAATGATTTTTTTGTTAGATAAGAATATGAAATTACATGTCTCATTTTATTTAAATTAATTATATATCTGGTTTATTGTTTTCAAAATTGATTATGGAATAAATGGTCAGACCATACTAGGATTTTTGGCTCCCACACTACATTTCCCATCTATATTATGTAGATTCTATTATGGTAGGTCTGAGAAAATTGAATGATCCACTTGAAGGTTGTGGATATTCTTGTTCCTTTGGACCATAGAGTTTGATGATGTTTCCTTTAGGTTTTTTGGGTTTTATCTTTTCATTGGTTTAGTACATTGATTATAAACTACTTTGGGTATTGATAGTCCTATTATGATTCTGGTACATTCTCCCATTGAAGTGTTTATCCTTCTAAATTGTATGTTGTATCTTCCTATGTTTTGTGGCTAATAATTCCCTCTTATATATTTTTTAAGAATAGATATTATCCACCAACCCTTGATGATTAGGATCTCCCTTTGGGATTTTCCAATGTTAGCTTGGGAATTAGGTTACCTGGGTTTTTTGGTAGGTTCATGAAAAATTTGATGACCATCGATGACCTATAAGCACATGTGAGTCATTCTGGATGAGATAAATAAGATAAAATATAAGATCTATTAGATTTCATTAGAATATAACATTATATTTGAAATGAGGGATTATACAATGAGGATCCCCAAAGGAGAATCATGTTTCATTGAGGGGGTGAAAATAGAAAAAAAATAGGCTCATACTTGAGCTACCCTCCAATACATAACCTATCATTTGGATAAGGTAAGTGTGTGTTTTGGGCCATACAACATGGATTATTACCATATTTATGTAACTATTATGAGTACATTGACTCACGGTTATTTAAAGAGTTTACCCTTATGAATTTCTCAACTCAATAATCATTTATTATTTTTATGAGGATTATACCTAGGAGGGAACCCGTATATCTGTACCCATGTAGAGTATCTGAACTTTTTGTAAGTTGAATATTCAACCATGAGGAGTATCTCACCTAATTGGTAATTTATGAATTATAAGATATATACCTTTGAGGACATCGTTATTTATTGAAATTTTATTTTTACCTTAACTGATGGTTAATATAATATTTAACCAATATGAGTATATTGACTCAATGGATATTTATGATTTTTATAGAGATTGTACCAAGGGGGATGCTCTTATTTTTGGTACCACGATGAGTTTTTCAATTAAATGGTCATTTATGATTTTGGTAGGGCATATACCATGGAGGGTTCCCATATTTATATAACCCTAAGGAGTATCTCGAATCATGGTTAATTAAAGATTTTACCATGAGGGGTATCTCTACTCAGTGGTTATTTTATTATTTTGATAGTGCATATACAGAGGTGGACACAAAAATTTCATGAACCCCATGATGTAATACATGAGAAAATAGGAATATTGGATGTATGGAACTCTATGAGGGTAGAATACATGGGATTGGCCATAAGGGATCCCCATATAGGAGCTTTATAAAATAAGTTACATGTAGGAACATCCCGAAGTGTTTTCTTATTTATGTGAGAGACCATAAAATGACTCACCAAACCCCATGAGACCCATGTTTTACATAACATTTGGAATTGAATTATTTTTGGAAGGATTAAAATGTTGAGGTATTTCCTTATATAAGGCCTTCAAGGGATTTCACTAAAAGGAAATCACTAATTTAGAATTAAAAATTTAACCTGAGTGTTTCTAGGAGAGGGATTCTAGTACAATCCTCTATGAATTCTCCATGTCTACGTTGTCCTTTTCTACCTCTAATCCCCCATACATCCACCGATGTGGGTGATGATATTTAGATCTTGTGGTAAATAATTTATTCTACAAAACATAATACAATGTAGCCACATACAATTGTGGTTAATTTTGTAGGATGTTAACTGAGCAATCTCACAAAGAATATTGTTCCTATAATCTTAAAAAAAATCATTCCATATGTAAGGGTCATAAATTTATGCCCCATACAAAAAATTAATTTCTTTTTTAGAGGTTGAAATGTATCACCTTAGTCCACAAATGATGTTTTCTCCACAAAATAAATCACGCACATTGGATTATCTATCTTTCTGTGATGAATTCATCCAAAAAAACCATTTTCTCATAATATAAAACTCACAATAATATTCATTTAGGATTATCATTTACTGAATGGGATTATATTTAGGTGTTTCATGCATTCATGCATCACATACTTCATCTGCATATTTTAATTAATATGGATTTTTTTTATGTTTTTTACGAAGCATTAATTGGATGTTTTTTTAGTTTTCATTTTACATTGCTGACTTCTCATGGAAGTTTTTTTACACTAAATATTCTACAAACAATATTGCATCCAAAATCTAGTATTCACTACAAACTCAACATCCACATGGACGCGATATTGTCTGGAATTATCTAAAAAACATTATTTATTTGTAGATACCCTCATTTCAAAACACTCACTAAAACCAAAAACCCATCCTCACATCACTTACTATTCATAAGGATTCTGTATATTCTTTTTTATCTGAATTATAGTGTTTCTTAGAGGCATGGATGACTCCACATGGCATATGTTTTTCATAGATTCTTCCCCAAAAAACACTACATATTTTTAAGATGTATGATGTCTATATATAAGCCTTTTAAATCATTTTAATCTTTTACTAAATTCATATGTAACTATTTTCCATTGATTCCTAGATCATAGGATAAACTAAAATGGATGTTGATATCGTACATGGTTTATCAACATGTAATCCTTCCTTCCTCATAGAACTCAGTCCATGTTCAATCTTCATAGACTATTTTAGTAGATTTTTTTATACCAAATTTTTTTAATAGAGATAATTCTAACAAGATTGGTTTAGTAAGATTAATTTTTTTAGGATCTTAACAACATACTATTAATTTCTTATTCATACTATGAAACACATAGATTGACATGGAATGGAAGTTTTTGAATTTATTTTCTATCAAAAAACTTATTTGAAAAACATTTAATTATTCATGGATTTTTATACTTAGTTAGTATTCAATTTTCAGTAGATTTTGGGTATCATATGACCATGGTAAAGTAAGGACCCTAGTTATAGGTTTCCTACTACCACATTCAAAGTGAACTATGGTGATAAGTAAAAATTATAGTTTCCTACCTCAATTATAAATGTGGAACTAAAAGATGGGATTAGCCTATGGTCATACTCTACATGGATAGTAGAGGTAATCATGACTGAGAAAGTAGAAATCGTGCCAAAATGACATGTGAAATTGGTATGTATTTATTTATTTATATATTAATTTAATTATATATTTGTATTTGTATTTATATATTATTTTTCCTAATGAGTAGAAATTTTACAGAATTTCATGTTTGAGGTTACAAGATCAATTTTCAGAGAACATTTATTTTTTAGGCCTATGTCCACAATTCATGAATGAAACCATGGGTCATGACCAACTACCACCATCAATGACAAATTTTTTTAACCATTCCCATAGATATGTTTTGGTTATAGATAGTTCATTTTCATAGTTTTTTATATTCTAAAGGTGATAGTAGTTTTGTGCCCCTATTCATTGTTATAATCTATGACCATGGTCAATGGGGCTATTTCAACTATTTTGAACCATAGAATAACCTAATTTATACTACTTTTAGGTGTTTTAACATCATCCCTTAGGATCCTATACACATTTTTAATGGAACTAACCCTTTTGAGTAGAATCATACTCCTAACATGAAACTATGAAAACCATAATCACCTTTCTAAAATTATTACCCAATTATTAATCATTTATGCATTTTGTTCTATGAAAATACTTTGTGTGTAAGAACCCAATATTCTTAACCCTTTAAAATAATACTATATGTAATAGCTTTTGTCACACACATCACCAAAATAACATAACACCTACCTAAAATGAACCATATCATATTATAATTACATGATTAATATAATTATTAATAAGCAATACGATAATAATCATTATAAATATATATATATATATTACTATTCGTTTTAATTAATATTTTGAAATAGTTTTCTTTTGTAGAACCATTTAAATAAATTATATTATATTACCTTAATAAACAAAAATTACCACATTCAAATTTTCCATTGAATTGGTAATGTTAAAAATATAATTTCAATATTCAATTACTTAGAAAATATTTTAATTAATATTAAGCGACTTGATCTTTAATAAGTAACCTCTCAATAAATATTATTTATCATATTTCATATTTATATATAAATAACTAAATATATAAAATTCATACTTTAAATTATATTATAATAACATCATTATGGAGTTCGTTATTTCAAATTTAACATAAGGTTATTTTTATGATTTTTTAAAATGGTTTGATTTTAAAAGAATAGTGAAAATATCCTTTTAAAAAATATAACTTTAACAAAATTATTTTTATATACTTATATTTATTTTATAAGTGAATTTGTATATTTAAAATTTTGGTTTCTAATTTATAAAATCATTTTTAATATTTTAGACCTTTAGTTATATCATTTAAAAAAATAGATACATCATACATTTATTATTTTAAAATTAGTTTTTATCACATATATACATTTAATCACATTACATGTATTTAAAATTTCAAATTAGTAGGAAATAATTATTTATAATGAACCATTTTATTTCTAAGAATAAAGGAAAAATTACTTAAGTAAAAACAAATTACCACGATAAAAGCTAAAATTCTAAAATAATACAATATAAGAGTTAATGACCAACAACATGTTCAAAAAATAAATGGGGCATTTGGTTGAGTCCATTAGCCACTTAATCACTTATACTATCAATTATTTCAAAATTTTCGATCCATGCTTCCTAATGGTTACTTCCGAATATTGAAACATTTTGGGTATATAAAAAATGTTATCCCATTTCACTTTTAAATGTTTTTATCTTATCCAAACTTACCCTCACACCACAACCATCATAGTTTGTCCAAAAATAGGAACATTCCTCTCGTAAACATTCATATACACCTTTATGAAGTTAATTTGTTCTCAAAACTTCATCCCTCATTGGCCTAACCCCCACTACAATCGAGATAATCCACTATGTGAGGTATAAATATCTTACTTTACATTTCTATTTTTTTTTTTGTGAAATTTTTCTTAAAAAAATAAATTACACCATATTAAAATAATTATATCATTATCATTAGTATATGATAATTTCATTATAATTTTTTTACAATCTTTACCCTCCATTACCTTTTCTATTATGAAAATTGAATATTGTTATTCACACATTGTGCACAAAAACACCTCAATGACGCAATGTGTTTCGTTTTACTTAATAAATGATACAATTAGGCAATTGAACATACAATTATGTTATAAATGAAAAATTTTGTATTCAAAAATGATAAACAATATTCATTATTTTCACTATTCCATGGAAAATGATACCATCCATATGTACTTCAGGACTACTGTTTTTATGGGTTGATCGATTTTCATTTGTTATCTCTTAATTTACATACATGTATGGTCATTAGAATGGGTTTAATATATAAATATTATATTTTTGTAAATTTTAATTCTATTTAAAGATAACTTTAAAATCATATAAAAATATGTTGAATAAACAACTATGGTAACTGAATCCATATACTAGTTTATGCAAAGAGAAAAATGATTTCTTCGTTCAATGGAAGAACCTCATATATGTTGTATTATCCTTCTAAATAATTAATAATATTGTATAACATGATAATAAAAATTATGTAGATCATTATTAATATTTTATAATGATATTAATCTAAACTACCATGTAATCATCCACCAAACATTTCGTGTTAATGTTTGGGTCTGTTTTAACACCTACTTGAACAATGTTGTAAATTTAAATAATGGATTACTAGGGAAAATTAATTAATTTTATTGTATAATATAAATATACAAATAATTATTTTTTCTAGTTATTTATTTTTAATATTATAATTTAACATATTACATAAGATAACATACATCAATTTCGATGAATCATTAATATAAGATCATCATTCATATCATCCTTAATGATTACAACCAAAAGTATAATAAAATAAAACAAGAGATCTATAAACTATCTTAATTCATAAATTCATGTACCTTATATTATCTATAAATTTTTTATTTATGGTTATTAATGTTGAAAAACACCTATATTATGAAACTAGTTTAAAATGATCTTGATTACTAATACACAATATTAGAAATAGATAATAACAAACTAATATGCATGTAGATAATAATTATAAAATAGTTATATAAATGGATTAGTATACAAAAATTATTCTAAAATATGCTAATAATATTTTTTATAGAATCATGTAGTTAATTTGACTATATGAAGAAACAAGGTAAGTGTTTTTGTATTATAATCTTTGATTCTCTGGGGTATTTACATGTTACGCACAATGTATCCATTCCATGGTGTTATATTGATGTACTAAAACACGATTTTTTTCATTTTTAATTATTTTACATTCTATTCATAATGATTTCTTTTCCATAAAATTTTCATTTCTCATGTTTTATCCAAGATGTAATAGTTGTTAGATAATAAATTTTCATTCAATGATTTATGATCATTCTATTGAACTTATTTTATCTAGGATGGGTAAATATTTCCCTATGATTGTATAATGTGATATTATTTCATTTTTTTAAAATATTTACTTCATAACCCAAAAATTTATATAATTCAAACATCGTTTACTATGTTTCAAGTAAGGGGTATTAATAACTCAAATATCTATTCTTTGATTTGAAATATTTAATCCTGAACATTATTCTTAATGGATTAGACTCTCCCACTTTGTTTTTTATTATATGATACATTAAAATTATATTATGGAAAATTTTTTATTAATAAAACAATGGTTTTATTGATCTATTATCAATTACGAAATGAAATACGGTAACTTAAAAGTATTAAAAATGTTCCTTGTATATGAAAATTCACTATTTTTCACTACACATTTTAAATAGAAGAAACTATGAAATTTTAAAGGATCCATTATTAGAGAATATTTTTAAAGTATTTCTTTTTCAAAATAATTCACTTAAGCTTATAAAATTTTAATTTTGAATTTAAAAAAATATATATTTTACTATAGATCAGTGTAAATAATGTCTTCCAATATATCTTTTAATTTTTCACATCCAATTTATTTTTCATATTTAAAAGAATTTATACTCCTAGGATTTATGTTACATGATTTATTCATTAATATATATATATATATTTAAATTATCATGTTGATCTCATCATATCAAACATTATTATTTTTGATCAATTCATGTGTAAAAAAATTTGAATCATTCTTTTGTAAGGATGTTTCTTTTCTCTATCATTTTCTATATCTGTTTTCTTTATTACACTAGAGTCATGGTCATTTGACACCATTCCCCATATTTACCAAGATTTCATTTTTAATGTCTATATCAATCAAGGATATGATATATCCATGCATTTTTTTCAAACAATCCATCATTAATAGGAGTGAATCGTCTTCCAATGCCTTTACATTATGAATACCACTTTTTTCATTTTTATGATGGAATATTGTTCACCAAAATTCAATCCATTAATTGATTAGAGAAATTATTTACATAACCATATAACCTTTTTCTATATGTGGTTAATAATTTATTCTTTATTATCTTGATTAATTGTTATTTACCTTGAAACATACTTAATGACATTGGATACATGTTTTATTTCAATGGGTTGTTTATGACTTAATATGTGAAAACATTTTTTTTATGTAGAAATCATTAATATGGATTAATGATATATGGGGCCCTATATAAACCTATAATGCATTGGTTAAGGATATATATCTCATTAGAAAAGGATGTTATAGATTAAAATTTAATTTTCTTGAAAATAAATATCATTTGAATTTTTTCAAAAGAATGTGATGTGTGTGAATTTTGTTTTTCATTAGGATAATACATGGGATTTTTTTTGTTCACAACATTTAGTGTAGGTATTTTTCCATTTCACAATAAATTAAATGGGAATTTTATTTTCTCACAACATGATGCGTGTACATTTTTGTCCTAATATTATAACTTTCCTATGATTATTTTTATTCTAATTATTTTTTATTATAGGTTTCAAGGGTATTTTAAATTTCTAATACGTATTCTTATTATTGATCTCTCATGGATCATGTTTATTAAATCACATTTCCACAAACTTTTTATTCATGTATAATGATATTCCAAGCATTATGCCAGGATTTATAAACAATGATTTCTTGGGAATAAGTTTGTTATGTATCCCTATTATATAATTACAATCATCATATACTAACATATGATATTTGATTACTATTGCTTATATTTAATCTTATAGAGAATTTTAGATCACCCCTTTTATGTATTTTTACTCCATAAATTGCAAATATACTTTTTTTTTGGAAAATAAGAGTTTCATTTGGGGAGAAATTGTTAAAAATGATGAAGAATCATTAAATATTAATAGTTTTCTCTCATAGTGGAAAAAAGTCCATTAGATAAGAGCTCATGACATCTGTTAATTAACATTTTTCATAATTATTTAATTCTCTAAATTTAAATGTATTGGGAATGTATTGTAATGAAATTTTTGGTTTAAAAAATGTGAGAAAATATTTAGTTGAGGCCCTAATCGACCTCATCACTTCAGCTCCCAATTATTTCCTAAATTTTTGCACTCTTTCCTTTAGAGTGACTACCAATTATTTAAATGATTGGGGTATTTACAAAAAATCAATCCATTTTTAGTTATAATTGGGAATATACATTGAAAACATAACCTCACACAAAAACCAACTTATTGAAACCTAGAATCTACCCAACCCTCTACAAAATATTCTTGTGTAACATAAATAGGTTTTGGTCAACTAAAAACACCACCACAAAAGAATTATCCACCATTAATAAATATTAATCCAAGAAGTGGGATATAAATTTCTAAAATATCCTTTATCACTTAAATTTTATTATATTAATTTCTTCTTCCTCATGATACGTTGAACCATATTAGGATGACAACATGAATATAATTATTATACCTCTATTAAAATATAATAAGGTTACAATCATTAACCACGTTTCACAATTCTATTAAGAAAAATGAAAATTTACACTCATTCATCATGAAAACTACCTCCTCTATGACAAAACATGATTTTTTTCATAATCAAATCATAAGGAATGTAAAAACGGGGGATTTTATATATAATTATGTTATTTATGACATATTTTATATTCATAAATGATAATCCATAATACTCGTTTTTTGACATTCTACAGAAAAATACATCAGCCACCTTGTGTACCTGGTGGACTACTGCCTCAAAGGGACAATTGATTTCTGTATTTCTTTTTAGTAACTCAATAAATGGATGGTCATGAAAATGGTTTTAATTAATAAATATTATTTTCATGATATTACTAATGATTGATAAAAATAAACTACAAAACCCATTGAACAATAGAGTAATTATCATTTTTTGTAATTTCAACAATCCAAAAGATCAATTTAATAGCATAAAAGTTTGTCTTCGTACAATAAAATAACATTCTAGAGGTTATATTATGCAAATAAATTTTACTAATTATGATATTTCAGAATAAATATTAATAAATTTAAAAAATAGTCATTTTTTATATTGGTATTTCAACTATACCACCACATAATCATGAATGACTATGATGATTTATTTTATAATAATATATAGTATAAATAAGCAAAATATATGAATTTTTAATTCTATATTAGTAATATAATAAAATATGACTCATAATTTAAGAATATATTCTTTGATCATGAAGAATCATCCAGACATGCTCATCGACAAATAAAACATTAATGATAATGAACAAAACCATCATTGAAAGAAAATATAACATTATAAAATACCATAAGTAATCAATTCAGGTAAATTATATTATCTTGGAAGGACGGCCATTGGGAGAATAAATAGTAACCACAACACAATAATGGAACTAGTTTAAAATCGTCATGACCACTCATACCAAATATTGAAAATAAATAGCAACTTAACAATATATATTTAGAGGATAACAATAATTCATATATATATATATATAATTTTTTTCTATGGATAATTTTCTAAAATACCTATTTTTTATATTTATTTTTTAATACAAGATAATATATTTATTTGACTACGCATAGATACAAGGTAAATGAATTTTAGTTCTCAATTCTAATAATTTGAGATATGTTACATGTTATGAACCATGTTTCCATTATATAGTATAATATTGAATAACTATCCCGTGAATGAACTATGAAATATTTTCTATTATAAAATTGGATATTCTATTTTAGTTCATGTTCATGGAATTAAATTAATTTGGATTTAATTATTATGACAATTGTATGAGTTTTTGGTAACTCAATTTTCTTTCATTGATATATGATGGTTCCATTGAACTTATTTCATGTAAAATTAGAATATTATATCCATTTATTTTATTATTTTTCATCATATCATAGTTTAAATTTTTTTTAAAAATAAACCCTCATTCAATTACTTAATTCTTCAAATATTATATTTCCTGTAAAGGATTTTGATAACTTAAATCACATTTCTTTGGCATAAAATTTCTCATCTTGAAATTTTATTTTATATGCATGGGTTATCACAACATTTTATTTTATATTAATCTTTGGGAAATGGATTATATAATAAACTGAAGGTTTTATTACTTTTTTTGAAATATCACTATTCAATAACAAAAAATTTAATGTATCAAAGATGAGGCTTTTATAATCAAATGTTTTGTCCTTGGATCCAAGTTTTCTATAGATTTTTTTCCATTTATAATGGTCCAATATTGGAGATTGTTTTTAAAGGAATTATTTCCTAAAATATATCAGTCCACCTTTTCAAAATTAAATTTCCATCTGCCATATAAGTTCCTATTTTAAATTAACGCCAAAAATGACTTGAAAAATCTGTTTTATGTTTTCACCTCAATTTTATTCACATTTTATAGAATTTACATTCATGAGATTTATGTTAAATTAATAATTTAATAATAAGTATATATATATATTTCAATGAGGGGGCTCTCGGCTCTCGGCTCTCGGCTCTCGGCTTCGGCCGAGCGCTCTCTTGGTCTGCTAGGGTTTCGGCGGCCTTGTGGATCTGGTAAGTCCTCGTCGCGGCAAGGCGTGACCTCGGCGGCCCTCCCTCAGGCCGCAAGGCGGGACATCAGTGTGGCTCAGTAGACATTAGAGGCTTGGATCGTGTGGTGGGGTTTTTTTGGTCGGCGTTCTGATCGGGGGTCTCGCCTTTTCGGACAGGCGTCGGCGTTGTAGTTGGGAATCCTTTGGCTGCGGCGGTGAGGCTTTGAACGGCGTTGCAGCAGGGGTTCCAATCGGCTCTTAGCGAGGGTTATGTTGTACGCCTTGATTCGGCTTCGAGCGGCGTTTCAGCTTGGAGGTTGCGATGATAGAAGTGATAAAGAAATTCTTTGTTGCATCGATGTTTATGTGGATAGCTCCTGTGGCAATCTTGTATGGTTTTAACCATAACCTGTTTCCTGGATTAACCCATTTGTCCGACTATTCTGTGATGCTGTTGAGTGGGTTTCTTGCTGTAATATCAGTCAATATGGTCATTTCTTTCTACATCTGTATGGCACTGAAGGAACCCACGGATAAACATGAGCTAGATCCTGGGTTTCTAGCCGAGGCCATGGCTGGAGTTGATCGATCTCCTACAGGTGAAGCAGGCAATTCAATGAATTGTTCTGCAATGAATTTATTAATATAAATAATCATCCTTATGATGTTCCCCTACATTGGTCATATGTTCTGTTTCAACAGTCCAAATTATTTCTTTGGATTATATATGTAATATATTCTGTGTAAAATTTATGATCTATATTACATTGGTTACATTTTTAATACCATATTTTCCTTTTTATTGATTGAACATTGTCCACCTAGATTCCACACATCGATTGACATGGGGAATTGTTTGACATATTCACATATCATGTATAAATATAGTGTAAATACTATATGATTTTTCATCATGAATAAATGATATTTTCTAATAATGTGATTGATGTAATTTGATACCAATTTTATTTCTATGAGTTCTTTTTTATGTGATTAATAAGTTTTTTCATGTGGCACTAGGTGAATGTTGGGTGGGGTATTATATCACCCCCTAACTAATTTTAATGGATTTGTATCTCATGATAAAGGGATATTAATCATGTAAATCTTGTTTGTTCAAAATAAAAAAATGGATTTTTTCCCCACAACATGAGGCATGGGAACCAAGTTTTTTTAGAACCCAAGGTGTGTGGATTTTTTTCCTCACATCATATATCATTGGAATTTAATTTATTCCCCAAAAAAAATCATGGGTATTTATTTCTATTCAAAACACAAAGCATATTCATTTTTTTATCTTGATGTTATCATTTTACACATGTTATATTTTCTCTAAAGTTACCTATTAGGATGGGTTTCAATGGAATTTTACATTTTCAGGACATTGTAGAGATCCAGTTTTTTCGTTGTAAGACTTTAAAATATTTATATATATTTTTCTAGAGCTAAGCACCAAGATGAAAAGTGATTATGAGGCTCTATGTGATAAAAATTATTTTTATAAAAATATTAACAATAATTTTAACTATACCCAAAAAGGAATCATGATATCTCTCAAATTGGTTCTCATATCCGAAATCTGAGTGCATGGTTGTGTCTGGAGCATGGTGTTTAACCTAGGAGAGAGATAACTTTTTTCGGCATGAGTCTTCTATTGAAAAGGCCTCGGAGGATGTAATCATAAATAAAATAATTAAATTTATTTATTTTATCTTTGAAATATTATCAAAAAAAATTTGAACAGGGACATGGATTGAAAATTTGAGATGACCATTTAGTTTTTAATTCACTATTTTAATGAAACACGATATAAAGTGAGAGGGGGCGGGATGTTCAGATCCCGCGACCATTGAAAGAAGACATATTATATTCTATACGTTGGTGTTTATGGTTTTGAGATAGGGTTTACATTACTTATCCCTAGGCTATTGTAAACCCTCCTCATTAACTTTATTTTTAGAATTGACATCAGATCATTAGCGGAATTTGAAGACGTTGTAGAACGGACCAAACCAGATGGCGACAAAATGCAATGGATAAAAAAATCGAGGTATGGTTCTTCATTTGGATTCTGTATCCCCTGATTGATGTTTTTCTTTTCAAAATTGAATTATGTTCATCAATGATGCTTTAAAAACCTTTGACGATGGTCATAGTGACACATCCATCGACAGATTCATATTTGGATCCATCACACTTTTTCATTCCTTATTTTTCATTGGTTTTAACTTCATGACACATCAAAACGACATCTGAACTTCCACTGAAGCATGATTCATTGAAGGTTGTGATCCATGGAATACATTTCTATGATGGTTTTGAATTTTGGGAATCAGAGGATGCATTGAGGTGAGTAGAATGGGCAACTACTTTTCATCATGTTGAATCGGTAATGGATCACTGAGCAGAGAATGATTATGTGTAGATCGAGACCCAAGGATCCTGGATCTATGCCTGTTTTCTGTTTTCAAGCACCGGGGCAGTCCCGATGGTCCACATAAGGGACCACTAGTGCTCGGTGGTCCATCATCCATCTGGTGGTTGTCTTGTGCTGGTCCAGACATGGAAGACGACGACGACTGTGGGAGACCATGAGGCAGCATGGTTGGGTGCGAGGTGACGATGGAGTTGCCGGCGATGGCCATCGATGAAGCCATTGTGTTGTGGAAGCCGCAGAAGCAATGGATCAAGAGGCGTGGAAGGGTGCACGGAAGAGGGTCCATTGGATGAAGTGGTTGGGGAGCCAGCTGCAATGGCAGGCTGGGTTGAGGCAGCAGAGTGGTGGGTTGTAGCAATGGGTTGACCGGTTCATCGGGTGTAGCATTAAACCCCCATATCTTATAAATCAGGAGTCTGTATGACACACCCTTTAAAGAAACATGTTCCTATCAATGACACTAAACTTTTAAGGATGGTTTTAGATGTTTAAATTTCGGTCTTGAGGCTCAAGTCCTCGAAATGCTGAAATAATATAATATATTATTATTATTATATCTTTGACCAGCCATAACTTATCCATACGACATCCGATTGGTGCGCCGTCAGCATCCTTGAAACCTAGAATTTGAGGCTGAAATTTCAAGACCTATTTTGATTTCATAATCCTAAATGATAGTGAGAGCCACATGGGTCCCAGTTTGGCCGTTTTCGGTGAAATGTGACTTTTCAACTGGGTTTCCATTTTGGATGAATGAATTTTCGATCCTGTGTTTTTTTCCATGATCCATACGATGTGTTCGGGGATCAAGGAATGGGCCCCACAATGAACCATCAATGTATGATACCGATAGATGTAGCTTCATCAATGGGAGTCTTTTAGGAGAATGAATAGTCGATTATCTTCACTTTTCCATAAGGATTGTAGCGACATGATTTGTTTGGTTATTCAGGGTTGTCTGACGATTCAAACCAATAAAGTTAAGTTTTCTCCCATTCAGATTAGTGGTGAGCAGCATGAACTCATTAACATTTTTCCAAATGTGCCATGTACACTAGGAGTGTTGTGGAAGGCCTAGGGGTTACATGGCACAGTTTAGTACCAGATAGTGTCTTTGTCCATGGTCAGGCAATGAGGCGGGGACACACATCATTTGGGCCCCAAACATGTCGTGTGCCATTAATAAAGATTCTATCTCTCATATATCCTTATTTTGAACTCAGATGCTTCCATTAGAGTATATAATCCTGAGTGTTTTTTTCACATAGAATGCGATGGTTCCCTCCATGGTGGATTTCAAGATATGGTGTGATATGTTCTTATCATGATGTTTTTTCAAGAAATGATTGATGACTATTGTGATTAGGTAGGTTTATATAAATTTTCTAAGATTAACATCCTACTTGGTTGGGTAGTGGTGTTCCTTGATGCTTTTTGAGAGGTACTATCTAGTAGGTATGTCTAGTGTAGTTCATCGGCGCCTTTAGACTATAATCCCCCTACCAGTTAGGGTGTGGTTCCTTGATGATTACTGATTGGAACCCCCCACCCATCAGTATAGTTGTGTGTCCTCTATAATTACTTCCAAGTTGAATCCCCCTACCGGGTAGGGTGTAGTTCCTTGATGAAGAGATTGGAATCCCCCTGAAGCACTAGGGCATAGGCCCTATACAACTATTGGCCAGGCAGTACTTACCAGTGCATTACCCTTCAGTTGGGCAAGGCAGTGGGTCCCCTTCAGCTCCCATGTATTGATCCCTATAACACACTAGGGTGTGGATCCCTGATGACTATAGGGAAATCCACCTGATGCACTATGGTGCAGATCCTATATGGCTACTACTAGAGTGTCACCCTCTAGCTGAAAGAGGGGTGTTTTCCCCAACTGAGACACATCCTTGTGACGTGACCTAAAACAGTTTAGGCAAGTTAGTACCACACATAGTGGATAATATCAACATGTGGCGATTAAGTCCCATTGACTTGTGTGTATTGGGCATGCATGATGGATGTTGTTCATTGTTGATGGATACTATTGGATCTATTTGTGAATATTTTTTTGGTATGAGATTTGATATGGATATCCCCTTACTCTCTCATTTGGGTTTCTTTATCTATCTATATTTATATCTTGTTTTAGTACCCACTTATTGGTTTTTGTTACACTCTCCTTTTAGAAGAGGCAAAGACGTGCGAGGTATGCCACATGCATTCTATATCTATCCTGTCATTGTTGGGTGAGTCTACTCTCATAATATAGGTAGCGAGGACTCAATAATATGTTCATCTTCTCAGCATTTAGAGATCCATGTGTTTGGATGATTAAACTTTAACTCTCTTGTTGATTTGAGTTGTTCTCTTTCACGGTATCTTGTTTTATCTACTACTTTCCTATTTAGTTGTATATCTTATGAGTCTCTATTCCCCTTTTTGGGGAATCATACTATGTATTTTTATACTCAACCCTGCCTGGGATTTTTCCCCACATATTTTGCCTTATGCATATGATAGATAGGTTGATCATGACGTAAGAGGAGATTAGAGATACAGGGTTCTTGGACTATGAATGGTTGTCATATCTTGGGATTCAATAGCGTATATCTCTTAGCTATTTTATTTTTCTATTTGATGTTAGTTTTTTACACTTTTCTGGTTGGGTGTCTATTTTTCCCCTTTACATTTCATTTTTCTTTTATATACATGTTCTAATTAGGGGTTGATGTATGATTGTTTTCCTTTTATAATAGTGTTTTATTTTATTTTTTATTTCCTCTATACTATTTCATTGATTTGGTTGCATATGTGTGTGTACAGGTTAATAGGAAAATCATCCACTCAGTTTTTATGCCTTGGGAACTTGTCTGTACCCCTGGATTATGGAGGAAGGCTTGGGGTAGTTGCAGCTTAATCCCCGACATGGGTCGGGTAGTGAAAATGTGGTATAAAATGTGGTTCATTCCTTGGGATGTTTTTCATAAGTTCTATAAAAAGGAATTGGTTGGGTTTAGGGAAACAATTTCATCGTGTCTCGAGAGCGGCTCTCAGGCCAGGGAGTCCAATGATGGTGCGGCAGTCGATGTTGCCATTCTCTAGGACCCTGATTACCTGATTGTTGACTCAGTATGTTGAGACATTTATTGCATGGAAATTTAGTAAATGCATCATATTGGATTTTGAATTTTATTATTCATCATGAGTCATATCCCCATTATTTATGATATATATATATATATGCTCAACCAATAGCGGTACACCTTGATAACCTCCAAGATACCTCCACAATGACAGCCAACCTTGATACTAGCTCTAGTTCATGATAAAGACCATGTGAGTGATGGGGACTTAGTTCTGGGTCTATCATATGATCATCCTACTCGAGGTGGTTAGGTATCAACACCTCCACCTATTGAGTGGTATATAGACAAAATGAAACAGGCTGACGATGTGTTTATGCTGATCTCATTACAAGAGTTTTATCGCAAGAGACCGCTTGGGTTACACGGTGAGCCAGATCCTCATATAGTAGAGTATTAGTTACAGTCAGTGGTCTACCTCTTCAGGCCTATTCAAACACTGAATAATTAGATTTTTCCCTTAGAATTTAGTCTTTTCCATGGAATATCTTGGCATTGGTGGATCCTAGTTACTTAGATGCATGATGAGTCGGTACTCTTGTGGGGTGACTTCCATCAACTATTCTATGAGGAGCAATACCCATCCTACTTATGATTTGTTCAGATTCAAGAGATTCTATAGCTTTAGTAGGGATGGATGATGATGGAAGAGTACTCAGATAGGTTCTCAGTCCTTACTCGGTACTCTCTGGACATGATCGATAATCATAACTTCCAATCCCAGAAGTTTAAGCAGGGTATCCATGGATATAACTATTTCAATGTAGCACCCTTGTGCATTCCCAGCTATTCCAGGGTGCTGGAGTGGGAACTAGTGATAGAGAGTGTTCTATAAATAGTAATCCATTTAGCTAGAGCTGACAGTAGGCACAAGATAGATGAAACATCTGTCGTAGGTAGCGGTCGTCAGTTGGCAGGGCCTGGACACAGGAGGCCTCCCCATGATCAGTCTCAAGAATATGGTGTAACGACCCGAAATTTTGAATAAATCATGTTTCCTAATTTTTGTGTGTTATTTTATTTTTGATACACAACAAAACTGTTTCATTTGATAACATGAGTATAATTAAAATGAGACCGTTGGGTTTTGACTATTATTTGACCATTGGTAAATATGACCGCTGGAAAATAAACATTTTGACTATTGTCTCTAAATACAAGTAATCTTGGTTAATTAATATAGAAAGAAGATTCGATGGCCTCACCCAGTAGTCTTGGACCGATCGAAGCCCATCTAACAGAAATTGGAAAGGAGGTAGCACCACTGGGCTTTGCTCTGGACCAAACCCAAGCTGAACTTCATCGTGTGAAGCTAGAACGGGATCGCCTTCATGAGAAGTTCAAACTGATAGAAATTACTACTCATGCGATGTTGGCCGAGCCTCCCTCAGATTCTCTCACCTTAGCACACCTTACACTTAGGTCCTATGCTGGTGTGATAAGGGGCTATGTAAGGAGACCGTAACTGCCTTGTGTAATCCTTTGTTTTAAATAAAAATTGGGATTTCTTCTTATGGTGAAGTTTATGAACTCTCAAATGTCTGGATAAATATAGTATGCATATTTTTGATGATTTTTAGAGAAATGATATTTTAAAAATGTTTATGTAAACCTTAAATAAATAAAAATGTGTAATGATTTTCAAAAAATGGTCTTCTACAATTATGTTTAGTACGAAATTTCGAGTCTAATAAGATCAACTTGATTTTTGATGAATAATAAATTATGAATAGCGATTTTATGCTTAGAATTAGTAATGTGACCAAATGGATTAGTAATCTCACTTAAAGAAAGTATTAATATAATCTAGGCACCTTGATTAAGTAATGTGATTCAATAAAATGGTTAAATAACGGTTTCATAAATTATCATTCAAGTATTAGTTTTTTTGGGTGAATAGTGTTTTTTTAATTAAAAATTTAATTAAAAATAATTAGAAAATTATTTTTATAAAATGGAATTTATTTTTGAACTCAGAGCCCCGATATTATGTTATGGTAATTTTTGGGTTTTTTCTAAAAAAATGAATTTTTGGTGAATAGTGTATTTATTTAAAAAATAAATTAAAAATATTTAGAAAATTATTTTTATAAAATGGAGTTCATTTTTGAAATCAGAACATTGATATTTGGTTAAGGTGGAATTTTTGGATCTTTCTGAGAAAGTTGAATTCTCAGTGAATAGTAAAAATACAGTTTTTGGGTTTCGGTATGTTTAATGACATCATAACTGTGTCATGATGATATCATGAGATATTTTAAGGGATGGTCGACCAAAGGTGATGAATTATTGTATGGGGGGCCCCATGTGGCCTAACTTCATGGGAAATATCTTGGGAGAGCACATGGTTTTGAGAAAACCACTTTTGAGGTGTCCCTTGGCCATTAATGCCTTGTCCCCTCACTTTCCCTATAAATACCAAGCCCTCCTCTCATCCTTTCGACTCCAAAACCATCCTCAACGAAGTTCTGGTCTCATTACCTCCCAAGGAGTCCTCCTAAGGTTCCCCCAAGCCCTCAAGGTCCAAACCTTTTAGTTTTAAGAGTTATGTTTTAAGGTAAGGGATCTGACCCCTCTCTTTCTTTTCAAGTGATCTCTTTTATGTCAATTATTTTATGCTCCATGTTCTTATGTTAGAGGATGTTATTTTATATTCATTATACTATCATTTTTATGTTCATATGATGAGAGACCCCCTCTTACTCTCATCATTTCATTTTATGAATGTTTAAGTGGCGCCGTTAGGCTGCCAAAATATTTGTAACGGATTCTTTCACCATTCTCATTTTCAAGTTCTATTTTCTTGTCAAGTATTTCAAGTTCATTTTTATTATATTGGGATATGATCTCTATATCTATCATACTTAACTCTTATGTTCATATGATGAGAGACCCTATTTGATCTTGTCAATTCATTTTTTGAAGCTTAAGTGACGCCGTTAGGCTGCCGAATTTTTTAGGGGATTCTTTCACCCTTCTCATTCGTTTCAAAGTTCTTCTTTAATGTCAAGTCTTTCAAATTCCTTTTTTTATGTTGGGGTATGATATTTATATCTATCATACTGAACTCTTATGTTAACATGATGAGATACCCTATTTGATCTTTTCAAATCATTTTTGTTGAAGTTTAAGTGACGTCGTTAGGCTGCCGAATTTTCATAAGAGAAATCTAATTTTTGTCTTCCTTCCATGTTTTTCATTTCAAATGGTATGTCCTTCAAATTTCATTACCATGTTCATATATCCTTCTTATTCTTCCCCTCTACTGTTTTATGGGTTATTTATGAATGTTGGACCCATGTCCCCTATCTTTTCAATGTTTTCTAAAACCCCGAAACATAGCCGTTATGCTGTAGAATTTTTGTCTCAAAATGCCTCTATATTTTCTCAAAATTATTTTATGTTATAAATTGAATACTCAAAGGTATTATTTCTATATGGGTATTTACATATATATCAAAATTATATATTTTAAATTCTGTTATTTACATACATGAGACCCACTCTCCCCTTCCGTGGGTTCTAAAGCGACGTAAAGATCATGTCTTTAAAGCAGTTTTTAAAACATTATGATTATGAAATGAAACCCATTTATTTTATGCTATATGGGTTATTTATGAAATGTTTGATGATGATATATGTGGCTCACAAGATAATAAAGGCAAATTTAAGGGTGCGCCCTGATAGCGCTCCAATGCATTGGGTAATGATGTAACCACTAGAGATTACAATTTTCACGATATCTTGGTGAATAACCTTGGTAATTTTCAAATGACACCTTGGAGATGGACCTTGGAGATATGTTCATGATTGTCTATGTTAAATTATGTAGCCACATCTTCAAGTTATGAAAAATGTTATTTTTATTATGAAATGCCTCATGATTCCTTTCTCATGCCTTAAAGTTCTTTTCTTGACCTTATTGAAGTATCTCAAGTTCACATGTTAAATGTTTCTCTGGTTTCCCTTACTGGGCCTTCTGCTCACCCTTTCTTTTGATGTATGTCCCCAGGTTATGAGATGCAGTAATTAACCTAGGATGAACATGAGGATAAGCCTTTCATGTTTTTAAGAAGAATGTTTTATGTTTTCATGTTTTAAGTTTCTGGTTTCCAAGACACTAAACCTTAAAGATCCTCGGTTTTTGTAAAATGTAATGAAAGTTTATGTGATAAAAAGGCAGGATGCTATAATTGGTATCAAAGGATGGTTTAGTTATTTGTGGAAATTAGGATATGAAAACTTTAGGAAGAAGCCTATAGAAAAGTTTATATATAGGAAATCTTCCTGGTATTTTGGTGAGTATTGAGTAATGGGTTTCCAAGAAAATACATCCCTGTTTGGATACGAGCAGGTAGAGGTGGCTCTGGCACAGATGTACATAGGGGTAAAACCTGAAAACACCGCTTTGAGCTAGACTCAAACGAGAACTGGTACACGACAATGGGCCTTGCTGCACTCTTGGTTAGGACACTCCCGGGGGATATGATTTGGTAAATTCATAAGCTTAGTATGAACCATTGTTAAAGGAACAAAGATAAAATAAAATAAAGATTCACATAAGAATATATGATCATGGATAAGCTAGATGGGAACCTAGGGGATCACAAGTTAGGGTATACTTTTCTTCTACAATTTATCCTTATATGCATTAAGTTTATTTTCATGATTATTGGCTAAGTATTTAACCCCCTAATTATAGTTTCTTTTCTTAGTTAATGGCGGGAAATGGAAGAACATGTCCCAACAACCAATGTGATAGGAAATGCTATGATTACAGTATTAATATGACAGAGATGATTAGGGGATTAAAAGATGATTATTATTTTGGAAGACGTTCAATATTTTGGGGACCCTATATGATTGAGGTAAATAGATTACTACAGTATTTTCATTGAGGAGTAAGGTTGGCTTATATTTTGAAGAATCGATGAATTTTAGGTGGACTTATAGTAATTTAGGTTACTTATAGGAATGATTAACCTATCTTGGGTAAAATATGTTTAGGTTAGATACTTTTGTTATAAGATGTTAGGAGTGGTTGATGTTGTTTGGAGATGAACAATGAAGTTTATTTTGGAAGACTATGTTATCAAATCCTTCTTGTATTTGGGTTTCAATCTTAGTTTGGTTTATTTTGAGGAATTTTAAGGACCGTTATTTATGGAATGGTCTATGATGAACTTTGGGTTGTACCATGGAACTTTGAAGATTTAAAAGTAGTTTCCATTCCTATGGGATTATTTCTTTTTGAAGAGTTGTTTTACCTTACCCTTTCTGTTTTTGGGATAATGTTTAAAGATATAAGAAATAAATAGTTAATCTTTTATGGATTATGTGATTCTCTAGAAGATGATTCTTGTGTTTTGATGAGACCAAGTAGTTTTGAATGCTCATAGTTTGGAGAAAAGATTAGTTTTGGGTAGAAACTTATTAAAGGATGAAACTCTACATGAAGATAGGTATATTTTCTTATGTTTTTGTTTTATGTTGTAAATGAATTCCTCAAAATTATGAAAAGGAACGTAAAACAAAAACGTTGTTGGTTTACATTTCCTATTGGGTAATCAAAGACCATTTACACACATCATAAGTTTGGGATTTTCTTATGGTTAAATTTCTCCTAATAATGTTTTCTATCACTCTCCCCCAGAACTTGACCCTTTATTTTTTCTTCCATATCCATGTTTTCCTCCATGGAATCCTATTATGGGTTAACTCAGGTGACCTTTGTACTCCCCTTTCTTTCTTTTAAAGTAATAGTTTTTCTGACTCCTTTTCCGATGTGGGACTTTCAATGAAATTTCAAAACCCAATTTTTAAAAATTGCGAGGACGCAATTTCATAAGGGGGGAAGATTGTAACGACCTGAAATTTTGAATAAATCATGTTTCCTAATTTTTGTGTGTTATTTTATTTTTGATACACAACAAAACTGTTTCATTTGATAACATGAGTATAATTAAAATGAGACCGTTGGGTTTTGACTGTTATTTGAACATTGGTCAATATGACCGCTGGAAACTAAACGTTTTGACTATTGTCTCTAAATACAAGTAATCTTGGTTAATTAATATAGAAAGAAGATTCGATGGCCTCACCCAGTAGTCTTGGACCGATCGAAGCCCATCTAACAGAACTTGGGAAGGAGGTAGCACCACTGGGCTTTGCTCTGGACCAAACCCAAGCTGAACTTCATCGTGTGAAGCTAGAACGAGATCGCCTTCACAAGAAGTTCAAACTGATAGAAATTACTACTCATGCGATGTTGGCCGATCCTCCCTCAGATTCTCTCACCTTAGCACACCTTAACTTAGGTCCTATGCTGGTGTGATAAGGGGCTATGTAAGGAGACCGTAACTACCTTGTGTAATACTTTGTTTTAAATAAAAATTGGGATTTATTCTTATGATGAAGTTTATGAATTTTCAAATGTCAGGATAAATATAGTATGCATATTTTTGATGAATTTTAGAGAAATGATATTTTAAAAATGTTTATGTAAACCCTAAATAAATAAAAATGTGTAATGATTTTCGAAAAATGGTCTTCTACAATTATGTTTAGTACGAAATTTCGAGTCTAATAAGATCAACTTGAATTTTGATGAATAGTAAATTATGAATAGTGATTTTATGCTTAGGATTAGTAATGTGACCAAATGGATTAGTAATCTCACTTAAAGAAAGTATTAATATAATCTAGGCACCTTGATTAAGTAATGTGATTCAATAAAATGGTTAAATAACGGTTTCATAAATTATCATTAAAGTATTAGTTTTTTTTGGGTGAATAGTGTTTTTTTATTTAAAAATTTAATTAAAAATAATTAGAAATTTATTTTTATAAAATGGAATTTATTTTTGAACTCAGAGCACCGATATTATGTTATGGTAATTTTTGGGGTTTTTTCTGAAAAAATGAATTTTCAGTGAATAGTGTATTTATTTAAAAAATAAATTAAAAATATTTAGAAAATTATTTTTATAAAATGAAGTTCATTTTTGAAATCAGAGCATTGATATTTTTTTAAGGTGAAATTTTGGGATCTTTCTGAGAAAGTTCAATTCTCAGTGAATAGTAAAAATACAGTTTTAGGGTTTCGGTATGTTTAATGACATCATAACTGTGTCATGATGATATCATGAGATATTTTAAGGGATGGTCGACCAAAGGTGATGAATTACTTTATAGGGGACCCCATGTGGCCTAACTTCATGGGATATATCTTGGGAGAGCACATGGTTTTGAGAAAACCACTTTTGAGGTGTCCCTTGGCCATTAATGCCTTGTCCCATCACTTTCCCTATAAATACCAAGCCCTCCTCTCATCCTTTCGACTCCAAAACCATCCTCAACGAAGTTATGGTCTCCTTACCTCCCAAGGAGTCATCCCAAGGTTCCCCCAATCCCTCAAGGACCAAACCTTTGAGTTTTAAGAGTTATGTTTTAAGGTAAGGGATCCGACCCCTCTCTTTCTTTTCAAGTGATCTCTTTTATGTCAATTCTTTTATGATCCATGTTCTAATGTTGGAGGATGTTATTTTATATTTATTATACTTTCCTTTTTATGTTCATATGATGAGAGACCCCCTCTTACTCTCATAATTTCATTTTATGAATGTTTAAGTGGCGCCGTTAGGCTGCTGAAATATTTGTAACTGATTCTTTCACCCTTCTCATTTTCAAGTTCTATTTTCTTGTCAAGTCTTTCAAGTTAATTTTTATTATGTTGGGGTATGATATCTAAATCTATCATACTGAACTCTTATGTTCATATGATGAGAGACCCTATTTGAGCTTGTCAATTCATTTTTTGAAGCTTAAGTGACGCCGTTAGGCTGCCGAATTTTTTACGGGATTCTTTCACCCTTCTCATTCTTTTCAAAGTTCTACTTTCATGTCAAGTCTTTCAAATTCCTTTTTTTTAATGTTTGGGCATGATATCTATATCTATCATACTGAACTCTTATGTTCACATGATGAGAGACCCTATTTGATCTTTTCAAATCATTTTTGTTGATGTTTAAGTGACGTCGTTAGGCTGCCGAATTTTCATAAAAGAAATCTAATTTTTGTCTTCCTTCCATGTTTTTCATTTCAAATGGTATGTCCTTAAAATTTCATTACCATGTTCATATATCCTTCTTATTCTTCCCCTATACTGTTTTATGGGTTATTTATGAATATTGGACCCATGTCCCCTCTCTTTTCAATGTTTTCTAAAACCCCGAAACATAGCCGTTATGCTGTAGAATTTTCGTCTCAAAATGCCTCTCTCTTTTCTCAAAATTATTTTATGTTATAAAGTGAATACTCAAAGGTATTATTTCTATAGGGGTATTCACATATATATCAAAATTTGCTATTTTAAATTCTGGTATTTACATACATGAGACCCACTCTCCCCTTCCGTGGGTTCTAAAGCGACGTAAAGATCATGTCTTTAAAGCAGTTTTTAAAACGTTATGATTATGAAATGAAACCCATTTATTTTATGCTATATGGGTTATTTATGAAATGTTTGATGATGATATATGTGGATCACATGATAATAAAGGAAAATTTAAGGGTGCTCCCTGATAGTGCTCCAATGCATTGGGTAATGATGTAACCACTAGAGATTACAATTTTCACGATATCTTGGTGAATAACCTTGGTAATTTTCAAATGACACCTTGGGGATGGACCTTGGTGATATGTTCATGATTGTCTATGTTAAATGATGTAGCCACATCTTCAAGTTATGAAAAATGTTATTTTTATTATGAAATGCCTCATGATTCCTTTCTCATGCCTTAAAGTTCTTTTCTTGACCTTATTGAAGTATCTCAAGTTCACATGTTAAATGTTTCTCTGGTTTCCCTTACTGGGCCTTCTGCTCACCCTTTCTTTTGATGTATGTCCCCAGGTTATGAGATGCAGTAATGAACCTAGGATGAACATGAGGAGAATCCTTTCAAGTATTTAAGAAGAATGTTTTATGTTTTCATGTTTTAAGTTCCTGGTTTCCAAGACACTAAACCTTAAAGATCCTCGGTTTTTGTAAAATGTAATGAACATTTATGTGATAAAAATGCAGGATGCTATAATGGTTTGGGATAGTGTAGATCACCTAGGTAACACTAGGAGGGATGGTTTTATTCTTGTGTCGGGATAAGTCACATAGCATGAGACCATCCAACCAGACATGTTGAGCCATCCAGAATGATAGTATATGGAACACCACAATAGATATGACACCATGATTAGATATCCTCTAGGTGGTGATAGGGTGTTACCTAGGGAGGCAGTGCTGCTAGTGCAGGAGGAGTTGTGGTTGGTGGAAGATGCTACAAGATCGTTCCACCCCCACAAGGCTACCCAAGTTAAGCTCAAGGAGTTGGCAGCTGGGGCCGTGGGAAGCTGCATTCTATGGATGTTTACGATCATGAACCACCTAATATTATATGAGGTATGATTTGTGTCTCTTTTACTTCTTACAATAGTAATTGATAGACACTGTGTGATGTACTCCTTCCTCACTGACTCTGTCATGGGGATTTACATGGGTTATGTGTGGCATCAGTGTAACCCTTTATCGGTGTTGTCCAATGTACCTTTGAGTGCATGAGGAAGTGGGGTCCTTCCCACAAATAAACACTTTTTTATGAAATGATAAAAATCTCGGGGGATAGTCAGTTCTGCCCAAAGAGGATAGTATCATGGTGTGGTGGATTAGTCCCTCTGACATGTGCGTTCATGAATGGGGTTGTGTAGGGGACTGTCAGAGGATTCCATGAAATTTCCAATGGAGTTTTTCTATTTGAAATCCTTTCTATTCATATGCCACTAGTGGGTGTTGTAGAGTGTTTATATTGGGACTAATCTCCTTCCAAAAGATGTGATGACAGACATTGTAAGCCATGAGCTTTAAGTGTCTAGATTCATTAGTTGGATGAGTTTACTCACCTGCCCTTTTTATTGGTAACTTTGTATGCTCAATTTCAACATTGATATGAATGTTATCAGGTACAGGTCGATGTGATATAGATCCCACAAATATAACTATGATGAAATCTACCTAGAACCAAGAGCGGTAGCCTTCACCTTGAGATTAGGGAGACACTAACTTCTGGGAGAGCGCTTTGTGGTTTGCATAGACTACTAGATTTTCCGGTACGTCTCCACTTAGAGATACTGGAACCTAAAGTGGCGATGTTGGTTGAAATTATTGTTGGAATATGACCTCTAGATATCCTATACATTTGGAAAGGAAAACATTGTAGTAGATCCCCTTTGTAGAAAATCAAAAGTTCGCCTAGTTTGAGATTCTTTGTAGTAGTTATCTTCCCTGTAGATGACCCTGATGGAGAAGGATGTAAATGTTTTTATTCAGTCAATGGTGTTGAATCATTAAATTCTCAAAATTTTAAGAGAGTCCCAGTTACGAGACACCGATGGTGAGATCTTGCATAATCAGATATCCATAGGTGACACACTAGATGGATATTCTGAAAGAGGGAATCATGATATATTGTTCTAGGGACAAACATGGATTTTAGTCATGATGTGGGAGGAGGTAATGTAAAGGTTACACACTTATACCTTAGTTTTACATCCCATTATGGGGGTATGTACCCTTCAACAGTATTTTTGGGTGTCTGGAATTAGAAGAAGCATAGATGTGTTTATTTCACGATGCCTCACTTACTAGAAAGTTAAGGCTGAGCATCAAGTTCCAATGAGCTAGTTGCAGCCTCTTGAGATCCAAGGATGGAAGTGGGATGATAAATCCATGGACATCGTTATAGGGATTCCATGAATAAATAAGGTCCATGATGCTATCTTGGTGATAATAGACTGACTCACGTAGTTGGCACAATTCCTTGAAATTATGGAGTAGAGTTTAGTAGAGTGTTTGAGGTAGTTTTTCATGCTGGAGATCATCCCCCTTCAGGGGGTTCCCCAGACGATTTTCAGTGATCAGGATAGGAAATTATATCATGATTGTGGGGAGGCCTATAGGAGGTGCTCGGGACCAAACTGTGGACGAGTACGAATTTTACAACAACATCGATGGGCAGACTGAGTGCACTATCCTAGCACTAGAGGATATGCTAAGGGCTTGCATGCTGGTTTTTATCCCAGGGAGGCAAGTTGTCACTAAGGTTAATCAGGCCATTTGAGATCATACAGAGGGTCAGCAAGGTTTCCTACTGCCATGCCCATTCCCCCACAGTTAGAGAAGTTGCAAATACTTTTCTATCTATCACACCCATGGAGATAAGTGCATGACCCACCGCACATCATCTAGAGGAGTAGAATATAAATGGATAGAAAATCCCTTTGGTTCGCGTGTTGTTTAATCGTAGAAACATGCAAGAGTTTCCCTGGGAGTGGGAGAGCCAGGTGTGGACTTATTTTCCCAAGTTATTTCGCTAGATTTATTTTCAAGGGTGAAAGTCATGATGGGGGGAATGATGTAGAGAGACAATTTTTTCCTTTTAATATATTGGAATAGTTATATATATATATTAGCTAAGCTACGCGCTAAGACAACATCTGATGCTGAGTCCCGATGTTCCTGTAATTAATTTTATAAAAAAATTAAGTATATTTTATACAATACATATGAATTAAATGGGATTTATCTTAAACATTATATTAGATCATAAATCTGATGACATGGTTGACTCCAGAGTGTTGTGTTTACCCTAGGCGGGACAAAACTTTTGTAGGTGCAGGTTTTCTATGGAAAAAGTAACAGAGGATGTAATCATAAATAAAATAATTAAATTCAATTATTTTCTCATGGATTTCATATCAAATAAATTCTGATCAAGGTCTAGGATTGTATATCTGAGACCACCATTGAATTTTTAATGCATTGTTTTACATAAGCACGACATAAAGTCATAGGGCATGGGATGTTTGGATCATGCGACCATTGGAAGGAGACCTATTAACTTCTATAAAAATGTGTATATGGTTTTAATCTAGGGTTTTTATAATTTCTCCCTCAACAGGAAGAAACCCTCAACCTATCCATTCATTAAAAAATTTATGTTGGATCTTCAGTGGTTTGTGACGACGGTGTAGACCGGATCAAACTAGAGCGCAAAAAATGAATAAGATCCAAAAATCTAGGTAGGGTTCTTCTTTCTTATTCAGCATCAACTAATTGATGTTTTTTTGTCAAAATTGATTTCTCATCATCATATCTACATTTAAAAACTTTATTGATTGCCATAATAACAAGTCCATCGATCTATTCATATTCAGATCGCTCATTCTTCGTCGTTCTTCACCGTTCTTCAGTGAACACTTTTTTTACTCATGAAAAAGACATATGATCTTTGAGAGATTCATGGTTATGTGAAGTTAATGATCTAGGGACTCCATATCTATGATATATTTGATTTTAGGTACCAGAGGAGGTGCGATGGTGAGTGGAAGTGGTGTTTACTTTTCGTCATATTGAAATGACAACAAATCTTTGAGTGGACAATGAGTCTCTATAGATCAGGACCTGAGGATCCTAGATCAAATCTCTTTATCAGTTGTGGAGTACTGGGGTGGTCTTGGATGTCCGACGAAGGGATCAATGATGTACAATGGTTTGATAGAGGTATTTTTTGTGGAAGGTGGTGGAGTCCACTAGATCTAGTGAGGCAGCGCAACTGGGTACGAGGTGGTGGTGGAGCCACTAGGATGTATTGGTCCTGGGAGCTGCAGAGCAAGGGGTGAGACAAGGTGTGTGGATGATGGATAGTGGGATGAGGCCACAATGTCGTGGTCTATGACAGATGGCTGATTCAAGTTGGATAGGTCATGGGTGGCGGTAGAAGGCTGGACCAGTTAAAGAGGACCAGCCTAGGTGGAGAGGAACGGGTCGTAGCGGGTTGGGCCAATCTTTGGTTGAAGCATTAAACAACCATAACCTCTAAACCGGGTGTCCATATAATGTGCCTTCTTCAGCCACACATTACTATCTTTGAGAAGGACCTTTTTAGAGTAGTTTAAGAAGTCTATATTTTGGGGTTGTGGCTCAGGGCCCTAATTGCCCAAATAATAATAAAAAAATATTTTTATTACAAATTTTACCCGCCCTACCTTCTACATATGACGTAAAATCTATGTTCCATTAGTGGAATAATTACCTTAAATTTGAGGCTGGAATTTCATGACTGATTTCAGAAGATTAAAAATAAATTGAGTTGCGGGACCCATGAGGTCCAGTTTGGGTGTTTGTAGTGAAAGGTGAATTTTTCACTGGGTGACCATTTTGAATTAATAAATATCCAATCCTGTGTTTTTTTAGTATTTTTAATAGTGTGATCCATATGATGTTTTCTAGGATAGAGGCATGCCCCCCATGAAAAAAATTCCATGTACGATGCTAAGAGATGCAACTTCATCATTGAGAGTTCTTTTCGGGCGAATGAATAGTCGATCATGTGTACTTTTATAAAATTATTGTAATGGCGTGTTCCATTTTGTTATCAAGGTATTTATGAGGTTGCATTTCATTAATGATATGTTTTCTCCCTTTTAGACAAGTGACGATCATCACACACTTATTAGCCTTTTGACTGGATGTGCCATTTTCTATGGGAGTGTAATGGCAAGCCTAGGGGTACCGGTACATAGTTTAGTACACCGAGAGTGGATAGGTACATAGCCAGCTGATAAGTCAGGGTAACATGTCTTCTAGGTCCCATACGTGTCATGTACCACTTAATAAATCTTCTACCCCTTGAATCTCATTCTTTTGTACTTGGATGTTGTCATGTGAGTGTCCTATCCTGAGTGTTTTTCTGCATAGCATGCTATGGTTCCCTCTATATTAGATTTCAAGATATGATTCAATATGTTTTTAGTGTGATGAATTTTTAGGCATTTTTAGATGACTACTATTATCAAGAAACTTTATCCGAGTTTTCTGAGCTTACCCTCTAGTTTGGCTGTGAAGGGGTGTTCATTGATTCTTTCTGAGAGGTACTATCTAGCAGGGTATGTATAGTGTATATCCTCAATTACTTTTGTGTGGAATCCCCATATAATATAAGTCCTGGGTCCTTGATGATATTATAGTGTACCCCCCCCCCCCATTATCATGGTTGCGGGTCCTCTATAGTTACTTCCGAGTAGAATCCCTCTACTAGGTAGGGAGCGAGTCATCAATGAACATAGTGAAATACAACAAAAGCACTATGGCATGTGTCCTCTAAAACTTATTTTCAGGTAGTACCCTCCTGCATATTACACTTCTTTGGGTCTGGGAAGTGGGACCCCATTGTCTCCCGGATGTTGATCACCCTAACACACTAGGGAGTAGATCCCCAATGACTAGAGCGAAATTCTCCTGATACACTAGGGTGAAAATCTTCTATGGCTACAAATATAGTGGAACCCTCTCTCCTGGGTGGGAATGGTTCCTCAAACTTGATATATTAATACTCAACTATGAAAATCAGTGATGAGACATTCTTTGAGAGAATATTGGACTCATGAGAAAGAAGGGTGTTTTCCCCACTGAGATGCATCCTTGTGACGCAACCTAAAACTATGTGGGAGAGTTAGTATCAGCTAATGAACTTAGTATCATGGTGTGGTGATTGATCCCATTGGAATTTCATGAAGAGGGAATGTTTAAGGGATGTTGGAAATCATTGATGGATACTCTTTGAAATATTTTCGACTCTTTTCCTAGGATGAGTTTTGATATGGAGATCCCCTTACTCTCTCAGTTGAGTTTCTTTTATTATATATATATATATATCATGTTTCAGTACCCAATCCTTTGGTTTTGATTTCTCTCATTCTAGGAGAGACAAAGACACATGGGGTATGCAACCTACTTTCAGTGTCTTGCTTATTGTTGTTGAATGAGAATACAATCCTACTATATATAGCTAAGGCTTGAAGAAAAGTTCATATTATCACCATTTCTAGGTCCTGGTGTTTGGATGAGTTTAATTTCACTATATTGTTGGGTTGACTTTTACTCTTTCACTATAACTTGTTCTATCTACTAACTTCCTCTTTGGATTTATCTCTTTATTATCCCCATCACCATTTTTGGGTGACCTAATGATTATTTTTATACTCATCCATTCATGGTATTTTCCAACATGTGTCGTGCATTATGTAGACGAAGAACAGGTTGATCACAACTTCAAAGGAGCTCATAGATATGGGGTTCTTGGACTATGTATGGTAGTCATAGCTTGTTATCCAGGAGTGGGGCTCTCTCAGCTGTTTTATTTTTCCAGTATTTTTTAGGTTTTGACACTTTTTAGTTTTGACGTGTATTTTTCCCCTTTCCCTTTCAACTTACTTTTTTGTACTTATACTGATTTGAGGTTGATGCATGTTTGGTTTAATTTTATAACAATAATCTGTATTTTATTTATTTTCTTATGAAATTTTACATTGAGTGGGCTGTGTGTCTGTGTGTGTAGATTCTTATGAAAATGACTCTATGAGTTTTTTGTGCCTTTGGAACTTGTCACCACCCCCGGGCCTGTAGAGGCAGGCTTGGTGTAGTTGCGACACTAGACCTGGCTTGGGTCATGTCCTCACAACCACATTCCTATGATTACACTCTCATAATTCAAAATTATTGACTCATTTTTTCAAATACATTTGATTCATCTATTATGATATGAAATTCCTTCTACTATGATTTCTGAACCATAATTTTATTTTAATATTTCTTATCTATTCATATTATTCCAATATTCTCATATTATATTTATTTATGATATTTGATTTCTAGTACTTATGGCTAACCCATTTCTTATGTTTATATTTCATGGGTTATAAAGATATGAATTCCATATAATATAATGAATAGATGTCTATGTGGATTATTTGTGAGAGAATATGAAGACTCAATATAGATTAAGTAGTTTCTCTCACATATGAAAATATTTCCATTATTTAAAATAGAATAAGTTTTTTTAGTTAATGTTTTGTCCTATTTCTATATACCTCTAAACAAAATAGTTATTTGGAATTTTTTTGTGATATATTTTATTTAATTCATTTCATTAAATAGTTATTTCTATGGGTTTTTATATTTTGAATATCTCATCAAGGCCCTAAAGAGACATCATCAGTATGAGACATATATGGAAGCCACTAAAGTGTACATTATAGAAGAAGGTGCGTGTGATGAATTTCAATCCATTATCTCTATTATGGAGGATTGTTTTGGTCATATATGTGTATATAATCCCCTATTATTTCTCATTAATTAACATTTTCATCGATTATTGGTACTTCTTAATGGATAATGGATCGAGAATCAATCTTATATCGAATTGAATGCTCCATTTGCAGGGATACTAAGATACTTATCTTGTTCCATCAAACCTGAAAAATATGTAATATAATAAGATTGAAAAATATGTACTCGGAATTATCTGGTTTAGGATTGAGTTTGGATAGTTGGTATCAAAAATAGCATCTATCATAGGCCTCAAAATCACTATATACAACACTCTGTTCGAGAGGGTTTGGGTGCACTTTCATGAAACCATTCCCTCAATATATCTCTAATTCATGAAATAACCCATCAATCATCAATAAAGGGTTCTCTATGTTAATATTTCACCAACTATTTTAGGTGAGTCATGTTACATTGATTTGGTCTATTACCAAAGGAGTATAATGAATCTATAGTTTAAAGGATAAAAACATGGAAATATTCCCATTTATTTAAATACCACCATGAAAAAATACATAGGATTATGTAACTATATATATTCCACTTAGAATTTTTCATCCCAATTAAATGACTCAAGATAATTAGAAAAACATATTTATATAAATAATTTTTCCCTATTAGATGAAATCTAACTCATAAGAGGCATAACCAAGTCTTAAGAGGGATGAACTCTCTCTAAATGTGCATTAAAAGGTTCACCATATGACTTTTAATCAGCACTTCTTCTATGTATATCAAATGAAATCATTGAAAAATTAGTAATCATTTAATCTATAGTGTTTTTACATGAAAGGTGGATTTCATAGGTGAGTGACAAAAGTACTAGATATGTCACCATCTTCCAATATAGTTTCTACAGAGTTATATTATTAGATGACCATCATCTGAGGATATTCCCATAAATTGTAAGATGATTCCATAAAACAATATCACATGGTTTATGAATTATATAACTTATATAAACTTTATTAATTTTCTAGATTTTTTTGGATGAATCCACATTTTACATCAAAAGGGAGTTTCTACCACCATCGATGATACGATAAATGTAAACTATAACACTATGGTGGAATTAAGCCTGATATTATTTTGTAATTTAATTTATCTTAATGAATATAAGCATAAAATTATGTGTCTGATGAATAATTTTTATTTATTTACATAGAATTAAAAGGATATTTGATGTCTCAATCCTCAAATTGAATTCCACTAAATAGTTCTTCATGTTAGGGAAATTGGATATGAGAATACTCTCTGAAGGACGAAACCCTCACATAGAGTCTTGGATGATGATGATCTTGAAAATATAGTCAAAGACAAATTCATCAAAGTGGTTAAGTACCCCAACTAAGGAGAAAATATTTTCCCATTTAGGAATAATAGTAGATATATCAGATTCTATATCATCCTATGAGATCTGAATGGAAACTACATAAAGGATTAATCTCTCATCACTATCTTAGAGTTATTGATTTTGGAAGAATCTATATTATTATACCCTTCTTCATGGACTGATACTCTACATTCCACAAAATATGTACACACCTTTATGATAAAGAGGAAACATTATTCAAGGATCCCTAATAAACAACTTGTATTTGTGTGATTCTACTTGTGTTAAAAAACATTGTATTAGTCCATCAATATTATATTAATCACATATTCAAGGCTCTCCTAGGGGAAACATTGGAATATTATATGGAACATTTGGTTGTCACATCCATCCCATTTAATTTTCAATATTATGACATCAAAAAAGTAATCCTCGTTCTATGAGTCAATAACATGAAGATAAACCCCTTAAATTTTATATTAGGGGTATTTCACTAGAATATTAATTAGTTCATTATCCAATATAGAGGATTTAAAGTAGACCATAATAAGAACTTATACATCATAAAAATTACTCATCCCTGCTATTTTTGAGATCTGAGAGGCTTTCCATGGAATCTGTGTCATACCCCATCTCTAGTAACCCAGATATGGTGGTTATTTATTTTAATAGTATATAATAAAAAGTTTAAAATACAGAAGAACTTTTATTATAGTTTTTTTAATAACTTGGCAATGTTTAATAATTTTAGTACATGAAAATGTACTATTTCCCATTACAAATAAAAATGTCATAAGAAGTAATCATTATGGTTCCTTGGGGGAATGAGAAACAATATAAATTGGTGGGATTATATTCTTAGTTAGGGTTACTTTATAGTGAAAACAATCATACATATATAAGGAATAAAAATTATGAATGGAAGAAATTAATGACAGAATACATTTATTTCTTATAATAATATATCCATGTATTACATAATTATAAACTAATATATGTATAATAATAACCAATTTCATAGTGATGTAAGTAATGATACTAAACATCATATAAATAAATAAAAGAACATTTTTCATGAAATACTATATTAAAGTGTCAATATTACACAAAATATGACACAATTATGTCTTTAGTGGCCTATTGATTCATCATGGGGATATATAATTATAGGCTCCACCTATCAAACTGTAGAGACAAAAAGTTTGAAGTACATGGACATTACATTACTTTTGCAGAATACTTAATACATAACAAAACTAGACACCAAAGGACCGTAATAGTTTAGTGTCTTTGGAAACTCGGAACATAATCTTCTAATTGTGGTGAAAGATCTTCAACATCTACCATAAAGATCTTCCCCTTTTTGTTTTCTTACCTAAAACCTTTCTTTAAATCATGGGGAAAAGAAAACATATAAAGGGTGAGCTCAAATGCTCAGTAAGGGTAAGCATGGATAAAATAAAACAAATCATATGCAATTGAACTTAAAAACATGAACATAATGTTTAAACATAAAAACCTTGAGCAATGACATAAAACATGGCAGTACAAAAGCCATAAATCATAAAGAAACATTAATCATGATAAAATAGCATGGGAATAAAACATGTGATTATGGAAACCATTAATCACATGATATGACTTCCATAGTAGCCAAGACATTGCTTCCAAGACCATCTTAGTGGACAAAGTCCCTTTCTGAATCGAGTCCACTCCTCATTCCAGTCCTGTATTACTGAACCAGATTAACTTACTGTTCCAGCCATGTCTATATCATGAGATATAAATCTTTACCCAATTCATTGTAGGGAGATATAGGTCCCACCCATCTCATAATTAAATCATTCTTACTTGTTCCACAAAATAAACTTGAAACAGTCATTATAACCCAAAGAATAAAATGGGTTTCATAAAAATCATCCCATAATCATATAATCCATATAAAACAAATGGATATTTCATCATAAGAAAAGTTAAACCATGTAAATCATAGAGACATTATACTTGAAACATACACATATGAAATAATGTCAGCTTAGATGGGAAATGGTTTTGATAAAACACTTGAAATCAATTCTTGAGGAAAATATCATTTCTTCTTCAAAATCATTTTCTTTTTAAAAAATGCCATGAAATTTTAAAAGAAAATTATTTTGTTGAAAATAGTCATAAAATCATGTAAATTAAGATTCATGAAAATAAGGTGCTATGAAACCGTAAAAATCCGTTCACGCCGTATAAGTTAAAAATAACATTCTTCTCGTACTTTTTTCGGAAAAGTCAAAAAAGTTCCTCGTGTGGTAAACAAAAGTATGATTCCTTTCATAACATGTGGTAAATTTAAAAATGGGTAAAAAGGACTTTAAAAATACATGAAAACATTTTTATAAAACATGGGAATGAATGATAACAATAACCCTAGTAAATACTTACGAATAACAATCTCAGATAAGAACGAGATTGGAATAGTTATCCCTTACTTTATGTCCCATATTCTTCATATGTATCCGAACCTCCTGTATAATGATTTAAATAATGTCATTGACTTATTATAGAATCATATTCATTGTTATTATATCATATATGGTTCACTTATGACTTTATATTACCCGTTCATTTGTAAATTCCATGTTAAAGCAGCATTTTGGGTAAAATCGTTTCATTTGTCGTACGTGTTTCGACTTGTTGTTCAAGATATTATTACTTATATACTGATTTACATAATTCCAGAATGTAAAACATGATTTATATATAATATATATTCATCATATACATATATATATGATAGATCGATAAATGGAATGAAATACACCATTCATGGAGACGGTAGGCCGTACGTACGCATGAATGCTGTTTTCATTTCCTTATGGAATTGAATGGAATTAATTAGATGAAATACATATATATATATACATAAATACATTATCATTATCATGTCATATATTTCATTATTATTCATTATTTATACTTTATAATCATTCATGAATGGTTAACATGGAGAATGAATCTCATCGCATCGTGGAGACAGTAGTCCGTACGTACGCACGAGTGATGATATCATTCTCATGATCATGGAATTGTATTGAAGTTTATTTATAATATTTTAGAATAAATATCACTTTACAATAATCATATGTAGTTATTTATTTACACCATTATACCCATCCATGTAAGGTGGTGGTCGAAAACAGATTACACCACGGCGTGGAGACGGTATTCCGTACGTACGCACGCGCGGTGATTTCGTTTTCCGTAGGATGGATAGAAGGTGAAATAAGGTTGTTTCATATTTATAATAATATATCAGTATATAAGTAATACTTATGTTATTACTTTATAATGATACAACTAAATAAGAAGAAGTAGAACAAGAAAGAAACTAGAGAGAATCGGAATAAGAGATTAACTCTTCTTCGACGCACCTCCTTTAAGCTTCCTCTTAAGGAAGTAGAGTTGGTCTTTTGAGAAAAAACGAACCTCCAGAATGTTTCTAGGGAAGTGGAGAAGAGAAATGGTCAGGGGTTGGCCGAGATTAAAGGCTCAAAAGGGTGTGAAGAGAAGAGGGAAGGGGTGCCATTTTTATAGGGGAGGAGATGGGCACCTTTGGAAAAACTTAAAATATTATTTTATAATAAAGTCATATTCGGTCTTTAATAGCTCCAATTTGATTTATTTAGAATATAAGGTGGGTATGGGTCTAAATACTATCAATAAATAGATTTTAGATAGGTTTGTGTCATTATATTAACCTTATCTTTTAGTTTTAACTCTTAGTTAATTAGATTGACATTTACCATGTCACTTTGTATTTTTATATTATATAGTTAATAAACTTACCATATACATCCAAGTGACCCCAAGTGGTCCATTAATGATACACCTATCATGATATAAGTATCTTGGACGAAACATAGATTTTTAGGAATATAATAACAATTAATAATATAATATTTGTTTTAAAAATTATTTTATGTCAATTTTGACACTATTTGGTAATTGATTTTTGTGAAAACCATAAAAGCATGATTAGTTCGAAAAAAGTTAATTAAATCAATACTAACATGTCATATTAACCAATAAAATTAGCATAATTCATAAAAAGTCTCAAATTACATTTATTTGGGTATTTATAACATCAATTATGTTAATATTTCATTAATAAGATAATTACTGCATCATTATTCTGTCATAAATAACTTAAATTATTTAATGTATAAAAATTATAAATAAATTACCATTAGGTAGGAAATATTTTTATATTTATAATGAATATTTATAGTCTAATTTATCTTACGAATTACCCTATATTAAAAATGAATTAGTTATTAAACTTTGATTTTAACTATTTTAACCCTTCTTTAAATAAATTAATAATAAGTGTCCTAATCTAATCCAAGTGGACCTAAATAGTCATATTTTATTCCTAAGGTTGTTTTTTGTCGAATTAAACTTATCCAATAGAATTAGGACATGTGTTAGGGTAATAATAATATCATTTTTACCCTTAATTACCCTATTTACTTTTAACCGTGGTAAATAAAAGTAAAAAGTTACTATTCACCAAAAATTATTTTCATCTCATTGAACCAAATTTTGTTCCTTGATATTAACCGTGTCTCTCGGATTTTTGAAATTCCACTCATAAAAGCGGTAAAATTAAGTTTTATGTAAGTTTGCAAAAAGCTCCTAGGAGGTAGGTAAAAGACGGTGAAAAGTTCAATAAAATTTTTATATATAGAAAATTATTATAAAATGACTCCATTTAATTATATTTAAATTATATAGGTATTATGTATCAATATTTATCTAAAATAAATTTAAATAAAATATATAATTATTTAAATAAAAAGTCGGTTTTTAAATAGTAACCCGGTGTTTTCACTATTCATCAAAAATTGAAAGTTTTCAGAAAAATACCAAAAATTCACCCTTGGCTAATTTCAATATTCCGAATCCAAAAATTAATTCCATTTTGTATGATAAAATTTATAAAATTTCAAAAAGTGGGTATTACTATTCATAACGGCTAGTTTATATATTATTTTAATAACATATCGTTGTTTAGTGAAACTCGATATTGCGTATAACACACGCTATCGTGGAAGGTCGCGATTGCGTGTAAAGAAAGCCAAGTTAGAGATGTGTGTAGTGCAAGCTCCTTTTGGTGTAGCGTATAACACAAGACATCAATAAAATTAAAAATAATATTTTTCATAAAATCTCAGGGTGTTACATTCTACCCCCCTTAAAATGAATTTCGCCCTCAAAATTCGTTGGGGTTATAAATGGTTTACTACTTGAAAGTTTCTTTAATAGAAACCCACATCGTAAAATAGAATACCAAAACTTGACTTTAAAAAATAAAGTATGAAACCTAACGGTTACCCAAATTAACTAATCACTGGGTTTACACATAGGAGAACATAGGTGGAAATATGGATATGGAAGAGAAATATAACCATAAACTTATGATGAAGAGTGGTAGAGGATATGGATATGAAAAATACAACAATAACAAAGCCATAAATTTGTGATGATCTAAAGTACCATCCGATTCATCAGATATAAGAGAACTAGGACAACATTTTTTGTTTTCAAGATCATTTCCCTAAAGTTGAAGAATTGCTGAATTAAAAGAAATACTTACTTGATTTTGGTACAATCTCACCGTTGCTCATGCCTCGAACAATTTTCACTTCATCTCTTAAAGAAATGAAGTTTAATTTGTCTTCTGTGAAGTGTTAGCAGATTATGGGATAGAATGATAGGTCATTCCATTTATTTCTATCGCAAAAAGTTTAGCACAATTTATTAAATATACAGAAGTCCATCTATGCTGAGATTAATCGTATATGGTTGCTAAAATGGACTTATACTTCATCCATCATAGATCTTAATAAAATTAAACTAGTTTCGACTAACCAGGGACTTCCTGTAGGCTAGTGGTAGGCGATAAAGGCCTGTCGCACTTCGGTTGTGGGTTCGATTCCTGCATCCTTGTCCGACGCGACGGGTTGTCGCCCATTTTGTAGGTTGTCCCTTTTCTTAAACTACACTATTATAACATTATATCAATAATATAGAAAAAATTTATAGCCTTAAAAAATACTAACTTATGTTCAACATAATCCATTCCAATCTTTAGACTTATCCAAAATACTTCTTTCCAAACTCATAGTATAAAGAGAACAATTACAAAAAAGGTCATATAACAAGCACATGAATACCATCATTTATCCCTCATATATCAAAAGTTATATCTTGTTGATCGCATTCCAAACATGTGAATACCTTAATCTTGTATTCTCTTGAAAAATGAATACCCATTGAATCTTAGTGAAAACATGAATACTGTCAAAAGTTAACTCTTTCCAAATACCAAAATCCCAAAATTTCTATATACTCAAACCATGATAACACTTTGTCCTTATATCAGTCATGAGCTCATGAATACTATCATACATATTACTTTCTCCTTATCCCTTCATTATGCGCATTTCATCTACTTTCCAAAAATATTTCAATTACTTTTCATGGTTACCGGTACCATATTCATATAGAAAACCACAATGGACCAATACACAGATATTTCAATATACTATAAAAGTACCTCAACAACATTATTATTGAATTCCAATACATAAGACCTTCAATCTATCCTATTCAATGATTGGCATGGAATAGGTCCTTCCTTTATTTAGAAGTAACATCTTAGGTCAGGGCACTGAGTTTGGTAACGCCCATGTTCACCACAGATAAGACATTAGACTCCATAACAGTCTGTCACTCTATGAGCCTTTTCTCCACATAGATAACATCTTCCACTCCATTTGAGGTATTCCTCAAGGTTCTTCTTCCCTTATTTAGAAATCTCAATCCCCCTTTCTCTATGCTCATCACCATGTGAACATGCATAAAATTCCATCTTCCTCTTATTTGATGACTTAGGAATACAACTAAAGTTCACCTTGTTAATCATATATCGAGATGACTGATTCGGCATAATCACAATATCTTTCTCTCTAAGCGTTACATAATTTCGTTGATCATAGTCACCAATTTTTCCATTGGAATCAATCTTAACTGAATACCTTCTCGTTCCCTCCATTGACTAAGACTAGAAACCATAGTGTAAGAAACAGTTAAAATAACGAGGAACCACATAATCATTAAAAGTCACTTATGGGATGTCTAACTTATCACACATTCTTTAATACATGACACCTTAGGTTCACCCTAGGTTATTCATGATCATCAACATAACTCTAGGACTGTAACCTATAGTTATACTAAACCTTAGGGACATCCCTATACATACCTTAGAAATATCTCTAGGGATCTCACTAAAGTTTTCGCATCCTAGTTTCCAAAAGTTGACTAAACCTTTCCTCTGATACCAACTGTAGAGACCTGAAGCTTGACGTACATGGAAATTACATTACTTTTACGGAATACTTAATACATAACAAAACCAGACACCAAACGACAATAATAGTTTAGTGTATTTGGAAACTCGGAACATAATCTTCTAATCATGGTGAAAGATCTTCAACATCTCCCATAAAGATATTCCCCTTTTTGTTTTCTTACCTAAAACCTTTCTTTAAATCACGGGGAAAAGAAAACATATAAAGGGTGATCTCAAATTATCAATAAGGGTAATCATGGATAAAATAAAACAAATCATATACAATTGAACTTAAAAACATGAACATAATGTTTAAACATCAAAAACTTGAGCAATGACATAAAACATGGCAGTACATAAGGCATAGATCATAAAGAAACATTAATCATGATAAAATAGTATGGGAATAAAACATGTTATTGTGGCAACCATTAAGCACATGATATGACTTCTATAGTAGCCAAGGCATTACTGCCAAGACCATCTTAGTAGACAAAGTCCCTTTCTGAATCGAGTTCACTCCTCGTTACAGTCCTGTATTACTGAACCAGATTAACTTACCGTTCCAGCCATGTCTATCTCATGAGATATAAATCTTTAACAAATGAATTGCAGGGAGATATAGGTCCCACCCATCTCATAATGAAATCATTCTTACTTGTGCCACAAAATTAACTTGAAACATTCATCATAACCCAAAGAATAAAATGGGTTTCATAAACATCATCCCATCATCACATAATCCATATAAAACAAATGGATATTTCATCATAAGAAAAGTGAAACCATGTAAATCATAGAGACATTATACTTGAAACATACACATATGAAATAATGTAATCTTAGATGGTAAATGGTTTTGATAAAACACTTGAAATGAATTTTTGAGGAAAATATCCTTTTTTCTTCAAAATCATTTTCTTTTTAGAAAATTCCATGAAATTTTAAAAGAAAATTATTTTGTTGAAGATAGTCATAAAATCTTTTAAAGTAAGCTTCATGAAAATGAGGTGTTATGAAACTGTAAAAATCCGTTCACGCTGTATAAGTTAAAAATAACATTCTTCTCATACTTTTTTCAGAAAAGTCAAAAAGTTCCCCGTGTGGTAAACAAAAGTAATATTCCTTTTATAACATGTAGTAAATTTCAAAAATGGGTAAAAAGGACTTTACAATACATGATTTTTTTTAGAAAAATGGGCATGGATGATAACAATAACCCCAGTAAATAGTTACGAATAACAATTTCGGATAAGAACGAGATTGGAATAGTTATCCCTTACCTTACATTCGATATGCTTCGTATGTATCCAAAACTCCTTTATAATGATTTAAATGTCATTGAATTATTACAGAATCATATTCATTGTTATGATATCATATATGGTTCATTTATGACTTTATATTACCCGTTCTTTTGTAAATTCCATGTTAAAGCAACATTATGGGTAAAATTGTTTCATTTGTCGTACATGTTTCGACTTGTTTTTCTTGATATTATTACTTATATACTGATTTACATAATTCCGGAATTTAAAACATGATTTATATATAATATATATTCAGCATATACATATATATATATGATAGATCCATAAATGGAATGAAATACACCGTTCATGGAGACGGTAGGTCGTACTACGCATGGACGCTGTTTTCATTTCCTTATGGAATTGAATGGAATTAAGTAGATGACATAAATAAATATATAAATATATATATATATATACATAAATATAGTATAATTATCATGTCATATATTTTATTATTATTCATTATGTATACTTTATAATCATTCATGAATGGTTAACATGGAGAATGAATCTCATCACGTCGTGGAGACGGTAGTGCGTACGTACGCACGAGCGATGATATCATTCCCATGATTGTGGAATTGTATTGAAGTGTATGTATAATATTTTAGAATAAATATCACTTTACAATAATTATATATAGTTATTTATTTACACCATTATACCCATCCAAGTAAGGTGGTGGTCAAAAACAGATTACACCACGACGTGGAGACGGTATTCCGTACATACGCATGCGCGGTGATTTTGTTTTTCGTAGGATGGATAGAAGGTGAAATAAGGTTGTTTAATATTTATAATAAAATATAAGTATATAAGTAATACTGATGTTATTACTTCATAATGATACAAATAAAGAAGAATAAGTAGAACAAGAAAGAAACTTGAGAGAATCGGAAGAAGAGATTACCTCTTCTTCGACACACCTCCTTTAAGATTCCTCTTAAAGAAGTAGAGTTGGTCTTTTGAGAAGACCAGAACCTCCAGAATGTTTCTAGGGAAGTGGAGAAGATAAATGGTCAGGATTTGTCTGAGCTTCAAGGCTCAAAAGGGTGTGAAGAGAAGAGGTAATGGGTTCCCTTTTTACAGGGGAGGAGAGGGGCACCCTTTGGAAAAACTTAAAATATTATTTTATAATAAAGTCATATTAGTTTTTTAATAGCTACAAATTGATTTATTTAGATTATAAGGTGATTATGGGTAAAAATACTCTCAAAAAATAGATTTTAGACAGGTTTGGGTCATTATATTAACCTTATCTTTTAGTTTTAACTCTTAGTTAATTAGATTGACATTTACCATGTCACTTTGTATTTTTATATTATATAGTTAATAAACTTACCATATACATCCAAGAGACCCCAAAGTGGTCCATTAATGATACAAATATCATGATATAAGTATATTTTCTGAAACTTAGATTTTTAGGAATATAATAACAATTAATAATATAATATTTGTTTTAAAAATTATTTTATGTCAATTTTGACACTATTTGGTAATTGATTTTTGTGAAAACCATAACAGAATGATTAGTTAGAAAAAAGTTAATTAAATCAATACTAAGATGTAATATTAACCTATAAAATTAGTTTAATTAATTAAAAATTTTAAATTACATTTATTTGGGTATTTATAACATCAATTATGTTAATATTTCATTAATAAGATAATTACTGCATCATCATTGTGTCATAAATAACTTAACTTATTTAATGTCTAAAAATTATAAATAAATTACCATTAGGTTGGAAATCTTTTTATCTTTCTAATGAATATTTATAGGAAAATTTATCTTATGTATTACTCTATATTAAAAATGAATTAGTTATTAAACTTTGATTTTAACTATTTTAACCCTTCTTTAAATAAATTAATAATAAATGTCCTAATCTAATCCAAGTGGACCTAAATGGTCATATTTTATTCATAATGTTGTTTTTGGTCGCATTACACTTATCCAATAGAATTATGACATGTGTTAGGGTAATAATAATATCATTTTTACCCTTAATTACCCATTTACTTTTAACCGTGGTAAATAAAAGTAAAAAGTTACTATTCACCAAAAAATATTTTCATCTCATTGAACCACATTTTAGTCCTTGATATTAACCGTGTCTCTCAGATTTTCTAAATTCCACTCACAGAAGCAGTAAAATTAAGTTTTATTTAAGTTCGCAAAAGCTCCTAGGAGGTAGGTAAAAGACGGTGAAAAGTTCAATAAAATTTTTATATATCGAAAATTATTATAAAATGACTCCAATGAATTAAATTGAACATATATAGGTATTATGTAACAATTTTTACCTAAAATAAATTTAAATAAAATAAATAATTATTTAAATAAAAAGTCGGTTTTTAAATAGTAACCTAGTGTTTTCACTATTCATCAAAAATTGAAAGTTTTCAGAAAAATACCAAAAATTTACCCTAGGCTAATTTCGATATTCTGAATCCAAAAATGAAGTCTATTTTTAAAGATAAAATTTATAAAATTTCAAAATTTGGGTATTACTATTCATAATGTCTAGTTTATATAATATTTTAAAAACATATCGTTGTTTAGTGAAACTCGATATTGCGTACAACACACGCTATCGTGGAAGGTCGCGATTGCGTGTAAAGAAAGCCAAGTCAGAGATGCATGTAGTGAAAGCTCCTTTTGGTGTAGCATGCAACACAAGACATCAATAAAATTAAAAAGAATATTTTTCATAAAATCTCGGGGTGTTACACAAACAATAGGTCCAATGCATCCTTCATATGAAGAGGATTTCTAAATAGCACATATGATAATGTTACATAAATAAATGTGTATATAATCATTGTAATGTGATAAATATGGATCTATATTTAAATAAAAGATACATGAAATATCAATATTTCCCCATTTTATGGAATAATATAGATATCTATTGGAATGAAGAACAATCATCATCGAATATATAGAATATTCAAAATGTAATAAAAAACCTATATCAATGGAATGATAATTAAATAATTATGTGTGGTATATTGGTGGATAAATCATATAAATATTAATTATTTATTAATAACATAATCAAATCATTTACTATGGGTTTTAAAGATCTCACGAATTATCCAAACCATATCCTCCAGCATTATTAAACTATGTTAGCAGTTCAGATCATTTATTGTGCACTGAGTGAAGATTATATTAATACCCAATAAAACATTGTTAGGATTATTACCAAGAGGTGAATATTATCTAGATCATATACACACTTTAATTATTCAGAAATGTATTTCACTTCTAGAATACCACATATTATTGGCTTTACCAAAATTTGATGATGTTTTAGATTTATCCCTTCAATTAGTACTATTTTATTTGAAATATAATATATTATGAATATATTATAATGGTATTGTAGAGTAATATTTCATTCATAATATCATAATTTATTCATAACACTAAATCATAATAAAATTTCATATTAAAATGATAATGAGTTGGAGGGGATTACCCAAATAATGGATTAGAAGGGATTAAGGACCCTTATATCTATATAATAATGTCATAGGAAGTGGAAATAATGAGGGAAAAAAGTAATCACTCATTACAAATATATTAGATAGATGATTATACTATGATAATAAAAAACTGTGAAAATTTTAAAAAGTTTTTAATCATTATCGTAATAAGAGGATTGAAAATTTAAAGGAAAAAAGAAGGATTTACAACCCCTTTCATTGTAATTTATCACCTTAAGCTTTTAAAAAATCCCCATAAAACATTATAAAGTCCATGGAGAGATTCTTGAGAGATAAAAAGAGATAGGAGATGTGGTCATAAATTTTACACTAATGTGGAATGGGGGGATGTGTGGGAATTTATATTAAAGTAGAGTGATTTTTTATTGGATTGAGGTCATTTTCCTTGGACACAAGGTTAATAGAAGAACATTTTCTATTAGACATACAATGGATTCATCCCCTACTATGTTAAATGTAGTGATGTTTTTGGATTTTTATTTCTGAATAAATAAAATTCCTTAACATATATATTTTTTAGATGTGGATAATATTCTTTATCATAATGATTTTTTTAAAAATAAATAAAATATATTTTAGGTTTTCAGATATTTTTTATACATTTTTAAAATTTTATTTTATTACTTAAAAATATGAAATTTTAATGAATCAACCCATATTTACTCTCTAATTCCTATTTTTTACTCAATACATGATTTTTAATTCATTATTATATAATAATTCTTATGGTATTCTCATATCATATTTTACATTTTACCTAAAAATTGGACTACAACAGAAAATTATTAAAATTTCACTATTAGATAATTTTAAAGTATTTATTTAAATTTAATTTCCTTTATATGAAAATATTTCTCTATATATGGGAAAATTAATCAATTAATAATAAACATTGTTCAATTAAAATTCATTCATTTGGAATCTAAAATTTGAAAACTCCTTTGATTTTTATTCTTAGATGAGTGTGTGTAATTATTTTATAATTAATTGATCTATATATACTTTTAATTATTAAATAACTTTTTATCTACTAATTTTATGATTTAGGTTTTTATTCTAATATAAACCGAATTTCCACATTTTATATTAATTTATATTCTTTTTTACTATTATAAGGAAGTTATATAATTTCCCCCCTTAATTTTTATAGTTGAATTTTTATTTACTGTAGTAGATTCATGGGTATTAAATTATCCCACTAAAATAATGTCATCCTAAAAATTTGGGTATATATCAACACATTTCAAAATGTATGTAATTCTTCCTCATTGATTCCTTATGCTCCCATGTTTCTTCTTTAAATATCAGATTCCTCTAAATAAAATCAATCATGACATCCAATTCTATAACACTTTCTCTCTTATGTCATGAATATAGAATTGATCTTCATTTTATAGCAAATTTGGTTCAAACTCTATTTCATTAGTGGTCAGTACATGTTATGGTCTAGCATGAACTTCCATGAGGAAGAAACCCGAAATAATCCAAATTCATTTGAGAAAATAGGTGTTGAAGAAAAAATATAAGCAATGAGTTAGATAATTTCCAAATACTAAAAAGGAACATTGTACCTCAGAATTTAATTCTTGTTATTATTGAACCTTTTAACTCCCTTGCATGGTGGTAATTTCAATAAGAAATGATCTCTTACAGGAATTTCAGGCCTTTTCCCAAATTATAAGTATATTTTTTCTATTTTATTTGAGCTATATTGATATTATTCTAGGTATTGAACAAATTCATTGTTGTTTCCTTGGCGTATAATGGTCTAACTAACATCCATTTATAATCTTCATCCAAATAGGCTAGAGTGTAGTAGAATTTTGTTTACAATACCTCATGTGATTCCATTTAAATACTAGGATGGATATTATTCTAAAAAAAACTAAACTAGGCCTACTTATTGGTTTAATGTTACTTGGAAGTTTAATGAGAATTTCCTTAGTGTGTATTCTATAGTTTGTATGGTCCTCCAAGAGATCACATGAATTTGATAGTGATTCATGGTGCTCAAATATATCTTAATTTTGAAATCGAATTTAATACTTATCCTATAATTTAATGTTACAAAATTGTTAGTATCTGGTATAATTGTTAAATGTGCATCCTAAATCCTTATATCTTTATGGATATAGAGTTGTGAATGGAATTAAAGGAGTGGATCCTCTTTTATATATAGGAAACGTTATGACATGGTATGTCTATAAATAATACCCTATATAACAATGTTTTTCATATATTTCATAGGAGTTATCATATCAAAGTAATATATTATATTTCCCACTCCAATATTGGAATAAGGATAGGGTAGATTACACCCTTTATATGTTTCCTATCAAACAATATAATTTGGAATACCAAGACTCTCAACAAATTGTCGATGATTTCATTCTATTTTAATTCCCACAAGATGATACATTTTATATTTCAATACATATTGTCAATACTAGGGATTATAGAGATGAATGAGATATTAGCATTACCTGGTGATTACCTCTTTAGATTTGGTACCAAGGGTAACTATTTCCTCATTATAAATATAAATATAATATATTCATTGATGAAGTCCATTGAACCCTTATATTTCATTTCATTTATTTTTTCTTTAAATAATTTTCATCATATTGAGACCTATTTATATTTTCTATTAAATACTATTAGGAAATTATTTAGAAAAATAATTATGATTCCAATCATTAAAAATTTCCACATCTAACATTTCAAATTATTTGTGTTTATGATCCATTCCTTCATAATCATTGATATAACTCCATGATTGTTACACCTAAATGAATCAAACAATTTATTTAACTTCATTGGTTTAGTTTATTTCACCATTATAAATAATGACTATTTTATTACATCAATTTTTTTCTCATGCTGATCTCTTTCAGAATTACTATATACAACAAAATTTGGTAATATGTATATATGTCGTATATTTACCAATAAATATAGTGTATTTTTTCAATACAATTATTTAAATTGTATCTCAAGATCTTGATTTGGATAGTTTTATTATTGAGACATTAATTTCCTCAATTAATAAGAGGAAACTCTATCTCTTTTCATAAGGGAAGAACTATGACTTATAATTGATGTATAACTATATATTAAAAATACTCTCTTTACATATGGTAATGTTAATAATAGTGAATTGATCAATTATTTCATTAATTCCTAAGATATTTCCAAAAATTTCTTACACCATTTTAATTTTACCCCAATATGTTTAAAATTTTTTAATCTAGTATCTAATCTATAAAAAACATCAATAAAAATAGATATAAATAATCTCAAAGAAAGAAGAAACATATCTCAGTTATTTGTTTTCATGTATATCATTCCTTAACAACCAATTTTTTTATGGTCACCTGATATTAAATAATAAGAGATAATATTTTGTATAAAATAATTATTCTAAATCCAAATTCATATTTAATAAATATATAATATATCTCATTTCCCTATAGAGTCTTATAGAAAATTTGAAAATCTCCATCATGATCATTATAGTAGTTACAATATATCAATAAAAAATTTATATAAACACAAATAAAATTATAAATATAATACTTAAACACCCTATTAATTTAATCTATGAACACTAAAGGTAAATTTTTTAACAGAATCTACATTACTATGAACTCATAATTTCTATAGCATATATAAAATGATTTCTTTAGAAAATAGTCTTCTAATACATTCAATTGATGGTAACCAAGATGTAGATTAGTCATTTAAGGGTATTTTACCCGTTTAATTTTTTTAAAAAATAATCAATCCAAGGTATAATAATTTTTTTATTAATAGTAAAAGTATTAATTTATCAATAATCAACAGATATCCTAGCATAATAATAATTGTTTTTTCAAAAATAAGTAGAATCACTTGGGTTTATGAATCAATTATCACACAATTCTTATAGTTGTTTGTTTGATTCCACTAATTATTTTGGATAAAGTCTATTTAGAGGCTTAAATACGGTTTGTTCATTATGGATAAGGTAAATAGAGAATTCAGCATAATATTACAGTGGATATTCAAGATGTTTCATGAGATATAAATTAATATAATCAGGAAAAATAGATATATCATATTTTGTTTGGATATCCTACTCACTTATTATTTCATAATCACTAAGGATTTAAATTATATGAGTTAGTGGTGGTGGTTCTACACTAGGATATGGAAATTGAGTCACTCATTTTAACATAAGGGATTATATACCAATATTAAACATTTTAATATCCCACTCATGAACAAAATACTTTCATTATAATTTTAGAATAAATCAATCCCAAAAATTATATCATAGTGAATAATTTATATTTCAACCATCTTTGAAACATAATAATCTAAATTTATTTTAATATTGATATCGTCATATACATTAGTTCCTAAAATAAATTTAATTAGAGTAATAACTTGTAACTGATTAATTAATGTATAAGAGGGTGATTCAATATTATTAGAAAACATGAAAGATAAAATATTGAATATATAAGGAAATATTATTTATTATATAACATTGTGTTTATGATCAAAGTGCCACTATAAAATTATTTGGGACCTAATCTTCTTCTTCTATGATTGTGCAATCCTAGAATTTCTTCATTGTCCAATTCAAGGGTAAATTACATTGATGCTTATATTATTTAATTGAATAGTTTTCTATATCCTTTCTATTGAATCCCTAGATAGTAGTGGTTTGTTAATTTATTTAGATCTATTTAACTTGATAAATTTTATCACCATAATTATAGAAAACACCGATTCACCTAAATCAATCCCTAATTTGTTTATTTCTGTAGTTATTTCTTGTTTACAGTTCCACATTTTTATTTCTTTTCTATATAAAAATTTCATTCACTATAGCGCTCAACTGAATTCTTCTTATCATCAATTCCATTGAATCTAAATGATTTAGAGAATTTATTCTCAAAAATTATGAAGTTTTTACTATCACCTCATTTGAGAAATATTATTTATATAGATATTCCCTTTGATATCATTAAATCAACCCATCATAGAGTTGATAAATTTTTCTTTCCAGATTAGGTACATATTAGGTATCACATACTATTAACATTTTAATTTTACCCTTATATTCAATAAATAATCCCTATTCATTTTTTATAAAATTCTATAATTTCCTTTCCATTTCATATCATTTCCCAGGAAGAAAATACATTTTGAAGAGTATGAAATAAAAATTCCATTCCATATTCTTATCTCCAATTCATATTATTTGGAATTTAATATTACCATTCCCATGAATAATCTCATAGAATATATAACAACATGATAAAATTATCCCATTTAATAAATTTAAAGGAAATGGTTACTTTTATTAGGGATTTATTCCATCATTAAACTACCAATTGATTTATAGTTCAATCTATGGATGGAGGTTTATACCACATAACATGGACCAATATTGTGACACAATATTATAAATAAATATGTCATTAAACATTATAATGATTATTGGTAATAAAGTAAGTCAAATTACCTAATATAGATATAATATTCTCTTGCTTAACACCAGTCTCATTGAAATATAATAGATTGAAGTCCTTATATTGATTACAATTGCTGACATAGTTTCTATTCCTTCCGTTAAGAACCATTTTTAAATAATCTCTTATACTTACTTATCTCATGAATAAAAAATGAATTACAAATCATTGTATATAAATCCAATGTATTTATTATAAATTGAAGTCTTATAATATAGTAATATTTCTATAGTAGCATATGAATTTTATGTAGTTTTATTTTATATAACTATGTTCTTGTAAATATACTTATGAAACATTCTATTGAACCTTCTCAGATACCAACTATAACACCCAATCTCTACTAACCCAGATCAAATGGTTATATAATAAAAAAGGTATATAATACATAGATCATGAAAAATAGGATACACAAGTATAGTTGTATCTAGAATCTAGAATCATAAATTAATATTTCATTAGATTGAAAACATATGTTGCATAGACTGAATACAAAAAACTATTCTTTCCCCACTAAAATAAACAACTCACATGTGGTAATATAAAATGTTTTTAGGGAAATTTAGATTCAATTTTAAAGGTTTTCTTTATAGTAATTAGTAAGGGTGCAATGTACAATATAAGATATCTTATGTAAACTTGGAATCAATAATATTCGAGTAATAATTAAAATTCCACAACAAATTGACCTATTAGTATAATATATCCATGGATTATATAACAATAAATAATAGTTTTTTAAGAATAAAAGATGTCATTGTGAAGGAATGCTTAATATTGGACATTATAGAAATACCATAAAGGAAAAAAATAAGAAATCACACATAAATATGTATGGATTATACAAAAAGTTCATTTAGATTATCTCAGGATGCCTAAAGATGCACTGAGGGGATATATAATTCCATGACCCACCCAACACATGACATGTAGATTAAATCCATCATATAAAGAGAATATATAAACAATAAATACAATAACATTACATAAGAAATATCAAACACATTCATGTGTACGTAATCATTATTTATCTATGTAGAAATAAATAATATACAAGAAATGAATATTTCTCCATTCCATTGAATAATAACTATATCTCTTTGAATATCTGACAAACAATTTAGAAACTATAGCATATTATCAATATAATGGGTTGTACACATATCAATGGAATGATAATGAAAAATGGCGTTGGTTAATTTTATTGTTCAAGGATATCAATATAAACGAGTAAAAATAATACTTTATAATTATTTGTTATAATTTACAAATATATTGGGAATCATCCAGTACATATCCCATATGTGTATTAAACATAGTGTAGAGTTAGGTCCATTTTATCTGAACTGGGTTAAGATCAAGTTCATCCCAGTCAACTTTTAAGGAAATTACACCTATAAACATCTAATCTAGATCCCACGTCCAATTTTAGTATCTATATAGGGATTTCATTACAAGGAAACAACATAAACATTGGTTTACCAAAATTTTATAATGTTTTAAATTTATCATTTGGCACTCACTACTGATTAATCATTATATCTTCTTATTACTATAGTGTAATGAAAGGAAATGGGAAAAACTAATTTATAATTTGAAAATAAATTTATAAAAATGGGCCATAATAAACATTTATATTGAAAAAAATTGGATAGTATTAAACAAATAATGGATAAGAATGGATTAAAGATCCATATATCAGTATAATAATAGTATGATAAATTCCATATTGAGAGGGAATGGTAATTAATCATTCATAATATATGATAACAATAATAATACAATGAAATTATGAGTATTTATTTTAATAAAAATAATATAAATGATATAATAACAATATAGTTGAAATCAGAAAAAAGAAGATGATTATCGGGCACCCATAGTAACTTGAAAAATCCTACGAAGAGCATATTATAACATTATAAACTCATTGGAGATACTCAAGAGGTATAAAAATGGAGGGGATATCTCCTCACTAAATTTAGAATTAAGTAGAATGGGAGGATAGGTGGGTATTAATAGTTATTAAGTTATATTTTTTATTAATTTAATATCATGGGAATTGAATTCTGGATTAACAAAAACCGTAAAACATTTTCTTTCCCTTGAATTTACACAATTATATTTGTATTGTATGGAATTTTATTTTTAAATTTTTGAGAAAACAAAAATTAGAATATATTATTTTGGATGTGGAAAACACTCTTATTCATAAATAACTATTTTTAAGATCATTAAATTATTTTTTAGGTTTTAGAATATTCTTTATCGGGTTGGAAGATAAGTTTTATTTCATTAAAATACATTATTTTAATTAATAAACTCATTTTTGGTCTAATTGTTTTATATTAATCATTATATTATTTATAAATATTATTATATCATACTAATTATCAAATATTCAAGTCATATTTTACCTTTTCCCAAATGGTGTATATTCTATAAAATTATGAAATATTTACTAATGGATAATTTCAAAATGTTTATTAAAAATATAATCCCCTTTTCAAGAAAATTAAATTCTGTTTATATAGAATTTAATTATTAAATAAAAAACTTTTCTAACCCAAATCCACGCATTCAGAACATAAAATTCAATAACTATTACCATTATTATTCTTAGACACATGTGTTTAATTATATTATTATTCACTTAAATATATAACACATTAATTAATAACTATACTATTACCAAATAATTTTCTGGTACTACAATTATCATTTCATATAATGATAATTTCCTATGTTTTTGTTTTAATATAACGAGTTTTACAATTATAATGAAATAATAGTTGTTTCATTATGAAATAAATTTTTTGAAGAAATGATTATTTACTATTGTAGAATTTTAAGTAAATTAAATTGTATATTGAATTTTGTATCAACAAACACCCAATAAATTTACAATTCTTTACAATGTGGATTATAAAAGGAACTACCTACCACTAGGATGAAGAATATGATATCACATTTTATGAAATCAATAATTAATTACTGAAACCATTATTCCTAATTCCACATACAAAGGTGAATCCATTTTTTCAATATGAGGAAAACCTGGTATGATCAATCAATTACCTATTTGATTAGATGAATATCAAGGGTAAAAAATATTTAATATTACCTCAGTTGAATGATAAATTATGTTGAGGTTCAAAATTAACCTATAAAAAAGAGTTCTCTTATATAGGTTTCTAAGGCTCGGATTTCGTGTCATTATCTACAACATTACATGGTTTATGTGATCTCTAGTATCGAACCCTTGATGTACTTCTAAAAAATTTTAATACGTACAAGAATATTGTAATCAATTGAAATGGCCTGTGAATAATTTGATATCATTTTCATATATTAAAAGGAAACCAAGTGATATGTTTTGGATAACTTCTTTCCCACATGCCAAATTATAAAGGAATATTCCCTGTATATTAAGTTATTAGATGACTATGTTCTCTATATCGATTAATTATTTCTATGTTGGGAATTCTACTTGATGGAGCCACTTAGAACGCAACAATAAATGTGTTGGGAAATAAAAAACTCTATATGGTGGGACATTGAGTTGTTAAGATTTCCCCATTAAAGGCCCTTATGTTATAATCATTCCTTAATTCTAAGGGATGAACCATTTTTAATGGAGATAAAAGAGATAACCCCTAAACTGGGAACCCGATCCAGACACTAACATACCTAAGTTGCATCCCCTATCCCAAATGGTTGATAAAAACATAATGGTAGTAACAACATAATCATAGGGGGATGATTCCTCCTAGTAAATAAACATCAAGTACAAGGTTTCCATCAGAACGTGGCCCATTGAGGCCCACAAGTCTAGTGAAAAGACTAGTGTTACTAGCCCAGTACCACCACCAATAAAAAAATAGATAGAGTAAATTTCTTAGTAGGAATATCACAGGCATGGTAGGAATTATCATAATTTACCTATATAAACACAGACACTTCTGTAAGCCCATCCAAGGCAGTGAATGTAAAAACAACTAATCTAATAAATATATGCACAAAATCTATACAACATCCTAGTATGAATAAGTAATTAAATATATAAATGAGAAAAAATAAATCCCAACAACAATTTTTAGAGAGTCAAACTTTCTTAGAAGTTGGGTACCACTATCAAATAAAACCACCCTAAAACACATAATTTTGTCTATCCCACAATACTCTGCCTACTCCCTGTACTCATAGAACACCATAAAAATGACTCTTTTCTATATAATACATCAATATTTCATAAAGATCCCATGTATGGATGATTATAAAAATACCCAATAGGACACCCCAAAACAACTAAGAAAATTTCATCAAGTCTAGTTAGCTAATATCAAGAATGAAGTAAAAAGAAACCATATATACTCATAACAAAAAACTAGTCTCAATTGGTTTCAATAAAATTCCAACCACTGGATACTACTTGATGCTTGAAAATAACACTCAATCTTGTAGAATATATGTCACGAACCAACCCGGGTCGACCCCGAACCGATCACCAGAGTCGGTCCGTGGCATGGCCCGAGAGGCGTTCTCGATCCTCCCGGGCTGGCGACAAGAACCAGGGCATCACAGAGTACACGTGGGAACGATTTCGCCCAATAAAATTTACTAAAAAGCAGAAATAAAGAAACGACAATAAAATAAAATAGCCAAAAACATAACTAACCAGTCCTCGAACCAAACTCCTCGTGACCCCGAGAGTCGATCGTCAAACTACAACCAACTCTCGTCCACGGCGAGCAAGCTCGAGTCAAACCTGCAACAGAAACTAAAAACAAGAAAACACTATAGGCGTGAGTATTAAAACTCAGTAGGCTAGCCCGATAAATCTATTCCCAAAGCACTACCATCAAAAGAAGAATCTACCAACTTCAAGTTTGCACTACATTATAGAAAATATGGGTTTTCACACACACACGCTTTCCATCCTGAAAACAAGTAACAATCCATTGCCCTTTTTAATTTAGATCAAGTTTAATGTTGAAAGAAACAGGTGAATTGCATTTTAAAACATTTTGCGAACAATTAGAAAACCAAACTTTAGTTGTCAGTCAAAAATAAAATCACATACAACACACACTAAGGGCAATGGGAAAAAATGGCACACAAGGGTCGGCACCCAAACTTGACCTCTCAATCGTCTGCCATATACAAATAAACACTAAAAGAGACATGGGTCGAACCTAGGAGATCGTGAACAAACCAGAACGTACTATACATGTGACTCATCTTGAAGGCATGCCCTAACTCAGTGACGTTATAACGCCCTAACGCCCGGCATAGCCCTACATGGCCTAACCGAGGGGCCCAATCCCCATAGCAGCAATAACTCAGTATTCCCCTGCTATGGGGCCACTAGCCAGTGCGTGATCTAAACTAGTGCAGCAATCGTTCTCAGATAATTCACTCAATATGCCAGGTTCCCATGTCAACACATATAATAAAAGAGGAGTGCATCCCTAATGTAAAACTAGTCAAGATGCACAAGCATCACATACTCCGCTCACCAAATCAACAAACACAAAAGATCACTCCAAAGAGACTTTTCAAAACATTAATTTCATTAAAAGTACCAAACGGGCCTCATGTACTTGACCAATACCAAATGAGTTCCAAAAGAAGGATCAGACGTCGTCACATTTAAAACCAGAAAACACATTTAAAATCTCATTTAGGTAGACCAAATCACCATTTTAATTCTGAAGCGCAAACATAAGGGCCAAAGGGGAATTTTCAATATTGCGCAACAGCTAATCATGAAAAAAAACTTTCGGTACGATGCAGAGAAAGAAGCAGTTCCAATTCCAGCAGTATAACTACTCTAGAAATAATAATATTTAAATACTACTTCCAATTTGATGAAAATTAAATAAATGATAAGAAATAAGTAAATTCTAAATTCAAAGGCAAGTGCAGTGGGAACCTACCTCAACTCGCTACTCAATCACAACGACGCGACACGCCTCGCACTAGCGAACAAGAAACGCATGTCGACAGTTCCGATATCACAGGATTACCTCGCCAGCGCACTACAACAAAAGTAAAGCAATTAAAAACACATAAACACTGAATTAAAATAACTCTAATGAATAAACAATGAAAAACCATCCCGATGTGTTTTCAAAACATAACTTGCAGCATCTGCATTATTTACTAAACCGCCTCAAAGTTTATAAAATAATTCCAAAGAATAACATATAGAAAACCACTTTTCATACACACGCGTCATTTTGAGACAATTCGCACACCAAGGTACCCCCAAAACACAATCTGCACCTCATTTATAAGTCAACAAATCATTAAAACATTTTATAAAACAATTATAAGTAACAAGGGGAGACTTTCATATCAAGAACACGCCCAGAGACAACTTCAACAATCAAACGCACACCAAAACACCATTTGCACAATTAAAATCACAAATTGCACAATTTAATAAAATTGTTAAACAGTATATAACCGATTTCCATCAAAACAAACCACATTTCATAAGACAAAATTCATTCCAACGATATCAAATGTCTAATCAACAAACAAGAATGGTGCAAACAACACGCAATCAAAGGAATCTAAATTTAAAGAATATACGCCATGGGTTACTACCTCAATTGATGATAAAATTCTGGAAATTGGTGCAAAACACCATTTGCACCTCAATCTCACCCAAGGAAGATTAAATCGCACCTAAAACAACCATACCGGACCATCAATTTTAAGATCAAATCCAAAAATAAAATAAACCCCAACTAGGGTTTGGGTAAAATAGAACCCTACCAATGAAGGAAGACTTCCGGGGAAGAGGGGGGGTTGTCGTTGGAAGGAGGACGCCGATAAAGAGTGGCGCCGGCGAGGGGGAATGCGTGGCTCGGCTGGGGCGCGCGTAGCAGGATCGGGGGAGGCCGGGACGCTGGCCGAGAGGAGGCGCGACGGCTGGGTGTCGACTGGGGCGCTCGGGGCAGGAGCGGGGGAGACCGGGACACCGGCTGGGAGGAGGCGCGACGGTCGGCGGCTGGGAAGGGTGGCGGTGGCAGGCCGGCGACGGGGAGAATCGCGCACAGCCAGGGGAGGGGAGAAGCGGCCTGCGCGCGACAGGGAGGGGGAGCGCGTAGGGTTAGAGGAGAGGGAAGAAAAAAAAAGAAAGAAAAGAAAAGGAAAAGAAGAAAAAGAATAAAAAAAGAGAATAAAATAAAAGGGAAAATAAAATTAAGACAAAACAAAATAAAACAATTTAACTTAATAATAATACTAATAATAAATTTTTTAATTAATTATAATGGCAATAGTTATTATAAATATACATACACATATTTACATATAACTAAACATATATAAAACATGTGAACGTATATATAAACCTATATAATTATATATATATATATATATAAATACATAAACATATTGATAAAGTTAATATTAATAATAATTATTATTATTATAATTACAAACGTATATACATATATATATATAAACCCACATGAACAAATTTATAAACATACATATATGAATATACATGACATATTATAACCATATATGCATATATATATATACTCATATGCATAAACACATTTACGCATAAACATATAATGTTAATAAATATATATGCATCAGCATACGTGTATATATACACATATATACATACATATATGCATATTACGTTAAAAATAATAATAATAATATATGAACATATATACCCATATACATACACATATATAATCATATATATATGTATATATATATATATATATATATTAATCCACTCAACGAGCGAATTTATTAACGTTAAAACTAAAAGACCGCGGGGTACGCGCGCACCGTACGGTACCCAAGTGGACTGCAAACGGGCTGCGCAACACAACCGTATGGTGTTCGCGCATTATCCCAAACCATAAACTCATCCAAACATTAAAATTTCCAACCAGGAATCGCCCACACACATGCAAAAACACCCGACGCCATGATAAATAAAATAAATAAAGTAAAATAAAAACAGGTGTGACAATTCTCCCCACCATAAAGCTTTCCGCCCCCGGAAAGCCATGACAAGTTCAAAACCCCAAATAAAAAACAGACATTACTTCACAATTTAAAGAAAAATCTAAAGAACGACAACAAAGAGATTCTGAAACACTCCCAAAAAGGGGAGCGATAAACCAAAAGAGCTCATATAATATGAACGAATTACCCGCTAAGTGTCACCCGCCCCCAAAAGTGTGACCACCTCCAGTTGATCTCTTTAAAGGACAAAGAACTTTAACAATAGTAAATTGAGGCCCAACATACACACACCATAACACCATTCAACCAGACTCAAACAATTTCTTCATCCTCAATTCAACATTAAAACACAACATCCGGAACAACGCCAAAAAAAACACGACGACTCTTTTGGAACCAACAAACAGGTCAAAACCACATCGAACGCGTATCTCTTAAAACCTTACTCTAATATGACACTGGAACTCTCACGCCCCAACTCCTTACCAAAAGAAGAAAAATAGAGTTTTTTTTGGTTCCATATAAGGCCAACCACAACCCAATCAAAACCTAGAACAAAACTGGGAGATTGACATGGGAAGTCCGAACAGACTCCCAACCATAAGAAACAAGCTAAATTGAATTTGACGAGATCTGTGACGGTTATTTCCACCACAAGTGTCAAGTCAGTTCCCGGAATAGGACCAGAACGACATCACTTGAGACAAAATTCATGATCACCAGAATTTTCAACATGGGGAGGTCGAATGGACTCCCCACCATAAAGCTTTCGAGAAGAGAAGAATAGGAGGACCTCCCAGCATTATCACCAGCAATCACTGCCCACGGGTGGGAGGGGGGGCCCTGTCCAACACACCACCCCCACTCGGAAAGCATAAAGCGAGCAGCTCTTAATAAATAAGAGCAACGACATGACCAGATAGTTATTACACATAAACTAGGGATAATGAGGAAAAATGATTCTGACTGCGCGCACTTACTGAGAACAACACCCTGCCGCAAGACTTCACCTTTCGTTGGAGTTCCCCCGACTACGCGCTAGCTTCACTCCGAGACCTATGGCTGTAGATCTGATGAATGAAGCATCTTCCGGCTTCGCAGTCAGGTTTATGAAACCCCAGAAGCATGACACCAGAACCAGAATATTTTTTTTTAACAATCACACATCCATAAGATCAATGGCTTAAAAGAGTTCAGCCACAACCATTCTTTCGACTGAAAGAAAAGAACACCACAAAACAGTACAGGTAACGACTACTACATCCAAGGAACATTACAAGAAGAAAACATCAAGCTCATCCACCAACATCTTCCTACTCCTGCTGATGGGCTAAAGTGACCTTCGACGATCCAGGTCTGGCTTTAGCGCGCTTCTTGAAGACACCTCGGCAAAATCGCTTCAAGTGACCCATACGTCCACAGGTGTGGCAGGGTCTTGGAGCACTTGGACATGTCGGCCTTTTGTGACCCTGCCTACCACACTGGTGACAGATCACAACATTGCGCTGTGAAGAAGATGACTGAAGGTCTGAAGGCCTCTTGATTCCTCTACCAGCACCACCAGCGTCAGGTCGCTTCTTACTCTTCTTACTAGCATCATCTGAAATGCTTCCCAAAGCTGGAGGATTCGCCACCTCAAGTCCTCCTACTAGCTCAGCTTCAGCAAGAAAGGCTTGCTCGACAACATCAGAGAAGGTGGTTAGGTTGAGCTCTTCCACTCTCGAACGCAGCTCAGGTCGGAGTCCAGACTCAAATTGTCGAGCCTTCCCGGGATCATTCGCAACAAACCACTGATCATACAGAACTAGGTCTACAAAATGTCGATAGAACTCCAGTACCGATTCAACGCCCTGCTGGAGACAACACAACTCCATCCTCTTCCTCAGCTTTGTCAACTCAGAGAAGTGTTGTTGGATAAACGATGACTTGAAAAACTCCCATGTCAAATCTTCCCCAGGCTTGTTCCGAGACATGGACTTCCACCATTTCCAGGTTGGACCTTCAAGCATGAAGGTAGCCAACTTCACCTTTAATGACTCAGGTAGACCAATGGAACTGAACTTCCTCTCAATCTTCTGCAACCACTCCTCTGCCTCAAGAGGCCCTGCTTGTCCATAAAAGAGAGGAGGGTTCAACTTCCGGAACTCCAAAACATAATCGATGGGCTGACCAACTGGAGTATTAACTGAGGATGCACCACCTGAAGCTGCACATTGAGCATCCATCGAGCCTTCGTGGGGGAAAACACTACGGAACAAAGAAACGAGGAACTTGATCAAAACATAACCAATACCATTTGAAATTCAACATTACTCAATGAGTTTCAAAATGAAGGAAAAACCCATTCAATAAAGGGGAAACTAGTAATGATGGGTGACTCGACCATATGGTTGGCAGCCATACGTCATCCATACCATCGTCACTGAGAGCATTGTAGGGTGAAGTCTCTGGCTCCACAAGGCTTGCCAGGCCCTGTCAGCTCACGAAGCTACTTCCCCAACTCCCTTTTCATTTCCCCAACATAAAACAATCCAGAAGACCCAAAAGACACTAACAACCCGGACATCTCATGGTAACTCGAGGTTTAGAACGAGCAAGGGTTCATGACGTCCTTCCCGTTCCCCCTCCTCGAGTCCAAGCAACTTTACTCCCTTTACCATGACAACTCCAAATAGCAATGGGTGCTTTGAAAAACAAGGTCTGCTCAGGAGCCAACCTCTCTCTGATACCATTTTGTCATGAACCAACCCGGGTCGACCCCGAACCGGTCACCAGAGTTGGTCCGCGGCATGGCCCGAGAGGCGTTCCCAATCCTCCCGGGCTAGCGACAAGCACCAGGGCATCACAGAGTACACGTGGGAACGATTTCGCCCAATAAAATTTACTAAGAAGCAGAAATAGAGAAACGACAATAAAATAAAATAGCCAAAAACATAACTAACCCGTCCTCGAACCAAACTCCTCGCGACCCCGAGAGTCGATCGTCAAACTACAACCAACTCTCGTCCACGGCGAGCAAGCTCATGTCAAACCTGCAACAGAAACTAAAAACAAGAAAACACTATAGGCGTGAGTATTAAAACTCAGTAGGCTAGCCCGATAAATCTATTCCCAAAGCACTACCATCAAAAGAAGAATCTACCAACTTCAAGTTTGCACTACATTATAGAAAATATGGGTTTTCACACACACACGCTTTCCATCCTGAAAACAAGTAACAATCCATTGCCCTTTTTAATTTAGATCAAGTTTAATGTTGAAAGAAACAGGTGAATTGCATTTAAAAACATTTTACGAACAATTAGAAAACCAAACTTTAGTTGTTAGTCAAAAATAAAATCACATACAACACACACTAAGGGAAATGGGAAAAAATGGCACACAAGGGTCGGCACCCAAACTCGACCTCTCAATCGTCTGCCATATACAAATAAACACTAAAAGAGACATGGGTCGAACCTAGGAGATCGTGAACAAACCAGAACGTACTATACATGTGATTCATCCTGAAGGCATGCCCTAACTCAATGATGTCATAACGCCCTAACGCCCGGAATAGTCCTACATGGCCTAACCGAGGGGCCCAATCCCCATAGCAGCAATAACTCAGTATTCCCCTGCTATGGGGCCAGTAGCCAGTGCGTGATCTAAACTAGTGCAGCAATCATTCTCAGATAATTCACTCAATATGCCAGGTTCCCATGTCAACACATATAATAAAAGAGGAGTGCATCCCTAATGTAAAACTAGTCAAGATACACAAGCATCACATACTCCTCTCACCAAATCAAAAAACACAAAAGATCACTCCAAAGAGACTTTTCAAAACATTAATTTCATTAAAAATACCAAACGGGCCTCATGTACTTGACCAATACCAAATCAGTTCCAAAAGAAGGATCAGACGTCGTCACATTTAAAACCAGAAAACACATTTAAAATCTCATTTAGGTAGACCAAATCACCATTTTAATTCTGAAGCGCAAACATAAGGGCCAAAGGGGCATTTTCAATATTGTGCAACAGCTAATCATGAAAAAAAACTTTCGGTACGATGCAGAGAAAGAAGCAGTTCCAATTACAGCAGTATAACTACTCTAGAAATAATAATATTTAAATACTACTTCCAATTTGATGAAAATTAAATAAATGACAAGAAATAAGTAAATTCTAAATTCAAAGGCAAGTGCAGTGGGAACCTACCTCAACACGCTACTCAATCACAACGACGCGACACGCCTCACACTAGCGAACAAGAAATGCATGTCGACAGTTCCGATATCACAAGATTACCTCACCAGCGCACTACAACAAAAGTAAAGCATTTAAAAACACATAAACACTGAATTAAAATAACTCTAATGAATAAACAATGAAAAACCATCCCGACGTGTTTTCAAAACATAACTTGCAGCATCTGCATTATTTACTAAACCGCCTCAAAGTTTATAAAATAATTCCAAAGAATAACATATAGAAAACCACTTTTCACACCCACGCGTCATTTTGAGACAATTCGCACACCAAGGTACCCCCAAAACACAATCTGCACCTCATTTATAAGTCATCAAATCATTAAAACATTTTATAAAACAATTATAAGTAACAAGGGGAGACTTTCATATCAAGAACACGCCCAGAGACAACTTCAACAATCAAACGCACACCAAAACACCATTTGCACAATTAAAATCACAAATTGCACAATTTAATAAAATTGTTAAGCAGTATATAACCGATTTCCATCAAAACAAACCACATTTCATAAGACAAAATTCATTCCAACGATATCAAATGTCTAATCAACAAACAATAACGGTGCAAACAACACGCAATCAAAGGAATCTAAATTTAAAGAATATACGCCATGGGTTACTACCTCAATTGACGATAAAATTCTGGAAATTGGTGCAAAACACCATTTGCACCTCAATCTCACCCAAGAAAGATTAAATCGCACCTAAAACAACCATACCGGACCATCAATTTTAAGATCAAATCCAAAAATAAAATAAACCCCAACTAGGGTTTGGGTAAAATAGAACCCTACCAAAGAAGGAAGACTTCCGGGGAGGAGGGGGGGTTGTCGTCGGAAGGAGGATGCCGGTAAAGAGTGGCGCCATCGAGGGGGAAGGTGTGGCTCGGCTGGGGCGCGCGCGGTAGGAGCGGGGGAGGCCGGGACGCTGGCCGAGAGGAGGCGCGGCGGCTGGGTGTCGACTGGGGCGCTCGCGGCAGGAGCGGGGGAGACCGGGACGCCGGCTGGGAGGAGGTGCGGCGGTCGGTGGCTGGGAAGGGTGGCGGTGGCAGGCCGACGACGGGGAGAATCGCGCACAGCCAGGGGAGGGGAGAAGCGGCCTGCGCGTGACAGGGAGGGGGAGCGCGTAGGGTTAGAGGAGAGGGAAGAAAAAAAAAAGAAAGAAAAGAAAAGGAAAAGAAGAAAAAGAATAAAAAAAGAGAATAAAATAAAAGGGAAAATAAAATTAAGACAAAACAAAATAAAACAATTTAACTTAATAATAATACTAATAAAAAATTTGTTAATTAATTTTAATGGAAATAGTTATTATAAATATACATACACATATTTACATATAACTAAACATATATAAAAAATGTGAACGTATATATAAACCTATATAATTATATATATATATATAAATACATAAACATATTGATAAAGTTAATATTAATAATAATAATTATTATTATAATTACAAACGTATATACATATATATATATAAACCCACATGAACAAATTTATAAACATACATATATGAATATACATGACATATTATAACCATATATGCATATATATATACTCATATGCATAAACACATTTACGCATAAACATATAATGTTAATAAATATATATGCATCAGCATACGTGTATATATACACATATATACATACATATATGCATATTACGTTAAAAATAATAATAATAATATATGAACATATATACCCATATACATACACATATATAATCATATATATATGTATATATATATATATATTAATCCACTCAACGAGCGAATTTATTAACGTTAAAACTAAAAGACCGCGGGGTACGCGCGCACCGTACGGTACCCAAGTGGACTGCAAACGGGCTGCACAACACAACCGTATGGTGTTCACGCATTATCCCAAACCATAAACTCATACAAACATTAAAATTTCCAACTGAGACTCGCCCGCACACATGAAAAAACACCCGACGCCATGATAAATAAAATAAATAAAGTAAAATAAAAACAGGTGTGACAATATACTCCACAATCCATGAAATCATTGATAACACTCATCCAAGAGTTCATGATAATTGTGCTCTGCTTATGAAGTACTCACTATATCTCATAATATCTATTTATATAGATAGGGGATCACGCCTAGGACCATTGGGTGTGTCCACAAAGTCTAGTGGATATTCCTATAGATACAGGATTGAATCTGTGTTTATGGAGACTACACCAACAAAACAAACCCTACCAAGGAATATCATAGGAACCCACCCTAGTCCCATAGGGTGATGCATTGTACCTTGTCATATATTACACTCATAAAGGGGTTCACTATGCTATGCCAAGGATGTAATGAAACACTATACCCTCATAGTAAAGGACCAAGGTATTGAAATAAAATAAATCTAGTTTATAATAAACATATGAAGATTTCCTAGAAATATATGTGGATGTATATGAGGTGTACCTATAGTACATGGCATGTACCACTAAATCCAGAACTACCTGATTTTGTACCTATGCTCATATTCATAGGCCTATGTACAACAAATATTAATGTGTCTCTTTCCATTTCCTTGTTCTTAGATTAATTTGAGTACTATGACATGTCCATTTAATCTAACAATTCCCATATTCCTAGCAATATACATGTTCGCATACTCCTAGAGTACACACTGAGCCATCATGAACAAGTCACATTATAGGTGATAGGTGCCACATTGTGTGTTGTATTTACATTTTTCTAAATCTCAAGGGATGTATCCGGGGTATCTCACATGGTGTTTATATCAAGATTAAAATTAGTGTACCATGGGATGCGTAGAAATTTTTGGTTCATTTTCAGCATATGACTACACTGCAATGACCTGTGAATCTACTGAGAATCCTACCAAAAAAGGTGAATATGTGTTGCGCTCCATTCTCATTCACCATGTTCCAACAATTGAGATCATATCCTCTCATAAATCACTATGTCAAGGAACACTATCATCACCACATTCCTAATTTTAAGAATTAATAACAATTGACTAATCTGATCCTCCTTCATTTTTCCTGCAACAAAACACCTCATTCATACCCTTGATGATATAAATCACCGACAGTATTTATCCATTATGATGAATAATGGTCAAACAATGATAAAATAACCATTATTTATTGAACCTCAAACAAAATAAATTTCTCATCATGCACATGATATGAAATAAGATAGAAAACCGTATATCATATAAATGAGGAAGAATCCCCGTAAATTTTTTGTTTCAAACTTGAATGTTTTTTCTTATAATAAATGGATAAAGTGTAATATTAATAAAAAAAAAAATACTTAAACCACAATATAAATAATACATTGATGAGAGAATCAATTTATGATAATTTTAATTAATATGTGTTTGATTCCAGATAAATAAATTGGTTGAATCTATAAAAATTAAACAACATACCTTCATTTTAATCAATCACTTAAAAAGAATTATTTTATATCGTTGTAGTTAGAATTATTTTTATTCTACATTGGTTAAGAAAATTCTCAATAATCGATTAGTATTAATTTAATCCTCCATGCTATCCTCCATAGGGGCCTCTATATCTATAGGGTTGTGCAGATAACTTGGAGATTTCCCCATTTTTATATAATTATAGGAAAATGTAGGACATGATAAATTATTACATAAATTAATTTGATTAAAAAAATTATTTAAAAATTATCCCATGACTGCACCCCACCCAAGCATTAAATGTGATCCATGGTTATGCCACACCTAGGATAGATCCCATGGTCAAGATTCAACTGAACCATCTAATTTATGTGTTGAGACTCATCTCTTGAGTTATTACACTTCTTATAGAAAACTATATCTACATGATATTGAAATATTTAATATTTTTTCAAATATAAATTCTTGGAACACTAGGCCATGGTATATCATGCCAACTTAGTGCCTAGATACAAAACTATTACTTTATATATTTTAAATCATTAAATTTATAAAAATAAAATATTACATTATCCCCATCATTGGGATTTTCAATTTGAAAATAAAAAAGCACTACTAAAAAATTTGTGGGCATGGAGTTCACATCTTGGACTCCCACTCCAATATCCTCTCTTGAATATTCCCTTTCCACCATAGGAAAAAATATAAAGTAATTACTCTCCCATAAATTATCCTAGACTACCAATCCTTGATCTCTACTAGGTACTCTTCCAATATAGCCCCATCATGTATTTCCATATCTCCCTTTTCGATAACATGTGATGAGTCGTGAACCTATTTACTCAGATTTTGCATGTTGAAGATGTCATTACCCCATCCAAATATAGCAGTTGAGTCAATATATATTCCACCTCCCCAAATCTGCGCAATATATAGAAATAGATAATGAATCTTAGATATAATAGTCCACCCAGATAAATCATCGTAATCAACATCAACATGAGACCTTAATGAACACTTAGCCTCCATCCTTGAATTCCATAGGCCTCCATTGTTTGTCCTCATGAGAATTATCATATTTTTATTCATTCATTATTTTATCCTAGAATATATACAACATATCTATCCTAGCTTTCACAATCTGTGGGACCATGATTTATTACTCTCCTGGACCAGTCCAATAAAGTGGTGACCTATAGGACCATCCATACACATCTTCCAAATGTTCCAAATTTATGGGGTAATGGTATTTTTGTTATATGAAGACTCCACTAAGTGTAGTTGATCCTACCAATATATAGATATAGTCTAACATGTAATGCCTCTTCATTCCCCCAGAACACAAATGGTCTTTTTAGTTTTTCCATTAGACTAGCAGTTGAACGCCATGATGAAATGCAAATGAGTACCAAAGGTCTCCTGCAATCCCCTCAAAAATTGTGACACGGTGAGAAAATCATGTTATGATATGATCACTAAATTAAGTCAAAATTTTGGACTATATTATGACTAAAATTAAGTCCCAATGAATTCATTGAACTATGGTTTCAAATAGATAGGAAGTGGTCCAATATGGTATGTTGGTTGATGATCACCAAGATAGAACCATTTCCTCTGGATGTACATGGTAACCCCATCACCAATTACATGTATATCACATCCAACATCATCTATGAATCCTCAAAATGTTTTTCTAAAAATTCTGTAACATAGTCCTCAGCCTTTATCTATTGAAAAATGAGGCATTGGGAGGAAAAATATTCTAAAATTTTCATAAATATTAGAAAAAATTATGAATTTCAAAGGCCTTGGAACATCATTTTCCCAATTTAATGTACATAGAAATTGGATTTTTAAAACTCCCTTGTTACCTACTCCCTCATCAGCACTGGTACTATTATATTCCCTTTTAACATAATAACGTTATCCAAACCTTTACAAAATCCATTAGGAACATTTCTAGTGAATATCTGATTATGTATGGTCTCGTAGTCAGAATGTTCATGTTGAGAAAACAAAACACAGTATAAAATTTGTGGGGCAATAAACATTTTAAAATATATGATGCAATATCCTTTTACCCTATAGAAAAATTCACCAAGGAAAAGTTCTCTAAAGCCTCATTCCATAACTAATAACATGTTCTATTGTTGAGATAATATGCTACGACATTCTACTTCCTATGATTATATAGAATCTTAATTTCATAGTCCAAGTGGGACACTATCCATCACCTATTTATAAATTAAATATTATTCTAAGGGAAAATATACTTGAGGAACTATTTGTTAGAAAAGTCAATTAACCACTCACCCATAAGGTAGCGTCGCCAAATCTATAGGGTGAAGATTACCAATCCCACCTATAAATTATGGGTCATGTAGTTCCTCTCATGTGGGCTCAACTTTGAAGTCCTATTTACAATCACATCATTCCTCTTTAGCAGCATGAAACCAATTCATTAAATATGAAATGTACCAGGAATTAGACCACCCAAATTAACCAAAAAAATTGAGATATTCCCATAATTATGCTGCACTTGATGTGTGTATAGAAATATCCTCATGTGTCTCTCATGATCCTCCTAATATACCATGTACAATAGGATATCATAGATTAAGATAATAATTAATCTATATAATAATGGATTAATGATCCATATCATGAGTCACATGAACACTTATGGGGTGTTCTTCATGTAACTATGATTCACCAAGTACTCATAGTCACTTTTTGGATATTTCAAAATCATATTTTGTGTAACCTCATCACATAAGAACAACTTAAGAGGGAATAATAAGATGTAATTAATTTAGAACTATCAATCCCTTATCAACTGAATGAATAAGTGATTAATAATATATAGGGGATACTTATTCACCATGTCACTTTATTAAAGATATAATAATCCTCACACAATCTGAGGAACTTTTCTATCTTCTTGGTTAACAATATTACATCTTCATAGGGGGAAAATAGGTCTGACAAAGTCATTCCACTGTAAATCCTCCAACTACACCCTCATCTCATAAATATTTACGGGATCCTAACATATATCATATCTCTTTTTTGGATTTATAAAATTTATAGTTCAATATCTTTTCAGGGAGATAAATAAGGCATGTACTTGGGAAAGATATACTTATACTCCACCTCTACCACCACATGAAACTTGTAGTGTACAATATCTACAACTCTAAGATTCAGGCTATCCAAATGGTGATTAATCACCTACACACTCATCCACTTCATATCATCCTACACTTCCTGTTGTTTACTTCTAACCTAAGAAGGAGAAAACCAAACAATCATCCTAGAAACACCACATCCTCCTACTAAAATAGTAAATTAGTGCATAAATTGTGTATATCGAGTTCATGTATAAGATGATTCATAAGGCCTCATTTATACTTAATAGTTATCACATAAAATATATCATCTCAAAGAGTTAGATCAAACTATAATTAAAAATTATGTCTTCATTTATTAACCTCTGTTTGAAGACTCCTAGTGTAATGTTTGATCTAAGGGATACACCAAAATCTCTATTTCATTTACTAGGTAAGTTGTATGGAAATAATGACTTGAATGAATTTATAATAGTACAATGGAAAATTTTTAAAAGTTACATATTGTACCATATATCATCTCTGAATCCTATGGGTTATATGACTCAACAACAAGTAGTTTTTCATATCCATGTTCCACAGCTCCCTAAGCCTATTAGGGACCACCTAGTAATGGTGATGGAAAGAGGTCAAACCTCCTTCCACCCCTAATATTATAAATACCAATATATAATTTATGGTTCCCTAAGGAAATCCTTGAATAAAAATATTCCTATTATTATAATATACCTCGACCATATAACTATTATCTATATTTTAGGTCAAACAATATTAAGAAATATTCCCTTAATTGTCACTTGAGAAGCACCACCTATCCCATGGCCAACTCGAACCATCCTGAGATCCCTAAACTACTGATCCTATATTCTAAAATAATCTCATGAATCATATAGAATGATTTGATACATGGGACTACCAAAAACTACTAGATTCTGAGGTCTCATCTCTAGGGTACCCACAACCAGTATTGATTTTTTTATTTTATTTACCATGAAACTCTCCAAAAATAAAGACTTCTTGAGCACAAAAACATATATGTGAATGAAAAAAAATGAATCCCTAATATCATGAATTAATACCTTCATGATGTTTAGTGTCCTAAATAATGTATCTTATGCAATATACAGAGACCATTGAGAGAGATCACAAAACCTCATCAAAAACACTACCATGGTTATATAACCATGGCATAGATGCAGAATATCTTGGATGCTTACTGATCATAACATGGCTAGATAAAACTCCTCCCAAAGAGAAACTCAATGTATAACATGGAGACAGTTTTCACATAATGTTCATTAATCCTAAAAATATAGCATCACACAAAAAATCCATGAATAATACATTCTATGAGGACCCCCATCCGATACGTTGGAGTCCTTATTAGGAAAATCACTCATGTGAATACATCTAACTATTCCTCAGGCACATGTGGGTATGACTCACCCCAAAACCTAGAAGGTCGCTAACTATGGATCCCATAGAGTGATCTCATCTTTTGTTCATCCTTCGTGAGTATTGATAGTGATAAATACCACTCAATGGGTGGTGTCATGATGAGAAAACAATTTGGAGGTACCACCTCTAGTATAGATCCCTATATCAAATCCTCATCACTCAGTGGATCATCTGTATGATCATTCACTGAAATTCCAACTAGAAAATTTCATTTAGGAGTCATGGATGAAGATCAACAAGATGGTCATAAGATTCATATTTAATGGATGTGTTGGTCACCAAACAAACACTAGACTCCATGGAATAAAATTAAAACATAAACCAAGTTAGAATTATTTCAAAAATCCTAATCCAATATCACATGTTAAAAAATATATAATTCTATCCTTAGGTAGAATCGACACTATGGTGCCAATGGGCCGCGACATAACACACCAGGGCCTCCTTGGCTAATTATTATCAGAGTGACACTAACCAAATAATTCCTCTAATAGGCTAAGGGATGGTAACAAGTGCCTAGTAGTCATATCACAAACAGAAGGGATTATTCTATGGTCCCTATATTCATGGTCACATCTCCAAACCCATATAATGTACAGAAAGTAAAATATATTTTATCATAAATGAATGATATTCATCAATCCCATATTAGTGTATAAAAAATTAATATAAAATAATAAGTCATTTAGATTCAGGACCAACCAAAAACCATAGACATTCTAATATACTCATCGATAGGGGGCCACTATCAAATAAAAACAATAAGAAAAAACATTGGTTGTCTATGCCACTATACTCTACCAGCTCTTTATAAAATAAGGACACAATCAAAAGGAACTTCATATGAAAACTAAAAATATCATATGCGATGATCCTATGAATGGTTGTGTATAAAAATATCCAGTAGGACACATGAAAATCACTAAATATACTGAATAAAGATTTCTTATCTATGAAAAATATAGTAATAACAAATATCTATTTATAAAAATAATAGGAAAACAATATCCTGTGGTCTCCTAATAATTACTAGCCTATAGATACTAATCTGGGATTTAATGTAATTTTCATTCTAGTTGAATCTACTCCACGATCTGTTCTTTCACTGATTATGCTCATACAATATTTCAAAAAACTTGGGTCTCACTGATTATGTACCCGATGTATCTCAAAATATATCATCATCGGGGCAGGGGATCAAACCTAGTGCTACTAATTGCCTCCACAAACCAAAATCTATCATTTATATAAATAGGGTATTGAAAACTATTAAATAGGGGTCATTTTGATTTTAGAAACTGCAATTGGGAATAATTTTGGATCCCACCCTCGTTCAAAAGGGGATACACCAAACACTATCCAATACTGCACCGGTTGAGGGGATCATCATCCTATAACAAGGATATAATGCCAAAATGAACCCTCATAAGAAATAATAATGGTATCACACTCAACTAAGACAAGTATATGTTGAAGATATGTATGGATCAAATCCATCATTGAGTATGTATATAGTAAGAACACAGGGTACATAACATGCATTTCTAAATCTGGACCTGTCCGTGTTTGTACTTGTAATGTCCCATTATTATATCAATATAATGTATCCATTCTTATTGTATTTCCATAATCCCATATAATCATTTATGGAAAATAATGAAAACATTATAAAAGAATAATTAATGAAATATGAAGTTTTTCAAGAAGTTGAGGAACCAATACTGATGAAATAGTAATTTCACCATAGGAATAGTAATATGACCCTTATGAATATTAAATTAGCCAAATGAATAGTAACCTCCCTAATGAAATTCTGTAGAAAATTTTGGGATATTATAAATGAAAATATGATATATTCAATGTATAAGTACATAAATATTTTAAAAATTATTAACTAACTATTGGTTTTTTTGTAAGTCATTAATATTTAATTATAATTTTATGATTAATTTAATGATTTATAGGAAAACATATTTTTATAAAATTTATTCATAAATAATTATTTTGATATCATATAATTTTAAAATAATTTTATGAGACTTTAAGTGATTTCTCAAAGTGTTATAAAATCAGTTATAATTTTAGAATCTATATTTTCCTAATAAATAGTTATTTTAATTAAAAATTAAATTATTATTATTTTTAAAATAATTTTCATCAAATGGATTTCATTTCTGAATTATAAATGTTGAAAAATGGTTATTGTAAATTTTTTGGATTTTTTTTGAATTACTTGATTTTTTTGTGGATAGTGAAATACTATAATTTACGGTATATATAAATTTTAAGCTAAATACACTATCCATTGATTCATCACTGATGTAAGAACCTTTGATTCGAAATCACATGATATAATTACAGTATTTAGTCTCAAGAACGAGTATTATTTCTTGTCTTGAGCAATATAATAATCTAATAAATTAAATATTGTGAGAACACATCTCTCCTCCATTGTAAATACCACCCATCACACCCTCTTCTCTTCAAAACTATCAAGATTTGATCCTTTCAAAAATTATACCCAATATACTTCCATAGAACCATCCCCATGTCAAGGATCTCCTGGTCTCATAGAAATACCGAGCCTAGGTTTCTTACCAAGGATCTCAAGAGGAGAATTCAAGAGGTAAATCATCTCCCTTTTTCATTTAATTTCCTTTTAATTTCATTGATTTTCTTATATTCTCCTATCCTTCTATTATCCAAATGGCTGGATAACTCTAGAATGTTTGTTATAATGTAATTATATCATGTTAATTAATTTTTAATCATTAAAATCCACTCTCTCTCTCTCTCTTTAATTTTAAAATTTAAATTGTCGCCCGTGATGTGTCCATTTACCAACATGTTGGGCGAGACACATTAATTTTCCTTTAATGCATTCAAGGATGATAATAAAACCATTAATAAGTAAAAAATATATTATAATTTTTATTTTATAACCCCTTTTATGTTCTATGATAGAATTAAATTCATAATACTGAATGATAAAACAAAATAAGTTTGTTGTGATCGAAAAACCTCCAAAACTAAACTAAAACGATCATCAATAACTTTTATATAATTATGAATCATCATTAAATATAAAAAAATATTTATAAAAAAATATTTAATTATATAATATTGTTAATATATATAAAAAAATTCAGGATATTTACCTATATGTTACACGAACCACCATTCAAGTAAACAAGTTAATCAATCTTCAAAACTACAAAAATGAACACTCTCAAATGATGAAATTAAACTCTATAACTAAAAAAAGGAATAAATGAACATAAAAAATACTAATTAATAAAATTATAGTATAAATTGTTTTTTATTTTTTAATTAATGAATATAATGTTATTATATAGGATATTGATGTGAAGGGAGATTTCAGATAGAATGTTAGGGGAATTCTTGAACCCAACTCCCTTTCTTTGAGTTTTCCCCCTTTCACATCATTTTCAATATAAGTATTCCCTAAAAATAATTTAATCATCATTATAATACCTATTATGGGATACACATGTTTCTTATATCAATTTATAACAAACAAAATGTTTTCTAAAAGAGATCTTCTTTAAAAAACACACCTTTTATTTCTCAAGATTGTTTCTTCTTCACTCAAGGATGAAGATTCTTATATCAAGTATATTAATTCGTATTTAATCCGGGAACACACGGTTTATGAATTTATTCTTCTAAAACGAATCCCTTTCCATTCCATGGGTTATTATATGTTCAATATTGAGATATCTTCTATGTGGCATTGATGATAATGTAAATGTTGTGATGGATAGGTGCACCCATAATTATATAAAATGCTAATGCTTTGAGTAATGTCAAGAACCTCATGAAATAAAGTTAAATGCACAAAAAAAAATGATTTCAGCTTTCATCACAACTATGTTTTGTAGTTTAAAACTATGACATGATGTTTAATTTTTATTCATTTACACATTCCATGCCAATATATAATGCTTCTGATAATAATTTTTATCATATTCATAATATATGATTATAATGATTATGCTCCCCCCATGTTATATTATTTCATGTTCATAAATATCATCTTACAGGTATTTTAACTCACCCCTATTTTTTGTATATACTCAGGTGATTACATGTACTAAGGATAATTAAATGGCCAATAAGATTCTAGAAAAGAAGGAATTCGATAAATGTTTATGTTTTATTTTGTAAATGTTATTTATGGTCCCAATTTTCAAAAGACACTAAAACTTCTAATCCTCATTATATAAGTACATTATGTTTTTTATTTTAAATTGTGTAATATGATATATAATAAAAATTAGGTTTTTTATTGTACCAATGTTACTCTACCCATTCCCTTATAATCCATAAATTGTTACATATGTGGTTGTGATTTTCTACCTATCAATGTACTAGTTCTAGAACGTTCTTGGGTACAGTACATGTGCCCATGATCAAGGCCATATACACGGATGTGTACTACCATAGTAAAAACTAATATACCATCCATGGGTCCTGTTGAATGTTATATTTAATTTTGTACGAAACAGTTGTGTTGTAGACCAAGTTTCCCATACAACGTTTATCAATGGACTACATGTCATGTAACAAATGATTCACATAATATCACAATTTATTCTCCTTGAATTCCCATGATATTATATTCTTAAGATCAACGGTAAATATCTCTCAAAAATGGTGGGTCTTTGTTGACTGCCTCTCACCATCACTGCTTAGAAGATATTATCTTCCCTAGTATCAGAAATCACTATGATGTTCCACACCGTTATTTACAAGGGTCAATCTGGGAAGAACAAGAAGCACCAGTATGATCTGATCTACATTTGTTCATCCTTCATTGTTTAACATTGATCGTATTCTTAAACATGAAACACACCCTAAGTATTTATCTATTGTGTTGATGCATGATCAAGTAAAATTAAAATACCTAGCATTAATTAAACTGTAGGCCAAAGAAATATCCAATAATTTGAATTAAATGAAATGGGAGAGAAACCCATAGACTATAAGCCTAGTAAAGGACCCTCAAATTTTTTTTGTTTCAGCCTCAATATATTATCATATAATATAGGAATGATGATGAATAAAAAATAAATAAAAAATAAATCAACCATAAAATAAATCAATTATTGGAACATGAATCAATTATACTCTGTTGGAATTGATCTATATTTGAAACTATATAAATAAACAAGTTTAATCCATATGAATCAAAAATCCAACCTCAATTTGGATCAATCACTACTAAATAATGATCATATGTTAATATCAATTTTGATATATATAATCTTCGTTGGAAATGATAATCCTTAGTCATAGATCAAGAACCTCATATTTTTGAAAATCTCTTCTCCAAAGACTACTCTAGATCTCTAATGTTATCAGGATAACCTATTGATTTCATCATATATATATATATATAGAAGAAAGGGTCATTACAAATATTTAATTAAATTAATTTTATTACATCATTTATTTAAAAAAAATCCCACAATAACACATTCCTTGAACAATTTATGTGGTACATGGTTATGTATTGACTTAGGTTAAATCCACACTATGGACTCAAAGAAGACTTCAGATTTATATTCTATTATTTTGATCCCATGTTACTCAAACTTTTTAGGAATATTTCATGTGCATAATATTAAGATATTTAATATTTTTTTCAAAATCCATGTCTATGATCAAATGGCCTCATAATCTCACTTGGTCTCAATGCCTTTCTTTGAAAATATTAATAGGTAAATTTCCAAGAATTTCATTGAAATATCGAGACTTTAAAATTTCAAAAAAATATACATTTCTAATATGTACATAAGAGGTCATTTTATAAAAATATAACCATAAATTAAATGTAGAAAATATAAAATAGGGTAATCAAAAATAAATAACCATTCCATCATGAATGAAAATAAAATAAACTACAACTATATATAGATTACGGAACTAGTAAATAAAAACGTGATGAAAAATAAAAACCAAAATACCCAATATTGGTTTCATAGGACATACAATGTCACCACCAACCCTAACATCCAACTTGTAGCATGAGTGAACCAATAGTTGAACTTGATCCTAAAAAATATCTCAGGTCAATTAACTATGTGTGCAATAAGTATATTGTGAGTATAAAAAACCATAGTAAGTATGCACCAAAAAATATATATTTTTATTTCGTAAAACATAAAATAAAAACTATATTCAATAATAGTAGAAAATAGGGTTTTATCATTTCAATATATACAACCACATGCTTTCAAAAAACCTATATATAACATTCGAAACATGATTTTTTAAATATTTATTTATGCTCCCAAAAACCATTTCTTTTTCAAATATACAATTTTAAATTCATATTTAAAAAAAACCCCAAAATCACAATACAAGATAAATAATGATACAAAAACTAGATTATAATACCAAAATGAAACTATATGTATATTATTTAAAACACTAAATAAGTAGAGGGATAGGGTATCAAAACTAAATAAATAAGAAATGTAAATATTTACATAATCATGGTATATTCTTAAACATACTATGACGATGACATAAATGATCCCAGTTTCGATCCATCTACAAGTATATCAATGTATCCATTTGTTAATAACTAACTAATAACACTAAACTAGTATTAGTTATCAAACTCTAGCGTGGATTATATAAATCCACCACCACAAAGGATCTAATCTTGTTAATATGATGTAGATAATAACATTCCCTCATAAATTACTAAGACACCTAGTATCTCATGATAATAATAAAAGTGGTATATGAGGTATACTAATTATAAATCATAAAAATAATGTATCATTATAAACTAAGTACCATTTCTTCCCACACCCTCACATGCATAAAAACCATCATGCCAAATGAATGTCTCTCTATAAGGGTGATTTTTTTTTTCAAATTCACTTCAAGTTTTCAATTGAAAATTCACATATATTGATAGATAAAATTTTCCAATTGTATATCCCTTTATAAAGTGAAAAACATGCCTCTAAACATGAATTAGGAAACAATCCAACACATCCTTATTTTATAAAACATTTAGATGTCATGAAAAAAATTATGAAACCACGAAGATGTATGATATTCCATGATTTAAAATGATTCCCTCTAAAATTTCAATAATTATGTTATCAAACAAAAATATATTTGAAACATACCATATATATGTAGGTATTCACATCAATATCTATTTGGTAAATCCTATGGGTTCTAAAGAAATAATAAAAGGGGTGTAATCAAAGAAACCCATAAAAATGTACACAATCCCAAGTAAAACCATCCTAAAAATGGAAATTATCTATATAAAAACACTACAATATCAAAAAGTAATGCACACAATTTTAAAAAATAAAAATCATAATTTAATCAATGGAATCTTTAATGGGACAATGAGGAATTTTAGAAAACATCCAACATGTATAAATTTAAAACAAAGTGTTCAAACTATTGAAAAACTTTTAGACATCAATTTTAAATCAAACTAATAACCCCAAACAATTATAAAAAAATTATATATTTTTGACAAATAGAAAATTAATTAAAACCCCATTAAAAAATCCTTTTTAATTACATAGTGTGCTTTATAAATTAAAGGGAAAGAAAAACCTACTAAAATGGTGTAAATATTATATATAAATATCACATATGAGAGGAATAAGGACTAAGAAATCAAATACACACCAAGAAAGTCAACCTAAACAAAAAAAATGTTCCAAAAAAAACCTAGAGTTTATACAAGTATAATTCATGGAAGGAAAAGAAATGAATATAATGTATGCACAAGATAAGAAAAAAGGGATAAAATAAGTAAAATAACACAAAAATTATAAGATATGCTAAAAGCATTTATGGGGTGATGGAGGAGATACCCAAACAAAGTGTAAATAGGTCAATTACTACGATAAGGTGTGAAAAAAATAGATCATAGGGGTTTACAATTCATAAAGGTAATTTTGGAATTTTTAATTTTATAAAATCATGGCATGTATTATGGTTAGGACACATGGTTTACTAAACTTTGAATCAAACATGAACCCTCCATTGGGTATACAAAAAATTAATTTTAATATTTTCCCATATTTTTAAGAAACCATTCAACACATGTGTGAGCCATTGTTTTAAAACTATATACATACTCTCACACTTGTGTCATAGTTTGTACTTGTAGTGTGGAGGTCTTGCCCAAAATGCAAGACAAAACAAGATCTTGGACAACTTACCCTAACTACTTTAGGTTTTTTATGTAGTCATGGATTATTTATATGATTTAAACATTATATGAACACAATGAAATAAAAACACCCTCTATATTCATTTTGTATCATGGTGTCTCATACACCGTTTCCACTAACTATGAGCAGATTGGAAAACTACTTCATTACTACATAAAAAAGAATATTAATGGTAGATCCACCAAAAACATTATGAAAATATTAATTAATAAAAAATATACACAATAAAAAGGAATATAAATGTCATACTCTGAAAATTGACCCCACTATAAAACTTTAATCCACAATTAAATTACCATGTTCAAAACGATCCAAATAGAAAATATTATTACAAATGAAAAAAATATGAATCAATCCAAAATTGAAGGACATAAATAATCATGGAATGATTATGGAGACAAAAATTCATACCTAACATGATCAAGATAGAACTAAAATATGATACCCATGGTGTGTCTCCCAGCAATTTTTGAATCTAATAACATGGCAGTTTCACTAAAATGGAACTCAATTCATTCTCCAATAATATAGCCAATGATTTAAATCAAATTAGTCAAAAAATTATCCAATAAATATATGATTCATATTCTCTATAGTAATTTTACCTCTCAAATCATGAACTAGAAACAGAATCACCTAAGATCAGCTCACTGACTGAAATATAAAATGAAATGGAAATGGAAAGACTAAAAAGGATGCTAATAAGATTTAACAAAACTATAAAATAGTAATGTTATTGATATTTTGTTGATGGAATGGAATTATTCCTCTTCTATTGGGATTATAATTGAGTATATATATTAAGATGACCCGACTAACTAGAATAATAAAAATCGGGTATTAGAGCATGAAGTATTAAATGAATGAATTCAACATACTGAAATGATAAAGCTGAATTTATTCATTTTTTAAGAAGTAATAGCTTATGATGTAAAATAATCTTATATTTATTCCTATATTTTTAATCCTTAATATATAGTAATCCTTTATTAGAAGCTATAGAGATTGGGATTCCAACTATTATGGGTCACTCTATAAAAACTAGCTTCACTAAAAAAATCTTCAAACACCTATTACATAAACAACACTATCCAAGATGAAAATACAAAATCACTAAAAAATAGGTGGATACCCTTTATAAAAAAATATTCATCAATAGTTCAGATGAAACCATATTCAAAGAAAAAGGAACCAACTCATTGAGAATGTCAATAAACTACTTCTTCGTCCCTTATCCCTACAGCAAAGACCAAAATGCCCATCCACTTTCCTCACATTCACCTCCTTCAGAATAAATGATTGGATGAATTTTATCTTGATGAAAACCTACTCCAATCTATCTAATAATGAGTATGAAAGGACTAAATCCCATTAATATAGACCTAGTCCTTGAACCAACCCACAAAAACACTCACCCTCAAGGAATCTAATGTTCCCTGAGACCTGAAGTTACATTCACTTTTTTTCCACTAAAAATCTTCTAGAGTACAAAAATCACTATAAAATATAGGAAATGAATAAAAATTGAATTTCTACACCACTATTATAGGATTATGGGTAGATTATACTACTATAAGAGACATCTGATGGTCCCTTTAGAAATTTCTACGTAGTAAAATCTAAATAAAACAAACAAATAACACCCAATCAAAACCCAAAAAACACATATCATTTCCCATAAAACTTAATCATAAATAATAAAACATAAATTAATTTACATCACCACTCATGAAAATAATAACAAAAAATATATTTAAATGGTCATTATAAAATTATGACACATATGTTTTAAATATTGATGTTTTTTTTTCTAAAACTACTTCTATAATTTTAAAGACATGATTTTTCTTTTAAACCCTATAAATTCCTGGTAAAAAATCATTTACTAGAATTGAAAATCCAAATAATTTTTATATATTTAAAAATATCACATTTCTATTTAGAAACCATTCAGATAACATCCTAACTCAATTTAAAACATTTAAGAATGACTAGAGTTTCCATATGATATAAAAACATGTTTTCAAAGACCATTTTCTATTCATGAATTCAGTAGTTGGAATCACACAGAACAAACTACATAGTATCGACATATTTTTTTAGGTTGTGTAAGATCACTGAGTAATTATAGTTTCACACATGTTGTCAAAAATCAAAACACATAATCAATTGAACAACCCAAAATAACATAAAAATAACCGAAATACATCAAAAATAACAATTCAATACTAAATAACAGAAACCCATGAAAACTCAGGGATATGGTTGAGTAATATTTCTTGATGCTCATATCATACAAACCTATGGAGTAGTTAAAATATAAATCCAATCATCCTAACATCCCAAACTAATAGTGGTATCTCCAAATCCTTGTAAATTTGAAGAAACTATCCTCTAGTAACAATTATTCACAAATCAAATAGAGTTTACACCAAAATTTAGCTATTTATAAGAATCATTAAATACATGAGGGGCCTCCCTAAATCCTAAAGGGAAATGATAAGTGTCATAACAATCATTTACAAATCAAAGTGGATGATTTAACATTATAAATAGTCAATATTCAGGAGCATCCTCCATGAATCCCAACATGTTCAACCTGTACATCAGAGTTCGATGCTCAAAAAATATAACAATAAATGAAAACTAAAACAAACCAAATATTTTATACTAGAAAAAATAAATCCATTCCTAAATAAAAATAACACAACCAAGATCTTGATACAACATTCCACATTTCCCGACATAACTATGATGAAAAAGAAAACCCAAAATTCTAATAATCACCTATTTCTTACCTATAGGGTTACAATCAACCTAATGTACATACCCACTCCATGAGTGATCTAAATGATGAACCTGTACCTATAAAAAGTAAGAGTATAATGACACTGTGTAGCATAATTGGGTGCCATAATAAAATATCTTAGTGGATAAGACTACTGAATACATAAATTTATTTTCCCAAAACATATTATAAAAATATATTTTAAAATATAGATAAAAAATACATTTTAATAATTTCATGGAATCCACAAAATTATTTTACGAAACAAAACTATAATACTCAAAATTACTTTTAATGAATCTATTAAAAAATATTTCATAAACCATTCCTTATTCAAATACAATTCTTTAAAATCCTATTTAAAAAAAACCCTAACTCAGAATACAATAACACGTGTTTTATCTATCTACTATGAAATATAAAAATGAAACCATAGGCATGTTAAAAAGAACCATATTCAGTGGATAAATAGTGTAATAAAACGATGTAAAAAAGAAATTTAAGGATATAAATAATCTTGTAAAATTAATAAAAATATTATGAGGAGACCCTATACCTAGATTTTTGAGATCCATCTACATGAGTACTTTTGGATCATGAGGTCATTAACCAACCAGCTACTCTCAAATAGCCTATTAGGTGGCACTTCTCAATATCCTATGTACATCAATCCCCATGAATAATCTAGCATATCTAATTTATACTAGATAGTAATTGTCTATCCTCCCATAAAAATATACCTAGAGTACTAGAATAATAATAAAAGTGGGATGCAGGAAAGAATTCATGTAAAATATTAAAATAAAGGATAAAAAACTACATTTCCCATCCCACTACCCATACTGATTCTTGTGAACCACCTATACAAAAGGGAGTTTATCAAGGAGGGTGAGCACATTTTATTAAACCAAATAAACATGCCTACATTTACTTCAGATAGAAAATATGTAGATATTTTGTGAAGAGTAAATCCCTTTATCATGTTATGAATGGTCCTCAAAACCTTATTTTGGAAAAAAACCTCCAATAAATAAATTTTTGAATCCTTGGGATGTCAATAATCACTTTAATAAACAAATAACCAATTTGAGAATAAATTATTTTGAAATTACACCCTATTAACTTTCCATAATTGTATTAATATATATATATATATAAATATGTGACAAATAATATATATATTAATTTATTTTCATGATTATATATATACATTCATATGGGTTAAATTTAAATTATCAAATGGGAATAATAAATGTTACCCATTAATGTGTGATAATACCCAAGTAAACCCACTAAATGTAAAAAAAGGAAACTATCTAAATAAAAAAAAATTAAATCACAAAAACAAAGTCATATTTTTACCAAATTCTAACAATAATTTAAACCAACAAAATACTTTAAATAAAATCTCTAATATTTTTGAAAAATAACATATATAATTTTTTAAAATATTTTCATAACTATTAAAAACATTTTAAAATAACATTTTCAATTAAAATGTTAACAAATTACCATAGTAGAAAAATAATAAATGAAAAACATAGTATAAATTTAATAAAACAATTACGGTGAATTATTAATTATATAGAGTTCTTCGAAAAAGGGTGGGATTTAAAAACTATCCTCAATGGTGTGTGTATGTAATGAATCCTTAAAACGTGGGAGTAATAAGGCCAAAGGAACTGACAAACTCCTTAGTATAAAAATAAAACAAATACATGATCAAAACCTCACCCTAGGTTTCATCCAAGAATCATTAAATCCATGTATGGAATGAAAAATAATTTAAATAAAGAGATATATGAGAAAGAAAGGATTACCCATATAGAATCTACAAACAATGGAAGGACAGAGTGTGAAAATAAAATGGGATTGTGATTAGAAGAACCCCCATAGTATTACATTGTTGATATTAGTGAGTAATATGACATTAATAAGTATCATAGTTTTATAATACCTAAGGGTTGTTTAGGGATGAAAAATTAGTAACATACGGTGATGTTCATGGTTGTGATACAAGGTTCTTCCATCTATGAATCAACACATGCGATCTCCAAAACATAAAACCCCCCACATGGTTTGAAAAAATGTTATGAACACTATTTTCTAAGAATATGAAACTTATTAATTAAAATTTTGGACACACTCATGTCACATCCCCATATCCAAAACTCTGTTACATGGTTGAAATAGGTTGGTTATAATACCTCATGATCACCTCCTTATATGATAGAGAATTTCCACTAGTATAAGGGGTGTGATAAGTATGATGGAGATACTATACCCATAGCTATATATTTACTACATAGAATAACAAACCAGTACCTATAATAATAATATAAATATTAGTGTGTGGAAATAAATGAAACTATATAATACATCAGAATACTAATAAAATTATCCTATAAAATATTTCATTAAATAATAATGTAATAATATAACGACCTAATATAATGTAAATACATGTAATAATAGAAGTAATAAAATATAAAAGAATATAAAACAAAAAAACAAAGTCAAAATTCCCCGATCTCGAACCCCATGTTGACCCCATCACAAAAGTGAAACCCATCCATTAAGAAAAAAAATCAGTAGAAAAATCATTTCTCCTACCCAAACCTACATCCATATAATCTAAATTGGTACCGAAAAAAAACCTAATAGTGTGTGAGTATAAATCGGTAGGTCTAAAACACCATGTATAAAAAAACATCCTGATAATAAGTGTATTAAATAATGAAATATTTTTTTTAAATAATTAAATAATTTAAATTATGACCACCTCAACCAACATCAACACCCTGTGAGAATCTCTTTGAGTATTTCTCAAAACCATGAAAACATTAACCATATAAACTTGGTAAAAAATAACTTTCCTTAACACCATGTTGGAATGTCTCTGAGTGAGTTTTAGAACCAAGATGACCATTATGTTATAACCAAGGTATGAATCACAAAAATTTGGAACAAACCCACTGTATAATCATTCCATCACGTCAACTAGGAATATACCTCTATATAAGAATTTCATCTTGTGTTACTAGGCCTTTCCTACTTTATAATCATTTCATCATGTCACTAGTCCTAGAATGCTATATCGACATTTCGACATGTCACTAGGCTTATCCCACTATGTATTAATTTCAACATGTCTCTAGGCGTATCCCTCTATATATGCATTGCTGAAAGTCATTCGGCCTACCCTGTTATATACACATTACATCATGTGTCACTGGGGAAAGAAATATATATAATAATTATTTAATGTGTCATAGGACCAACTCCCAATATAAACATTATAGTATTTATTTGAACACATATCATAACAAAGTAGTATATCTCAGTATCACATGATCTAGATCAATGGGTAATTATGAAAATTAAAATTTATAATTCAATTACACATTTCATATATCCATTTATCATAACCAATAACCACTTAGTTATCTAAATAAAAGGACAAGTCAAGGTGAATCTACATCCATCAATCACCCACAATCCATGTCATTCTAAGCACACATTAAGTAATTTAAACTATTTAATTTATAAATAAGGGTTCTATCACCTGGACGGTAGCCGCAACTAGGTCAAGTACTATTTGGATCCAAAGGAACTCCAAGGAATAATTTAATTCATTATTTCATCAATTAAGAAACATGTATGTTGGTGTAATTGAAATATTTCATATACTCAACAATTATCAAACCATAGGGTTTAGGTTTAGACACCCTACCTTTAAATAGTGATCAAAAAATTCTTCCAATTTAAAACATCCATAAGGAAGAATGTGAAGATGATTATATAAAGGATCCTTGAGAAAAACTGATCGAGATCAAAACTGATCAAGATCAAAACCAACAATGCACACAATCAATGGATTTGAAAACAACAGTTAGAGATCAAATAGTGAGAATATGGAACCAAATAAGAACATCTTACCTAGATATCAATTTCACAAACAAGATGTCATGAACAAAGGGAGGAACTAAAAAATTTCCAGGATGATCTCCCTATTTTGAGAGGAGAAATATGTATGTGAGTTATAAATAAACCTCAACCATAAGACACACACAAAAATTTCATTCGGATAATTACACATCATATAATACAATTACACATCATGAATAAATTTTTAATGGTGGAAGAAAAAAAATAGGTTTCCTCAAATTATTATTTATTTTGATAAAATATTACTTAGTGTGTAATAAACATACATGAATCCAATTATATTCATTTCATGAATTAGTTAATAGCCTATAACCATTCACAACATGTGTTTGGAAATAATTAAGTGACATATTATAGAGTTACATGATGTTTAATGGTTCAATAGACACTGTTTCAGCCCATTTTCCTTATAAAAATCAGAACCCCCATTAAGGATTCTCAACTTACCATGAACCCATTGTAACACTCAACCCATTTATACCCAAACTCCATTAATTAAAACAAACATACAGGCCCATACATAATTCATTTCCCCCAAAAAAGGATCACTGTATCCAAACAAGACACATCCCCAATGGATCAAATGAAAAACTCAGAGAGGGATATACCTAAAAAATAATGGGATCTTATAACCTCTCCACCATAAAATATATCATCCTTGAACTTCTCCAAGAATCAATATGGGGTCTCGGTGAATATGATTCATCACTATTCATTCTTATCAGAATCTCTCTCATAGATCTCCTCCTAAAACCACCTATTCTACTACTTCACATGAAGTAATAATATAGTCCTTCCCTAGAGATACTTCTCAACATGTTCCACAATCCATACCCAATTCTCCTCAAAGTATGAATCATTAATAATATCAACATATGATATATCTATCATATGAGAAGGTTCAGAACATTCCTATGAAGCTTCACCATGTGAAAAATTTCATTCATGGATTTGTAGCATTGTGGAAGGGATAACTGGTACTCCATTAGATCGACCCATTCCACAATATCAAAACGACTTGAAAACCCTTGGTGCTAGCACTCCCTATTTCCTGATACGATGTTGTCCCAACCTAGATGGCACCCGAATGAAAACATGGTGACAACCCAAAATCTATAGTGGTCATCTCTTTTGTTCAGCGTATTATTTCTACCTTATTTATTTGGTCACTAACCACTTTCTAATCAACCAAACCTTTTTAGATGTCTCATTCATGAGAATCATCCCAAAATGAACTCACTCACCTACATCCAACCCACAAAGAGGCGAATTGAATGACCTTAAAAAATACATGAAATTTTACATATGAATTTAATCTAATAAGATGTTATTATATGAGAACTCAATTATCCCCATATGATGCTCCCATAAACCACTAAAATTATGAACTCAGTATTGTAACACAACTTTAATAATACAAATTGTTCTCTTAGATTGATCATATGTTTGAGGATGATAGGTTGTACTGAAAAGAACTATAAATACCATGGCCTTCTAAAGACCCTTATTAAAACATGATTTGAAACTAGTATCTATGTATGAAATCATAATCCTTAGAAAACTGTGCATACAAACTATCTTGTACATGTAAATACTACCACAATCATCAACTATGAAGGTCTCCCTAATACGTGCGAAGTGAGAGGCGACCATTAGTCCATCCATAATCACCCATAGAACATAATTATTATGGTTTTTCCTATGTAATCCTATCAAAAATTCCATAGTGTTATCATGCCATATCCACTCGTGAGTGGAAAAGGTTACTAAATCCCAAAAGACCTCTGATGCACTTCTTTCACTTATGGACAAATGAATCATCTCACCACAAAGACTGTTCCCTCCTTATTCATTCAGGGATACAAATTCCATATATAGAGATCATGATAAATATTTTTCAAACCAAGATGTACTACCCATATAGAATCATTAAACTCATTCAATTGATCCTTACGAAAACCCATAGGAACCCATACCTGGTTGTGGAAATGAAGAGAATGTTACCACCAAGTGACCATTCTGATAGGGTTTCCCCAATATAAATGATGTCTCTTATAACTAGGACCTATGGATCAGATAACTTCTTTGTCTTCATGTAGTCTATGTGCATTGGAATAATCGACGATGAAGTCTAATCTACCCATCCCGATGACTCCAGATCATCCTGATGAATGTATAAAAAGAGATACATTACCTTCCAAACATCACAAGACTCCTATAATACATCTTCATATGTCTCTAATCTCTATGCATTTAAAATTAATTTTCAATTACTTGGTTTATACAACCACATAATGTAGAGATATTGTAGATACTCCATCTACCTCCTCTTCCAAAGGTCTATGTTCCATTGAGAAAATTTGTACCTAATAATCATGTGGTTAGTGTATACAAAAAATATATCACCCATGAGATAATGTATCCAATATATCATGGAATGTACCACTACTGATAATTCTAAATTTTGAGTATGATAATTCTTCTCATGTAGTCTTATATGTCTGGAGAAAAAAGAAACATATCGATATCCAACATTATAACTAATATGAGTCCAACTCTATATGAGTCTCATTACACTATATATGATTTACCCATAATAGGTAATGTTAGGATAGGTTATGAGGTCTTCCATATTTTTAGGTATTGAAAATATTTCATGTAACCACATGACCAAAAAATTTACCACTTTCATGGCCATCCATTACGTTGGTGCTCCCAAATGGGAAAACTCTAGGATAATGTTCTGATAATAACCTACTTAACCTATAAAGGGACCAATTTTGAAGACATTATGGTGATTATCCCAAGATATTATGGATCTAATGTTCTCCTATTCCACTAACACTCCTTCCTATAAGATGACATGTCTGAAGAAGTACACCTTATAAATATAAAAAATCCAAATTAATAGCTTGAAATAAATTTGTTTCTCTCTTAATGTACCCAGAAAAACATTAAGATGCTTGGAATGATCATCTGTTAACTGGGAGAACACTAAGATGTTGTTGAAAAAAATCACCAAAAACCATTCTAGAAAAGGATTAATTATATGATTCATCAAGGCCATGAATATCACTAGTTTTCTATCCAAACCGATAGGCACTACAAAAATAATCATAAAATCCATTCCTTCTCTTAAAACCATTATTATTTATTTTGGATGGACTCATCCTAAACATATGTTATCCTGATTTCAAATAAATATTTGATAAGATATTATCACCCCTAAAATGATATAAATTTTCTTCAATGAATGAAATAGGATACTAGTTCTTAACAACCATCTGGTTCAACTTTTGATAATTCTGACACATGTGAAAGGACGAATATCCCTTCTTGGAGAATATAACTGGAGAACCCCAAATATATGTAATCATGTATATGAAACTTTTAGCATATTTATCTTCCATATTGACCTTCATTTCTCAAAGATCTACTTGTTCCATTCAGTAAGGTGGGATATAATCTTTCTCTTCTACCTTCAACAGCTCAGTCATGAAATTTATCTATCACTATGGTTGTAATATATAAAACTCTTTAGAAAGAACTTATTGAAAATTGAATTCCACTAGAAAATAATAATTATATTGTATTTCACCATCATCTAGAGTAATGATGATGATTTAATCTATGATACAATCCAATAATCACTGAATTTTTCTTGAATGACTATCCAAAAGAAATCAATCACCACGGGGTGAATAGAAACCTCCAACGTGAAATAAAAAAAGAAAGAAAATCCTTCATAACAGTCTATATGAGTCAGGTATAGAACATAACAATTTATTCCAAGAATGAAATTGGAACCTATAATTTCCAACATGAATGATCCCTAAAACAAATTTTAACAACCAATATCTTAATAACATAACTTTTATTGTTTGATATTATTTGTTCACACTCCCAATAATGTGTCGATGGTCATAAATCCATCCATGATTTCTGCATCCAAGCCCAAACTATTTACAAAATAGTATATAAAAAGTAATTTGATTATCCTATATAAAAAAACATGAATGGGTTGATGTTACAAGAATCATACCTCTTATAGTTAATGGTCATGATTCTATAATAACTAGAGTATCCTACATAACATGTAGCTGACCAACCCCTCTATCCAAGGGTTCAACCTAACTCCATTGAGCTATACGCTCTGCTAGATACTTCTGTTCCTACACCAGGGTACCAAATCCCCTATCTCGACCTGGATTTTCTATGGAAATTGAGTTATAAATCATGTAAGTCATATCTGAGTCCTTTACATACTTTTTTACATTTCCTATTCAACTTCCACTACTTTTCATTTTTATTCCCCTTAAAAACCACTTTATAAGGCCTATTCTACCTCAATATTCACACCATGAAGTATGGTATGGAAACTTAGTCCATTTGTGTTCTATATTTCCAAACTAGTAACACTATAATGTAACACTATCCTGATATGGCTTCCCACTGCCCATAATGCTCTGACCACTACTACCCAGGTGAAAACTTTCCTAGTGACATTTCATTGTACTATTTGAACAGTTAAATGTTTTCCCCTCTAAAATATTGTTGCCGCTCCTTGGAGACTCTTTGAAATTCACTTTTTGATAAGTTCCTCATTAATCACATATTCAAAACATCATAGAAGGAACACATCCACCTATTAATTGATCTCATACTGAATAAAATCCTCAAAATATCTCTCCTTGGACATCTCATCTGCAATCAATGATTTCACAAAGAACTGGAGTTCGATGAAATGTCTTGAGTAGAAAAAAACTAATATTATTTCTTGTTTCATTTTCATGAAGTCACGGGTCTTATAATCCTTCAATATCTTTAGAGTGAAACGAACTGAGAACTTCAAATCAATGTCTTTCCATGAAAACTCCACATGCAACCCTACCTACTCCAGAATCTCCCACCAAAATTTTGTAGGTCCATGAATCATATATTCCACACCCATTACCCTCTTATATTCCAATGAATCATTATTTTTAAATATAGTTTGGACTAATTCATTCCAAATCTTAGATGCTTGGTGGCGTCCCTCCCAAGTGAACGTAGACGAATATTGCATCTAAATCTCTCTCATTTTCTCAGTTATTGAATACCTAGTATGAACAATATCCCATTATATAGATCTCATGACCCTCAATACATTTCCATGAAACTGATCTTCCATATGATCATTTAGAAGTAGAGGAAGCTCTTGTTTAGTTATGTCTAGAGCCCGCCGATTGAAAATCTCTTAATCTCAACTCAAAGATTAAGACGAGGCATTTTCTCCATAAGAAACAAAAGTCATTTGAACACTGGCTATAACAATTCCATACTTAATAGATGAAAAAAATACAACAAAAAACTCATGGTATCACTAATCATGACTTGGAAGTATGTTTTAATGAACTTATTGTTCATTTATTTGATTTATCATGTATAATAGATACCTCATATCACATTTAAATAGGCACGTATATATCAAATTAATATAAATATTTCTCTATCATAAAAAATTCATTCAAACATATATCACTATGTGATTATTTTGATTCCTGAATGCATTACCTAACTATAGGTATATATCTAAAAAGTCCAAAATTTCTTAGCATGATAACACCACATGACATGTGAATCACCCTAGGTGAAATAACATCAATTGTAAAAATATAAAAACATAAACAACAAGTCCATCCCTAGGAACTCTGATTTTCACACATCCATGGGTCATCTAATACAATGTACAACCTCATTACCAATTCCATACACAGCTTAGTATCATTTCTTCCTTTCACAAATAGAAACAAATCGTAAAAGAAAATTGTACCATATAATACCACTTTTTAATGTCCCAATATCTGTCACTCTCTCATTTGGATGAAATAGGTTGGTTAAGATACCTCAAGAATACCCCCCATATGAAATAGGCTGCTTACTAGTAGCAGGGGTGTCATATGTTTAGTGCGGAGACTATAACCCTATAATATAAAGTTAAAACATAATGAAAAACCCATAAAATTAATAATTATATAAGTATCAGAGTTCAGAAATATAGAACACAATATAATACAATGTAATAAAAAAATATAGGCCAACCAAATAATCCAATAAATAATAAAGTAATAATGTAATGAAATTCTAGAATTTAACTAAATTTCATCATTGATATTGTAAAAAAATAAAAGAATAACATACTCAAAAAGTACTCAAAATTACCCAGTGTCCCAGCCCATGTCATTACTATCTAAAAACTACATCCAATCCAAAAAGTAAACAATCAACAACAAGTTTCATTTCACTTGTAAAAACATGCCTCCATATAATCTTCTAGAGTATCTAACGGCTGCACGAATAGGGTCCGAGTATAATTCAATATGTCAAAACCACCATGTCTAAACAAAACCATCCTGATAAAAATTTTATCCAATAATTTAATAAGAATGTTTATTAATTAATTAAACAATTAAAATTTTACCACATTATCCTTCTTTGGCACTGTGATAGAATATACCTAAGCATGTCTCATAACCATCTCAACCTTTACCATATAACCTTTGTAAAACATAACTTTTCTTGATTCAATGCTGGAATGACTATGACTTGCCTTTCAACCATGAAAAAATAACCTTATAACCAACATATAATTATAAAATATGGTTCAAAATCATTATATATAAATTTTAGAATTTCAACTAGGTATATCCCAATATAAAATCATTGCAACATGTTTCACTAGGCCTATCCCGCTATTTAATCATTCCATCATGTAACTGGGCCTGTCCCACTATATAATAATTTCAGAATTTTTCACTAGGTTAAGACCACTATATAATCATTTTATTTTGTTTCACTAGAATGACACCCAATATAATCATTTCAAAACATATGTCAACACATATCTTAATAAATAAGAAAATCACAATATCACATCATCAGGATCAATGATTAATTATGAAATTTACCATTTATATTTCAATTACAAATATAATATATGAATTGGTAAAAACCAATAACATTCCAGTTATCCCCATAAAAAATCTAATCTATGGAGAATCTATATCAATCTTTCACCCATGATCTATATCTTGTGAACAAACTCTATGAAATTTTAAAAATTCATTTTTCAAACAAGGGTTAGCTCACCCAAAAGGGAGCCACATGCCAGGTCAAGAACCATTTGGACCGAAAGAGACTCCAAGGAATAATCTAATCCACTATTTAATAAACTTAGGGGCACATATGTTGAATTAATTTCTATATTTAATTTACATGACCATTATCAAGACATATGGTTTAGGATTTAACCAACTACCATTAATCTATGATCAAAGAATTCTTCCAACGTCAATTTCCTATGAGGAAGCATGTTCATATGATCTTATGAAGGATCCTAGTTCAAAAAAAATACCAAAAGACATAATGCACACAGTCAAGGGATTTTACTACAATGGATGGAGATCTAAGGGAGATAAGTATAGCGACCCTATCTTAATATACATGGATATTACATCATTTAAAATGAATATTGATCACAATTCAAAAATACATGGATGAGGACTCGAATAGTTTATTGTATTTGGAAACATGGTAACATAATCTTCACACATGGTGAAATATCATTAACGTTCCAACAAATATCTTCCCATTTAGTACTTCTACATTAAACCTTTCTTCGTAACCTAGCGGAAGGAAACATAATAAAGGTTTGAGATAATATTCTTATTAAGGGTAGATAATAGATATATATAACAATAACATGACCATAAGGGTATGAGATGGTGATAATAAAATTAGATTATCATTCACCTCATATAAATGATTATAAACTTGAATCATGGAATAAATATTAACAGTTCATAAGATTTGAATTATAATTTCATTAAGATAATAAGCTATAAAATAATATCATATGAATAAGACATTGGATTTTTGATTGAAACCTAATCATATAAAAGTCATTACTATAGTAATAGAATCATATTCCCTTGTCTATCAAAGTATTATAGTACCACTACCAAAACCATATTGTTAGTCAGGGTTCACTCCCATAACCATCTTAGTAGTAAAGGTACACTCCCAATACCATCATAGAGGAAAACGTTCATTACTAAATTGAGTTCAATCCTAGTTCCGACCATTATATTTCATGAGATTCAAATCATTACCCAATTAATTGTAAGGATATATAGGTCCCAATAATCTCAAATGTGTTCCACTAGATCAAAAACATTAATCATATCATAAACCATGTAATGAAATGGGTATTATAAACATGTAATCATTTAATAACCCATTTAAATGATATATGTTTTATAGTCATTTCACAGAAGTGTAACCCATGAAGAGAATTGGGTTTCATAAGCATATCACCTATGAAAGAGAAATTGTTTTCATAAACATATATACTATGAAATAGAAGCTAGTATCATAAGTTTATAACCCATGGAAGAGAAATGGGTTTCATAAACATATAACTTATTAATGAAAAATTGGTTTCATAAACACATAAACTTTGAATGAGTAACAAGTTTCATAAGCATCATGACATCAAAGAATAAACTATGCAGAGAAAGAATATGAATGGGACCCTTGGATCATATCCCAAGTAGGGAATGATTAACACTAAAATATTTTAACATATATGGAAATTTTTTTTAAATGTATTTTAAAATAATATATTGAAGAAAATATTCTTTATTATTTTAATAAATGCACTTTTAAAAATATAAAACATTTTTATTACCATTTTGTTTTAAAACAATCATAAAAAATTATAAATGAAGCTTGAAATCAATTTGAAAACCTTTTTAATGAAAAATTATAAAAGAAACTTAATTTTTTTGGAATATTTATCCTTAAAAACATATAGAGGAATTATAAACCAAATTTGAAAACCATTTCCTTTACAATTTACTTAAAAATTAATAAATGAAACATGAAATCATTTTCAAACCATTTTAATTAGAAATAAATTTTAAAAATTTTAAATGGGGAATGATTTTTTTAAAAACTTTACACTAAAAATATATTTTAAAACATAAAATTGATGATAGAAAAAATATTTAGGAAACTCAATTTTGAATGAATAAATATTTTGGATCGAAAGGATAATTAAAGTTAGATTTTTTTAAAAACATTTTCTTAATTTTCATGAGTACCAATGTGTGTAAAAATGGTACTAATACAAGAATACATAATGAATAACCATATAATATTAAAATTAATTAGTGTTCTTGAGATAAGGATCATAATATTTCATCAATTGAAACATAATATAAACAATCCCGATAAATAGTGATATTGTTACGATAAACTCTTAATAGTTGATAACTTTGATTCACAATCCAAATGAAATAATAAATTGAATTGAATATTAAAATAGAATTAATAGAATTATATTCATGATATTAAATTTTAATTGTCAGTTTATACAACTCATAAAATAATATAGGTGCATAAAAAAACTTGTGTCTCAACAAAAGAAAATTGGGATAAAATTATCTTACCATTTTTGTAACTTTATTACCGTAAAACCCCATGAAATAGAGATCATTAAATTGATACATAAATACCAATAAATTTATGTATATGATTCATATAATATATTAATCTTACTATATGTACCACAAAAAAGAAACAAGTGGACAATAATGAATTTAAATACCGAAAAAAGCATTTTTGAATTAAAAATCACTGTCTTTTACTATTCATTAAAAAATTATACTTCTCAAAAAATACCAAATATTTACCCTCAGTAATTTTTTATATTTCACATAAAAAAATGAATTTTTTTTTTTTTTTAAATTCTAATTATTAATGTTAAAAAATTATATTTACAATGATTTAACCATTACATGGGGGTAAAATTACATTTTTGAAAAATTCATAATTTTATTTATATAGTTGAATTTATACTTATTTTATTCCGATGAAGTCAATTTAATGAGTAAAAAATATTTATTGAATATATTATATACATATATATTATATAAATCATCCATCCAATGTTTTTTGTTTAATTTATTTAGATAAAATTATGTTCATAGAAAAAGAATTTTCTTATAAATGAAAATTATTTAATTTCAAATAGTTATTCGATTAATTTGTAACTAATCCATTGAAAAATGATTAATTTTATATACACGTATAAAACATGGTTTCATAATTTATTCCATCTAAATAATATCTTACTTTAAAAAGGCTATGTTATAATTATTTTGAAAATAATATTAATAAAATATTGTAGATTAGTAAAACTTGTCCTTGTGGGTAACACAAGCTATCGAAAGAACAAAGAATTATGTGTAATACAATCCAAACATAGTTTTTTGTGCACTACAAGCTAATATTAGCTTATCTTGTACTACAATCTGAAATTATTAAAGTGTATAGTTAAAGATTAACTTGGTGTATCATACAAACAAAGAATAACATGGTTATTTAATATAAAACAAGTTATATCCATTGTTGAATGAAATAAAAAAAATAAAAAAGTTTAGATTAATTCGAAAAAAATATTTCCCAAAATCTTAGGGTGTTATATTAAAACTCTCTTAAAATAAATTTCTCTATGAAAATTATTCTAGGTTGTAAATTATTTAATACTTGATAATTCCTTTAATAGAAACCCACATTATAAATATGAATACTAAAACTTCCTTTCGAATTGGTTCGTTGGATACACAAAAATTACCTAAACTAAATCATTCATAGGTTTACACCAAGGACTATATAGGTGTAAAGTAAAAACATGGACGTTGAAGATAAATATTACTATTATGTTTTTATAGAGAGTGATAGAGAACATAGTTCAGATAAAGATAATGATTATGAAGCAATAATCCAAAGAGTCTTGAAAATGTTTATTGATTTCATAAAAAATGATGATAACAGGAAACCATTTTGTTTTAAGACCCCTTTTCCAAAAGTTAAATAATGTTAATGAGAAGATATAATTAAATGATTCAAGAAACCTTACCCTTTATTTTTCCTTTATCAATTGCCACATCAACTATTATTCCACAGAATGATGGTGAATTTTAATTTCTAATTCATTAGTAGATCATGAGATCCATAAATAGGATGATACGTCATTCCATCTATAATTATCATAAAAATATGGTTGGGAGAAGTTATCTAAATATACATAAATTCTCATATGGAGATATAATACTTTAATATAAAAAATATTTATGAAGTTTAACACAAGCCATTTCTTAAATTTTTAGTCTTATAACCCTTTTAAATATGAATCTTCAATCCATAAGATCTATAAATTTATAAAAAAACATATTATAATTGATCCCCCATATATCAAATTGTAGATCTTATTATTCACATACCAAAAATTTGAATACTTTCATCTTGTATTTTATTTAAACATGGTAATAAATTGAATTACCAAAAATGTAACACCCCAAGCTTCCTCGATATGTTTCCTTTCGAATAATGCAATGACGTGCATTGTACGCAACTTCGAGATTTTAACACACCACAACCAATCAAACTAGCCATTATGAATAGTAATACCTACTTTTTGAAATTATATATATTTTATATTTCAAAATGGACTTCATTTTTGGATTCGGAATATCGAATTTAGCCTAAGGTGAAATTTTGGTACTTTTCGGATAACTTTCATATTTTGATGAATAGTGAAAATTACTAAATTTTAATTAAAAACAACTTTTTTAATCAAAATAATTAATAGTGATAAATTGTGAATTTGAGTAGTTTTAAAGTATATTTAGAATATATTTTTACCATTTAATATAATTTTGGTCATTGGACATAATTTTACAATTAAACCGAACATAAACAAGTGTCAATCTTTTGATAGTTATTATCTCTTAAAAACACGCTTTTTGTTTTGACAGCGGGAATTAATTTTAAATTAATTTCTGCCACTTCTGTGTTTTGAATTTATAAAAATGGATTCCATATTTGGAATCAGGATGTCCAAATTGTGTAAATAGGTAACTTTTATTTTTATACATTTTGAATAATTACTGCGGTAAATATTTTATTTACCATGGTTAAGGGTAAATCCGGTAAATAAGGGTTAAAAAAAAAATAATATTATAATAATACTAAATTACCCTAAAATGTGTCTTAACCCTATTGGTTGATACATGGTCGACCATGGGCATCTTTGGGTCAATTTTGGGACCCCATGGATCCACTTGTAAGTGATAATGACACTTTATATTAATTAAGTTAAAATGAATACAAAATGACACAAGCATATATCGTTTAGAAAAACAATTGTTACATAGGGTTATATATGCTGGATTTTAGATTATAAATATTCATTAGAAAGCTAAAAAGATTTCCTACATAATTATATTTTATTTATAATTTTTTGACATTAAATAAGTTATTTTATTTATGACACAATGATGATGTAGTAATTACTAAAATAGTAAAAAATTAACATAATTGATATTATAAATACCCAAATAATTATAATATGAAACTTTTAATGAATTAAACAAATTTTCTAGGATAATATGATATATTAGGATTGATTTATTTGACTTTTTTAGAAGTAATCAATCTGTTATGAGTTTCACAAAAATCAACTAGTGAATAGTGTCAAAATTGACATAAAAGAGTTCTTAAAACAAATATTATATTATTAATTGATATTAAATTCCTAAAAATCTAAGGTTCGGCCAAGAGACTTATATTATGATAGGTTAATCATTAATGGACCACTTGGGGGTCTTTTGGATGTATATAGTAAGTTTATTAACCATATTATATAAAAATACAAAGAGACATTGTAAAAGTGAAACTAATTAACTTAGAGTTAATACTTAAAGATAAGGTTAATATAAGTACCCAAACCTGTCTAAATTCTATTGTATGAGTTGTTTTCGACCTATCCCCACCTAAACCTTTGAATAGTCAACTTTGGAGCCATTGGAAACCGAATATGAATTTATTATAAATTAATATTTCTAGCTTTTCCAAAGGTGCCCCTCACCCCTCTTATAAAAGGGCACTCCTCCTTCTCATTTCCTCACACCTCTCAAGCCACTTGGCTCGTCCAAACTCTGCCAAACTAAGTTCCCCACATCCCTCTCCTCCTCCTTGAAGCTTCCCCTTAGGCAGAAAGCATTTCAACAAGTCCTTTGGTTCCAACCAAAGTGAGTTACCTAAATTAAAGGTAACGATTTCTCTTAAATTATTTTCATTTATTTTGCTTCTTCAACCCCCAAACTCTTTTTATTTCCCTTCTTTTGTAACAACACCAGTATCCTAAATATACTAGGATGTTGTTGTAAGAAGTATTCAAACTACACATACACACAACTCCATCTAATGGATGATGAACATAATGTTTCTGTGGATGGCAAACTAACGCCTCACGAAACGATGATTGTTCAAAAACATCTTACCGCCTCTCATGGTGGCCATTATGATGGCACTGTAATTAAATATGATATTAATGATATATATTTTATATATAAGCTTCTGTAATTCCATTTTATTTCATACCATTATTCGTTTCATGTCGTATATACATACGATAATTTCATTTGAGGAAGTGCGGACTACCGCCCCCTTAAAATGATATGACTCGTTCATACCACACATGGAACGTATAAAGGATGGTGTTAATGAACTTAAGTAACATATATAAAATATTATATTATACTGGAATAGTAATATACCTATGTATCATTTGGATTCGATTCTTTTAAAATAAAAAATTAAAAAATTAAATGGAAGTAGCGTTCGTGCATACGTACGGACTACCGTCTCCACGAACGCGATGAGATTCATTATCCATCGTATCCATTAAAGTATAATTATCATTTAATGATTTAAAAATGATGTTTAAGGACTTGATATAATTCTGGATATTAATAAGATACAACAAACATTACTTATGTAACAAAACATATAAAAGAAAATGAGTAAGTTAACACCCGAAACGGCGTTAATACTAAGATATTATTAACAAATCAATGTTAAAAGATCATATATGATATCATATTAAAGTAAATGATTCTTGTATTATTCAATAACAATTATTTCACCATTATACAGGAGGTAAACCTACCATCAACCAAGGAAAAAGTACAAAGTAAGGGATTCTCTTATCTCACTTTCAATTCCGTGAGATTTCCATTGTTCGCTACTAAATTATTGAAAGTGGTGTATTGTGTACTTCCATTTGATATATATTATCATGATTCACTTTATATTCATGTTATTCTGTAAATCATTTGGTGGTTATTAACTTTTGGCCATGCGACTCAGTTGATTAACGTGGTAAGGGATTTTCTTATCTCACTTTTAATTCCGTGAGAATTCCATTGATCACCACTTAATTATTGCATGTGGTGTATGTGTACTGCCCATGATTGTATTCATTGTGTTATATACTTTTATTTATGGGTATTTACATCATCATGGTATGATAATTCTTTCATGGGTGTATGTTTCTTAAGTTACCTAATCAATAAGGGAATTTGAGATTTCAACTTCCACTCATTTGGCTTTACGCATATTTCATTGATTATATTACCCCAAGATTATGTGTGGAATCACTATTCATTTGATTATGTCATAATTTCCACTCTCATTCCTGTGGATATAAGTTTGATACACATAATCACTCCATTGATAATTCTCAAGTCATTGATATGAATTTGATAAGAGTAATTTTAACTCATTCTCCATTTATTGAGTTAAACATCCGATTCGTTGGTATTGTTTTTACAAGAATATGTGTGAATATACTTTGATTGATTTACACTGAATATCCAATCATATTTAGTGTATTTATATTTGTCACACATAATTATGTCGTTGATTTATCCTTAACAAAAGGATACAACCTTTATGAGAGATTTCATCTCAATTTACATTCCATTGAGACTTCTTTGATGATATACACCAAATCACTTTTATGTGGTGTATATAATGTACTTTGACATAGTATATCATGAATTCCTTTATTCTCATGATATTAAAATGTTTTGATTACCTCAATTATTTGTATTAAAGTGTCTCTCTTTTGGTTAGAAACTCTAACTAAAATACCATTTTTAAATGTTTTAAAGAATTATTCTTCTAAATCATGCTCATTAATGTCCATATTTTAAAAATGGTTTTAAGGATTTATTTATATGGACATTAAAGTTTTAAAATTAAAAATCCTTTTAAAAAGTTTCAAAGTGGTATGGGACACTTTTATTCAAAAATCTATTTTTAAATGGCTTTTTGACAAATAGTGTGACTTTTAAATGATTTCAAGAAAAGGGGGATATTTCTCTCAAATAGTTTTGATGATTATTTTCATCTATGTCAACATCCTTCATTATTCTTGATTGAGGTTTATGTGATACAATACAATCTTCCATATTGTATCGAATGAGTTATGTTTGACTGTGGATGTGCTATTTTTATACCACTCAAGGTTTGTGGTAAAAGTATTGACATTTCGTATGATAGTTTCAATATGAATGTTTATTTTATGCTTAAAACTATTCATATGAGGAATGCATTGGACTTAATAAGTGACGGGTGGAGCCCGCTATAGCTCCTCGATGCATCGGTAGGTCTCATGAGACAAACTAGTGTCTTGGCACAAGGCCTTGGCAAAGTCTTATTTGTAGTCTTGGCACGAGGCCTTGGCTATGTGGTTATGATAGTCTGGCATTATGCATTCCATCATTATGAAAGTGGTTATTGATATTGCATGTGATCATTCGACTAGTAGAATATCCATGTGAGTAAGTAAATGACATTATTTCATTTTACTTTTGCCATACTATGTTGAAGTTCAATTTTAAAAGGCTTTTGTTTTAGTTATAAATTGCCTTAAGTGTTTATGCTTATTTATGAAAGCTTCTGCTATAATGTTATCCTTACTGAGCATCCGAGATCACCCCTTTCAATGTTTTATTTTTCCCAGGATTATGAAGAAGTAATTTATGAATGACCTGCAGGGATAGTATGAGGGGATATGAAGACAAGATGTTTTTTTTTATGATGTAATGTAAAAATTTATGGATGTATCTAGTTATTCCAAGGCTACTAAACTAATCGGTCTTTCGAGACTTGATCTTTCTCATGATCATGCCAATGTTATGTAATAAAGCACCGACTCTAGATAATTAGGGTCGGGGCGTTACAGTTGGTATCAGAGGAAGTTTAGTACAAACCTTGGTAGCTAGATTTAGATAAACTCTGATTAGAGCACATAGACCTAAGATGAACTTTGAGGATTAGTATAAAAGAACTTCCTAGAATTTTGGTATTGTAGAGATTTTGTGAGTTTTCCGAGCAATACATCCCTGTCTGGATACGAGCAGGTAGAGGCGGCTCTGGCACAGATGTACCTAGGGGTAAAACCCGAAAACACCGCTTTGAGCTAGACTCGAACGGGAACTGGTGCACGACAACGGGCCTTGCTGCACTCTTGGTTACGACACTCCCGGGGGATATGCTTAGGATAATTTACATTTTCTTTAGAAACCAATTTAAGTAATATATATATAAGATGAGAGTAAATGACCTTGGTTAATCCTAATATGTTTCAAATTGAGAATATGGTGACATTTTAATCTCTAAATGGTTTTACGACTACTATTACTCACACAATGCTTTATGGTTTTAGTCAATGGCTGGATTCCAAGGAAGTCATAGTGACTTTGAGAATGATGTACAAGATGTGAACGGTGGTGGCAATGAGCAACAAAATGGAATGTTGATAGGCGTAAAAGATATCGTCTTTATGCCAAATCAGTTTTCCAAAAATATGATCAACAACATATATATTAACCAACTCCCAGACTCAACAAGGAAGAGAAAGGTGATAAATGATAAGAGCTCCAGCAATGGAGACCATGGAGAAAAGAACCCTCAATTTTCATCATGCAGGAAATGTGGAAAGAGACACCCAGGAAAATGTCTCAATGGGACAACGAAATGTTTTACGTGCGGGAAGGAAGGACATAAAGTAAAGAATTGCCGAAGAAAAATGAAGAGTACTATGGAAGAAGATAAAAATGGTCCCAAGAGTCCATTTACAGTCATTTGCCGTAAATGTAGGGGACCTGGCCATTACCCGAGTGAATGTCCTATTCTATAGGATATTTTCTTGGTCAAAGAAGAAGCTATGTGGGAATAAATGGTTGTAGAAATGTTTAAAAAGTATTAGCACTCCTTGTTGATGGGTTTACTATGGAATAATTTTCTCTTGTATTTGTAACCCCGCAGTTTTCCATGTGAGAATGATATTTGAGGAAGAATTGTATCTTCTCTTGTGGATTTGGGTATAAATAACCATTTGGATTTATATGATCATTGGGGTTTGAGAGAATTATAAGTTATTATAATTTGGGATGAAGATTCAAGGTATGATATAACATTTGTGGTTAAATTTATGATATAGTATTTTGAGGAATTTATCTCATTTTGGCAATATTATAAAATATAGTTTTTGAAAAAGGACAACACGTAGACCGTGTGACAACCCGTCGCGTCGGACAAAGCTATGGGAATCGAACCCACAACCAAAGTGCGATTGGGATTTATCGCCTACCACTGGACTACGTGAAGTCCCTGGCTAGTGTGACTATTTTTTTAGTTAAATGATTTTATTGATCAATAATAAGTTGATTTGGGTTCTTATTTCATATCAAAAGAATACCCTTGGTATAGGAAAATGATTTGGTGATTAAGTGATAAATGTTATTTTGGAAGATGTTCGCTTTGTTGGAAACACTATATGTCCAAGGAAAATAGAATACTATGGGGTTTCATTTGTGGAGTAATGATAGATTTTTATCTACGTTTTTATTGTGGATTTATAGTGATTTGGGTTATTTATGGAAATGATTAACCTATAATAGAGAATATGTGATTAGGTTAATTACTTTTGAGTATGTGACTTTAAGAGTATCTGATGTCATTTGGAGATACAATTTAACATGGGAGACTACATAATCAAATTATTCTATGTTTTGGGTTTCAATATTAGTTTGGATTATATTAAAGGATTTTAAGGACAATTGGTTATTGAATGGTATCTATTTAACTTTGGGGTATTGTTGGTTTAATTTTAGAAATTAAGATTAGTGCATATTTATCTCAATGAATATCCTTTTGGGGGATCATTAGATCATTCACTGACCATTTTGGTTTTGATTAATCTTCAAAGACAATGTAAATATATGGTTTATCCTTCATGGATCATGTGATTCTATAGAAGTTTATTCTATCTCTTCCAGTGTGACCAAGTCTTCTTGAATACTCATCGTTTAAAAAAAAATGAGTTAGTGGTGGAAATTTATTAAAGAATGAAAATCTACTTAAAATGTAAGTATATCTCATAATGTTCTTAGTCAATATCATAAATGAATTCCTCTTCCTTATGTAATGTAACTTAAAAAAAAATGTTGTCCGTTTACATTCCTACTAGGAGACTAATGGTCGTTTGTCCCAACACAAGTTTGTGGTTTTCTCATTGTTAACTTTCTCCTGATCATGATTTCTATCCCTCTCCATCAGAACTTGACACTTAGTTTATCACCCATATCCATGTTTTCTTACATGGAATCCTAGTATGGGTTATCTTGGATGACCCTTATACCTCTCTTTCTTTCTTTTAAAGTGACAGTTTTATTGACTCTTTTTCCGATGTGGGACTTTCCATTATATTCCCAAGCAAAATTTTAAAAATTGCGAGGACGCAATTTATTGAAGGAGGGGAGAATGTAACACCCCAAGCTTCCTCGGTATGTTTCCTTTCGAATAATGCAATGACGTGCATTGTACGCAACTTCGAGATTTTAACACACCACAACCAATCAAACTAGCCGTTATGAATAGTAATACCTACTTTTTGAAATTATATATATTTTATATTTCAAAATGGACTTCATTTTTGGATTCGGAATATCGAATTTAGCCTAAGGTGAAATTTTGGTACTTTTCGGATAACTTTCATATTTTGATGAATAGTGAAAATTACTAAATTTTAATTAAAAACAACTTTTTTAATCAAAATAATTAATAGTGATAAATTGTGAATTTGAGTGGTTTTAAAGTATATTTAGAATATATTTTTACCATTTAATATAATGTTGGTCATTGGACATAATTTTACAATTAAACCGAACATAAACAAGTGTCAATCTTTTGATAGTTATTATCTCTTAAAAACACGCTTTTTGTTTTGACAGCGGGAATTAATTTTAAATTAATTTCTGCCACTTCTGTGTTTTGAATTTAGAAAAATGGATTCCATATTTGGAATCAGGATGTCCAAATTGTGTAAATAGGTAACTTTTATTTTTATACATTTTGAATAATTACTGCGGTAAATATTTTATTTACCATGGTTAAGGGTAAATCCGGTAAATAAGGGTTTAAAAAAAAATAATATTATAATAATACTAAATTACCCTAAAATGTGTCTTAACCCTATTGGTTGATACATGGTCGACCATGGGCATCTTTGGGTCAATTTTGGGACCCCATGGATCCACTTGTAAGTGATAATGACACTTTATATTAATTAAGTTAAAATGAATACAAAATGACACAAGCATATATCTTTTAGAAAAACAATTGTTACATAGGGTTATATATGCTGGATTTTAGATTATAAATATTCATTAGAAAGATAAAAAGATTTCCTACATAATTATATTTTATTTATAATTTTTTGACATTAAATAAGTTATTTTATTTATGACACAATGATGATGCAGTAATTACTAAAATAGTAAAAAATTAACATAATTGATATTATAAATACCCAAATAATTATAATATGAAACTTTTAATGAATTAAACAAATTTTATAGGATAATATGATATATTAGGATTGATTTATTTGACTTTTTTCGAAGTAATCAATCTGTTATGAGTTTCACAAAAATCAACTAGTGAATAGTGTCAAAATTGACATAAAAGAGTTCTTAAAACAAATATTATATTATTAATTGATATTAAATTCTTAAAAATCTAAGGTTCGACCAAGAGACTTATATTATGATAGGTTAATCATTAATGGACCACTTGGGGGTCTTTTGGATGTATATAGTAAGTTTATTAACCATATTATATAAAAATACAAAGAGACATTGTAAAAGTGAAACTAATTAACTTAGAGTTAATACTTAAAGATAAGGTTAATATAAGTACCCAAACCTGTCTAAATTCTATTGGATGAGTTGTTTTCGACCTATCCCCACCTCAACCTTTGAATAGTCAACTTTGGAGCCATTGGAAACCGAATATGAATTTATTATAAATTAATATTTCTAGCTTTTCCAAAGGTGCCCCTCACCCCTCTTATAAAAGGGCACTCCTCCTTCTCATTTCCTCACACCTCTCAAGCCACTTGGCTCGTCCAAACTCTGCCCAACTAAGCTCCCCACATCCCTCTCCTCCTCCTTGAAGCTTCCCCTTAGGCAGAAAGCATTTCAACAAGTCCTTTGGTTCCAACCAAAGTGAGTTACCTAAATTAAAGGTAACGATTTCTCTTAAATTATTTTCATTTATTTTGCTTCTTCAACCCCCAAACTCTTTTTATTTCCCTTCTTTTGTAACAACACCAGTATCCTCAATATACTAGGATGTTGTTATAATAAGTATTCAAACTACACATACACACAACTCCATCTAATGGATGATGAACATAATGTTTATGTGGATGGAAAACTAACGCCTCACGAAACGATGATTGTTCAAAAACATCTTACCGCCTCTCATGGTGGCCATTATGATGGCACTGTAATTAAATATGATATTAATGATATATATTTTATATATAAGCTTCTGTAATTCCATTTTATTTCATACCATTATTCATTTCATGTCGTATATACATACGATAATTTCATTTGAGGAAGTGCGGACTACCGCCCCCTTAAAATGATATGACTCGTTCATACCACACATGGAACGTATAAAGGATGGTGTTAATGAACTTAAGTAACATATATAAAATATTATATTATACTGGAATAGTAATATACCTATGTATCATTTGGATTCGATTCTTTTAAAATAAAAAATTAAAAAATTAAATGGAAGTAGCGTTCGTGCGTACGTACGGACTACCGTCTCCACGAACGCGATGAGATTCATTATCCATCGTATCCATTAAAGTATAATTATCATTTAATGATTTAAAAATGATGTTTAAGGACTTGATATCATTCTGGATATTAATAAGATACAACAAACATTACTTATGTAACAAAACATATAAAAGAAAATGAGTAAGTTAACACCCGAAACGGCGTTAATACTAAGATATTATTAACAAATCAATGTTAAAAGATCATATATGATATCATATTAAAGTAAATGATTCTTGTATTATTCAATAACAATTATTTCACCATTATACAGGAGGTAAACCTACCATCAACCAAGGAAAAAGTACAAAGTAAGGGATTCTCTTATCTCACTTTCAATTCCGTGAGATTTCCATTGTTCGCTACTAAATTATTGAAAGTGGTGTATTGTGTACTTCCATTTGATATATATTATCATGATTCACTTTATATTCATGTTATTCTTTAAATCATTTGGTGGTTATTAACTTTTGGCCATGCGACTCAGTTGATTAACGTGGTAAGGGATTTTCTTATCTCACTTTTAATTCCGTGAGAATTCCATTGATCACCACTTAATTATTGCATGTGGTGTATGTGTACTGCCCATGATTGTATTCATTGTGTTATATAATTTTATTTATGGGTATTTACATCATCATGGTATGATAATTATTTCATGGGTGTATGTTTCTTAAGTTACCTAATCAATAAGGGAATTTGAGATTTCAACTTCCACTCATTTGGCTTTACGCATATTTCATTGATTATATTACCCCAAGATTATGTGTGGAATCACTATTCATTTGATTATGTCATAATTTCCACTCCCATTCCTGTGGATATAAGTTTGATACACATAATAACTCCATTGATAATTCTCAAGTCATTGATATGAATTTGATAAGAGTAATTTTAACTCATTCTCCATTTATTGAGTTAAACATCCGATTCGTTGGTATTGTTTTTACAAGAATATGTGTGAATATACTTTGATTGATTTACACTGAATATCCAATCATATTTAGTGTATTTATATTTGTCACACATAATTATGTCGTTGATTTATCCTTAACAAAAGGATACAACCTTTATGAGAGATTTCATCTCAATTTACATTCCATTGAGACTTCTTTGATGATATACACCAAATCACTTTTATGTGGTGTATATAATGTACTTTGACATAGTATATCATGAATTCCTTTATTCTCATGATATTACAATGTTTTGATTACCTCAATTATTTGTATTCAAGTGTCTCTCTTTTGGTTAGAAACTCTAACTAAAATACCATTTTTAAATGTTTTAAAGAATTATTCTTCTAAATCATGCTCATTAATGTCCATATTTTAAAAATGGTTTTAAGGATTTATTTATATGGACATTAAAGTTTTAAAATTAAAAATCCTTTTAAAAAGTTTCAAAGTGGTATGGGACACTTTGATTCAAAAATCTATTTTTAAATGGATTTTTGACAAATAGTGTGACTTTTAAATGATTTCAAGAAAAGGGGGATATTTCTCTCAAATAGTTTTGATGATTATTTTCATCTATGTCAACATCCTTCATTATTCTTTATTGAGGTTTATGTGATACAATACAATCTTCCATATTGTATCGAATGAGTTATGTTTGACTGTGGATGTGCTATTTTTATACCACTCAAGGTTTGTGGTAAAAGTATTGACATTTCGTATGCTAGTTTCAATATGAATGTTTATTTTATGCTTAAAACTATTCATATGAGGAATGCATTGGACTTAATAAGTGACGGGTGGAGCCCGCTATAGCTCCTCGATGCATCGGTAGGTCTCATGAGACAAACTAGTGTCTTGGCACAAGGCCTTGGCAAAATCTTATTTGTAGTCTTGGCACGAGGCCTTGGCTATGTGGTTATGATAGTCTGGCATTATGCATTCCATCATTATGAAAGTGGTTATTGATATTGCATGTGATCATTCGACTAGTAGAATATCCATGTGAGTAAGTAAATGGCATTATTTCATTTTACTTTTGCCATACTATGTTGAAGTTCAATTTTAAAAGGCTTTTGTTTTAGTTATAAATTGCCTTAAGTGTTTATGCTTATTTATGAAAGCTTCTGCTATAATGTTATCCTTACTGAGCATCCGAGCTCACCCCTTTCAATGTTTTATTTTTCCCAGGATTATGAAGAAGTAATTTATGAATGACCTGCAGGGATAGTATGAGGGGATATGAAGACAAGATGTTTTTTTTTATGATGTAATGTAAAAATTTATGGATGTATCTAGTTATTCCAAGGCTACTAAACTAATCGGTCTTTCGAGACTTGATCTTTCTCATGATCATGCCAATGTTATGTAATAAAGCACCGACTCTAGATAATTAGGGTCGGGGCGTTACAAAAAATCATTATTGAAAAAACATATGATTCCTTATTCTAAATTTTATTGATATATATTCAATAAGTTGAAATTTTTGTAAACGTCATCAATGATAGAATAAAACACTTGTAAGAAAATTTTAAATAAGATCCAAGGTAATCAATACCATTCAATTTACATATTAATAACCAATATATCATTATCCAAACATCATTATCTTAACATAATCAACATGTTAAGGTCTATCTTACTTTAGTCTAAATTTCACCATTCCTTTAAATCAATTTTATTTTTCATAGAAACAATTCCAAATATTCTTTTAAATCTTTTGAAAAAAATATAAACTAATCAGTTATTATATATTTCACGATTCAAAATTCTTGAATCCAAAAAACCTAATAACATCCATTATTCTACATCATCCTTAATTCATTGACAAGTATAACACATCATATTAATTAATACCTTTTTATTTTCACATTTCACTAATAGTCTCATCATCATCTACAATATAACTGTTTCTCATAACACCTTTCGAATTCTCTTTAGAGGATTTCCACTTAGGGCATCAATTTTCATAATTCCAATTCATTATATATATAATGTATTTAACCATAGATAATAAATTAGAGGTTCATTATTCACGTCCAATATATTAACTGAAATCCTAATATTTCGATTTATGTTTATTTATTTGTGTTCTTATTTTCCACAATCAAAAAAACTTCTCATTATTCTGAGACATTAAAATTGTGTTTTTTAGCATTATTTATATAAATAAAGCCAATTATATATTCCTCCATGATATCAATTACTTGAAATCTTAGTGAAATCCTACATTATCATCCTTGTTGAATTTAATAATTTTTTAATATTCAAATTAGTAATAATGTATTGTGATTTCTATTTAGGCATGATCACAACATCCATCAATCCAATGATCATCCCACTTTACTGTTCATTAGTAAATTTCATTTCACATTCACCATTAACCCATTTCATTTGGTTTACATCCATTGAATAAAAATATATATCATTGTGTAAGTAGAACTTATTAAATTTGAAAAAAAAAATCACGAAAAATCTCTCACAATATGTCTAAATTATAACACCTTCTTTTAGATAAATGATTCCTTAGTCTTATCCTTAGAGACATATCTAAAAATATCCTTAGAAATAATGTCTTAATAATTTTTTCTCATCCTAGTTTCCAAAGAATGACTAAACTGTTTTTTAATACTAATTACAATGAACCTGACGTAATATATATGGATATTACATATTTTTAGATGAATATTTAGCACATTAAAAAAATACATGTTTGATGAGTATAATATTTTATTTTATATGGAATCAGTGAAACATAATCATCTATCATGGTAAAGGATATTTAATTTTTCCCATAATTATCTTACCCATTATTAATTATACTAACAACCATTCACTATAACACGGGGAAAGAAAATGTATGAAGTGGGCGAGCTCATATGCTCTGTAAAGGTAAATATAAGAGATATTTAATCATTAGATGAGTATAATGGTATGAGAAGATGATCATAAAGTTATAATATAATACCATTTATATCAAAGATAATAAACATGAATCATGGAAAATATATAGTTAGTTCAAAAGACATTAATCATAATGGAATCAAGATCATAACCCATGAAACCAAAACATATGTATAAGAGATAGAATTTATGGTAAACACTTAAGTATACAAAAATGATTTCCATATTAGTCAAGTATTATTTCCTAGTACATATTAGTATCATGGTTTCACTCCAAATATTGTCTTCGTATTCATGGATTACTCCCATTACCATCTTATTAATCAAGGTCCAATCTTGTGATAATCTTAAATGAGAATGTCCATTACTAAACCGAGTTCACTTACTGTCCAAAAATTTCTATCTCATGAGATTTAAATCCTTATGCAATGAATTGGATGTAGATATAGGTCCTACCTATCTCATAATGAAATCATACACTTGTTTTCTTCAAAATAAAAAAAATCATCATATCATAACCCGTGAAATGAAATGGATATCATACACATGTACTTTTTTCATATACTATGGAAAGTGACTAGTTTCATAGTTATTTTATAAAATCATAATGAATGAATAGAAACTTTTTTCATGAGTGAAAAATCATTTTTTATTGAACATAAAAATCCTGGGAATAAATAGTAGGAAGCACCCTCAAGGGGTTGGAAGTGATGAAGTCCTTGGGCATCACATTGGACTATCACCCTACACTCGATAGGAAGTTTCATGACCCCTACAAACAAGGTTTACCCCTCCTGGGCTGGAGATGTGAGAAGGGAGATAGTGACCCCCCTGAGTCCTGCCTCCAGTAGGCCCCGGGATGGCGACTAGCACTGAGGGTATAATAAACACACAAATAAAAGGCATTATCCTTTAAGTGTACACAAGAGAAAGAGAGAGATAAGATAGAAACCAACCAAAACAAACTTAGAATGAAATATAAATAAATCGCATGTACACATATGTAATTTCATGCAAAAACTACTGAAATAGAAAGGGGAAACTGCCAGTACCAAAGGAAAGTAAAAACTGTAGCGACCACGAAGCCCAAACAACTCATGCAACCCCAAGCTAGTAGTAACCAACATGATCTCAAACATTATCCAAGTGACCTAAAAAACAGTTTATATATACATAGGAGCATAAAAAACATTTGTCTCAATGAAATAAATTTGGGATAAAATTATGTTACCATTTTTATAAAATTTGTTTGTAAAACCCTCTGAGATAGAGATCATTAAATTGATAAATAAATACAAATAAATTTATGTATATGATTCATATAATATATTAATTTAACTATATATACCACAAAAAAGAAAAAAGTGGTCAATAATGAATTTAATTATACAAAAAACATTTTTGAATTAGAAATCATTGTTTTTCACTATTCATTAAAAAATTAATCTTCTCAAAAAAATACCAAATATTTAACCTGAGTAAATTTTTATATTTCACATAAAAATGAACCTAATTTTTTTCAAATTAAAATTATTAATGTTTAAAAATTATATTTAAAATGACTTAACCATTACATGGTGGTAAAATTACCTTTTTGAAAAATTCATACTTTTATTTATATAGTTGAATTTATTCTTATTTTATTCCAATGAAGTCAATTTAATGAGTAAAAAATATTTATTGAATATATTATATACATATATATTATATTCATATATATTATATAAATCATTCATCAATTGTTTTTTGTTTAATTTATTTAGATAAAATTATGTTTTTTCTTAGAAAAAGAGTTTTCTTATAAAAGAAAATTATTTAATTTCAAATAGTTATTCTATTAATTTGTAACTAATCCATTGACAAATGATTAATTTTAAATACACGTGTAAACCATGGTTTCATAATTTACTCACTCTAAATCATATCTTACATTATAAGGGATATGTTATAATTATTTTAAAAATAATATTAATAAAATATTGTAGATTAGTAAAAACCGTCCTTGCGGGTAACACAAGCTATCGAAAGAACACAGAATTATGTTTCATACAATCCAAACATAGTTTTTTTGTGTACTACAAGCTAATATTTTTTATCTTATACTACAATCTAAATTTTTTAAATTGTATAATTAAAGATTAACTTGGTGTATCATACAAATAAATAATAACTTGGTTATTTCATATAAAACAAGTTATATCCACTGTTGAATGAAAAAAAAATAAAAAAGTTTAGATTAATTCGAAAAAAATATTTCCCAAAATCTCAGGGTGTTATATTAAACCTAACTTAAATTCAATTTCTCTCTAAAAATTATTTTAGGTTGTAAATTATTTAATACTTGATAGATCCTTTCATAGAAACCCACATTATAAAAATTAATACTAAAACTTCCTTTAGAATTGGTATGTTGGATACAGAAAAATCACCTAAACTAAATCATTCCTAGGTTTACATCTAAGATTACATAGGTGTAATGTAAAACATGGATGTTGAAGATAAATATTACTATTATGTTTTTATAGAGAGTGCCAGAGAACATGGTTCGGATAAAGTTAATGATCACGAAGCCATAATCCAAAGAGTTTTGAAAATGTTTATTTATATCATAAAAAATTATAATAACATGAAACAATTTTGTTTTAAAACCCTTTTTCCAAAAGTAAAATAATATTAATGAGAAGATATACATACATTATTAAAGAAACCTTACCCTTTATTTTTCCTTGATCAATTGCCACATCATCTATTATTCCACAAAATGATGGTGAATTTGTAATTTCTAATGCATTAGTAGATCATGAGATAAATAAATAGGATGATATGTCATTCCATCTATCATTATCACAAAAATATGGTTGTGAAAAGTTATCTAAATATTCATAAATCCTCATATAGAGATATAATACATTAATATAAAAAATATTTATGAAGTTTAACATAATCCATTTTATAAATTATTAGTCTTATGAACCTTATAAAGATGAATCTTCAAACGATAAGATCTCTATATTTATAAAAAAACATATTAGCATTGATCCCCCATATATCGAATTGTAGCTCTTATTATTCACATACCAAATATTTGAATAATTTCATCATGTATTCTCTTTAAACATGGTAATAAATTGAATTACCAAAAATCCTTATTGAAAAAAATGCATGTTTCCTTATTCTAATGTTTATTGATATATATTCCATAAGTTGATTTTTTTGTAAAAATCATCAATGATAGAATAAACCACTTTTAATAAAATTTAAAATTAGATCCAAGGTAATCAGTAACATTCAATTTAGATATTCTTATCCAAAATATCATTATCCAAACATAATTATCTTAATATAAGTTACATGTTATGTTCTATCTTTATTTTTTAAAAATTTCACCTTTAATTTAAATAAATTTTCTTTTTTATAGAAACAATTCCAAATATTCTTTTAAATCTTTTGAAAAAACATAACCAAATCAGTTCTTATATATTTCCCGATTCAAAATTCTTGAATCCAAAAAACCTAATAACATCCATTATTCTACATCATCCTTAATACATTGACACGAAAAACACATCATATTAATTAATACATTTTTCTTTTCACATTTCACCAATAGTCTAATCATCATCAGCAATATAACCATTTCTCAAAACACCTTTAGAATTCTCTTCATATGATTTCCACTTAGGGAATCAATTTTCACAATTCCAATTCGATATATATAAAAAGTATTTAACCATAGATAATAAATTAGAGGTTCATTATTCATGTCTAATATATTAACTGGAATCCTCATATTTCTATTTATGTTTATTTATTTGTGTTCTTATTTTCTACAATCACAAAAACCTCTCATTATTCTGAGACATTAACTTTGTGATTTTTTAGAATTCTTTATATAAATAAAACCAATTCTACATTCCTCCATGATCTCAATTACTTGAAATCTTAGCGAAATCATACATTATCATCCTTGTTGAGTATAAATTGTTTTTAATATACAAATTATTAATAATGTATTTTGATATCTAGTTAGGCATAACCATAACATCCTCCAATCCAATGATCATCCCATTTTACTGTTCATTAGTAAATTCCATTTCACATTCACCATTAACCCATTTTATTTGGTTTACATCCATTGAATAAAAATATATATCATTTTGTAAGTAGAACTTATCAAATTTGAAAACAAAATAATCACAAAAAATATCTTATAATATGTCTAAATTATGACACCTTTTTTTTGATATATGATGCCTTAGTCTTATACTTAAAGTCATATCTAGAAATATACTTAGAAATAATGTCTTAATAATTTTTTCTCATCCTAGTTTCCAAATAATTACTAAACCTTTTCTTTAATACCAACTATAGTGAACCTGACATAATATATATGAATATTTCATATTTTTAGATGAATATTTAGCACATTAGAAAAATACTTCTTTGATGAGAATAATATTTTTGTTTATATGGAATCATGGAAACATAATAATCTATCATGGTGAAGGATATTTAATGTTTCCCATAATAATATTACCCATTATTAATTATACTAACAACCATTCATTATAACATGGGGAAAGGAAATGTATGAAGTGGGTGAGATCATATTCTCTATAAAAGTAAATATGGGAGATATTTAATCATTATATGAGTATAATGGTATGAGAAGATTATCATAAAGTTAGAATATAATACCATGTATATCAAAGATAATAAACATGAATCATGGAATATATATTTCTAGTTCAAAAGACATTAATCATAAGGGAATCAAGATTATAACTCATGAAACAAAAACATATGTATAAGACAAAGAATTTATGGTAAAAACTTAAGTATATAAAAATGGTTTTCATATTAGTCAAGGATTATTTCCAAGTACATATTAGTGGAATGGTTTCACTCCTAATATTGTTTTAGTAGTCATGGATTACTCCCATTACCATCTTATTAATCAAGGTCCAATCTTGTGGGCATCTTAAATGAGAATTTCCATTACTGAACCAAGTTCACTCACTGTCTAAAAATTTCTATCTCATGATATTTAAATCCTTATGCAATGAATTGGATGTAGATATTTGTCCTACCTATCTCATAATGAAATAATACACTTTTTTTGCTCAAAATCATAAAAAATCATCATATCATAACCCATGAAATGAAATGGATATCATACACAATTAATCTTTCCATATACTATGGAAAGTGACAAGTTTCATAGTTATTTTATAAAATCATAACTCATGAATATAAACATCTTTCATGACTAAACAATAATTTTTTATTGAACATAAATAAACTTGGGAATAAATAGTAGGAAGCACCCTCAAGGGGTAGGAAGTGATAAAGTCCTCAGTTATCGCGTTGGACCATCACCCTACACTCGATAGGAAGTTTCATGACCCCTACCAACAAGGTTTACCCCTCCTGGGCAGTAAATGTGAGAAGGGAGATAGTGACCCCCCAAGTCTTGCCTCCAGTAGGCCCCAGGATGGCGACTAGCACTGAGGGTATAGTAAACACACAAATGAAATACATTATCCTTTAAGAGAACACAAGCGAAATAGAGAGAGAAGATAGACACCAAAAAACTCCAATACTGACTAAAATATAAATAAATCCCATGTACACATATGTAATTTCATGCAAAAACTACTAAAATAGAAATGGGAAACTTCCAGTACCAAAGGAAAGTAAAAAACGGTGGTGACCACGAAGCCCGAATAAATCCTGAAACCCCAACCCCAGCCTGATCTCCAACATTCTCCAAGTGACCTAAAAAATATTATATATATACATAGGTGCATAAAAAAACATGTGTCTTAGAGAAAGAAAATTTGGATAAAATTATCTTACCATTTTTGTAACTTTTGTACCATAAAACCCCCTGAAATAGAGATCATTAAATTGGTACATAAATACAAATAAATTTATGTATATGATTCATATAATATATTAATTTAACTATATGTACCAAAAGAAAAGAAACAAGTGATCAATAATGAATTTAATTATACAAAAAACATTTTTTAATTAAAAATCATTATTTTTCACTATTCATTAAAAAATTAATTTTCTAAAAAAAATAACAAATATTTACCCTGAGTAAATTCTTATATTTCACATAAAAAATGAACTTAATTTTTTTCAAATTAAAATTATTAATTTTTAAAAATTATATTTAAAATGATTTAACCATTACATGGAGGTAGAATTATATTTTTGAAAAATTCATACTTTTATTTATATAGTTGAATTTTTTTCTTATTTTATTCCTATGAAGTCAATTTAATGAGTAAAAAATATTTATTGAATATTATATATATATATATATATTATATAAATCATTCATCAAATGTTTTTTGTTTAACTTATTTAGATAAAATTATGTTTGTTCATAGAAAAAGAGTTTTCTTATAAAATAAAATTATTTAATTTCAAATAGTTATTCTATTAATTTGTAACTAATCCATTTACAAAGGATTAATTTCATATACATGTGTAAACCATGGTTTCATAATTTACTCCATCTAAATCATATCTTACATTATATGGGCTATGATATAATTATTTTAAAAATAATATTAATAAAATATTTTAGATTAGTAAAACTCGTCCTTGCAGGTAACACAAGATATCGAAAGAACACATAATTATGTGTAATACAATCCAAACATCATTTTTTGTGTACTACAAGATAATATTAGTTTATATTATACTAGAATCTGAAATTTAAAAAGTGTACAATTAAAGATTAACTTAGTGTATCATACAAACATATAATAACTTGGTTATTTCATATAGAACAAGTTATATCCATTGTTGACTGAAATAAAAAAATAAAAAAGTTTAGATTAATTTGAAAAAAATATTTCCCAAAATCTCAGGGTGTTATATTCAACCTCACTTAAAATAAATTTCTCTCTAAAAATTATTCTGTGTTGTAAATTATTTAATACTTGATAGTTCCTTTCATAGAAACCCACCTTATAAAAATGAATACTAAAACTATCATAAGAATTAGTATGTTGGATACACAAAAATTACCTAAACTAAATCATTCCTAGTTTTACACCTAGGATTACATATGTGTAATGTAAAAACATAGACGTTGAAGATAAATATTAATATAATGTTTTATAGAGAGTGATAGAGAACATGGTTTAGATTAAGTTAATGATCACGAAGACATAATCCAAAGAGTCTTGAAAATGTTTATTGATAACATAAAAAATGATGATAACCGGAAACCATTTTGTTTTAAGACATAGTTTAAAAAAGTTAAATAATGTTAATGAGAAGATATACTTACATGATTCAAGAAACCTTACCCTTTTTTTCCTTGATCAATTGCCACATCATCTATTATTCTACAAAATGATGGTGATTTTTTAATTTTTAATGCATTAGTAGATCATGAGATCTATAAATAGGATGATATGTCATTCCATCTATCATTATCACAAAAATAAGGTTAGGAGAAGTTATCTAAATATTCATAAATCCTCATATGGAGATATAATACATTAATATCAAAAAAATTAATGATGTTTATCATAATCCATTTCATAAATTGTTAGTCTTATAACCCTTCTAAAGATGAATCTTCAAACCATAAGATCTCTAAATTTATAAAAAAAATATTAGCATTGAGCCCCCATATATTGAATTGTAGCTCTTATTATTCACATACCAAACATTTGAATACTTTCATTTTGTATTTTCTTTAAACATGGTAATAAATTGAATTACCAAAAATCCTTATTGAAAAAATGCATGTTTCCTTAATCTAATATTTATTGATATATATTCCATAAGTTGAAATATTTTCTAAACATCATCAATGATAGCATAAACCACTTGTAAGAAAATTTTAAATTAGATCCAAGGTAATTAATACCATTCAATTTACATATTCATATCCAATATATCATTATCCGAACATCATTAACTTAACATAAGGGACACGTTATGGTCTATCTTACTTTAGTCAAAATTTCACCTTTCCTTTAAATCAATTTTCTTTTTCATAAAAACAATTCCAAACATTCTTTTAAATCTTTTGAAAAAATATAAACAAATCAGTTCCTATATATTTCATGATTCAAAATTCTTGAATCCAAAAAACATAATAACATCCATTATTCTACCTCATACTTAATACATTGACACTGATAACACATCATATTAATTAATACCTTTTTCATTTCACATTTCTCCAATAGTCTCATCATCAGAAGAAATATATCCATTTCTCATAACACCTTTTGAATTCTCTTCAGAGGATTTCCACTTAGGGCATCAATTTTCAAAATTCCAATTCATTATATATATAAAGTATTTAACCATAGATAATAAATTAGAGGTTCATTATTCACGTCCAATATATTAACTAAAATCCGCATATTTCCATTTATGTTTCTTTATTTGTGTTCTTATTTTCCACAATCACAAAAACATCTCATTATTCTGAGACATTAACTTAGTGATTTTTTAGCATTCTTTATATAAATAAAACCGATTATACATTCCCCATGATCTCAATTACTTGAAATCTAAGAAAAATCCTATATTAGCATCCTTGCTGAGTCTAAGAATTTGTTAATATACAAATTATTAATAATGTATTGTGATATATAGTTAGGCATGATCACAACATCTTTCAATCCAATGATCATCCCATTTTACTGTTCATTAGTAATTTCCCTTTCACATTCACCATTAACCCATTTAATTTGGTTTACATCCATTGAATAAAAATATATATCATTGTGCAAGTAGAACTTATCAAATTTGAAAACATAATAATCATGAAAAATATCTTATAATATGTCTAAATTATGACACCTTCTTTTAGATCTATGATGCCTTAGTCTTATTTGTAGAGACATATCTAGAAATATCCTTAGAAATAATGTCTTAATAATTTTTTCTCATCCTAGTTTCCAAAGAATGAGTAAAAATTTTCTTTAATACCAACTACAATGAACCTGACATAATATATATGGATATTACATACTTTTAGATGAATATTTATCACATTAAAAAAATACATCTTTGATGAGCATAATATTTTAGTTTATATGGAATCATGGAAACATAATCATCTATCATGGTGAATGATATTTAATGTTTCCCATTATTATCTTACCCATTATTAATTCTACTAACAACCTTTCATTATAACATGGGGAAAGGAAATGTATGAAGTGGGTGAGCTCATATGCTCTATAAAGGTTAATATGGGAGATATTTAATCATTATATGAGTATAATGGTATGAGAAGATGACCATAAAGTTAGAATATAATACCATTTATATCAAAGATAATAAACATGAATCACGACATATATATTGTTAGTTCAAAAGACATTAACCAAAAGGGAATCAAGATCATAACACCTGAAACCAAAAAATATGTATAAGACATAGAATTTATGGTAAACACTTAAGTATATAAAAATTATTTCCATATTAGTCAAGGATTATTTCCATGTACATATTAATAGCATGGTTTCACTCCTAATATTGTCTTCATAGTCATGGATTACTTCTATTACCAACTTATTAATCAAGGTCCACTCTTGTGAGCATCTAAAATGAGAATGTCCATTACTAAACCAAGTTCACTCACTGTCCAAAAATTTCTATCTCCTGAGATTTAAATCCTTATGCAATGGATTAAATGTAGATATAGGTCCTACTTATATCATAATGAAATCATACACTTGTTCTCCTCAAAATCAAAAAAATTCATCATATCATAACCCATGAAATGAAATTGATATCATACACATGTAATTTTTCTATATACTATGGAAAGTGACATGTTTCATAGTTATTTTATAAAATCATTACTCATGAATAGAAACATAATTCATGATTGAACAATCATTTTTTATTGAACATAAAGAAACCTGGGAATAAATAGCATGAAGCACCCTCAAGAGGTAAGAAGTGATGAAGTCCTCATGAATCACAATGGGCTGTCACCCTACATTCGATAGGAAGTTTCATGACCCCTCCGAACAAGGTTCACCACTACTAGCATGGAAATGCGAGAAGGGAGATAGTGACCCCCCGAGTCCTGCCTCCAGTAGGCCCCGAGATGGCAACTAGCACTGAGGGTATAGTAAACACACAAATGAAAGGCATTATCCTTTAAGAGAACATAAGCGAAAGAGAGAGATAAGATAGACACCAACCAACACCAACTTAGATGGAAATATAAATAAATACCATATACACATATGTAATTTCATGCAAAAACTAATAAAATAGGAAGGGGAAACTTTCAGTACCAAAGGAATGTAAAAATGGTAGCGACCACGAATCCCAAATAACTCCTAAAACCCCAAGCTAGTAGTAACCAGCCTAATCTCCAACATTCTCCAAGTGACCTAAAAAATAGTTTATATATACATAGGAGCATAAAAAAACTTGTGTCTCAATGAAATAAAATTGGGATAAATTATCTTACCATTTTGTAACTTTTGTACTGTAAAACCCCCTGAAATAGAGATCATCAAATTGATACATAAATACAAATAAATTTATTTATATGATTCATTTAATATATTAATTTAACTATATGTACCTCAAAAAATAAACAAGTGGCCAATAATGAATTTAATTATACAAAAAACATTTTTGAATTAAAAATCATTGTTTTTCACTATTCATTAAAAAATTAATCTTCTAAAAAAAATACCAAATATTTACCCTGAGTAAATTTTTTATTTCACATAAATCATTGAATATAATTTTTTTCAAATTAAAATTATTAATGTTTAAAAATTATAGTTAAAATGATTTAACCATTACATGGTGGTAAAATTACCTTTTTAAAAAATTCATACTTTTATTTATATAGTTGAATTTATTCTTAATTTATTCCTATGAAGTCAATTTAATGAGTAAAAAATATTTATTGAATATATTATATACATATATATTATATAAATCATTCATCAAATCTTTTTTGTTTAATTTATTTAGATAAAATTATGTTTTTCCATAGAAAAAGAGTTTTCTTATAAAAAAAATTATTTAATTTCAAATAGTTATTCTATTAATTTGTAACTAATCTATTGAAAAATGATTAATTTTATATACACGTGTAAACCATGGTTTCATAATTTACTCCATCTAAATCATATCTTACATTATAAGGGCTATGTTATAATTATTTTACAAATAATATTAATAAAATATTTGATATTAGTAAAACTCAACCTTTTTGGTAACACAAGCTATCTAAAGAACACAGAATTATGTGTAATAAAATCCAAACATAGTTTTTTGTGTACTACAAGCTAATATTAGTTTATCTTGTACTACAATTTGAAATTTTTAAAGTGTATATTTAAAGATTAATTGGGTGTATCATAAGAACAAATAATAACTTGGTTATTTCATATAAAACAAGTTATATCCATTGTTTAATGAAATAAAAAAATAAAAAAGTTTAGATTAATTCGAAAAAATTATTTCACAAAATCTCAGGGTGTTATATTAAACCTCACTTAAAATCTATTTCTCTCTAAAATTTATTCTAGGTTGTAAATTATTTAATACTTGATAGTTCATTTAATAGAAACCCACATTATAAAAATGAATTCTAAAACTTATTTTAGAATTGGTATGTTGGATACACAAAAATTACCTAAACTAAATAATTCCTAGGTTTACACCTAGGATTACATATGTGTAATGTAAAAACATGGAAATTGAAGATAAATATTACTATTATGTTTTTATAGATAGTGATATAAAAACATGGTTCAGATAAAGTTAATGATCACAAGGCCATAATCCAAAGAGTCTTTAAAATGTTTATTGATATCATAAAAATGATAATAATAGGAAACCATTTTGTTTTAATACCCTTTTTCCAAAAGTGAAATAATGTTAATGAGAAGATATACTTACATGATTCACGAAACCTTAACCTTTATTTTTCCTTGATCAATTTCCACATCATCTATTATTCCACAAAATGATGGTGAATTTGTAATTTCTAATGCATTATTAGATCATGAGATCCATAAATAGAATGATATGTCATTCCATCTATCATTATCACAAAAATATGGTTGGGAGAAGTTATCTAAATATTCATAAATCCTCATATGGAGATATAATACTTTAATATCAAAAATATTTATGAAGTTTAACATAAGCCATTTCATAAATTGTTTGTCTTATAACCCTTCTAAAGATGAATATTCAAACCATAAGATCTCTAAATTTATAGAAAAAACATATTAGTATTGATCCCCAATATATCGAATTGTAGATCTTATTATTCACATACCAAACATTTTAATACATTCACCATGTATTCTCTTTAAACATGGTAATAAATTGAATTACCAAAAATCCTTATTGCAAAATGCATGTTTCCTTATTCTAATGTTTATTGATATATATTCCATAAGTTGAAATTTTCTTTAAACATCATCAATGATATCATAAACCACTTGTATGAAAATTTTAAATTAGATCCAAGGTAATCAGTACCATTCAATTTACATATTTATATCTAATATATCATTATCCAATCATCATTATATTAACATAAGGGACATGTTACGGTCTGTATTAATTTAGTCAAAATTTCTCATTTCCTTTAAATCAATTTTATTTTTCAAAGAAACAATTCCAAATATTCTTTTAAATCATTTGAAAAAAAATATAAACTAATCTGTTCTTATATAATTCACGATTCAGAATTATTGAATCCAAAAAACCTAATAACTTCCATTATTCTACATCATCCTTAATACATTGACACGGATAAAACATCATATTAATTGATAACTTTTTCTTTTCACATTTCACCAATAGTCTCATCATCATCAGCAATATAACCATTTCTTATAACACCTTTCAAATTCTCTTTAGAGGATTTCCACTTAGGGAATCAATTTTCATAATTCCAATTCATTCTATATATAAATTATTTAACCATAGATAATAAATTATAGGTTCATTATTCACATCCAATATATTAAATGAAATCCTCATATTTCCATTTATGTTTCTTTATTTGTGTTCTTATTTTCCACAGTCACAAAAACTTCTCATTATTTTGAGACATTAACATTGTGATTTTTTATCATTCTTTATATAAATAAATCTGATTCTAAATTCCTCCATGATCTCAATTACTTGAAATCTTATCAAAATACTACATTATCATCCTTGTTGAGTATACGAATTTGTTAATATACAAATTATTAATAATGTATTGTGATATCTAGTTAGGAATGATCACAACATCCTTCAATCTAATGATCATCCCATTTTATTGTTCATTAGTAAATTCCCTTTCACATTCACCATTAACCCATTTAATTTGGTTTACATCCATTGAATAAAAATATATATCATTGTGTAAGTAGAACTTATCAAATTTGAATACAAAATAATCACGAAAAATATCTTACAATATGTCTAAATTATGAAACCTTCTTTTAGATCTATGAAACCTTAGTCTTATCCTTAGAGACATATCTAGAAATATCCTTAGAAATAATGTATTAATATTTTTTTCTCATCCTAGTTTCCAAATAATGAATAAACCTTTTCTTTAATACCAACTATAGTGAACCTGACATAATATATATAGATATTACATATTTTTAGATGAATATTTAGAAAATTTAAAAAATACATGTTTGATGAGCATAATATTTTAGTTTATATGGAATCATGGAAGCATAATAATCTATCATGGTGAAGGATATTTAATGTTTCCCATAATTATCTTACCCATTATTAATTCTACTAACAACCATTCATGATAACATGGGGAAAATAAATGTATGAAGTGGGTGAGCACATATGCTCTGTAAAGGTAAATATGGGAGATTTTTAATCATTAGATGAGTATAATGGTATGATAATATGATCATAAAGTTAGAATATAATACCATTTATATCAAAGATAATAAACATGAATCCTGGCATATATATTGTTAGTTCAAAAGAAATTAATCATAAGGGAATCAAGATTATAACCCCTGAAACCAAAACATATGTATAAGAAATAGAATTTATGGTAAACACTTAAGTATATAAAAATGATTTCCATATTAGTCAAGGATTACTTCCAAGTACATATTAGTAGCATGGTTTCACTCCTAATATGGTCTTGGTAGTTATGGATTACTCCCATTACCATCTTATTAATCAAGGTCCACTCTTGTGAGCATCTTAAATAAGAATGTCAATTACCTAACCGAGATCACTCACAATCCAAAAATTTCTATCTAATAAGATTTAAATCCTTATGTAATTAATTGGATGTAGATAATGGTCCTACCTATCTCATAATGAAATTATTCATTTGTTTTCCTCAAAATCATAAAAAATCATCATATCGTAACCCATGAAATGAAATGGATATCATACACAAGTAATTTTTCCATATACTATGGAAATTGACAAGTTTCATATTTATTTTATAAAATAATAACTCATGAATAGAAACATCTTTCATGAATGAACAATCACTTTTTATTGAACATAAAGAAACCTGGGAATAAGTAGCAGGAAGCACCCTCAAGGGGTACGAAGTGATGAAGTCCTTGGGCATCAAATTGAACTATTTCCCTACACTCGATAAGAAGTTTCATGACCCCTACAAACAAGATTTACCCTTACTGGGATGGAAATGTGAGAAGGAAGATATATAGTGACCCCCCAAGTCCTTCCTCTAGTAGGCCCCGGGATGGTGACTTGCATTGAGTGTATAGTAAACCCACAAATGAATGGAATTATCCTTTAAGAGAACATAATAGAAAGAGAGAGATAATATAGACACAAACCAACTCTAAATTATACCGAAATATAAATAAATCCCAAGTACACATATGTAATTTCATGAAAAAACTACTAAAATAGAAAAGGGAAACTGCCAGTACCAAAGGGAAGTAAAAACTCTAGCGACCATGAAGCCTGAACAACTCCTGCAATCCCAAGCTAGTAATAACCAGCATGATCTCCAACATTATCCAAGTGACATAAAAAATAGTTTATATATACATAGGATGAGTATAATAGTATAATAAATAGGATCCTCCCTGGAGACTCTCATACAAAAGCAAAGTAATCATGCTAAAGCATAGTGAACAACAAGTGAATCTAACTCGTCACCTAAATAGGTATACTAAGTTCCCCACCTCACCTTGGATACTCTCACCAAGTATCACATAAAAGAGTATATAATATAAAAAAGAGAATATAATGGATACCCCACTAATACTTCACCACTGGTTTTCCAATTTCCCCCAACGACACACATCCTAAGCACCTCTCTTCAAAAAGGCTTGCCCTAAGACACCTGGGAGAAGCACCACAACAATCACCTCATGTAACAAAACCAACATGTCCATGTAATCTATGTAACTAGGTAGTTTCCGGTATCCACCATAGCTCGCATAATGTGTATCATACGTCAAGTATTAAACTTGATGCCATTATAGCCCATACACTGAGTAAGGATCCTCAAGCCAACATAACCTATACAGGTTACACCTATAGTAGTCTATAGAAAACTATATCAAGAATATATGTGTGTGAATAACCACTAGCCACTACATCCTTCTATAAAAATATATGGGGAAAACTAACCATTGTGCCTACCAGCACAAGTAAATACCAAGAGAAGAGAGCGGGGCCCAATGGGGTAGTCAACCATACATCCTCCCACCGGAATGTTGGGGAAAACACCCCCTAGGGATCAGAATCCCTAGGGTGTTAGTATGACTAATTTATGGGATGGAGTATCATATAGAAACAAAAAAATTACATAATATAATATTTCTCACAACCACAGTACAGGCATAACCTAGTCATAGACTCAACTGTAACTAACGTCTCTCGGACTCCCAACCGCCACTTCTCAGACTAGGTATCCTATACATACACAACCATTTAAAGAGAATTATTACATTAATTCATTCCCTTTTTATCAGTTTCACTTCACGTTAATTAATTACATAAAAATTATTTAACCATTAACAATTCCACATTATATTTCATTATCATCTAACCCAAAGTCCACTATTCCATTAAATTGCAACCTCAGCATTGGGTCCTAGCAAGATCTATCCCCATGGGTTAAAATAATTTATTCAATCATTTATTAACAACATTATTATATTACCATATTCCCAGGAACTCTATAAAAAATTATAAGCTACTAAACACAAGGGGGATCTACTCATAGAATAGATGAACTACCCGTCATGTATTCACTACCTATAGAAAGAGCATAGATCAATCCTCCCTTGAGAAGCTAAACACGGACATCACGTGGCCTACCCCACATGTCATTACCTATTTTGGGAGGAGGGTAATCATACCATCTTCCTTGAGATATGGGGAAAGTAAATAAGATAAACAATCAACAAGAATCAGCAAGAATCCAACCATTTACATCCAACTTATTTCATCATCCCTAGTGTCCTCCCAAACACCCACATGCATAAACCGAGGAATATTTCCACTCTAAATGTCAACTAATACCATAAAAAATGGGCCTCCCTACCCCCACATATCACAACAACCATCTAAGATCACATCACAACACAAGTTGCAAGAAAAAAAAACATCATATCAATTGGGCTCCAGTCCCTTAAAACAAGGAATCCAACCTTCAAACATAATGAGCTCTCACAGCTCCAAGAATAAGGCTCTTGGCCTTTACAAGAAATATGGTAACTTAGAACCCTAGGAGGTGTTATCCTTTTATCAAACAACTGGTTCTTTAATCCATATAGAATTAAATAATTTATTATTTGTTGGTTCCAACTAAGGGTAATCTAAATATCAAGAAGTCATAGCTATCACAAATTGATTAAACATGCTTACTTCATTAATTTGATTAACATAAAATTAAAACAACATCAAACATATTCATTTACATTCTTCTTTATCTTTAACAAAATAATATCAATAAATTCTGACATTACATTCTTTACCAATTTCCATCAAGATTGAAAAGAAAAAAAAGCAAGAATAGAAATCACACTATCAAGAAAAAAAGAGAAAATAATATACAATCAATATCAATTTATTTATCCAGTTCAAATATTTATTAGGTCAATTACATTATTATCCATTTTGATAAACATGTTAACTATATAGTTGAACATCAAATAAAAGAAAATCATAAAATCCACTACCTCAAAAGGTTTTTGATTCTCTTTGAACAGACTAACAAAACAGATCACTATCACCTCTCTTAGAGGGCTGCATCCACCTGAGGACATAGAAACACCAACACAAAGGCCAACACCCAAGAAAATTACATTAGTAAAATATAGATAGAATTACATAAATGGTAAAGGAGAAACAGAAGGAGATGAAAACAAAAGAAAAATGATAGATCATACCTTATATCAAAGATTGATAGATACTTCTTGGTTGCACCAAAATAGGAGGTGCACTTGAAGTAAGAAGAAAATCAATGGGAACAGATACAAGGATGAATGTTGGATCACATGACTCCTATGGGAAGAATGGAAAGGTTTGACCATATCTCACCAAAGAATAAAGTGGAAGAACAAGGGAGGAAGATATCTCGCCCCTTTAGAATATTTAACGGAGCAGCAGTTTAAGATAACCTCGATTTTCCATTAAAAGATGTTGGGAAAAAATCTCTCAAGGTAACATTGCAGCATTTTTTGGTTGATTTTGTTTGTTGACAAAGCAGGTTTCTATGGTGAATTGTCATGTTCCATAGATTTTGTTGACAATCTGTGTTGACAAAGAACCATGGAAAAGGAATGGATGATCTGGAGGTGGTATAAAAGAACATAAACAAGGTGGTGCCAATTTCTAGTGTTTGCCAAATTTTTGGGGTCCAAAATTTGGATTTTGATGAGAATAGAAAAAATTATATTTCCTAGATGATCTAATTTAAATATGGAAAAAGGAATGAGTTTTGTGAAGACTGACTTCAAGGATTGTATTTCACGAAAACCGGAAGAATGTTGATGGTGATTCTTTGCGATTACAACAAGCCTCACGAACGGAAGAGTTGAAGAGTATTGAGGCGGTGAAGGGCATTGCGATTGGAGCTTCACAACGTAGGAATGAAGGAATTTATGGGATGATATGTGATTGTGATGAGATCTACAATCAGAAAATTACCGTGGTGCTTCACGATATTGATATAATTTCAGCGGAAATTTTGAAGCTTCACGATTTGTGATGACGTGGTGCTGACTTCACATGGAATGTTCAAGGGTCGTTGAAATCACCTATAAATAGGCCTCGACCCCCTCTGGAGAAGATATAGAGTTTTCGAAGAAAATCATTTTCTCTCACCTCACAAAGGTGGTTCATGAAGGGAGTGTTCTTCGTGAAAGAAGAGCTTCGTGGCGGCTAATCTAGCTCTGTGAAAGTTGTGAGCTCCACGTTGGCTCAGTGAGCTTCGTGAAGGAAGTCGCTCTGTGACGAATTGAGCTCCACGATATCCAATTCTTTTCTAAGGATTGAGCTTCGCGAAAAGGAAGGATCTTCACAAAGTCTTGTTTGAGCTTCACAAAATTGGGAGCCTCACGAAGTAGGTTTCTTTGCGAAGGTGTTTCCAAAGTGTGTTGCCTAGTGTTCAATGGAAAAGGGGTATTCATCAGTGTTTGAAATTTGGACTTCAATAGAGAATTTACATATAGTGGAGGATGCATTCATTAGTGATAATGATGAGACCTACAAGTCTATAAACTATGAGTGGATCTTCTGATGAAGCAGTGGTCTCACTTCAGTTGAGAGAGCAGTGAGTTCTCAAATTGTGAGTCATTGTAAACCAGGAGGGATAGTGAGTCCACATCAAACTTGTAAAAAACTGTGCTCTTATAGTGGAATTGGTACGTCAGCACACTGCTGGTGTATTATCCTTGGATGTAGCCCAGTGAGGGTGAACCAAGTAAAAAATGTTGTGTCATGTGCATGCTTTAAGGTATATTCATACTCTACAAGAGGAAGGAGAGAGAAGAGGGATTAGTCTAACAGAAAAACTAGATCAGAAGGGGAAGTTTTTTTAATATTTCATACATGATTCACCCCCCTCTCAGGGTATCTATCCTAGTGGACCTAACAAAAGAGGATCACATTAAACCATGTGGTTTGAACAAGTAAAGGTATCCCGAACCATAATGAAATTAATATTGGAGTTATAGTCTTTGAATCATCCATAAATACCTTAAAAGAAGGAATTGAATGAATTTAACATAAAAAGAAAATATTAAATCAGAAAAACTGGAATAATCTGAAAATTTGGAAAAGGAAATATGAAATAGTTCTAGAAACAGTGTAGACTCACCAGTCCGGAAATACAATAGACTCACTGTTTCTGTGACACTGTTTCTACGACACCATGACACTGTAGACTCACCATTTCCGTGACACTATGACACTTTAGACTCATCATTTTTGTGACACCTTGACACTATAAACTCACCATTTCTGTGACGCCAAGACACTGCAGACTCACAGTTTTTGTGACACCGTGGCATTGTTTATAAAACTGGAAACACTATTCACATAACTGGAAATTGGGAAAAATGTTGGGGATGAGTCTCCTTGACCTCCCAGAACACCTCAACCACCAGATTTCAGCAAGGGAATGGACTAGAGAGGTCCGGAACATTACATCAGATACCTCTCAAAACATTTTGAACCTCGAGAATCCAAAACCAACCAAAAAGGAAAATAGAAATGGGGTCCTAACAGCCACCGATAGAGATACCTTCCCAAAGAGAGAAATCCACAAGAAGAAACTAAAGATATATATCTCATAAACATTAAAGGTCTATAACCCCAAAGAGAACATTTTTACATGAAACGAGTAAAACACCAAATAACTCTAAGTACTGAGCACGTATATGTGACTCACATTCCGAGTTACACTTATTCATGCTACCATGTCCCCACAAGACATGAACCAAGGGGATAGAGCACCCGTAAAACACCTTCTCTTTGCGATCTTGGATTTCCACAGGCTACTCTGTGAAGGTTGAATCTTCATCAACATCGATCTATCCCCAAAAGATGACGTGAGAGCCATCATGAATATAACGACGGAGCTGTGACACATGAAAAACATTGTGTATCCAACTCATCTGTGGGGGAAGTGATACTCAATATGAAATGGATCTAACATGAACCAACACCTCAAAAGGCCCAAAAAACCCTGGAGAAAGCTTACTCCCACGACCAAACCTTTACTTCCCACAAAGGGGAGTCTCCTTTAGAAACACGTGATCCCCATCATCAAACTAAAAAGGTCTCCTCCTTTGATCAACATATGACTCTTGATGATCATAATCTATCTTCATCCTCTCATGAATCACCTGAACCATCTCTATTGTACACTGCACTAGTTTTGGTCTAAGAATTTCAAACTCTCCAACCCTAGTCTAGTACAACAGAGAATGATAAGGTCATCCATTCAAGGCATCAAATTACTCCATACCAATGGTGGAGTGAAAAAAATTTTTGTAAGCGAAATCCACCAAGGGTAAGTGCCTCATCCACAAACCTCCAAAATCTAGGACACAAGAGTGAAACATGTCATCATGAGGCTAGATAGTCTGATATATTTGACCATCTATCTGTGGATGACAAGAATTTCTAAGGCATAGCTAAGAACCAAAATAATGATGGAGACCTCACCAAACCTTAAATGTAAAACAAGGATATCGATCAGAAATGATCATCCTTGGGACTCTTTGGAGTCCCACAAACTCCTCAAGATAATGCCTCAACAAAACATCCACTGAGCTCGATTACTTTATTTCTATAAAGTGGGATGATTTTGTTAAATGATCAACTACGCCCCAAATAGCATCATGAACTCCATGATATTGAGTTAAACCAGTAACAATGTCCATTGATATTTCCTCCCACTCCCACTGAGGAATACCTAATGACTGGAGAAAACCATCGGGGAAACGGTGCTCAAACTTCACCTTATGGCAGACCAAACATCGAGAAACAAACTGCGTAACTGCACCCATCAGCCCAGGCCACAAAAAATGACTCCTCAAGCCTTGGTACATCTTTTTCATGCCAGGATTCATTGATAAAGGCGAACTATGGAACTCTATGGGAATAGTCTCATGCATTTCCAAGGAAAAGACTGCCATCCATGATATAACACCCAGTGTTTTTCATCCTTAGAACAACCATCAGGGCCTCACCAAAAACATCTCGGTCTCTCCAGGACACCACCTCTAGATCCCCCAACTGGAACTCTTTCACATGCTGCACCAAAGATGATTTCACTGTCATCTGAAAAAGTAAACCATTACACACAAATTCTCCCATATCGATATGTAATAGTGAAATTTCTTCCATTACTCTCCAAGAATCACTAGATTCACACACTAAATCACTACGTGACTTCCCGCTTAGCACATCAGCTACAACATTCCCCTTCCCAGGTGTAAATGAGATTTCGTAGTCATATTCCTCTAAGAACTCCATCCACTGATGTTGTCACAAGTTTAAGTCATGCTGGGAGAAATATAAATCAGGATATTATGATCGATAAAAACCATAAAGCACTTTACAATGTGTTAATATCTCAATAACTTCAGTGAAAACACCACTTTAACCAACTCAAAATTTTGGGTGGAAAAGTAACATTCATGGAGACACAACTACCGAAACACATAAAAACAACTGATCTCAAATGCATCAAAACACATCCTAATCCCAGATGTGAAGCATCACATAAAACAACAAACTGAACTCCCTCTACTGGAATACAATGAACTGGAGCACTTAACAAATTCTTCATCAAATACTAAAAAACATCCCGACACTAATCAGTCCACATGAACACCTGATTCTTCTTGTTCAATGTTGTTAGAGGAGTCTCTATCCAAGAGAAATCAGATATGAACATCCTATAATAGCCTAAGAGACCAAGGAAACTTCACACCTTCGCCACTATCTTGGGGGCTATCCAAGACACAACTGATTCTATCATTGATGGATCCATAGATAATCCCTACTAGGACCCAACATTCCCCAAGAAATAGACTTCTCGTGCCCAAAACACCCACTTTGAAAACATCCCAAACAACTGATGTTGACAAAGAACTCCCAAAATGGCATGTAGATGCTCTGCATTTTCCTCTTCTGACATGGAGTACACAAGGATGTCATTGATGAAAACCACCATGAACATATCTACGAACTCATGGAACACAATTTTCATCAATCCCATGAACACAACTGAAGAATTCATCACACTGAATGGCATTACAACAAACTTGTAATGCCCATGATGACAACCAAAATCAATCTTTGGGATATCCCCATCCTTCACAAACATCTGATGATATACTGACCACAATTCTATCATTGAGAACCAACTTTCTCCATTTAGTTGATCGAATAAATCATCAATATGTGGATTAGAATAGCGATTCTACATTGTCACATTGTTTATGTGACAAAAATCGATACAGAACCGCAAAATGTCACTAGCCTTCTCCATGAAAAAAACTGGTTCACCCCATGGTGACACCCTCAGCCAAATAAAACTACAATGTAATAGACCATAAAGCTTTAAACATAGCTCTTTTAATTCAGAATGGGCCATCCTATATGGGGACATAAATATAGGAGATACTCATAGATATATCTCGATCCCAAACTTGATCTCTCATCGAGGGGTTAATACAACAACCTCTTCTGGAAATACATCATGGTACTCTTCTACGACCCTTTGAAATTCCAACTACTAAACCTCTAAATAACTCAACATCAACTTAGCTATCAAAGATGATATGGGTAGAACATGCCTCTGACCCACATGAGGGTGTCACTTGCTAACAAACTACGATGGATCTCCATTAGCATTGAAGAACACCACATTCCTCCTAAAAAAATCCAATATATCTTGAAATAAATACAACCAATCCATGATGAGGATGAAATCATATGGTTTTATCCATAAATATAAGAAATAACCCAAAGAACGGTGCTACCCCATCACTAGATCACAATCTCTACATACTTCAATCAAGTATGTTTGACCTCCAACTACTGTAGTCAATGCCAATGGAACTAGAAGCCTCTCTACCTCAAGTCCCAAAGCATGGAAAAGGGAAGGTGATGTGAAGGAATGTGTATCTTCTGAATCAAACAAGGTATAATCCCAAATATGAAACAAGAAACGGGTACCTCAAATGACGTGTGGCTCACCCGATGCAGGAAATGCTAAAGCATGAAGCTGACCATGACCTCCTCCACGACCTCTATGACCCTAATTATGACCACCACCATGACCACACTGTACTCTCTAAGTATAGGGAGAATCACGAGGCTGCCCTCTACCTACCCCATCTGCTCTCTACTAATCCAAAGCTGGTGAAACATACTGCTGCTGCCATGGATGGAAGTACCTCAATGGAAGAAGTTGAAGAAAAACACATGGTGAACGACGACTGCTCTGAAAGTTCAGGCACTCTCACTACTGATGAACACATCCTTTACAAAGAAAACAAGCATTTGATCCATTGTAATAGGCCTCAGATCCACCAACCCCAGAGAAACGAGAGGCTGAGGGCTGGGACTTACCCCCGGCCGAACGTAAGCTCTTAGGCCCAGAAAATTGGGAACCCCAGACCATAACTCTGCTTCGTGAGGAATCCTGAATAATCCCCTCTCATGATGATCTAGTTTGGGCCAATGTCCTATCGAATACCTCTTCCCACTCCAACACCTCATGATATGTATTCCGCATAAATGAGGTGACCTACCACTGGATCTATGGATGTAAATCCTCCTCAAAATGCCTCTCCCTGGCATCCTCATCCGGCGAAAGTTCCGAAGCATATCATAAAAGGTTCCTAAAACTTATTATAAACTCTCTCACTCTAGAGATCCCCTATCAAAGGTTAATAAGCTCCTAGATATTGGACACCTTCATGATCGAAGAGAGAAACTCATCTTTGAACTTGTATCAGAACTCCTCCCATGAGATCGCCAACTCCTCGCCATCCCCGACGAACAAGAACCACCACTACCTTACTACTCCATGCGGTATTGTCACAACCAAAGATACCCAATGATCCTTATGAGCATATATCGAAATGAATACTACCTTGACCTTCTCGAACTAGTCTTCCATGACTACATCTGAAATAGATCCCTCTTACTTTGGCATACACTAGCTCTAAAGCACTCAGAGTGTCCTCCTCCAAGTGTCGTCATCAACCTCTACCCTGTGGAAATATGATGGCATAAAATACTGGACATCTTCTACATGAACCTAATGAGGAAGTAGACCTGGAGACATACCTATAAAATAAAAAATAGTTAGATCTACTAAACCTGGAATATGGATGACTAAACATTTATTAATAAATTATTTTCTTTTATTCATTTCAGATTAACCTATACCAATATCTACCTATTCAAACACAAGAACGAAGAGGAACAACACATGATCATTTCTTATGTCTCTACCCTGCAACTAGTATAACCTCATTTAGTAGTAATTGTGAACTTAATGGTCTATGCATCAGATCACATGGGGACCTAAACGCCTATGTATTAGCTAGTCTCTAGTGTTTACATCACTTTCTAAGCATGACTAACACCATTACACTACCAACCCATACAACCTCACCTATTCCTAACATCAAAATTCATCCTATCCCTCAACCTACCTATGATACCACTGTTTCAGGACCCCCTCCCCACAAGGTGTACCCCTCCTAGACCAGCGATGTGAGAAGGGAGATAATGACCCCCTGAGTCCTGCCTCTAGTAGGCCTTAGGTTGGAGACTAACACTAAGGTTATAGTAAACTCACAAATGAGAGGAATTACCCTCTAAGACAATAGATGTGAAAGAGAGAGATAATACAGACACCAAACAAATCCAACTTAGAATGCAATATAAATAAAATACCAAGTACACATATGTAATGTCATGTAAAAACTACTACAACTGAAAGGGAAAACAACAAGTACCAAATGAAATTAAAAACCTAATTGACCATGAAGCTTGAACAACTCCTGTAACCCCAAGATAGTAGTAACCAGCCTGATCTCTAACCTACAACAAGTAACCTAAAAATAGTTTATATATACATAGGGTGAGTATAACAGTATACTCAGTAGGATCCTCCCTGGATCCTCTTATGTAAAAGTAAAGAAAGCATGGTAAATCACAGTGAAGAGAAAGTGAATCTAACTCATCACCTAAACAGATATACTAAGTTCCCAACCTCACCATGGCTACTCTCACCATGTATTGCCTTTAAGATTATATAATATAAAAAAATCATATGAAGGGTACCCCAATACTAATTACCCATGGGGTTTCCGATTTTCCCCAACATCACACTTCCTAAGCATCTCTCTCCAAAAAGGCATACCCACACACACCTAGGAGAAGCACCCCCACATGCACCCCAGGAAACAAAACAACCATTTCCATGTAAGTAATGTTACAAGGTAGTTTTCAGGATCCACCAAAGCTTGCATAACATGTAACATACATCAGGTATTAAACCTCAATCTATTATAGCCCATACACCATGTAAGGATCCTCAAGCCATCATAACCTATACACGTTACACCTATTGTAGTCTATATGAAACTATATGCAGAATATATGTTTGTGAATAACCAAATTCCATTAAAACCACCTATATAATATATGGGAAAAACTAACCGGTGTGCCTACCAGCACAAGTAACTACCAATAGTAGTGAGTGGGGCCAAAGGGGGTAGTTAGCCATCCATCCTACCACCAAAATATTGGAGAAAACACCACTAGGGCTTAGAATCCTCAGGGTGTTAGATTCCATAACTGACAGGGTGGAGTAGCATATAGAAACACATAAATTAAAGAATATACTATATCTCACAACCACACAATGAGCATAACATACTATTAGACTCAACTGCAGCTACTATCTCTTGGACTCCCAACTTCCACTTCTAAGACTAGGTATCCTATAAGAACATAACCATTTAAAGAAAATTATTACATTACTTCATTCTTTTTTTATTATCTCAAATTTACGTTAAATAAATCTTTAAACATTAATTAACCATTAAAAATTCCACATTATATTTCATTAGCATCACACCCAAAGTCCACTATTCCTTTAAATTGTAACCTCGACATTATGTCCCAACAAGTTCAAACCCCATGGGTTAACATCATTTATTCCATCATTTATTAACAACATTATTACTTTCCCATATTCCCAAGAATTATAGAAAAACATTCTAAGATACTAAACACAAGGGGGCTCAACTCGTTGAGTAAATGAAATAACCATGAAGTCTTTGCAACCTATAGAGAGGGAATAGATCCATCCTCCCTTGAGTAGCTAATCATGGAAAGCACATGGCATACCCTGAACGTCTTCGCACATTTTGGAAGGAGGGTAAGAAAACCAGCTATTTTGAGAAGTGAGAAAAGTAAAGAAGATAAACAACCAACAAGAATTAGCAAGAATCCAAAAATTCAAATCTAACTTGTTTCATTATCCCTAGTGTCCTCCCCGACACCCTCATACATAAAACAGTGCATCTTTCCACTCTAGGAATCAACTGTTTCCACAATTAATGGGCCTCCCTGCCCCCACATATCAAAATAGCCATCCATGCTCACATCACAACACAAGAAGTATAAAAACAAACATCATATAAATTGGTCTCTTTTCCCTTAAACAAGGCATCCAACCATCAAACACAATGAGCTCTCATAGCTCCATGAATAAGGCTCTTAGCCTCTACAAGCAAGATGGTAACTCAAAAACCTACAAGGCATTATCTTTTTTATCAAACAGTTGGTTTTTTAATCTATTTGGAATTAACTGATTTATTATTTTAAGGTTCCAAATATAGGTAACCTAATGAGAAATCCCTCATAGCTATCATAAATTGAGTAAACATGATTACTGCATCAATTTAATTAACATATAATTACAAAAAAACAATCACATTCATTTACCTGCCTCTTTATCTTATGAAAATAATTATCAATTAATTCTGGCATTATATTCTTTACTAATTTCCATCAAGAACAAAAATCTAAACAAAGAAATCATAGAAATCACTCTCTCTAGAAAAACAAGATGCAATAACGTGCGATTGATATTAATTTATTTATCCAGTTCAAATATTTATTATGTAAATTACATTGTGATCCAGTGGGATAAAACATGATACCTCTATAGTTGCATGTAATAGAAAAGAAAAGAAATTAATCCCTTACCTTTAACGGTTTCTGATTCTCTTTGAATAGACTAAAAAAATAGATCATGATCACCTCTCTTAGAGGACTGCATCCACCCGAGGTGTGAAGAACCCACCACACTGGACAACAACCAATAAATGTCCATTATAAACATAGAGAGGGAATTCCATAATAGAGAAATGATAAATAGAAGGATCTAAACCCAACAGAAAGATGATAGATCATACCAAATATTGAAGATTGATTGATACTGCTTGGTTGCACCAAAACAGGGGGATACACTTACAGAAAGAATAACATCAAGGGGAACCAAAACAAGGAGGAGATTTTGATCACATGACTCTAATGAAAATGAAGGAAAGGTTCGATCATCTCTCACCAGAGAACAAGGAGGATGAAGAATGGAGGATGATATCTCACCCATTTAGAAGATTTAACGGAGAAAAAATTTAAGATATGATGGATTTTCTATTAAAGGAGGACCGCATTAAACCACACAGTTTGACCAAGTAAAGGCATACCAAACCATAGAAAAATTAATATTGGAGTTATGGGCTTTGAATTGTCCTTGAATCCCTTAAAAAAGGCCTTGAATGTGTTTAATGTAAAAAAATGTTAAATCAGCAAAATTGTAAAAATATGAAAATTTGGAAAAGGAAATATTAAATAGTTTTGGAAACACTGTAGACTCACTAGCCTGGAAACATTGTAGACTCACTGTTTTCTAAACACAGTATACTCACTGGTCTAGAGAAACTATAGACTCATGGTTTCTTTGACACCATTTCTGTGACACTATTTTTGTGACACTATAGACTCTCCGTTTCTATGACATCATGACACTGTAGACTCACTGTTTCTATGACACTGTGACACGGTTCATAAAAATGGAAACACTATTCACAGAACATGAAATTTGGAAAAGGGTTGGGGATGAGTCAAGTTGACCAGCCAAAACACCTTAGCCACCATATTTCAATAAGGTAATATGACACAGTGGTCCGGGCCATTATAGGAAGTGATCTCAAGCTATCGTAAATAACCAGGTCCTCCGCTGGGTTTCCCAAATGGGCAAGCGAGCCAGCCTCAAAGTTAGACTCCCTCTAAATATGATGGATAATATACCCAAGATTAGTCTCCATGATGCACCTACGAATCATGTATATCAAATTCCATAGTACATCATGGTTCCCCTAAATACCCATTACCAAAACATCAGAGTCAGACTTAATCTCTGTCACCTGAAGACCAAGCCTCCTACAAACAGTCATACTAGATAATAAATCCTACACCTCCACACCTATTGAAATACCCAGACCATATAATGAACTAAACACCATAAGAACCGAACCCCTGGAGTCCTGAAGAACCCATACACCAAGCATCAACCCCCCCATGGATGACCCGTGAATGAAAATGGGTTTCATTAGAATTGTTCCCTTAAAACATAAACCATTACTATAAATAATATTAATTTAACACTTGGATTATATCCCCAATAAGTTGTGAGTAACACTAATAGATGTCATCATAGATGGAAAATAATTTATATAAATATTTTAAATCCATTTATCAAGGATAATATAATTTCTCATATAAAAACAATGATTTTTAAAACAAAAGAAACTTTTAAAACTATTTTTATTGAAAATAAATTTCATAACATACAATGGAAGATTTAAAACATTTAAATTTTTTTCCCTTGGAATATTAAAAAATAATCTTGATAACCCGTTGAAAACATTTTTCATTGAACAAATATAAAGGAAGAATTTTTTTTAAACATTATCTTTGAAAATATATTTTAAACTATATAAAGTAATCTTGAAATCACATTCAAATAATATTTCGATGAAAATTTTCAATGGTAGCTTTAATATATTTTGAAGATATTTTCTTTGAAAATATATTTGAAAACATATAGAGTAATATTGAACAAATTTCTTCAAAAATATCTTTTAAAAATTATAAATTAACCATGAAATAATTATCATAACATTTTATTTCATAATAGATTTTAAATCATAAATATTAAGATTTATTTTTTTAGAAAACACGTGTTTGATAGAACACAGATTTCTGACCAACAAGTGTAATAAAGTCCAAATTTTTTAAAATCAAATTATTTATTATATTTAGTAATAATGAGTGGAAAATTGTAAAAATACGTTAAAAAATTATGAATAAACATTTAAATAGAAAATTAATTAGTTTTTATGAATGTTGGATCATAATATTTCAATAGTGGAAGCATAATCATAATCAATCCTGATAAATGATGACATTGTTGTAATAAATTCTTACCAGTTGTTAAATTTGAATCATATTCAACATAAAAAACAACAATAAATGAAGAATAAAATATCATTAAATGAATCATAATCATGATATAACATGTCAAATTTTAGTATATACACCTTGTAAAAGAATTTAGGTGTATAAAAAATATGTGTCTTGAAGAAGGAAAATGGAGACAAAATTACCTTACATATTTGGTAACTTTTGAACTGTAAAAAACAATGAAATAGATATCATAAAATGGATATGTAAATAAAAAATAATATAAGTATTATAATATAGGAATATATTCATTGGAATTATATACACCACACAAAATAAGAGAGTGTTGAATAAGTCATAAATCTCACAAAAATAAATTTGTGGTGAGAAAACGGTTGCCTTATGTATTAACAATCATTATAATCATTCCTACCTCCTTTATGATAAATATAATTTTTTCATAAATCTATTAAAGATACATATTATTATATATAATTCCATATATGATTTTATTATGTCTTTTTATTACCCATTTATTAACAATTTGATGGTAATGTTTCGTTTCTAGTAATATCCTCTTTGTTTTCCATATATGTTTTGACATATTATTATTGATACAATTAATTATATGATGATATACATATTATAAGACTGTAAATAATGATTTAAATATCATATATATATAATATTTAATTATTTATAATAATCTATAAAATATAGAAAGATGAAATGGAATACACCATTCATGGAAATGGAAGGCCGTACGTACACATAGACATTGTTTCCATTTTATTGCATATCAAAATAAATAATGTAAATGAGATATTTGTGTAAATAAATATAACATAATTATAGTTTAATTATTTTTAAATATTTATCATTTAAATTTATAGAACTTGTCCTTAATACATTCCATGTAATGTGTGAAGTAATCACACCGATTTGAGGAGGCGATAGTCAACACGTCCTTGAATGAAGTTATCGTATTTACAAAAAATGTATAGTATAATGATATGCATTAAATAATAATTAATGATGAATAAAAACACCAAAAATATCATATATATATATATATAATATAAAAACATAATCTCCATAGTTATTCCTAACCTTTAATTGTGGAAATGAAAAAACAAACAATATCGGTTTTTAGGGAGACAATCCTACATACACACGAATGATGATAATGTATCCCATTTCATGAAAGTGTGTGTGTCTGTGTAAATCGAACCCTTAATACCAAAACATATCATATTATTTAGGATACTATGGTTATTTATTAAGTAAATAATTAGAACATTTCAGGGGGTTCATAATGAAAATAAAAAAAAGAGGTTCTGGAAAATTATTCCTCTTCTTTGGGTATCTCCATTTGGTTCTCACCAATGGGATTCATTGGATGGATTTTTGGCCAAATATTTCCTTATAGAATGAATTTAGTGATTTATAAAATATATTAAGGTATATTTTTGGCTGATCCAAATCACTTTAGATGTGTAAATAAGTTGGACGGATGAGTGCCTTTTTATAGTGGAAGAAGAGTTCCATTTATCTATATTTTATAAAAGAGAGTTCAACCAATGTTCTTCCAGTTAATGGGCATCCAATATTGATCCAAATCTAATAAAAATTATTATTGGGTCTTAATATGATAATCCAATGGATTTTGGACAAGGTTCTATGTCATTTAGTTCCATTAATTAAATTTTATCTTCAAGGTAATCTTGTTTTTATCTCAATCACGATATTTAATTTTAATTAATTTCACTAATATTTATTCCAAAAAAATATGTTGAAATTTTTAGACTGTATATATTATTCTGATTAAAAATATTTAATACATTATTCTAAATTATAATTAAATATTTTTCAGAAATTAATTTAAAATTAATCCTACAGACAGGACAAAATGATAGTTTTTTATAGCAAAAGGTCCAAAAGATTGAAAAGATTTTATATCTAATTTGAACGTGAAATTGGTTCCAATTAACAAAATTATATTAAAATATGTAAAGTTTATATAATTATAATATTAAACTAGATTGAAATATAATTTATCTATATAAATAAATTATATAAAAATGCATTCTTGAATTAAAATTCAGTGTTTTTCACTATTATTTAAAAAAGAAACTTCTAAGAAAAATACCAAAAATTAACCCAATGTAAAGTTTGATATTAAGAATTAAATAATTAATTTTATTGTGTCAAATAAAATTTATAAATTTTAAATAAATTATATTTAGAATGGGTTCACCGTTAAAAGGAAAAAATATACCTTTTTTTAAATACATGTCTTTATTCATATAATTGGATTTATTCTTATCATATTCCTATAAAATCTATTTTTTGAGTATTAAACTATTGATTGAACATATTATATATTTATATCATTAAAAATAATGAACAAATTATATATATATTTTTTAATTTAGTTAGATAAAATGATGTTTTCATATATAAAAATAGTTTTCATATAAAAGTAATTTCTTTATTCTCAAATAGTTTGTACTTTCATTTATAATAAATTTAAATCCAAAATAATAATTTTATATATGTGTTTAAATGATAGTTTAATAATTTATTAAATAATAATCATATCTTCCAATATAATGGTTAGGTGATAATTATTTTAATAATAATATTAATGGTATATTGTTTTTTAGTAGAACATAGACTTTATTGTAAAGGAAGTTGTCAAAAGAACATGAAATTGGGTTTAATATAATAGAGAAATAATGTTTCATGTACTGAAATCTAGTATAAGTGTTTCATGTAGTGCATGTTTACCTTGATGTAGTATATACTTAAATCTTAACTTGGTGTAGTTTACAAATAAAGATTTAATTTATTATTTCACATCACATAATCTATATTCATTTTTTCATGAAATGTAATATATAAATAAATTTAAATTAATTTGGAAAAATATTATTTCACAAAATATCTATGTGTTTTTCAAAGAGGGAACAAAAAAAGAACCACTTAAATGGGGATTATCTATAAAAATGGAACAACCAAAAAAGAGGGAGACTCTCCAATGTAACCTATAAGATATCTATAGGTCAAGATTATAAAGATATACATGTGTTAGAAAAAATATTAACCATACATAACACATAAATATGTAGTTAGGGAAATTACACGATGTGTAATATAGTTACACATCATGAATTTAATTATAATATTATAAACTGAAACCCCCATCACCTTAAATTATTATTCATTGGGATTAAATATTACATGACTTGAAATCAATTACATGATGTGTATTCTGTTCATGTCATGAATTAGTTGATGTCATTTTACCATTCATGACATGTTTCTTGAAAAACTTAAACAATGTTAATTATAGTTACATGATGTGTAACTATTCTAAAGATAGTTTTCCACTATGTTTTCTTATAAAAAACAGAACCCCTTTAATTATTTTCAACATAACATGAACCAATAGTAACACTATACCCATTAATAACCAAAATCCATTAATTATAAAAACATAAACCTCTATAATTTATGTAATTTTCCATAACAGAGGCCCTCTGTCTCTGAATAAGACATATCCACCAAGGCTCAAATGAAAAACTCAAATAAGGACATTCATTAAAAACGATAGGTTATTGTAGTTGGGTATTTTACACATGGTTTAAAAAAACTATGCAAAATTCATAAACCAAATCCTATGTACTCCAAACTATCACATGGTTTCCCATGAGTTTCATAATATTTTTAATCAACCCTTAATTACTTATGTGTTCTAAACTATGCATGAAAAAATATACTTGAAATTTCCTTTACATTCAAGTAGTCACATAGATTATTCTAAACAATTCCAAGAATAAAAAACAACTTAAAAACTCTAAAATAATTTTTTTAATTCATTCTAAACCTATAATTAGTGGAAAACCAAAAATGCCAACAAATAATTGAAATAATAAGGAATATAAAAGTAAGTTAGTGACACCAGAAATAAGGAATAATATAAAGATATTAATTTTTCCTCAAGTTTGATCTTTTTATACATGATCCTAATTTATAGTTGGTTGTCTCTAATATAATACTTCAGAAAATTAGATGTCATAGTTTTTTCAGAAATGAGGAACTATCCACATTTTTCAAGTATACTCACAAGTTGATGAAAATATTTTCAATTAATTATAAGGTGTTTTTTTCATATGATTTAATTAAATTAGAGAATAAACTTCCGAAAAAATATCCTTGAATAATATTAACCCATAAAATGATGACCTTGTGATCAATATGGTGCATTTCAAAGTAATATCCCTCACCATGTATAATCTAGAAGAGTGAGATGAGAAATATATCCCCATCATACCATTATAGTTAATACCCTAAAATTCCCCCATGATAAAATAATGTTCTAATTATATTATTTAATTGGTAGAGTTCCTCATACATTGATGTGTATAATCAAGTTGAGAAGATAAAGAATAGTTTCATAAGTGAAAAATGAATCTCATTCTCTTTAATATCCCCAACACAATAAAAATAATATATTATTTTAATAAAAACATGAAATTTCCCTATTGTATCAACATAAATAATTTTTTTTAAATTTTACCCAATGATCATTATTGGAGTAGTGGGGATCAACATGAATGGTTATGGGCCTCCCATTAGATCTTTAGGATGTGAATGTTTTTACATACCATGATTAATGATTTTATAGTGAATTCCATGATGTTCCACACAATCCTAACTAATTAAAACATCATTCTTCATAATCTATTGTAAATCCAATACTAATAAATACTCTTCTTCTACTATGTTTTATGGAATTGAGGTCATGGTTTGATACCTTTTTACAAAATCACAATACATTAAATTCATCATTACTAATAATAAATTCATTTTTTAATAAATTGAATATTTTCCCATGAATGATCTAAACATAAGGGTCATGATCATGTTTTTGAAATAAAACATCCTATCAGCATCAATGATTCCCCCAAAAATAATCATAGAAAATTTTAAAAACATGTGATCCTTTAATATTATGATTGTTTATTTCAACTGTCATATCTGGTCAAACTATAAATCCCCCTATTATTGGTCTGTGAAGTAAACAGCTGATTTGTTAAATAAATTTTACCCAAAATTCATAAAATTATGGTTGATAAGAATGATAATATTTTTCCTAACATAACCGAAAATATATTTTGTTCATATGGGGCTATGAATCAAAAATTTTACCAAGGAGAACCATTTTTTCCAATTTTATTTAATAGATTGTTTTTTGATTCTTAAGGTTTTGTAACCAATACTATATAAAACAATCTATTACTAGCTGACAAAGGTTATGAAATCAAAACTTCAAAAGGTTTATTTAGAGGCCAATGATTAAAACATGTTGCAATCATTTCATAACATCATTTATTACTAAAATCACGATTAAAAATCATTCAACAAGATGTTTTTATTTCACATATTTCTCAATGGTGATTTGGTACTATCATTATTATTGTGGATGATTTTAATAAGGAAACATTCAAATTTTTAACTCAACTAATAAGTCCCTTTAATTTCCTATATAGATCACTCAAATGTTGTATACTCAATAATCACCTTAGATGGTATTCAAATCACACTACCCACTAATGGAAGGTGTTATAAAAATCACCAATTGTAGGATACAACTAACATTTCATCATTTCACCATGTAGTTAAACTACATATAGAAAATCCATTACATATGAAATTTATCTACATGGAGGTCACCCTAAACTTATTATGTTAAAAAAATTATGGATTTCTCCATTACTACATGATATTAAAATACATATAAATATCCTTAAATCATGATGCCAAACTCCATGGATTTGAATCCATAAAATTATAGTAAACTCAATGATTCTATGGTCCTAACAATATAACCTTTAATCAAGGTGGATGGTGTATTTTTATATAATACAAAATCAACATAATAGTGGTGGATTCCTCCCTTGAGAGGAAACCCTCTAAATTATGGTATTGGTGTCCTACAAAAACCCTAGTCTATTATCATTATGGTTAACTACCTCACCACCTAAAAGATATTTTTTTTATTAATAAATATTTCACTACATATTTAGTGATACTCAAATCTCATATCCTAAGCATAATCACCCATTTTAACTTTCAAAATCTTCTCCTAATCTTTGAAATTTCCAATTCATGATCAGTATCTATTAATTTTTTAGTATTATTGGAAGAAATTTTATATTAAATAATTATTGGTGGCTTAATTATTTTTTCACAAGATAAATAGTTTTTCATAGTTCTTCTCTTTTTGTTTCAAGAAATAGTTATTTTTTAACCCCCCAAAAATTTTCTTATTCATTTCCCCTCTATTTCGTGACGCTTACCTACTAGGTTTCATTAAATAATTATTATCAATTAATATTGTATTAAATCTATGAGTTTAAATTAGAATCCAACCATTCAGTCAAGGTTTATTAATCTAAAAACATAAATAAAAATTAGTACAATATATATTACCATAAACTATACTACTTTAGGGAACATATCGACACCCTTCTTATATAATCATAAGATTGAAAATTAATGCAACACAAGCTATACAAACATAACTAATACATTGATTACATGGTCATATTATTGAATGTAAATATAGTCTCTCAATCTGAGGACATTTATTTTTACTCTCATTGGGACTATAATCATAAAATAACATGTTTTAGATGTTTTGTATATCTATTTAATATCTAAATCCATTAATAGCCATTCTCAGGGAAAAAATACACCTTAAATACATGGTAAGGGATAACATAATAAAGGTTGATCTCAAATTATCAGTAATACATAACGTACAAAATACCATAATGTTCAGATCATAAGCATATGGAAAAGAATTAATAATGAAAAATATTTAATTTAAAATAACTCAAAACAATAAGCCTTAACCATAATAATAAAATATGTAAATAACATCAAAAATGATAATAGTCATTCTATAAAAAGTGAAAAATAAAAATTGAATCATATAACATGGGTAATTGAATATAAAAAAAGACAATAGAACAATAATATACATAATAATTTTAATCTTTTTGAACCTGGATACCCTCCACCCCATTCCCACATAAAATTGTTAGCATAATAAAAATGGAATACTACTCACCTTTTGTAAACAAATATAATTTTTAATCCATTCACATTAAATTTATATCTCAAGAGATATAATTATCCACCCAATTAATTAGAGGGATATATAGTTCCCACCTTCCTCATAATAGATAAATTTGTTTTGAACCTTATAAAAAAATCACCACATCATAAAAATCCAAGAGAAATAAATATGGGTTTCTAATATTTCTAAGTTCTCATATAATGAACCCCTAGAAATAAATTGGGTTTCATAGAATATCCATAAAAAAATAATTAAATTTTCATAAGGAACCATGAAAATATTTAGAGCTTCATAAAATATCACAATAACACCATAAATTAAATCACATGGTTCTAAAAATCTAATCACAAAAAATAATCTCAAAATTAAATAATAATATATGGTGAAACATGAAACACAACTCTATTATTGGAAAAAATAATTTAAACTAATGAATACTAATCCAAAAAATAATATCTTTGAAAACAAATTATATTAATCATTAAAATATTCAAATTTATGAATAAGTTTTTTTAAAACCACCATTGTTTTTAAGAAGGATAAGAAATCCTTTCAAATATATGGAATTAGTTCATAAACAATTTTTCCTAGAAGAAAAATATAAAATATCATTAAAATGGTGATGTGATAATATAAAAAACATTATGACATTGAATATATATACCATAGTGATTTTTTAATGGGGGAAATGATCTTTTATGGAAATAAAATGTGCTAACAATGTATGGAAATCAAATAAAAACCATATATCCTTATAAAATTTATATGTTTTATAGAAGCCTTCGATAAAGTACATGGTGTTGTTTTAGCATTCCATACAGGTATGGGTATTGGTTATATCAAGAATTTAGGATTTATAAATTATTCCTTAACATAGTAACATATCAAACATTGATATATATACTATATGATTTTCAACTTTATGTTATCGAATGTGAGGTTAGGATTTTCAACATTATATGTATTTTTTCTTCGTGGATGGGTTAAAAATGATGAGCTATCTGAATCATCAAAAATATATTTATTTAGATCCAATATTTATGGAACACATATCATTGATCCAAACATTTAGCCTCCATTATTATTAAATATTAATACCATTTTATTCACATCAATTTTCTATATCTCTATATCTGATTTATGGTAATCTTTGAACATCACTTGAAAGGATGGTTGAGAATATACTTGTGTAAGATAGGATTTATCTATTACTATTATTATTTCAAGATTTATCCTATTAAAATATATGATTATTTGGTATTTTTCAATCTTCATCATAGATAGAGGAACCATTTATTTTATTATCATATCTTCATCCACCTTATTCACCATTATAGAGTGACAATATATCAGTCATTCATAATATTTTATTAATTATATCTATCTCATTTGGAATAAGTTCAAATCCTTATAAGTGAAGAAATATTTCTCTAACATTTGATTAGTGTATATTATGTGCTTCTCACTATAATGTTAATGTTTCTAAATTTTCCATATAGATATTACCATCACTATTTTCAAATTTTTATTGGGAAATTATAATCAGAATATTCAAATTGGAAAGAGAAATGAGTAATTTCATTTTCCTTTACAATGAGGAAGCATCTCATACCTTTCAATGTTTAATCACTATAAATTCCAAACCATTCACCTAAACATTGTCATGTTAGAAAAACTTGAATAACCATTCCTTGAGATCCTTGATGATTTACTCTCATTGTTCCATATAGATGAACTTGACTGTATTCCATGATCACTTGTTTAATGGGTTTGATATTCATGAGAAATTACTCAAAAATGTGTTGGTAATATCTATTAAACTCAATAAAACTATGGATTTCAATCATCATTGCAGGTCTTAGATATTTCTTACTATCCTCATTCATGGAATGATATAAAAATATACACTATATTATTATGAAATGATCAGTGAACAATACTTTTGTAGCTATAATTCACATTTTATTATATTGAAATAAATTCTATCATTCTCCAGGGTCGTTAACCAAGTCTTTAAATTATCTATCTAATCTTTCTTTAGATGTGAATATGTAATGAAAAAAACTATAAACACAACAATGAAATTATCTATGTAATATCTAAATACATTATTTATAATATACATTAAGATATTCAATGCATTGGTTTGTCTAAAATTCACCTCTATAAACACATAGTGTCAACTCTTTATCTACAATGATATTTTAAGAATATCCTCCATTTTAACATCAACTAATAATATCCTGAATACTGATTAATCATTGTAAATAATTGACCCCCTACGTATATCGAGTAAGACATCAATACGGTGTATAAGATACTTTATTATCATTGTTATTTTTTTTGATCTATTGATAATAGATGAATTGATGGATTGATCCATCCTTGATCATTAAAAAGAGGACTTATGAACCCCATAGTAATTCAGTATGGTGTATAAAACCCTTTTAATTATTCTCATTTAAATACATATTTAATTCCTATAATTAAATATAATTTATTCTATATACACTCTTTGATATAGGAATTGATCCGGGTATGAGTTTTATTGAGTACTCAACACCCTGTTTTGAGGGAAGACTAGGAAATTCATTTGGAAATACATCAACATATTTTTCCTGAAAGGCATTTTTCTAAAAATATAATTATCCATAATAAATTCGATCCTTTAATAAATTTCTATTTGTTTTAGAGACATATATTATATGTTCAGATTTTATAAAATGTTTTGGATCATCCTTACATTGATATTTGATAACCAGATGAAAATGAAACTTGTTGAAATAGTCATTATTTTTCAATAATTACTTCACAAAACTCAAGGTTCAAGATTAAAATAGTGAAAAAAATGTTGAGATTGGGAGATTTTAAAGTCTGAAATCACACAAAAAATTTACTTTTGAACATGAATTTAATATCTTTTGGTGAGTCACATATAGAAAATGACTATTTATCACCATTACTTTTTATTGAGGTAACTAATTTTTAACCTTGGTAATTAATTTTGTTAATTAAAATTAAATATAAACTTTTTACCTAATTTTAATCATCATATTTTAAATTTTAAATTTATTTTATCAATATTAAATTCAATATGTGTCAAATGTAAATTTTAAATTAATCACAATTTGTTGCATAATTTTTTTTAAATGAGTCTTTTTTACTTTAAATTTACATATAAGATAGTTTTATCATTATTAGATATTTTAATAATATAAACTGACTTATAATAAAAAAAATATTTTTTATAGGGATTTCAATTAATTCCATAATATTATCAAATGTTGAAAATACATTCTTTAAAAAATTGATAGAAAATAGTTTTTGTTAGATGTACATATTAATTCTGTTCTATAAATTCTAATCATAGTATTTATAATCTCAAATAATATATTAAAATAAAGTCTTTAATTCAATAAATACAAATTCTTTTACATTAATTTTTTTAATCATTAATGATATTCTATGTTTGTGATCAAATTATAAATATATATTTTTATCTTTAAACCCATATTTTCATCACAAAATACATCATTTAATAAAAATAATCTTAAATAAATACTATTTAAAATTTCAAGGGTGGGGATCCAAAATGAATTTTGATTATCAATTTTATGTTTTAGTATTTTTAAAATTAGTTTTTGAAAGAATGTACAATATAAATAAAATTGTTTTAATAATAAATAACCTTCTCATTATTAACACATATTAACTACTTATCTGCTAAACATAATATATTTTAAAAGTATACTATCTGAGTGTCTATTATAGAATTATTAATAATATACATATAATATGATTTGGTGAATTTAGGTCGGGTATAGAGTGTAACACATGTTATCTAACATAGTATTTATTTAATAAGTAAAAATTCTGGTCATTATATTTAACTCCATTTAATAAAATTTCATCCTTGAAATTTTATTACAAGAAAGGAAACAAAAGTATACTTTTAACACATTACATCCTCGTGTTCCCAAGAATCATCCTCAAACATATGATTTCACCATACAAATTTGACTAGATAAAGGTTCTTGTTAAAAAACACCTTATCCCATCTACCCATGTTATCCATACATTATTCTTCATATGATATTTCATGTTACTGTTTTACAATTTATGAGTTTATTACATGTGATGTATCTAGTATGTACATCCTAAAAAATGATATATGGATGACATTATTCACATAATAGTGGCGAGTAGAGAGTTATATGATATAAGATATGACACTGAAATGATTAATGATCTTAAAAGGATAAATGTACTTATGTTTCATCTTCTATTTCAAACCAAATATCATGGATCATTTCTTTTGAGATATTCACAGTTATACATTATCACCAACATAAAACTATAGATCTCATCAGTGATTATCTACATAACTATAATTTCAAATTTTCACCTCTTATATATTCTACTAAATGGTTTAATACTTCTTATTTATTTCTTTTTCAAGGTCAAGACCAATAAAATTTGTAACATCCCAAGTAAGTAATGAATAATAGATAGTTTTTATCTATGTCTATTAATGATTAAGATAGTGTTATAGCGGCTTAAAATGAAAATAAATACAATCTTATGCATGGAATACACTAATATTCTTAAAAGATTGTTTTACTGCCTTTTGATGGCAAACCATTTTTGAATCTATATTTTGACAATTTTATAAACTATGTTTGTCAAAATAAACTTATTCTTTATGATTGGGACATCAAAATTTACCTTGTGTGAATTTTTGGTATTTTTCTGACAATGTTCATTTTTTAATGAATAGTGAAAAATACTGCATTTTACATCAAAACTACTTTTTAATCTAATTTATTTATATGATTAGATTATGTTTTTAATTGGTTTTGAAGTAAAATTAGAATATATTTTTACCATTTTATCCAATGGTGGTCATTGGAATCAATTTCACTTTGAAATTAGACTTAAACTGGTGTCAATCTTTTGATACTTATTGTTTTGTAAAAACACACTATTTGCTCTGGCAGCGGGAATTAATTATTAAATTAATTAATGTGACCTATATGTTTTGAATTTTGTAAAATAGACTTCATTTTTGAATTCTGAATATCAAATATAGCTTAGGGTGAATTTTTGGTAATTTTCTGAAAAACGTCAATTTTTGATGAATAGTGAAACCACTAAGTGATAATCAAGCAAACTGATTTTTCAGTTAAATGAAAGTTTACCACTAATGTGTATTGAATTTTGAAAATCCAACATACATGGTTGTCATTAAGAAGTAAAATGTGGTTCAATGAGATTATAATAATTTTTTGGTGAATAGTAACTTATTAAGTTCTTAATCACGATTAGTGGTAATTAGGGTAGTTTAAGGTATAAATAATACTTTAATAAAATGAAATGACCTAGACACATGTCCCAACCTCATTGGTTGTGTCATGGCAGACCATGACATGCCATGGGTCAACTTGGGGACCCCATGGATCAACTTTTGTTGGGAAATGACATAAATTACTTTTTATTTAATGTTAAAGTGAAAATGACACAAACATAATATGTTTTACGAAAACAATTTTTAAGTGGGGTTATACAAGTCCAAATTTTGATTATAAATAGTCATTGGAAAGATAAAAAGATTTCCTACATCATAGTATTTTTTTATGATTTTTAGACATTAAATAAATTTAATTATTTATGACATAATAATGATGCAGCGATGACATCATTATTTGACGATTTAAATAAAATGGAAAGATAATGTAAAATATATGAACTAAACATGTCCAAAACCAATTGGATGAGTGGATGTCGAACCCTTATCACCTTATCCACGAATTATATCAACGTGGGACCTTTTAAAACCGAAACACATTTTCAAATAATGTAATATTTCTTTACTTTCCAAAAGTGCCCCTCCTCTCCTCTTATAAAAGGCCCCCACCTCTACCTCATTTCACACACTCTTCAAGCCTTTGTCTCGGCCAAACCCTACCCATTTGCTCTCTCCACATCCCTCTCCTCATCATAGAGGATTCCCTTTGGGAATAATCCTTTCAAAGGAAGCCTTTAGGCTCAACTCAAAAGGAGTTACACTTTTAAAGGTAATTCATTCTCTCATGTTCATTTGTTTTATTTTGCTTCTCCAACCCCCTAAACTCTTTTTATTTACTTATTTTGTAACAAAACCAGTATAATAAATATACTAGGATGTTGTTATAAGATTTATTTGAGCTACACTCTCACACAACTACATCAAATGGTTAAAGAATATACGGTTTCTGTGGATGGCGAAATTCTGCCTCCCGAAACGATGATTGTTCAACACTCATTTAACACCTTCAAAGGTGTCCATTATGATGTAACTATTTTTATATATGATATATAATATGTTTATGTTTTCCTTAAGCTTCTGATTTTTTTTATTTTGGGCATACCTTTATGGTTTCCATTATGGGTAAAACACGATATCTTCATTTTAGGAAGTGCGGACTACCGCCCCCTAAAAGTCATTTGATTCGTTAATACCATATGTGGGATGTGTAAAGGATAAAGTTAATGATATTATATATTTTATTATACTGGAATTATAATATACTCTTCTATCATTATGATTCCATTCCAGAAAATATGAAATAGAAATGGAAGTAGCGTTCATGCGTACGTACGGCTTACCGTCTCCATGAACGGTGCATTTCATTTCTTACCTCTAAATGATTATGTAATATTATAAAATGCATGTATGTACTGGATATATATGACATATATGATATCTACATCATGAATACCATTCTAGATATAATGAACCTTTGACCAAATTAACAACATGTAAGTGTAAGAAGACTATTTTTGACTTAAGAACCAAATACCGACAAAATGAACATTATTAACTTAACAGATTACATGATGTTCATAACATGGTATAAAAGGAACAATGAACCTGAAAAAGATTCATAATCAAGTAGAGGTTAACTCAAGTTTATTATTCATGAGATTAAATAACGGTCGGGTCAAGTCGGATACGAGGTATGGGACTTCGTCTCAATCCCCTTTCATTGAGGCATATTTTATTTTATACACAACTTTCTTTTATACGGTGTATAAACCCCTTTGACTTTTACGTTTATTCAAAAGGAATATTTTTTATACGAAGCGTTTACTAAACGACAAAAGGGAATGTTTTTGTCGTACGTATACGGCGACAACGACTTCCCCGCCGTCGTAACCGTTATTTGAGTTTCGACTTCCTCTACAAGCCATACCTTTTTTTTAAAAAGAAAAATAAATACCATGTTTTACTTTTCTTTTATTTTAGTATTGAAAATGGTTTTCATAATGTTTTTATATCAATGTGTCGTATTGATATCTCGTGATTTAAATGTGGAAATTTTATGTTTCCTTTATGCATGTTTTATGTGATATGATTATGTTATGGTTCTTGGGCATTATTATGAAGACGGGTGGTTCCGTGATAAACTAAGGGCGGGTGAGCCCGTTATAGCTCTCCAATGCATTGGGTAACGCGAAGGAGTGAAACGTTAAGGTTTCTCTGAAGAGATTTTAGGGAATACACTGTGATGGGTATTCCAAACGTAACCATGAGGGTTACTCCCTACGTAAGAATGTTATGAATTCCTCAAGTTACCTTTATGTCTTATGATTTCTATGATTTATTCATGATTTTATGAGGTATGTTAAAGTGCCTATGTTTTATGGGTAAAGTATGATTTCATTCTTATGTATATATGAACTCATGTTTCCTTTCCATGTTTTTTTTATAACCCATACTGAGTTTTTATGCTCATCCCAAGTTTTTGAAATGTTTTTCACAGGTCAAGGGAAAGGTACATGATAAGATGATAGAGTAAAGGATGTGTCAAGAAATAATCCATGTTTTATTTTAAATGTGTTTCCATTGATGGGAATGAAGAATACTATCTTTATGTAACCACTTTGTTTATATGTGGAATGTAATGCATGTTTTATGATCTAATTCTCTACAACTCTAAACCCGAAAAGATCCTCAATGTGTAATCTTGTAATAACTCAAGATTAAGCAAGGTTTAAGGCTGGGGCCTTATAGTTGGTATCAGAGGTCGGTTTAGATAACTTTAGGAGTTAGAATTCTCTTAAATGATTATCCAAAAATATTTTTTTTTCGAAATGATATAGCATTTAAAGATTACCATGTTGCTTCATCTAAGACATGTTTGTTCAGAATGGTTTTCCGCAGAGGAAACAGGGAAGCAGTGCTAGGAAGGCATACAGAAGGAAATAACCTTCCGAATCAGCATCCAGAAATGGTCGGAATTGGAACTGAACAGTTTGTTGCAGTAATGGCACAGTTGACTCAAGCGATAAATGGCGGTGGTATCCATGCACGGGATCAGCCAGAACAATGGCAGAGGAACATGTAAGTGGTGGAACATTTCATGAGGCAACATCCACCATCATTCAGAGGATCATCTGACCCTGTGCTAGCTGAAGGGTTGATTAAAGCACTAGAGAAGATTTTTGATGTCATGGGGTGTTCAGACAATCAAAAGGTTAGTCTTGCTATTTACCGTTTGGAGGGTGAAGAAGATCAGTGGTGGTCTATGGTTAAAAATATCAGGGACGCCGATGAGATTGATGCTCTTGACTGGGATGAATTCAAAGGTATGTTTCTTGAGAAGTATTTTCCTAAGGCTATTAGACTTAGGATGGAAAAGCAATTCTTGGAATTTAGGCAAGAGGAAGACTCAGTGGCTGCCTATGAAGAAAGGTTCACTCGATTGGAAAGGTATGCTCCAAATTTTATCCGAGACCTTGATAGTAAAATCAATCATTTTTACTCAGGATTAAAGCCAAAATATCGAAGGGAATTAGCTTCTCGTGAGTTTAAAAGTTATGAAAAGCTTGTTCGATGTGCTGAGAAGGTGGAAATGGAGTTTTCCGATGACCAAGTGTTCTATAACAACCAGCAGAAGAAGAGACCGAGGTGGCAGGAGAAAGGTAAGAATTATTCAAAAAAGTCTGATGGTAAGAAAACTAAGTTTCCAGCTTGTGATAAATGTGGCAAAAGGCATGCTGGGGAATGTCTTCTGAATTCTGGAAAGTGCTACCGATGTGGTAAGATGGGACATAAGGCTCGTGATTGCACTGAAAAGGATCAAGGTGAAGGTAAGACCAAATTTGATTTACAGTTAGTGAAGTGTTATAAGTGCAATGAGATGGGTCACTATGCAAACGAGTGTCCGACAAGGAGCTTGAGTGATGGGAAGCAGTTAGACTACAAACAGAAAGGGGTGGTGAAATCCTTTGCAACTACTTCAGCAGATGTCGGGCCATCAAATGAAGTTGTATCAGGTACTTTGTTTGTTTTTTCAGATTATTCCAGTGTGTTGTTTGATTCGGGGTCTACACATTCTTTCATCTCTGAAACCTTTTCTAGTAAAATGGGAATACCATCTCAAGAAATGACTCCTGAACTTTTGGTAAAAACACCTGGGGGAAGTGTCGAGGCAAAAAGAATTTATAAGAATCTTCCTATCCTTATCTGTGGAAAGAACCTACTTGCAAACCTTATTGTTCTACCTCTAGTAGAGTTTGATGTTATCCTGGGTATGGATTGGCTCTCTATTTACCATGCTAAGATTGACTGTAGAGATAAAGAAGTTTCTTTTCAGAAAGACTTTCAGTTTGTTTACAAGAATGAACCCTTACTTTTGATAACATATCAAGAGGCCGAGAAACTTGTAAAAATGGAAATGAATGTTACCTTGCATACGTCGTTGAAAATAAAGGAACTATCCAGATTAATGATGTGCCAGTGGTAAATGAGTATCCTGATGTTTTTCCTGATGAGTTGCCTGGAATAATACCAGATCGGGAAGTTGAGTTTACTGTTGACTTAGTTCCTGATGCTAATCCAATTTCAAAACCCCCTTATCGAATGGCACAAATTGAACTTTTAGAGTTGAAGGAGCAATTGCAAGATTTATTAGAGAAAGGTTTCATTAGACCTAGCACATCACCATGGGGTGCTCCTGTTTTATTTGTTAAAAAGAAAGATGGTTCTATGAGACTTTGCATTGATTATAGAGCCTTGAATAATATCACTGTTAAGAACAAATATCCTTTGCCTCATATCGATGATTTGTTTGATCAGCTCCAGGGAGCTCAGTTTTTTTCAAAGATTGACTTGAGATCGGGGTACCATCAGCTGAAGGTTAAGGAGGCAGATATTCCAAAGACCGCGTTCCGTACGAGATATGGCCATTATGAATTTGTAGTAATGCCTTTTGGGCTAACCAATGCACCTGCTGTATTCATGGACTTAATGAATAGAATTTTCCATGAGTTCTTGGATAAGTTTGTGGTGGTTTTCATTGATGATATTTTGGTGTTTTCTAAAAGTAAAGAGGAGCATGAAAAACATTTAAGGGTTATCTTGCAAACCTTAAAAGAAAAGAAACTGTATGGGAAATTCAGAAAGTGTGAGTTTTGGTTGCAACAAATTTCTTTTCTTGGTCACATTGTTTCTAAAGATAGAATAACTGTTGATCCTGCAAAAACAAAAGTTGTGGAAGAATGGCCAAGACCCACAAATGTAACCGAGATTCGTAGCTTCCTTGGTTTGGCGGGCTATTACCGAAGGTTTGTTAGAATTTTTTCACGGTTATCTAGTCCAATGACTAAGCTAACTCGGAAGGGTGTTAAGTTTATCTGGACAAAAGAATGTGATGATTGTTTTCAGGAATTAAAAAGAAGATTGGTGAATGCTCTAGTTTTGGCACTACCTTCTAGGAATGGTGAGTTTGTTATATACAGTGATGCTTCATTGAAAGGACTTGGTTGCGTCCTAATGCAAAATGATCAGGTAATTGCTTATGCTTCACGACAGTTGAAAACTCATGAGGTAAATTACCCTACACATGATTTGGAATTAGCTGCTGTTGTTTTTTGCTTTAAAAATTTGGAGGCATCATTTGTATGGAGTAAAGTGTGAAATATATACCGATCAAAAAAGTTTAAAGTATATATTCACTCTGAAAGAGTTAAACATGAGACAAAGGAGATGGCTGGAATTAATCAAGGATTATGATTGTACAATTCATTACCATCCGGGAAAAGCAAATAAAGTGGCTGATGCTTTGAGTCGAAAAAGTAATGCTTCATTAACAATGTTGCGTTTGGAACGTGATCCTTTGGTTAACGATTTGATGAACTTTGGCATAGAATTTGTTGGTGCAGGAAGTACTTCTGTTTTGTTTCAGGTATCAGTGAGATCTTCTCAATCAGATAGAATCAAGCAAGCACAGAAGCAAGACAGTGAGTTGCAGAAAAAGGTAGAGCTGGTTCAGAAAGGTAAGTTGCCTGAATTCAACATTGATAGTGATTGTGTTTTGAGATTTGGGAAGAGATTGTGTGTGCCTTGTGATTCACAGTTGAAGAGAGAGCTGTTATGTGAAGCTCATAGTTCTCCGTTTTCAGTTCATCCGGGCAGTACTAAGATGTATAGAGATCTGCGGGAGTATTACTGGTGGGATGGAATGAAAAGAGACATTGCTGATTTTACTGTGAAGTGTTTGACATGTCAACAGGTTAAAGCAGAGCGGCAGTTACCGAAAGGGATGCTTCAGCCTTTACCAGTGCCAGAGTGGAAATGGGAGAATATATCCATGGACTTTGTTGTTGGATTACCGAAGACATCTCGAGGTAATAATGCAATCTGGGTTATTGTTGATCGCTTGACCAAATCTGCTCATTTCCTTGCTATACGAGATACTTTCTCTCTTGATCAACTTTCTCGTTTGTATCTTAAAGAGATAGTCAGGTTACATGGAGTTCCTCTCTCCATTGTATCGGATCGTGATCCCAGGTTTACTTCTAACTTTTGGAAAGGCCTTTAGAAGTCGTTGGGTACTGAATTAAATTTTAGTACAGCTTTTCATCCTCAATCAGATGGGCAGTCAGAACGAACAATTCAGACATTGGAGGATATGCTACGAGCTTTTTCTATGGATTATCAGGGAAGTTGGGACCAACATCTTTCTTTGGTTGAGTTTTCATATAATAACAGTTTTCATTCCAGTATACAGATGACACCATTTCAGGCATTATATGGGAAGCAGTGTCGAACTCCAGCTTTCTGGGATGAAGTGGGTGAACGAAAGTTGATGGGACCAGAATTGGTAGAAGAGATGGCAGAAAAAGTTCATCTGATTCAGAAACACATGAGAACAGCTCAGAGCAGGCAGAAGAGTTATGCGGATAACTGGAGGAAGGATCTATCTTTCGAGGTAGGTGATCATGTTTTTCTCAAGGTTTCTCCTTGGAAAAGTGTGATGATATTTGGTAAGAAAGGAAAGTTGAGTCCAAGGTTTATTGGACCATACGAAATTCTGGAGAGAGTTGGATCAGTTGCATACCGAGTGGCTTTACCTCCGAGTTTATCTCAGGTACACAATGTTTTTCACGTTTCGATGTTGAGAAAGTATATGCCAGATCCATCTCATGTTTTGAGTCCAGAGGTAGTTCAGCTGGAAGAGAACCTATCTTATGAGGAACAACCGGTCCAGATTCTTGACCACAGGGAGCAAGTGTTACGGAATAAGGTGATTAAGCAGGTAAAGGTTTTGTGGAAAAACCACATGATTGAAGAGGCGACATGGGAATCTGAAAATGCAATGAGGGATAAGTACCCCCATTTATTCGATAAGTAAATAAATTGCGGGGACACAATTTTCTAAAGGGGGGAAGGATGTAACATACCAAGTAAGTAATGAATAATAGATATTTTTATCTATGTCTATTAATGATTAATATAGTGTTATAGCGGCTTAAAATGAAAATAAATACAATCTTATGCATGGAATACACTAATATTCTTAAAAGATTGTTTTACTGCCTTTTGATGGAAAACCATTTTTGAATCTATATTTTGACAATTTTATAAACTATGTTTGTCAAAATAAACTTATTCTTTATGATTGGGACATCAAAATTTACCTTGTGTGAATTTTTGGTATTTTTCTGACAATGTTCATTTTTTAATGAATAGTGAAAAATACTGCATTTTACATCAAAACTAATTTTTAATCTAATTTATTTATATGATTAGATTATGTTTTGAATTGGTTTTGAAGTGAAATTAGAATATATTTTTACCATTTTATCCAATTGTGGTCATTGGAATCAATTTCACTTTGAAATTAGACTTAAACAGGTGTCAATCTTTTGATACTTATTGTTTTGTAAAAACACGCTATTTGCTCTGGCAGCGGGAATTAATTATTAAATTAATTAATGTGACCTATATGTTTTGAATTTTGTAAAATAGACTTCATTTTTGAATTCGGAATATCAAATATAGCTTAGGGTGAATTTTTGGTAATTTTCTGAAAAACTTCAATTTTTGATGAATAGTGAAACCACTAAGTGATAATCAAGCAAACTGATTTTTCAGTTAAATGAAAGTTTACCACTAATGTGTATTGAATTTTGAAAATCCGACATACATGGTTGTCATTAAGAAGTAAAATGTGGTTCAATGAGATTATAATAATTTTTTGGTGAATAGTAACTTATTAAGTTCTTAATCACGATTAGTGGTAATTAGGGTAGTTTAAGGTATAAATAATACTTTAATAAAATGAAATGACCTAGACACATGTCCCAACCTCATTGGTTGTGTCATGGCCGACCATTACATGCCATGGGTCAACTTGGGGACCCCATGGATCAACTTTTGTTGGGAAATGACATAAATTACTTTTTATTTAATGTCAAAGTGAAAATGACACAAACATAATATGTTTTACGAAAACAATTTTTAAGTGGGGTTATACAAGTCCAAATTTTTATTATAAATAGTAATTGGAAAGCTAAAAAGATTTCCTACATCATAGTATTTTTGTATGATTTTTAGACATTAAATAAATTTAATTATTTATGACATAATAATGATGCAGCGATGATATCATTATTTGACGATTTAAATAAAATGGAAAGATAATGTAAAATCTATGAACTACACATGTTAAAAACCCATTGGATGAGTGGATATCGAACCCTTATCACCTTATCCACGAATTATATCAATGTGGGACCTTTTAAAACCGAAACACATTTTCAAATAATTTAATATTTCTTTACTTTCCAAAAGTGACCCTCCTCTCCTCTTATAAAAGGCCCCCACCTCTACCTCATTTCACACACTCTTCAAGCCTTTGGCTCGGCCAACCCCTAACCATTTGCTCTCTCCACATCCCTCTACTCATCCTAGAGGATTACCTTTGGGCAGAATCCTTTCAAATGAAGCCTTTAGGCTCAACTCAAAAGGAGTTACACTTTTAAAGGTAATTCATTCTCTCATGTTCATTTGTTTTATTTTGCTTCTCCAACCCCCTAAACTCTTTTTATTTACTTCTTTTGTAACAAAACCAGTATAATCAATATACTAGGATGTTGTTATAAGATTTATTTGAGCTACACTTTCACACAACTACATAAAATGGTTAAAGAACATACGGTTTCCGTGGATGGCGAAATTCTGCCTCCCGAAACGATGATTGTTCAACACTCATTTAACACCTTCAAAGGTGGCCATTATGATGTCACTATTTTTATATATGATATATAATATGTTTATGTTTTCCTTAAGCTTCTGTTTTTTTTTATTTTGGGCATACCTTTATGGTTTCTATTATGGGTAAAACACGATATCTTCATTTTAGGAAGTGCGGACTACCGCCCCCTAAAAGTGATTTGATTCGTTAATACCATATGTGGGATGTGTAAAGGATAAAGATAATGATATTATATATGTTATTATACTGGAATTATAATATAATCTTCTATCATTATGATTCCATTCCAGAAAATATGAAATAGAAATGGAAGTAGCGTTCATGCGTACGTACGGCTTACCGTCTCTATGAACGGTGCATTTCATTTCTTACCTCTAAATGATTATGTAATATTATAAAATGCATGTATGTACTAGATATATATGACATATATGATATCTACATCATGAATACCATTCTGGATATAATGAACCTTTGACCAAATTAACAACATGTAAGTGTAAGAAGACTATTTTTGACTTAAGAACCAAATACCCACAAAATGAACATTATTAACTTAACAGATTACATGATGTTCATAACATGGTATAAAAAAAATAATGAACCTGAAAAATATTCATAAGGAAGTAGAGGTTAACTCAAGTTTATTATTCAGGAGATTAAAGAACGGTCGGGTCAAGTCGGATACGAGGTATGGGACTTCGTCTCAATCCCCTTTCATTGAGGCATATTTTATTTTATACACAACTTTCTTTTATACGGTGTATAAACCCCTTTGACTTTTACGTTTATTCAAAAGGAATCTTTTTTATACGAAGCGTTTACTAAACGACAAAAGGGAATGTTTTTGTCATACGTATACGGCGACAACGACTTCCCCTCCGTCGTAACCGTTATTTGAGTTTCGGCTTCCTCTACAAGCCATACCTTTTTTTTAAAAAGAAAAATAAATACCATGTTTTAATTTTCTTTTATTTTAGTATTGAAAATGGTTTTCATAATGTTTTTATATCAATGTGTCGTATTGATATCTCGTGATTGAAATGTGGAAATTTTATGTTTCCTTTATGCATGTTTTATGTGATATGATTATGTTATGGTTCTTGGGCATTATTATGAAGACGGGTGGTTCCGTGATAAACTAAGGGCGGGTGAGCCCGTTATAGCTCTCCAATGCATTGGGTAACGCGAAGGAGTGAAACGTTAAGGTTTCTCCGAAGAGATTTTAGGGAATATACTGTGATGGGTATTCCAAACGTAACCATGAGGGTTACTCCCTACATAAGAATGCTATGAATGCCTCAAGTTACCTTTATGTCTTATGATTTCTATGATTTATTCATGATTTTATGAGGTATGTTAAAGTGCCTATGTTTTATGGGTAAAGTATGATTTTATTCTTATGTATATATGAACTCATGTTTCCTTTCCATGTTTTTTTATAACCCATACTGAGTTTTTATGCTCATCCCAAGTTTTTGAAATGTTTTTCACAGGTCAAGGGAAAGGTACATGATAAGATGATAGAGTCAAGGATGTGTCAAGAAATAATCCATGTTTTATTTTAAATGTGTTTCCATTGATGGGAATGAAGAATACTATCTTTATGTAACCACTTTGTTTATATGTGGAATGTAATGCATGTTTTATGATCTAATTCTCTAAAACTCTAAACCCGAAAAGATCCTCAATGTGTAATCTTGTAATAACTCAAGATTAAGCAAGGTTTAAGGCTGGGGCCTTATAAAATTCCTCTCTCCAACTTCATCCCATCGTGTTAGAGTCCTACATCTCTTATTATAAAGAGGATTATATGATTTCATCCGAATGCTATAATGGAAAATATGGTTATATGAGAACTAGACTATGGTTATTAAAGAAATCATGATTGGAAATAGAATTTTATATTATCTTAATGAGTTTGAATTATTCTCGTAGAATATCCACCTGTTTGAGGAGTATATGATGTGCTAAAGTTGATCTCTATATCCAACCCAATTTGATGACCCCCAATAACCATGATGTAAACCATATATATTGATTGAATAAAATGGATATTATAAATCAATGAACCCTTAATACATCCCTTATATTTATATATATCTCTCTTGGTGAGTTGGACATGGTAGAAATCTTCTTTGTTAAAAAAATATTTCATGACATTGTAAGATGATCAACTACAAACTATATAAAATTATGTCATTTAGATGTTTTTTTGGAGTGCTACGATTAATTTCATGTTAAATTTTCCATTATATATATATATATGTATGGGAAATGGTTGAATCAACCCATCTAGATTTTTTAACTATTCATAAAATTATGGACATATCTAACATCAAGATACATACTCTGTGATTTCCCTCTACATGTCATCCAACCGAAATTATTTTCTTCTAATCACTATAACTATTTCTACATCCATGATTAATAGGTAAGGATGATCTACGTGCATCAAAAAAGATATAAATTTTTATTTTCTATAATTTTGGGCAACATTTATGTGTCATAAACATTATAAGTACAAATTTATTCAAGGTAAACTCTATGATATTCCCTATCATTTTTTTGGTGCACTTAATTATCATTATATGATTCTTTGATCTTCCACTAATTAGATGGTTGAGATGTCACATGGGTGGTATATTTTTTATCTTTATTATTATCGAAAAAATATTTTTCCACTAAAAATCCTTTAGTATTGTGTATTTTTTACTCCTCATCAAGGATAGAGTAGAATTGGCATTTATTTATAGAGTATCAAACAACATAATTTCCATTGTAGTGTGATAATGTATCGAGTAATAATAATATTTTATTTTCTCTAAACATTACCTTTGGTATCTGTTTAACTACTTCTATTTGAATATACATTTCAATCTCTTCTTATTAGTTTTTATATAGAGCTTCTCACAATAAATGGAATGAAACCAAATTTTCAATGATAATATCACCTCCACTAACACCAAATCATACATAATAAAATTATTCTCATGATTTTTAAATAAATATTAGGACTAAGATATTACCTTTTCATTATTCATGAGGATATATTCCAAGGATTTTAAGGATGAATACATGTATATTACACACACTTCACCATAATAGGGTAATTTATTAACAACAAAGTGACCATCCATTCCTTGAGCACTGTGATGTTTTTGTCACATTATTTCATCAAGAGGAACTTTAATACATTCCTTTATTACTTGTATAATGGGTTTGATAGTTGTGATAATGTTATCACAAATAATCGATAATATAATGATAACATAATAAAACCTTTTATTTCATTCACTATATTTGGTCATGGACATTAAAAAATAACCAATTTCATTAACAGATCTACATATATATCATAACTAATTATGAAATGGTGGAATAATGATTATTTTATTTCCAAAATTCACATTTGTTGAATTTTCATAAATCCTATAATTTTTAGGGTCTTCACCGCATTTTTTATGTGATTCCCATCCTATTAATTTCACTTTTAATACATAAATATATCATTTATAAATACTTTATAAAATACAAACATGTAATATAAAAATACTATATTCATGATATCCATGAAGATAACTAGGGAATTGGTAAATCCAAATAGCATCATTATATACTCATAGATTCCATAAAATTTTTGGAATGTTGTCTTTGGGAAATCCTCCGTTTATTACCTCTGTTAACCATATATGGACCAAAGATCAATCGTTGAGAAAAATTATTATCTTATGAGTTGACAAAACATTTCCTCAATTTGTTTTATAAGATAATTTTTTAATAATGATTTTTTTAGCTCACAATAATCAATGAAAAAACACCTTGATCAATCATTATTCATTACAAAGAGGACTTGTTCACCCCATGGTCATGAATTAGGGAATAATAAACCCATGTTAATATTCTATTGTTATTTTTTCATTAATTCATCTTATCTAATGGAATCCATTATATAGTGAACCCATGAGATAGTAAATGATCCATGGATGAGTTGAATTGAAAAATAAACCTCTATTTCTGGGAGAATACAAGGAAATTACTTAGGAAATATATTAGAATATACCCACAGAATAGGAATGTTATCAATGTTTCATTACTCTATAATAATACGATCTAGGAACCCATATTATTAAGTATCACTTCCCATATTAAATGTTTGTCTATCAAGAAGGTTCATGATTATCTTCACATTAATACTATAAAACCTAATGATTAGGAATACAAAAATAGATTTACCATTATTAAAAATATATATGATATTTATATAAATAAAAAAAATGAATTATCAAAATTAGTTCAAACTAAACTACAAGGAAATGAACTATATTTTCTATAATTATCTCTCTGAAAATATTGGTTAGAGAATATGTGTACTCTTTAATTTTATTTTTCATTACAGTATGTATTTTCATAGATATCTTGATATTAGATTTTTTAGGTGGTAATTAATTTTTCATTACAAGATTATATTATATAAAAGAATGGAAAGAACCAGAATGATAAAAATTTATTCATGGTCCTATAGTAGATAATTAGTATACATTTTCCACTTTTTTATTTTGGTCCACCTATATAGTGGAAATTTCATTTTCCCTCCCCATATCCCATGGTTTTAAAGGAAACATATATATATTGTATTAAATAAATCTATGTTTAGGGAATTTATTTTGATAATGCCTATATTAGAAGAATTTGAATAATTAAATAGTGTTTGAAGTGTTAGATAATGCCATCTTCTACTCAGTGGGGTTTTGACCTCTTTTTATACCTTCAGAAGTCATGAGATTTATACTCTACATTACCAAACATATAACACATTCCAAAATAATTATGGTAATTACTTGTTTACTTCCACACACGTTATTTACATTATGGAAGTTGAAATTCATACCCCCATGAGACTATTCATTACGAATTCCATTATACAACATAATTATTTTCATTTCTACATGATCACATGTTCTCCATCTTTTATGTCAACCTAAAGTGCACATCAGATAAATTTTTTTTGCCTCAAAGCATTCTTACAGATAATGAATATTTAAGACTAATTTTTTAATCCCCCAATTAGTTCCTCAATATTATTTTTTAAACTAGAGATAGACTATAGACCATTTATTATAATTTACAAGACTTTTCCCCCATAACAGCTATCAAAATCTTTTTTTAATTCAAGTTACTCTCTTTTCATCTAATTCTAAATAGTATAAGGGAGATATTTAGTGAATAATATTCTCCTAAACTCTTCCCACATCCAAAAATTAAAATTACCGCCATTTTATATTCTTTAACAGATTCCACTATTAGATAACACTTTCATCAAGATTATTGATTCCCAAAATGTCATTATCATTCTCTATGAATTGAAGGATACAAAAAAATATTGTCTGTTCATTACTAAATTTCTCTAAAATAAATGTTTTAGATGAACCCTTAAAGGACATTGTATCCTAATTCATAATAGATTCAATATTATCTATCTCCATTTTAGTTCATTTGGGTGCTATAAATTATTCATTTTATTATTCATAACATTATGGATTTGAGTGATAATTTCAATGATATTTTGAAATCTTGTTCCCAAATCATTTGGGAAATAACTTCATTTTATGTTATATAAATCATTATCTTAGATTCTTCTTGTTCAATACATATCCATTATAGAGAAATGTTCATGGGGAGGATGCCTAAAATTGTTAATTTATATAGCATAAAGCTATGATAATGGAATAAAAATTAAAAATTTATTATTAGTCCTTACTGAATCCTTCTATATCAATATTGGTTATCCTTGATTATGTACTAATAGAATTTTAATACCCACTATAGTTAACATGATTTCCTAATACTTCATGATAGATTATAATGAAAATATTAATTAACCTAAGAATCTCCTAAAGGACTATCAACCCATGTGCATAGTAAGGGTTAATTCACCATGCACCAAGATGATTGCTGAAATATACATGACAAAATTATTTTGGGGTTATTAAACCTAGATTCATCTATTCTAATTAAACATCCACATAGAGTTTCTCAATTGAGATTTATTTCAATGAAACCCACACTCCATTATTTACCACAATATATTATTTTCTCTTATACTTAAGGAATTTCATAAGGGTTATCACTTATGAATTATCATACTAGTATCCCAAATGAAAAACTATTATTTAATATTTTAAAACTTTATTCATTCTACACATATTAAATATTAAATTTATGATGTTTTCATTTTATTATGTCCAAAAGTTGTCAAGAAAACTAATGCCCGACTAATTTAGTTTCATAGGGAATTCAAAAATGAAAACAGTTCCATTACATCCTATAAACATCTCTCCATAAACTAAATCCATTCACAAAAATTACATGATAAATAATACTCTTCCAATCCTATGGATGTGGAAAATAATAATGGGTGAGAAAAAATCATCATCATGTGATAACATATCAAATAATATAATGGATATATTTTAAACAAATATTTTAAAATATGATTAATGAAATATATTTTATTTAAAAAATCATACAACACTATATGCTAAACATGATATTGAAATATGGAAAAAAATATCAAATAATAACACTATTTACATGGAATGAGAAAAATAAAGCACAAATCATATAGCATGGTCCTTGAAATGTAGGAAAAAATATGTCACAATCAAAAATATTGGATTTCTTATATTTGTGATCTAGGATAACCACCAATATGTTCACTCAAAAAATTATGAGTATAGTCAAACACCATGACACTCACCCTTTATAATACAAATTATTTCTGAAAAATTCATATTATTTATTTATATAATGTGGCATAAGATTTTATGCAAATGTATTAGCAGGAGATATAGGTCTTACCAATCAATAAATCCAATCATTTCTGTTCCAATTGAGAAAAATAATAATCATGTATTAAAACAAAACATTAACAAAAAAATAAGTCACATGAAATTTTAAAATATTTATATAAATAACCCACAGAAATAATTTGGATTTTAAAAAATATCAATAATTGAATCATTGAATATTCAAAAGGAGACCATGAAATAATATGTCTTTCATAAAATATAAAATTACATTCTAAATTAAATCATGTGATACTGAATCCTTTTCCACCCAAAATATTCACATAATAATAAAATAAAATTGTTTATAATAAGAAACATAACTCCATGGGAGCTAGATCTATTTTTATGTTAATGAAAACCAAATCATAAAAACATTTTAAAAAAAACGTCCTCATCATTGTTAAAGAGATTGTTATGGGTATCTTATAAAAATACTCCATTATTTTTAATAAAAATTGAAATAAAAAAATTCATGGGAATAGAGTTAGTTAAAAAAATATTGTTCCTTAAATTAAATTAAAGAAATTTTTTAAAATGGGAATGTTTTCAAAAAATTAATTTCAAAAAAGGAATTGTATAACTCAAAGAATCAAGTTAGTGTTAACAACTCCTTTAACATTAACCTTGATTTATATAGTGGTTTTAAACTAAGGTTTAGTAATGATAAACCATTTATTTACCAAGTTCATAACTTTATAAATTTACAATTTCATTTATAATCTTAATTAATAACAATTATCTTCATTTATTATATTTTTATAACTTATTTTCACCAGTATGTGTTATTAATCTTGAATATTTTGAACTAGGTTTATAAAAGAGGTGATTATATTCCTTTTATAGAAAAATATAATATTTTAAAATGTTTTTAAGGAACTATAATTATTGTTATATTAAGACTTATAATGATATAATAACATCCTGTCGACTTTTTACTATGGTTTCATTAAAACTACCACAACAATGAACTCGTTTCAAGTTAGTTTTTGATATTGACAGATTGCATTATAAATATTACTACTTTTTTGTTATTAATAAGGAACACTATTAATGATATATATTACTTATATATAATACAAACACATAAATCATTAACTAAATAAATTATTGTTTTATGTGAAGGAAAACATTTTTATTAATGTTGGTGGTAGTCCACACAATGCACGAATATATTTTATTTTACCTAGAAAATGAGATGGTTAATGGTGGAGAGTATGTGATAACATAAGATTCATAAACATATTATATAAATATTTTTTATTTATTAAAAAAATCATTATTATTATCCATAATGGGTTGTGATGAAAAATTGAAAGCATCACTTCATTGAGGTGGTAATCTATGCAAACTAACCATTAATGATTCTTGTTTTTATTTGTAGATGGATGAGAATAAATTGGGGATGTTCCATTATTATAATAACACCTCATAACACTAATGATGATGATTTTATTATTATACTATTGTTATGGTTTATTTTGAAAATAAATAATATGAATGTAATGATATGAATGATGTGATACTTTCATCGAGGCCTTGAATGTCCTCTTGATGAAGATCATATATTTTATGGACATATTATATTTTATGGAGGTAAGGTGAATTATGATGTGTAGTGGACTTCATTTAGTGGAATTTTATTCTGTGGATTTGTAATGTCACGACCTAGATGTCATACACTTGTTCCCTGAGATGGTTGGTCACATAACCTCAAGTAAGCCCCCTTATATGCCAGAGGTTATTGACTAATAGTGATGGTCAAATATAAAATATTTGGATACTATACCATCTTTATCAATGCAGCACAGATGTGAAAACAAATAAAAATAACCAAATGAAAATAACCATAACAATAACAATACTAGTGTCACATAATGACCAAAACATGGATAAATTATCCAAACCTATGTATTAAACGTTTCTATCCATATATGTTAAATGTGTATAAATAAATCCCAAAAATAAAGACACACTAAAAACTACCAAATGCATGTATCAATATCACATCTAGTTCCCTCTTCCATTCTCCACCCGAACTGAACCATTTTATATAGGGATCTTGCCCTTATACAGTCCTAAAAAAATGATATCTTTTCAGGTACTGATCAAGAATCCTGTGTAGGCTATGAGTAAAAAATAGTTGGCCACCACCAACGATCATGAAATCAATATCCAATAAAAAACAATGTATGTAGTTGTATAAAAAATAATTTAAATTGGAAGATGTAATTAGTTGTCAAATATAATTATTCTTTATTTAGCCATATAATTTCTGAGGTTCATGAAGACACCCAACCAATCAATACATACAATTAATTGTGCGTTATATTGTTCTATATCATATAGGGAAACCCAATTAATTATAAAACATCTGAGTTCAATATCAATTTAATTACATTTCACAAGATTTCCATTTAGAACCATAGTCCTAAGCCAATCTCACAGATATAGAATGTTGTTTCTATCACTGCATGGGTATTTGGTGCATAAATCTATGTCCCACACCCCATGGGTATTCAGATTATTAGTCCCATCCCGATACAATAATATTTACAGGCATTCATTTGGTCCTAGAAAATTCTAGAAAGGGCCCTATAGGTATTTCAAATATTTGTATGTGTCCCACACCAATTTATTAATCTTTTACATATATACAATATATCACATTCTGGGAGGATAATTATCATTAACCATCTAACAAATATTTTACATCATGATATACCATTAGAATGATCAAAAAAATAATGGATCCTCACTTTTATCACATGGAATAATAAGAACAATTCTCTATTAAACCAAATGTCAACATTGGAAAAAATAACTCATTAAACCTTCATTATTAATCCAAACATCCATTTATACCCTCAATCACTCAATATAATATGTTAAAAATTTAACCAATAATTCATACTAAATTTACCAATTTTATCATCCAAATACCACAACAATTTCGTAATAAATAATCATCCAATTTCAATTTCCCTAAATTCAACCCAATTCATTATCTCATAATAATTTGATTTCATCAATTAAATTTCTGAAGAAATTTCCCAATCATTGAAATTGAAATTTCATAGTTAAATACATTAATTAAATATAGACAATGGGATTTGAAATTTATACCACCTATATCATGATCATTGATGGATGCTCACAAATGAAAATTCATAAATTGATGTGGAACGTCCAGTTTCAGAACAAAAAATGTTATCTATATATAAAACCTAGATTGATGATCAAACAGAGTTAGATCCATCAAAACAACAATACAAACCAAATTAAATAGAGGAAAAATACACTATCTTCCTTGGGGAAGAGATATATGAGGGAGGGAAATCTAATCGGGAAGGAAACACAAACCTGAAGAGGTGTAGATTCTTCAAACAAATATTTATCCCATCAATAACATAGTTCCGAAATACTTTGAATCCCTCTAGGATTATCCAAAATAAATGAATAAATATTATGGTTGACTATTGTCAATTATGTATTAAAACTGAGGGATTTCGTATTTTTAAAATAATTTTTCAGGAAGATTAATTTCCACATGCACAATTTCATAGTCTTTAGTCCTTAGTTTCCCCTAACTATTAGAATATCCATGCATATCCTCTTAGGGGTAACATTGTTACTACTATTTGGGATTATAGTTTTCTATATACTAATCCAACTATGAAATCCCCCGCTATTTGGGGTTTCACAATTTTATAGGGATTGGTGCACAATTTGGGAAAATAGTATACCAACCAAGAACTACTGAAAAGCCTAAAAAAATATCAAAGTTCAATGAAAATATTCGTAAAGTAAACTCCCAAAAATAATGTAAAAGAGTACATAAAATTTACCTTTAGACATCCCTATAAAAATTTCAACAACTTACAATCTCCCCATCTTATTACAGCTCATCCTCAAGATGTACGCCAAAGCATATCTCCACTTTTGAGATGAAAGGAGTTGGATAGTGATCTTTTATATCCACTTATCCCACCCATTTTACTACTTAAAACATGTTTGTTTCCATAATATATGAACTATTAGCATGTTCATTCCCTATTACACTTTCTCACTATGATCCACAGATGTATTAGATTCTTCTAAAAGGAAACATTCTTCTCCACCTCAACATTATGAATATCGATCATATGAGAATAGCTATGATGATATCACTAAAGTTGTGAAACATGAAACACATCATTGTACCTTTTTGGATGATCTAATCAGTATGCCATTAGCCAGATTCTATCTGCAACCACAAAAGGTCTATAAAAACTTGTTTCCATATTTACTTCACTCTGAATCCTATGGTGACCCAATCTAGGATAAACCAAATGGAACACATGATCAACCTCTGTAAACTCTAAGGGTTATTGATGTCGATCAAAATATGAAATTTTTAAACACTAAGACCTATGAAAACTCTTTCAAATTAGGTAAATTGTCTCTCATGTCTCCAATATTAGACTCATTCACAAAAAATTTTACTCACCTTCCTCCATCCAACATAGAGGTGATCTACATGGACCATAATAAATAACATTATAAGTTAATATATAAAATATTTCCTAATAACTTTTTTTTAGGTGAACTATAGTAGTGATAGTTTCTTCTCCCTGAAACCACCAAAGTCAATAACACACGCTCCTATCATAACCATCAAAAAATATATAGTACATTTTTGACTTCATATCAATCTATGGGTGGAATTATGTACTAAAAAATAACTATATTCCAACTACATTATGAATTCCTTGCTATAAATGTGAGGTAAAACATGAGCCATAGTTAGAAAATATAATCTATTGCAACTTGTGTAGATGAAATATCTCCCAAACAGAAATATCTCCCAATTGATCCACTGATATTTTCTCTTGAATAGGCAACATATGTGCTACATTATTCATTTGATCTACTATCACACAAATATAATCATTCTTCTAAAGCTTCCTTGGGATATGAAAAAAATAAATGGCAACACCATCCAACTTCCATTATTGAATGGGAAATGGATATTGAAAACCACGAGGTCATCAATTTCTTTCTATACCCTTTTATATGTGTAGAAATTTTTCATGAACCCTACAATATTCATTGTCATATATGGACACCAATAACATCAATTTTGGTGATGGTATATTTTGGTCAAAGATTGATGCACCACCCACTTTGAGGAATGAAATTCACAAGTCATATCATCTATCATAATCATACGAAAAACTACATATCCCTAGACATAGTTTATATCATCCTATTCTACAGTAAAATGTGAATGTGAATTCCAACCTTCAAGTATTTACCCCATGGAAAAAAACATTGGATTATCATACTTCCTCTCTCTTATCCATCTCAAAAGTTTGGGTTCCACTGATACTGATATGAGGTTCATCTACTATCGACATTTCTAAACTATTACTTTAATATTTTCCTACAAGGTTATCATCATCCACATAGAACTAGAGCCATTAACGTCTTGAGTCTGTGTTTTTCTGCTCAAAGTTTCAACAACATTGTTTTATTTCCCTATCATAAATTCTAGATCAAAATTAAACAAAATCATATAATCAACCCATCTCTATAGTTAATGATTTTATGTCCTAATGTGAGAAAATATACTTTGTGATATTGTGATCATTATACATAGTAAACTTTTTCCCCAAAAGATAATTCCACCAACACATCAAATAATATACCACTATAGAAAACTCGAGATCCTTGATAGGGTAATTTCATTCATGTGGCCTTAACATCTGTGACCCATATGCGATAACTCAATATCTCTCCACCAACACTGCTTCAAGTCGAATCCCTGTTGCATCACAAACACAGAATAATCCTCCCATGACTCTGTTATATTAAAAATTTTATCATCAATCAAGTGATTCTTCAACTCCTAGAATGAATTATCACATTCTCTAGACCATTCATACATAACTACCTTCTTATTCATGCATAATTGGGATTCTACCAAGTGGGAGAAGTTGTGGATGACCCTTAGATAATACAACATTAATCCCAAAAAAATACAGATGTCAAAGTTATTCTTAATCTATTCCCAAGAAACAATTTCCCACACATTCTCTTGGTCCATAGACACACCTTTACCTATGATTATGTGACCTATGAAATGTACCAAATCAAAATAGATTTGATACATATAATGCATGTTGTATAGTCGGTGCTCTCTCAGTGTAATCAAGATGATTTCATGATGTTGGGAATGATCATCAATTTTCATTGAGTACACCAAGATTATATCCACAACAACAACAATAATTGATCCATGTATTGTTGGAATATTTGGTTTATCATTGTCGAAAAAAACATCAGTGCATTCCCCAAACCTAATGGATTCATGAAGAACTAATATAGTACATACCTTCTTTTAAAATAATTTCATTGTATATCAGAAGGTCAAACTCTTAACTGATGATTCCTTGATCTCTTGTTGACCATGGAGAACACAGAATCCCCTATAAACTAGTAAAATAGATCATTGATATGATGAATAGGATACTAGTTCTTCATAGTCATCTAGTTCAGCTTATAATAATTGACACATTAGCCTAGAACCAGGTTATCTTTCTTTGAAAACAAATCAAGAGACCCTAAAGGCATCGTACTCATATAGACAAAACCATTTTTGATCAAATCATCTAGTAAAATCTTAATATCCTAAATCTTAGTCGGTGACATTCTATATGGTGGAATAAAACCTGGAGAATCTCCAGTCATGAGATCAATTCTAAACTCCACATCTCTCTTAGGTGGTAGACCAATGAAGTTCTTCTGAAAAATTATCTGTAACCTATAAACTAGTGGTGGAATGAAATAATTCATTATACTAAAATAATATAGTAATATACTAGACACCTTGGCCGTGATCTCCCCATGTTCCTAATGATCTGGCCCTACTAGGCCTGCGTGGGTTTCCCACTCCCCGTGATGAACATAATTTCCACCACATTATCGGTAAAGGTATCTCTTTTACAGTAATAATCATTTTGGGATATATATGAAACTAACCAGTCCATAAACATGATCATGTAAAATCCAGATATATCCCAAATATAAATATTTCAAATAAAGCAATACTCCCCATCCTCGAGAGAACACCCTTTTCACATGTAAATGTCTCCCGATTGTGAACCCAAATCTATACCAATTTCCATAAACCCACTAAAAAACATAACTACCAAACTTAAACCATTCACATTTTCTAAAAATATAAATCAATGAGATTTAATAGAATCAAATAAGGCACTAGAAATAATAGAATCCAAATGAATAGTAACTCTCACTGTCAATGGTTGAGCCTCACTATCAACCATTGTAGGCTGAACTGCATGCAACTGTTCATCCCCTATTATTTTTTTCAATAGTATAAGTCCCTTAATATTCCATTATCTAATGGTATAGGTGCTTTTTCCCAAAATTACCGTGTCATCTACCTCAAACACTACATCAAATTGAACTCAAACTGCTAGGCTGGTATGGGGCAGAAGACCCCATTTTAGTTCTCTAACTCTATCTAGATACTCTATCACTGTATATTTCCCATGATTCTATAAGACCGAAACTCAACATAAAATTAGATAAAATGTCAATAAATTTAATATAGCCAACCTCAATAGTGGAATAACACTCAGGTAAGATATTTAGTTACTAATCATTACCCATATCTAGCCTATTTTCCACTACTCTAGTCACCATTTTCATAGTAATAATTCCTTATCTTAGATGATATACCTCATACTCATCTAGAACAGACCAAATGTCACCCACGAGAATCTTCCATCATGTCCCCCTATAATCTGATACCCTAATCTACTACCTTAGAAAATAATTTAATCAAAAGATACTATTATAGGAATTAATATTAGAATTAATCGTATTCTTAATATATTGATTTTTAGTTGTCTCATCACCTACCAGTTCTAGAGTAAATTAATACAAGTCAATAATGTGACCAACACAGTCTATCTTCGATATACTCCATGTGTTTGGCTCATAAATACTATTTACCTCTCTTGTATTAGTGTCTTTAGATAAAAGAAATCTTTGAATGTCTCTTCTAATTCCTTTTATACCATGTTTTATAGCTGCACACTCTGAGTATGAATATACCACCAATTCTATTTATGACAACATATCATATAAGGATCATGTTTGAACCATTTATTAGTAAGAATCTTCAAGTGGTCAATAATCCTCTTGATAAAATCAATATAGAACTCACCTATTCAGGTCCACCCTCCCAACTAAAAGTTTGAGGGTATTGAAACTGAAACTTCGGTGTCATATTAGAAATACTTTCGTAATCCTCCATAGGTCAAATTCTACAAAATTCATAAACCGAGAAACATTCTCATGTAATTTCTCTCCATATTCCTCACTTGGAACAATCAAAGCTTCTAGTTCAACAACTGAAGACTCATATCCACATATATCCTCCTTTAATACCATCCACAAATGTCATCATGGATACATATTTCTACAATGAAAAAAACATATTTGTTCCCATAATTCAACATTAATACATTTAAATAAGTGGGATTAAAAAGGTGTCCAACAATTCATTCCCCCATACCCCAAAACACAGTCAAAATAGATGTTCTATCACTACAGTTAACTATCCTATATCTAGGTAATAATTAACAAAGTGGTCAAAAATATCATTAAAATAGTTTCTCATAAGATATCCATTTTTCAAATATTACATCATTATAAAATTTTCAATTCATATTATGAAACTTTTTAGACTAGTACTCAATAATATAAAATCATTACAATTTTATCAACTTTCCCAGATATTGGATTTCCATGAATTCTTAAAAATAATGCATGTTAGAATAATTACTGGGTTCCTAGAATTATACATTAATACTCAAATCTCATTATATACTGGTCCATAGCTCAAATATAATAGAATATCAGCATAAATAATCACATCACACAAAAACTACATCACTTGATGTGAAATATCATCCATCAATAATAATAAACCTCAATAACATCATCCCACCCTAGGTAAATTGCTTTAACACTATTCATGGGTTACCTACTCCAATGAATGACCTCTTTCCCAAGTTATGACTCATCATAGTCTCTTATATACCATTTATAAATAGTAATCAAATGAAAAATAAAATAAAATATACTTTGACAGCACTTAGTAATGTCCTAGACTAGGTTCGACACAATGGTTCCCCAAGTTGGTCAATTATATGACCTCAAGTGTGACTCATAGTATTCTAGAGGATGTTGACTTGTAGCGTGGATCAAATATAAAACATGGGTATAAAATAACCTCTTTTTCAAAAATGAACAATATAATAAATAAATAACAATAACCAAATGAAAATAACCATAACCAGAATGATAATAGTATAACATGATTACCAAAATAGGAATACAATATCCAAAACTGAAATAATTGATATGACATTCAATAAAATGTCAATTTTTTCATTCAAAACAAAAAATAAATACACACTTAAATCTCCCCAATAGGGCCCATACATCACATCTAGGTCCCTCATCCATGATCCATCCTAACTCATCCATCTAACATAGGGATCATTGCATTATCATATCCTTCAAACATTAAGTCTATTCAGGTATTGATCAAGTAGCATGATTAGTGTGTGGGTACAACTTATTAGGCCACCACCGACTATGTTTAAAAAAATACCATTTCAATGAAAGTGAATAATGTTATTCAAAGAATAATTTAAGATAAATAAATAAAATAGTTATCTCATTTTATTATTCATTAATTAACTACATAATTCCCTAGGTTCATAAAGATTCTAAACCCATAAATACCTACTTCATCCTATGATCTAGTGTGAAATATATCACATCATGAATGATAATTCATTATAACAAATTGTATATCTGTAAAGACGCAGAAATTCAGTGGAATATTTTTTTTAAAAGACATGGGTATTTTACGAGTCTGCAAAAATTTACGGCGCTTGATTCCGAGGTTCTATGTGCCCAAAATCAACATCTATAGTTTTTTTGGGTTCGTTCAGTAAACGTATGAGTGATATTTTATATCTTTTGAACAAGTGATCCAAATTGAAATCTGAGGGTACCGTTGAAATCGCAGCGCCGATATTCGCTTAAGAAGACTTTCAGCTCGACGACAGTTGGTCGAGAATGGAAGTTAGTTTGGGGTTTTAAAGAATAATTTAAATAAAAATAAGGTGTGTAACTTATTTTTATTTTGGTGGTTAAAACCTCCAAGTGGAGGTTGGGGGTGGGGCCCACCACAACTTAACCTCCCATGAGAGGTTATGGTAGTGGGGCCTACCCAAACATAACCTCTCTTTGGAGGATAAATTTTGGTGGGGACCACTCGAGTTTCTAACCCCTTTAACACCCCATTTAATTGGAGAAGACTCTTGACCTTCTCCACTAATTAATTGAGCCTACTCCACCCTCATTAATTAAATGGGGTTTCTCAATTAATTAAACACAATAATTTTAATTTTTATGCCAACAAATAATAGACAATGTTTCTATCTATTATTTTGTTGGCATGCTTCATTTTGGTGGAACGAAGGAAGAGGAGAGTTAGGGAGAACCATCCTCCCAATGAAGAACGGGAAGAATGCCAACGACACTTCTTCCTCGGTATTCTTCCCCCAAACACTTTCTGACGTAGAGAAACTTCCCTCCTCATTGTTTTCAACGAACTGACGTATGAGCTTGGATTGGGAGTGCGTTGCGAACACGATGAATGACAGACTTCAATGCCTCCTTTTCGCAACACCATCAATGAATAAAGAACGATGACCGGCGAATTAAAGGTAGGGATTTTGAATTAATTTTTTTCCATTAAAATTCATTAAATCTTGGGTAATTTTTTTGCTGATTGTTATCACCATAATGTGGAGAGCTCGGGCCACACGAACACGGCCTGACCATTCCCCCTTGTTTATCCTCATTTGTTGATGATGGAGGCGGAGCAACGATGGCCGGCGTCAGTCCAACCGCAAAGGAAAACATCCAAGAAGAAATCTGGTGGTGAAGGAACTAGTAGCACAAGGCCGTTGGGTCATCGAATGGGCACGACACCATCGTGCCACACGAAAGAGAGGGCGCGGCGCCGTTGCCCAGCGTGGAGGAGCAGGAGGCTGTGGCCAGGTTGGGCCATGGTGGAGGAGCTGGAGCGGCTAGCCGATCGACTACCCGAGAGGAGCGGGACCCATTGGGTCCCATGTGATTTGGACCGGTGCCACCTGACACTAGTTTGGCTCCCACTTGAATGAAAATGCCGTTCAGGAATTCCAGGGGGGCGCACGATTTTCTCCCCTGGACGCAACTTAGGCGGACCCGCGAGCCGCTGGGCCGCCATGCCACCCCCTCATGCCAGGCCACCCCCTCGGGCCATGATGCCACCTCGGGCTGGGTCGGACCCACCAACTAGGTCAAACCTGCGGACCGAGTCGAACCCCAGTCCGGACCCATTTGACCCAAATTCACCTTTTTGCCCAAAACTTGGGTTACGGGTGTCCAATCGACGAACTGTCTGTGGAGAGGGAAAGATTATAATGAGATGTTTCTTTTTCCATACCCCACTTGAGGTTTGGACACAATTGGGGTATGTTCAGGTTGGTTTGAAACTAACATCCAATCAGGCCCCTGGGATGGAAATGTCAATAACTCACAGACCGTGCGTCCAATTGACACGTCATCTGTTACGATGAGACCCCAATGACAAGGTAGACCTTTGAGATACTTCTACATGATACTTCATGATAGTTAGAGTATCGACCAGTAGCTCATGGAGAGTATCCTCCTGGAGACGAGCGAGCGGGGTACAGAGACCTTGTAGCTGGATGAGACCTGACGACTGTTGACCTTTCGACTTAGAGTGTTTTGACTAGCCGAGTGGGAAGCATATCTATGTGACGTTAAAGACCCACAGTGGGGAGCGCCTCTGTGTGACGCGGAAGACCCATGGTACTCGAAAGGAGGAGTACCTTAGTAGGCTACGAGGGGGAGCACCTCTGTGTGACGCAGTAGACCCATAGTGGGGAGCACCTCTGTGTGATGCAGCAGACCCACAATGCTTGACAGGAGAAGTACCAAAATAGTCCAGGATAGTGGGAAGCACCTTTATGTGATGCAACAGGCCCACAATACTCTATATAGGAGGAGTAAACCAACAACCAAGGTTTTGTTAGTTTACTGGGAGTGTTACATGTTACCACCCCTAGAATAAAATCCTATTTTTGAGCTGAGTCAATGACTTATGTATTTTTCCTCATTATTTAGTTAGTTTACTAGATAACTTAGGTATATGTGTGGGAATATACCTAAGTAATGGATATATATTGATTTCATACATTGTGGTTTATCATTATTTGATTTTGTGAGACATTGAGGGTCTCGGGGTCCCTATTGAGTATCGTTATACTCACCCCTGCACGGGCTATGCCCATACCTCGTTGTGTTGGTTGCAGATGATAGAAAATACTGACTGAGGCAGAGAGTAGTAGGATTGGACGGTATCAGGAGGTGGACCACTCAGCATGATGGTGCTCAGAGTGGACGGACAGACGTGGAGTGCTGAGGAGGCCATCTGTACCTACCCTTGAGGTAGGAACCTGGAGGATGACCCAGTAGCTGCTTACTTTTCTTCAGTTGTACTAGTATTTCAGTTGTATTGTACTTTCTTGTTGGGATTGTATTTTTAGCCCTTTACTTTCAACACTCTCTATTTTATAAAGTTTTACTTAGTGTTTTACATCCAGTTTCATACTCTATTGTGTTTGTTTACTGTTATAAATGCATTTCCTTCCCAGTTTAGGGATTTACACCTTTGGTTCTAGTCACCAGCCCCTGGCCTATGGAAGGAGGGATTGGGGTAGTCACGATACAGGCCCCGAGGGACGGGTCGTGACAAATTTGTATCAGAGTAGTCGGTTCTACCGCAGAACTTAGGACATTGATCATCGTTTTCTGTGAAGCAATAATGTTAAGGGTACTGAGTTTGGATTTTAGTTCAGGGAGTCTAGTGTTGGTATGGGCGGCCGACGTATCCATATACCAGGACCCTGACTACTGATTTTTTACTTAGTACACTAAAACACGGATTAAGTGTGTGTCTTTAAAAGTTTTCTTAAGTCAGCTCAACCAGAAATAATCTTTTGACCATGTCGCATCTATTTATTTTAGGATGCCTCCCCACAGAGCCCCGAGAGTCGTACGCTCTGAAATCCCACCGAGCAACAAGGCCTCGGTGCAGGGCCCTTTACCAGTGGAGGCACCAGTGGTACCACTTCCCGTTGGGCCACTGATTCCACCAGCCCCAGCAGCTCACAATGCATGCTGCTTGAGCGCGATGCATGAGTTCCCGCACTAGAGGCCACCCAGGTTCCAGGGAGAGATAGACCCACAGGCGACTAAGGATTGGATGGAGGCTGTGGTAAGAGTTTTCAGGCTGGTAGAGACACCAACAGACCTTATGGTGATCCTTTCTATGAGTCTCCTTCAGGCAACATCAAGAAGATGGTAGATCCTAATGCTCGAGGTACACGATGAGGTGACACTACTCTGGACAGACTTCAAGAGCTTGTGCCTAGAGGAGTTTGTCCCAATGACCCTAAGAGTGGTATAAATTCAGGAGCTGCTTCATCTACAGCAAGGTAGCATGAAAATGGCGTAGTACTTAGCAAGGTTCACCGACCACTCACGCTACCCCACAGATATAGTGTGGGACCCATTATTTATGGCCCAGACCTTCAAGTAGGGGCTCAGGAAAGAAATCATGGCATTGATGATCTCCCTCAGCATCCCGACGTAGGCAAGGGTGTTAGAGAGATCCCTCCTAGTGGAGAGTTTACTTACTGAGAAGTCACCAGCAGTGATACCCACTACTAGTCGACATGCATCAGAGTCTTCTACAGCTGGCAGTACATAGATTACATAGAGGTCCAAGAGGACCAGACCCATGGGTGGATGACTGAATGAATCATGATCAGTTGTTCAGGGCACCCGGGGCAGTGACATGTATGCCAAAAGCAGACAGTGTTACTCATGCGGCAGGCAGGGTTATATGGTTCGTGATTATCCGACCCACCATTTAGATGATCAACAGACAGTTTAGGGACCTCCTAGGTAGAGGCATAGATTCGAACAAGTCGGTCCGTAGGGTGTAGGTGGACGTGGTAGAGGAGCTGGTTGAGCATCTGGCTGTGGACGACGTTACAAGGTGCTACCACCACCACCACTAGGAGGACCACCCTGACTGCAGGGAGCAGGTGGACATGGGAGAGCTCAACTTTAGGAAGCTGAGGCATATGACCATGGAACTCTAGAGATTATTTGAGGTACTATCTGTGTCTACTCCACCTTAGCTGTAGTTATTATAGAAACTGGTTCCAGTCATTATTTCATATCCATTACCCTCGTTAGGAGCATGGAGAATCCAACAGAGTCATTGGATCAATCATTATGGCTAGAGACTCCTACGGGAGCAGACTCAATGATTACACACTGGTGCTGGAAGTGTGAGATTACTCTTGTAGGTGAGAGCTTCGACTAGGATCTCCTCGTAGCGGCATCGAGGCCCTACGATGTCATCTTGGGTATGCACTGGTTATCAACAGTTCATGCTCATATTTACTGTATTAGGCAAAAACCGTGGTGTGTCCACACAGATGGGACCGGGTTTACCTTCACCGGCAAGAAGAGAACCTTTGAAGCATAGGATGGACTTACTCGGAGGAGGGTGCAGCCGATCACTCACCAGTTGGCTTGCCTTACCCTTAGAGCAGTTGATGTGGAGAGTCCGACTTATCTATTAGTGGTGGAGCAGTACGAAGATGTTTTCTAGAATGATGTTCTAAGATTACCTCCTCACAGAGAGGTTGAATTCTACATTGACCTGTACCCCGGTATGACACTGATATCTACTCCAGCATATCAGATAGCCCCCACTGAGCTTTGTGAGTTGTGGGTACAACTAGAGGACTTGTAGAGGAATGGATTCATCCAGCCCAGTGTTTCTCCCTAGGTAGCCCCGATTCTATTTTCCAAGGAGGATGGGATCTTGAGGATTTGTGTCAACTACCGTCACCTTAACAAGGTTACCATAAAGAATAAGTACCTAATATCAAGGATTTACAACCTCTTTGATCAGCTCAAGGGATCATGATGGTTCTCAAAGATAGACCTCAGATCAGGCTATCACCAGCTCAGAGTTTGAGATGAGGATGTGCAGAAGATGACCTTCTGGTGTCGGTACGACCACTGTGAGTTCTTGGTTATACCCTTCAGTGTAACCAATGCTCCAAAAATGTTCATGTGTATCATGAACATGATCTTCCAGCCATTCCTCGATCGCTTTGTCATAGTCTTCATTGACGACATACTGATCTACTTGAATACTAAGGAGGAGCATGCCTACCATTTACAGGTAGTACTGGACACACTCCGAGAGCACCAGATTTATGGTATGCTCTCGAAGTGCCAGTTTTGGATTCAAGAGGTTCAATTCTTAGGACATGTCATCTCAAAGGATAGAGTTGCATTAGATCCAGTGAAGATTGAAGAGGTACTTGATTGGGATCCACCCAGAAGTGTGACAGAGGTACGGAGTTTCCTGGGCTTGGCTGGATACTACCGTAGATTCGTTCAAGACTTCTCAAGAGTTACAACACCACTTTTAGCCTAATCAAAGAAGGGGAAACCCTTTGTGTGGTCAGAGAGATGCCAGGAGGGATTTCAGTAGTAGAGGAAGAGACTGACTAGTGCCCCCATCCTGAGGCTTATAGAGGAAGGCATAGGGTACGTAGTCTACTACGACACATTAGGGAACAGACTTGGGTGTGTGTTGATGCAGGAGCGAGCAGAGACCGCATATTGTTCTCGGTAGCTGAGACAACATGACAAAAAATATGCTACTCATGACCTAGAGTTAGTAGCAGTGGTCTTCACCTTGAAGATGTGGCAACACTATCTGATGGGAGAATGTTTTACCGTGTACTCTGATCAAGAGTCTTAGGTATATATTATCCTAGAAGGACTTGAACCTAAGAAAATGGCACTAGGTTGAGTTCCTTCATGACTATGACTTTGAGATAGGATATACTCCGGGGATGGGGAATGTTTTTGCAGAAGCTCTCAACAGGATAACTATTATACAGCTGCTAGGAGAGGTGACAAAGTAGTTGGATGCTTTGCAGATTTCTTATATAGACAGAGATGGAGCAGCTTTTTTTCAGTCTCTTACAGTCACTCCTCCACATCTTCAGTGAGTCAGGGAGGCACAACATGGAGATGCTGATTATGAAACATGACGTGCTCAGATATCCACAGGGAAGGCACCTGATTGATTTTCTGAAGGTGGGGAGCACGTCATCCTCTTCAGAGAACGTACCATGGTACCTTTAGAACTTCTGGAGGAAGTGTTTAGGGATTTCCACACTTCCCATCTAGTGGTACATCCAGGAGTGGAAAAGATGTATCAGGACCTCAGATGACAACATTGGTGGACATGTATAAAGAAGGTAGTAGCTGAGTTTGTCTCCTGATGCCTCACTTGTCAGCAAGTGAAGGTGGATCACCAGGTAACTGCAGTCCTGGTTCAGCCCTTAGAGGTCCTAGAGTGGATGTGGGATGGGATAACCATGTAATTCATTATAGGTATTCCACATACATCCAGGAGTCACAATTTGATATGGGTGATTGTTGACCGACTCACCAAGTTGGCCCACTACCTACCGATCAGAGATCAGGGCTTAGTAGAGATCTTGGGACGCCTCTATGTTTAGGAGATTGTGCATTTACATTGAGTAAATTATTCTATTGTCTCTGACCGTGACACAAGTTTTACTTCCCATCTATGGAAGGGGTTGCAGGAGGCTTTCGGTACACAGCTTTGCTTGAGCACCGCCTTCCATCCTCAGATAGATGGTCAGACTGAGTAGACCATTCATACCCTTGAGGACATGCTCCGAGCCTGTTTCCTCGACTTTGGTCATAGTTGGGAGGATCACTTACCATTGGTAGAGTTTTCCTACAACAATAGCTACCACTCCACCATCGGGATGGCATCTTTTGACGCATTGTATGGTCGACCTTGAAGATCGCCACTATGCTAGACAGACCCAGGGGAGTGAGCACTAGTGGGACCAAAGATGGTACGGTCTACCACAGAGAAGGTTAAAATCATCCAGGAGTGGATGAAGACTGCACAGAGCAGTCAGAAGTCATATTCTGATAGGAGACGAAGACCTCTGGAGTTCAAGGATGGCAACCAAATCTTTCTACGGGTCTCACCTTGACAAGGTATATAGAGATTTGGCCAAGGTGGAAAGTTATCTCTGTTATTCATAGGGCCTTTCCGGGTCCTCAACAGAGTAGGTGAGGTAGATTACCGCTTAACTCTTCCACCTCAGTTGCACCAGGTGCACGAAGTCTTCAACGAATCTTAGCTGAAGAGATACGTGCATGACCCTTACCACATCATCGACCATGGAGAGATGGACATCGATGACGAGGCGAATTTCATAGAGGTTCTAGTAGAGATTGAGGATCGACAGGAGAGGGTCCTACGTGGATGGTCAATACCTCTGGTGGGTGTTTTGTAGCATCATGGGAACCTCCAGGAGATCACATCAGAGCGGGAGGCCCAGATGAATGCTCAGTACCCCCATTTGTTTACCTAGTTCGAGTTGTAGCATATGGGGATGTAAAGACCTAAGGTGGGAAGAATGTAATAACCCAAAAATTCTGTGGATATTTTTTAAAAAAATACATGGGAATTTTACGAGTCCATGAAAATTTACAGCGCTTGATTCGGAGGCCCAGTGTGCCCAGAATCAATTTCTGAAGTTTTTTTCTAGTACATTCAGTAAATGTATGAGTGAGATTTTATATCTTTTGAACCGCTGCTTGAAATTGAAATCTGAGGGCACTATTGAACTCGTAGCTTCAGTATTCACTTAAGAATATTTTTACATCTATGGTAGTTGGTTGAGAATGGGCGTTAGTTTTGGGGTTTTAAAGAATAATTTGAATAAAAATAAGGTGCAAAAATTATTTTTATTTTGGTTGTTAAAACCTCCAAGTGAAGGTTGGGGGTGGGGGCTACCACACCTTAACCACCCATGAGAGGTTATGGTGGTGGGGCCCAACCGAACATAACCTTCCTTGAAAGTATAAATTTAGAGGGGGGGACCACCTGAGTTTATAACCCCTTTAACACCCCATTTAAGTGGAGAAGACTCTTGACCTTATCGACTAATTAATTGAGCCTACTCCACCCTCATTAACTAAATGGGTTGTCTCATTTAATTAAACACGACAATTTGAATTGTTGTCACAAAAAATAATAAATGAAGTTTCCATCTATTATTTTGTTGGAATGATTTATTTTGATGGAACAGATGAAGAGGATAGCTAGGGAGAACCATCTTCCCAATGAAGAATGCAAAGAACACCAGCAATGCTTCTTCCTCAGTCTTCTTCCCCTGGACACTTTCCAATGCAGAGCAACTTCCCTCCTCATCATCATAAATGAAACTATGCAAAAGCTTGGATTGGGAGTGCGTGGAGAGCATGGTGAATGATGGAATTCAATGTCTCCTTCCCGCAACACCATCAACGAATGGAGAATGATGACCAGAAAATTAAAGGTAGAGGTATTGAATTAATTTTTTCTCCATTCAATATCATTCAATCTTGGGGAATTATTTTTCCGATTTTTATCACCATAACATGGAGAGCTCAGGACGCACGAACACAGCCCGACCCTCCCCCATTGTTTTCCCTTGTTTTTTGACGACAGAGGCGGAGCAACGGTGGCCGGTGTCAGGCCGACTGCAAAGGAGACCGGCCGCAATGAAATCCAGCCATGAAGGAACCGGAGGTGCAAGGCCACCGAGTCGCTGAAAGGGCGCAGTAATGCCGTGCCACGTGGAAGAGAGGGCGCGACGCCACCATTCCGCATAGAGGAGTAGGGGGCCGTGGCCAGACCAGGCGACGGTGGAAGGGTCCGGCGCTGTCATGCCACGTGGAGGAGCAGGGGGCCACGGCCAGGACGGGCTGCGACAGAAGGGCGCGGTGCCGTCGCGCCGCACAGAGGATAGTTGGGAGCCGTGGCTAGTGTGGGCCACGTCAGAGGAGCTGGAGCGGCTGTCTGATCGGCCAGCCGAGAGGAGTGGGACCCAGCAGGTCCCGCGTGATCTGGACCGGCGCCGGTTTGGCTCCCACCCGGACAACAATTCCATTCAGGAATTCCATGGGGGCTCATGGTTTTCCCCCCATGGATGCGGCTTAGGCGGACCTGTGAGCCGCTGGGTTGCCGAGAAGGTTCTAGCGCGGGCTGCCGGGCTGCCCCCTCTGGCCGGGCCACCCCTCAGGCCGGGACTCCCCCTCAGGCCAGGCCGCCCCATCGGTACGGGCCTCCCCCTCAGGTCGTGCCGCTCACTCAGGCGGTGCCACCCCCTCAGGCTGGGTTGGATCCGCGGACCGGGTCGGACCCCAGTCCGGACCCGTTTGACCCAAATTCACCCTTTTGCCCATAACTTGGGCTACCAGTGTCCGATCGACGAACCATCTACGGTGACAGAAATCATAGAACGAGATGTTTCTTTTGGAATACCCATTAGAGGTTTGGACACAATTGGGGTATGGTTAGGTTGGTTTGAACCTAAAATCCAACCGGGCCCCTAGGACAGAAATGCCAATAACTCATAGACCAGGTGTCCGATTGATGCGCCATCTGTTGCGATGATACCCCAATGATGAGGCGGACCTTTACGATACTTCTACTTGGGAATTCATGACAGTTGGAGTATCGAACAGTAGCTCATGGAGTGGATCCTCCCGGAAACGAGCGAGCGGGGTACAGAGACCTAGTAGCTGTCTGAGACCTGACGACTGCTGACCTTTTGAATCAGAGTGTTTCGACTAGCCCAGTGGGGAGAACCTCTGTGTGACACGATAGACCCATAGTGGGGAGCACCTATGTGTGACACGACAGACCCACAGTACTTGACAGGAGAAGTACCTCAGAAAGCTACGAGGGGGAGCACCTCTGTGTGACACGACAGACCCATAGTGGGGAGCGCCTCTGTGTGACGCAGCAGACCCACAGTTCTGGATAGGAGGAGTACCACAACAATCTCGGATAGTGGTAAGCACCTATGTTTGACGACGTAGGCCCACAATAATCTATAGAGGAGGATTACACCACCATCCGAGGTTTTGACAGTTTGACTAGGAGTGTTTCATGTTACTATCCCTAGAATAAAATCCTGGTTTTGAGCTAAGTCAATGACTTATGTATTTTTCCTCATGATTGAGTTGGGTTACTAGATAACTTAGGTATTTTTATGGGCATATACCTAAGTAATGGATATCCGTTGATTTCATACTTTTTGGTTTATCCTTGTTGGATTTTGTGAGACCTTGAGGGTCTCGGGGTCCCTATTGAGTATCATTATACTCACCCATGCACGTGCTATGACCACACACCATTGTGTTGGTTGTAGATGAAAGACAACGCTGAATGAGGTAGACAGTAGTAGGACTGGTCGGTACCTGAAGGTGGACCACTCGGTGTGATGGTTCTCAGAGCGGATGAATGGACGTAGAGTGCTAAGGAGGCCATCTGTACCTACCCTTTCGGTAGGAACCCAGAGGACGACCTAGTAGCTGCTTAATTTTCTTCAGTTGTACTAGAATTTCAGTTGTATTGTAATTTCCGGTTGGGCATGTATTTCCGACCCTTTACTTTCAACACTCTCTTTTTTATACATTTTTACTTAGTGTTTTACTTCCAGTTGTGTACTCTGTAGTGTTTTTTTACTGTTATAAAGGCAATGCCTTCCCAGTTTAGGGATTTACACCTTTGGTGCTAGTCGCCAGCCCCTGGCCTATAGAAGGTGGGCTTAGGGTAGTCATGATGTGGGCCCCGAGGGATGGGTCTTGATAATATCATTGTCCATTTAATTCCAGTTTATAACATGATCATTCGGAACCATAGTCCAATTCTAATCTCAGGGGAATAGAAGGTAGTGCCTATAACCCCATGGGTATTTGAAGCATCAGCCCATGTCCCACACCCCATGGGTATATGATAGACTTTTTCCCATAAAAATATTCACATTCATGTATTTGGACCTAGAACATCATGGATTGGGCACCATGGGTATTTTATGAATATGTATGTGTCCCACACCACATTTATCAATCATTCACATATAAAAAACATATCACATTTAACAAGGTTAATCATCATCAACCCTCTCACCAATTTTTTATATCACATTATACCTTTTCAATTATGAAAATAATCTCGGCTCATTATTTAATCAAATTTAATAATGTAAAATTATTATTATTAAACCATTTTCCAATATTTAATCAACTAAGTCATTTACCCTATAAAGTTAATAAAAACAACCCTTTATCATCACTATCAATTGATGAAATATCTCAAAAATTTAATCTATCACAAAATCCCATATAATTTACAATTTTATTCTTCCTAATAGCCATTGATTTCATAATCACAAATCAACCTATTCCAATATCCCCAAATTCAACCCCATTCAATATCATGTAGCCATTTAATTTCATCAATTCAATCTATGATGTAATTTCCCAATCATTGAAATTTGAATTTCATAATTAATCACATGTAAATAAATTAAGACTATGTTATTTTTAATTTATACCACGAATGTCAAATTCAATGATGGATGATCACCCTTAGAAAACCCCAAATTAAATATGAACAATCAATTTCACAATAAATAATGAGATCTAGATCCAAACCATATATCCAAGACCAAACATAGTTAGATCTATCAAAACCATTATCTAAATCCATTCCAAAAGAGGAAAACTATTCCCCTCTTCTTGAGGGAGGACATTTGAGAGTGGGTGAAATATAATAGGGAAGAAAAAAAAGACCCTAATAGGTATAGATTCATTAATATGATATTTGAATCATTAATACTGGATTTTAGAATGGCTTGAAATACATATCAGATGATACAAAATCGAAGGAAAAATTTTAGGGTTGAGTGGGGTTAAATTAGGGTTGAAACTGATGGTTAAATATTTTAGATATAATTTTTTAGGAGATCAATTTCTAAAAAAATATTTTCAAAGGATGGGGAGCATATTTATGCCTAACCATTCTCCAAATTATAATCCATTTCTTAGGGGTCGTAGAAATTATAACAATGCAGTACACAATTTTCAAAACCATGAACTAACAATGAAATCCCCCTCTATTAGTGGTTGCAAAGTCTGCTGGTGTATGGTGCATGGTTTTGGAAAACCATCCACCAATTGTGCACTACCCAAAACCGCTCCACAAATCTCTGAGTTTTCAAATAATATCCCCAAAGTAAACCCCAATCAATTTATACCAATAAATAAGGATGATGGGTTCCTAAAATAGGCTATATATATCTCTAAAAAATGTCTCGATATTATTGGACTAATCAATTTCTCAAATAAGTGTTGAATATTGAAATAGTGGAAGTGGGATCATATTGTAGGGGATAAAAAAGGTTGTTTTGTCTAATCATTTTTCAATAATTCCATGATACTATTAAAATGAATAAAGAATAGAACTGAAATAAATTAGATTTTTTAAAATTATTATTTTTGAAAATAATATGAACTACTTATTAAAAAAACATGTTTTGGTCATTTTACCCTAGTAAATGACTTTTTACCATTTTTAATTTTTCATTGGGTAACTATTTTTAATACATAGTAATTACTTTTTTTAATAATACTAAAATTTTACTCCTTAAATAAATTTACTATTTAGATTTTAAATGTAATTTTTTTTTCATGATAGTATTTATAATTATTGATATTTTAATTTTAAATTAACGATACTTGTTCTTATAAAACAATGTTTAGTGAATTAGTATTTTTTTCATTAAATTTAAATATATGATAAAATTATCATTACTATATATATTATTGAAATAAATTGATATAATTTTTTTAATGAAATGGTTTGAGGATTTCACGGAAATAAAAAATCCTATATCACTATGAAAATAATTCATTCAAATAGATGGATGAAAGTAGTTTTTATGAAAAAAATATTTTTCATTAGTTTTATAAATTTTAGAAATAGTATTTATAAGATCGAAGATTATTTTAAAAAAAATATTCAAAAAAATATATATTTTATAAAATTATCTATTTTTATCAAACTTATAGGATTCTCTCTCCCTATGAAAAAATCCTAAAGATATACATTGTTTTGGAAAAATAGTTAGATTAATCTAAAAAATCAATCTTTTTATAAAATCTATAAAATACATACTAATTAAATATTCATGATAGTAGTTCATAAAGGAATTATTATATATATAATTTTCATTTTAATATTTATAAATTCAATTTTCGATAGTAATTACAATATAAAAATATTAAAATTAATATAAGATTTCCTTTTTTAATATTATATCTTTTCAATTATTTATCAGCTAAAGGTAATATATTTTAAAGAATTAGTATCATTATGATGGTTACACATTTATTATTATTTTCCACTTTATAAATTTTGGTTTATTTTTGTTGGTTGTAATATGTAATAGATGTTATCGAGAACAATATTTATTTATATATAGAAAACAAAGGTCATTACATTTTATACACTTAAAATAATTTCGTTCCTAAAATTGTATTACAAGGAATCAAGTGGGTGTAATTTTTTCTCATCATTTCCTCATGATCCCAAATATCATTTTCCATATTATGATTTCCCTATATAAATTTGAACATATGATTTATCTTATTCCATAGCACATTATCTCATCAATCCAATATATCTACATGTTCTTCCCCATATGGAAGGTCATGATCTCATTTCAAATATTTTGAGGATAATACATGTGATAGATCATGAATTTACTTCATCAAAAATGATACGTGGAAGAGATCATCAACATAAGATAGGCGATGAAGGAAAATTAATATATATCACTTGACATTGACAGGATCTAGGATCTCAAAAATATTGATTTAGAAATGGATCACCATCCCTTTATTCCCAAATCTAAAGACCTGTTTCTATAGGGATATTTGGGGAAACACCTTATCACTAACTTCATTCTCTATATATCATCATCTATTATCCATATAACTCTTATGTTAATATTTTCTATATTAATATACTTATATATTGTTTGAACCTTCTCTATATTTTTATAGAAGGGTTCTCAGACTATCATCTTCATCTATCCAAATTCATCCCATCATGCTAGAGTATTATATCTCTTCCCATACCAAGCACTATTTGGTTCCAACTAAATAAGATAAAAGGAAAACAATTTATGAGAAAACTAGGAAGGGGATGTATTTATACAAAAATCCTAATAAATCCATCAATCAAGATACCAATATATCCTCTAGAGTATGATTTTTCTCTCATATTTACCAAATGTCACATAATTATATGAAAAGATAAACATCAAATATTTCATAAAAACTTTAAGAGAACTTCTGTTGAAACATGAGGTAAACCTCACATCCTGGCCAACTAAAAAGTATTTTGGTATACCATGAAACCTTACAACTTACCTCAGATATTTCATGGTTACACGGTTCATGGAGAAATAATTATTAATTGTTATTTAATCCATAGCCTTTATAAGGATATAAACAACAAACCATATAGAGTTGTGACATTTAGTTGTTCGGGGGGTCATCTCATAAATCCCCCGATTATGTTTTCCCACTTTCATATAGGTTTTGTTATTTATGAAATCATCCCTTTAGGAATATATCATACTTTCATAACATGATTAAATAAAAAACAATGTGATATATAATCTAGGATTTACCTCATTATGTTATCACACAATAATATTTGATTTATAGCTCTATACATCTTTGTGCCTCCATGATGGATATAGAGAGATGATCTATCTGTATGATCCCAAAGAACCCTATTTAATTTTGATATCGATGGGACACATATCCAGTTTCCAGAACTACTAAATCCATATTTATCAAAGTTGATATCTTGAATATTTTATACCTATTTTTGTAGATATAGATCATATTTTCATGATTAATTGACCTTTACATGAGTGGATGGTTGATTACTCACTTGGGTAAGGTAGGTTTTATCTCCTACCATTATGACTTCATGATTGATCCTCTATAGCTAAATAAGTGTTGGGTGTTTTTCAATCCTCATCATGAACATAATTGCATAGTGTTTTATACTCAGATCACTCTCCTCCTTGTTTTCCTTTCAGGGTTGATAATGTATTGATTACTCTTAATATTGTATTAACTCTAATCATATACTTTGGTGAATGTTAAACTCCTTATTCAAGAAGTTATACATCATGATATTTTCAATAATGTATCTATGTCACTTATAACCATATATTTAATTCTTAGAAATTTCAAAGGAAAATATCAACATATCTAAATCAAAATATTATGATGTGTAATTTTATCATGACATTTATATTATTAGAGGCATAAGAAATAATCTTTTATTTTTCTATGAGGATTCATCCCATTCATTTTAATGATGCATCACTAAAAATTAAAAACCCTTCACCACTACCGTGCAATGTAAGAATAGGTGTTGTGACAAGCCATTTATTGAGCTCAATAAAAAATTCCTTGCATTCATTCATATAGATGAACATAATTAATTTCTAATTTATCTCGGTTAGTGGTTTTGATAACTATGATAAATGTCTCTAAATGACAATATAATATCTAACTAACTAAAGAAAACAATGGATTTCAATCTGTTTTCTTAGTCAAGGAAATTTCCTAAAAACCTAATTCTTTGCTTGATATATTAACATACCCCAACTTTTGAATAAATGGTTCATGAATGATGAATTTTATATATAGGATTCAAATTTTAGGAGTCTTCAATATAGTCCCTCCTTCCTTAGGATCTTTAATGTAGTCATTATGTTATCTCTATGATATTCCTTTATTTTCGAGTATATAGTGACATAATCTATAAATTACACCATAAATCGATTAATGTAATATCTAATTACTATATTAATGACGTTGATGAAGATAGTAGGTCAATTTAAAGTAAAAATGATATCACTATAACCTTATTCATTCTATACCTTTTCTGGAATACTCAATTTTGGAATATCCTCCCTTTTTTACACAAAGTTTATGATATCTCAATTGGAGATAAATCTTTTGGAATAATTTATATCATATAAGCTGATAAGATAGGTCATCAGAATGAGGAATATGATATGTTTTTTATCATGATTTTTTGATCTCACTATATTAGATAGAGAGATACATCGATCCATCCTTCTTTATTACAATGAGGACCGGTACAGCTCATAGTGAATAACTATGACATAGAAAACCATTTTCAATATTATATTGTAATTTATACATAAATTCCACCAATTCAATATAGTCTATTCTATAATGATTTTTCAATACTGGAAATCCTACAAGGATGTATTTGACGGAGAACTCACCCTTATATTTTGGGGTGAAGATTAGGAAAATCATCGAGAAAACATCATAATATTCCTTCATAATATGCATGTTCTCAATGTTTTCTTCCACCCTAATAATATGATATATGAACTACTTATTTTTGGTATAAATACCCATGTTATAAGTTTTTATTTTGAAAAATATAAAGGATCATCATTACAATGATACTTAATTACAAGATAATTGGGGATATGAAAAGAGATATCCCTTTCTTGTTTATCGATATTATCTTTCTATAAAGAAATATAGTCTTTACCCAAGATTATGTAGAACTAAACTATATGAAGAAGAATAATTTTTTTTGATATATCTATCCATAAATGTTGAATAGATATTATTTTTCCACCATTTTTTCATTTATTATTCCATCAGGTGTCTTCATAGTTATCATGTTATTCAATGTTTTAGGTGGTGAATTAATGTTTTTTGATAAACTATATGAATTAAAAATTGATGAAACAGATCAAAATAGGAATTCAATGTTCTATAATAAATAATTACTATACCTTTATCTAATTTTTTAAGATGGTTATTCTTTATAGTAGTGATGGAATATTCACTCCCATGCTATATTGGTTTAGGAGGGTTTTTATTCCTATTCAATTCAACAATTCCAGGGTTAAAAAATTCATTCACATAATGCATATAATCCTATAATTTTAAGCATTGATGAGATGGTTGAGGATCATATAGGGATTTATTCTAATTAGTTGTGTAATTTGGATGCTTTTTCTTGCATCTGCAATCATGATTTAGGTGGTATAATTTACGACACCAGTAATAATTCCCAAAACAATTTAGGAAATTACGAAGTTATTTACTCATAAATTTTATATATGTTGTTAGGTGAACCTTTAAATAATAATAATACTATATGTTAGGGATTCAGTGAGACATAGTATTCATTGTACTTTCACCAGGATCATGTAGGTCTTCATCTTCTATTTCAACCATAAGCACACACTAAAAAACAACCACATAACTTCCATATTATCTTATAACTAATGAATATTGAATAATCACCTTTAAGCCACCATTTAATTTAGAAATCATCTTTTTTGGTTTAAAGATATAATATGATGCATTCCATATGAGACTCATGATTTTCCCCCATAAATTCTAATGGAATCATCTTATTATTGTTACAATTAAGGGAATTCTTGTTCCATATTTGTATGAAGTCTTTGATGTAAATATTTAATAATGAATATTCTCACAATATAGTACCAAAAAACAAAATCAAATTCTTCCCTCATTCTTACATTTCTAATAAAATTCTTATATTGGTCAACCTCACCTTCTAAATGATAGAAAACCAAAATTAAATTATCATATTTCATGCATTGAAGGATATAAAATATCACACCCATCACATTAATACAATTATAATAAATTAATGGTTTTAAATTAATATTAATGTATGGTGGAATTTGAAGCGTAAAATATTCAATAGAATCATTATCCCTTCATAATGAATTTGGAATCTCCACATTATTTATGTTATCATTAATTACATGGGAGAGTTGAGTGATCATTTCCATGAGATTTTAAACTCTAGTTTCAATCTCATTTAGATACTTAGCATATTGAACGTCAAATCTATAATTATCTTGATGCCTATTTTTTTGATAAATATCGCTTATGGTGTAATGTTCCTTCTGACGATGCATTAATTAATAAATTTATAAAGTATAAAAAACCAAGAATAGAATAATTATCTCAAAATATATTATATTCTACATTAACAATATCAAATGTTTTATTATAGATTATTTCCTAATTACCTTCTCCCTAGTCATCCCAATAATCATGACTAAAAATATATTATAATGATTAATAAATAATATATAATTTTTTCTAATAATATCTCTCAAGAGTTTTAATCCTAGTTTGTGGTAAGGGACCATTAACCACAAATCAGAATGATGGAAAAGATGTACTCAAATAACACATTTTTGGGGTTACTAACCTAATATTCATCATTTCAAAATCCAAGTACACTTTTAATTCATTGAAATGGATTAATTACTAAGAAAAACATACTAAAATATTTTCCATAACATAGGAATTTCTCAAATACATAGTATTTTCCCAAGTTTTCACTTTAAAATTTTCCACTCGTAATATCAAAAATAACAAAAGATCACTCTAATACCAATTAAAGAGTCCAATGATAAACATACATAAATAATACACAAATTATATTGTCTAATAATTACATCAAAAAATAGTCACATAATCTATGTACCTAAAAATTGATTATATTTTGGACTAGAAACATAAAAACATTATTTCATGTGTTGCGAAAATCTCTCCATAAAAAAATAATTTCATAGATATTCCTTGAGATATAGTACTCATCAAATCAAAGGAAAGTGAATATAGGAAAGTGGGTGTGGTAAAACACTATGATAGATTCAAATTATAAAATATAATAATGGTTATATCAAAAGTATATATAAAATCATGACTAAAATAAAATATATGATTTAAAATCTTTAAAAACAGTATGAGTTAACATAAAGAACGAATGATGGAACTAAAATCACTAATGATAATGCTACTACCGTGGAATGAGAACATTAAAACTTTAACAATATATCATGAGAAATTAAATGTTGGAAAGTAATTTCCACAATAATAATCATAGGATTTCATATCTTTTTTAACATAGTTACCTGAAAATCCATTCACTCACATAATTGGGAGTAAATCTAAACGATATCACACTCACCCTTTATGAGCCAAGATACTTTATAATCCATTAAAATTACATTTCAATATCAAGAGATCTAATACATTACCCAATATATATAAGGGATGTACAGGTCCCAACAAATTTATAATCCAAGCATTTTTTCACTAGAGATATAAAATCATAACATCACTAAATACCCAATAGAATGAAAATTTTTGTCACGAAATTTACAAATCATCTAATGAATATAAAATGGAAATAAAATTTGTTTTAAAACATATAAAAAATGTTATATTTCATTTTATTAAGCCACCCATAAAAAAATTGGTTTCATAAAATTACCATATTAATACATAATTAATTTATGTAATACCAAAAACCTTAATGCCCAAAATAATTTCATAATTATAGGATAATATATTGTAAAAATATAAAAATAAATACATTATATATAGATTTATTTTTATCTTAATAAAAAAAATCATTAAATGAAATTTTGAAGAACATATTTTTTCATCATTGTAAGAGTCATGGTTATAGGTATCCTTTAAAAATCATCCATTTTTTACGAAATTGAATAGAAACCCTTTCATAGAATTGGATTTTATACAAAAAATAATTTTTAGTTGATTTAAAAACTATAAGAGTATTATATATGGATATTCTTGAAAAAATAAAGAATATATATGAAATTTTATAACTCAAATAAAGAAGATTGACTGTCCAAGTCCATTACCATTACACTTGATTTCCATGGAAGTGCTAGAAACTACTATTTAAGTACATTGTTCACATATATTTTCATATAAAAAAATAAATAATAACAACTATCTTCATGTATTATACTTTTGTAACATATTTTCTATATAATATATAATAAATCATAACTCTTTTTAACTAGGAATGTAAAATAGGTGAAAACTTCACTTTTAACCCAAATATAACCTTTTAAAAAATAATAATGTTTTTGGAGTTGATGTTTCATAAATAATTACATTGTTATAATACCATTTCTTTGGAGTTTCATATGTGTTTCATGAAAACATTAATGGTAGTGAAGTTGTTTTTGGTTATTTATTTATATTCATATATTAACTTATAAAATCACCAATTTTTGTGTTAACAATAAAGAAAAATACAAATTATATATTTTCATTATCTCTATATTATATAATCATCCACTTATAACTAAAATAATTCATTATTTGAACTGATAGAAAATTAAACACATTCATTCATATAGGCGGTAGTCTTCACAACAAACGATTTGTGTTCTTGTTACCCAGTGAGTGAGATAGGTAAATGTGGATAGTTGGTGATCATTTTAAAATAATAAATAAATTAAATAATTAATAATTATTCATCAACAACCACATTATGACCATCCTTTATGGGAGTGATGAAAAGATAAAATCATCGCTTCTTAGAGGTGGAAATCCATACATAAGAACGAGCAATGATTATTTTTTTATAAGTAAGGGGAAGAAAATAAATAATCTTGTTACCATTATTATAATAAAATCTCAAGAAAATATATTTGTTGACTCTATTATTATTCTATTTCATCATATCATTTAGAAGATAATGAATAATAAATAAATGTTATGGGATATGAGATACTTGAGTTTAGACTGTGGACATCATCTTGATAAAGACCTTATATTTGGGGGACATAGGATAATTTTTGGTGACCAATGGAATTATAAAATTTATAAGAAATAAAGTATAAGATATTTTTGTAGGGTTTCAAACAAACTTCCTAACAAGAGTAAATTATTGAAAATATTGATATTATGTCCTTTTAAAATAGAATAAAATGGAACTTCTTGTAACACAATTCATTTTTCAAAAATTCCATGAAACTATTAAAGGGTATATAGAATTGAATTGAACAGAAGATGAGTGTGGAAGAATAAAGAATTGAAAATAATCTCATCCTCTTATTTTAAACCATGTTTTTAACATGTTTTAGATATTTTTGAATATTAAATTACTTTTTTCTATTTTTACTCTTTATTAAAGAAAGTTGTTTTTAACCTCGATAATTATTTTTGTTGAGTAGATTAAATGCTATCCACATTAACCAATATAAAAATTATGATTTCATATTTTAAAATAGTTTTCATATCTATTTCCAAAATTTGTGAAAATATAATTATAAATTAAATACACATAATCGTGAAAAAACATTTTTCAATGGAATAAAAATTTTTATCTTTAAATATATATAAGTTAAAATTATCATTATTTCTCATTATAATAACATAAATTTATTTATTCCAAATAAAATTAATTATATGAGACATTAATGGAAATATATAACAAAATTTCACCTCTAAAATTCAATAATAAAGGATTATATTGAAAATAGATTTTATTAACCGAATGATATTATTTCATTATATAAGTATTAGGAATAATATTTATAAAATTAGTAAATATATTTAAATTCATAATAATATTTTTTAGATACATATCTTATTTTTTTAGATACATATCTTATTACATATCATATTACATAAAAGGATTTTCTAATTTATAAGATACACACACATAGAGATAAAATCATAAAATGATTAATTTTTTTAAAAAAATTATTTTTGACTATAAAATCATGCATTTAATAAAATTTTATAATATACATAATTTTTAAATTTTAATAAGAGGAGTTAATAAATATTTTTAATAATATTTTATTTTTAATATTTTTAATTTTTTTTCAAATAATATACAATATAAATTAAATGGATTTTATTGAAAATATAATTTTTTAATATTAACTCTTACTAAATATTTATCGTCTAAAGGTAATTGATTTTAATGGATTGCTATGTTATTGTATATTATATCATTATTAATGATATATTTATAACATTTCTTGGATTATTTATGTTCATTTTATCTTGTAACAAAAGTAATCAACCACATAATTTATTTAATAAAGAAATGTATAAGTAATTTAATTATATGTGAGGCTCTTGTTGTATTTGAATAATTCTCTAAAAAAAGGTCATATTTTATTGAATACCATCAATATGTAGTATCTCACCACATTGATATGGTAATTGTACATGGGTATATTAACCGATTTCTCTACTACTTAATATGAATATTCCTTTCTATTACAAACTAACATTGAGCCCAATGAGTTTAAATCATTCTCTTAGTCCTTCATCTCAAAATAGAAAAATTTATGTTCTTGATATTTACCAAATAACCCTTTAATAAACCGTCTAACTTCTATCTAGTACATACATCTTAGAGAAAATATTCTTGGTATGAATATGGTGGACCCAATTTTTCCAACATGGTCTATAGTATTCCATTACATTATTTCCCCAATTTCTCACATTATGGTTGAGGAACTTACTTTTCATCATCAGCCACAGATTTAAACCAACTGAGTCAAAAATTACCATTATACCATATTCCTTATGTAAAAGTGATTTTTTATGAACCACAGTGAGGTTCCCCCATGTATTTCATCAAACTATAAGGGTTTATTGTTATTTTTAACCATATATATCCTAGTTCCCTAAAAAAATTTGATTTATAGTGGTGGGTGAGGTAAAATTATAACCCCAACATGTTCTTTATTATTATGAACTCTCAAATATTGTGAACGATATCTTATTCCGTATTGTTTCTCACATTGTAATATACTCTCATGGTATTTGAGTTTCTATAAAACTATTACATTCCCATGATTGAGTTATATTCATATTTGAGTGATGAAAATTAAACAAGTTCAATTTCATTAGATTATGAAGTTTTTAGGATGGTCCATAAGTTGGAGTATCACCAATTGTAAAATATTTCTTTTAAAGTGTTAGAGATACTAACTGCTCAAGCTCCGACATACTTTATTAGTAGAACATGACATTCTATTGTTGAATTTATGTATATTAATTTTTGATATCAGCCTATGGTAACCTTTAGAATACATTATAAAATTAAAAATTCACTATTTCCAAAATTTTATATCCAAAGATATTTTTTGAATGAGATATACCTTTATAGTTTCAATATTTATACTCATAGATTCTATGGTCCTTTACTTAAATAATGCATGGACTTATATGTGGTTTTCCTCCACCACATGTATGGAAATCTAATTTTTAATCACTCAAAATGACTCTAAAAAATAATCATTAGCCTCATAAGTAATATAGTTTCCTAAAAATTACAATATCAACTATTTATTGACCCAATATTCTATGATAATAGAATTTAAATAGTCATAGATATCCTCAACCATCCACTAGTTCACTAGCATTTGATATAGGTTTCTTATTACTCCACCCATTATATATTGTGGACTGTATGCAATTAGAGCATTGATATTCCACCATTCCATTAATAGGGACACCATATTTTCCTAATACATCTCAAATACTATGTCATCTTACTTTAGAAGAGAAACATAACACATAGGGTATTGACTTGTAAGTGGTGATGGGGGGTTAGACCTAGGAACCAGATGAATTGGCTCCTCTATCCATAAATACCGAGATGAGTAGGTTTGATTGTTAAAGGTTCCAGAATAATGAAAAGAATAATAATTCATTGTGATATGTAAATGGTTAATCTCAATGGTTTATCATTGATTTCATAACTAGGATCCTACATGAAGAAGCAACACCTGACACTCATTCCATTGATTGTGGTGTATCTACCCATGATTTATCCCCATTATTTTTTACTAAAATAATTACTTACTCTACCATGGTGACTAGATCCCCAAATTAATAATCCTTTAACTTATCTTTTGTATTGGTATCATTCTATAATAGTGAAAAAAATTATGGTTCCATTTTAGATCTCTCCATTGACATTGTTATTTAAGTGATGGGGGTTCGTCAACCAATGCGAGGGAACATCCAACTCATGTTTATCAACTATAAGTACTATATAAATTAATAAAAAATTAGGATTTTTAATATTGTTAACATTAATCTCTAGGGGGAGAAAAATCACCATCATTAATAGGGGTAAGAACATCAAAATCATCTTCTAATGCAATGATTTATTCTTCGAGCCAAGGGGTTTCACTACCTTACCTGATCCTGTTATCATTCTATCTTGAAAATACATCATTGATGTATTAGATGTATAATTGATGTTTTCTAATCCCTAAATTCTTTCCAGTAACCCTACACCCACCACAAGTGTTTTTCACATGGCATACTGGATTTATATTGGAAGACTCATGATCATCAACACAAGTCCTTCATGATATTTTTAAGATAAAATGTATTTCAAAATTACCTAACGAGTAATGTTTTATTAGGGTCATAAATTTCCTCATCCAATCCACATGTCAATAATAATTTGTGGTAAATGATTAAATTGATGATTCAAGAGGCAATACACCCTTGAAAACTAATAATTCCATTGAATATATTTAGCCCATCACTCAATGACTGTTATTCAGGACCTACCTGATTCACTCATCCCACAAAATACATGAAGACTGGTCCTAATATGTTTAACCATATGAATCTTTCATTTATAATATATAGAAAAATATTTATAGTTTTGATTATTGGACTATCTATTATTAGTAGTTTGTGGATACGTATCTTCAAATGATCCCCATGATTCTCTTATGGAATCAGTTTCCACATCACTTCAAAAATCCATATCAATTTCCTCTTAAACATAATCCATATCTTTATTTGTATTAAATATTCCCCAAAATATATTATATTCATATCGAGAATGTAACGTAGCAGATCAGAAAATATACCAGCTTAGCTTAGGGGATTAAACTAATGACTCTTATCCATTGATGCGAGCTACATACTATTCACAGCTTTTCCAAAAGGCAATGAACATTGGTGAATTGATTAAAAATAATTTTAGTAGATATGTACATATCCTTTTATGATTCATTAACAATATCCATTAGGAAAGGAAACTATATATACCACCCGTTAATACTAGACATTGTTAAATGTAGTGTTATGTGGGTATTTCTTATGTGACTTACATCACATTACAAAGTTGACTCATTGATCAAAATTTGAGCCCAATAAATCTTCACCATACTAAATTACCCAAATCATTGGACACCCATTTCAATAACTGCTCTTACCCTAAATGTTTCACCATAATGGTTGGTGGTAGTCCTAGTAAGATCCTATATGGATTCTATATTATTTTTATACAATCACTTAGACTACTATGTTTCTATACCAGTTATTCTTGCATTACCCACCCTTTCATTAGCTTGGAAAGATTCTACCCAAACACTAGTGCTCATATGAAGGAATTGGGGAATTTTGTATTTAACCACTGATAGTAATCCTAGTATTTTAATCTATTACATTTCTAAAATAATTTTGAATTAATCCCTAGTATTCTCACATGATGTCATAAAAAAGATATTTCAAATTGTCATTGGTTTCCTCTTGAGATGACCTCTAGTAAATACAAATAGAATTTACCATTATAGGTTGTGGAGAATGTGTGAAAACTTGAAAATGGAATATATGAAACTTAATACATATTCGTAAATGTGGGTAGATAACAAACCACTATTTAATTCCATAGCGAATTTGTATGTCCTCAAGATTTATAAGGGAACTTACCATAATAACATGTTATATTATCATATACAACTATGTCAGAAATGATTTGAAATGCTAATATTGTACCCACAATATATTTAGAAAACCTTGTAAAAGGTGTTGTGTCTCATCCAAAAGTTGGAAACATTTGTTGGATATAACAATACCTTGAGTAAGGAAAAAATAAATATCACAACCCATATATTAAGAGTTTATTTCTTCTTAAAATTCTATCCCCACACTTTATTTTTCCTTTCTTGATAGATGAACTAGTATAATTTTGATCCCATATATTTCCACTATATGAAGAATATCTTCATGCATGTTACCAATGATTAGGATCCCTATGATCTTACAAAAGACTAATAGTCTAATCCGAGACTCCACTACCTGTAAAAACATGTTGATGATGGAAACAAATAGAAATATAGAAGTGAATTAATGTTAAATCTCAATATAACTGCATTGAACGTGGAATATCCTTTTCAAAAAAATCAACCATTGTAGGCCCCTCCACTAGGCCAGCCCCATCATACTCAGCTCTACCCTTCGATCCTAGATCCTACTGCCCTTCTTATTCAGCTCCTCCTGGATCCCTCGTCTCTCTCGTCATCCCTTATCATGTCCATGAGCTCAGATCACCTTTTATGATGCTCTCTATGGCTCTTCTAATTCCAAGATCCTTCTATGCTTCCCGACAGTATTTTTGGGGGTTCCCCAATCATCACGCAAAGGTTCTCAGGTCTACCAGGATGTCCCTGCTTCGGTGTTTCTGGAAGCATCAAAAATCTTGAATCTTCCCCTCATAGCACAATTTGGTGTTGTTAAACCCACCGTCGCGAGCTTTTAGCGCTTCGGGGACTCCTGGGGAATTTTCCACCAGGTGAGGATCTCAACTTATCACTGTCACTCCTTCATTATCCTTGCATAAAAAGAGGAATTCATTCAAGTGTGTTGTAGGGTGGCTCTCTTCTAGGGTCGACGTTCCTTCACCCTATCTATATGGTCAATGGATTCCCATCATGGGAAATAGAGTCCTCTTATGGCAGTGCAGATCAATCTCTCGGGCCTTCCTCTTCCCTTCCAAAACAAAATGTTTCTTACAGCCATTGGTGACTCGTTGGTTGGATTCCTATCCTCAGATCCTGGGACCACCTGCTGTGTAGAGGCCTCCGTGGATTGTATTTGTGTGGAATTAGATATCTCTCTCCCAGTGCTGAAAATAATTGATCATCAGGTGAAAGACTCCTTTTGTTGGGTTCAAGAAATTTATTATCCTCTATTATCGATATTTTTCTCTCAATGTCTTCTTCAAGGGAAATCTATATAGGTGTAACACTAACGTCATCAGTTTGGACAACATCGCTCGGTCCCCACAACAAAGGTTAGATGTGATCGACTGGATCCACTAAATGGAGACCTTACAAGAATGATATTAGAGGAGGAACAAGATCCTTTTGTATCGTTGGTGACTCTGTTGGTGGATACGACCCACAGGCACCCCCTGTCCCGACCATGGAGGGTGTCAAAGAGGCTTCTTGGGACTTATTACCTTTTGTTCTGAGATTTTTGACATAGGTTTCGGTTGGCATCCGTCTCTCCTCTCTTGTTATTCCTTTGGGATGTCCAATTATCCCCCCTTTAGAGTTATCCTCGGCTCGTAGTGGTCTTGGTGTGGATGAGCGATATTTAGAAATAATGCCACTAGGTTTTACTTTTTAAGGCTCCCTCTCTTCTAACGATGTTGTATCTAACCTCAATTATACCAAGGAAGCCCCCCTATTGAAGGCTTCTGGATTGAAGAGGGAGCCACAATCTCCCACTGGTAGAAGGGTGAGTTATTGAGGATCTCACCAATGCCTCTTATCTACTTCTAGTTGTACCACGTCTAATGGAATCGATGTGTGCACATGATCTTAGTCCAAGAAACTCAATGGATAGTTGTCCTCCCACTTTGAGAAGGACATTCAATCTTGGGTGAGTCTCAGATGCTAGTTTACCCAATGATTCCCCTACTCTTCTAGAATTCCTGAGGTGTTGGAGCTCATGCTAAAATTGAATTATTGGCTTCAAAGTTTCCCAAAACTAAGGTCTCGGTGGTGGCCATCCTTTATCACAAGTATAAATCTAGAAGGATTTGTGATTTCCCCAAGAGGATCAAACTGCATGACTACATGCATGCTGAACCATCTAACAAGAATATCTAGATTTTATAACTCTGTAGTTTTTCGGTGGGTTTGATCCAAGTGGGGGACCATTTCATCACTATAAAGGTTTTCTAGGACCTTCCAACCTCATTTTTTTATGGAATCTATGAACCTGAACAACGAGAGTTTATATGGATTTCTCTCAATGCTTTCAACCCTGGTAATCCATCATGGATCATTGGGGGGGATTTCCATGTCTTTGTTGACCTCAATGAATGTAGGGGAAAATGTTATTTCAATAGGAAGTACAATCTTGGATTTTCTCAATTTACAACTGGTAAAGGTCTTATGGACCTCAGATTCACTGGAAATAGTTTTACATGGTGCAATAACTAGTGGGGATCCCATAGGTTTTGGAGCCTCTAGGATAGATGTTTGGATAACTTGAGCACTATCTCTGCTTTTGGCAGGACCCAGGTGAACCACATAGCGAGCGACATATCAGACTACTCCCCCTATTCATCTCTTTAGCCTCTAGAAAAGTGCATCACACCCATTTTTGTTTCTACCAATACTGGGTAAGAATATTTTCATATAGTGATATGGTTAAGAACACATGAGACACCCCTACATAGTCCCATTCTTGGACTTACATCCACATAAAATTAAGGTGACTCAAGCAGAGGATCCAAGCATGGTCGAAGGATTCCCGTCTATCAAATAGAGACCCAGAAGCTGATATACAGGATTTTGATCTACTCTAGTGGTGTATTGAAGAGGACAGGTCTAATCAGCGCTTTGAGGATCTTTCTATCAAGAAGGAGCTTCTACCTGACTTACTACTAAGGTAAGAGAGGCAGGCCATGGAGAATTCTAGGATTCAGTGGCTTAAAGAGGGTGATAATAATGCAACATTTTTTTTATGCTTTCATTGAGGGAATGAAAAAAATTGAGTAAAATGAACATAGATCTGGGGGATGGATATTATTCTGATGAGCGAGAGGTGGTGTGGGAGTAAGTTAGATCTTATTTTTGCACCTTTCTTTCTGGTCCCAACACGAACTATCCTAATGGGTGACGAGGGGAGGACATAAGAATATTTGATATAATTCAAACCACCTTTTCTGCTCATTATAATGAAGACCTTACCACTATTCCACAGGAGGATGAAATTTGCGATTCCATGATGAAACTGAGCCCGGACAGTGGGGCAGGTCCAGATGGGTTCCCTGTCACATTCTATAGATCATTGTGGGACATCGTGAAAACAGATTTCACTGCAGCCATTCAAGATTTTTCAGGGGTGGTCCTCTTCCTTGTGTTTCATGTGCTACTATTTTTGTCCTCATCTCAAAGTCCAAGTCCGCATCTTCCTTTGATCACATTCATCCGATCAGTATGTGTAATGTGGAATACAAAATTTTATCCAGCATCATCAATTCTAGGCTATCCATCCATCCCCCCATTTTTATATTTATTAAACGACACTACTTTGTGAGAGGGTGATGTAAAAACCCAGTGTTTTATAAATGGAAATTCATTTCTTATAAATATGTCATGAAATCACAACATAATTAACTACTAAGTTCTATGTGACCTTTAAACTTAAGTTTGTCAGTTCTATTTTTGAAATTATGAAAATCTGATATACACAGTTGTGATCAGTAAGTTCTTCAGAGTTTGATAAGAAAAAAATTATTTTTTGGTGAATATTAACCTACCCTAATGAATAGTAACATACACTTATGAATAGTGATATGCCCTAATGAATATTACCCTTAACTATGATAGTATAAAAATAATATTCAAGTGAAAGTATGATGTACCTATATTTTAGAAAAATTGAATGAATGTTTTAAAACTGGGTTTTTAATAATAAATTTTGAGTTTAATTAAATAATAAATTAATCATATTTGGAAAATTATTTTTGAAAAATAGACTTCATTTTTGGATTCAACCCGATGATAAATTGTTAGGGTGAATTTTTGATATTTTTCTGAAATAGTTAATTTTTTTGATGAATATTAAAATATGGTAATTTTCTGTATATATACATTATAACCTAAATATGCTATTCCTAGAATCCTGGATGATTTCACCACCCTTGGTTCGAATTCACATGAATAATTTACTATTTTTAGTAATGGAATCATCACTATTGTTGTTCTTGTGGGAAATTAATAAACTAATGATTAAAAAATTATGAAAACCCCCCCTCTCCTCCACTATAAAAACCCCATTCACTTCTTCTTCTCTTCACTACTCTCAAGCCTTCTGCCTTTCCAAAATTCTTCTGAAATATCTCTCCAAGCTCCTACCCAACATCAAAAGTCCCCTAGTCTCTTCAAAATACCAAAATCTATTCCCATAATAGGTTTTCAAAGGAGGTAAACTCAAGAGGTAAATTCTTCTTTCCAACTCTTTCATTCCTTTTATGTTATTTTCTATTTGTGTTTCTTTCCTCACCTACCTTCACCCAAATTGTATGATAAATCTAGTAACTTACATGTACTAGGATAATTTTACTCTAATGAGATAATTATTTATCTTCTATTATTACCCAACCTTTTATTTGGAAGAAATGATAACACCGTTTGAGATTTGTTAATTTAGCACATTCAAGGACAACCGTTTATAGGTTTCTATTGTCATCTTTAATTCTATTTATGAAACCATTTCTGTTATGGTTGAACCAGATTACAATAAATGTAATATATCATCATTAAGGGTTTTTAATCATTTTGTTCATATGATTTTATGTTATAAAACAAAACATGTTCATTGTAATCAAACCCACCGATTAACCAAAACGGTTATCAATGTGGTTTTATATAATATTTTGACTTCACACTAAGTAAAAAAATTAAATATATAACCATGTAATATCATGTATGTTCACTAATAACCTACAACTTCAATTATGGACAATCACTTTCATCATATGTGTTTATCCAAACATGAATCAATCCTTAAAACCGAGGAAGCAACATACCTAAACAACAAAATTGAACCTTTTAACCAATCAAAAATGCCTTGAATGAACTAAAAAGAGTTACAATAATTCAATTAATTATATAATAGGTTCTAGAATTATTAATTAATAAATCTAATTTTTTCATTCAGGTCATTAATAACAAGTGGAGAACACCACCAGACTTAAGGAAACAGATCCTCTCCATCTCACTCTTAATCAAGATGTCTTCTTTTCTATGACTTTTTATGTGTAATACCATATGTTGGGGTATGATTTCACACCTCCCCATACTTCCCTCATGATGTATAGGTGTTTATAAAACCCTTTTCTCTCTCATCATTCCCTCTTAGGTACACCTTACACCATGCTGATAAAACGTAATGAATTCTACCAAAACCTCCTTTGTTCATTCAGGATGCCTTATCATTTTTATATAAAAATTAATTTATCTTAAATATTAATGTAAATATTCTATATTATATGTAGTTTTACAAAATTCATTTATCAATACCCTTTCTTCACTCTCTTTTATGGATATACATGTTTTTAAATGATTCCATCCTTAAAACTTTCCGATAAGCAAACCTGTTTTAAGGGAACTTCCCAAATTTTTACCCAATTTCTAGTGCACTATATCCTCTATTTTAAGCCACCATTATATTTATAAAATCAGTATTTTTATTATTAAAACCTTTTTGGAACAATTCTGGTTTTATATAAATTATTTTCCTTTTTTTTATTTTAAAAGATCTATAGTATTTTTTTTAGAACTGCTTAAAAATGTTGTAATGCTAATGTTTCCCAAATACATTTATTATATGTTTTAAATTCTGTTTGACATCACTTACCATGTAATATGACTATTTTTTCTTATAAATGACCATGTATGTTATAATCCATTTATTTCATGGATACTTTCATGATACACCCATTGGTTATGCTTTATCTCATGATTATGGTACCAAATTCTTTCCATGGTTACCCTTATGTTTATGTATGGTTGATTATGTGGAAAGAATATTAATGAAAATGTTGATAGGGGTGAACCTAGATAGCGCTCCAATTCATTTAGTAATGTTATGTATCATGAGATGTGAAGGGAAATGGGATTGGCGGTTAGCCTTGATCCATACTACTATGGGAAATGGGATTGGTGGTTAGCCTTGACCTGTACTACAATGGGAAATGAGATTGGTGGTTAGCCTTGACTCGTACTAAAGACTTGTTTTATTATTCTTCCACATTTATATGATTCCATGTTTATATTATCTCATTTTAATATTTTATGATTTAATATGTTTTATGATTTTTATATCATTATGTCATGCCTCATAGCACATTTTGTTAAGATTTATTCTTATGTTCATTGCCTTACTGGGATTTTTTAGCTCATCCCTTTGTTCATGTATTCCCTAGGGCACCTTATGTAGATGTATAGGCTTAATGGAAGTTATAAGATCTTTATGGAGATTAAATATGAAGTGTTTTTTAGCCACATGTTTTATGTTTTATGTACTTAGTCTTTCAAGACACTATAATTAACGATCCTTTACTTGGAATCTAATGTATAATTATGATTAAAATAATGAAATGTTATGTGAGATAGGCTAAGATCACTTTAGTTGGTATTAGAGGATATTGTAGTTTTTTTTGTAGATTAGGAATATATCACCTTAGTGAGAACATTAAGATTGAGATGAAGTATAAGAAAACATCCCTAAATATTAGTAATTATACAGTAAGTGTTTTTTCAAGAAAATACATCCCTGTTTGGATATAAACAGGTAAAGGCGGCTCTGGAACAAATGTACATAGGAGTGGAAACTCTGACAAGGAGTTTCAGTCTTGACCTGAGATATCCTAGTACACAACAATGAGCCTTGCTGCACTCTTGGTATTGACACTCCCAGGGGATATTATTTGGTAAATTTACATGCATATTAGAAACCATTATTAAGGGAATAAAACAACCCATAAGAATATATGTGAAGAAATAGATCAAGGATAACCTAGTTTGAAACATAAGGAATCACTTATTAGGAGATACTTCTTCTTTACAAGTTTTTCCTTTTATATTCAAAGTTTCCTTTTTATGCTCAATAGCTAAGTATTCAAGCCCTATAATTATACATTATTTCTTTTAGGTAATAGAATAAAATTGAAGAACACGTTCCAACAATCAATGTGATAGGCAATGTGATGATTTCCCTAATAATATTCTTGATATGAAAGGAACGGGTGATCAAAACATCATGAAAGTACTTGCTCAGCGGGATCAAGTTATGCATAATAAATTAAATCATGTAGAAATCCCACCTCCTCCAAGTAAAGATCAAGTTTTCATGGAATCATACATGCAAGAAAGGCCTCCTATGTTTAGAAGATCTTCTGATTCCCTCCCCGTGGAATAACAAATTAGCTCCTTTGAAAAGATACTCTTCATCATCCAATGCTCAGAATAAGAGAATGTTGTACTAGCAGTTTATCATTTTGATGGGGAAGATGATAAGTGGTGTATACTGATCAATAATAAAATATCCCAAGAGGAAATTTATTCCATGGATTGGGATTAATACAAGAGGATGTTTTTCAACAAATATTTTCCTCAAACCCTCCATCTCAAGATCAAAAGAGAGTTCCTCAGACTCATGTAGAAGGAAGATGAGTCCATTGGGGCATATGAAGCAAACTTTACAAGGCTTATAAGGTACGCTAGAGGGTTTTCCATGAACAATGAATGAATGGTGGACTACTTCTTTAGTGAACTAATGCCAAGTCTACAAAATGCCTTGTCGATTTGAGACTTCAAAAGTTATAAGGAGATTGTTCGTTGTGACCTCATAGTAGAAATAGATATTGGAGACTCTTAGTGGTATCATGGTATTAGTGAAAAGAAGGGGAAAATGGAGAAAAACATGGGTGATTTGACAAACAATTCCCGTGATGGAAAGAAGCATAACTTTTCTCCTTCGAAAAATTGTGGGAAGAAGCATCATGGGAACTATATGAAGGGTACCAGGAATTATTTCAATTGTGGAATGTTTGGTCATCTGGCCATGAACTTCTGGAGTGATATGAAAATTCCCACTAATGTGGAAGAATAAAGGAACACTTAATTCAATTCCCAGCCTATAGTGTAGTGTTACAACTTCAAGGAGCATGTGCATTATGCGAACAATTTCCCTAAGCTGAGGGTTATCATAGGCAATCATCAACAACCTCCAAGGAAACAAGGATGAGATTATTCTATCACTACTGCTGAGGTGGAGTTGGACAACAATGTGGTGATAAATATTCTAGTTATTCATTAAATAATAGCAAACATACTATTTGTTTCTGGTTATAAGGATTGTTTTATATCTTTCATGTTTAGTAGAACTATTCCAACACCACCTCAAACTTTTGAGGAAAAGTTATCTTTGGGAACAACGAATGGGGAAATTATTGCATCCATGTTTTATAACTCCTCCCTAGTTAAATTTTGTAGACTGAACCTCCAATAAAATCTATTCATACTTATTTTAGTGGATTTCGACACAATCTTGGGAATGGAGTAGCTATCCTTATACAAGGCCAACATCAACTATTGAGAAGGGATATCACTCTTCACATCCTGAAGCATCCTACAATTCATTAAAAGTGTAAGGAGGAAGATAAATCTCCTTTAGAATCATTATCTCAAGTATGGATTTTGTTTCCTTATGAGTAATAATATCTATCTCAAATGATTGAGACAAAGGAGAGAATCATGCTTGAAGACAAGCCAATCATGTAGGGTTACACTGATGTATTTCTTAAGGAGTTTCATGGGCTTCCTCCTAACTGAGAGGTTGAGTTATCAGTTGAACTTATCCATGAATATCTACCTATATCAAAGACACCTTATAGAATGGAAACTGTGGAACTAGAAGAGATTAAGAAGTAGTTACAAGAGATTATTGAGAAGGGTTTCATACACCCTAGTTCTCAACATGGGGTGCTCTAGTCCTCTTCTTCAAGAATAAGGATGGATCAATGTGCCTCTACATTTATTATCGCGAGCTCAATAAAATCACATTAAAGAACAAGTATCCCCTCCCACGGATATAAGACTTGTTTGATCAGCTTTTTGGGGCCAGTTATTTCTTGGATGTGGACCTTCATTTAGGATATCACCAATTAATGGCGAGGAAGGAGGATATCCCCAAGACTACCTTTCAAACAAGGTATGGACACTAAGAGTTCATAGTAATGCCCTTAGGACCCACAAATGATCCAAAAATTTTCATGGATTTAATGAATAGAAACTTTATAGATTACCTCAATAAATTTTTGGTTGTATTTATTGATGAAATTATGATATACTCCAAGAGAAAGGAGGAAAACAAGGAGAATTTGAATACTGTGTTAATGACTTTGCGAAGGGAGAAGTGGTATGCAAAGTACAATAAATGTGTGTTCTGGATGGAGGAAGTATCATTCATGGGGTGTGTTATCACCATCAAAGGGATGTTTGTGGACCCTTCCAAGATAAAGGCAATTGAAGAGTAGACCAAGACAACTTCTGTAATGGAGATCTATAGCATTCGGGGCCTAACCGAGTATTATCGATGATTTTTGAAGAAATTTTCATGATTTTTAAACCCAATGAATATGTTGACACATAAGGGAGTAAAGATTTTCTGTACTCAAGAATGTGAAGACTATTTCAAGGAGTTGAAGTAGAGGCTTATCACTGTTCTAGTAATCACACTCCCAGTATGTGGAGAAATATTTGTGGGGTACAATGATGATTCAAAGAAAGGGATTATGTTGTGTTCTAATGCAATGTGATAAAGAGATAGCCTATGCCTCAAGACAACTGAAAATTCTTGAGAAAAACTATCCCATGCATGATATAGAGTTTGTGGCTGTGATATTTTCTTTGCAAGTCTGGAGGCATTATTTCTATGGGGAGAAGTGTGAGAAATTTACTGACCACAAGATCCTCAAATATATATGCACACAAAAAAGCTTAATATGCTCCCATGGAGATGGACAGAGATCATCAAGGATTAGGACTGCTCAATCCACTACCATCCTGGTAAAGAAAATAATGTGTTATATGCTCTAAGTAGAAAGGATCCTACATCTTTAACAATGATGAGAATTAAAAAGGATAAGAACATATTAGATTTGAAGAGGATAGATATGGGAATCATTAATGGAGGAACATCATCAATCCTTTCTCAAATGATTTCTCATGCATATCTCATGGAGAAAATAAAGGATGCTAAGAGAAAATATGTGGAAATTCTAAAAAGGTTGGAAGTTGTTTAAAATAGTAAATCCTTTGATTTCAAAATTGACGAGGAGGGATTTATAAGATTTGGGTCATGATTATGTGTACCATATAATCTAGAGATAAAGAATGAGCTTTTGAATGATGCACAAAACTAGACCTTCTCTATCCACCTAGGTAGCACAAAGATGTATCGAGATCTCCAAGAAAAATTTTGGTGGGACAATATGAAAAGGAAGATTGATGAATATATGTCAAAGTGCCTGGTATGTCAGAAGATGAAGGATGGGAGGAAAAAGTCTAAGGGCATGATAAAACCACTACTCATACCAATGTAGATGTAGGAGAACATTACCATGGACTTTGTCAATGGACTTCAAAGGACATCCATAGGAAACAATGCTATATTGGTTATTGTGGACCATCTTACAAAGATATACCACATTATCACAATTCAAGAAGACTTCTTTGTGGATCAAATTGCGTGAATTTATATAAAAGAAGTGGTAAGGTTTCTTGGAGAACCTTTGTCTATCATGTCCGATCGTGATTCGATATTGACCTGCAATTCCAAGAAATGTATCCAACATGCTCTAAGAACTGAACTGAACTTTAGTACATCCTATCATCCTAAAACTTATGGCCAATCTGAGAAAAAAATTCATACATTTGAAGATATGTTGATAGAATGTTCTATGTACCTCAAAGTAGGATGGGATAAACATCTTCCATGGGTTGAATTCTCCTTCAAAAATAGTTTCCATTCGAGCATCCGAATGGCACCATATGAATCCCTTTATGGGAAATGTTACTGAAAACTATTATATTGGGATGAAGTCAGTAAATGTATGCTTATAGGTCCTAAAATGGTCGAAGAAATGTTGTTGAAGGTGAAAACCATTCAATAGCATATCAAGGCAGCCTGAAGTCAACAAAAGAGTTATGTAGACAATTATCGATGAGACCTTGAGATCAAAGTTAGAGACATGGTATTTCTACACATATCTCTATTGGGAAGATGGTCATGAGGTTTGGAAAGAAAGGAAAGATAAGTCCTAGGTATATCGGCCCCTTAGAGATCCCTGATTGAGTTAATGTTGTGTCCAATCGACTGGAACTTCCACCTACAATTTCTAAAGTACATGATGTCTTTCATGTATCCCTCTTAAATAAGTACATACCAGACCCTTCACATGAACTCTTTTCAGAGGTGGTACAGTTGGAGGATTATCTTTCTTACGAGGAGTAGCCAGTGAAGATCTTGGATCGTAGAGATAAAATTATACGTAACATGACCACTCACCTTGTAAATGTACTATGGCAGAACCACAAGTACAAAGAGGCAGCATGGGAATTAGAGGAGGTAGTGAAAGAAAAGTACCCGCACCTGTCTCTGGCATAAAATATAAAATGAAATTTCAAGGGTGAAATTTCATAAGGGGGGAAGAATGTAACAAGCCAATGTTCTATAAATGGAAATTGATTTCTTATAAATATGTCATTAAATAAAAAAAATAATGAAATAATAAGTGTTATGTGACCGTTAAACATATGTTTGTCTCTTCTGTGTTTATAATTGTGAAAATCTGACACACACGGTTGCGATCAGTAAGCTCTTTAAAGTCCAATAAGAAAAACATAATTTTTGGTGAATATTAACCTACCCTTATGAATAGTAACACACCCTTATGAAAATTGATATACCATAATGAATTTTAACATTACCTATGATAGTATAAAAATAATATTCAAGGGAAAGTATGATGTACTTATATTTTAGAATAATTAAATGAACATTTTAAAACTAGTTTTTAATAATAAACTATGAGTTTAATTAAATATTAAATTAATCATATTTAGAAAATTATTTTTGAATAGTGGACTTCATTTTTGGATTCTACACGTCAAAAAATGGTTACGGTGAATTTTTGAGATTTTTCTGAAATACTTTAATTTTTCTATGAATAGTAAAATATGGCAATTTACCGTATATATACATTATAAGCTAAATATACTATTCCTAGAATCATGGATGATTTCACCACCCTTGTTTCGAATTCAAATGACCCATTTAATATTTTAGGTCATGGAGTCATAACTTTTTTTTGGTCTTGTGAGAAATTAATAAACTAATGATTAAAAAATTATTAAAACCCTCCTCTACACCGCTATAAAAACACCACTCGATCCCTCTTCTATTCACTTATCTCTAGACTTTTCTTTGCTAATATTCTACCCAAATCTCTCCAAAATCTCCTCCCACATGTCCAAAGTCCCTAGTCTCTTCAAAATACGAAAACCTATCCCTTTAAGTGGTTCTCAAAGGTGGCAGGCCCGAGATGTAAATTCCTCTTTCCAACTCTTTTATTTATTTTCAGTTCTTTTCTTCTTTGTGTTTATTTACTCATATACCTTCACCAAAATGGTATGATAACTCTAGTATCGAACATATAATGTGATTATATTGTGCTAATGGTATAATTATTTATCTTATATTCTTTCCCCACCTTTTATTAGAAAGAAATGAAAACACCGTTTGAGATGTGTTAATTTAGCACATTACAGGACAACCATTTATAAGTTTCTATTATCATCTTTAATTCTGGTCATGGAACCATTTGGGTTATAGTTGAAACAGATTATTATATATGTAACATATCCTAGTAATGTTTCTATAATCCTTTTGTACAAATGGTTTTATGTTATAAAACAGAACATGTTCATTGTAATCAAACCCACCGATTGACAAAATCATTTATCACAAAGGAATTATATAATATTTAAACATCACAATAAGTATCCAAATAAAATTTATAATCAATATCATATCCTAGATGTTGAATAATAACCTACAACTTCAATTTTGGATAATCACTTTCATCATATGTGTTTATCCAAACATGAACCGATCATTAAAACCAAGGAAGAAAACATACCTAAATAATGAAATTGAACCTTTTAACCAATAAAAAGTTCTTGAATGAACTAAAAAGGGACATAATAAATCCATTAATTAAAGAATATTTTATGGAATTATTAATTAATAAACCTAATTTTTTCATTAATGTCATTAATAATAAGTGGAGGACACCACCAGACTTAAGGTATGGGATCCTCTCCATCTCACTCTTAATCAAGATGTACTCTTTGCTATGCCATTTTATGTGTAATACCAAATAATGGGGTATGATTTTTCACCTCCACCATACTTCCCTAATTACATATATTTGTTTATAAACCCTTTCTCTCTCTCATAAATTTCTCATAGGTACACCTTACACAATGCTGATAAACTGTAATGAATTCTACCCAAACCTCCTTTGTTTTTTAGGATGCCTTATCTTTATTCTTATAAAAATGTTGTTATCATATCTGTTTATGTACATATTTTAAATTCTATGTCATTTTACAGAATCCATTTATCGTGAGCCTTTCATCACTCTCTTTTGGGGTTATACATGTTTTTAAAAGATTCCCTTTTTATAACCTTTCGATAAGCAAACCTCTTTTAAGGGAACTTCCCAAAGTTTTACCCAATTTCAAGTTCACTATATCCTTTATTTGAACCAAAATTTTCTTTATAAAATCAGTATTTTTATTATGAAAATATTCAGGGTTTAATTCATGTTTTATATAAAATATTATCCTCTTTTATATTTTAAAATATTGATAGTATTTTCCTTAAAACCGCACAAAAATGTTTTAATGATCATGTTTCTCAAATACATTTCTTATATGTTGCCACTTATCCTTAAAATCACATATCTTTTAATATTCCTAATTTACCTTATGAATGTCCATTTATGTTCTAATTCCATTCTTTCATGGAAAATTTAATGATACACCCATTTTTTATCCTTTATGTCATGATTGTGGTACCCAATTCTTTCCATGGGTACCCTTATGTTTATGTATGGATAATTATGTATGATTATTTATGTCAAAATCATATTCATTAAAATGTTTATATGGGTAGGACTCCAATGCGTTGGGTAATTTTAAGTCTCATGATATGTGATGGGAAATGGGATTAGCAGTTAGCCTTGAACCGTACTACTATGGGAAACAAGATTGGCGGTTAGGCTTGACCCGTAATACTATGGGAAACAATATTGGTGGTTAGACTTGAATCATAATAAAGACAGGTTTTATGATTCCACCACATTTATATGATTCCATGTTTATATGATCCCATGTTTTTATCATATGATTTCATATGTTCCATGATTTTGATATCATTATGTCCTGCCACCTTGCTCATGTGCTTAAGATTTATTCTTATGTTCATTCCCTTACTGGGATTTTTATCTCATCCCTTTATTCATGTGTTCCCAAGGGTAACCTATAATTATTTAAGGGCTCAAAAGAATTTAGGAACTCTTTATGGAGATTGAAGAAAAATGTGTTTTTTCAGCCCCATGTTTTGAGTTTTATGTACCCAGTCTTCCAAGACACTAGACTTAGAAATACATTGATTGTACTCTGATGTATAATTTTACCTAAAATCAGGTAATGTTAAGTGAAAAGGCTAGGGTCTCTACAAGATTTCCATATAGGGAGTGATCGTCTTGGACAATGAAATGATCAGGGATCTAAACATGAAAAATCATGGCTTAAAAATGGATATCGAACTTGATATGAGTAAACTGAATGACTGAGTGGAGTGGAACATCATAAAATAATTTTTGTAGGTTTGGGCCTTTCCCTTGGAATATAGATATAATATCTTGATGCTTTATCTTATCCTATATAGCGATATCCCTCATGGGAAAAACTTTCAATTTCTTCAAAACAACTCGTGGTCTTCCACAAGGCGACCCTATCTCCCCGATAATTTTTTATCATTATCCAAGATGTCCTCAGATGCCTCATTCACCATAACATTATAAATGGTGAGATTCTTCTCTTCCACAAAAAGATGATATTCCCCCTGTTTCTCACCTTTTTTTCAAAGATGACACTATCTTATTCACCAATGCGTCTTGAATGTCACTGTGAGGTATAAATAGAGTTCTGGGGGTCTACTATTTTTGGAGAGGGAAAAGCATAAAAAACAAGAGTAGTTTATTTATATCTCATAACTATTATGATAGTTGTTCCCTAAGTGATTCCATATTTGGGCATTCCAAAAGGTATCCTCCCCATATAGTACATGGGATCCCCTATATCTTTTAAATCCCCTACGTATACACAATTTGAATTATATTGTCAATAGAATCATGGAAAGGGTGATTAATTGGAAGAATCATTACCTTCCCAATTGGTGGTAGGATAATATTGGTTAATAGAATCCTTTTAGTAACTCTAATGCATACTCTCTATGCTATTAAAGTTCCTAAAATGGTTATATACAATATGGATACGTTTTTTGCAGGTTTCATGTAGGACCCAAGGTCCGAGGAAAGAAGGCATTGGGTCTATTAGAATAGGATGGTGCGGCCCATCAGTGAAGGCAGTATCAATGTTCATAGTCTAAGCAACGCCCTTTATTCATGAATGTTAAAATGGCATGGAAGGTTCTTATGAAGTAGAACATATGGGGGCTGACCATCCATGCTTGTTATGTCGGGGATGGGGTTTCAGGGGGAGTCCCTGAATCTCACTTCTGAAGTCAGATTAGTCCCATCGTGAATTCCCTCAGGCTTTACACCTGATGGATCATCAGAATAGGGGAGGTATCTTTCTAGCATGATAACTTATGTTGGGATATCATTAGGTATCTGAGATTCCCTACCACTAACATATCCTTCAAGGAGGCCAACAACTACCCATATTTCATCATTACTATTCTTACAAAAGATCAACTAGAAGTGTTTCATCTCATCAACATGACCTCGACCCTTGACCGATGTGTGTTCACCCCATCCTCCTCAGGCTCCATCAAATCCATGGATTAAAATTAGGTCTCTCCCCTAATGACTAGTGAAAATGAATGGAGTGAGGTTCTCAGGGATAGGTTCATACCCACAAAGTTTTACTTTCTTTCTTGGAATATCCTTAATAGAGAAATGTTGACATAGGAGAACATCAAACATTGCGGCATGATCATGGAATCCTGTTGTGTATTCTAAAAGAGGCACCGAGAGGAAAGCTCGAACCATATGTTCATTGAGATAGATTGGGAGAAAGTGGTTTGGGAATTTTTTTTCACTTTCATTGCCTTTTCTATCCCATCTATGGTGAACCAGTCTTTTGTTGTTTGACGGTTCCATGGATCTAGTGGTTAGGGCCTAGAGAAAAGATATTGATTTGTGGTTTTTTCACACAACCTGATGGTGTATGTGGCAGACATAGAATATTTATCTTCACGATGGGGTGTGATCGTCTGTGCATGCGATTATTATTCGAACAAAAAACCTGCTCATCGATATGGTTATGGCTCTCAAAACCTGGAGGGAGGATCCTACTTTGCAACGACTCCATCCTTCCCATCTGTATCCTCCATTAGTCACTAGATCTCTCTCTAGTAATTGGGTCAGATGGTATCCTCTGCCTCTGGGATTCAAAAGTAATACATAAGGGTCCGTTGTCTCAGGTATTATGCACTATGGGGGATTATCTGTGACGCTTCTGGCACAACCATCCTCGCCTTCTCCTCTCGGTTGGGCCATGTAACCTCACATATAGCTGAGAGTAAGACCATGCTTATGGGTATTACTATTTACTCGCAAAGGATATTGGTTCCTATTGAGGTTGAAATAGATTTCATGCTCGTATCAAACAAACTCCAGGGACTCAATGTTGTGCCTTGGTCCATTGAATATAAAATCTGTAAATGCCATATTATTCTCGACAACGACATCAAGGTATCCCACACCTGGAGAGAGGGCAATAGGGTAGCAGATTATCTAACCTCATGTGACATTCCTAATTCCGAGAGATCATTTTTCATGACTTTCATAGTTTTCCCTCGATGGGAAATATTATTCTTAAAGAATACTTGCTTGGTCTTCACCACATTAGACCCCCACAACCTTCTTCGGCCTGGCCTGATCCTTTGGGCCATGTATGAACTCTCTTTCTCTTTGAATAAAAAATTTCATGATTATGATTATGGAAATAAATACAACTTCTCTCCAATGAATTCTAAGAAAATTTATTTTTCCAAATATAATTCCTTGAGGAAGGTTATTATGCTAAAAAATGTCATAAATTTTTTAAGAAGAATTAATGATAAGAAGAAGTAATTGTTTTTCGATAAGGAATACTATTGGATAAACCACTCATGTTTCATGAGAATGGAAATGAACTAAAAAAGTTGACTATTTCCTGTGTAAAAAATATCCTTGTGAAAACACCTCGCCAAGGAACATATATGACGTAAAGGCATATACATCCCCATCAAATAGACATTTTTTGGATCTATTGAATAATAAAGAGAATAGGCATTCCAATTTTAAAAAAATCCAAATTCCAAGATCATGACAGTCCATCACCGAACATATGATCCAGAGGAATTATATATCACCAAAAATGACTAGGAATAGATCTATGTCAAGGGAAAGGAATCCTATAGAAATGGAAATATGATTTTCAGTTGATCCACTTTAATAAAATTGATACTAAATATTTTACATGGAATGTAATCCAATTACACGTCATGTAATTGTGGAGACCTATATACAATAATAAACCTGTATCTTTTTTTATTAAAAACAAGATATTTCCGATTTACACATAATGTTAACTATAAATGGTGTGTAACATTTAATTTTTTATACCCATTTCATGAAATGTTATAGGATACAATTACATGTCACGTAATACTAATACACGGTGTGTAAATCCCTAAGAAATTTCAGAAACTCCAGGTTTGATTCTAAATATTTCAAAAAAACCCAAGCTTCTCCATTAATAGTATCATCCTAATTCCATTTAATCCCCGTTAAACTGATGAATGTAAACCCAAAACCAAGACATATAAGATACTTTATACAAAGGTGATAGGATGTTAAAAAAATTCATGACATGATTGAAAAATTACCCCTTTGTCCACGCTTAACTCACTAAATTCACTTTTCAATTATGATATTAATGTACAAAAAACACCTAATGTAAACATAAATGATTAATTATTTTAAAATACAATTGAAATGAATGGGTTAATGTTAAATAATAGAACTATTAGAGATTATTAAACCCATAAATAATTAAACTATTTTTATTTTACAAGAGTTAAATGACATATATATAAATTTTGGATGTGATGTAGGGGTTCCATAACTCAATTTATGTTAAATGCGTTATACATAAAGTCAATAAAATTTTTTATTCCTAGATATTGTGTGAAATTACCTCTGGTTTTATAGTATATCTTACAACATATGTATTTTTATTTTAGGATTGTCACATAGGATAACTTTATTGATTAATTCTCACATTAATGATATTATCATTATAAGTGTAATTAGTATCAATATTGATTCTTTGAGACATATCTCATTTAATAATCCTAATTCCATGTATGATAAGTATATTTTTTCAATTTACATATTATACCATGAAAGAAACATTGATCGTGATATTTAATGTTCCTTTGAATTTATCTCTTTCATAACATATTGATTCAAATGTAACAACATTTTCAATTGTTTTCATCATATCAAAATAGTTCTTTTATATATAATTGATGTTATGAACCATGTTTGATAATACATGATTTACTTACTTCCATTGTATTTTTTTTTCATATACTCACTCTTGGAAATTATGGGTTTTAATGAATCATATAATGTTCCTTTATTGAATAGATTTTTTTAAAAGCATTACCCAGGTTGTGAGGGTTTCTCCTGACAAATTTCTTCTTTAGGATATATATTGATTGATTCATAAATATTAATTTATATAGTGTATACACTGACTCTCGAAATGCAATACCATTACTCTGTTTATGCAAATGGTATTTTATTTTCCTTCATGTGTTATTTTTTTGAAATGGTATTTGGTTTTAAAATGATGAAAAGTATTTTTTATTTAATGTTGTTGTTTTAAATTTTTTAAATTATTTTAATGATAATGTTTCTCTATGTTTGTAATCTTATTTCTAAATTATTATTATTTAGAAAATAATAATTTACTAAAGATATTTATTCATCATCTTTGACCTTCTTTTTTATGGTTTTATAAGTAAAATTCTTATCATTTTTATTATGGGTCACATTTTACTCTTTACAAATGGATGAAAAGAATGATTATTATAAGTGTTTATTATAGAAATAGATTTTACCACCAACATAATGATTCATATTTCATTACTAATCCTCTAAATTTTTTGATAATTATTTTCAAGTAAAATTATTTTATCAATATTTTGTGAATTGGTTTAATGGTTCTGAACAAAAAAATTATTTTCTCTATATTTTAAAATATTATATTTAATGTTATTTTAAAGGTATTTACATCTATTTAAACATATTTTAATGATTAATTAGCTTAATTGAGAATATGATCATATTATACCATTCATATTCTTCTAGATTGATTATGATGATTTCTTAAATAGATCGTCACAAAATATGATTATTTTACACTAGTAAATTTATTAATATTGTATTTAATCCCATGTTTTTATAGATTAAGTATGTTGATGAAATATTCAGTGTGTTATATTCATGTTTGGTATGATTAAATTTTAGATAATCATGTTCAAATTGATATAACTTATTTGATGGGTGAGTATGATTTGAAATATATAATGGGTGAGCCAAATATATCACTCTAATGAAATAATGAATGCTAAATTTCACTAAAGGAAATAAAAAAGGAGTTAATTGGGGAATTTTATTCTAAAAATTTAATTAGGCTGTAATTATTTTTTCCATGAATTATTATGGGTGATAAATATATTGTTATAATATACACACAAGTTTTCTCTATGCTTTCTATGAGTATTTATTAGTTCATTTAATCAAAATTAACATCACTAGGGTGAATAATTTTTCTTATGAATCCTTCATTTATTAAATAAATATTACATGTCACATGTTTAATGATATAGTTTTTCATGTTTATAAATTCTCTTTTTTCATTTTCATAAATGTTGAATATCTTTTAGTACCCTTATTCTCATCTTTTTTCTCACTAAATATATTAAATTTATAATTCCTATTCATACCCATAATAAAAATTTAATATCACCCATTTTTTATGATTTCATTCCCCCATGTTATAAATAATAATTTTATGTATGATATTTATAGAATGTTTTCATGAAGTAGATGGTGATGTCTTAATTTGAAATATGAATAGTTGGGGTAGTTGGAAAAATGATTATGTAAATACATGAGTAATATTATGTATGAGGTTATCCCAATTATCAAAAAAATCAAATCGTAAAATATAATTGGGTATATAAGTGATATAATATTTTTAGATGATGATGTATATTTGGGATGAATAAAATTTGTTCATGATTATTATCATTAAATCAACAAATTTAAATATTATGTTTTTGGAATCATATTTAAGAGTATGGGTTAGGGGATATTATATATTTAATGTATTATGTTATATAAAATATATATATTAATATAATCATTCTATCATTTACATTATTTCTTTTTAATATATTTTTTATATTTATTGCAAAATTATACTGAAAATATCTCACTTTTTTTTGAAAATAATGCCTTTTTATCTTTTGATGTAATTTATATAACATGTCTCCTTTTATTTACCATTATTGTTTTATATGGATAAACTTGTAAATATAATAAATTTAAATTTACTTATTCGTAATTTAAATTTATAATAATTTTAATATGATCTTTCACAAATATTCTATCAATTTACTTCTATATCAAAATTTGAACTACTTTATTTTATTTATAGTTATATTAATATTTTTTTTATAACAAGGGAATGAATTTAAGACTGTACCAATAATTTCATGAATATTATACCTAAAGTTATATTTTTCTCCATGATTCATTCTATCACATTATATATTTAATTTTTAAGAAACCCATTGTTTCCATTATGGGTTGTCCATGTTATAATTATTAGTTATTTCCTGAGAATTGTAATAATTATTTTACATATTGAACAAAATGGGATGAAAATATTCTGATGTTATTGGTGTTATTTGTGTTATAACTTTCTCAAATACATTACAAAATTATTTTATCTCATAAGATAATATATATGGGTCATGGGAAGAGAGTCTATCCTGACTATTTTATGTTATTTTTTTAATTAAACCATGGACTATACATATTATTTTACATTATTAGGAATGTTAGACATTAAAATTTTACCTATTTTGATTTCTATATTCTTATGATTATGAACCTATAAATAAATTTTATTAAAAAATTTATGCTCACTTAAATACTTGTGTGGATACATGTTTCATTTATTTTCTTATTATTCATCTAATTACATGGATTTTAGATAACCCTGTCTTTGATATGAGTCCCTAAGTGACCATATAGGAAAATATGGTCATTATAGGACTATAATATCACATTGAAGAGAGATTCAAATAATATTTATATTTACATGTATAAATTTATTATGATTAAAATTTTCCAAACCACTATTTTTTGTATGTATAATATTATGAATGTTTTCTATAAAAATGATAAAATAATTATTATTATGACTTATGATGTAATGTCACAAATTTTACATGTATTAATTGTAAATATTATATGGAATTATTTCAAAACTGGGCGCGAATACAACACATCATTCCGAGGTCGAGTGGGCCCGGAATGGTGGTTTGAATGTTTTATGTTAAGCAAGTCAGAACTTATGTGCAGCTATGGCAGTTTCCAAATGAATGCCTGGATTAAAAATATGAGGGCAACATTGTGTCCAGGGCGACGACTTTACCTAAGAATGAGCCTAACATCGACCGGTGCGGGTCGAGGGAAAAAGTTAATTTTCATACGTTTTAAGTGAAATAAAATAAAATAAATTCGCAAGTTTATTTTATTTATTTTTGGAAATATCTGCTGCAGCATAGCGGCAGGGAAGCTATTTCATTCATCAATGTCATGTCATAATGAATCATAAACAACAACGATAACTCATTAATGTCACAGTGTGATTGAATGTCAAATATGTTTCCCTTTTTATTGGGATAATCAAACGTCGATCGTTGGTGGAAGATTGAGAGGAAACTCTGGAGAAAACTCTCGCCGACAAACGATGATGGATCGAAGCTATGAATCACTATTCCAATGAGGATGGAGGATCTCAACGATGATTGTAGAAGAGACCATTCGTCAGTGATCAATCCCAGTTGAAGTAGGAGTTGTTATTTCAAATCTCCTTTCTCCGTTTTTGATTTTAAACGATGAATGCGGATCAACCACGAACATGTTGATCCGCAGATTTGTACATTCTTACGGGAGGGTTTTATTTGAGATGATTTGGGGAATTAATCGATGTTGTATTGTTGTTGTTTGATTCTAATCCTTTTAATCCTATTAACAGGAGCAGATCAATGCTATGACGAACGACAGTGGAGGATCATTCCTCAATTTGTTCGATTGGTTTTCCTCCCCCCTTTTCTTCTCATGCATTCTTCGCTTTCTACGTGTTCTTCATGGGGTGATGAACAACGGATATTTGCACATCTATTTTGTGATGCAAAGATCCCAAATTCAAGAATCGACACCACAACGACCTTGTGGAGGTGAGACGACGATGGTAGATGATGAATCAGACCGGACAGGGAAGGGCCGTTATTCGAGAATTCTTCACGCGGATAGATTGTTGCATGTTATCGGAGTCGATCAGAGGTTTGAAAACAATGATATCGGCTTTTTGGTGTCAGGGCGACTAAAACCTGGGTGTTCTAGGGCCATTAGATGATGGGATCAACGAACGGGGCATCACCAGAAGCGCGACGGCAGAGGTCCACATTTCTAGAAATTTCCAGAATACACGGCGTGTACTTCCGAAGAACACGTCGTGTAGTACTGGTGGAATCAGTTAGGGTTTCAGGGGTTAGAGAGGGATCACACAACGTGTGACCCTTGTCACACAGTGTGTTGGACTTTCCACGAAGATCAGCGTGTATTTTGGTAAGTACACGGACACGGGTTGGACAACATAGATTCAGAACACGGCATGTACAACATGGTAGAGGCGGCTACATGGGGCTCAGTGTGTATCCTGGGGATACACAGACATGGGATGGAGTACATGACTGTGTACTCTATCACACGGCCAGGCAAGGCTAGTAACACGGGTCACCCCATGTATCGATTACATGGGTTAGAGTACACAGGTTGAAGACCATGTATGTGCACATTGACAGCGTACACGGAGTCGACCCCAGGCACTCAGACACAGCATGTACACAGTACTACACACTGTGTACTATCTTTTCTACATTACTAGCCTTACGACACGAGCCATTGTACAGGGGAATTACCCAGGTCAGACAACACAGCGTGTACCTTTACTAAACTCAGTGTACTTTTTGGAAAATGGATTGGTCCTCTTGTTCTCCATATCTTGTAAATATTTCATTTGGGTTAGTTCCCCTTCTTCTCATTCCCCTGAACGTCAGACATCATTTCCTTCTACAGAAGTATGATCCCTTTATCGGGACTTTCTGTGATAGAGTCAGGCATCCATCCAAGAGGCCCAGATCTAGATCCTCTATCCATTATTAAACCTAGGAAGAGTCATGAATCGACGTGACCAAGTCCACCAGACGTCGATCCTCTACCTATAAGGTGAATTCTGGATGAGTTGCGGTATCCTCCATGGCCCTGGAAGTGATCTTCATCTGTGTATTGTGATCTTTCTAACTCAGGAGTGTGTATCCCATAATGAGTGCATCTATCTATCGTAACCTTCTCACTCATGAGTGTGTCTCCTGTAATGAGTGTATATACCTATCGTGATGTTTCCCGATGGACAATATTTCTCAGAAGAATGTCATCAGAGCTATAAGACTCATGGAGTGTGTTATCCCATAATGAGTGCATCGTGGAATCTTCGAACTGAACCCCTAGTGGGGGTATGGGGTTGTGTAACTTGTCTCTAGACTATGGGTCTGAGTTTTGAGTATATCTAGTTTGTGAAATATGTTTTGTAGACAAATATTGTGCTTGGATGACTGTACCTTTTCTTTGTTTACTTCTATGTTGTTTTCGGGGTCCTCTACTGAGTATTGTTATACTCAACCCAACACGGGCTTTGCCCGCGTGTGTCGTGTCTTGTGAAGATGAGAATCCTTTTGACAGAGTCCAGGGTGGACCGGGATAGGACCGAGATTTCTGAGTTCCCTACAGGCTAAAGCGTTCCTATGGCTACGAGTCGCAGTCCCAGTACCTTTTGTGTTTACAATTTGGAATTTTTAGGTTTCAGACTTTTATTTTGGTGGGCTTCTATTCGGGCCCAGTTTAATTTTAGTACATTACCTTTTATCATAATTTTTTGGTTGGGTTTAGTTGTATGCATGAATTTTGTTCCTTAGTGTTTTTACATTTCAGCGTTTGTGGGATTGGATATGTGTGCGTGTGTATAGGTGCTTAGGAAATACCTCCCATGTTAGTAATATGCCTACTCGGTGCTAGTCACCAGCCCCTGGCCTATTGGAGGTGGGCTTGGGGAGTCACATCACAGGCCCCACTGGGATGGGTTGTGACAGAGTGGTATCAAAGGTGGTTGGTTCTACCGTAGGACCAAGAGTATATGAGATTGGTTTGGGGAAATGGTGTTAAGTGTTTTGAGTTCGGCCTTCAGGCCAGAGACTCCAGTGTTGGTGTGAGGACTGACGTATCCATACACCAGGACTATGATACCTTCTTTTCGACTCAGTACATGAAAACACTAGTTGTGGGGATGTAAAAGAATGGTACATGCATCATATAGGTTTGGGTTGTGTTTTCCATGTCCTTTGTGTCAGCTATCCAGATATAATCATTGACCATGTTACATCTTGTTTCCTTACAGGATGCCTCAACAATATATACCCTCTAGGATTCACCAGTGCGATCACAAGGATGACCCCCTCAATGACGAGGCTTCCATACAAGGACTAGTTCCCTAGGCGTTTCCACCAGGTGGACCACCCGCTATGCCACCACCAGTGGTGCAGCCCTTGGTACCTGCGGTACCAACCGATGAGGAGCGCAAGATGAGCATGCTCCCTGAGTTACAGAGACATAGACCCCTCAGGTTCTAAGGCGAGCCCGACCCTCAGGTGTCTGAGGACTTGATTGAGGTGGAGACCAAAGTTTTTCATCTTGTGAGGATGCCAACAAACCAGATGGTGATCCTAGGAGTGAGCCTTCTTCAGGGCTCGGTGGGACAATGGTGGAGTCTGTCCATATAGACTCATGAAGAGGAGACTCTTTCATGGATGGAGTTTTAGCGACTCTTCAGGGAGGATTTATCTCCAGCTACGCTAAGAGAAGTATGCATCCATGAGCTTCTTCAGCTCCAACATGGCAGTTTGGTAGTATCTGACTATTCATTGAGGTTCACCAACCTTGCTCGGTACTCGATGAATATGGTCAAGGATCAGTACTTCAGAGATAGGACCTTTGAGAGAGGTGTACGATGAGACATCTGAGCTAGTGTTGTGCCTATATGCATTTCGACTTATGCTGGAGTGCTCGAGCGGGCCTTGGTGATCCAGAGCTTCTTGGTGGAGCAGAGAAAGCTGAAGGCAGTCAGTAGCAGGAAGACAGGTGCAGAGACCCTGGTAGTAGGGAGCTGACGTCAGACATAGGGATCTGGACATGAGAAATGTCATAGGAGGACCTAGGCAGAGGATTGATAGTCCATGTCTCTATGGCTGGATCCAGTCATCCTAGAGAGAAGCGATGCTACACGTGCGAGGGTGGACCACCAAGGCCGGGGTAGAGAGTGGAGTTGATAGACCCGCTAGGCAGCGGACGTGGAAGAGGAGCAGGGAGAGCTACAGGTGGTGGCATACACATTGAACTACTTCCACCACCACCCCCAGGAGGTCCGCACCAGGCTCAGGGAGCTGGGGGATAGGGACGGGGACAACTGCATGTGGTCGAGGCATATGACTTAGGGGATCTAGGGATGATTCGAGGTGTGATCTGTGTATTTTATACCATATCTACCGTACTTATAGACACATGTTCCAGTCATTCCCTCATAGCCACTTGTCTTGTACGAAACCTCGAGATTCTGGTAGAACTGTTGACTCGATCCTTACGCTTGGAGACACCCACGAAAGGAGACTTGATGATCACACACCTTTTAAGAGAGTGTGATCTTACCCTTGGAGGTGAGGGTTTCAGTTGGAACCTCTTGTTGGTAGCATCGAGGCCTTACGACGTCATTCTCGGTATGGATTAGTTATCTTCGGTCCATGCCTAGATTGACTATTTTAGGTGAAGAGTGCGGTGTGTTCGCCGTGATGGAATGATGTTTTCCTTTGTCGGAGAAAGGGAAACCCAGGAAGCGCAGAATGGGATTATGCATAGGAGGGTGCAACAAATCTCTAATGAGATGGATAGCCTTACACTCGGAGCAGTAGATTTTGTGAGCTCTCAGTTCCCATCCGTATTGGCTGAGTATGAGGATGTCTTTTTAGAAGATGTTACAGGGTTACCTCCCTCCTGAGAGATCAACTTCTGCATCAACTTACACCCTATGATGACATCGTTTTTTTCATTAGCATATCGAAATGCTCCCACAGATATTCGCGAGCTGAGGGTGCAGTTGGAGGATTTGCAGAGCAAGGGTTTTGTGAGACCCAACATTTCACCTTGTGCGGCCCCAGTTTTGTTTGACAAGAAGGCAGATAGGAGTCTGAGGTTGTGCGTGGATAAGAAGTGCCTGAACCAAGTTGTAACATCCCAAGGTTTTCTAAAAATAAATTGAAAATGCTTGAATTTTTTAAGGTATATATTTATAAGTATCCTTTAAACATAATTTTATTTTTCTATGTTTTGAATTTCAAGAAACTATCATCTACAATTGTGTTCAGTATGTTATTTAGATTCTGATGAAACAAACTTTTTTTTGTGAATAGTAACATGCCCTTATGAATAGTAATATGAATAGTAATATGACCTCATGAATAGTAAATAATATTATTATTTTATTTTCCCAAGGAAATAGGATAATGGGATCTTAATTAATTTTCCAATGTCACATAAAACTAATTGCACTTCAATATTGTTATTTTTCGAATTAACTGTGACCTTATTTAAAAATTAAATTAAAAATATTTAGAAAATTATTTTTGAAAAATGGATTTCATTTTTGAATTCTACACGTCGAAAAATGGTTGGGGTAAATTTTTGGTATTTTTCTGAAACTCTTGAATTTTCAGTGAATAGTAAAATACGATAAAATACCGTATAATCAATTTATCAGTAAAAATGCACTATTTATGATATCATGAGTGATGCAAGGCCACTTTCTTCGAACTCACTTGATATTTTCACTATTTAAGGCCACTTTATTTGAGATTATTCATAGTCTTGATAAAAATATTATAATAATAATTAAAATAATCCAAAATACCTACCCTCCTCCACTATAAATATCACCCTCACTCCCCTCTTCCTCCCACACCTCTCAAGCCTTGAGAATTGTCTAATTTCGGCCAAATTCCCTCCCCTATCTTCTTCCCCACGTCCTAGATCTTATGGTCTTAGAAAAAGACCAAAATCAAAGCCCTTAAGAAGGATCTCAAGGAGAAGAGATCAAGAGGTAAACATCCTCTTTCATTTTCATTCTTTTATTCCATTTTATGTTATTCTCTTCCTTTCCCTTTGTCTTTTGTTGGGATATTTCATTAAATATTTCCCCTTACTATCAAAATTTTGTATGAATGATGAGATATTCCATTCCTCTCATCAATCTTGTTTTTATGAAATTTTAAGAGACGTCGTTAGGCTGCCGAATTTTCGTAAGAAATTTCTCATGTTTTATTTATTTCATGATACCTTTCTCTTCTTTCTTCACCCCCTCCTATCCAAGAGGCATGAAATCTCCAGAATCATGTATATTCTGGATGTTGTCATGTTTATGTAAAATTAAAAATCATTATTCCTCTCCTCTCTCACTTATTTAAGGAATAAAAACATTGTCCGTGATGTGTCGAATTACTGACATCGTGGACGATGTAATTTCACTTTCCATTAATTCTTTTAAGTCTGGCCATGAAACCATTTATATGGTTGAAGAAGGTTATAATATATGTTTTATAACTCATATATGGTTCTGTAATTCTTTTGTACTCGTGGTTCTAATTTATACGACTAAATGAGGTTGTTATTACCAAAGAACCACTTAAATGATCTAAACGAACAAAATTAATGTTTTAACTTATAAGTCATTATCATATAAAGAATAAAAGTGATAAATAGTATAAATTATGGTACTGGAAATATGTAAATACTACTCCATTCCAATTCTGGAGTTTCACTTCCAATCAACAAGAATGATTCATCATGAACCGATCGTGAAAATCACAAAAGAACTCACCCAAAATAATGCAAGGAACAAAATACTAACAATTAAGGGGTGAAATGAGGTTATGAAATGACCATATAAGATGTTATAAACATGAAAATGTTTCTGTGAAATAATAATAACACTCTTTTAACCATTATACAGGAGGTTTAAACAATTTTAAAGTAAGACATGCCTAAGGTAAGGGAATTCTTAACCCGATTTCCATTCTTTGGGTTAACCTTCTACTTTATAATTTATGTGCTATTTAAATTGTTTGTGTGATAGATTATTTTTATATTATGTTTAATTATGTGTATTTACAGAGTATACACATATTCCATCTACTCTATTAAGTCTCACTTCAATTATATGATGTTTATAAGGGACTTTTCTTCTAAAATCCTCTTTTAAAATTATGTTTTATAAGATTCAAAAGAAAGGTTTTTATGCTATATGTTATATGATTATGTTTTGGTTATTGGGAATTATTTATGATGAAGGGTGGGACCTATATTTCCCTCGAATGCATTGGGTATGAGTAAGTTGGAGGTCGGCCGAATGGTTACTCCAAGTGTAACTGTGATGGTTACACAAAGTAAGGTAGCCGTGAGGGTTACAAATTTTAAGGTAGCCAAGATGGTTACAAGATTATGTAAGTAATGCCCCAAGATACTTCAATTATTATATTTATGTTTGTTTGGATCTTGTGTAAATCTCATGTTACACAAAGTAAGTATTTATGGGTGGAAAGAATGTCTTTTGAAAATGTTTTCATACATCATGCGTATTCATGGACTAATGTGATTCTTCCTTATTTTCATACCTTACTGAACTTTTGTGATCATCCCATGTTTTAAAATGATTTTTCACAGGTTAATGGATGAGTAATACAAGGAAGGAAGACATGTTAAATGTTGAATAATTGTCAAGGAGTCTTGTTTTAAGTTTTAATGTTTTATATTCTGAGGAAAATGGAAACTGATTTTATAGTATCCACTATGTAACAATGTGTAATGTTATGAATGTTTTTTCTTAATTCTATAAAGCTCTAAACTTGAAAAGATTATCAATGTAAAAGGAAGTGTTTTATTGAATAAATTCAAGATTATGTATGTAACAAGTGCGGGTCTTTATAATTGGTATCAGAGGGTGGTTTAGATAACTTTAGGGGTTAAGGTGATGCGAATAGAATACCGTAAATAATTTTCACTCTATGTTTAATTTGTTATAGCATTTAAAAATTACCATGTTTCTTCATCTAAGAAATGATTTTTTAGAATGGTTGTCCGCAGAAGGAACATGGATGCTAAAGAGGAGAGGCATCGACAGAATGACATCCTTTCTGATCTACAGCCAGGAATAGTAGGGATTAGAACCGAGCAGTTTGTGAAAGTAATGGCTCAACTAACGCATGCTATAAATGGTGGTGGAATCCATGCTAGAAAACCAATAGAGGTACCCCAACGGAACATGACAGTGGTGGAACATTTTATGAGACAACATCCTCCTGCATTCAATGGATCTTTTGGCCTAGTGGCAGTAGAAGGATGGATTAAATCCATTGAAAAGATATTTGATGTTATGGGATGTTCAGACAATCAAAAGGTATGTCTTTCCATTTATCGTTTTGAAGGGGAAGCTGATCTGTGGTGGTCAATGGTAAGGAATATCAGGGGTAGAGAGGATTTTGATGCCTTAGTGTGGGATGAATTTAGAAGTCTTTTTCTTGAAAAATATTTTCCTAAGGTGGTGCGACATAGAATGGAGAAGCAATTACTTGAATTAAAACAAAAGGAGGACGATTCAGTGGCTATGTATGAAGAGAAATTCACCCGACTGGCGAGGTATGCTCCAAATCTTATTCTGGATCTTAATAGCAAAATCAACCACTTTTACTCAGGATTGAAGCCAAGGTATCAAAGGGCGTTGCCCTCCTGTGAATTAAAAAGTTATGAGAAACTTGTCCGATGTGCTGAGAGGGTAGAGATGGAATTTTCTGACGGTCACATGCATTTTGGAAACAAAGAGAAGAAGAGGCCCCGTTGGTAAGAAATGGGTAAGAATCAACCAAAGAAATCTGATGGTAAGAAAATATAGTTTCCAGTTTGTGAAAAGTGTGGCAAGAAGCACTCTGGGGAATGTCTTATCAAAACTGGGAAGTGTTTTAAATGTGGTAAGTTTAGACATATGGCCCGAGATTGCAATGAAAATGATCTAAAGACTAATCCTGATAAGAAAACTGTAAAGTGTTTTAAATGTGGTGAGATGGGTCACTATGCAAATGCCTATCCAAAGAGGGATCCAAATGATACAAATAAGCTAGAATACAAGTAGAAAGGTGTAGTGAGATCCTTTGCGGCTACGTCAGTAGGTGTTGGGCCATCCAATGAAGTTGTATCGGGTACTTTGTTTATTCACTCATATTTTGCTGAAGTTTTGTTTGATACGGGGTCTACACATTCCTTCATCTCTAAGAAATTTTCTGGTAGATTAGAAATATCACCTCGACAAATGAGACCTGAACTTGTTGTAAAAACACTAGGGGGAAATGTTATAGCAAAGAGGAATTGTAAGAATATTTCTATTGTGGTATGTAGAAAGACTTTACCTGCAAACCTTGTTTTTTACCCTTAGTTGAGTTTGATGTTATTCTGGGGATGGACTGGCTTTCTGATTATCATGCTAAGATTGACTGTAGAGCTAAAGAGGTTGTTTTTCAGAAAGAGTTTCAGTTTGTATACAATAATAAACCCATAAAATTGATTACATATCAGGAAGCTGAGAAACTACTGAAAGATGGAAGTGAAAGTTATCTTTCTCATATTGTTGAAAACAAGGGAACTATTCAAATTAATGATGTTTCAGTGGTAAATGAATACCTTGATGTTTTTCCTGAGGAGTTACCCAGTGTCATACCTGAATGAGAATTCAAATTCACAATTGATTTATTTCCTGATGCTAAGCCAATTTCAAATCCCCCATATCGTATGACTCCAATAGAACTTTTTGAATTGAAAAATCAGTTGCATGATTTTCTTGTCAAGGGCTTCATTCGTCCCAGCACTTCACCATGGGGAGCCCCTGTTTTGTTTGTCAAAAAGAAAGATGGTTCCATGAGACTTTACATTGATTATAGAGCTTTGAATAACATCACTGTTAAAAACAAGTATCCTTTGCCTCATATTGATGAATTGTTTCATCAGATCCAGGGAGCTTAGCACTTTTCCAAGATTGACTTGAGATCCGGATACCATCAGCTGAAGGTGAAGGAGGATGACATCCTGAAAACAGCCTTTCGTACTAGATATGGGCATTATAAATTTGTTGTTATTCCATTTGGGTTAACTAATGCACCTGCTGTATTCATGAATCTTATGAATATAGTATTTCATGAGTTCTTGGATAAGTTTGCGGTTGTATTTATTGATGACATTCTAGTATTTTCTAAAAATAAAGAGGAGCATGAAAAACATCTAAGGGTTGTTTTACAAACTTTAAATGAAAAGAAACTATATGGATAATTCAGAAAGTGTGATTTTTGGTTGCAACAGATTTCCTTTCTTGGGAACATTGTAAATAAGGATGGAATAACAGTTGATCCTTCCAAAACAAAAGTAGTTGATGAATGGACAAGACCCACAAATGTTACAGAGATTCGTAGTTTTTTGGGCTTAGCAATTTATTACCGACAGTTTGTTAAGAACTTTGCACGGTTATCTATCCCAATAACTAAGTTAACACGAAAATGGGTTAAATTTGTTTGGACAGAGGAATGTGATGTTTGTTTTCAGGAACTAAAGAAGAGATTGGTGAATGCTCCAGTTTTGGCCTTACCTTCCCGGAATGGTGAGTTTGTCATCTACAGTGACGCTTCTTTGAAGGGACTTGGTTGCATTTTGATGCAAAATGATCAGGTAATTGCCTATGCTTTGAGACAACTTAAACCTCATGAGATAAATTATCCCATACATGATTTGGAATTGGCAGCTGTGGTTTTTTCTTTGAAAATATGGAGGCATCATCTATACGGAACCAAATGCCAAATATATACTGACCATAAAAGTCTTAAGTATATATTCACTCAGAAGGAATTGAACATGAGGCAGAGAAGATGGCTAGAACTGATAAAGGATTATGACTGCATGATCAATTACCATCCTAGAAAAGCAAACAAAGTAGAGGAAGCCTTAAGTCGAAAAATTCATGCATCATTAACCATGATACGTTTGGAACATGATCCCTTGATTAATGGTTTGATGAATTTTGGCTTAGAAGTTGTTGGTGCAGGGAGTATATCTGTTTTGTTTCAGGTTTCAGTGCAGTCTTCGTTGTCAGACAGAATTATGAAAGCACAGAGGGAAGACCGTGAGCTACAGAAAAAGGTAGAATTGGTTAAAATGGGTAAGTTTCCAGAATTTAATCTTGATAAAGATTGTGTTTTAAGATTTGGAAAAAGGTTGTGTGTGCCTTGTAATTCCCAGCTGAAGAAAGAATTGTTGTGTGAAGCTCATAGTTCTCCATTTTCTGTTCATCGTAGAAGTACTAAGATGTACAGAGACCTTCGAGAGTATTACTGGTGGAATGGGATGAAAAGAGATATTGCTGATTTTACAATGAAATGTTTAACATGTCAGCAGGTTAAAGCAGAGTGGCAGTTACCGAAGGGGATGCTTCAGCCTTTTCCAGTGCCAGAATGGAAATGGGAGAATATATCCATGGATTTTGTGGTGGGAATACCAAAGACTTCTCGAGGTAACAATGAGATATGGGTTATTGTTGATCGGCTAACAAAGTCTGCTCATTTTCTTTCTATTCGAGATACAATGACATTAGCTCAGCTTTCTCGATTGTACCTCAAGGAGATTGTCAGGTTACATGGAGTTCCTCTTTCCATTGCGTCTGACCGAGATCCTAGGTTCACTTCTAAATTTTGGAAGGGACTTCAGAAGTCTTTGGGTACAGAGTTGAATTTCAGTACAGCTTTTCATCCTCAATCAGATGGGCAGTCAGAACGAATGATTCAAACTTTGGAGGATATGCTTCGAGCTTGTTCAATGGACTATCAGGGAGGTTGTGATCAACATCTTTCATTAGTTGAGATTTCTTATAATAACAGTTTCCATTCCAGTATTCAGATGACACCTTTTGAGGCCTTGTATGGAAAGCAGTGTCGGACTCCTGCGTTTTAGGATGAAGTCGGTGAAAGAAAGTTGATGGGGCCAGAATTAGTAGAAGAAGTGGCTGAGAAAGTGAGGATGATCCAGCAACACATGAGGACAGCTCAGAGCAGGCAGAAAAGTTATGCAGATAATAGAAGGAAAGACTTCTCTTTCAAGGTAGGTGACCATGTTTTCCTTAAAATATCTCCTTGGAAAAGTGTGATACATTTCAGTAAGAAAGGGAAACTAAGTCCATGGTTCATCAGTCCTTTTGAAATCTTGGATAAAGTTGGAACAGTTTCATACTGCGTAGCTTTGCCTCCGAGCTTATTTCAGGTACACAATGTTTTTCATGTTTCGATGTTGAGAAAGTATGTTCCAGATTCATCACATGTCTTGAGGCCGGAAGTAGTTCAGCTGGCAGAGAACCTTTCTTATGAAGAAAAACCGGTTCAGATTCTTGATCGAAAAGAACAGGTATTGCGGAATAAGGTAATCCACCAGGTAATGGTTTTGTGGAGAAACCACATGGTTGAAGAAGCAACATGGGAGTCTGAAAATGCTATGAGGGAAAGATACCCTCAGTTGTTTAATAAGTAAATAAAAATTGCGAGGACGCAATTTCAAAAAGGTGGGGATAATGTAACATCCCAAGTTTTTCTAAAAATAAATTGAAAATGCTTGAAATTTTGTTTAAGGTATATATTATAAGTATCCTTTAAACATAATTTTATTTCTTCTATGTTTTGAATTTCAAGAAACTGTCATCTACAATTGTGTTCAGTATGTTATTTAGAGTCTGATGAAACAAACTTGTTTTTTGGTGAATAGTAACATGCTCTTATGAATAGTAATATGAATAGTAATATGACCTCATGAATAGTAAATAATATTATTATTTTATTTTCCCAAGGCAATAGGATAATGGGATCTTAATTAATTTTCCAATGTCACATAAAACTAATTGCACTTCAATATTGTTATTTTTCGAATTAACTGTGACCTTATTTAAAAATTAAATTAAAAATATTTAGAAAATTATTTTTGAAAAATGGATTTCATTTTTGAATTCTACACGTCGAAAAATGGTTGGGGTAAATTTTTGGTATTTTTCTGAAACTCTTGAATTTTCAGTGAATAGTAAAATACGATAAAATACCGTATAATCAATTTATCAGTAAAAATGCACTATTTATGATATCATGAGTGATTCAAGGCCACTTTCTTCGAACTCACTTGATATTTTCACTATTTAAGTCCACTTTATTTGAGATTATTCATAGTCTTGATAAAAATATTATAATAATAATTAAAATAATCTAAAATACCTCCCCTCCTCCACTATAAATATCACCCTCACTCCCCTCTTCCTCCCACACCTCTCAAGCCTTGAGCATTGTCTAATTTCTGCCAAATTCCCTCCCCAATCTTCTTCCCCACGTCCTAGAGCTACTGGTCTCACCAAAAGACCAAAATCAAAGCCCTTAAGAAGGATCTCAAGGAGAAGAGATCAAGAGGTAAACATCCTCTTTCATTTTCATTCTTTTCTTCCATTTTATGTTATTCTCTTCCTTTACCTTTGTCTTTTGTTGGGATATTTCATTAAATATTTCCCCTTACTGTCCATATTTTGTATGAATGATGATATATTCCATTCCTCTCATCAATCTTGTTTTTATGAAATTTTAAGACACGCCGTTAGGCTGCCGAATTTTCGTAAGAAATTTCTCATGTTTTCTTTATTTCATGATTCCTTTCTCTTCTTTCTTCACCCCCTCTTATCTAAGAGGCATGAAATCTCTAGAATCATGTATATTCTGAATTTTGTCAATATTTATGGAAAATTACAAATCATTATTCCTCTCCTCTCTCACTTATTTAAGGAATAAAAACATTATCTGTGATGTGTCGAATTACCGACATCGTGGACGATGTAATTTCACTTTCCATTAATTCTTTCAAGTCTGGTCATGAAACCATTTATATGGTTGAAACAGGTTATAATATATTTTTTATAACTCATATATGGCTCTGTAATTCTTTTGTACTCATGGTTCTAATTTATATTACTAAATGAGGTTGTTATTATAAAAGAACCACTTAAATGATCTAAACAAACATAATTAATGTTTTAACTTATAAGTCATTATCATATAAAGCATCAAAGTGATAAATGGTATAAATTATGGTACTGGAAATATTTAAATACTACTCCATTCCAATTCTGGAGTTTCACTTCCAATCAACAAGAACGATTCATCATGAACCGATCGTGAAAATCACAAAAGAACTCACCCAAAATAATGCAAGGAACAAAATACTAACAATTAAGGGGTGAAATGAGGTTATGAAATGACCATATAAGATGTTATAAACATGAACATGTTTCTTTAAAAAACTAATAACACTTTTTTAACCATTATACAAGAGGTTTAAACAATTTTTAAGTAAGACAAGCCTAAGGTAAGGGAATTCTTAACTCGATTTCCATTCTTTGGGTTAACCTTCTACTTTATAATTTATGTGCTATTTAAATTGTTTGTGTGATGGATTCTGTTTATATTATGTTTAATTATGTGTATTTACAGAGTATATACATATTCCATCTACTCTATTAAGTCTCACTTCAATTATATGATGTTTATAAGGGACTTTTCTTCTAAAATCCTCTTTTAAAATTATGTTTTGTAAGATTCAAAAGCAATGTTTTTATGCTATTGCTTATGTTTTATGATTATTTTTTGGTTATTGGGAATTATTTATGATGAAGGGTGGGACCTATATTTCCCTCCAATGCATTGGTTATGAGTAAGTTGGAGGTCGGCCGAATGGTTACTCCAAGTGTAATTGTGATGGTTACACAAAGTAAGGTAGCCATGAGGGTTACAAATTTTAAGGTAGCCAAGATGGTTACAAGATTATGTAAGTAATGCCCCAAGATACTTATATGATTATATTTATGTTTGTGTGGATCTTGTGTAAATCTCTTGTTACACAAATTAAGTATTTATGGGTGGAAATCATGTCTTTTGAAAATGTTTTCATACGTCATGCGTATTCATGGACTAATGTGATTTTTCCTTCTTTTCATACCTTACTGAGCTTTTGTGCTCATCCCAAGTTTTAAAATGATTTTTCACAGGTTAATGGATGAGTAATACAAGGAAGGAAGACATGTTAAATGTTGAATAATTGTCAAGGAGTGTTGTTTTAAGTTTTAATGTTTTATATTCTGAGGAAAATGGAAACTGATTTTATGGTATCCACTGTGTAACAATGTGTAATGTTATGAATGTTTTGTCTTAATTCTCTAAATCTCTAAACTTTAAAAGATTCTCAATGTAAAAGGAAGTGTTTTCTTGAATAAATTCAAGATTATGTATATAACAAGTGTGGGTCTTTATACAAGTGACGGTGAAGAATAATTACCCATTGCCGAGAATCGATGACCTCTTCGATAAGCTAAGAAGGTCATAGTGGTTCTCAAAGGATGACCTTTGACCAGGCTATCACCAGTTATGAGTACATGACGAGGATATACAGAAGATGACTTCCAGATTCCACTACGATCACTATGAGTACTTGGTGATGCCTTTTGTCATGACGAACGCCCCTGCAGTGTTCATGGGATTGATGAACCCAATCATGCAGCTGTACTTGGCCCGGTTCGTAGTGGTCTTCATCGATGGCATCCTGATGTACTCGACGTCAGAAGAGAAGCATGTGAGACACCTGCAGATGGTTCTAGACATAATTCGGGAGCACTAGCTTTATGGAAATCTCTCAAAGTGCCAGTTCTGGATTCAGGAGGTCCACTTTTTAGGATATGTAATCTCAGCAAATGGAGTAGCTGTAGACCCAGCCATGGTGGAGGCTGTGTTAGGATGGAAGCCACCTCAGAGCGTGACAGAGGTGCAGAGCTTCTTGGGTTTATAGGATATTACCAGAGATTCATTATTGATTTCTCCCAGATATCAGCACTAATGACAGCCTTGACCAGAAAGTGGAAACCCTTCATATGGATAGAGAAGTGTCAGTTGGCCTTCAAGCGGTTGGGAAAGAGTTTGAAAAGAACCCCAGTCTTGAGATTTCTAGAGGAGGGGGTCGAGTATGTAGTTTTCTGTGATGCATCAGGGACTGGGCTTGGCTGTGTCCTTACGTAGAGGTAGGTTGTGATTTATTATTGTTCACGCTATCTTAGGCCACATGAGTAGAACTATGAGACCCATGATCTCAAGTTGGAAGCAGTATTCTTCGCATTAAAGATTTGGCGACACTACCTTATGGGTGAGTGGTTTATCGACTACTCTAACCACAAGAGCCTCAAGTACATATTCTCATAGAAGGATCTGAATCTGAGGCAGAGGTGTTGGCTAGAGTTCATCTAGGATTATGATTTTGAGATCATCTATACTCTTGGGAAGGGGAAAAAGGTGGCAGATGCTCTTAACAGAAGGTCGAGCTCACAACTGTTGAGTGAGGTGACAGAGCTATTAGCCGCGTTGCAGTTATCCTTCATGGATGGAGAGGATACAACTTACATATAGTTGATGGTTGTCACCCCTCCACTCTTACAATGGGTTAGGGAGGCGCAACTTGGATATGTCTACTGTGTGGCCTTACATGCTCAGTTATCCACATGACATGCTCCTGATAGATATTCGTAAGGTGGGGAGCACATACTTCTTTTCATAGGATGCACTGTTGTACCAGTGGCATTTTAGGAGGAGATCCTGAGGGAGTTTCATACACCCCCCTTAGTGGTACATCATGTAGTGGAAAAGATGTACCAGGATCTCTGATGACAGTTTTGGTGGTCAGGCATGAAGAAGGCAGTAACAGAGTTCATTTCTCAATGCCTTACATGCCAGCAGGTGAAGGCCGAGCACCAGGTTCCAGTGGGATTATCTCACCCCCTAAAAGTTCCAAAGTGGAAGTAGGATGGAATATTGATGGAATTCGTGACAGGCTTACCACAGATGTACAAGGGTCATGATTCCATCTGGGTGATCGTTGACTGACTCACAAAGTCGGTCCACTTCCTAGCAATCATGGAGCATAGTTCCGTAGGGAGCTTGGGATGCCTCTATGTGCAGAAGATAGTTAATCTTCATGGATTCCCCTCAAAAATAGTCTTGGAATGAGATTACTATTTCACATCCCAGTTGTGGAAAGGATTACAAGATGCTTTTGGGACTCAACTATGCTTGAGCACAACGTTTCATCCCCAGACAGATGGTCAGACTGAGAGAACCATTTAGGTTCTGAAGGATATGTTGCGAGCCTATGTCTTGGACTTTGGTCACAGTTGGGAGGACCACCTACCACTATTGAAGTTTGCATACAACAATAGCTACCACTCCACCATTGGTATGCCACCATTTGAGGCCTTGTATGGGAGACCCTGCCGATCCCCGCTTTACTGGACTGACCCTGGAGAGTTAGCACTCATGGGTCCAGAGTTGGTGTGAGCCACCACCGAGAAGGTACAGATCATCCAGGAGCAGATGAAGACTGTACAGGGCTGGAAGAAGTCTTATGCTGACAGACGATAGAGACCTCTGGAGTTTGAAGAGGGAGACCACGTCTTTCTTTGTGTCTCACCTCGACGAGGGTTATGAAGATTTGGCATAGCCGTCAAGCTATCTATGAGGTTCATCGGAACTTTCTATATACTGTACAGAGTTGGCAAGGTGGCGTACCACCTAGATCTACCGCCATAGTTGCATCAGGTACATGATGTCTTCCACGTGTTGCAGCTGAGGAGGTACGTGCATGAACCATCGCACGTCATCGACTAGGGCGAGCTGGACATCAAGGATGGAGTGACCTTAGCTGAGTACCTAGTGGAGATCGAGGTTCGATAGAAGAGGATCCTTAGTGGGAAATCGATTCCATTGGTGCGTGTCTGGTGGTAGCACAAGAATCTTTAGGAAAGCACATGGGAGTGGGAGGCCCAGATCCATGCCCAGTACCCACATCTTTTTGAGTAACCTTTATTTTGGATTTTCGGGGATGTAAATCCCCAAGGTGGGGAGAATTTAATGTCTCTTATTTTTTATGTATTATTTTTAAATATTATATGGAATTATTTCAAGACCGTTAACAAAGAAGACACAACATCTTGAGGCCCAGTGAGCCCATAATGGTGGTTTGAACTTTTTAAGTTAAGCGAGTAGGAACTTGTGCGCGGCTGTGGCAGTTTCTAAACAGATACCCAGATTTAAAATCTGAGGGCACCGTTGCATCTAGGGAGATGAATTTAAAAACGAATGAGCCTAATCCTGACAGGTGTGGGTCGAGGGAAAAAGTTAATTTTTGGACTTTTTAAGTGAAATAAAATAAAATAAATTCGCAAGTATATTTTATTTCTTTTTGGAAATATCCGATGCGGTGCAGCGACGGGGAAATTATTTCAATCATTAATGTCATGTCATAATGACTCAGAAATAGAAACACTGACTCATTAATTTCACAGTGTGATGGGATATCAAATACATTTCCCTTTATATTGGGATAATGAAACTTCGAACATTGGCGGAAGATTGAGAGGAAACTCTATAGAAAACTCTCGGTGACGAATGACGATGGATCGAAGCTACGAATCGCTGCGCCAATGAGGTCGTAGGATCTTGACGATGATGATAGAATGGACCCTTCATCAACAATCAATCCCAATTAAATTAGGGGTTTTTATTTCAAATCTCATGTCCTCGGTTTTTATTTTAAACGACGAACGTGGATCAACCACGAACAAGTTGATCTGCAGATTCGTACGTTCTTAAGGGAGGGTTTTATTTGGGATGATTTGGGGAATTAATATAGGTTGTTTTTTTGTTGTTTAATTATGATTCTTTTAATCCTATTAATGGAATAGGATCAACTACGTGATGAACGACGGTGGAGGTTTGTTCCTCAATTTTTTCGATTGGTTTTCATTCCCCCTTTACTTCTCGCGCGTTCTTCGCGTTCTTCATGTTCATCATGGGGTGACAAACAATGGATAGTTGCACATATGTTTTGAGACTAAATGATACAAAATTGAATAATCGACATGACAACGACCTTGCGGAGGTGTGAAGACGATGGAAGATGACTAATCAGATCGGATCGGGAAGAATCGTTCTTCGAGCGTTCTTCGCGCGGATAGATCGTTGCATGTTTTCAGAGACAATCGGAGTTCTGAAAACAATGGGATCAGCTTCGTGGTGTCGGGGGAAAAAAACCCAGGTGTTACAGGGTGATTAGATGACCGAATCGATGAATGGGGAATCACCGGAAGCGCGAAAGTGGAGGTCCCAATTTCTAGAAATTCCCCGAATACACGGCGTGTACTTCCAAAGAACACGCCGTGTAGTACTGGTGGTGGAGGCTAGGGTTTTGGGGGTCAGAGAGGGGTCACACTACGTGTGACATGGGTCACATGGCGTGTTGGACTATCCCCGAATCTCGGTGTGTATTTTGGGAAGTACACAGACACGGGTTGGACTACACAACTTCATAACACAGCATGTACAACATGGCAGAGGCGGCTATGCGTGACTCGGCGTATATCCCGGGGAAACACAGACACAGAATGGAGTACACAACCGTGTAATCCATCACATTCAGGAAAAGCTAGTAACGTGGGTCACCCAATGTACCTATTACATAGGTTAGAGTACATGGGTTGAAGACCGTCTATGGGCACATGGCCAACATACACAGAGCTGGCCCCAGGAACTCACACACGACGTGTACACAATACTACAAACTATGTACTAAATTTTCTACATGAAAAGACTTAAGACATGGGACATTGTACATAGGTAGTACCTAGGGTCAGGCAACACGGTGTGTACATTTACTACATGTCATGTAATTTTTGGAAAATTGTGTGGTCCTCTTGTTCACCGTATCTTGGACATCTTTCGTTTGGGTTAGTGCCCCTTCATCTCGTTCCCCTGTTGGTCAGGCATCGTTTCCTTATATAGGAGTATGATCCCTTCAGCGATAATTTCTGTAATAGAGGAAGACTACCATCCGAGAGGCCCGTATTGAGATCCTATATCCATTATTAACCCTAGGTAGAGTCAGGCATCGATGTGACCAACTCCACCGGGCGTCGATCCTCTACCTAGGAGGTGAATTCTGGATGAGTCGCGGTGTCTTCCATGACCACGGTAGTGATCCTCATTTATGTATCATGATATTTCCCACTCAAGAGTGTGTCTCTTACAATGAGTGCATCTATCTAATGTAACCTTCAAACTCAGGAGTGTGTCTCTTATAATGAGTGTAAATACCTCTCGTGACGTTTCCTGATGAACAATATTTCTTGGACGGACATCATCAGAGCTATAAAACTCATGGAGTGTGTTCTCCTAGAACGAGTTCTTCATGGAATATTTAAAATGAACACTTAGTAGGGGTATGGGGTTCTGTGACTTCTCTCTAGACTACGGGTCTAGGTTTTGAGTATTTCTAGTTTGTGCTATATGTTATGTAGATAGATACTGTGCATGACTGACTGTACCTTTACCTTCTATCCTGATTTATGGTTTTAGGGGTCCTCTAATGAGTATTGTTATATTCACCCCTTTATGGGCTTTTCCCGCACATGTCGCGTCTTGTAAAGACAAGCAACCTTTTGAAGGATTTTAGGGTGGACCAGGATAGGACCGAGATTTCTGAGTTCCCTATAGGCCAATGCGTTCCTATGTCTACGAGAAATAGTCCCAGTATGTTTTGTGTATACAGGTTGGACAATGCAGGTTTCAGACTCTTGTTTTGGTGGGCTTGTATTCAGGCCCAGTTTACATTCAATACATTAGCTTCTGTCGTACTCTGTTGGTTGGGTTTAGTTGTATGCAAGCATTTTGTTCCATAGTGTTTTTACATTTCAGCATTTTTCGGCTTGGATATGTGTGCATGTGTACAGGTGCTTAGGTAATGCCTCCCATGCTAGTAATATTCCAACTCGGTGCTAGTCACCTGCCCCTGGCCTTTTGGAGGCGGGCTTTGGGAGTCACGGCATGGGCCCCACTGGGATGGGTCATGACATATGATTTCTAATAGTTGGTATATGAGAGTTCTATGTTAAATAAGTAATTATTTGAGCTATTAAAATATGATGTGTGTTGGTTCAATAGAAATATTTATCAACACACACTAGACATAATATTTATAATATAATTTTATTATACACAATTTTAAATTATGTTTTTTTATCTCTAAATTTATTTTATATAGAAATTTTTAGGATCCACTACATAAAAAATCAATTGGTGAATTGTAGACTTATTATTCATCCTAAATTGTAAAAGTATTATTTGATTCAATATTGATGAATCCCTTTTTTTCCATGGATGTTTCAAAGAATTATTGAATCATCTCTATGATATATTGAAGTCAAGATATCTGCCTAAAGATCTAGTGGTGTAATTGTTTCACCCATTGTGTTTGTATCATCCCCAACTATCATTTATAGAAATATTCATCCTGAAATTTTAATATTTAAACCTTCCATGTAACTTTATGTTTTATTGTGCATATATTGGATCATATCAATGAAGATCAAATCATCTGATAGAAAAATAAAATCTCTTATCATATCTAAAAAAACATTATGATCTTACACAAATACATATAATATCATTAATCTCATATTGGAACACTTTTTTATGTATAGGCGATGATACCAAAGAATGAAATAAATCCTTTTAAAATGTTTAATAAAAAGAGAAACATTATCCTAGAAGACATGTATTTTATAAGGGAATATACTATTTCATTCCAAGAATAGTTACTTATTATTTCAATTGATTGTGATATATAGCTCCAAATAGTACTTATACTAGGATTAACACATATTTATAATAGACCCTATTTAGTAATAATAATAGAATATGTGGAATTAAAGAAGAAAATGGAAGATAATTTTTAATGAGGGTTTATGAAATAATGTTCATCAACTTAGGGGACACCAAAGATCTTTATCGATAAGGATGATATGTCAAAATTAATTAAAATTGGCAACGAAAACTCAATAGGATAATTATAAATAGAAATTATTACCTAACATAGATTAATGAATTTTTTGGTGAACTTCATATAGCACAACACTTCTGAAAAGATTGTCATTTTTTGAATATCATTAAATAATATTGATGAGAATATTTTTCAAAATATTTCATTCAGTATATGATAATGACCCTACAATTTCAAATATAATTCATTTATACTCACAAAAAATAGGAAATACAATTAAGGAATTGATGAATATATTATTTATATATTACATTTAAAACATATTGGTATTTTTTTACAAAATGATCATTTAATATAATATCAATGAATAATAAGAAGGAAATCTGGTGTTGGTTCAAATTCTCTAAAACAAGGTTTCTTTATGGAGCTATTAAAAATGTATTATATTTGCATAAAACATTATTCTTTTATAGGGAATATAATACCAAGAAGTAAATTTCTAAGGATACTTTAATGATTATCATGATTGATGAATGACTAGGACAAATATGTCTAACTAAAATCAGTAGGATTTAGGGAATTTCTAGTTTCTATATATGATTATTGATAAATATATCATAATTATCTAGTCCCATAACTAAATAAATATAGAATGGTATAATAATTTTGTGGTAGGTAAATGTGAAAACATATTCAGGGAACCCAAAATATGTTAGCCACAACACCGATACTCAAACTATGAAAAATTGATGAATATTTTGTGATATATGATAATGATTCAAAGAAAAGATTATGTTTTATATTGATTAAAAATGATAAAATGATATCCTACATTACATGAAAACTGGTTTTTATTGTTGGAAAATACTCTATACATAGTTGGGAACTAATATAACTAATCATTTCATTGATTATTTAATGGTATTACATTAGTTGGACGATTTCACTCTTATATTTCCCTCTCTCACTCGTAGATCTTCCTAGGGTTTTCATTTGGGACCCTTTATGGAAATAATGAAACAGAAACCGAGCTCCATAATTCCTCTTCCCCTCCCTATTATTCCATCTTCATTATCATATGATCTTAATCTCACTGTGTGTATTGGATTTACTAATAAGTTCTTCTCCAAATTTCTCCCCATAAAAACTGTCAAATCTATTTTTACGCTTCCTCGATTGGTCCTCAAGACAAACTCTTTGCACATGTATATGGTTATCATTAGTGAATATATCATTTTCTATTTACTTATCTCATGCATGGTTTAATGGATATACAACATGGGTATTCAGTTTCTAGGATGTATCAAGATTCATCATCGGTAGTTTCATCAATCCTTGGTGGTGGCCTTTCCATCTCATAGTTGTAATGACCCATCATTATTATTTGGTGGCCCCTATTGTTTTAATGATCCCGTTATAGCTTCAGATTATGGTTTTTTTAGGGATTCATTATTTTCCTCTTATGTTTTTTTGATGTGTTCCCTTTATAATTTTGGTTCTATCTCATCATTTTTATCCTATAATCATTCCCTATATAATGTTATGGCCTTGTCTTTCAATCCTGATGCTCTTTTTGTTTCATCTAAGCATGATTCCCTTGTTGTGGTATTTAAATCATATTGAAGGGTAAATTCTTTCAAGGTTACACCATTGTATTCATCTAGAGGGAAGATACATTTTTACTATATTATGACCACACAAGGAGTGATATTGATCATCAGTAATGGTTGAGTGGGATACGAGGTATGATCTGATGGTGGTATATGTGTTTTGGTGCTCTCGTATCTTTCTAATGATGTTTTTTGTAGTTTACTTCCAAGTATTTTGTAATGGTCACTTGTCATGAACCATCCCCTGGGGCCCGAGTCGTAACTACCCCAAGCCGGCCTTCCATAGGCCAGGGGCTGGCTACTAGCACCAAAGGAATAAATCCCTAAACTGGGAAGACATTGCCTTTATAACTGGAACAAAAACAACCAGAGAACAAGTGAAAGAAAACTCTAAGTAAAAATTGAATACAAAAGAAGTGATGGAAAGTAAAAGGGCCAGAAATAGAAGCCCAACAGTAAAGTACAAGGAAAGGACAAAGAGGTACAACTAAAAAGACAAGCAGCAGGAAGGTTCCTAACAGCTCTTGGATCATCCACTATAGATCCTACCTGAAGGGTAGGTACAAATAGCATCTTCACTGCTCCACATCCGTTCGTCTCCTCTAGGTACCAACTCGTCGTGAGGTCCACCTCCGGGTACCGTCCAGTCCTCGTACACTCTACCTCGGTCAGCACTGTCTGACGTCTGAATCCAACACAATGAGGTGCGGGCATAACCCCTGTAGGGGTGAGTATAACGATACTCAATAGGGACCCCGAGACCCTCAAGGTCTCAAAAAATCCTCAAAGGATAAATCATAGAATAAATATATAATCACGAAGTATCAACCAACCCTACTTTGGTACATTCCCATACATATACCTAAGTTATCAATCACAATCCGTCTCCAACTCTTGAGTCCAAGCACAACCATACCACAATGGAAGTAATTCAATCACCACGTTGAGAATGGTTGAAAGACATGACTCAGCTCACACAGGTATACAAATCACAAATAGGGGTAGATATGATTAAATGTAGACACAAAATCATATCCTCTGTCGAACCCACATTGGATCCTGGAAAAATATCAGTGCTGTCGAACCCACATAGGATCCGGACACAGAAGTCGTCACTGTTAAACCTACGTAGGATTCCAGTAAAGTTGTTATCGCAGTTAAACCCATGTAGGATCCTGGTACAGAAGTCATCACTATCAAACCCACGTAGGATTTTGGTACAGTAGTCATCGTTATAGAACCCACATAGGATCCTGGTACAGAAGTCAATGCTGTCGAACCCACGGGGGATCCCGGTACAGAATTCGTCTCTGTCAAATCCACGTAGGATTCCGGTACAGTATTCATCACTGTTAAAACCACTTAGGATCCGGGTACAGAAGTCACTGCTGTCGAACCCACAGAGGATCCCGGTACATAATTCGTCACTATCGAACCCACATAGGATTCCGGTATAGTAGTCATCGCTGTGGAACCCACGTAGGATCCTGTTTTCTCAGTCGCATCCAGCCCTAGTGTTCCAGCACACAACACACTTGATCTTGAGAGGGTCTGCTCCTCGAGCCAAGTTTCGATACATCAACTATCACAAAGTCCTATGTTTATGTATCCTGTAGTTACTTCTCATCATAAAAAACCCAACATGATAGACGGTCAGTCAATTGGACGCCCGGTCTGAGAGTTATTGGCATTTCCGTTCCTAGGGGCCGGTTGGATTTTGGGTATAATCCAACCCGGCCATAGTCCAACCTCGTCCAAATCCTTTCTGGAGTATTCAAAAAATATCATCTCATAAAAATAAATCCAACGTAGTTGACGACATGTCAATCGAACGTCCGGTCCTTAAGTTATAACCATTTCTACTCCAAGGGCCCGATTGGTTTCGGGTTCGAACCAACCCGGTCGTACCCAACCAATGCCAAAACCTTTAGTGTGATATACCAAAACGTCCGTATTGATCCAAGGAGTCCTACGCAACTAACGGTGCATCGATCGGAGGTTCGTAGCTCATGTTATGGGTGAAAAACCAAAAGTGGTTCGAATAGGGGGGTCTGGGTCCGGTCCGCCCCGACCCAACCCGCCTTGGGCGGCCCGATCCGGGTAGACCCAACATGGATCCGGGTCTGGCGCAGTGGCTGTGGCCCGACCTGTGCAACATGTGACTCGGCCTGCGTGGCAGGCGGCCTAGCCCGCTCGGCCGGCTGGCTGGGCGCGGAGCGGGAGGGAAGTGTCCCATAACGGCGACGCCAGATGGCGCCGCCCGAACTTCCCGGAACCCACGGATATGGGTTTTGCTCCGCCGCCGTGGCCAGTGTCACGGAGGTCATCTATAGGTGGTGTGTGAGGGCGCTGTCGCACTCTTCCACAGGCCACCGAAGTCATTTTGGTGGTCCGTCTTACCTCCTGTCTGTGCCTATGGCCTACTCGGGTCTTGCTCTTCCCTGCAACAGCCTCAAATCAGGGTTTCCCTTACGTTCACCCATCTCCCAACAAACAACGCATCAAGAACGAATTGTCGGAGGGTCCAGACATGTTCATTAGCCCGTTCCCTCTGCATTAGAGGCTCAAATAGTATTCCAACATATAATCACCAAATCATGAGGGTATAATTCACATGTATAAAATAATTAATCCAAATTCCTCCCTAACTCGTATTTGACGTTGCACATCAACGAGCCGCGGAAGTCGGGCATCGAGGAAGACATATATCATTCCATCAACATCGAAGGAAATAACGTTTTCATTGGCGATGTTCTTCCTGGGCGGAGCCTTTTCCTTTAATGTGGAGGAAGAGCAAAAAATATGGGCGTTCTTTGTGGGTGTCTCTTTACTTTCTTGCCCCGGTTGAAGAAGGGAGAAGATGATCAAGTTCCTCGTGTTCTTCCCTGGAGAGGGTGTTGTCCTCCCAATTCTCCCATCCAAAAAAAATATTATGCCCCATGCAAAAGTAATAATATCACCCATATTATTATGTTGTAAAAATGAATTCAGAGGAATTCAAAAAACACAAATCAATTAATTAGTTGTGTTGGCACGATAAAGGATAAGCCCAAGAGTTTCCCCTATTAATGGGGAGATCAAGGGGTTCAAAAGGGAGTTTAAGGGGGTTGAGCTCAAGTGGGACCCACCACATAATATCATTTTGGTGAAAATAACCACCCTTCAAATAAAAACGTGTTACACACACATTTTTATTTAACTTTTACATTTAATTAGAAACCCCAAACATAATTACCACTCCCGATAAAACGCAACTGTGGTAAAGGTCTCCTTATGAGAATATCGGCGTTGCGAGTTTATCAGTGTCCTTAGATTTCAATTCTGATCATCGGTTCAAAAGATAAAAAATCCCGCTCGTAAGTCTACTGAACGTACCAGAAAAAAACTTCAGAAAATGATTTCGGGCACAGCAGGCCTCCGAATCAGGTGCCATCTTAAACTACAGACTCATAAAATCACCAAGAATTTCAGAAAAAAAAATATCCTTGAAATTTCTTGGTCTTTACATTACCCCCACCTCCGGGATTTACGTCCCCGTAAAGCTACAACACACACTAGGGAAACAAAGGGGGGGTACTGAGAACACATCTATGCCTCCCGCTCCCATGTGATCTCCTAGAGGTTACTGTGCTGCCAGCGAACACGCACTAGAGGAATTGACCGTTGGTTGCGCCCAAATTTACCCTACTGGTAAAAGCGGTCGATGTAGTACATGTAGGGGTCGAATCTACAGAGACCTAAGAAGTAACTTTGAGACGCTATGATTTGGTGAAGGATGGGTTATGAAGTAGCCAACTTTGGTTTTGATTTTGGATGGTTTAAAGAACACTAATAAACCTAAGTGAATTCAATTCAAAGAAAATGGGTTGATATTAGTATTATGCTCAGGGTGGATTGAATGAATTTTAAATCTTTAGACAATTTTGGTTTTATTAATTCTTGATGAATCCATTCTACAAAAATAACACTACCTTCATCATTTTCTGGTTTGGTGCTTACTAAACACAATTACTAATCCCCTATACAATTAAAGAACCAAATTTATGATCTCTTCGAGGTATATGGTCATTTAGTAATTGAATTTAGTTTACTCAAACACAGTAAAGATGAAGAGTAGAAATAACTAAAGAATGGATGTATTAAATTAATAATCCAATGAACAACAATTCGTTCATAAAATAACATTCAATCCAGCCTTTGCATCCTCCTAAGATCAACCCATTAAATGGTTAGCCCTACATTAATGGTATAAATTCAATGGTAGGTGGAAGATGGCTAACAAGAATTGGATTGAATAAATTAAAACCTCGGAAATAACAAGCACTCCTTCGTGTGTGTGAATGAAATTCACACCTATGTGTGAACTAATTCACAACAACATAGAGATATCACTGTTCTTTGTGATAATAAAGTTTTAATAAATGAAATGGAAAATATTGAAGAGAAAGAATTTTATTAATAACATAAAGATATAAAAAAAGAAACTTACATGGAAATGAAAAACATTACAAAGGAAATTTGGAAGCATAACCTTACAATGAAACAAGCAACAAAAGATGATAAGAAAAATATCCACCCCTATTCCCTTCACCACTAGCCCCTTATATAGTCATATTAGGAGCCTTAGGTCCATACCACAACAATTAATTCACCCCCCAACAATTAATAGAGTCAAAAGGAGGGTGAATAATCAAAAGGAAATTGACGTTTCGAATTTGACCCGGAAAACTATACAGATTCGTCCACTATATTGACGTGTGAATTTGTAATTGAAGAAAGCTGAATCCGGAGGGGTTTTAGAAGAGAAATATCTTTTTCCATCTGTCCTCTATAATATTTAAAATGTTCAGGAAATTTTACTTAGCTGTTTGGATGTTATGGTCGAAATGGTGGGACCAAGTTCTGTGCATTAATGTCGGGTCCACCATTTAAATCTCAACTTCAGATCCCTTTATCATCATGGAAACATCAGAATTAGCTCCGTACACAGTTGAATAAAATGATTCTCATATTTTTATCTTTCTAATGTATAAAATTTAGATTCATTGGGCTTGGTTTGTGGGCCCCACATTTGTTTGATGGGCCTTAGGCCCATTATGTTTTCTCCAGCAAATTTATGCATTCAGGTGCAAAAATATCCATCTTTCTTTGGGATTCATCCATCGGACCTAAAAGATAAAATGTTCCAAACAAAGTAATAAATAATATACCAAAATATCAAATTCATAAAATGAATATCGTGTTGTCCACAAACAAATGAATGATTGGGCCCAAATTTTTATTTTAAACATGAATTGCATTTAAGATGAGAAATGAAGTTCTATTTATGTAATGCACTAAAAACAATGTTTATGGACTTTGGAACAATGAATATAAAGATATTAAAAATGAATATTAGCCACTTTTAGTGACTAATCACACCCCCTAACTTGAGTTTTTCTAGTCCCGAGAAAAATATATTACAAATATGAAATTCAAATCCCCTTTTCCAAAAACATTTAAATACACATTGCTCACCCAAGGACCTCATACCAAAAAAATTATGAAACCCATCGAATTCATTTAAAACAATCAAAGTCCATAAGCATATCCCAAGCCCAAGACCATTCCTTTGTTCAAATTCATCGCCACATTTCATCCAATTTCAATTAAGCATGATATAGTGTTGTGCATCACAAAAGATATGGGGCCCATTTTATTGTTCAAGGGGAAAAAAATGGAAGCGCTAGGTGGGAATCACATTAAACCTTAATACGAGTATCCATTTTGTTTATTTTATTTTTTAACCACAATAGATATGAAAAGACTAACTCTGGGAAAGACAACTATGGAGTCACGATCCCCAAGTGCCGGACAACACACATTTTGTCAATTTCATTCTCTACAATAGAGATATAAAGCCTAACTTTGGGAAAGACAACTATGGAGTCACGATCCCCAAGTGTCGGACGCCACGCATTTGGACAAAACATTTCTCTATGTGGTCAATTTTTTTTGTTTTGTTTTTGTTTTGTTTTTGGATGCTCAAATTAAACTAAAAGGGACCCCAGAACCCTATGCTATAATGAAAGGGACCCAAGAACTCAAATTTACACCCCCGATCCAGTAGACGTGCATTGTGGCATTTTTATTAAGAGGATTAAAATGTAAACATTGAAAAATCACATCGGACAACCGCACTTTCCAAAAACTATGCTCATGAACTTAAACATGCATTAAAATCAGAATCAAGACATACAAAATTATTTGATATCCAATTTTAGAGTTTGAAATGTGTGTTATCATGGTCAAGGTTAATGGAATTTTTCTTTTCATTCATGTTATTATTCAAAAAAAATCATTTTTATCTCCCCCCAACTTAGAATAACACTGTCCCTAGTGTTTAAAGAAAAGAAAAGTTAGAAGGGGGTAGGATAGGAGTTAATAGATGAAATTTAGAATGATAAACATGGAACAAATTCACCTGGTTTTTGAAGTTGAAGTTCATGATGCTCCAGATTACTCCTTTGATCACTTGGGGGATGTAGGCACATATTTAATTGAACATGTATCACCCAAAATAGTTCTTGAACCATAAAAAGAAGGACAAAGTAGACAAAACAAACAACACAAGGATTTAATTCCAAGTATCATCATTTTTCTGGGTTTTCATGTTTTTTTAAATCAAACTAATGATACATTGTCTTCTTTTAAATTTCTAGGTAAGGTATTACTCAGGGATCACACCGCATGACACAGATAAATATAATGCTCCCCTTTCATACCCATCAATACTCATAAAATAAGAACACATCAAGAGTCTAATTTCTTTTAACCTACAAAAACATAAATAAAATAAACTGATGATACATTGTCTTCTTTATATTTTCTGGTTAAGGTATTACTCAGAGATCACACCGCGTGACATGGATGAATATGGCGCTCCCATTTCATACCCATCCTTACTCATAAAAGAAGAACAAGTCAATAGTCTATGGTAATTTATTATATGAAAAAGAAAACGCTTCAAAATTATTAGAAACATGAAAACCATGGGTTTCCTCCCATGCAGCGCTTTTGTTTAACGTCGTTAGCTCGACTTGAACCACCCAACTTATCCAATTCCAAATTTCAAAATTTTAATGAGCCCATATTTCTCCACTTCAACAAGATTGAGATTGATTGTTTTTTTGAAATTTTTTTCGTATGAAATAATATTTTCTACAATGATTGATAAAATCCAAGGAATATCTAAAATGGTTGATCGAGTTGTTTCTATAGTCTTTCCTATGACACCAAGTATCACTCCTACATTATTGATTTCATGATATGGATGAATGAAAACTGAAATGTCTTTTTTATCACCTATGATGGGATGCCTCGGTGGGGAAGTAAGGGCATTTATTTTGAGTTCAGGTTGGATAGGACATTCAAAAAAATATAAGGAATTAGAATCAAAATGAATTTCATTTTCAGCATTTCCCAACACAATTGGTTCCATTTGAATTGAAGATTCAAACCTAAAGTTTTCTAGATGAGTTTCATGAATGGGTATGGATTTGATGTATGTGATTTCTATTAATGGTTCAGTGATTGGTGTTTCTAAATAATTATCATTGGAGAAATATTCTGGGCATTCAATCCATGAAGAAAAATTTCCCTCTTGTGAATTCATGAAATCAATTTCATCCTGATTTAAACACTCATTAAGAATTCCCTCATGTTCTTTGGCTTGACTTTCAACATTAACTGACCAATTATCTTCATTATCCAACTCTGTTTTCCCATATTTTAAAGTGTGTTCTTCACTAAATTCAAATGAGTTATGTGGGAAACAAGATTCTTCTATAAGTGATGTGGAAGTGACAACCTGAGTTAGAGTGGGATCCAAAAACAATTCAATGCATTATAGTTCTACTCTCATGGATAAAACTTATGAATTCATTTTAACCATTTTTTCACACAAATGTTCAATAATTTTTTCATGATTAGGATTGATAGATGTTTGGATTTTATGCAATTCATTAATTTTGATCTCTTCAATCATCCATGAGAAGTATGGAAATCGATCCTTTAAATAATCATCATCCCATTGAATGTTCATGTTATCGGGTATGGGGTATTCATTCAAAGGCTGATCAAAGTAATTAAAAAAGATTGGTGATTCACAATGTGGATTCTCTAATTGATTCCATCCTGAGTTTTTGAAAGGATATTGTTGATTAAACTCCATTGTGTTTATTTTGAAATTTGGAATTGTGATTTTCAGAAACCAAAAAAAAATAGAAAGGGGAAAAGAGAATAGAAAAAGAGAAGAGAATAGAAAAATTGGGGTGAGAAAAGAAGATGAGTGTTTAAGGTACTTACTTGGGTCCCCGGAAACGACGCCAAAATTTGGTTGCGCCCAAATTTACCCTACTGGTAAAAGCGGTCGATGTAGTACATGTAGGGGTCGAATCCACAGAGACCGAAGAAGTAACCTTGAGACGCTATGATTTGGTGAAGGATGGGTTATGAAGTAGCCAACTTTGGTTCTAATTTTGGATGGTTTAAAGAACACTAATAAACCTAAGTGAATTAAATTCAAAGAAAATGGGCTGATATTAGGATTATGCTCAGGGTGGATTGAATGAAATTTAATTCTTTATACAATTTTGGTTTTATTAATTCTTGATGAATCCATTCTTCAAAAATAACACTACCTTCATCTTTTTCAGGTTTGGTGCTTACTAAACACAATTATTAATCCCCTATACACTTAGATAACAAAATTCATGATCTCTCTGAGGTATATGGTCATTTAGTAATTGAATTTAGTTTACTCAAACACAGTAAAGATGAAGAGTAGAAATAACTGAAGAATGGATGTCTTAAATTAATTATCCAATTAACAACAATTCGTTCATAAAATAACAATCAATCCAGCCTTTGCATCATCCTAAGATCAACCCATTAAATGGTTATCCCTCCATTAATGGTATACTCTCAATGTTAGGCAGAATATGGCTAAAAAGAATTGGATTGATGAAATTAAAACCGTAGAAATAACGAGCACTCCTCCGTGTGTGTGAATGAAATTCCCACCTATGTGTGAACTAATTCACAACAACACAGAGATATCACTATGCTTTGTGATAATAATGTTTTAATAAATTAAATGGAAAATATAGAAGAGAAAGAATTTTATTATGAACATAAAGATACAAAAAAATAGACTTACATGGAAATGGAAAACATTACAAAGGAAATTTGGAAGCATAACCTTACAATGAAACAAGCAACAAAAGATGATAAGAAAAATATCCACCCCTATTCCCATCACCACTAGCTCCTTATATAGGCATATTAGGAGCCTTAGGTCCATACCAGAAAAATTAATTCACTCCCCAACAATTAATAGAGTCAAAAGGAGGGTGAATAATCAAAAGGAAATTGACGTTTCGAATTTGACCCAGAAAACTGTCCAGATTCGTCCACCATATTGACATGTGTATTTGTAATTGAAGAAAGCCGAATCCGTAGGGGTTGTAGAAGAGATATATCTTCGTAAATCTGTACTCTATGATTTGTAAAAATTTTAGGAAGTTTTCCTCAGCCTTTTGGATGTTATGGTCGAAATGGTGGGACGGATTTCTGTGCATTAATGTCGGGTCCACCATTTAAATCTCAAATTCAGATCCCTTTATCATCATGAAAACATCATAATTATCTCTGGCCATAGTTAAATAAAATGATCCTCATATTTTTATCTTTCTAATGTATAAAGTTTAGTTTCATTGGGCTTGGTTTGTGGGCCCCACATTTGTTTGATGGGACTTAGGCCCATTATGCTTTCTCCAGAAAATTTCTGTATTCGGGCGCAAAAATATCCATCTTCCCTTGGAATTCATCCATCGGACCTAAAAGATAAAATGTTCCAAACAAAGTAATCAATCATATCCCAAAATATCAAATTCATAAAATTAATATAGTGTTTTCCACAAACAGATTAATGATTGGGCCCAAATTTTCATTTTAAACATGAATTGCATTTAAGATGAGAAATGAAGTTCTATTTATGTAATGCACTAAAAACAATGTTTATGGACTTTGGAACAATGAATATAAGGATATTAACAATAAATATTAGCCAATTTTAGTGACTAATCAACCGTCCACACATGACCCACTCCTGTCGATCCTCAATCTCTACTGGAACCTCCTTGAAAGTCGCCCTGTCATCGATATCTATCTCCCCGTGGTTGATGATGTGGGACGATTCGTGCACGTATCTTCTCAGCTGAGATACGTGGAAGACGCTGTGCACCCGGTGCAACTAAGGTTGATGGTCCAAGCGGTAACCCACCTCACCTACCCTACTGAGGACCTGGAAAGGTCCGATGAATCTCGGAGATAACTTGCCGCCTCGGCCAAATCTCCGTAGACCTCATCAAGGTGAGACCCATAAGAAGAAGTGGTCGACATCCTTGAATTCTAGAGGTATTCTTCTCCTGGATGTACCACTAAATAATATGTGTGGAACTCTCTCAAAACCTCCTATTGAAGTGACATTGGTACCATAGAACGCTCTCTGAAGAGGATGACGTGATCCCCTCCTTCAAAAAATCCGTCAAGTGCCTGTCTAGGGGATATATGAGCATGTCGTGTCTCACAGTTAGCATTCCCACTCTGCGACTCCCTGACTCGCTGAAAAAGTGGGGGAGTGACAGTAAGAGACTGAGGAAAGGTTGCTCCATCACTTTCCACAAACTATATCTGCAATGCAGCTAGTTGCTCTGTCGCCTCTCCTAACAGCTAAATTCCTGATCTCCTACTGAGAGCATCTACTACTATGTTCCCATTCCCTGGAGTATATACTATCTCAAAGTGATTGTCCAGGAGGAACTCGAGCCATATTTGTTGTCTCAGGTTCAGGTACTTCTGCGAGAATATTTACCTAAGACTCTGGTGGTCAGAGTAGACTGTAAAACGCTCACCCATCAGATAGTGCCGCCACATATTCAAGGCGAAGACCACTGCTGCTAACTCCAGGTCATGGGTAGTGTAGTTCTAGTCGTGCTGTCTCAACTGATGTGAACTATACACAATAACTTCTCGCTCTTGTATCAGGACACACCCGAGTCCAGTCCCTGACGTGTCGCAGTAAACTATGTACCCTACGCCCTCCTCCGGTAGCCTCAAGATGGGTGCACTGGTCAACCTCTTCCTCAACTCCTGAAAGCTCTACTAGCATCTATCTGACCACACGAAGGGTTGCCCCTTCTTCGTCAATGCTGAAAGCGGTGCGAAAACTCTGGAGAAGTCAGGAACAAATGTAAGTCTAGCCGACTCATGAGTGTTCGATCGAACCCTCTTATTCATAATTCTATCCTGTGCTGCCTGGGTTTTCCTTTTTGCTGACCAATGAAAACCCCATCCCAACATTCTAGATAAAACACAACCTTTTTTCCTGATAGAGTCAATCTGTGTGTGAATTGTGGTTGCTCAGTCCATACCCAAACTAACGTCGTAAGTCCTCGACGCTGCCACCAAGAGGTTTCAACCGAGACTCTCACCTCAAGGGTCAGATCAAACCATCAGCATAAGTGTGATTATCGAGTCTCCTCCCAAAGGTATCTCCTGACTTGAGGGTCAGGTCAATGACTTTACCGGAAACTCTAGGTCTGGGACAAGATTCAAGGAAGGAAGGAATGATTGGTACCTATGTCTATTGATATGGAAGCTAGTAGTAGAAACAGACCATATCTCAAATCATTCCTAGAGCCCTTGGGTCACACTCCTTGACCGCATGCAGCTATTCTCTTCCCCTTCCCTCCAGCTCCCTAATCCTAGCGGGGACTACAAAGGTGGGTGGTATTAAAATGTCGAAATGTTTACCACCTCATGCTACTCTCCTAGCTGTACTTCCACGTCTTCTACCCTGCAGATTCATCTATCCTTAACACTTCCTCTTCTCAAAACATTTTACACACTCAAATCTTTGAGATTGGCGCCAGTTTCATGCTTTCCAACTGTTAACATTCACTGGCTATATCTGCTCAGCCAATGAAAATTCAACCACACAGGTTCTCTCTAACATCCTAACATAAGTAGGAATGCATAGAGGATAAAGTGCTAGCATGGATATCCTTAAACACACATCGCTCAAAGGTCTGAGATATAAATAACTGATCATATCATATTCATCAAGTACCAGGAAAGATCGGGATGCCTTGATAAATACACAGCTACCGACACGTTGTCTTGACAAAGCTATATAAGCTCTAGAAAACTCTCAGCCACCTCCTCAATCCAGTCCTCAGCCACCTCTGGGTCAGGATCACCTCAGATCATGAGAGATATCTAGTGCTGAAACACATGTAAGGCACTAATCCAATAAGTGTCCTCTACCGGTATCGCCGGTAGTGTCTACTGACCAACATGAAGTGATATAGTTGGCACACTGCCCAAAGGTACCATCTCGGAAAATGGTCTAAGTACCGAAAACTCATCACTATGCGGACCATCATCATGGTCACTCACTGGAAAAGATTAGTAGCTAAGATAAACATCTATTCTCTTAGTGTCTCAACTAATTGGAAAACTCCAGTAATCGCCTCCATCTAGTCCTCTGCTTCTTGGGAATCTGTCTCGCCTCAAAACCTCGGAGGCCTCTTCCACTGGAAGTCTTGCAATATGCTCAGTTGGAATGCACCATACTCCAATGCAGCTGGTGGAATCTGCTGCCCAACAGGTGGTGCTACTATTGGTACACCACACGAAGGTGCCAACATAGTAAGAGAGTCCTAAACCAGAGCCTCATCGTTCGACGAGCCATCATCGTGTACTCTCTCTGAAACCCTAGATGGCTGACTATGGAGCAGAATCCTGATAAGGAACAGATGTTACACAGTCAATAAGTTATACCTGGTGAGCCGACTCAAAGATACCAAAAATGAAACTCTTGAAACACACATGCAATCAATGATTTCATGAACTGAGTTGGAAATTAGATGTCAGGGTCCTGGTTTATGGATACATCGGCCACCGCACCAACACTGGACTCCCTGGACTGAAAACCACACTCAATACTCTTAACACTGTTGCTTCATAGTAAAACAGATCAGAGTCCTATGTTTTTCAGTAGAACCAACTCCTCTGATACCAATTTGTCATGACCCATCCCCCGGGGCCCGTGTCATAACTACCCCAATCCCACCTTCCGTAGGCCAGAGGTTGGAGACTAGAAACAAAGGCGTAAATCCCAAAACTGGGAAGGAGATGCCTTTATAATTGAAAAAAACACAACCAAAGAAAAAGCGGAAGAAATATCTATGTAAAACATAATACAGAATAAGTGATGGAAAGTACAGGGGCCAGAAATACAATCCCAACAGTAAAGTACAAGGAAAGGACAAACAAGTACAACTAAAAAGACAAGAAGCTGGAAGGTTCCTAGTAGCTCCTGGATCATCCACCACAGATCCTACATCAAGGGTAGTTACAAATAGCCTCTTTAGTGCTTTATGTATGTCCGTTTCCTCTGGGTACCGACTCGTCATGAGGTCCACCTCCAGGTACCGTCCAGTCCTCGTACAATCTGCCTCGGTCAATGATGTCTGTCATCTACATCCAACACAATGTGGTGCGGGCATAGCTCGTGCAGGGGTGAGTATAATGATACTTAGTAGGGACCCTGATACCCTTAAGGTTTCAAAAAATCCACAAAGGATAAACTAGAGAAGAAAGATACAATCACGAAATATCAACCAACCCTACTAAGGTATATGTCGATACATATACCTAAGTTATCAATCACAGTCCGACTCCAACTCTCGAGCCCAAGCACAACCATACAACTAACAAAGTAAGTCAATAACCACGTTGATAATGGTTGAAATACATAACTCATCTCACACAGTTATACAACTCATGAAGAGGGGTAGAGATGATTAGATGTAGCCTCTGAATCATCTCCTCTGTCGAACCCACATAGGATCTTGGAACAATATCCGCACTATCGAACCCATGTAGGATCCTGACACAGAAGTCGTCATTGTCGAACCCACGTAGGATTCTGATATAGTAGTTATTGCTGTCAAAACCACATAGAATCATGGTAAATAAGTTGTCACTGTCGAACCCACATAGGATTCTGGTACAATAGTCATCGTTATCAAACCCACATAGAATATTGGTATAGAAGTCACTACTGTCAAACCCACGGAGGATCCTGGTATAGAAGTCTTCATTATCGAACCCACATAGGATTCCAGTATAGTATTCATCGCTGTAAAACCCACGTAGGATCCTGGTACAGAAGTCACTGGAGTCAAACCCACAGAGGACCCCGATACAAAATTCGTCACTGTAAAACCCACATAGGATTTCGGTACAGTATTCATCACTGTCAAACCCACGTAGGATCCTGTCATCTCAGTCGCAGCCAGCCCTAGGGTTCCAGCACACAACACGCTCGATTCTGGGAGAGTATGCTCCTTGAGCCAATAGTAAATACATCAAATATCATGAAGTCCTAAGTTTATGTATCCCGTAGTACTGTCTCATCATAAGGAACCCAACGTGACAGACGATGCGTCAATCAGATGCCCGGTCTGAGAGTTATTTGCATTTCTTTTCCAAGGGGCTGATTGGATTTCAGGTACAATCCAACCCGGCCATACTCCAAACTCATCCAAATCCTATGTGGAGTATTACAAAAGGACCGTCTCATCAAAATGAATCCAACGTAGTTAATGACACAACAATCGAACATCTGGTCCTTAAGTTATAAGTGTTTCCGCTCCGAGGGCCTGATTGGTTTCAGGTTCAAACCCTCCCGACCATACCCAAACTTTGCCAAAACCTTGAGTGTGATACACCGAAACGAACATCTCAATCCGAGGAGTCCTACGCAACTGACAGTGCACTGATTGGAGGTTCGTATCTCAAGTTATGGGCAAAAAACAAAAAGTGGTTCGAAGAGGGGGGTCTGGGTCCGGTCCAACCCGGCCCAACCCGCCCTGGGTCGGCCCGAACTGGGTTGACCCAACTCAGATCCGGTTCTGGCCTAGTAGGGAATGGCCTAGCCCAGTGGCTGGGGCCCGACCCGCACAAGGGCGGCCTGGCCCTCACGGTAGGCGGCCCGACCCACGCAGTAGGCGGCCCTGCCTGGCCGCCGGCCGCTGCTCGACCAGCTGGCTGAGCGCCGAGCTGGGGGGGGGGGGGGGTGGTGTCCCATAACAGCAACACCAGTTGGGGCCTCCCAAACTTCTGGGAACCAGCAGATGCAGGTTCCGATCCGTCGCCGCGACCGATGCTGCGACGGTCTTCCGCTGGCGGCATGCGAGGGGCGCTGTCATTCCTGTGGTCCATTTTTCCTCCCGTCTGCACCTACGGTCTCCTCGAGTCATGCTATTCAATGCTACTGCCTCAAATCATGGTTTCCATTCCATTCACCCATCTACCAACAAACCACGCATCAAGAATGAATTGGCGGAGGGTCTAGACTTGTTCATTAGCCCGTTCCCTCCGTGTTAGAGTCTCAAATATTATTCCAACATATAATCACCAAAGCACGAGGGTATAGTTCACATGTATAAAATAATTAATCCAAATTCCTCTCTACCTCATATTTGACGTTGCACGTCAACGAGCCGTAGAAGACGGGCGTCACAGAAGTTGGGCGTCATGGAAGATGGACATCATTCCATCAACGTCGGAGGAAATAACATTGTCGTTGTAAACGTTCTTCATGGGCAGTTTCTTCCCCTTTGACGTGGAGGAATAAGAAAGAAGATGGGAATTATTTGTGGGAGTCTCCTCAATTTCTTGCCCCGGTTGAAGAAGGTAGAAGATGATCGAGTTCCTCGCATTCTTCGATGGAGAGGGTGATGACCACCAAATTCTCCCAACCAAAAAAAAATATGCCCCACCCAACCATAATAATATCACCCATATTATTATGTTGGCAAAATGAATTAAGTGGAATTCAAAAACACAAATCAATTAATTAGATCATTAATTAGTTGTGGTGGCACCATAAAAGAAATGCCCAAGAGTTTCCCTTACTAATGGGGAGGTGAAGGGGTTTAAAAGGGGAGTTTAAGCGGGTTGAGATCGTGTGGGCCCCACCATGTAATATCCTTTTGGAGAAAATAACCACCATTCATATAAAAATGTTTTACATACACATTTTTATTTAACTTTTCAATTTAATTAAAATCCCCAAAATTAACTACCACTCCCGATAAAACGCAACTGCGGTAAAGGTCTCCTCAAGACAATACCGGCGCTGTGAGTTCATCAGTGTCCTCGAATTTCAATTCCGAGCACTAGTTCAAAAGATAGAAAATCCCGCTCGTACATCTACTGAACATACCCCAAAGAAAACTTTAGAAAATGATTTCGGGCACAACGGGCCTCAGAATCAGGTTCCGTCTAAAAGTGCGAACTCATAAAATTCCCAAGAATTTAAGAAAAAAAAATTCTTGAAATTTACAGGTCTTTACATGAATAGTTTCCTTATTTTATTACACAATTGTTTTTTGTTGTAGTCTTCTTTAAGGAATCGTTTTTGCACTAGGATAAGGGAACTCCCTGTTGGTGGGTGTTTTCATTGGTGGTGATAGGTTGTTCTTTGTTGAAATAACATTACAAGGTATCATGGTTTTGACTTGGGGACCAATGATTATCTTCATTCTTTGTTCATCCATCTTACATTTAGGATCCTAGAAAAATATATAATATATTAGAATTGTATTTTTAGTTTTTCATTTTGTAGGGGGAATTTTTAGAAAAAGTGTAGCCTTGGAGGTCAGTAATCTTTATTGACTTTTATAGTTACTACTTAACTCAGCCCAAAATAATATTTTTCCTAAAAAATTAAAAATATTGATTTGGATAGAGGAGCTAATTATATCAGTATATTCTCTGTATATACTAATAATATGAGTTTAATCAATATAAAAAATTATATAGAATGAACAAGTATCAAATAATATGGTCGAGGTAAACCAATAAACATTACTAATCACTACAACAACATCATTGAATGGGGAATAAAATAGCTAATTCTAAAATGAGAAATAATCATTCTATAAAATCATTAAATAGGATTATGAATGAATGAAACATTAAATATATGAAAATTAAATATTTAAAATTTATAAATATAATTTTTGAAATTACTTCCCAAAATTTCATCTAATAGAAAATTGAGTATAATGAAAGGAATGATTTGGGGTTTCCAAATTAGTTGATAGAAACTAAGGAATATAAGTTTCATGAATTAATCATTGATAATGATATATTCATTTAAGGTAGAGGGATATTTTTTATCCATTATTAATAGACATTATTAAAAAATTGTAATATACATTATATAATTAATATTTCCCCATCTATCCTAGATGAACCATGATATATTGAGAAAATATTGATTACTGATGAGGGGAAAATATAAATAATGATATTGTAGAGTAAACCCCAAATATTTTAAAATGATAGAAAATTGGGGATGATAATAGCAAGTGTAAAAATGTGTTTCAATTATATCCTATAATAAAATGAAAATATATAACATAACTATGGATTGTTTCATTGTTTTTAGAATATATTTATCATAAAATATTTTATATACTCTATGTTGAATGGTATTATAAATGTTTCACACTTCATTACCATCATGGATGATTTATCTCTCAACCAAATAACTATAATACATGTCATGTAAATTTTTATAGTGTATGGGGAAACAACATTCAATATATATAAATGTGATTCGAGGTTCAGCTAAATGTTTTTGAGGAGAATTAAGCATCGTCCAAAAAAAGAGATAAAATGTAGCATATAATATCATACGCAAATAGATAGTCACTATAAAAATACCATTCAAACACATAAAGACAGGCTAATATATTGATCAATTGACTTTAATTGGGGTTTGAGTTCAATATATTCCACCATTCAGGTTCTAACAAAAAAACATTATAAAAAATTATATATGTTGAACTATATGAAGGTTTATATAAAGACCTCACCCTTGTACTCCCTCTCATGACCGAGACTCAATGTTATTAGACCTCAATTACACCCCAACAATATTCCATATTCTTCTAACTAGAAGAAAGTATTTAAGGAATATAGCATGGAGACTGTACGCTCTTGTAGAGAGTTTCAATAAATTAGAAAATAAGATACAAGAAATATTAATATCTAATAGAGGATAAAAAGACTTAACAAACCGAAAATAAAAATATATATGTAACCATTAATCTAATTAAAAAATAAAAATCATTCCATTCTATATTTCATGATAATATAAATTTTTTTCTAGAGTCACTTAATTAAAGGATGAAACTTGCTCAAAATGAAAACATTCAAACTCAGTCCCAACCCCCATGCTTGTTCCTATCTCTGTACTGCAATCCAATCTAGAAAAGTATTCCATTAAATATAGGGACCCTTTCCCTTTTCTATACATTCACACATGAAATGTTTTGGGGTACCAAACGGAACTCAATAAGGGTGTGAGTACTTCTAAGTAGGGTGAAACCCACATTTTCTAAATAGTATAATATTAATAAATAGTGCATGAAATAGTATGATAAATTGGGAAATTAATTCATTATTTAAATCATAAAATAAAATATACCCATTGATCCTCAATCTATGGGCTGAAACCTATGGTAAGTCAAACATGTATTGCCACATTGATGGATAACTCGATAAAATGATGGATTCTCCTTTTATGGATTAATTTACCAAACCTATGTTGTATTCTCTTTTCAATGATATATCACCAAAAAATTCATGTAATAAAAAATAACACATTTATGAATCAGTAATGTAATAAAAATGGGATCTATGGGAATTAACATGCTCTATCGACTTCTATATCCCAATTTCCTAATAACATATCATTAGAAGATGTAATCATGTTGTACTAGACTGTATGTGAATTCCCATGCTTGAGAATCAAACATGTTCTAATAAGGAAATTATATAATAAAGTATAATGTATCCACTATACCTATTTTGGATTCCCATTATAGGACCACTTAATTACTGAGTTGATATCAGACCTTATTCCAGTTCCCATACTATGAATAAATTTACAATTCAAACAAAGGAAAACATAATCCAATAAATTCAAATTGATCAAACATACCAATCATTTGATCATATTCTATATTTTTTATTTATCCAAATTAAAAATGATAAACCATTAGTTACATTAATAGTTTTTACCGATTATCATAATAATTTTAACAATTCCATTTAACATACCATACCTTCCAAATGTCAATTCACATATCATTATATCTGTAAACTATCATGCTGAAATGAAAATTCCAATTACATTGAAATTAAACACATTCATGATAAGTTATTATTATAAATAAAATTTAAAATTTAAAATGATAATCCTATTCATTAAAAATTTCCAATTCATCATAGTTCTCTAGGTTCATACGTTCAAACTTACAACCTAGTGTTAAGTGTTAGCACACCCTTCGGGTGGCTGCAAGTCCTATCCTCAACACAATCAACCCCATTTGGGACTGAGAGAGGGATAAAGAAATTAATTTAACCAGTAAAATGGTTTAAAAATTATAATAAGGCATGTTCAAGTAATATTAGTGTGATGGAACTTGTTTCACATACTACTAAAATTAAAATAGTATATAGGGAGTTGTTTTAGTCCACCCACCTCAAAAAAAGAGATGGATATAAACCAAGATCGCGTTCCAGATGAATGTGAACTAAATTGATAATTTTTTAAAGTGATTTAAAAACCTCATAAAAGTTATAAGATGAGTACACATGGAAGAAACAAGAGTGTTTTGCTGAATACATGAGAGGCTTATTGGATATGGATGACCAAACTCAAAAAATGGATAGAATAACCCAAGTGATGTGTTAGAGGTTCCATGAGAGACATAGAGAAAATTAAAATAATTTAAAACATGATGTAACATCATATTAATCACTAATGGGTGATAAAATTAAATTTCATGGGGAATAGATACTAATTTTCACTCATAATATCAACTCATCCCAATACCATTGGTTGGATGGTTGGAATCATTAGCTAGGAGTTGTTGCCATTGGTTCTGCAATTTGTCCAAACATACTAACCGATAATATCTTCTATTATCGTAAAATAGTAAAACTTCTTTGATCCATCTAATACCTCTAAACCAAAAATTCAAGAAATTAATTATACTAAAAATCCTCGGAATTTTTTTAATCAAAACATTATGTGGTCCAAATAAAAACAAAACGTGAAACTCCTATGGGATAAGATAGGATCATACCATTTATATGGGAATATATAAAAAATTTCATCTTTTGGGGATTGAATATGATCTTTTATAGGAGATTATATATATGTAAAAATAATTTCAAAACAAATTTCTATAGTTAATAGATGATATAATACATAACCTGATAAATATTTATTACACCAAGAATTTTATGTTGCCTATAAAAGTTTTAGGATGATAGCTCCTTGAATGAGTGTTATGAGGTTTATAAATAATTGAACAAAAAATATTATGTAAATTATACCGTTTTATATTCATTATCAAGTGGGATTCATGGAAAATTTTAATATCACACCACGACATAACCATGTTTATGAGGTGGAAAGTTACATTACCTAAAGTAATATACTAGATAACTAGTGGTTGGTTACTCACACAAAGGACTTAAGGATTTAATTTAAGGAGTGTTTTACCCTCTAATGGTTCATAACATTAAAATATGAATGAAAAAGGTAAAATAATAATATGTGTAAAAAATTAAAAAACACCTAAATATGACATGAAAATATTTGAAAAGATCTAATATAATTCATACATTTAAACAAGAGTCCCAAGTAAAACTCATGAAATAAAACCAAGAGGTATATTGCTAAAATAAAAAAATATCCCAGTTCATAATCACTATGTTATATAATACTCTTCAAATTACCTTGAACATCATGAATATAATATGTAAACACAAGGGGTGTGTATATATAGAGAGTGAGAATGAATATACTCTAGATTCAACTTTAACATGCTGCATCTCCATGATTTTGAAATATGAATATATATTTAAATATTTTAAATAACAAAATGAATTTTCAAAATAATTTAAAACAGGAATATTAAGATTATAATGTTGACTAAGACTCAAATAAATAACAAAGATACATTTCATATTGGATATATGCCTCTATCAAGAATGTATAACAATTTATCCAAACACATGAGTTTACTTAATCCCTTATTTAACCTCATGATATCACATAAACTCATTTACAAAACACAAGGACTCTCTAATTTTCAAGGGCCTAAAAAAAGGCCTATAAAATGAAATGAATCTCTCACCAATTTATCAGGTTTCATCCTAACCCTTGTATCCATGCATATATCCAAATTCATGAAACCTTTTACAATAGAAATGTTATTGTAAATTACCCAAAAATGAGATTAGGTTCACAAAATAATAATTGATCCCCATTTTACCCAAAAAATACTCACTAGAAACATCCAATAAATAAACCATCCTCAATCTCAAATTTATAATTGAATATATAATTTCTATTAATAAATTTAATTCCAATATCCTGGTTATTAGTAAATTTAACCAATTAATTATTCAATCAACATTACATAATTATTTTACCAATTTTGTGTCATTTCACACCACATAAACCATAATTTCATTCATGCACATAATCTTTTATTGTAAATTATTTTCATAATACAAATTTACCAAAAAAAACTTTCATACTTAATTTAATTTGTGGATCCTCTTTAACTATTAATTTTCACTATGATACACATTATTTAAAATAATAATTATATTTGGGAAACACACACAATATCATATGTAATACTCACAAAAATCCAATTGAATTATTATATGAATAATATGAATTAATATATTAGTTAATCACTCCTAAAAAAGAAAAAAATGTAACTAATACTTTATTTTTTCTATTTTTTGTTACCATTATTCATTCGAATAATGAATATATGAAATTCCCAGATTATTTTAGGAAATTCCAATTAAATCATCACATTATAAAGGTAGTATAATAATTAATGCATTAAATATCCATTATAAAATGTTCCCATTACAAAATCAATCCTGAAAATTTATTCATCAGCATTAAGAATAGCTTTTCATGTTATTTAACTAACATGATTCATTAATTCAATTGAGTAATATAGAAATAATTTATAATAACAAGAATAAAGACCAAAAAAATAAAGAGTTCACGCACATCACACTCAAAGAATAATATAAATAGGTAATGGAAACTCAACTATATATAGAACATGAAAATTATAAAAAACACATATATAGAATAAAATAGATTTATTTAGAATATGGATGTGTGTATAATTATTCTCCATCTCAAAATAAGTTAAGGATTTTTAATATATTACCATGATAATGAAAATAAAATTAAATAATTATGATTATTACTTGAGTCATGAGTGAAATCATCACTTGATATTAATATATGATATGGATATATTATATTGTGAAAATTTCAAAAAAATGACCACAATAAAAAGGGAAAGTTGAATTTTATAATAAATCATTTAAACAAAATTAGAAAAAATAACCTATTAAATAATAAATATCAAAAGGAATATAGATCTTGTGGGGTATCATCAATGTACATTTGGACCAATATATTCTTATTGAACTAATAATTCCATTGGGTGTCCCAAACTATAGCCATTTAATTTCTAATGGACTCCTGGTCGCCTATATCTAAGTTCTACTGGCATACTACAATGAACATTTAGTTCACTCTACTCCACCTTGACACAAAAACTCCTCTATTAAATGTATATATAAATATATATAAATATTTAACAAAAACATTAAAATTTATAACATACCCCAATGACAAAGGCTTGTTATAAAAATCCCTTACATAGTGAATCTCTTCCACATAAAGTGTCCTTTCACATTACCAGTGAACAACTCCATCCCTTATGACCTATGTTTCTCTTATCAATCGCAAGAATACCCTTTAACACATCCATGTTTTACTAGAGGAGGAAAATCCATCATAGAATTGTGTTTCTTCTATCACATATACCCCATCATCTCATCCTGTTGTTAATATCACTATCGTCACTACTCTTCCTTCTCATAGATCAATCAATGTATGACCTCCTCCTGAGAAAATAATCATTCATCATACTTTCCAAAAATAATTGATGTTGATTACTATATATATTGAGTTATAAAATGACATTGATTTATAACCATAAAAAATGAGGAGTTCAATCTCGAGTGAATACTAATCACCCATAATTTATAACATCCACTTATCAACAAATGTTTTTAAGTGAACTCATAAAATAATTACATGAATAATCCCTCATCTTGACCATTTTTATCAGCTTGACTCTTTATCATGCGATAATCTTCTATCTCAAACATCTATTGTAACCGTGTGAATAAAAATTATGAAGATAAAAAGATATTATATGATTACTAAAAAATATACAAATATACTAACAATAATAATTTGTTGTCCCTCACCATTAATCTATCAAGTAAAAACACTATACATATTATTATACTCATAAAACAAATTAATATTTTTATTTTTTGAAAACTAAATAAATTTATAAAATTACTTTTGTATTAAATATAAATATAAATATAAATATATAAAATTATTAAATAACACCTACCAATTGATTATCATGATTACTAAAATTGTGACTCTCATCACTGTTGATAAAATCCACTCTCCACCAATTATTAAATCACAAATTGGATCTTATTAATAATTAATTATCAATATAGTGCATGTATTGTACCTCCAAAGACTATGATGGGAGATAATAAAGTTGAGGAGTCATATAAGACTCATCAAATATAGTCACAGATGCACTACCTATAACTCTTCTCTATTGATCATGTAAAACCTGAAATTGATTATCACACATGTAAACTTCCCACAACTCCCAAATAGAGACTATCATACACTCAGAAATTGTATTACATAAAACATACATTTATTTAAGAATATTACCAACCATAAATATTAAAAATTCTAGTTAAATAAATTTTTACCAACCAGTGATAGAGCACACAATTTGATAACATCATATGAACCTTATCATTTAATACACATATATCTAAAAAGTTTTCCCCAAATTATATCATGCATATCCAAAATTTAAATGTGAAATATAATAAATTATAACTAAATAGTAACATAATGAATAAATAAATTAGATTAAAAAGAAACTACATAAAATTATTATTTTGTAATAATTTATTTGACAACAACATAATTCATGAGATAGACATCCAACGGGAACGGTATATTAGATCATCAATCATTGATATACCCTACCCTTAATTCTAGGTTCCATCACTTCAATACCCTCAGATATCGAATCAAGATGATCATCATCAGGTAATATAACCTCATCCAAGGAATGAATCAATACATTGTAATTTTGTGCCGTCCGAAAAATTGAAAAAAATTTATAACTAATTTTTAATTCTAAGAAATATACCAAATTTATGAATTACAAATAATACATTAATAAAACTAGTTAAACAAGTTTATTATAACAAGAATTTTTAATATCTATTGCTAATATAAATATTTAATTCAATAAATTTAAAAATAATACATCATTCATATTCTTCATCTTCATATTCATCTTCAGTTTCAATTTCCTTAGTGTCAATATTTTCACCTTCCTTCTCATTATTATAGACTTCTATATGATCCTAAATTTCATCATCTTTAGTAACACTATAGTCATTCTTCATATCATTATCATTGTCAATGCCAACACCCCTTAAATGTGGTGACACATCATTAATAAACATATCTCTTCTACTAAATGGTATATTAAATTATGATTCTTGAAATATTTATAGATTTTTCACTTAAATAGAGAAAATTTCATCTTCAATAAATTACTTTTTAGGAGATTTACTTTTTATTACACTCCACTTATCTTTAAAATTTCTTGAAGTGGTGTAGTAATTTTCTTCCTAAAATTATTTTTTTGTAATATGGAAAAATGGTTCCTTTTTAGAAAGAACACTTGTATATTTAATATCAATTATTCTATGTAATGGATAAATAAATAACGGTTGAAGAGTGTCAAAAAATTACATCTTTTTTAATTATTATTTAATTATATACTAAATATAATAACTCAATTATTTCATCCATCTTTCAATAAAAGTCAAATTCACTTTATTTATGGTGATATACTTTTAAACAGATACCATTGTATATCAACTCATTTGATATTACGTTAAACTATTTATCATAGATGATATTGGGATGTGCGTTCCACATGATTCATTGACATCAGATTGAGGGGGCACGTGATAATCCTCGGGCGAGACTACAATGAATTTTGTGAAGATTTGTTCTAATGATTCAATCAGCCTACTGGCGTGGCTTGGTTGTGGTCAAGAGAAACCTTGAGCTCCTAGGATATAATTAGGTGGTCCTAATTGATGTAATTTGATGTAATTTAGATATATCAGTGGGCTATGAGGGCCTTCTCTATTGATCTTTTTTCACATCATTGATATGTGGCATTGGGGGCGTATGTGGTGTTTTACTATTCTTAAGGAATCTTTGTATGTTTTATCCTTTTAATCAATTTGTGATTCATGGATCTGGGCTTCCAAATCGATGAACGTGCCTTCTTAGTAACAATAAAAAAATTATATTATTTTTTATTAATTTCTACTCATTTATACTAATTTTTATTAATTTACCTCAATGTATTGAAAATTATATAAATTTATAAAAAATTTTCTTAATTGTTTTTTAATTTTTACTATTTGATGTTGAAATTATGGTTCTTGATATTATATTATACTACATCATAATAATTTTGAATATTTCATTATAAATTTATACTATTTTTTATTTTTATTAATATATATTATTTAGTAAAATTTTTTAAACATAATTTGTTTATTAATTTATATTATTATATATATATTAACTATTTTTATTTAATTTTTTGAAATATATTTTAATTTATAATAATTTAAAATAATATACATTATATTATCATAATTTCTAATTCTTTAAAATATTTTTTAAAAAATTAATTTTAAATAATATTTATTTTAACTAATTTTATTAAATTTATATTACTTGTGGTTATTTTATAATAATTTTTCATAATAAATAAATTGTTCATTAGTTAATGTTGAATTTTTATAATTTTTAATTAATTAAACTAATTTGCGACATAGTGAGACCTACATTAAAGAATATTTTTAATTAATATTAATTTATTCTGAATATCAAACAACAAACTATTAATTTATTATAATTTATATTAATTTATAGTTATTTATTTTTATTTATAATAATTTATGATAATATTTATTAATTTATCATAATTCATAATAATTTAATATATTTTTTAATAATTTATATAATTTTTTATTTTTTTAAGATAGTTTCATTAATGTTTTATTATTTTTTATAAATTTAGATTATTTAGATTATTTTATTATATTTTTACTTAATTATACTAATTAATTACATATTTATACTAATTTATATTGTCTAACCTAATTAGGAGTGTATGAATATTAATTTTTAATCATTTACACTATTGTTTATTAATTCTTATAAATTTATTATATATTATAACGACTTATAAAAAATAGTAATTTTTGGTAATTTATTTTAATTGAAAATGACATTGTGATAATTTTTACTAATATTTTCTAATTTATACGAATTTATAATTAGTTGAACTAATTTTTATTTATTTATCCAATAATTATCAATTTATAAAAATTCATAAAAATTTAATCAATTTTTACTAATTTATACTATTTTCTTATATAATTATATAATTATATTAATTAAATTATATACATTTATAATAATTTAAATTATTTTTTATTAATATAAAATTTATATTGGATTTCTAATAATTATTATTATTTTAAACTTACTGAAATTAATATATAATATATTAAATTATTTTTCACTAATTTATACAACATTTTTATTAATTATAATAATTATAGATAGGTTTAAAATAACCTACACTAAATTATAATAAAATTTTATTTATTGATAAATAAATTATACAAGTTTATAATAATTTATACTATGATATTCAATATATAACTAATTAACAATTTATATAAAAAATAAATAATTAAACACATAAAATTAGTAACATTGAAATGAAATATAATAAAAAATACCTCAAAATTGGTATGTTGCTGATCTAAACACTTAGAAAGCACTTCGAGAAAATGAGATAGAAATAGTACAATGTGGGAGAATGAGAAAATGAGAGTTGTGGGGGTATAATTATAGTAAGTATTTTTATGTCCAATTTTTACAGAACAACCAACCCAAAAAGTTGGTCTTCTTTACATTTTGGGATGGATATTCATGACAAACTATGTGTTTATGATGGATTTTTTAAATACTATAGATTTGTTACAAATATTAACCCTAAAATAATTTTTTCCAACTATCCAAAAACTAGTTAGGATAGAACTTCTATCACAATAACCTTTCTGAAATCATATTTGTAGCAGATCCTTTAGAAATAATTCTTTATGTGATGGATCCATCACAAATTTCCTGTTAGATGGGTTATTTTGGATAGATTCATCACAAATAATCATTCAACATCATTATTTTTAATAGATCTATCACAAATAAGTTTTCCAAAAAAATTCATAACACTTTTAGAAATCTCTCACCAATAACATGTTCCTACATAGTGTGTACAATCATGTAAATGTCCTTTGTGATAAAATACATATTTTCCCAAAAATCAGTCAAAAAATTATTTATCATGGTTGAATTTCTTATTAGTTTGAAAAAATAAGTTCACTGTACTATTTTCAACCAAATTTCATTCAGTTTTCAAATAAAATGAAGCAAAAAATTTAATTTCCTATAGTGACAAAATCACATCACACAAGAAAAATGAAAAACATTACATAAACATCCATATCAACTTATTTTCATTATATTTAATTAGTCCACTAATGATTACATCCAAATCATAATTTCTCCATTCATATTCCCCATTGGACCATTATTTTATATAATTAATTCCAATATTTCATCATTAAATAAAATTTTATAAATCTAAACCTCACATTATAAATCGAAGAAAATTATTCAAATCTTTTTAACAAAATATTCTTGTTATATAACTCAATTGTATAGTTAAATCAATTGATATGTGTACAAATATTATATAATCATATAATTATAAAGTATGTGAAATATGTGTTGACATACCTTAAACTCATGATGAAATCCATACATGTAATTGAAACTCAGGTGATCTTATAACATGAATAAATATCAAAATAACCAAAATAGATTTAAAGAGATGGATTTATTACATGGAAATTTCAAAACCTTATCACATTATTAAAAAAAATATAATGTTAATGGATATATTAAAATTAAATATTTCACAACAATGATGGATAATTATTTCAAGTTGAATATAGGGAAATTTAATCAATTGAAGTAAAGGGATTATATTTAGTGAATATAGTGAGAGAATGACACCAAAATAACCCATTAAAAAAAAAATAAAAACTCAATTTTAGAATCTTATTAATTACTAATACTTTTATAAAAACCCCAAATAAAACCCACCGAACCCTAGAAACAAAGTTATACTAGGGACCCAATAGTATTCGAGTTGAAAAATATGGTCTTAGGGTATGTCAATAGTAGTATAATGTCACCACCTGAATCCATTTTCATATATCCAAACATTAAATGGAATACACTAGTGTTCAAATGTAATAGAAAATATATGTTTTAGTTAACTCGACTACTAATACGCTCTTAAAATCCTCCCATACTTCTATAAATTTATATTTAAATTATAAAAAATCACAAAACATAAAAAACAATCCTTAAGGACCATGTGACTTTATACACATCGACTGGAACATCCCAGAAAACTGGTTAAATTAAATAATCTAATCCATTTATCCCTCCAGGAAAATTACATACTCAATCCATCATACGTAAGGAATCTAATGGTAGTAAATCTAGAGAAAACGATTTCTTACAGAGAGAAAGTGGTGAATATCGCTGACCATTGAAGAAATATTTTTCACATAATGATAACACCCCTTGTTAATTTACATTTGAAAAACTATAAGTAAAATATATTAACACGATAACCTGATGATGAACTTAATTTAAATTTCATTATTTATTCTCTATTTAGTATATCAATTTAAATTTGGAGGTAGATATTTTAATGTAGGGGAAGAAGATATTTACAAAAAAAATTCAAAATAAATTTTTTGCTTCCTAACATATATGTGTGTCATATTTAGACGTATTTTTCATAATTAAGTTCTAGTATAAAAAATTACATGAAAAAAATAAATTTATAAATATTTATTTGGTAAATATAAAAATTAGATTAAAAGGTCAAATATATTTGATAAAATAAAAACTAAAATAGTGTGATATCAAACATAGTTTAATAACATAGATAGATTTTGGAAATCTGAAGAGCCATGGTCTCCCATAAATACCATAGACAAGAAAACCATTTTAATAAAAATTGAAATGATTTAATATAGGATGGGGGTTTTAAAATGAGACACAAAGAGTATTGATAGAAAACTAAGTGAATGAAATGGTTAAGATTTATGGGTTATATATCAGTTAGTGAAAGACAATAAAACCACTAGAAATATGACCATTATGACAGTAACATGGCCATTGAAATAATAAAAAAACCAATATGGGTAACTATTTAAAAAACCAAATAGTTAGATAAATACCTAAATATTGGAATATAATTACCATAAATGTGTAATTAATATATATATATATAATAATTTAACTAATATAGCAAAAAATATATTATTTGAAATTATTTGATTATTTATTTAATATTATATTTTTAAAATTTATTTTTTGAGTTGATATTTTTAATTAATAATTAAATTTTGATAAAAATTATTCTAAATATATTTTTAACACCTAACAATTTGTTAAGGTTGTATTGTTTTTAATATTCAAAATCATTAAAATTTTCAGTCGAAAATACATTATGCAGCACATTATATTTTAAAATATTTTCTTATAAGAAAAATTTAGTTTAGTGAAATTATTTTAAACATTGTAATTTTCAATATTAAATTTATTAATAAAATTATTATTTATAGAATAATATTTAAAGACATTATGAAATGAAATATTTCATAATAATATAGTTATTAAAGTATTAGAGGATTTTTTCAAAATTTAATTTATCATTATAAGAATGTTATTTATTTAAAATATATATAATATTGATAATCTAGATATTGAAATTAGTTTAGGGTTGATATTTTTATATTATTCATTTAAAATAATACCATAAATAAATAAATGACTGTAAATGATGAAACAATAATGTAAGGATGACATTATAATGGGAAACAACATGAATGATGTTACAAATAGTTCAGTTTGTCCAAAATGTTATGAAATACTACTATAATTCATATATAATACAAATATTGCATATCTTGGCCACTAATGTATTTATATTCGTTATTTTATTTATAAATAACCCTCTCTTTCAAGTATAAATATCCTTTCTCACCCCACTTAAAAATGAAATCTAAAAATTCATCCAAATTTCCATGAGATTCCCATATTCCTTCTATTAACAATCCTATGTTTCATGGAGAAATTCTACACTCAACCCACTCAAATAATTTTAGAAATTAGACCCCTATAAATAGAATAATCATTAAATATGGAATAAACCCATTCATATCATTTCATTTCATATTATATAATTCTAATTTTCTGATTTTCTAATCATAGTTTACCCAGAATAATTATATAGTATATCTAAATGATATCAATGATAACATTGTATATGATAATTTTTATATTTAGTTTATAATATATGTAAATATTATTTATCTTCCTCCATCAACGTGTCATTATGTGATATATTCTACCACCTATATGTAGTATTCATTCTTTACATATGATCATCTTCACGACCTATTAGTATAAATTATATATATATATGAGTATTCTTGTTTGTATATATATTTATCCATGTATATATGTATATATTAATGTATTTATATGTAATTTTTTATTTTAATTAATTTAGAGATAATTTAAAGCATTAATAAATATAAACATTCAATGCAAAAATGATGAAAAAATTGAATAATTCAAATATACATCTCCTTAGAACATTTATATGTAGTAAAATGTTAATTAATAATTTATAAAAATAAAACATGATGAAAAATAACAAAAATAAATATGAAATAATTTTAAAATAATGTTTTAATCAGAATAATTTTTTATACATGACATGAAATCATAATGGAGCAATGTGAGACCTAATGCAATGGGATTCAAAATATATTATCTCCTTCATGGGTATGAACACTTTATTCTAACCAATTATTCTTTAATGTGTTGTATCACTCAATATTAATATACATTATGTTATTTCACCTCTATTTTGGGATGTGATTAATTTTCAATATAACGTTTATACTAATTTTGAAATTATGTAGAAATTATATCACCTATCATTGGAAACATATTTTTTATAATAACTTATTTGGAAATAATTATCTGTAATATTACTTGAACAACACCTATTATTTCCCATTATTCACCTATAGGTATTTAGATTCCCTTCTATTAATTTAAACCTCATTTATCCCTACTTTAAATCATACAATACATTTTTTATGATATTTTATAATTCTTCCCATGATTTTACCTCACAATTTTTTTAATTAATGTATTTTATTTACATGAAAAGTATTATTTCATTGATGATAAGGTAAAACCTTTAATCATATCCCCATTATTTAATATTTTTTTGCATTACAAGAATTTTATCCAGGTTAGATGATTTGAAAAAAAAATGTGTTTCCTATAGGAACCATTTTTTGTAATATAGTTAAGATGTCCAATCCATACAATATAAACACATTAAAAATTTTTATATGATTATATATTATAAGTCACAAAAAATCACACTCCCATGATCCAAAGGTTAAGATTTTATAGAGATTAGTTATATAAAAATCCTTTTTTGTAACACATTTCACATTTCTTCCACTTATAATCCACACATAATTCCCTAATAAACATATAATATTCAATATTATTTTTCATTACATGGAGAATGAAAACATAAAAATGGGTGAGCTCAAATGATCAGAAAGGTTTAAAAGATAAGTGAAATCAATCGAATAAACATTGGTAGTGATAATTAAAATGAAAATGAGTATATATAAAACAAAAATGTAGGTGTGAGAATGTAATTGTAAAATCTAAATCAAATGATTAAATTCCATGGATCATAACATGAGTCATAAAAAAAGATAAATACATAAAAAAGGAATGATGTACATATATTATCATATTAAATCATAAATTATGTCAAGGATCACTTCTAAGACCATAACAAAAATGTTAAACAATATGTCATGTAATATAGATGATTGTGATTAGTATTTATGTAACATAATATAAAAACTCAATAAATGAAATCATTACCAAATACATTATAGGGATATATAATTCCAATACCACTTTTCAAGTAATTATAACCCATTGAAATGTATACCGCATGATAATAAAAACATTCATAAATTCGTTGAACACAATTTATCCATAACATGGAAATTAGGTTAACAATAAATCTTCACAACTCATTAAAATAAAGTTTCTTTAGAAGTCATATCGATACTTACATTAAAAATATCTGTAAGAATAAAAAATAACAGTTAAAGAGGTTGAAATAGATGAATTACCATTTAAATCGATATCATAATATAGATTTCAAAACAATAATTTCTTTGTGAATTTTGATTTAATAATCTAAAGAACTTATTAGTAAATTAGTTTTTATAAAAATATTGAGAATTTCATTAAAAATTAAATTGTTTAATCCAGAAAAAAAATTAATAAAATCCTCATAAAGAAAGGTAAATATAATAGTAGTTGAAATATAATTTATATATAATGCAACGAAATACAGATTATAGGATCTATTTACTATGATTTTATGTTAGTAAAATACAATGGATAAATACCTATGAAATCATAAAAATATACTGAATTAAATAAAATATATCATTCACTCAATATAATTAAAATACACCTGGGGCTGTATGAATATAATTATAACATAGATAAATTAAATACCCCTCTAAATTTCATAATCAGTGAAGTATTAATTAATGTGAGTGTAATGGTAAAAGGGCATCTAAATTGACAATATAAATTGAGGATAATAAAATATTGGGATATAAATGAAAATATCATGATTGTTCAACATATGGATGTTTGTGTATAAATAATCTCTGATAAGAAAAGGTTTTGGAAGAAAAATCCCATACCTTTACTCAAGACATTATTAAATTAACACTAACCAAAAATATAATCAATATATAAAACTAATAATATAATTTTTAAAATTATTTATATTCAACACCTTTTATAAAAAATATTATGTGAACTAATCTTTCATACATTGGTTAGTTAAACATTATTTAATCATAAAATGTTTTTAGAATCAATTATAGGAATCTTGTTTCAGTAAGAAAATTTTAGTGATCATTATATAATACTATTATAATTATTTCTAGAATGTTAATGGTCATGAAATCGTAATTGTATAATGATTTATAAATTATCATGATCATTTGAGGGATGATACATGTACTATTTATAAGAATGGAATTCATCACATGAATGTTTTAGGTAACATCTCCGCTAACAACTAGATATTACATAATGATCATTTATGTAGGTGAAACCATTTTAAAACCATAATAATAACATAAATTACACATTAATATCATATATTACATTTATTTATGTCTTCATACTCATTAAGAATAATAATGATGATTACGTTAATTTTTTTTTCATGTAGTTAGTTTAACCATACCAAACGAGAACATGCAATAAAAATGAATGAGTAATATTATATTGTAATGAAATAGTAATTTAATTTTTATAGAAGCATATTTAAGTTAATAACACACCACTGATGTGGTATATGTGGTTTATGATGAGTGGATATGAAAATGTAAGTGTATGAAATGAAAATTACTCATAACCTACTTTTATGAAATGAAGCCTTGTAGAAACATGACTTATAACAAAGGATTCATTCCATCTTTATGGACATAGAAGGTACCAATCTTGGGGGATGAGTCTGTGGGGGTAAATATTTTTTATTGAATAATAAAATTAAGGATAAATGTGTTTTGGATAGGTATTGGAGTGTCCCTTTTATATATAAACGTGAGTAAAATATTTATAATTTTTTATACTTTAATTCATATTTTATTCTAAAGTTGGCCCACAAATAACCAAAATAAGTCCACTATATCAAATATTATAAACAAACATTATTCTTTTTTTTGTTTTTACATTTAAAATTTTAACTATTAAAATTTCTTTTCTATTTTCAAAGATTAGAAGTATCTTTTAATATTATCCATGTCAACTTATAAAACATTCTTCATTTATAAGAAAAAGTATTATATACCCATTACATCATTTTCATTATACACATTGAATATATTCATTCCAAAAATATTTTATATTTCCAATGATCATATTAAAATCATATTACCCATTTTAACACCTATGTATATCCTTACCTACCTCTAAAAAGATTATTAATTGTATACAATCATCAATTTCTCAAAAATTATATCCTATTTATAATATTTTACAACATTACCTAGTTATCATTTTATGAATTTAAATTGGAAACAATTATGTATAATGGGGGAGTTCTAGGTTTTTTTCCAAATTGAATAAATGGTGGTATAATATTCATGGAAAAATTCAATGATGATAATTTTAATAATTTTTTTATTTAAATTTTATTTTATTACTCATTTTATTCATGTAATAAAGATTCATATTTTATTATTTTAATATTATTATATATTTATTTTATTGTAATATTTTATTTTAAAGAAGGTATTATTAATTTATATTATTTCTCAAATTGAAGGGAAACAAGTTATTCAATATATGAATTCAATATATCTATTAATCAAAAATTATTATGATCCCCGATTCCTATAAGAAACCTGATCTATCTTAGTTATATTGATCTTTTTTCATATAATAATCTTTCTTCTTTGTGTAAAACAAATTTTTCAAAGGCATTTAGGTGCATGGAGAAGCTATAGTGGTAATGGATGGGAGTGGCATAAAACATGGGAGAAGTTGCAGTGCCTCTAGGTAGCTAGTAATTTCCCCATGGTATATGGTTGAATGGATAGTGTCCATGTGAGGCTATAGAAGTCCAAGAGTCTGGCTGTTGGAGTCCAAAATAAAATGCAATTCTTACAGGATTCTCACTAGATATCCATTGGTATTGCGGTGGGTAGGGATAATGATGGGTAAAATTCTATTTTTTTCCTAGGAAACCACCCTTTATTTTCAAATTGAATCTCTATCAAACATAATTATGTATTTGTGAAACTAAACGTTTCTCTGTTGATTATTTATTAACTCTAAAACATCTTTATTTATATTTTTGATCTATGCTTGGATCTATATGAATTGAATCATTTATTTTTTTCATGAATTTGGTGATTTCTTGTTATTTAATCCTTTTATAATCTTCCTCCACCCTTGATATACTGGATTTTTTGATATCTATATAGAATTTTTATGTTTCATTTAAATTCACATGTGCTATCTTTATTCTATTATTATCCTCTATTGGGGTATGTGGTCTAAAACTTATTCCTATGGTCTTTTATGAATTTTCAATAAAGTGAAACATATGACATTTCATATTCACACAATTTGTGTGACTATTTCAAAACAAAATTAAATTTTATGGATTCAATCGTTATACAAATACCTCCCACTAATCATGATGGGTCTATTGGCATTGAGGCCAAGACTTTCATCCAATCAAAAGGTGTGTATACCATTGGACAAAAGTTTAAAACATGGAATTTATGAACCTAAAGTCCTATTATAAATAAGAAATTGTTTATAGATTTATCTTAACATGTGAATTTGGTTAATCTAGTTGTTAAAAAAACAATTAGATTGTATGTTTTAACTTTACCCAATCTTTCACTATCTTTGGTGGCTAATTTAGGTTTTTTACTATACCTCAAGCGCACCTCCCCTTACTCCAAAAGTTTTTGAATAGCAGTGGGGGTGTAAAAAACATAATGTGGAGACTATAACCCTTGGTTTAGAGTTAAAATACATTGGAAATAAATAAAATCGGAGTAATGTAAATAGTAGAAATAATACATTATACTTTTAGATGATAAAAGATGAACCAATTAAAATAAATATTAATATATCATGTAATTTCCTAATGCAATATATGTAAATATAAAAATAAATGTAACACAAATAAAAATAAATTCTAAAACAAATATAGTCAAAAGAACTTGGTCTCAAATCCCATGTTTTTTATGTCTCTATGTTCTAACCAATACAAATTGAATCAATAAATAACATTGTCTTATTCCATTGTCCAAACCAACGTCCAGGTAATCATCTTGGTTACCAAATTGTATCTGAATAGGCTATGAGTAAAACTCAATATGTTTATGCCACCATGTTTAACAAACCATTTGGGAAGTAGTTTAAGAAAATAAAGTGATAATTAGCTGAGTAAATTAATTAATAAACATAACAACAACAAACCATCTTCAAAACCATGTGGTCATATCTCTTAACATGTAGAATAACCATTTAATATTTTAGCACAAGTGCATGTAATAATCCCATAACTGGGTAAAAGCCCTAGGTATAAGCATTTCAGTATAACCAGACCAAGTCCTCTTTAAAATAATTTCATCATAATTAGAAAAATCCCATTATATAATAATATCATAATAACCAGGAAAACCCCTTTTTTATGTATTTTAACAAAATCAATCCATGACCCTTATATAAGAATCCATGTATAACTCGTCTAATCCCTTTGCATAAATTGTTTTGAATAACATATCTAATCCCTAAATATAATAATTTTAGTATGAATAACAACATAGGTCATAATATAATGAATAACACAATGAAAAATAATAAGACAAAATGGAAAATTCAACCAATTACCATTTGTAATTGAAATATCAATTCATTCAAAAATTAATATCTCAATTCATTATCATGCGAGTTCAAAAATCTAATATATATAAAATTATCGCCAAAATTTCAATAATAATGTCAGACATTTTATAGAGAAAATATTTCACAAGAAATCACTTTAGATATCATGACATGAAAAAACATATCCTTAAGTAATTAGGTTGTTTTTTATTATTAAAGGGTGATGTCACCCCATGGGTATCTATAGTGTAGTTCACAACACCATAAGATGTAAAATAATCCAAGGGTTAGTCTAAATACATGATTACCATCACCCAAATTTTTTTTACATTATGTGCTTGTTTATTCTATGAAATCACATAATATTAAACATACATAAACAAATAGAAATATACCATAAAAAATTATTTTAGAACTATTGCCTATACCCACTAATTAAAGAAACAATCTAAACTGATAATGGAAACGATGAATGAAGGTAAAGTATATCACAAGGAAAAACCTAGATTACACAATATCAAAACATAGTTCATCAATGGTGAATATATTAGACCCCGATGATTGAGAAAAAGTAGAAGAGATGGGGAAAACAAAGGGAACGAATCCCTAGGGATTAAACACTTGATGAAGACATCCATAGGAGAATGAATCACTCCAAAATCATCTGTATATACCATATGGTTTGTAATGTAGTGAGTTTCATGGTGGATGAAAAATAAATCATATGCACATCTTGAATTTTAAAATAACTGGACATGAGATATTCATGATGTGAAACTATTTCACAATGTGAATTTATTGATTTATTTGATTCATCGAATAATGGATCACCTTGAGTTAAAATTTACTTGATTTACCATTTTATGACGTGGAAAAGTTTCATGGTGTCTAAACTATCACCCTCTAAACTATTTCAGGACTTTTTTTATGGAAACAATTTCAATTCTTGTAACATTTTCACAATGTGAATGTTTCCAGCAAACAACACTCATCCAAACTTATTTTGGAACATCTCGGTCTAAATTTTTAACTAGACTCCATTAATTTGAAGACACATATATCCCCCCACATTATGTCATATTACAAATAAAAATATCCTTGTACAGAAAAGGGATCCATCCATAACGGTTTAAAGAATAAGGATGCCCCAAATAAAAGTTGTTTAACCAAAACTCATTGTAGGACATAGCTGGGAAAAGATTGGATCATTAAAACTCCATATTATATAACAACTGACCCTTCATATTCTCCAATAATTATTGTAGGGTATCAGTGAACAAGTTCAGATAATATTATTTCATAAAATATTCTCTCTCTTGGGACTTTTATTGAACACACCCATATTGAAACTCAACTTAAAGTAGAGGTATAATTCTTTCCCAAAGACACATATCACCATCATCCACAATTCATATTGGATTCTCACCAAAAGAAACCTTAAAACCATGATCTAGGTCATCAATTTCTATCATGTGACAATGTTTTGGATTATATATTAGAATCTGTTATACATAAAACATTTCATGCATGGTACTATAGTTTTATGGAAGGGACAATCAATATGCCACTTCATCGACCCATTCCCCTATATCAAATATCCTGATAAACCTGCGTGCAATCCTGCCCAGTTTCAAATTTATTTTACCCAACGTAGGATACACATGGAAGAAAAATGAAGACCCACCTCAATCTTTATAAGACATCTCTATTGATCAACATAATATTTCATCCTTCTCTCCAAAACCTAAAACCCTTTCCTAGTAAGGTAACCCTACCAAGGCATCTCATGTAGGCAACTGGATCTGACAAGAATTGACTCACCTACATTCAACCAATAAAGATGGAGACGATATGGAATTGTACAAAAAAACATGGAATTTTATATATATATTTATTCTTGGAAGATTTTATTATAATAAAACTACATGAATTATAATTTATTATCCCATGAACTAATGAAATCCAAAACATGGGCTCATTACATGTCCTCTATAATCTAAATAATCTATTAATATTAGACATTCATCTATTGATGATACACCAAACTCATAATAAATGTGGATCCCATAGCTGTCTAAATACCCTGGTAGAACCGATACATAAAATGAGGACCTCTAAAAAGTGATATTCCTCATAACATACTAAAACCAAACTATCTATTGCACATAAATTCTACCTAGATCATCATAAGTGAATGTCTCCCCCATTAGAAATATGTGGACTAACTTCATTATTTTATATATAATAACCTATGTTGCATCATTCTTGCGAGGTTTCATGTGTTATACTGTCATAAATTCAAAAGTGACATCATCACATTTCCATTTTTGAATGGTAAAGGGATAAAACATCCCAGAAAGCCTCTAATTCTCTCCTTCACCTACATATAGGTGGAAAATCTCACAATAAAGACCACTACCTCCTACTTTATTCATATATATATATATATATACTATTTATGGAGATCAAGAAACATATTTTTCAATCATGGGTGTGCCACCCATCTAGAATATAGTTACCCTAGCCATTTACACATATCATTAAATGATTTTAAGAATAATAGAGCATCATATTATAATCCAAAGATCATAAGGTCTAGTTTCTCAGAAGACAAGGTACATAAAACTAAATAAATTGGAATAAATAAGAAAATTCTATAATAAAAAATTATAAGGATATCTTAACATAAATTGTGATCATACATCTTCATAGGATAACTTAGGGATAACAATAAAATAAAGATGTGCTAAAAATCCCACTAAGGGAGTAAATATAAGAATAATGCTTTATCACATGGGTTAGAAGGAATGAACTTATGATATAAAAAGGAATGAAATATATAGAATCATAACATATAAACATGGGATCATATAAACATGGATTCATAGTAATGTGGAAGAAACATAAAATATGAATTTAGCATAAGTGAATGCTCATTTCACATAGGGTATCACAAGTAAAGGTTAACCACTAAGACTGTGTCACATGGTAGAACAAGTCATGGATAGCCGCCAAGACTTTTCCACATAATGTCTCATGAGAATCAAAATTAACCAATGCATTTGGAGTTCTATCTCATAAACCCCATCTTATCTTATTCATGAATATGTTTTCCACATTAATAATCAAACATAATCCATCATACATAAACATAATGGTACCTATAGAATGAAATGGGTATCATAATCATGTCATAAAGCATAATGAATGGGTGTATTGTACAAGTGTCAATGAAATAGAAAGGAATTAGATCATATATTGATATTCATATAGGAAAATAAGAATATTACATGGTAAGTGATTTCAAATAGAAATGAAAACATGTAAGAAGGGTATTTAAGAAATTTTAGCATTAAAACATTTTAGTGCGGTTATAAGGAAAATACTAAATCACATTTAAAATACCAAAAGGAATATTATTTTATATAAAACCAAAAGTGAAATAGGAAGGTTTTCATAATAAAAATTATTATTTTATAATAGTGATGGTGTTTTAAAATATGTTATAGAATGCACATGAAATTTTTCAAAAATTCAGGATGTTCTCTTAAAACGAGATTTCTTATCAGGATGTATTGGGGGTGGAATCATTTAAAAATAGGTATATCCCTGAAAGAGAAGGATGAATAGATATTGATACAATTTTTTTGTTAATATACACAGAATTTATAATATATACATAAAAAATTAAAGATATCTACATTTTGTTAGAATGAAAGATAGTGAAACCCTAAGAAATAAAGGATGTTCGGGTAGAACCCCTTACCTTAAGTTCAATAGAGTCCTTTGATTGATTTTAATATCTTGGATAACCATATTAAATTCATTAATTAATGTTTAAAAAACCTATTATTTATTTAATTTAATTATTTTAAACTTATTACGTTCATTTATGACATTTTAGATGGGTTAAGAGGTTCAATTTTACCATTTTGGAGCATTTGTTTCCTTGGATTTCATAATTGGTTTACTTATATACAAGTGAGGATAAGCACGTAAGATGAGAATGGTTGTCCAGAATTGATGTTTTATGTTTTATTTAACATATAATTTATTACATGTTTATAAAATTCTTTTGGTTATTTGGAGTGAAGATGAATCGTTATATGAAACATTAATGATAACTGTTTTGGTTAATTGGCTGTTTTTGATCAAATCAAGCACATTTTTCTTTATAAATTAATATAACATGTACAAAATATTCCATAACCTTAAATTAGAAAACATACGTATATTATATTCTGGTTCATCCATAAACATGGTTTCATGACTTTAATTGATGTTGGTAAAAGAAATTGATGACCCGTTGTCCTTGAATGCGATACATTAACACATATCGGATGGTGTTTTCATTTTTTGTATAAAAGGAAAGACAATGAGAGATGATGATGAATTGTTCCATTATCATAACAAAACTAAAATACATGCAAGGTACCAGATTTATCATAACATTTGGATGAATGTAGTTGAATATAGAGAAAGAAATAATGGAACTTGAATGAAAATTAAATAAATGAAAGGAGTAATTTACCTCTTGAATATATCCTTCATGATAATCTCTTTAGGGGATAGGATTTTTTCTTTTAAAGATACCAAGGGATGATGGAGGCAGGATATAATATTAGAGAGATATTTTCATAATATTTGGACTAGGTACTGTGCTAGAGATGTGTGAGGAGAAGCTGTAATGAGTGGTGGTATTTAGAGTGGAGGATAGGGCAGATGCCACACTATTTTAATCATTAGTTTAATATTTTACTCACTTATATTAATATTCTTGATTATTATGACCAAAAATAGAAATATTTTCTTGGGTATTTTATTTATTGGTCATTCACATCATCCATGACTCAATCATGATGCATAAATTCATTTATTTAGAATTTATCATAAATTATCATATTTTATTATTCACAAAACATTCTAGTATTTTAGAAAAATACCAAAAATTCAACCAAACCACTTATTGATGCATGGAATCCAAATAAGTACTCCGTTTTTAAATAATAAATTTATAAAGACGAGAAATTTAATTTTTAATTAAAATCATAATATAGTTTAAAAATATAAAGTATTAAATTAAAACCATCTTTCTTAAACTTTGGAAAAATAATTAAGGACTCATAAGAATATCATATGATCATATGACTTCAAAATAATAACTTTTGAATTAATTTTTTGAAAATAAATTTTATTTTAAAATTTTAAATTAATCATAAAATTTTAATTAAATATACAAGACTTACGAAATTAACAACACATAATCAATAGTTTTTAATATATTTATTTACTTATACAAATATATAATTATACGATATTGTTTCTTAAATTTTATATATACTTTCATTAGTGAGGACACTATTCATTTGGTGGCATTTCTTTTTATAAAGGGTCACATTATTATTCCAAGGTTCCAGTTAATACTAAATCGATATATGTTCCTTAACATCAAGAGATATATTTTATTTCACTCATTCATTATTTATAAGATTTGTATTGTGTTATGTAAATAATCATTTGTGATTATACTATAAGACATTATTATTATAAGGTAATTTAACTGATAAAAAACTGGCTCGTTACATTCTTCCCACCTTATGATATTTATCCATTGAAATATCAATTTATATTCTATGATGAAAACTCATGTGTGTATTTTTCTTTCATTGCATCCTCTAATTCCCATGTCGCATCTTCATACTTATGGTTCCACCATAGCACATTGACCAGGTGAGTTATATTTTTGTATTGAAACTTATCTATATGATCCTATCTCTTCACTAGATAATCCTAGAAAGAATGATCATTCTCCAACTATAAAACTATTTTTGACGCTTTCGCTGGGGTGCCTGTATCCGTCTTGTTCAAGGACGGCAACACTATTTGTTGTCCTGCCTTACAGCTTTCCAAAGGCAGGAAACATCTGTTCCTTGTTCAGGGATGTTTTATCCTTGGTCGAAATGGTATGATTGGATGTCCATTCTTCTTTCCACGGATTCCTCCTCGGAACTCATCACCTGGTCCAGGTCTCCCTTATAGATTTAAGATGTTGTTTGTGAAACTTTTCCTAGGGCCATATCTTCATGGATACAATATAATTACACTACTTCTGTCGGGAAATTCTAAAGGGTTCGATCAGGGCAGCAACCTATGGTCAGGGGAGTAGTCACGTTGGACATCACTGGCGTGTCTGGACACTAGAACACTGGCACATCTATGTGTCTTCCCCATATTATAGGGCTTCTCGAGGGCATGAAAGCCTGAGGCATTCCATGTCGAATACGGGGAATTATATGCCATAGGCATGTATCTGAGGTTTTCCTCAGCTTCCAATTTGTAACAAAGGGTATGCCACAAGTTTAAAATCTAGCAGAGAGGGATAAAACTAATCAGAACACTAACTAGAGTGGATCAGGAGGGTGCAATCCCTGAAGAGAACACTGATGTTGGGGAGAACTCGTGGTTAGCTACCTGGTTGTTGTTAAAGGGAATGGGGAATGAGGTGGCATGATCCCACCGGGATGTGGCAGCCTGGGTAATGATCAAAATGGATGGTTTATGGTTAAGTTAAGTGGATGGAGAATGAGATGTAGTCAACTCAAGGATGACAATGATGTTGGGCTTGAGTCTCGAAGAGGCCTCCTACGTATCCTTGGGGCAGGGAATCAATGTCCTCTTAATTCACAGGATGATGGCTTACAATTGATTGGGGATTTTTATGGCTTGCCGCTAGATGGGGTCACAACAGCTTACCACTGGATGGGGTCACAACAACTTACTTCTTGATAGGGTCACAACGGTTTACCGCTAGATAGGGTCACAACATTTTACCGCTGGATGGGGTCACAACGGTTTACTGCTGGATGGGGTCAGAATGGTTTACCTCTAGATGGGGTCACAACGGTTTACCGTTGGATGGGGTTGGACCTCATGGAGGCTTCATATATACCTTATCCAGGAGATAAGGATCAAAGCCCATGTAGTTCGGGATGGTGGATGAAGTTTAAATTCATGAAGGACAAAAAGGGGGCATGCATTTTAACGTCATGCGGGAAAAAAGTGGCCCAACGTGAAGGGGGACGAGACCAACAGTTGTTGGGATTGAACCTCAGGGAGGCTTCCTACGTACCTTGCCTTGGCAATGATCAAATTCCACATAGTTCGGAGTGGAGTGGGATCCAATGTGAAGGGGGTCAGAACCAATGGTTGTTGGGCTTGAACCTCAGGGAGGCTTCCTACATACCATTACTTGGAAAAGATCAAAGTCCACCTAGTTCAGATTGGAGGGGAAATAATGTGGATGGGTTCAGAACCAATAGTTATTGGGATTGAACCTCAGGGAGGCTTCTTTTATACCTTTCCTTGGAAAGGATCAAAGTCTACGTGGTTCAGAGGGATTTTGGTAAACCGACGTGAAGATGGTCGGGACCAATGGTTGTAGGGTTTGAACCTCAGAGAAGGCTTCCTACATACCTTGCATTAGAAAGGATAAAAGCCCTCATAGTTCAGAAGGAGTGTGGGGATTACACTCTAGGCTTCCCAGAGAGGATGTCATGGTCGATGCTTACTCTAAGTCCACGTGAGTCATGATCAGTGTGAAAAAAAGAAACAGAAAAGACATGATGATCACGTCGTTGAATGTGATTCCGTGGGAAGTGGAATGGGGCCCACACATGGTTAGCCTACCAAAGAGGAAACAAGGGCTTACACGCTGTTCCCAGCTTGAAGAGATGGAGATTGGGACTTACTCTTGGGTGGAGGCCTAGTGGTGACAAAGCCCAGTGAAAGAGGGATTTGGTACCAGAGAAAGGAGGGGTCCATCGTCCATCCCCCCTCTCCGGTCCTTGGGACGGACAAAGAAAGGAGGAGCATGGATTCTACCTCTTAGAAGAAATTCTAGGGGCTTACACCAAGGTGGTTGCCATGTACCTATAGAAAAATGCCACTATGATAAAGAGGATCTCATTCCATGTGAGGAATGATTTCACTCCTATAGAGACCAGTGGGTGTGCAGAATGTCAAAGGTGGGGCACCCACATGCAAGGCACGAGCGAGGTCATAGTTTAACATCATGTGCTAAGGAAAATGGCACTTGGATGTTTAACGTCATGCATCTTGGATGAGGTGGGTGTGCTTCACACCCCTAGGACATACATAACTGATACCCGCCCACCCTTGAGGGAAGGAAGGCACCGATAATGCCGTGATGAGGGGGTGTTATGAAGCGATCCATTGGGGTGTCCACGTTAGCATGGCTATGTGAATAAGAAATATTCATTAGCATGCCTATGCAAAGAAGCATGAGTCAAAGTGACACAATGGGTAGTACCACCCAAGGGACTTTGAAATTGCTTTGTGTAAACCTGAAGGGCCACACGTGGAAAGGAGTTACAGAGAAAAGGGGTTCATAGGTAGATGCCTTGTGAAGCTCTGGTGCTCCATGAAGTAGAGATGATTTGTGAAGGGATGTGCTTTGTGAAGTGAAGTTTCCTAGCCTAAGAATAGGGAATAGGTGAATATGGAAGGTTCTTTGTGATGGGGAAAGGCATTCATGGAGAAATGCCTCATGAAGCAAGGGTGACTTGCAAAGCATAACATTATGAAACAATGTGCTACGCGATGTAATGTGAACACACCTTAGCATGCAGGTCAAATGCGTATGAAGGGTGTTTCACGAAGCCTAAATTCTTTACAACGAACCGAGTCCCCCTGGGCATATCCTTCCTTCACGGAGGCCCATGGGATCAACGAAGGGCATCCCTCTTCGAATAGGGGTGGAATTCATGCAAAGGGGATGAAACTTCGCGATGCAAAAGTACCTTGAAAACCTCAGGGTTCGCAAAGAAGAAATTGCTTCATGATGTGGGATATTATAAGGAAAAATGTTGGAATATCTAACCTTTGGGATCGAGGGGAGCCTGGTATTTATAGGCCTAAGGTGCCGTGAAGCAGAGCTTGCTCGGCATGAAGACAGAGTTTTCTCCACAGTGGGTTCGCAAACGTCAAATTGGCTAGCGGATCATCCCACCTCCTGGCTCTGCCGTGGGTTCGAAAACGTCAAATTAGATCACGGAGCACCCCACCTCCTTTCTCGTCAGTGGGTTCACAAACGTCAAATCAGTTCGCGAAGGACCCCGCCTCCTTGCTCTGTGCCGGGTTCATGAATGTCAAATCAGCTTGCGGAGGACCCTGCCTCCTTGCTCTGCAGCGGGTTTGTGAATGTCAAATCGGTTCATAGAGGACTATGCCTCCTTACTCCATGGTGGGTTCAATAATTTAAAATCAGCTCACAGAGGACCCCGCCTCCTTTCTCTACGGTGGGTTCACAAACATCAAATCGGCTCGCGGAGGACCCCATCGCCTTGCTTCGTGGCAGGTTCTCGAAGGGAGAGCTCGGCACCTGGCATGGGGCTACAGAGGATCCACGAGCGGTCATTTCAAGGCAACCCTTAAGTTTATTCCTTTGTTATGTATTTTCCTTGATTTTGGAGTCAACGACCCCCATTGAATATAGTACATGTTAAGGATCTGGTATGTACTTCCCTAGGAGGGATTTGTGGAATACACCATTTACTCTAGACATTATAGGTGGAAGTGACTGTCAATTGGACACAACTTCAACATGATGAAGAGTATCGAAGGGGAAAATGTACTTGGGACATAGTTGTTCATTCATACCAAAACTCATGACCATATTAACTAGAGATATGCATATGATTACCATGTCTCCAACTTTAAACTCAAGGTCTTGTCAAATATTATTGACATCAATCTTCGGTCGCCTTTGGGCTACCTTTATGTGTTTCTGAATGGTTTTCACGTTATGCATCATTTCATATACCATTTCAGGTCCTTTCTGCTTATTTTCACTAAATTTATCCCAACATGTCTATGTTTTTCATCGTTTTCCATAAAGGGCATCATATAGTTCCATTCAGATGCTAGAGTAGAAACTATTATTATAGAATAATTTGACCAGTGGAAGATGTTAGTCCCATCCTCCATTTAAATCCATTGAACATTATCTCCAAATATATTCCATTTTCTAAATAGTTAACTCATATTGGCCATTATTTTGAGGATGATAGGCTATATTGATGTTCAGTTCAGTTCAGTTCTTAGAGCATGTTGGAGACTTTTCCAAAACATTGAGGTAAATCTTAGTTCTCAATCAAATATAATAGATAATGGTACTCCATAAAACCTTACCACCTATTTTACATATATCCATGCAATTTGATCAAATTATAAGACCTCTCAAATTTCAATAAAGTGAGTTTTACTTGTAAGATTATCCACACTGATCCATTTAGCATTTTTTCCTCTGGATGTCCTTGGAATTCCAGTGACAAAGTCCATGGTAATGTTATTCCACTTATACGATGGTATGGATAGTGGTTGCATCATCCCCTTAGACTATTTTTCTTCTTTCTTAACATGTTTACATACTAGACACATTTATGTATATTCAGAAATCTTCTTCTTCATATTTTCCCAAAAAATGTTCTCTAAGATATCTCAATACATCTTTGTGACCCCTGGGTAAATTGAGAAGGTTGAGCTACGTGCGTCATTCAAAATCTACTTATTTATCTCTATATTTTATGGTACACATAATCATGGACCAAATCTTACAAATCCTTCTATTTCAATCATAAACTGAGAGTATTTCAAATTTTGAACAGCTTCCACCCTTTTCATAATTTCTGCATTTTTACATTAAGAATCCCTTATTTTAAACATGAGGTATGGTTGAAAAATATTTTCAGAAATGATTGATTGTGTTCCAATCATAATGATTCTGATGGATATATTTTTCTAATATAATAATATTTTATCCTTTTTAATTATCATCATTGATAATGATGCACAATCCTTTATAATAAGAGCATTTTCCACCTTATTTTCATTACCAGGATTGTAGTGGATTGAGAAGTCATAATCCATATGGAGATATAACAATCATCACTGGTGCATATTAATCTTTTTTTATGTAAATATATATTTTATACTTTTGTGATCAATATATATCTCACACTTCAACCCAAAGAGATAATGCCACTAGATTTTCAATGGAAAGACCACAACTGCTAACTCTAGATCTTGTATGGGGTAGTTTTGCTCATGGATGTTCATTTTAATTATGGTGATGACTATCACATTATCATTTTTATTCATCTTATAGCCTAATACCTTCATCGAAGAATCATTTTTCACCACAAAGTGTTCTCCACACATCGGAAATGTGAGAATTAGTGTAGTGATAAGCCTCTTTTTGAGCTCCTCAATGATTTCCTAAAATTATTGAGTCATTAATAACTTCACTAAATTCTGTGTCATCTTTGAAACTGGGTTTGAAAATAATTAAAATTTCTTCACAAGTCTTCGGTAATACTGATATAGACCAAGCATGCTACAGATATCCATTACAGATGTTGTCCTAGGCTATTCATTAATTGCCTTTGTCTTAGAAGGGTCAACAGATATCCCTTTTCTGGTGATAAATTGCCCCAATAGTGATTTTTCCTCCATCTATATCTCACATTTACTATACATTACATATATATTCTACCTTCACAAATTCATCATTATAGTATTCAATTCCCCTATCATGTTCCTCCTAACTCTTGGAGTATATGAGAATATCATTGATAAAGGCTGCCACAAATTTGTTGAGGTAACCTCTAAAGATTATATTCATTAAATCCATTTGTAATTATTAGAGAATTAGTTATTCCGGAGGGAATAACTATGAATTCATAGTGTCCATACCCTGTTCAAAAGGTAGTCTTGGGAATATCTTCATTCCTCACCTTTAATTAGTGATATCCTGACTAAAGGTCCACCATAGAGAATTAGATGTCCCCACATAATTGATCGAAAAAGTTATCTACCTGAGGCATGGGATACTTTTTCATTATAATGATTTTATTTAGATCACGATAATCAATAAAGAGGTTCATTTATCCTTCCATATTTTTAACAAAGAGGACTGGTTCACCCCATGGTGAAGCACTCAGGCATATAAAAACCTTCTCTAGATTCTCTTGTAACTGCCTTTTCATCCTTCCAGCAAAACGATGGCCATTCTATAAGGTGTCTTCAATATAGGTAGGGATCCAAGAATAAGATAAATTAAATCCCAAACTATAGATCAAGTGGAAGAACATAAAACTCTTTAGAGAATTAATTAGTGTAATCCCTCACGATGATCATATCTTATAGAAGCATGATTCTCTTTGTCTCAACCATTTGATAAAGATATACATACTCAAATGGAAATATTATCCACACATTAGATGATGATTCTGAAGTAGATTCATCTTCTTCAATACACTTTTATAGGATTGAGGAATACCCCAGGATGTGATGAGTGAACTCCATTTCCTAATAGTTAATGTTAGATATGAATAAAGATAGCCAATCCATGCCCAAAATAGCATCAAACGCTAACATAGTATGTATGACACGATTTTATGGGAGGTTTAGTTCACAAAATTTTATCGGGGATGTGTTATAAACATTGGAAACAATAATTGAACCATTCACTATTCTCATAGATAACTCAACCTATAAATTTTTAGGTGGTTTTTGAATAGATCTACTAAACTTGAAAGATATGAAATAATTCATATGACCTGGATCAAATATTACATTCAATATTCCTAAATTAATAAATAGCATACATGTCGCCACATCATTATTTGACTCCACCTTAGTAGTATTGGAAGCAAAAGAACTTCATTATTGCCTTGGAGGTTGTTCTTAATAGCCTTCAACAACCATTATCTTAGGGAAATTTTTTCCATAATGCCCATGTTTCTTTATGTTGAAACACTACACTACTAGATGACTGTTGATTTGAACCTTAATTTATTCTTCTAAATTAGTGTGATTCTTAATATCCCATTGGGTGATTTTATCTAGATGTACCATTATGACACATTTGAAAAAATTCCATGCTCCCTTTAGATAGTTCACGAGATTATTATTCCCATAATTTTTACATGTGGCATGTTTGATCTTCTTTCCATCATGGTATTTATTTTTCAAACCACCCATATTAGACCTAATGTTTCAATTTTAATCACGGGGACCATGAGACCATTGAGAGTATCTAATCAATACTTCAACCTTGGGGGAATAATTGACAACATTCTCATGAAACTTGAAGCCTCGAATCACTAATAAATTTCATAGTCATGGATTTAGTCTGCTAGATAATATAACTACCTTTCTTTTGGTGTTTATAAAAAATATGGAGGTGTATCTTGAAAGCCTTGTGATGTTTACTTCATATTCCCCAATGGAATCCTCTTTAATATACATAAGTCAAAGGAACTATCTTTCAATATTAATACAGAGGTTTCGAGGAAAATATTTTTTGAAAAACATTTTCTTGAATTCCTCCAAATCCATGGAAACAATTTCTATATGGGACTTTGTATTCGTTATCAGTTTCCACCACAAATCAAATTTCTCATTAAGAATTTAGACTGCCAGTATGACTTAATCATCTTTCTAAGCACTAAAGGATGAATATTATCTTTTCAATATAGTAAATCTAATATTCCATGAGGAGGGGATAAAAATATCTACTAAACATGGTAGGAATTTTCTACGTGAATGATTTGACAACAACATGCTCTTTCCTTCAAGGAGGAGGGTGTTCCACATGATTGAAGTTATTATTCATAACTTGAGCCAGTTGGGCATGTAATGTGATATTTTTTTGAGCACCCATTCCCATATTATTTGGAATGTCAATAGGGAAATATTCATATTCCCTATCACATTGATTGTTGCCACATGTTCTTTATTTCCCACCATTATATAAGAAAAATAATTTACACTTAGGGGGATTAAATACATAGCTAATAAGCCTAAAAAATGAAACATTAAACAAAAATGTATAATGTATTAATGGAATGATATATCCTAAAAGTGATTACCTATGATTGAATATAGTTTATCCTTGATTTTTTTTCTTAACATATATTATTATGGGATATTTTGTAATTCCCTTAATAATGGGTTATACTAGGATTATGAATTTACCAAAGCATATCCCCTGGGAGTGTCAAACCAGTAGTGCAGAAAGTCCTGCTGTCATTCACCAGTTTCAATTCAAGTCTAGACCAAAGTGGTGTTTTTGGGTTTTAACCCTACATATATATGTTCCGTATCCACATCCATTTTTAATAAATATAGGGATGTATTTTCTATATAAACCATTTACCCCATACTTGCAAAAATTTAGTGATTTGTTCTTAAACATGGTCTCTCCCTAATGTTCTTTAGAAAGTTATCTATTCCTAATCACCAAAAAAACTAGACAATCATTTTATAAAAACTATAGATACCATATCCATTTACCCATATCATTAGGCATTATAAAACATCTTTTTACAATCCATTGATAATAATGTCTAATGTCTTAGAATACTGTGTACATAAAATTGAAAAACATGGGAATAAATAAATTTTTTTTATTTAATCTTCATATGGAGATCCTAAATTCAATTTTTCTAAAAAATACTCATAGGATATCCTGGGGATAACATGAATAAAATGATGAGCTAAAAATCCCAATAAGGGAAGAAAAATAAGAACAATTCTTTAGAACATGGTTTAGAGGGCATGAAATAATGATATAAAAGCATTTGGAACATATGAAATCAAAACATATAAACATGGGAACATATAAAAATGGAGACATAGTAATGATGTATCAATATAAAACATGACATTAGCATGATTCAAGTATCATTTCAAATAGAGTATCTCAAGTAATGGTTTACCTCCAAGATCATTTAACATGGAAGCACGAGTCATGGATTACCGCTAAGACCATTGCACATAAAATCTCATGAGACTCAACATTACCCAATGAATAGAATTACTATCTAGGGTGACCCATATTAACCATTTAATGAATATGTTTTCCAGATTAATAATCATACATAATCAATCATACATAAACATAAGGGTACCCATGGAAAGAAATTGGTATCATTATCATGGCATAAAGCATAATTAATGGGTGTATCATAAAAGTGTCCATTGAAGAAAGGAAAAAAAATATAATGGAAACTCATAAGGTAAAATAATAATATATCATGGTATGTTATGTCTATCAAAACTAACAACATATAAGAATAGTATTTAGGAAAATATCACATTAAAACATTTTAGTGCTGTTTTAAAGGAAACACATAAGAGAATTTAAAATAGAAAAATGAATAATCTTTTATATAAAAACATAATGTATCCATGAAGGATTTAATAATAAAAAGTATGATTTTATAGAAACAATGGTGTCTTAAAACGGATGATGGATTGAACATAAAACTGAGTAAGAATTGAAAAAGTTCTCTTAAAAATGAGTTTGCTTCTCGGGAAGTATTGGGGAGGAAATCATTTAAAAACATGTATATTCCCAAAATAGAATGTTGTATGGATTTTGATATAGTAGTTTTGTGAAAATAAAAATCTTTTATATTTTGTACATAAAAAGAAAATAAAACTTTATATTGTTAGAAAGAAAGATAGAGAAACCCAAAGGAATAAAGTAGGTTCTGGTAGTATCCCTTACCTTAGGTCACAAGGTGTCCTTTTATTGATCTTAATATCCATGATAACCAAATTAAATTCATTAATTAATAATTAAATAACCTATAATTCAATTTCTTGATTTATTATAACCTTATTGAGTTCATTCATGACCCTTTTGATGGGTTAATAGGACCAATTTCATTGTTTGGGAGCATTTTTTTCTTTGGTTTTCATTATTGGTTTAATTATATACATGTGATGAAAAAAATGTATGATGAGGATGGTTGTCCAAGATTTATGTTTTAGGTCATTATTGAACATATAACAGATTACAAGGTTATAAAATTCATTTGGTTATTTGGAACAAAGATGAATCATTGTATAAAACATTAATGATAATAGTTTTTTTTAATTGAAAATTTTGCATCACATCGAACATATTTTTCTTTATAAATTAATATTTTGTTTAAAAAAGATTTTATAGCCTTAAAAAATACTTAATACATATATTATAGTCTTTTTCAACCCTAAAAATGGGTTTTTGACCAGAATTAAAGATGATAAAAGAAATTGAATACATATCGTCCTTGAATGTGATAAATTAACACATCTTGGATGGTGTTTTCATTTCCAGTATATAAGAAGGGGAAATGAGAGATGATGATGGATTATTCCATTTTCATAAGAAAATTACATTAAATGTATTTTAATGGAGCTATCATAACATTTTTATGAATTTAGGTGAAAAAAGAAAAAGAAATAAAGGAACATCAATGAAAATAAAAGAAATGAAAAGAGTAATTTACCTCTTGAATATATATTCCTTAAGGAACTATTTTAGGGGGAGGGTCTGGGGATTTTAAGAGATAAATGGATTATGGATGTGGTATAATATATTATGGAGAGATTTTAGTATAATTATGACTAGGCATAAGGTTTTAGAGGTGTGAGGAGAGGTATTATGAAGGGGTGGTATTTTTATTGGGGGAGAGGAGGGGTTTCCCATTATCTTAATCATTAGTTTAATATTTTTACTCCAGACTATGAATAATTTTTATTCTTGTTACCATAAATAGTAATATGTGCATTTGAGTTTGAACCAATTTCCATTTAAATTATCCATGCCTCAAACCTGATGTAGAAATTGATTTATTTAGCATTTATCGTAAATTATCATATTTTACTATTCAAAAAAATTCAAGTATTTTAGAAAAACACCAAAGACTAACCCTAAATTTTTTTCAATTTGTGAAATCAAAAAACGAACTCCATTATTCAAAAATAATTTTTAAATATGAGAAATTTAATTTTTAATTGATATTATAAATTACATGGAAAATACAAATTTTAAAATTAAAACTACCTTTCAGACAAATTCAAAAATTAATTAAGGGCACATATAATTAAATTATGATCATAACCCATCAAAATAATTATTTATGATTTAATTTGATGAAATTTTTTTTTCTTTGAATTGGTTAAATTAATCAGAAAATTGTAAATAAATATACATGGCTTATAAAAATACCATCACTTAATCAATAATTTTTTAAATATTTATTTAATTATACTAAGATATAATTATTCCATATTATCACTTAAATTTTATTTATGAGCCCTTTAGTGAGGTTACTGTTCAATTGCCCGGTTTACTATTCATAATAGTCACATTACTATTCCAAGGGTCATGTTACTATTTCACCGGTATATGTTCCTTAACTTCAATGATAACTTTTATTTAACTAATTCATTATTTATAATGTTTGTATTGTGTTATATAAGTAATATTATGTGATTATATTATAAGACATAATTATAAGAAGGGAATTTCATTGATAAAACCTTTGGTCATTACAATTAACCCATAAACTATCTAATCAGCTCCTCATGCAACCTTGTAGGGACCCATACTTGGATACTGTTAAGAATAACATCCCTTCAACCAAGAGACCATCCTTATTTTAGATCCCCACCATATAATCTATCCCATAATTCTAAAACCATTATATCGTATAACTTTATGTATTGATCATGGAAATAAGTATAGTAATAACCTATATCAAAGTCATATATACTCTTGTGATGGACTACTAAACTACTATATTCCTATATGTAAAAAGTTCAACAATACACAAGTTGTCATTATTATCCATCACTACCTCTATATGTATCTTGAATCCTAATAAATTAGTAATAACATTTCACTTTTCTAGTCTATAATTCGACTCGATGTTGAAGGACTACATATACTCAACTCAACTCCTATGTTGAAGGTTAAGGCCCTTTAAATAAAATATGTACTCGATGATATTATGGAACATGTACACTATAAAACCTCTCATAAAACTTATTATGTATCCATAATCTTAGGGAATGCACAACTGTTCTAATATTCATAACATGAGTATGGTAATTCTACTCATTTGATCACAGTTGTTAAAAACTGTAAGCAACCACTTTGTCCTCTAACATAATAACTGCACTTATTCCAAATAAAAATGCATCACTATACATATTATGTGAATTAATTTCCTAATGTAAGGTGAGGTTATATGAATTTCTTATCCTACCCTTCAACTCTTGAAAATCCCTATTTTAAGTATCCGAAAAAAAAACTTCACCCCTTTCTTTGTCACCCCATACATGAGTGCTACCAAATGGGACACATCCTTGTTAAAATATTGATAATGAAATTTTAAACCCAAAAATATACCAATATAAAAGAAGTTAATCAACCACTCCCAATATACCATGGCTACAACATTGTCTATTTCTAATGACAATCTATCCTTTGAGACGACAAGACCCAATACACCCACTTTATCAATTAAGAATCATATTTTTGATATCATGTAATAATGTGGATTCTATATTACTATATTAAAGAATATGTAAATATGTAGGACATGTTATTCCACTTATATGGAGTAAAATAATATTCCATCAATGAATACAACCACCAAAATATCTACAAAATGATGAAAAATATTATTCATCTAGTCCATGATTCTTGCAAGTGCATTCATCATACCTAGATATATCACCATGAACTCAAAAAAGATTCATGCTCCAAAACATAGACTCTGGTATGTTTGATCATGTCACCCACAACAATTGGTACCCTTATATTGATTAAATCTTAGAGAAAATCTTGGGACCCCTCTTTTTATCAAATAGATCATCATTGTGTGAAATGGGATACTAGTTTTTTATGGTCATCTAGTTCTATATATGATAATGCATACATAAGTAGAAAGACCAATCGGCTTTATTAGTGATAAAATGGATAACCCTGTGGGGGGTTGTATAGGCTATATGAAAACACTAGCATTTAAAACATCCAACAAGACATTAAACTCATAAAGCTATCCAAGTTCCATTCTCTAAAGAGGGATAAAAACTATCTCTTCTCCCAATAGAAACTCGATCAAGAACTCAATCTTCAACATGGGGGGAAGCTATAAAACATATCAAGAAACACATCCTGAAAATAGTTTACCACAACATTAAAATTATCATATTTTATTAAACTATAATCTAGTTAAATTAATTCTATATGAGCCTTGAGAAAATAAAATCTATAGTGAATTATTCCTATATAACCAACCTAAAGATCCCACCCACCTTAGTGAAAATAGCTTCCTCCTTCTGGAGAGTGAATGTAAAATCCCCTCCCTTAATAGTATATGTGATCCTGGTATAGAGCTATTAAATCCATAACAATAATCAAATTGAAACCTATAACTTCATGTAAAAATGGTTCTCTAAATAAATAGTATCCAATAAATTCTATATAAAATTACTTCAAACATTTGATATTCCCTGATCGCACTATGAATAGCGTATCAATGGTCAATATTCCATCCATGATTTCCATAACCTATAAAAAACATTTGAAAAAATTAGTTTATGTAAATTAATTTTATTCTTAGGTATCGTACAAAACATAAGAAAGGGTATATGATAAAATAATCATATCTCTGTTGGTAGATGTCCTATATTGAAACTAGATAGTTTAGACTACATAACATGAAACTAACATTCCACATACATTTGGTTTGAGTCTAACTCCACTATGATGTTTCCGTACTAGCGTGCCATTCCCCCTATGTTAACTAGAATGTCTAGTGGAACACCATATATTTCTCTTCTAAGGGTTATTTGTATCCTTCCATACTTTTGTACTTATCATAATCCCTTACACTCCTCTACTTCTACATTCCCCTAAAAAATCTATATAGGGGACCCATCCTACTGCAATCACAAACCTACAAAACATGGTTTTGTAACTATGTATTCTTTTTACTAAGCATGAAAACTGATGGAACTGAAAAAACATGGTCTTAATATGGATTCCCACAACCATGAATACTCTTCCCTCGGTGCCTTTTAAATAATTGTAATATTATTGATTCATTAAACTAGATGAATATCTCCCAATTCACCCTGATAAAACCACTAGGATATTTTTCATGGTATCCCCAAGATTCCTTCTACGATGAGAGACTAATTATTCATGACAAAAAATTACTAAAACAAAAAAATCACCTATACCATAATATCATATTATATTCCCTCGTAAAAATGTATCACCCTAGAGAATATTTCAGATTCTAAGGATGGGGTAAACAACTAAATGTTAGTGAAGCATCCATCATAGTCCATCCCTAACTTACCTTAATATTTCACTTTAATGAACTCATGATCCTTTGAATCCCTCTATTTTCCAAGATTTAATTAAATCATTAAATTTTCCTTGATGTCTTTATAGGATAACTCATCATTATTCACATATTTTTCTAATGTGTCCCGCTAACATATGGTCTGTCTAGGATGAATGTATAAAATAATCATCACCATCCTAACTGTGTGTGTCACTACATTTTAGAAGATAATTTGTAAGGAATAGATCCATAATGTGGATTCTTGGTGGCCTCTCTAACCAGTGTATATAGGAAGATGTTTCATTTGAAACTCAATCTTCATATAAGACATAAAAGTCATGGTGAAAATAGTCTACCTTTCAATAGATCACATGACCCTCTTGAAGATGTTGTGAATCCGAACATCCATCTGATCCTCAATTATACTGGAATATCTGGATAACATGAATTGTTAGCATGCTGATTTCTACTCTCCTAACAATAAATTCTAAGATAATAATGTGGAATTTTCTCTAAAAGACAAGCTTCCACCTTCAAACATGAGATAACAATATGTTAAATCTCAATGGGTCACAACAGCATAGAACCACTAGCTTTTGGTTTCTCTAAATAGGGCCTAATAAGTGAATTTCCATGATATAAAAATTATTTCATTTCATTTATCAGATAGAACATGTGTCTCATTTCATAGCTCATATAAGAAATTATATCACATTCAATAAATATTTCCCTATCCTAAAAAATTCATGTATGTATATATTATTATCTTCCAATCACGATGTATGTATACTAAACTCACACCATACCTGGACATGGGAATGAATATCAAGAATCATTAACAAAATAGAACATGTGAATTATCCAAGGTGAAATAACATTAATCATAAAAAATTATCATCATGACCAACTACCCTACCCATGGAACTCGTATTTCCCACAATATATGGGTTATCTACTCCCATAAAAATGCTCATTACCAGATCTTGACACATCTTAGTCTCATTTCCAGAATTATAAAATCATAATTAAATAGAATATAATAACCTTCTCCTCTGATTACACATTCTAACATCCTAGAATTTGGATCTATCCCACATGGCCAAATAATATTGGTTACAGGTCATGAAGCATGCCTCCCTATACGCCAATGGTTGTGGACTAGAAGTGGAGGTGCCGAGTGTTGGTACAAGGGATTTTAGTTGAATAATGAATCCTAGGGATATAAAAATTTCATCAATGAGGAATATACCTTGTCATCAATAAGGATATGATCCAGGTTATGGTCTAGGGATCTCGCATGGATTATTCAAAGAATAAATATTAAGTCAGATCATGTGCCTTATTTAACTAAAAGAACACCCATCCATTGCACATCTCAGATGACCGTTTCATAAAGGATCCAATGGGGAAACCATCTAAATCTACCAAAAATTCTTTAAGTATCCATGTGCTCTATGTTCTTCAGTTTCTAGGTTCTAAATAGGGTCTCCAAAAATTTCTTCATTATCGTGATGAACACCACCTCAATGATCCTTCGATGTAAGAAGATGAGATCGATTTTGAGCCACATAGATCTATAGTTTCTACCTATAGAATGATGGAGGAGAGGGATTCTCATTATTTTGGAAAAAAACTCTTGGATTGAGTTTTTATATTATTATAATATAATGGGAGAGTTAAATACACTGAATGGGTTCCCTGACCCCCAAAAATAAAACACCCTATAAATTAGAAATAAATATATAATTATGGAAAATTAAACTGAATCATTAACATTAACTACATTTTATCACATAAATGTAATATATCTTAAATATATTATATAGAGAAATAGAGTCATTTAACATTACAAGAAATTCTAGGTAATATTAAATAAACATAGAATATTAAAATAATATTTATTCCTATAATATTTTTCTTTAATAAAAAAATACCTCACGAATACTTTTAATAAATAAATTAAACAAAATTATTATATTATATAATAATAATGATTTTATTTTTTATTTGTGATTGAAAACATGGAAAACTCTTAGAGGCCATTGTGAGGCCCACTATGTCCAGTATAATTATTCTCAAGAATAGGGATGATTATTGAATACACTATATTGTAAGGCCCTCTTGGATCTTATTTTAATTTAAATGAATATAATTCAAAGACCAGGAGTAAAGTCTAGTAACCCATCAAGTACCATAAGGAGATAAGGAACAGTCATAGCAATGAAAAACAACCTACAAAACACACATTATAATATAATCTCATTGTATTTAAATATATTATAAAGAATGTTTGACACTTCTATCATTATCATTTCTTTCTTTATTATTTGTTGATATAACATGATAGACTTACCTCCGACTACATTGTCCAAGGATTTATGAAGGTATTACTATCATGGTCTACTAAGCGTGAGATATTTCTTCCTCAACTTGTAAGTGACAAATTGTATATTGACCATTAAACCAATGTCATACCACTAAGGCATCACTCAAAACAAGCTTCCTAACAATTATTTAATTATAAATAATTCTTCCATTCATGGAATTACAAGATCAAATTGAAAAAATTGATAATCACCACATGTTAGGCGACCAATAAACATATGTGTATATATAAATTTTCAATGACACCTAAAACATGTCATTTTTTATCAAAGGGTTATTAATCATGATCCCATCTACCATAGATCCCGAAGTGAAAACATAAAGAGAATAATCATCAATTATTATGATCTCCAAACACCTATAAGTTAGAAATCAACTGTCTCCATTCTGCATCATGTATCGAGACCATATGAAACATTTGTATGATTAATTTCACTGTATTTTTAGATTTTAATTATATCCTAGAATCTTCCAAAATCATTTGAAAGAATAAATAATATATTGAAATTTCCATTAAATAGTTTACACAGAAATGTCTAAACTATAATATTAATTATACACCATTAATATCTCACTATATGCATGACATGGTAATTGAGAAGCACTATTTATTTCGGTTTAGGGAAACCAAGATTATAACATTCACAATTTAATTAGATGTGACATTTTAATGAACCATGATATCCATCAAATGATTAAAATTATGTTTCTAATGAGTCTTGGATTTTTTATCTAGGTATTCCACATCTTCATTGTGTGGCTATTCTGCTATGCTTGACCCCTCCTATTTGAGCAAAACTTCTCAAGATCCATTATTACTAAATGTATTCCTTTTATACAGAGTAAAAGAATTATATCTTCCATGGTAATAACAAAATATTTATCATTATGCTAAATAATTACAGATTAGGTGTAATTCTATAATTCAAAAAAATCATTGTGTTGAATACACTGCTTCTTTAGCACCTCAGAAGCTCCAAATCTCTCAGTATTTTTAAACAAGGATACCACTATCTTGAATAATCATGTCTGGCTCATTATGTTACTCTAATTATGATATTAGATCATATTGAAATTATAGGAAGACTAATTTTTATCAGATTTTTAGTAGTGTCCATTCCTCTCCACTTCCCAAATATATATAATTTTTACATTCTTAAGTACAATAAGATAGTACTAATAAAAACCCTTACATTTCTCCCAAATAAAACTTATATTTTCTTATTGTAACTTATGTGTATATACTATTATATCTTGTATATATCATGGGATTGATGATTGATCCAACTATAAAAAATATATAATTAATCTCACAACATTAATCATCTCCTATATCCCACACACACACACATATATATATATATATATACTTGAAGAGATTTATTCTATTTGGCAATAGAAAAAAATCCTCTCATGAATTGTTCCTACTTGTATTTTTCAATAATATGCAATCATTGGTATGATTCACTATGTATAAGAGACCATTTTACCTACTAAAGATTATATTTTTCCCTTGAACATAGTTTGATTCTTTGATTCAATGTCTAGAGAGTAACTTTCATCGTGGTATTAACTAACTTTCAAACCCATATTTGTATTCCATATATTACCAAACTAATTTTACTTGGAAATCAATGGACCTCCAACTATATTCTTGTAGACACATGGAAGAAATTCATTCCAAATTAATATTATATTATCTGATTTCATTATTAAATCCTCAACTAGTTTTTAGTATCTTTAACCCCCTAATAGAATTATATTGTGTCACCATCGATTTCTAGTTGTGTTGTATAGACACCATCGACAATTGGTGGTCATGGCATTTAATTCAAAATAAATGGATCATAAAAATTTTATTTATCCTATATAATACTATTGGATATTGGCATAAATACATAGTACTACCAATTTAGAATTATTGGTACCATGAAATTACCATCCATGTATAGTATCACTTCAATACCCACCACATTATTCAAAATAATTAGCCATCTTTTTCAATACATGCAATAAATTATTGAATTTTAATTTTTCATGTCACATTTAGTTATTTTACATATACTGATTACATGTAGAAATTATTATTCTCAATGAATAATGTCTCACCAGCCATAGTGAATATAAAACCATCACCATGGTTTTATCCTTCCTACATTGTAAGGGTCTTTAGAACATTTATTTTCACACGCTCTTGGGGAACTTTTTTGTATGTTAACTATTTTTGTATCTCTATAATTTAATAAACCCATATCAACCTTTCTACCAATTTTTCATGTAGATTTGTGTAAACTTTTAGAGAAATCGAGCCAATAACATAGACTATCACTTTTATATCATAGGTAATTCTGTAATATCCTATGATAATTTTAGGATGATTACTTTATATGCCCATTGTGTTTCTCAAGAAGTTTGTTAGATTATATATTAAAAAAACATTTAATCCAAAAAAATAATATTTTTACCAAATGTATTTCCATCATTCTATTATTCATATGATATCCGTTATTAATTATATTTTTATATGGTTTTGTGATAATGTCAATACTTTAAAAATGTTTCTTGATAATTGAAAATATCTGAAATGCATGAGTTTTAACATAGATGATCCTTTTACTTACATCATTAATATTATTTATATGAGAAAATTTTAATTTAGGAATTTTACCACAATTTTTTTCTTTATCAATGTTAACATTTAATACTATTAATTGAACCTCCTTATTAGCAACAAATACATAACATGGTTAAGGTCATGTGTGTTTAGGAATTACTCCATGCTAGATTATATTTATAGGAGAATGCATGTTCCAGATGTTCTTAGGAATACTATTCCAAATCAAATAATATCATCTGACCATGTATATACAATACTTCACATTCTCATTCCATAATAATCCATCATTGAAAACTAATTAAAATATCTAAAAATAGATTATAGTCAGAATAGTTCACTATCTCTAGAAGAACTAATTTAGAATTATTTGTGATGTTCCTAAATTTACAAGGGGTTATTTAAAAAAAGTACATCTATGTGTCGATTATATCTAAGGACATTAAATTTCATGTTTCAAAACCCATATTGGGTGTATCATTCAAATCTACTTAATTCATCTTTAAAATTTATTATATTTCCAAAACTCAGTACATAAGACTTAAATTTTATATTCTATATGTGTTTCATATTATTTAAGTATCACTAAACTATTTGTTGAGTATGAGACACCACCAAAAACATTCATTACTAATCTGGATTAATGTCTCATTATTTTCAAAGGACATGTGTGGTAAATTTTTTGGTTATTATCCATAAAATTTATTCTAGAATCTTTCACATGGAACATATGATTTATATACTTCTCACCATTGACATTGGAGCCACTATGTATCAGCTGCTTAGAGAACACATCTTATATCTAGAAAATTTTATTTACCTATTTGGTTACTATATTTAAATTAAATTATATAATAGAAAAACTATATTTAATACCAAATAATTATAATTTAAATATTATGGTTTATTTTGATGAATATACATAGAATATAAGAATTTTTTAAATTCATTTAATTGTATTTTAACATCCATAGATTTATTTCTGGTTATTTGATGAAAAAATCCTCATGTTTAATAAGTAACCACTTATTTGGAATGATGTGGAAAATGTGACTTTGAAGTCTTGATTTTAATTCTCCAATTCAACTTTTATTTCAACTATTTCACCATATGATTTAGATATTAATCAATATTTAATCTTCTTATTGATTGTGTAATATTACCTACACAACAACTGAGTGTTTTCTCTATATTATTTCCTGTAATATTAAAATAACTAGATTAAATAAGAAAATTATGATATCATAAATGGATCCACTGATATATCATGGTGGATATTTCAATTTACACATATTCAATGTAATCATCCCCAATTCATATCTTGCTTAACCTTCTCCTTGAAAGAATCTCAGAGATGAGACCAAATTTAATATCAATCATATCCTAATGTAGTATCCACAAAGGAAGTTTAATACTGATGACATAATTATTATATAAAATTAATATTCTTTATAAATTATTCTCCTCTATGAATCCTTAAAACCTCACTTATTGAGGTGGATTGAAAGTTATTGGGGACACTAGAGCATTGAATTTGTAATGTCAAAGTACTTTATGTAAATGCTAGTTCTACATACTGGAAACCTATGCTAGTATGAGAATTTTCTTTTTCCAACATTGTCACAATATTTTTATGGCATTATGTTTAGTTTGTAAAAAAAAATATAGGAGATTATTTATTTTTATTTTGATTGCAGATTATACATTATCGATTAATTAAATTATTCAATGTCTCTATTTATTTTATTAAACTCTCGAAACCCTTTGTACTAGAATTGAAAAAATATGTCACTTGGTTATTATATTGGAAGGGATCCTTAAAAATCCAATCATATTCTATATGTTTTGGATACTCCACTACATGGAGTGTTAATGTTACGTATTTGAATAGCCAAAAACATCAACTTTTGGTTCCTTGATCCGTTGACTGATGCCCTTGCTTCCTAAACTGTAAACCCGATTTACTGAAATCATGAACCTAAAGCTGAAACAATAAATAATTGGATATATCTTTTCATCCAACATCAATTTAGTTAACTCATCTCCCTCATAATAATACTCTACTAGTAGGAATAACCCTCAACTTTAGCTAACAATCACCCCAAACACCTAGTTTTATTCAAATTTAAATGGAGGAATGTGTTTGGGGATTAATATTTCATTGGGGATTCATATTTATTTTTATCACTATAATAAATTTATATTAATCTATTAATTCTATGTTATCATTCTCAAAACATAATATTAATAGGAAAGAAAATTCATTTCATCATTATTAATTATACTCTGTTATTTCAAATGTTTCCCACTTTCATGAAAATGTGTAAAATGATACAAAAATTCATAAAATAAATAATAATAAATGACTAGTCTTGATAATATAATGTTATTTTGTCCATATAAACATAAGGGATTAACCATGATGAAGGAAAATAAAACCACAGTTAGATATTGACTCATGATGTAGCTCTTCCCCGTCCAGTATGTCAACTTATAATCTAGATTTTACTAGGGAGTATTGTTTTTTGTGACTTAAAATGTCCTTTAAAATAACAAAAATAATCTCACATGAACAAGGGGATCTCAGGAGTGAAATATAAAAATAACTCCCCTTTATTTGGGTGTGTAGATGCTTATTAATATTAAATGATAAAAAATTACAATGCATATACCTTCTTATTTAATAACATTCATTATGCACAATTACCTAATTATAATGAAGCATACACATATTTGGTCGACGCTCAATAGCAATCAATGGGTAAAGGTAAAGTAGGATAAAAATAAATTTTAAAAATTAATGTATGAGGGAATTAAAATAAATTAAAAAATTATTTAAATTTAAACAATTTATTAAAATCATTTTTTCTGTATCGATATTAATTTATTTTTAATTCCAATAAGAAAATTAAATAATTAAATTATTTTATTTAAAAAATTAAATTATTATTTTTTGATTACTGAAATAATATATTTTTAGACCAAATAATATTTAATAATTAAATTAATTAAATAATAACTTAAATCAATTAACTAAATTAATTGTGATTATATTAACTATTTACTGGGTCCTAAACCCTCACGAGGAGGCCAATATGAGTTAGGCTGACCAAATATAGTCTCATTACCGACTGGGAAGATCCCTTGTAGTGGTGACCTGGGTATAAAAACACTACCTTGATCTTTTATTTGTTGGTAAAATATGCCTAGGAACATAGTGGAGGGGGTCCTTATATATAAGGGTTGTGGAGGCTTATTGTGGCTGATCAGGGTAGGTGTTATATCACAAGGGGGTTCTCAAAAAAGGTTTTCTAAATTCATCAAATCTGGTGGGAAGGGAATCAAGGTGGATGTTTGTTCAATGGCGGGGACTTATGAAAACTGGGTTTTTAGGTGAGCCATTGTAACACCCCAAGGTTTTAAAAATAAATTTAATGAAATGAAAGAAACATTAAGTCTCTAAGAAAGAAAACAATGTTTTATAGAGATGTTATAATCATCTCATTAAACATAATTTTCTGATTTTGCTTTATGTATTTTGAAATACAGACATCCATAGTTTTCATTAGTAAGTTATTTGGACACTGATAGAACCAAATTAATTTTTATTGAATAGTAACCTACCATTAGGAATTGTAATGTTACCACTATGAATAGTAAAATGATGTTTAGTAATATTAAAATGTCAAAATTAATTTGAACTTCATCAATGAATGTATAATAAAAAGGCATATTATAACTCACAATATGTTCATTATATATGTGTTGGTATTTTCCTAAGTCATAAATAATTAATTACAATTTTATGATTAATAAAATAATTTAAGTGAAAATTTATTTTCATAAATTTCAATAATAAATTATTATTTTATTTTCCTATTGTTTTAAGATAATTTTATGAGAACTTGATAAATTTTTCAAGGTGTTATAAAATATGTTACACTTTTAAAATTGTTATTCTTTTAATAAATTATAATTTTATATAATAATTAAATTACAATTATTTAGAAAATTATATTCATATAATGTAGTGATTTTTTGAATTCTATATGTCTAAAAATGGTTACATTGATTTTTTGTGATTAATATGATATACTTGAATTTTTTATTAATAGTGAAATATGGTAATTTACTGTATATATACATTATATCTTAAATAAATTATTCATGCCATCATGGATGATTAAGGAACCATTTTTTTCAAACTCACATTTTCTCATTTCTTTTTTGGATCACATGAATGAACACTTTTCAGATTCTTGAGAATAAATATTAAACTAATGATTAAAATAATGGGAAACCCCTCCTCCCCTCCACTTAAACCCACCATCACCTCCATATTCTTCTCACACCTCTTAATATTTGAGAATTGTCAAAATTCTTCACAAATCTCTTCCCAAGTCTCTTCCACACTCCCAAGACCTTATGGTCTCACCAAAAGACCAAAACCAAAGGCCTTATGGATAATCTCAAGAGAAGAGATCATGTGGTTAAAAACAACTTTTACTATTTTGTGTTATCTTTTCAATTATTTTCATTTATTCAACTCTCTTCACATGCGATTATCCACGATTATATAAAGATAAATTATTATATGTATAATATATATTTTTATATTATATATAGAATAATTTATCACCATTATTCCTCTCATCTTCCTCTTATTCAAAAAAATTAAAACATAGTTTGTGATGTGTCGATTTAACAAAATCATGGATGATGTGTTTTCAAATTCAATAAATTCATTAAAAAATAGTTATAAAACCATTTTGATGGTTTAAAAATATATTAATTTGAATGGTATAACCTCTTTAATGTTATGGAATTAACTTATATTCATTATATTACATTATTAACAACATTAGTTCATGATTATCATAAAACCACCAAAATGAAGTAAATGAATATCATTAATGCTTTATCTAATGATTAGTCATCATATGTGATAAAAAATGATCACCGATATCATTTTATTTTTTGAAATTTATTAAGACTATTTCATACCACTTATTTAGTTATAATTCCTTTTGACAACAAAATCCTCTATAAACCGACCATGGAAATCATGTAAAGAACACACCCAAAATAATGGAGAGAACAATATATTATAAATTTATGGGTGGAATAATGTTATAAAATGAACATAAAAGGCATTATAAAAATCAGTATACGTATATAAAATATTTATAACACTATTTTAACCATTATACATGAGGTTTAATGACGTTTTATGTAAGACGAACCTGATGTAGGGAAATTCTTAACCCAATTTTTGTTCTTTGGGTTATCCTTATATTTCATTGATATGCGATACTATGATTATTTTTGTAATTATTTTTTATATTATTTTTTAATAAATGTATTTATATTGGTTATAAATATTCCTTTAATTCTATTAATTATCACAATAATTAAATGATATTTTTAAGGGAAATTTATTTAAAAATCCTCTTTCAGAATTCTATTTTACAAAATTCAAATCAATGTTTTAAGGAAATATCAATGTTTTAGGATTAATTTCCAGTTCTTGGGTATTTATTATGATGATGGTTAGGATCTATGTCTCCCTCGAATCCATTGGGTATGTGTAAGTTGTTTGTTGGATGTATGGTTACTCCAAGTGTAACTACGATGGTGACACCATAAAGCAGTTATGAGAGAAAAATTTTAAGGAATCTGTGAGGGTTAAAAATCATAAAGTATCCATGAGAATTATATTATGAGTAAGTAATTACCCAAGATAACTATGGTTTTATATATTTTCTCAAATTATTTCTGTAAATCTCATCTTTCACAAAGTAAGTATATATGGGTGAGATGTTTTTCTTTATGAAAATGTTTTCATTTGACTATAAGTATTCATAGAATAATGGTTTCTTTCCTTATTTTTATATCCCTTACAATTATTTCTATGTTCATTCCTTGTTTTTAAATGTTTTTCATAGGTTATAATTATGTTTAAGATAAATATGGAAGTCAAGTAAAATGTAATGGTGATTCATCAATGAAATCATGTTCTTTTTTATTATGTTAACAAATTTATGTTTTTCAAGAAATGGATAATATTTTTGTGGTACCCACATTGCTTGTTTATGGGTTGATATGAATGAGTTCTATCCTAACATTCTAAAACTATAAACGAAAAATATCTTTGGGAATATAAAGAAGTAAAGTCTAGTTTAATTATAATGATTATGTAATGTTTAAGGATGGTTCTTTATAGTTGGTATATGAGAACAATTTAGGCAACATTAGGAGTCATTATGACGTTAAAAGAATACCATAAATGATTTCAACATTATGTTTATGGTATATAATTTAAATATTACCTTGTTGCTTCATCTAAGATATCTCTATTCTGAATGGTTTTCCATAAATGAAATAGGGAAGCTGATGTTGGATGGAACTGAGACACTAATAACTTTATGAACCCGTAATTGGGAATTGTATTTATGAGAACCGAGTTGTTTGTGATAGTAATGGCTCAGATGATGAAGGAAATAAATGGTGGTTGAATCCATTCAAGAGATCATCTATAGCTACCATAAAGGAACATGGTGGTAGTGGAACATTTTATGAGGAAATACCCTCCATATTTCCATGGATCTTCTGACCCATTAGTAGTTTGAGTCTAGATAAATGCCATTTAAAAAATATTAGATGTTATGTTAAGTTCATATCATCTAAAGGTTAGTATTTTAATTTACCATTTTGAAGGTGAAGCAGATCAGTGGTGGTCAACGGTAAATAATATTAGGGATAGAGAGGAGATTCAAGCCTTATTGTGGGTTGAATTTAAAAGTATGTTCCTTGATATATATTTTCATAAGGTGGATTGACATAGGTTAGGGAAAAAATTACTTGAATTGAATAAAAAAGAGGAATATTTAGTGGTTGTGTATAAAGAAAACTTTTCCCGACATGAGAGGTATGTTCCGAATCTTATTATGGTTCTTGATAGAAAAATAAATAATTATTACTCAGCACTAAATCCAAGATATCGAAGGGAATTGGATTACTGTGTTTTTATTAGTTATTAAATACATTTCTGATGTTCTGGTAAGGTAGAAATGAAGTTTTCTTAACATCACATTTACTTTGACAACAAGCATAAGAAGAGGTCTAGATAGAAAATGATAGGTAATAATCAATCAAATAAATCTAATGGTAAGAATTTTTAGTTAACCATTTGTGAAAAGTGTTGTAAAAATAACCCTATGTAATGCTTTACCAATACTGGGAAGTGTTTTTGATGTGGTATGTTTCGACATATGTCCTGAGATAGTAATGAAAATAGACCTAAGAATAATCCTAATAAGAAAAAACCATTTATTTTAAATGTAGTGAGATGGTTCATTATTTAAATACCTTCCCAATGAATGATATGAATGATGAAAAGAAGAAAAACTATATGTATAAAGGTTTTGTGAGATCCTTTTTGACTACATCAATATATTTTGGGAAATCAAAAGAAGTGGTATTATGTACTTCTTTTACTCAATTTTTTCTAAAGCCTTATTTGATACGAGATCAACACATTCTATTCTTTCTAAGAAACTTTTTGGCAAACTGTAAATATATCTTAAATAAATGGGGCCCAAAATTATTTCCAAAACATCAGGGGAAAATGTTACAGTAAAAAAAATATTAAGAATATTCATATTTTTATCTATGGAAATACATTATTGGAAAACCTTTTGTTTTTTCCTTAGTAGAGTTGGATGTCCTTATGGGTATGGATTGCCTTTCTATTTATCACACTAAGATTGATTTTAGATATAAAAAAGTTATTTTTTAGAAATAATTTTATTTGGTATACAAGAATGAACCCATAAAATTGATAACATATCAGGATGCTGAGAAACTATTGAAACATGGAAATGAAATTTATCTTTCTCATATTTTTGAAAACAAGGGAATTGTTTAGATTAATGATGAGCCAGTGGTAAATAAATATATTAATGTTTTTCCTGATGAGTCACCTTTTTTTCTACATGATCAAGAAGTTAAATTTATGATTGAAGTAGTTATTGATGATAAGACTATTTCAAGACCCCTTTATCGAATGGATCAAATGGAAATTATTGAATTGAAAAATCAGTTGTAGGAGTTTCTTGATAAAGGATTCATTCATCCCCACACATCACCATGGGGTGCTCCTGTTTTTTTTTGTTAAAAAGAATAATGATTACATGAGACTTTTCATTGATTATAGAGTTTTTAATAACACTGTTATTAATAATATATATTCCTTTACACTTATCTATGACTTGTTTGATCAGATCCAGGTATCTCAGTATTTTTACAAGATTTATTGAGATCTGGATATCATCAACTGAAGGTAAAGGATAATAACATCCTGAAGAAAAACTTTTCATAAAAAATATGATGATTATGTGTTTTTTATGCCCTTTGTGTTGAAAAATTCCCCAACTATTTTCTTTGATATTATAAATATAAAATTTTGTGAATATTTAGATATGATTATTTTTATTTTTACTGATGATATTTTTATCATTTCAAAAAGGTTTTAGGGACATGAAAAACATTTAAGGATTGTCTTTAAAACTCTTAAAGAAAATAAGTTATATGGAAAAAATTTCAAATGTGATTTATGGTTGTAATATATTTATTTTGTTGGGAATATTTTAAATAAGTATGGAATAACATTTGATCCTACCAAAAAAAGTGGTTAATGAATGTACAAGACATAATACTGTGATAGAGACAGTTTTTGGCCTCTTGTGTGTCATGTTCGGTTTGTTTCCAAAATCAATAAAAATGTTATTGTTCATTCTTTCTTGGATTAGCAGGTTATTACTGAATGTTTGTTAAAAACATTTAATATTTATCGAGCCCACTAACTATGCTAATAGAAAAAATGGATAAATATATTTGGAAAAAAGAATGTGAAGTATGTTTTCATGAACTACAAATGAGATTGGTGACTGGTCCAATTTAGGTCTTGCCTAACCGAAATGGTGAGTTTTTCATATATAATGCTTCTTTAAATGGGCCTGGTTGTGTTCTGATATAGAATGATCAGGTAATTTATTATGATTTAGGATAACTGAAACCCCATGAGTTAAATTATCCCAAAAATGATTTGTAAATAGAAAGTATGGGTTTTTATTTGAAAATTTGAAGGATTCATTTATATGGAGCCAAATGTGAAATATATATTGACCAAAAATGTTTGAAGTTTATATTAACTAAAAAGTAATTTAATATGTGGTAGTCATGATGGCTTGATTTGATTAAGGATTATGATTTCACGATCAATTACCTTCTAGAAAAATGAAACAAAGTGGTGGATGCCTTGATCCAAAAACATCATGCATCATTAACAATGCTACATTTGGAACATGAACCCTTGATTAATGATTTGCTGAATTTTGGTTTGGATGTTATTTATGCATGAAATTCCTCTTCTTTTTTTTGGTTTTAGTGTAGTAATCTTTTTTAGAAAAAATTAATCAAGCACAGAAAGAAGATGGGGAGTTACAGTAATATGTATAACTGAATAAAATGGGAATGTTTCTAGAATTTAACTTTGGTAATGATTGTGTTTTCATATTTGGAAAATTATTTTGTGTGCCCTGTGTTTCCCAGTGGAAGAATAAATTGTTTTGTGAAGTTCATTGTTTTCAATTTTCATAACATCCTAGAAGTACTAAGATGTATCAATATGTTCAAGAATATTACTTGTGGGATGATATTAGATGATATATTTCATATTTTACTATGAAATGATTGACATGCCAATAGGTTAAAGAAGAGAAAAAAACTAAAAAAGGGGATTCTTCATCCTATTCTAGTGCCGATGTAGAAATGGGAAAATATATCCATGGACTTTATGGTGGGAATACCAAAGACATCTCAAGGTACCAATGCGATTTGGTTTTTTGTCGATCAGCTGACTAAATCTACACATTTCATTCCAATTCGAGATATTATTTCTCCATATATGATTTCTCGACTATACCTCAAAGATATTTTTAGGTTATATGGAGTTCCTCTCCCTATGGTTTCTAGCCATTATCCTAGGTTGACTATTATCCTTAAGAAAGGCCTTCATATGTTTTTGGGAATAGAATTAAATTTCATAACAAATTTTCATCCTCAATCTTATGGATAAGATGAGAGAACTATTCAAAAATTTGAGGATATTCTTTGACCTTGTTAAATGGACTATCAAGGATGTTGTGATAAATATCATTCTTTAGTTGAGTTTTCTTATAATAATATTTCTCATTCTAGTATACAGATTGCACCATTGGTGACATTATATGGGAAGTGGTGTCAAACTCTAGATTTTGGGATAATTTGGGGAAAATAAATTGATGGGGATAGAATTAGTAGAGGAAGTGGATAATATTTTGATGATGATTCAGCCACACATGAGGACAACTCATAGTAGGATGAAAAAGTTATACAAATAATGGGAGGAAAGATATTTTATTTTGAGGATGGTGATCATGTTTTTATTAGAATCTCACCATAGAAATATGTAATGGGTTTTGGTAAAAAGGAATGCTATGTGAATAGTTCATTTAACCATCTACAATTTTAGAGTATGTTGGACTAGTCACCTATTGAGTAGATTTTCCAATGAGTTGATCTTAGTTACAAAGTATTTTTCATTTTTTTATTATGATAATGTATATTCTAGATTTATCTCATGTTTTGAGCCTATATGTAGATCATCTAAAAGAGAACCATTATTATGAAGAGAAATATGTTAATTTTCTTGGTCATAGAGTGCACGTATTTTGAAAGAAGGTAAACTACTAGGTAGTGGTTTTTTTGTAGAAAAATGTGGTTGAAAAAGAAACATGGGAATCAAAAATTTCTATGAGGGAACGGTACCCTCACTTGTTTAATAAGTAAATAAAAAAATTGTGAGGACACAATTTACAAAATATGGGGAGAATGTATCACCCCTAGGTATTACAAATAAATTTAATGAAATGAATGAAACACTAAGTGTCAATGGAAAAACATTTTTTAAGGAGATAGTTATAATCTAGCCATTAAACATTATTTTTCTACTTTTGTGTTTAAAATTTTGAAAAATGGACATAAATGGTTGTGGTCATTAATTTATTTGGACTTTGATAGAACCAATTAATGTATTGGTGAATAGTATCCAACCATTATGGTTAGTAACTGTAACCTTAGGAATATTAATATTACCATAATGAATAGAAAAATGACTAAATGAATTGTAACCTCACCAATGAATGTATAATAAAAAATATATCTTATATGTGATAATATGTTCATTATATAAGTGTTGGTATTTTTGTAAGTCAGTAATAATTAATTAAAATTTTATAATTACTTAATTAAATTAAAATTAAATTAATCTTCAGAAAATGTAATTGTAAATTAATATTTTATTGTCTTATTGTTATAATATAATTTTATGAGACCTTGATTAAAATTTTAAGGTGTTATAAAATGAGTGATAGTTTTAAAATTGATATTTTTCAGATAAATTATGATTTTATTTAAAATTAAATTAAACATATTTAGGAAAATAATTTTGATAAAATGGAGTTATTATTTAAATTCTAGAAGTTTAAAAATGGTTATAGAAATTTTTTGGGATTTTTCGAAAATATTAGAATTTTTTATGAATAGTGAAATACTGTAATTTACTATATATATACATTATATGTTAAATAAACTATTCCTAGCATCATGAAATATGTAAGAACACATGGTTCAAACTCAAAGTCTCCCATTACTATTTTGGGTCACATGAATCCAGAACATTCATTGTCTTGAGAAAAATTATTAAAATAATGATTAAAATAATGGAAACCCCTCCTCTTATACACTATAAATAACACCCTCACATACTCTTCCTCTCACACCTATCAAGATTTTATCATTATATAAATTCTACCCAAACCTCTTCCCAAGGATCTTCCCTATGTCTATGACTTATCGGTCTCAGCAAAATTCCAATACCAAAGGACTTAAGTAGGATCTCAAGGAAAAGATATCAAGAGGTAAAAATAATATTTTGTTTTCTTTTATTTTATTTTCAATTATTTTCAATTCATATACTCTCATCACATATCCTTATCCAAGAATAATTAAATCTCCATTAATATATATTATGTATTTTTACCTTTTTATGTAAAAATTCATCATAATTCTTCATCTCCCCTTCCTCTTATTCAAAAAAATAAAAATACCATTCGTGATGCGTTTATTTAACATAATCATGAACTATGTGTTTTCAATTTACTTTAATTCCATAAAATATGGTTATAAAACAATTTTAAGGTTTTAAAAATATATTTACATGCATGATATTTTAGTTTTAATGATTATGAATTAACTTATATGAATGATATTAAATTATATAATGACATTAGTTTGTGGTTATTGAAAAAACTCCAATATGATTCAAATGAATATCATTAGTTTTTTATGTAATGATTCATCATAATATTTGATAAAAATGATTTATGGTATAATTTTATATTATGGAAACATATTAATACTATACCATTCCACTTCTAGAGTTTCTCTTCCATTCTACAAGGAAATCCTTTACAAGTCGACCATGGAAATCATGGGAAGAACGCACCTAAAACAATTGAAAGAAGAAAATATTATAAATTATTGAGAGGAATGATTTTATAAAATGATATAAAAATGTGTTTTAAAAATTAATTTATTTAAATAAAATATTATTAACACTCTTTTTACCATTATACAGGATGTTTAATTAGGTTTTATGTAAGTGGATCCCGAGGCAAGCGAATTCTTTGCCTAATTTATTTTCTTTGGGTTTACCTTCAATTTCATTGATTATGCGGTCCTAAGATTATTTTTGTAACGAATTTTTTATATATTAGGTTTTAATATGTGGAATTATAGTGTATACACATATTTGTTTCTTTATATTAATTATCATATCAATTATATGATATTTGTAAGGGGATTTTCATTTAAAATCCTATTTATAAATTCTATTTTTCAAAATTCAAAAGAAATTTCATTATGATATTATAAATATTTTATGATTATGTTATAGTTTATGGGAATTGTTTATTATTAAGTGTGGGACCTATATCTACCTCCAATGAAATGGTTATGTGTAAGTTAGAGGTAGGTCGTATGGTTACTCTATTTGTAATTGTGATGGTTACACCATAAGGTAGTCGTGAGGGTTATATTGAAAGATATCTGTGAGGGTTACAAATCTCAAGGTAGCCACATAGGTCATAATATAATTAAGTAATTCCCCCAGACACCTTTATGGTTTTATATATGTTCCCTAATGTTTTATGGAAATATCATGTTTAAAAAAGTAAGTATATATGTGTGAGAAGTATGACTTTGTGAAAAGGTTTTCATAATTTTTTTAAGTACTCATGGAATAATGGTTTCCTTCCTTATTTTAATATCACTTTCTAATATATTTATGATAATCCATTGTTTTAATTGTTTTTAGAAGTTATAAGGATTTTTAAGAGAAATAAAGAATCCAAGTTAGATGTTATGATGATTTTACAAATAAATCTAGTTGTTGTTTTGTGTTAAAAAATTTCTTCTTTGGATGAAATAGACACCAATTTCATGGTACCAACATTGTATTATTTGTTTGCTGGTATGTATGAGTTATGTCCTAAATTTATAAAAAAAACTAAAAAGATATTTAGTAATTAAAATAAGAGAAATATAGTTGAATTATCTAGATAAAGTAATTTGTATGGTTGGGAACTTATAGCCATGGGTGGCATGACATGAGGCATTCGAGGAACATAGGTAGTTCTGATAGGTTAGTGAGTCTAGAACTCTTCTAGAAGGGTGGCACACAGGGTACTTCTAGATGTGATAGAGGAAACCTCGTCATGCCTCAACCTAGATTTGGAGGCAATACTGGTAAACTCGGGACCATACCTAGTGTAGGTGGGATCGTTGTATGCTGAGGTGGAAGCCAATAGATATGACCAGTTGACTATAGGAAGGAGGACAAAGGTGATGCAGACGAGGCCAGATGGAGTTTCCAAGGACCTACTCTTTTTGAGAGGTAGGAGTAGTGGGAGGGTGGAAGAGGTTGACTGGGTGAGGAGGTTTCCACCATTTCATGGAAGGACTTGACGAGGTGGTCTGGTATCCTAAATGAAAATAAAAAATGTCATGGGAGGTGACCCACATGTTCTGCGAGAAGGAATAAAAATAAACCCCTTATTTTTTTTACTATCATTGAAGTAAGAAAGAAATAAACTTTTATTTTTCATCAATTGTTTGTTCAGTGGAAAAGAATCTGTATTAAATAATCCTTCTAGCCGACTAATTCATTATGGAAATTGAATTGGGGTAAAAAACATTCTATAAAAGAAACCATTTCCACCATGGGTGAAAAAATAATGATTAAGGAGATTCAATATTCCAATCAACATCATTATGAATGATTGTAAAATTTTATATGTATACCAAAAAAACTTTTTATATATCTATATTTATTTATAAATGCAAAAGTTTCCTTGTAAAAACCCCACATTTCATTCTGAATAATGTTCCAAAAATGGTCATCACTTGGCCATTTGAAATCAGATTGATGCCCATTTGGAATCCTACAAATGGGATCAAATCTCTCTTCTTAATTGAATGCAAATTAAATTTTATTTTTCATAAAATATTATTCAGATCCCTATGATACCAATTTTTGATGCCAAGGTGCATTGAAGAATCTATTGAGCTGAATATTTAATAATTGTTTTCTCCAAAGTGACAACCCATATTTTATGACATGATCCAAGCGTCACTATGGTCAATGGATATCGTGTGGATTATTCAAATAAAAATATTTAAATCATAATGTGTATTTCATTGAAATATTTTTTTCCTATTCTATCACACTTTTTTAGTGACTGTTACTCAAAGGATCAAGAACCGACCCCTCTAGACCATCAACACACACTTCAAGAATCCACAAGCTAATAGTTTTTCAAATTCTTGGTTCTAGGGAAGATCATTGAGGAATTATTTAGCATCCCAATGATCATTAAATCGAATATCCTTTGATTCACATAGATGATCATGATCAGGTCACATGGATTGAAAGTTTTAAACTCTACAAAGTAGAATTAGAAATAGGATCTCATTCAATTGGAATGAATAATTTATGGACCAAGTGCCTCTCTTGTGCTTATATAGGGGGAGAGTTATATTCTAGGAATGGGTTCTCAACCCCCATAAATAAAACACCGACTAAATAAAAATTAATTGAATTATAAAAAATGAACAAAACAGACTCATAAATATGACTTATATTTTATCACATAATTGAAAAATCTATTAAGTGATAAAACTAATTTATTTAACTCAACTCATAATTCCGGCGATTAATATATGATCATGGAATATTAAAATAATATTCATTCATATATTATTTTTCAATTATTCAATAAATATATCATCCATAATTTTAATAAATAAATTGAACCCCATTATTATATACTAGAATAATAATGAGTTTATTTAGTTATTTTTTATCGATAACATGGACAACTCTCAAGCATGATGGTGGCCCCCCTGTCCTATAAATGTATTCAACAAAATAGGGTATATTCTTGAATATGAGATAGTGTGTGACCCTTTAGGCCAATATATCAATACTTTTGAATAGTATTCACAGAACATGAGTGGATTATAACGACCAATCAAAGCCTCAAAAGTGATAACAAATACTCAATGAAATTACAACCATCCTATGAACACACACTACATAATATAATATCATTATCTTTTGATTTATCATATATTAGGATGAACACTTATGTCATTATTCATTATCTATTTATTAGTTTTCAATGTAAATGTTATAAATTTCATCAAACTTCCATGTACAATGATTTATGAAGGTACTACCATACTGATTAACCATGACAGATATATTACTTTATCAACTAGAGAGAGAAAAATATATCATTACCATTAATCTAATTCCATACCACATATGACACAACCAACAAAATATAACTCACCATTATTTCATTTTAATCATTTTTATGGAATAAATGTATGTAATCAAATGGAAAATGTTGACAAAGATATTAATTGTGAAGCCAATACACATATCTATTGGTAAAAACATCCATTGACACCTAAAACACGTACTACCACTATTGGCAGGATTGTTCTCATAATATCACCTACAAGAGATCAACATGTGTGGATATCATGAGATGATGTATTAATTATGAAGATCCCCAAGATCATGATAGTTAGAAATAAACTATCTCCAGTCATTATTATGTAACTAGAATGTAAGAAATATATTTACGATTAATATCATTCTATATCGAGGTTGTGCTAATATCCATGTAATTTCTATATCCTTTTGATATGAAAAATAATATTTGGAAATTACCATTTAATAGTGGGAACAAAAATTTATAGACTATAATGGTTTGTGTACATCAGGAATATCTCACTATATACATGAAATGGAAATCTAAATGTACTATTTAGTTAGGTATATGGAAAGCTTTATTACAATATAGATAACATAGCGGGGATACTATACCTACAACATAGAATACTACTAAAACAAAAATAATGAAATATCAAAGAATGGAAATTAGAGAAATCATTACATCATACAATAAGAAGATAAAGGATGATCCAAGTAAATCAAACGATAAAAAATCTGGTAATATCTGGTTGAAATTTATATAAATATAACTATAAAACTAATATAAATTAAATACGATAATAATATAAAGACACTCAAAGGACCCCAGTCTCAAAACAAATGCCTATCCCATATCTAAAATCATGCACATCTATCTAGTAACAATCAACAACAAGGTCCTTTTTCCTTTTATAAAATTGAAACCATGTAATCATTTTGGGTATAAATTGGTAGCTTGTATTTTTTGTTTTCAAAACTCCGCAGGTCAACACTAGATTTTCTAAAAGAACAGTTTGATAATTAGTTTATGAAATAAAGTGAAAAAAACTGTTATTAAGTAATCAATTGATATAGTACAATATCCATTATGCATAAAAACCATGCTAGAAAACCTCCAAGAAAATAGAATAACCATGAAAACCATAACCACAAGTCCATGGAATTGTCATTTAACTAGGATATATCCCTCTGTATAACAATTTCATCATAATAGGACTAAGTCCTATATATAATCATTTAATAATTACTAGGAAATTTAATTTATATAAGAATTCTAGTATAACCATGATTATCACTTTTATTTAAGAATTTCATCATAATCAGTCTTGGACATTTATATAATAATTTTTTCATGAATCACAATAGAGGTCATAAAGATAAGAATAAAACAACATAATATAATAATCCAAAATTGTTAGTTCATCCAATTACCACTTCATCGTCTATTATCCATCCATTAATAATCTTATATCTTAATATATTTACATGGGAGTTTTCAGACATAAATTATTTCAAATTATCATCAGCCATTAAAATAATCTAGAATGATATTTTCCTAGGTGAATCTGTCACAATAAATCACATGAGGTATCATTCCATGCTAAAATATATCTATAATACATAATCCATATCAATATTATTCATGTTTAGTCTCACTCTACACATAGTCTCAAGCCATGCATCAACACTATTAGATCCCAAGGGATCTATAGAATAGTATGAACACACAATGATCATCACCCATTTTTTTTGTTTTCTAACACTCATTTTGTGTTGGAAAAATCCCATAATATTTCACAGAATTGAATAAACAAAAACTAAAAATAGGGATTTCTTCTAGACCACCTATGTTTAATTGGTGATTATAAAATCTCTCTAAACTTGAAATATAAATTAGAGAAGGGGAGGAAAGAGATAAATGACAAAACTAGATCACATTAGATAGAAAACTATTTCAACAGTGGTGAAGAGATTACACTGTGATAAAAGATAACAAGGTTACAAGAGGGGGAAATAAAAACCAATCATCCCACTTAGGATTACACACATAATCAAGATGTCATAAAGGGAATGAATCACTCCAAAATTTCACATTGGATCCATAGGGTTTAATAGACAGATATTCATAATGGATTAAAAATAAATCATAAGAACGAAGTGGTTTAAAAATTATGGTCATGAGATATTTAGGATGGTAAACTCTTTCATGACATTAATTTATTGATTTTAATGTTATTTAGATAAACACATTTTATTTGTTTAAAATAACAATGCTCAACCATTTCATAGTGTGAAATATTTTCATAGCATGTGAACATTCACTCTCTGAATCAGTTCAAAACATCTTCAAGGAAACATTTTCATGTCATGTGACATGTTCTTAACATGAAAGTGTCCAACAGATATCTCTCAGCCAATAATTTGTCAAAAAATCCAAAACATAAATTATACCTTGTCTATACTAATTCAAAAACGCAAACATTAAATTAAATTAGGTCATTACCCCTATAAAAATATCTATATCCCCCAAAAAGGAATCAACTAAAAAGGATTAAAGTATATGGAAAATCCAACTAAAAGTGGTTTAATGAAAACTCAAATTGGGGTGTCACTAGAAAAGGATTGGATCATACATATGTGGATAATTATCATTATTTTTTTTTTCATAACCAATGGATGGAATATGGAGATAATTTCAAATGAGTCATAATTGGGATTAATTTATATATGAATCTATATTTGAAAATGTTATCTGATTTGGAGTGAAACTAGTAATTGGGAATCTAGAATAATGGACCTGTAAATAGGTAACATGGATTAAATAATTAAATGGTATGATGGTTTTTAGTTTTTATGGATAAAAAAATGTGGAATACATTATCATTTTTTTATTTTTTTAATTTGAAATGCATTTACTATTATTGAATTTGTTTCTTAGAAATGGTATATCAGCTCTGTCATGTGCATTTATCTATGGAGTTCTAGTTTTTGGGTATGAATGCTTTTTGAGCATGGGAATTATCACTATTTCCATTTTTATATATTCAGTTGGTGTAGTTTTGTGGTATGGGAGCAAGTAATCATCTATACCATGGGAATTCTCATAGAGTCCTTTATTACATGGTTTCTTCTTTCCCAAGGGAATAATGAATGAACTATTGAGCCTAAGGGAGAGATCTTAAGATACATAATAGTGATGGGAATGATAAAATGATTCCTGATTCCTAAAATAGTTATTTTTTTCTTTGGTATGTGAATACACATGGAATATAATACAGAACTAATATAGATAATCACCATTACTATAGATAATGTATTGTATAACCTTGAACATCAACCCTAAGCTCGAGGTTCGGTTGGTTATTGTATGTTATACATTAATTTATGAGTTAATTCCACTAATTATCATATTTTGGAATGAAATATTATTTAATAAAGGATTTATAAAGATATCATATGTGTCAGCTGACATAGTTTTACTCACACAAATCTATGACACAGTTTGGTATGGAAGTAGAGTTCATGGATGTAGGTCTAGAAAAGGAAAATGGGCCTTCCATAGTAATGGATTCTTTTTTATATTTTATTGAAAATGGATATGAGTCTAGGAATGGGGTTTGAGATAGTTTTTATTAGACATTATTATAGACTCTATCTTTTAATTATTTGCTTGTATGAATTTCAACATGATATTTAGTTTTTGATATTGTATAACATAAAATGGCTTATTACATTTGGATTATTTGGGAATTCACATTTTTCCTACATGAGTTTCATGTTTTTATGTGTTTATCTTGTTTATATTGTGATTTTAGTCTATTCCAGAGGATATATTCTCATCTCTATATTTCTCAGAACCATGCTGCTGGTTTATAACCTCTAGTGTATGGGGATACCTGATTGAGCTCATCTAGAAACCTACATCAGTAAGTTTATGGAGAAAAAATATTAGGATGTTTCAATGTAGTACCCTAAGAATTATTTTATTCATTAAATTTTATGGAAATTTTTTAAGAGAATAGTATATGGAGGGTCTTAGATATCTGTGCGTGCATGGGTGTAACTAAACCATGTGTGGTGGAAATCCCAAGAACCCATGGATAAGATTACTATTATTTGTGATTTTTGTTATATTATTATCATTATTTCCACTTGTAAGATTCACTTATTATGTGATAATACTATTTTATGAGATCTTACTCATGGTTTGGTATGGAATTAGCTGTGTATGAATTCTTCATTGTGAGTACATATAGAAATATTTTGACATGAATTGTTCATGTTAGGGAAATATTTGAATCATCTGATATATATATATGCTTATATGAATTATGAATTTTAATTCCTGGACATATCATATAAAAAGGGGTAAATGAAACTATCATAAAAAGTTAAGTCATTTGTTAAGTAATGTTTTGAAGTAGCATTATATCAGTGGTTCTTTGTTTACATCATGTATTTTTGTGTTTGATATTATAATGTGTATTGAAATCTGAGGACAATGATTAATTGGTGCATAAAATTCATTTGCTTCACTTATTAGAAGACTGTCAGGAGAGTGGTAACAAAAACACACCACACATTGTTGATCAGAAACATCCTATAGCTACCGGGAACTAGATGTGAAATAATCTTAATGTTTTTTTGTGAGTCATTAAATCCATGGAGATAGAGACTAATCATTCCATTCCTTAAATGTATGCCTTTACCAAAGATAATATGAATCACCCACCAATGTTAACTAAGAATGGAGGCCCTCAGGAATCTGTGTTCTAGATGGAGTCAATCCAAATGATCTTCAAACACCTAGAGATACTTTTAAAAAATAGGGTAAATCATGATTCTAATATACTATGGGGACCATAAAATCATTAGTGGGATGTCATAGATAAAGACTCATAGTAATAAAGTCTAACCTTGGTGGACATCCGAGTGATGTTGGGGAGTCACATTTACTTAATGAAATATAGGAATGTCTAGGATCCAAATTTAATTCACCAAAAAAATATATCATTTCAATGATTGAATATGTTTTTTGTTTTACAGACCCACAAAATCATACTATATCATAGGGATTATATGATATATCCAAATTTCGATCATATTGGATGGGTTTGTGTATGAGATCGTGATGTATATGGATTTATATATGATAAAAAACTAATCTAAAAAATGAATTATGATTTCATAACTAAATTAAAATTAAAAGTGTCCTCAATTGGTAGGAATAATGTCTAAATAGGACGTTTGGGGTTATTTTCATTAGGTAGAAAGAATCAACACTATGATATATTCTTCCAAGGGATGAGTGGATTGCGTATTTATGGGAGTGGGATGTTTTTATAGGAACATAGTGAGGGGAAGTTCATTTAGGGTGGTATAGATTTCCGAAATAAAATCTATTATTCTCTCCCTAATGTAGAGTTTTGTGCTTGTGATAATTTTTACCATCTAGATAGTTTCTATAGAAAAACTCAATATTTTTGGGTTGGAAGAGGATTGTCAAATTAAATCAGGTTTGGAAAGGACTATACTACCTTAAGCATATATATAGTTGGCATTCCAATATTCTCTTTCACTATGGTAGGGGACATAGTACCCCAACAAAACTGTGGTAATATTACTAAAAGGTTAAATTTCAATGATGTCATGATAGAGATTAGGGATTAGGGGTGAGGAAAATGAATATAAACTCCAGTCATACTAGTTTCAAAATATGTCATTTCACTATTAAAGGTACAATACTTGTTCATTATACACTTTCACATGTTTTTTTACTGTGGAATCACTTTCCTTTATATCTAATAAATATTAAAATGGATGGGTCTTGTTTACAAAAATATGTATTAGGTTATAACCATCGTTATATTATTAGGTGTATGATCAGTGGGTACCTTATGCTTGAAATAGCGTTCTATTAAAATAGGTGGGTAATGTTTACATTGTAATATTTTTATTCTAGAAATGGAAGGATTTTAATTTATTTAGGAATAAATTGGGTAGTATTTTACTAGATTCACATTGAAAATTATTATAGTAGAGTTATGTTTTTATCATCCAATGGGGTTGGATATATCTATCATGGGGAATGGGATCATTGGGATGATCATATATTAATAATTAAGAGTAAATTTATTTATCTCATTCCCATGTAATGATCCCTTATCTAGATGATGTTGAGTTGTAGGGGAGTATATTACCCCCAGTAGTGGACCAATTTTATGATTTATTTCCAGATGAGTTATCCATATCACCACCAAGAGGGAGGTCATGTTCACTAACAAATTATTTCCAAGTGCTCAACCTATTTGTATCTAGCCTTACAGGATTGAACTAAGGGTTCATTAAGAGTAGAAATTACAGTTGGAAGATATGAAACATTAGGGATTCATAGATCCTAGTGGATAAATATGGGGTCCGCAATGATTTTAATCCAGAAGAATGATGGGAAATTGTTCATATATACTATACTGAAAGCTTAACTAGATTACATTCATTTAAATGTACCCCCATCAGCCCATCAATGATCTCATTGATCTCCTAAAAGGTCATTGAATTCTCTACAACATTCACTCGGGTTTACGGTAACATTAGTTGAAGGTGAGATTATCTGACATACACCAAAATTATTTTTGGAGTAGTTAATTATTATACATGTTCTTTGTAATAACGTTTTTTTCTAGAGAACACATTGATAATATTCATGGAACAAATGATTCATATCTTCAATATATTTCTGGATATGTTATCAGTTATTTTTTATGAAAATATCTTGGTTTAAAACTAGTATAGAGATGATCATTCCAAACCACTTCACAATATCCTTTCTGCGCTAAGAGAGAATTTTTCATACAAAATGATCTCTAATTGAAATTTATAAATTTTAAAAGTGCACATCGTGGGAACATTATCATATAGGTTGGATTTACACTATAATTATAGAAAGATAAATTCATTGTATATTGTGAATAAAATAATAATTTATTCATGATTCAGAGTTGTCTATGTCTAGCATGATATCACCAGTAATTAATATAATAATTCCCACATCCATAATCATGGATGTTTGGGCTGGACAAGAATGGTATGTAGTTTTCTTTATGGATAATTTTGAGGAGGATTTCTTGGAATTGGAGGGTGGGTTGAACTCAATGCCAATACTCACCGTACTTGAGTCAAGAAAGGATTATACAATGTTTTGTGATATATTAGGAGTTGTTCATGAAGTAGTGATGATGGTGTATTGAGTGATTGATTATGTCTCCATAAAATCAAGGATACATGAAATTTTTTATGACACTCTGGATCTAGGGTTATCTATGGTTGTACAAATCCTGAGATACTGGTAATATTATATATTTGGTGAGAGGTTTGTGGTCTGCATGAATCATAAGAGCCTGATGTATGTCATTTCGTAACTAATCCTAAACCCTTATTAGAGGAGGTGGGTTATGTATCCATAGTATTTTTACATTGAATTATCATATGATCTAGTGAAGGGAAACATTGTTGTTGAGTCCTTGCGTAGAAATTTTCAATCTCACGCTTTTCAAGAATCTTGTCATGAATGGTGGTTGATGAAGTTATTTTCATATATAATCTCTATGATCATGTGTCTTTGGGGTGAATGAATCAAATATCAACCTTAGTTTTTCTCATTATACTATATATGATCTTGGGTGATGGATGTTAATTATTCAATAAGTTTTATCTATGTGGGACAAAATATATCATGGGGGCCACCATCAGGTTGTCCACTAGGAAGCGATGATGTTCTTCATTACCATGGTAATATTATGGTTCTTAAGGGTATTTATTAAGAAATGTTTATGAAATACCATTCTTTTAAATTCGTAGTAGATGTTGGATTGAAAATTACGTATCATGATCGTCATAATAAATTCTAGTGACCTAGTTTGGTGAAAGTTATTGTGGTCTTTAAGGTGTGATACTTCACCTTTCTATAGGTGGAAGAAGAGAATCAGTTGACTAGTGGGTCACTATAGCCTTTTCAAATTATATAATGGAAGTAGGATGATAGAAATATGAACTTTATGATAATATTAATCAAGAAACCTCATAAATAAGATGCATTTTAATAGATCGTAGATCGACTGATGAAGGTATACCACTTATTTCCTATCATTGAGACCTTGACCATTGAGGATCGATGTATTCTCTATGTGTTAGATATAGTTTGATTACATGGTGTCCCAAAGATAATTATTTCAAATTGATATACCAATTACAATTAAAAATTGAACGTGTGTATTTATATAGAAATATTATCATAGTTTATTTAAATAAGGACCTACAAACATTATAGTAAGAACCAATCTAATTGAACTATTCAAATTCTAAAATAAATTTTATCTATATGTTTTCTAAAATTTAGTTTTTCTTAGGAATAGAATCTATAACTTCTAGAGTTTCTTATAATAATATCCACTAGGAATTTATCCATATGGAACCTTTTTAGATTCACATGGATAATTCTGTATTTTACAATTCTATTGTTTAGAGGCATGTGAGTCAATTCTCACTGGGCCAATCTCATGTTAGAGACATCAGAAAAATATTATTTGAAAAAAATGTTTTTCTAACTTTGTAGAGATTCTATAATTCTTATAATAACCATAATATTTGACATTATAGTTTTCGTTTGTTTATCTGGTTTTCTTTGAGTGTCTCCTCATCTTGGGAAACATCATATCTAGAAGCTTAGAATGTTGGCATGCATGTTCATCGAATCATTTGACGATGTAGGTAGGGTATGTCTAGTAACATATTGATTGGTGCTTCCATAGTTTCATAGTTCCATACATATTTTGATTCATGTTTCAAGTATTTAAATATATTTTGGTCACCCTTCTCATGTGATAGTTCTTGATGATGTTGAGCTTGATACTCATGCACCCCTTGTGGTGGATATCATCTATATCATTAATCACTGTGAGAATAGTCTTTGAGAAAATATATTTCCTCTAGTTTGAGTTTATAGATTGCATGGGAATGTGTAATAGGACACATGTGATAGGGAACATAACTCAAGGATGAACCTTTATATGGGTGTGATGTTATAAGATCCTACCTTTCTTTAGGTACCCATTCTATTTATATTTATTAACTTTTTCAATAAAATAAAAGTGTTCCTTATTTAAAAAATATGATTTATATGTGTTAATGGTATTGATGAAGTCAACTAAAAAACGATAATAGAGAAATTAATTTCTTGGGAGGGTACAATATCATTTACATGCCAAAACTATCTAATGGGTATCCAGTGGAATGGATAATACCTAGGTGAGGCTAGTAGAGTATCATTGGAAAGCGAGTGAGACCCTCCATCTTTCCAGGGGATAACAGACAGAATAAAACTCCCCTAGACATCCCATCGGACTGCTAGTGGAATTGGGTTGGGTGGGAATAATGAGGGGTATAATTATATATTCTACCCTCAAACCCACATTTAATTTCAAATTAAACCCCCATTAACCATAATTTAGGATTTTTTACTTTTAAGGGTTATATAAGGATTTGTTGTCTTCTCCCACACCTCTCATTGATATCATCAATACGTTCTTCAGATTTCGATTACAAGAATCTATGAGTTTTTCTCGTTTTGGGAGATTTCCTATAGTTTCTTAAAATTTTATTCTTCCAGCCTTTATTTGGATGATTTTTCACTCTCCATGTAGATCAATTGGTTTTCTTGTTGATCTAGATCCTCAATTCAGGGTATCTTCTTATCCATTATTTTGATAGTTTTTCTAACTCAACTACCTATGTGTTATATTTTTACTTGAATGTGTAATATATGAAATCACACTAGAACACTAAACATGATATGCTTTATAAAATGAATTCAATTATTTTACTTGAATCCTAATTCATATACCACCCATAGATCCCATTAAGACCATTGGAATTGTGAGCGGGTCTTACAAAATCCCAAGAGTTGTGCATACCCTCGACGCTTGGATGGAATATGGAACATATGATTCTAGAAACCAATGAATTATGATGGTTTAATTATAGATTTTTATTAACATTTGGATTTGGGTAATTGAATTTTTAAAGAATAAATTCACATATAAGTGGATAATTTAATTGGAAATGTATTTGTCAGGATGAAATGATAAAATATTAATATAATTTTCTATGAATTGTAATTGGGATTAATTAATATATAAATTTAAATTGTCACAATGCTATATGATTTTTCGTGAAACTGGTAATTGGGAAGTGAGAATAGTTAAACTGTAAGTTGGTAACGTGGAATCACTAATTAAATGTTCTGATAATTGGTAATTTAAATGGTATAAGCAATATGAAAAATGTTGACATGGGTGTAATGTTTGAAAAATGAGAATTTATTAAATCTTCAGGAAGTTGTTTATCGATATTTTAAATAGTATAAAGCACAAGAATTTTCACTGGTTCCATTGATACTTTTACCCTTTGTATGTTATTGTACCATTAGAACATATAAGAAGATCTAGCATGGGAATTTGAATTCTGAAAATTATTACCAAATTTCTGGATACCTGAGGGAGCGATGTGTGGGTACATGGTTCATGAGGGTGATATCCACAGTTACATGAAGTATGATGGAATGGTACAAGATTAAATGAAACCTAGAATCGGTATTTTTTCCTTTCTTTGGGAATACAAACAGACCTAGACATGATAAAGACCAATATATCCAGTATCCACCAGAATCATGAATTTACAGACCCAAGGTGTAAACCATTAGAATAATGGGCTGTGGGATAACATATAATCTAAATTAATTTTGGAATTAATTCATATTATTATCATACTAAAATGTACACTACTATTTTATAATTTAATTTTTTAGAAATTGTGGGTGTTAAACTCCTATATTTTAATCACACCCAATTCGTGGGTCATTTTTTTCCAATGAAGACTTCACAGAAGTAGGTCTGGATAGGGGCATGAGGCCTTTTGCATGCTTAATTACTTTATTGGATGAGATTATAGCATGGAGATAGACCAAACATGGGGTTTAGGATAGTGTATTTATTTTGAGTATTTATTATAATGTCATAGTAATTGTTAATTTATTGTATGAATATCAGAAAGAAATTTATTTTAGAATATTCTATAGAATGGTATGGTTTATTGCAGTTGTATATTTAGGTATCCATCTCTTTTATTCAGGAGTTATATCTTTTTATTGGTTTACCATGTTTCCATTTGGATTTCGACTCAATTCGAAATGGTATAGTCTGTCCTCAATATTACATACAGACTCTCTACTAGTCAATAACCTCTAGAATATGGGGAGGTACTATTGAGGTATTTTAGTGAACCATATTCTAAAAAAGTGGAATAATCATTTTAGGAAAATCAAGAATGTGGGATATTATATTCTACCCCCATAATAAATTTTTCGATTGATATTTAATTAATCTTATTAAAATATATGGATGATAATTTTCGTCATTACATCTTTAAATTATCATATTTCTTCCCCAATTGTATTATTCTTCTAGAGAGCATGGACTTGGTCTATGTTCTTATTTCATAACCAATTTTCAAAAGAATCAAATTTATCAAATAGTTATTCCTAAAATGATATATCATGTTTTATTTTTACAGATAATAAATAATTACATATGATTGAATGGGTACATATTTTTTTAATAGTGATAAATGGAACACGTGTTGAAATGTTCATGGGTTTTTTGGGAGTTGCAAATGATAAACTATAGTCCCCATATGATCAAGGATATCAAGTGGGTTTACGTAACTAGGTCACTTTTTCCACTCATACAAACTCTTATATCCCTCTTCAATAATGATATTTGATGGAATGTCTTATTTGAAAAATTAAACATTAAATTGCATACATAACTATTAGTGTAACACTAATATAGATAATTTATTTCATTCAAATATCACTGAATGGTTTGAATATTGTTTGAAATTTATTTATTGATTTCATTCACCAATAAATTTATCCCTTTGGTTTAATCTCATATTTTTGGTGTTTTAGACATAGTTCTCTTAAAGAACCACTTACTGTGGCATTTAAATGATAATCTAGAAACTATTTTTTTATAATGAATATACCATTTTAATATGTATATAATAACATCCTCTAAAATAAATCAATAATGGTATCATCATATCTTTGTGTGTTTTAATGTTTCTTTTGAATTTACAAATCCTTTTGATGATGTTAAGCATCACTAAATCTACACAGTTTGTATAATTTATTTTTAACACTCCTCTATAACATAAATTTAAATCTAGAATATTTATAAGTTATAATTGAGTGTGTCATTCCTTAAATCCTTACCACTTACTTAATATAAACAATGGAGAGTTAAAAAAGTGATAAATACACTATAATAGAAATGAAATATGCTAACTTAAATATTCAATAAACTATAACCCTAATGAAATTTTTTCCTTCATAGGTATACAGATGACCATTTATGAAATCCTTACTAATGTTTCTGTATTTTAAAATTTATATATATAATTATTAAATTGACCTGTTATGCATGTAATGTAAAATATTATCATGATGGTATACTGAGTATCATGTTCTATATTGTATTGTCTCCCACATAATTTTTCCCAGCAGAAAATTTCATTAAGATATTTGTACATTATTTTGAATCTAGGATGAATATAGATTTATGATATATGTACATCAACAAATTGTCCATTTTTGGTTCTATAATTAATGGAAAAATATTTATTTTCTAAATTATATAATTCTATCATATTCATGTTTTAACTATAGAATATTCACAACTAGTTTTTGGTAGTTCAATATCATCCATATAACCCCCGTTAATTATTTTTAATATTTATAATTAAAAATTAATTTGGGGAAGGAAATATTTTATCACATCCCATATAACTTCCATGTCTATATTTTTAAAATTAATTATTATTCATAATCTTTCAATCTTCATCCCAGATAACGTATCATAATCCATTCTACTAAAATCATTAATTACCATGTTTTCCATTCACTGTATGGAATTTATTGAGAAATCAGAACACATTTTATTTTCTAACCATATCATATGAAACATGTTCATGTAATTTTTTTTAATATATACTTTTATATATTGTGATCAATATAATTTTATATATAACACCCCAAATATATTTATATATAATGCATCAAAATATTTAATGAAAATATAAATGAAACCAAAGATTAAAATAAATTGAATATTTCAATAATCACAGTATTTATATAGTATATATCATATATAATCTCACAAATCAAAGACCTAAATGTGTACATTTTAGAGATATTCTACCTAAAAATCTTCACCAATAATCATTTCACCATTATTGAACTCCCATATAATCTTTAATAAAATTTGAAAAAGTCATCCTTATATTATGACATAGTGAATGTAAAAAATAATAAAGGGGTGACGTCAAATGCTAAGTTAGGTAAAACTATCAACATTTCCCCATGAGTAAGATCATAAGATAATCATAAAAAATTGAAAAGGGAGAATGTTATTATAAAAAATTACATGGAACAATTATAGTTTTCCATTATTCATGATATATGGACAACAATTATCAGTGAAATAATCATATATAACCAAAAATTTAGGTTGAATCATTAGATAATGAACATGATTCCTGGAGCATAATTGCTATAAAAAGATTTTGACATATTAGAGTTTCATAAAAATTACACAAGAAAAAAAATATCAATTCAACTTGAATGTTATCATATTGTATGATCGACTATCCACCCATGTTACTTCTTGGGATTTGAATAATGCTTCTTTGTACACATAGTGTTGGGAAACAATCTCCCATGTACCACATTGGCGTAGGATAAATAATTTTTTGTACCATTTTTCAGGGAAAAATACTTATGTGTACCATTTTTATATCATGAGATAAACAATTATTCATAAAAGTATCTCAATACTCCCATGTAAAAAGAGAATGGATTTCTTAAACAATATGAAAAATCATATAAAAGAAATATAAAAGATCATATAATTTGAAAAACCTAATGTTTCAAAATGAATCAAATGATAATAGAATATATTGAATGGTTAAAATATAATGATCAGAAAGAAAAAAAATGTATAAAACATTAATGTAAAAAATGTTTTCTCAAATCCTTGTACAAATTATTATAAAAGGATAAAGTGAAAAATAAATAGATAACATTATTCAGAAGAAAAAGAGAAGACTTTTTAAAATGATATTACAATGTGTTTGAAATGATATAATGTTTAAAAAAATTCGTGAAATATAAAACCTTGCATTTTGAAAGGATAAAAACACATTTATAAATATTAAAATATGTTTTTAAGACCACATCATAAAAATTTGTCTTAAAAAAAACTTTGATAATGGTTACATAGAATTATTAGAATACTAATGAATATTCCACATTATTTTTAATAAACTGTAAGAATAAAATTAGAGGGAATTAGAATATGGGCATGGAAGAAGAGATTCACTAGTAAAAATGAGAGTTATACATAACAACGTTAGACTTTTATAGTTGATTTTTTATCAATGAAGTAATTATTGATTATAAAAATTAATTTACCCAAAGGAAAAAAAGAAAACTCAATATAAAATAAAAGAATTTTTGGATCATTAAATTCATTAAAAATTATATTTAGGTAAGAAAGACTGTGACCTAATTAATCATAAATTTTGTCAATAAAAATCTTACAAAATAAATAACAATAGAGTCAAAGATTTTTTAGAGTAATTTAATTAAATGTAAAATAAAATATCATTAAATGGAATATATTTTCATATATTAAATATAATGGGATGTTAATAAACCAAATAAATTGAAATATTGTGCACAATATCAACCATTCCCAATTGTGTTGAAAATGAGACAGAGAAAACGTTCCATTTACTCTTGATTTCCATGGAAGTGATTTTAACTCTTATATAAAAAACTTAATTATCATAATTATAAAATTTAAAAAAACACTCATAGATAAAAATATTTATAACTTTTGTATTTAAATAATTTTCTAGATGTATATTAGTTAGTTTTTACCCATTTCCACCATGTGTGTCTATAGTTTTGAACATTTGTTTTAGATTAGTAAAGCCTATTTTGTAATTTGTTTTCTACAAAAGTTCCTAACTCATAGGACATTAAATTAACTATAATATATAAAATATAATTATTTATAATGATTTAACGTCCTTTTATGAGTTGTCAGTTCTTTATCCTTGGAGATGTAATTGATAATAAGAAATCTTCTGTGAATTTTTTAACTAGTGAAATGTGATTTTTTAATTATAGGGTTGTGAATTTACTCATAAATTAATTAAAGAAATATTATCTAAATATTTATATCATATTGTGACATTTTATATTTTTCTATATACATTTATGAAATAATTTTGTTGTGTTATTCACGTTGGTTGTGAAACTGACTCAAACATGAACATACTATGATTAATAGATGATTGTGGGGATATTTAGATGAAATATTATTATAATAAAATAAGAATAATATAATTTAAATATTATTAGTGTGATATATGAAAATATAAATAATTTACTACAATAATTATCTGATATGGAAATATTAAATAATATTAATTGTTTTATACTCTTATTTTTGTTGTTTATGATAGATAATTTTATAATTATTATTCATCATTCATACAATTAATATTTTAAAAATATTGAATTAAAAAAAACCTTATTAATATCCTAAAAAAATAATTATCCTCTTATAAAAATATCATGATCATCCATATAAGGAAGTTATGATATATAACATGGAAATTGAACATTCTAGGGAGGAGTTAATCCAAATGTATGCATAGATGATGACATTAGTTTGAATGGTGAGGAGGTGTAATATTGTAACACCCCAAGTTCAATGGTAAACTTCTCTTTGAATAATACAATAGTGTGTGTTGTACACAACTTCGAGTTCTAACACACCACAACCAATAAACTAGCCGTTATTAATAGTAATACCCACTTTTTGAAATTTTATAAATTTTATCATTCAAAATGGACTTCATTATTGGATTTGGAATATCAAAATTATCTTTGGGTGAATTTTTTGTATTTTTCTGAAAACTAACAATTTTTGATGAATGGTGAAAAACACAGAGTTATTGTTTTAAACCAAATTTTTATTTAAATAATTAAATATTTTATTTAAATTTATTTTAGGACAAAATAGATACATAATACCTATATAAGTTCAATGTAATTCATTGGAGTCAGTTTATAATAATTTTAGATTTATAAAAATATTATTGAACTTTTTACCGTCTTTTATCCACCTCCAAGGAGAATTTGAAAATTTACATAAAACTTATTTTTACCGCTTCTGTGAGTTGAATTTCAAAAATCTCAGAGACATGGTTGATATTAGTAAGAAAAATGTTGTTCAATAAGATGAAAATAATTTTTGGTGAATAATAACTTTTTACTTTTATTTACCACGGTTAAAAGTAAATAGGGTAATTAAGGGTCAAAATGATATTATTATTACCCTAAAGTACATAATAATTCTATTAGATAAGTGTAATTTGACCAAAAAAACCTTTGGAATAAACTATTATCCTTTAGGTCCACTTTTATTATATTAGGAAATTTATTATTATTTTATTCAATGAAGAGTTAAAAGTGTTAAATTCAAAGTCTAATAACTAACCCATTTTTAATATAGGGTTAAACATAAGATAAATTAGTCTATAAATATTCATTATAAATATAAAATAATTTCCTGCATTATCGTATTTTATTTATATTTTTTAGACTTTATAAAATTTAATTTATTTTTGACATAATGATGATGTAGTAATTACCCAAGTAATGAAATATTTATATAATTGATATTATAAATATCCAAATAAATGTATTTTGAGACTTTTAATGAATTCCAATAATTTTCTAGGTTAATATGACATTTTAGGGTTGGTTAGAAGATTTTTTTTGAAGTAATAATTCTTTTATGAATTTAGAAAAAACAAAATACCAAATAGTGTCAAAATTGACATAAAAGAGTTTTTAAAACAAATATTATATTATTAATTGATATTATATTCCTAAAAATATAATGTTCAGACATAGGTCTTAAATAATATTATATATGTCATTAATGAACCACTTTAGGTTCATTTTAAAGTTTATAGTAAGTTTATTAACCATATAATATAAAAATACAAAGAGACATGGTAAATTTCAAACTATTTAATTATGAGTTAAATATAAAAGATAAGGTTTTTATAGTGAACCAAACATGTATAAAACCTACTTATTGAGTGGTTTTAAAAACATACCAACATTATACATTAAATAATTCATTTTGGAGCCATTAGAAACCGAAAATGAGTTTATTATAAAATAATATTTCTTGATTTTCCTAAGGTGCCCCTCACCCCTCTTATAAAAGGGAACTCCCCTTCTCTCTAATTCACACCTTCAATGCCATTTTTCTCAGAAAACCCCTGCCCAAATACCCTATAAACTGTCCTCTATTCTTCCTAGGGGCCTTCCTTTTGTCATAAATCCAACCAAAGGATGAACCCAAAGAATAGGTAAATATTTTATCACCTCTTTCAAGTTACTTTCTTCTTCCTCTTCCTATTTCTTTGTTGTTTTCACTATAAAATAATAACACCAATATCTTCTATATACATGGATGTTATTATAAATATGGTACAACCATATTCATTATTCTATCCATCCGTTGAATGAAATGTCACTATACATGCTTACGTACGACTTACCGTCTCCACGTCGTGGTGTAATTGTTATTCATTACATTATTATTTGGATGGGTATAATAATGATGTGTAATTGATGTAAATAATAAATATAACCTGATAATGATTATTTATATATTATATACCATCCAATTATATATTATTTTAACATCAAAAGAATAATGTTGTCGCTCGTGCGTACGTACGGATTACCGTCTCCACGAACGCGATGAGATTCTTTTTCCATCATATCCATTCAGAACTAATTTTCATTAGATGATTAAAAATAATGTTTAAAGTAAAAATAATCATATAAATAAAAACTAATTAGTTAACAAATCATATAGAAAAAATATTCATTTAACACCCTAAACGACGGTAATATAAAGATATTATTAACAAAGAAATGTTAAAAGATCATATATGATATCATATTAATGTATATGATTGTTGTATAATTTAATAACAATTATTTCACCATTATACAAGAGGTTAACCAACCCTCAACCAAGGAAAAGTACAAGGTAAGGGTTAATTTCACAATCTTTTCATTATCCAATGTTGTTTATACATAATTATCTAGTGGGACCTATTTATCTTCCACATACATGATTTTTAAGAATGTATTTAAAAACATTTTTACTACTTACTAGATAATGGTTTAAAGTAATTTATACCCTTATTTGACCTTATATATTTTTAAAGGAATATTTCTGTCGTTTTCCAAACAAGGAACATTTTTACCTTTTCGACAAATTTAAGGTAAGAATGTTTTTTTAACATATACGGCAAGTGCAGCTTTTTTCCACCGTTATAATATCATCAAATATTTACTTACAAGCTTATAAGAATATTTTCAAAATAATTTTTTTCTTTAATGATTTCAAAATATAAAGATATATTTCTCTAAAAAAGGTTTTTATTTCATCTATGTCAACATCCTTTTATAGATTTTAAGATTATTTGAAGTTGATTTATTATGATACAAAACTTCCATATTGTGTTGAATATTTTTGTGATATGTTTGACTGTGGATGTGTTATTTTTACACCATTACTAGTTTATGGATAAAGTATTGACATTTTGTTTTCTAGTTTTAATATGAGTGTTTATGTTATGTTTAAACCTTTTCATATGTGGAATGCATTAGAATTAGTAAGTGACGGGTGGAGCACGCTGTAGCTCCTTGATGCATCGGTAGGTCTCATTAGAAAAACTAGTGTCTTGGTACAAGGCCTTGAAAAAATCTTAATTGTAGTATTAGAACAAGGCTTTAACTAAGTGGTTATGAAGTCTGGCATTATGCATTCCATCATTATGAAAGTGGCTATTGATATTTCATGTGATTATTTAACTAGTAGAATATTCATGTGAGTAAGTAAGTAGAATTATTTTGATTCATATTTTCCATATTATGATGAAGTTTATGTTGAAAAGGCTTTTGTTTTAGTTTTATACATTGCCTTAAATGTTTATGCATATTTATGAAAGAATTTTCTATATTGTTATCTTTACTAAGTATCTGAGGTCACCCCTTTCTATGTTTTATTTTTCCCAGGATTCGAAGAAGTATATTATGACCGACCTACAAGGATAGTCTATGGGATCTTAGTGTTGTATATGGAAACAATGTTGTTGTAGTCTTCCATTTTATAATGTAATGTAAACCTTATTAATGTATCTAGTACTTCCAAGACCACAAAACTAATTGGTCTTTTGAGACTTGATCTTTTGTAATCATGCCAATGATACATAATAATGCACTGACTCTGGGTAACTGGGGTTGGGGTGTTATAGTTGGTATCAGAGGAAGTTTAGTACCGAACATGGAATCTAGATTTAGATAAACTCTAATTAGAGTACATTACCCTAAGATAGGATTTGAGGATTAATAAATAAGAACATCCTGGAATTTTGGTATTGTAAATATTTTGTGAATTTTCCAGGAAATACATCTCTTTCTGGATACGAGCAGGTAGAAGCGGCTCTGGAACACATGTACCTAGGGGTAAAACCTGAAAACACCACTTTGAGCTAGACTCGAATGGGAACTGGTGAACAAAAATTGGCCTTTATGCACTCTTGGTTACGACACTCCTAGGGGATATGCTTAGGATAATTATCATTTTCTTTTCAAACAATTATGAAGGGTTTATGAGTATATATTTCCTCAAAGAATTTTTTTTATGATTATGGATTATATCCATAAAATTTTCAATTTATGTTAAGTGTTTTACAAGTTTTGATTTCTGTATTGAGATTAAAAAACTAATCTAGTTTATTCCATTGTTTAGAAAAGGCACCTAGTGGAAGGAATGGAAACCATATTAATGAACGCACTCCATGTAGGGATTTCCCACCTTCTCAAGATAATTATAGTGGAGCTGGTGATACAACTGGTGCTGATCAGCTTATCACCATACTGGGACAACTCACTCAGGTTATGAATAATAACCATACCCGTATGGAGGACCCTGATCCACAGTGTGGAGGATCAATGTTATATCTCTTCATGAGGAAATGACTACCAATATTAAATGGGAGTAAAAATCCATTAGTAGCTATGAAATGGATAAATTCTTTAGAGAAAAATATTCCATGACTTGGGGAGTAGCGAAAAGGAAAAATTTGTCATGGCAGTTTACCACCTCATTGGAAATACTGATCAATGGTGGTCATTGATTCCAAACACCAAGGAAGATGACGAAGTATCAAATATGGAATTGAAGGAGTTTAAAGATCTTTTATTAGAAAAATACTTTCCTTGTGACCATTGAACAGATATAGAAAGGCAATTTCTAATTCTAAGGCAAAAGAATGATGAGAATGTCGCAAAGTATGAGGCTAACTTTACAAGGTTAGTGGGGAATGTTGTAGATTATATATGTATCACAAGAAGTAATATTGATTGTTTCTTTGATGGGTTAAAACCATTTCTACGTCAAGAATTAGTATCACAATCCTTCTCGTCATATGAAGATATTGTCTCATGTGCTATCAAGACAGAAAAAGAATTCTCTATGTCTTACAACTTTAAAGTAATGACAGAGAAGAATAGATCTACTGAACACTCTGGAAATGGAAATAAGGGGAAGATGGGAAAAGTTGAATATCCATCCTATAGTAATTGTAGGAATAAACACCCTGGTACTTGCCTGAAGGAAATGAGATTCTGTTACAAGTGTGGTGAAAAAGGACACCAAGCTCGTGATTTCAAGGGGAAGAAATAGACTGTCAATGTTGATTTCTACAATTGTCGAGAATAGGTGAATTATGCGAATCAATGTCCTAAGCGTCAGTGTAACTTACCTCAGAGAAGTCCAAGGGATCAAGGCCAAGATTATGCTATCACTACTGCAGAGGTTGAAGCTCCGAAAGACACGGTGGCATGTAAGTTAATGGTTTCCTCAAGTTTAGAAAACTCTTTATTTGATTCTGAATCATCGCATTGATTCATATATTCCCAGTTTTCTAGGATAATTAGATATTTCCAATTTGATTTAGCAACATATTTTTCAGTCAAAACTTCTAAGGGAAGCATCATTGCAACAATGTTTTGTGAATCAGTCCCCATTAGGGAATATAAATGTTCTTTATCTGTTGATCTCATCATCATACCCCTGATTTAATTTGATATAATTATTGGTATAGATTAGATTTTTGACCATAATACAAAAATTTATTGTAAGAAGAAAGGTGTTACTATTTTTGATGACGATGACAAAGAACACCTTATCTTTAGAGCAGAATCATCAAAAACTAATTCTTATCTAGATCCTCCCCAAGTAACTCAACTAAATTCAATTATTGGGGAGAAATAGAATTAAATAACTATCGGTGAGGAAAATAATGTTCAAATATATGATGTACCTATCGTGAAAGAATATGTTGATGTGTTTCCAGAAGATTTACCTGGACATCCTCCAGAATGAGAAATTGAGTTTTCTATTGATTTAATTTCTGGATCAGGGCCCATATCAAAGACCCCTTATAGAATGACCACTGTGGAATTAGTGGAACTAAAGAAACAACTATAGGAATTGAGTAATAAGGGATTTATTCGTCTTAGTGTTTCTCCATGGGGATCCCCTATCCTTTTTGTTAAGAAGAAAGATGGATCTATGATGTTGTGAATTGGCTACTGGGAGATCAATGCTATAAGAATAAAGAATAAGTATCCCCTACCTCACATTGATGATTTATTTGACCAACTTCATGGAGCTCAATACTTTTCAAAGATTGACCTTCGATCTGGATATCATCAGTTGTGTGTGAAGAAGGAAGACATTCTGAAAACAGCATTTCGAACCAGCTACGAGCATTATGAGTTTTGAGTAATGCCTTTTAGATTGATTAATGCAACCTCTTTCCTCATGGATTTAATGAATAGAGTTTTCAATTAATATCTTGATGTCTTTTTAGTGGTATTTATTGATGATATCTTGCTATACTCTAAAATCTATGATGATCATGAAAATAACTTGCACATTATACTAAAGACTCTTCGAAGACCTGCATTATATAGAATGTTTATCAAGTGTGAATTATGGCTTCATGATATTTCTTTTCTTGGCAATATTATCTCTATGTATGGAATCTCTGTTGATCCTTCAATGACAAGATAAATCCAAGAATGGCCAGCACCGAGAAGTATAACTGAGGTACGCGATTTTATTGGTTTATAAGGTTATTATTGATGTTTTGTCCAGAATTTTGCCTGGTTGGATAACCCATTAAAAAAGATCACACGAAAAGGGGTTAAATTTGTTTGGAAAGAAGAGTGTAAATAATTTTTGGAAGAATTGAAGAGAAGATTATCCAATGATACTATATTGACTCTACCATCGGGGAATGATGCATTTGTTATTTATAGTGATGTTTCAAAGAAAGGACATGGTTGTGTCCTTATGCAGAATGATAGGGTTATTTCCTATGCATCATGATAGCTAAAAATTCATGAGAAAAACTATCCTAATCATGATCTTGAGTTAGCAGCTGTAACCTTTTCTTTGAAGATTTGGGGAACCTATCTCTATGGTGAAAAATGTGAGATTTATACTGATCAAAAGAGTTTGAAGTATATTTTCTCACATAAATAACTCAACACGAGGAAAAAAAGATGTATTTAACTACTCAATAATTATGATTACACGATACACTACCACCTAGGGAAGGAAAATAAGGTGGCAGATGCTTTGATTAGAAACGATCATGGAGTTTTGAACAAGATGAGAGTTGAATGGGATCCTATTTTCATGGATCAAGTAAAGATGGATATGGGGAAAACTATGGAAGGTGAAACATATATTATTTTTCAATTGGTTGCCAAACCATATTTACTAGAAAGTTTAAAAAGTTATCAGGTTGATGATAAGGATTTTCAAGAGAAGATTAAAGCTGTGAATGATGGGAGATTGAGTGACTTCGTATATGAAGATGGAATTCTGAAATTTTGTAAGAGATTTTGTGTTCCTGATATACCTAATCTAAAAATAGAATTTTTGGATGATGCTCATAGCTCAAATTTCTCTATACACTCTAGGAGCACCAAAATGTATAGAGATTTGAAGGAACATTTTTGCTGGGACAACATGAAGAGGGATATTGCTGATTTTGTGTCAAGATGTATGGTTTGTCAACAACTAAAAGCAGGATGGCAAAGACCTGGAGAAGTCTTGAAACGTCTTCCCATACCTGAGTGGAAACAAGATAATATTACGATGGACTTTGTCATGGGACTACCAAAGACTCCTAGAAGGAACGATGCAATATGGGTCATTGTTGATCGTCTTACCAAGTCAACACATATTCTTGCTATAAGAGAAGATTTACAAATTGAACATCTAGAAATACTATATATTAATGAAGTTGTAAGACTTTATGGAGTACCCTTATTGATTGTTTCAGATATTGATCCCCATTTTACATCAAGATTCTGGAAAAGTCTTCAGAAAGCCTGGGAGACTGAACTTCATTTGAGAACTGCCTACCATCCCCAAACTGATGGACAATCAGAACAGACTACTCAAACCTTAAAAGACATGTTGAGATCATGCTTAGTTGACTTTTAAGGTATGTGGGATCAATATTTACCTCTGATAGAATTTTCCTATAACAATAGCTTCCATTAAAGTATTCATATGGCACCATATGAAGTATTATATGGAAAGAGATATCGCACACGAACCAGTTGGGATGATGTTGGTGAAAGAAAACTCGTAGGCCAAGAACTGGTGGAGGAAACAAAGGAAAAGGTGAAGGAAATCCAAAACCACCTCAAAGAAGCTCTAAGTAGGTAGAGGAACTATGCTGATAACTGAATGAAGGATTTGTAATTTTAGGTAGGAGATCATATTTTGTTGAAGGTATCTCCATGGTATAGTGTTATACATTTTGGTAAGAAGGGTAAATTGAGTCCTAGGTACATCGGACCTTTCGAAATTCTAGAGTGAATTGGGGCTGTAGCTTACCATTTGGAAAAGACGCCACGTCTCTCCAAACTTCATGATGTATTCCATGTATCACTATTGAGAAACTACATGACTAAGCCAATGCATGTACTCACATATGAGGAATTAGAACTGGAACTCAATCTGTCTTATTGCGAAGAGCCTGTCAAGGTTCTTGATACAAGAGAACAAGTGCTGAGAAACCAGACCAATCGTCTGGTAAAAGTTCTATGGAGAAACCATAAGATGGAAGAGGCCACATGGAAACCCAAGGAACTTATGATGAAGAACCACCCAAAACTTTTTAAGTAGTAATATTCTAGAAATTTCAATGATGAAATTATTTGAAGGGGGGATAATGTAACACCCCAAGCTTCTACGGTACGCTTCTCTTTAAATAATACAATAGCGTGTGTTGTACGCAACTTCAAGTTCTAACACACAAAAGCCAATCAAACTAGCCATTATGAATAGTAATACCCACTTTTTGAAATTTTATAAATTTTATCATTCAAAACGGACTTCATTTTTGGATTCCGAATATCGAAATTAGCTTAGGGTGAGTTTTTGGTATTTTTCTGAAAACATTCAATTTTTGATGAATGGTGAAAAATAGTGAGTTATTGTCTAAAACTGAATTTCAATTTTCATAATTTTTTATTTTATATAAATTTATTTCAGGTAAAAATAGATACCTAATACCTATATAAGTTTAATGTAATACATTGGAGTCATTTTATAATAATTTTAGATATATAAATATTTTTCGAACATCTTACCGTCTTTTATCCACCTCCTAGGAGCATTTTAAAATTTTCATAAAACATAATTTTAACTCTTCTATTAGTTGAATTTCAAAAATATGAGAGACACGGTTGATATCAGTAATAAAAATTTGGTTCAATAAGATGTAAATAATTTTTGGTGAATAGTAACTTTTTACTTTTATTTACCACGGTTAAAAGTAAATAGGGTAATTATGAGTAAAAATGATATTATTATTACCCTAACACATGTCATAATTCTATTGGATAAGTGTAATTATATGAAAAACAACCTTAGGGATAAAATATGATCCGTTAGGTCCACTTGGATTAGATTAGGACATTTATTAATATTTAATTCAATGAAGAGTTAAAAGTATGAAATTCAAAGTTTAATAAATAAACCATTTTTAATATTAGAATAAACAAAAGATAAATTCTACAATAAATATTAATTAGAAAGATAAAATTAATTCCTACATAATGGTATTTTATTTTTATTTTTTAGACATTAAATTTATTAATTTATTTCTGACACAATGATGATGCAGTAATTAATTAATTAATGAAATATTAAAATAATCGATATTATAAATATCCAAATAAATGTAATTTGAGACTTTTTATGAATTAAACTAATTTTATAGGTTAATATGACATGGTAGGGTTGGTTAGATGTATTTATTTAGAATTAATAATGCTGTTATGAATTTATGAAAATCAAAATATCAAATAGTGTCAAAATTGACAAAAAAGAGTTTTTAAAACAAATATTATATTATTAATTGATATTCTATTATTAAAATTCTAAGTTTTAGCCAAATGTATTAAATAATATTATATATTTCATTAATTAACCACTTGAGGTTCTCTTAAAAGTTTATTCTAAGATTATTAACCATATAATATAAAAATACAAAGAGACATGGTAAATGTCAAACTATTTAATTAAGAGTTAATTCTAAATGATAAGGTTAATATAGTGATCCAAACCTGTATAAAACCTATTTTTTTAGTGGTGTTAGTCCCATACCCACCTTATCCTTTAAATAATTTATTTTTTTTCCATTATAAAACGAAAATGATTTTATTATAAAATAATATTTCTAGCTTTTCCTATGGTTCCCGTCACCCCTCTTATAAAAGGCCACTCCACATTCTCTCTAATTCACACCCTAAAATACATTTAGCTCAGCCAAAACCTACCCAAATACCCTTTAAAATATCCTCCCTTCATCCTAGATTCCTTCCTTTAGTCATAACGCCAACCTACAGAGCCCTTTTGATCAAATAAAAAGGGAGAACCCGAAGAAAAGGTAAATATTTCATCACCTCTTTAAAGTTCCTTTCTTCTTTAACTCCGTCTTTCTTTGTTGTTTCAATTATAATATAATAACTCTAGTATATTCTATATACTATGATGTTATTATAAATATGGTATAACCATATTCATTATTCTATCCATCCTTTGAATGACATGTCACTATACGTGTGTACGTACGACTTACAATCTCCACGTCGTGGTGTAATTGTTATTCAATACATTATTATTTGGATTAGTATAATAATGATGTGTAATTGATGTAAATAATAAATATAACATGATAATTATATTTTATATATGATATAACATCCAATTATATATTATTTTAAGATAAAAAAAATGATATTGTCGCTCGTGCATACATACAGATTACTGTCTCCACGAACGCGTTGAGATTCATTCCCCATCGTATCCATTCAAGACTAATTTTCATTAGATTATTAAAGATAATGTTTAAAGACTTACTGTCATTCTTAATATGAATAATATACATCCTATCTATAACAAAAATTACTTATGTAACCAAGTATATAATGGAAAACGAATCAGTTGACACCCGAAACGATGATAATACTAAGATATTATTATCAAATAAATGATAAAATATCATATATGATATCATATTAATGAATATTATTCTTGTATAATTTAATAAAATTTATTTCATTGTTATATAGGAGGTTAACCTATCCTCTACCAAGGAAAAGTACAAGGTAAGGGTTCATTTTGTCACAAACCGAATCTGGTCGCTGCCAAAAACGGCAACAAACCCAGCCCATGATAAGGCCTGAAAGGCGTTACCTATCCCCAAGGGCTGGAATAAGTGACTGGGTATCATTTATATTGGTTTGGAAATGATTTACCCGAATATGAAAGCATAAAACCTTAAAAACAATCCATAATATAAATTCGGAAATTTATAGCCAAACAAGTCATAAAAAACCCAGAACTGAATACATTGGATTAAATACAATAAAAGAGGTCCAAATACAAAAAATGACAACATAAATACATCCCCAAGGACTCCACGTGACAAGGGGTCATCACCCGAAAGTCGTCTCCACAACTCTTCCCCAGCAATAGGGAGTAACACCCAGAACCGCCATCACCCTTGGCCTTTCCGCTACCCGAGTCAAAAATAATAAAGTCTACTTAAACCCAAGGGGTGTAAGTAGGGTGTGAGCCTAAGACCAATAGGATACCACCCAATGATTCCAAGGTGCATGCAATACAAGGTGAAAAAGCAAACAATTTTAATATGCAATAAAAGCGGCGACAAATAACAAGAAATGCAACTTTAAATTGAAAAAAATTTTCAAGATAAAACTTTCAGAATGTTAACACATTTAAATAGGAATATTGGATACTTCAATATAATTCCAAAGACACCCAAATAAAAGGGAAAATACTACAAATCCAATGAGGAACAAAATCGGTAACACCCCTAGGCACTATATAGTCTCGGGCCCCATGTACCTTGTACCTCGGTGTAATGTAACCATAGTAAAATCCATTCTCATGCACGAGCCACTACTAGGGAACATAAACATAACCTAGTGGTCCCAAATCATCATCCAAATTATTTGGTTAGAGTTTTCGTTATCGAAATTCTAAGTGAAACATGGACAAAACCCATCTGGTCCACTAACCGTACTAGTACACATTCACCCCACCTAGGTACCCGGGCTTCCCCCTTTGTGCTCAAACAATTTCAGGATTTAACACATATCCATTTTAATGTAAAACACCAAAACTGGCCACATACACCAAATACAGTATCTATCACATTTTATACCACTTAAAACACACAACAAACACTTTGAATTTGAATAAAACAATTTCTCAAAATACCGTGTGGTTTTGAACACAAAACCCCTTAAGAAACCCACATGTACACTATGTTCACACTTGTAAGTTTCAAAAACAGTAAAGGCAGCCCAATAAATTTCAATTAAAACAATAAATCAATTTTATGGCATCCCCATGTTAAACAAGAAGTGATAACTTTGTAAAACCTTCATTTTCACACAAAAGTGGAACCAAAACATCACTTACTTTACAAACACAATTAAAAACCATTTCTGCAGCAATAACCAAAGGGGATAAAAATTATAAAAAGTATTTTAAGACTTATTATAGGTCAATAAAAACAACTAAGTATTTATAGGGCATCCCCAAATAAACAAATAAAACATTTCTTTGGAAAACCCCCAATTTCACACCAAATTGGCATTTAAAATTCAATTGTAATAGAAATACCAGTAGAACCAATTTTTGCAGCAATAATAAATGATATAAACCTAAAAATATGATAAATATAGCATGATAATACACAAATATTGCATCAAAATTGTAATCACCTACCAAATCAAATGAAACCATTGAATCCTTTGTGCGAAAACACAAACGCACCACCGCCACACCTCAAGAACAGTTGATCAAACCTAAAAATAAAAAATTGGACCAAGAAAACCCAAGGATAAACCTTAGGTTTGACACCTTACCCTCTGGAAATTTTTTACTTCACGTATAAGGGAAGAAACCCTATGCACATTTCATGAAACCCTAAGAAAAATGAAAGAAGAAAGAAATGGACTAACTTACTTGAGAAATATAGAATGAATCTCCACAAAACACCAGTATCTAAAATTTAAAACGGCCAAAATTAAGGGGTTGCTCGAACAAGAATTAGGAGGTCATTTAGGAACTGGAATGGATGAAAAAGAGTAAGAATTGAGAGAGTTATGAAATAATGAACTTACCTCCTCAAATATGGCCTATTTTTGAAACTCTAAGATGTTCGTCCAAAAATCTAGATTCCTAAAAGCACCAAAAAGGGGGGAAAGAGTCTGGGGGCACGACTGGGTTTAATCATCTTGTGTGAGACTTGGAATCACCAAAAATTAAATAATATTGAATATGTTATTAAATAAATAAAATTAATTTTTAAAACTATATATGGGTTCTAGGCAGGCCCAATCCCTTAAATAAAAACCAAAATAAACCTTGGTTATGGATTTATAAAGGCTCAAAATTTTAATTGTAGTGTTAATATATCAGGGGAGGACATTTAGGGGTTGGAATGAGTGAAAACTATTAAAAAATGAAAAATTTGTAGAAGAAACAATATTTATTTTTAAATCTGAAATTGGGATCACAGTTTGGCCCAATTCACAAAAACTCACCTATTCTCCATAAAATGATTGGAAACCCCCAAAACAAAGCATTAATGGAAATAAAAATAAAAATAAATTTAAAATAAGCTATGTATGTGACAAATTTCATAATCTTTTCATTATCTGAGGCTGTTTATATGTAATTTTCTACTGGGACCTCTTCATCATCCACATCCATGATTCTTAAGAATGCATTTAAATGAATTTTTAATATTTACTAGAAAATTATTTATAGTTATTTATACCCTTATTTTTCCTTATATGTTTTTAAAGGAATCTTTTCGTCGTTTTCCAAACAATGCACTTTTTTACCTTTTCGATAAATTTAAGGTAAGAATGGTTTTTCAACTTATACGGCGGGTGCGACTATTTTCTACCGTTATAACATCGTCAAAGCTTCCCTTACAAGCTTATAAGAATATTTTTAAAATAAATGTTTTCATAAATGATTTCAAAATATAAAGGGATATTTCTCTAAAAAAAGTATTTATTGCATCTATGTCAACCTCCTTTGATTAATTTTAAGCTTATTTGAAGTTGATTAATTATGATATAAAACTTCCATATTGTATTGAAGGTTTTGTGATATGTTTGACTATGGATGTATTATTTTTACACAATTCATGGTTTATGGAAAAATTATTGACATTTCGTATGATAGTTTTAATATGAATGATTATGTTATGTTTAAATCTTTTCATATGAGGAATTCATTGGACTTAGTAAGTGATAGGTGGAGCCTGTTATAGCTCCTCGATGCATCGGTAGGTCTCATGAGACAAACTAGTGTCTTGGAATAAGGCCTTAACAAAATATTATTTGCAGTCTTGGATCAAGGCTTTGACTATGTGGTTATCAAGTCTAAAATTATGCATTTCATCATTATGAAAGTGGCTATTGATATTGCATGTGATTATTCAACTAGTAGAATATACATGTGAGTTAGTAAATTGAATTATTTTGATTTATATTTTCCATATTATGATGAAGTTTAAGTTTAAAAGGATTTTGTTTTGAGTTTGATACATTTCCTTAAATGTTTATTCTTATTTATGAAAGCTTCTGCTATATTGTTATCCTTACTGAGCATCTGATCTCACCCTTTCTATGTTTTATTTTTTCCAGGATGCGAAGAAGTATATTATGACTGACATATAAGGATAGTCTATGAAATCTTAGTTTTGTCAATGGAAATAATGTTTTTGTAGTTTTATATTTTATGATTTAATGTAAACCTTATGAATGTATCTAGTACTTCCAAGGCTACTAAACTAATCAGTCTTTCAAGACATTATCTTTTGTGATCATGAAAATGATACGTAACAATTCACCAACTCTGGGTAACTAGGGTCAGGGCGTTCCAAATTTGGTTTATAATTTTAGAATATAAAATATTTCATAAATATATAAATATTTACTTAATTACATATTTATACCAAAATTATACTTTGCATAAGGAAAACAAAACTCATTATGTCATGGTGGAAGTAGTCTACACCACACTTGATTCAGTTTCTTTTATTAATAGAAAATTATATGGTGGTCAATTATTATAACATAATTATAATAAAATATCATCAAAATAATTATAATAATATTATAATTATAATATTATCAAAATAATCATTATGATTTTGTAAATCACCTAAGGTAATAGGAACGAAGGAGAAAAAATTAGTGATATATACATTACTTTATTGATTATCACCATTGGGAAGTTCATTAAATTTTAGAGGTATGGTCTTTTGAGAGGATAAAAACCTCCATAGTGTAGATTAGGTTTTTAGGAGAGTTTTTGGCATAGTTTGGTCTATAATAATTGTATTTTTTTTGGAAATGAGAAGGGTAGTTTCAATTTTTTATGTTATAAGGGATGATCATTTTTAAAAAACCTAAAACATTAAAAAAATCAGTAGTCGATCTACTAGAATTTGGATATAAAATTAAGAAATAATAGACTAGAGACTATGTAATTACATTAAATACCAAAAATATTCAATTAGAGAAATATTTTTAAAATGTTTCCATTCCTTTTCTCCACATGTAATTACATTTTCATTTATACATTTACTATGGTAACTAGTTTTTACATATGGTAACCAAATCATTATGAATAAAAATATAGTGTTCATTATTATATGATTTGGGCCCACTAATTGTAAATTGTAAATTTTTTATTTTGATAAAATTTAATAATGTGATAAAAATTAATTACAAAATACTATGTATAATGAATTAAAAACAATTTTGGGGAAAATATTACTTCTATTCCAAAATATTAAATAGAGTTTTGAAATTATATCATAAAACATAAAAATAAATAATTTTAGTTTTATGTAACATGTATGGTTAATAAAATGGTTTGTATGTTATAGAATATGCTTATATCCAAGATATTTCATGAAATCTATATTATTTTTAAAAAAATTATTTTTCATTTTTCCCTATTAAAATCCACAATTATATAATAATACTAAAAAATAATATTAATATTATATTATTATTCAAAATTAAAAAATTATGTTTATTTTTTCTTTTTTGGTTATTCATATATCCATGAAATTTTATAAAAGCCTCAATATTTTTTTAATTTGTATTTCCCACTATTCACCTAAATACCCATTATTTTGGACATACCCCAAAATATCATAATAAACATATATTATTGTTCATAATAAAAGAACTTCATTTAAAAATAATAATATTTTAAATTTGAGAATTAAATAATTAAATAAAATCCCAAAATATATTAGATAATTGTTAATATTTTCCTAAATAGTTTTTTAATTTTGAATTAATATTAATTATTATTTTATATCAATTATTAATTAATTTTTATATAATATATTATTCATACTAGTTATATATTTTTTATTATTTAACCAAACTATATTTTGTTTCTTGAGATAATTAGAAAAATTTAAAACAATATATTTTTAGGAAAAAATGATATTCGAAGTTATTTTATCTATAATAATTGTATTCCATTAGTAATAAAAGATAAAAAAAAATATATTATAACCACATATAATAATATGGTCACTAATATTATTGCTTTCTTATTTAGAGTTAAGGTTTTATTGGACATATTTAACACTTATACTTTTAGCTATATGTATCACAATTTTAATTTAAGTTCATCATTTATTATGGAGAATGTTATTGAACGAAGTATTTCTTGAACGAAATATGTCAAAGAAATCATAAATTGTTACAAATATTACTACTATGTGTTGTAAATATTAAATTGAATAATTTTTATCATAGAACATTAATTGACACAAGGAAAAAGCTACCTCATTTTCATTGTATATAAGGTTAAACCCCTTGCCATTAACTAATGCATCATAATAATTAGTAACCTATATCCACTATAGACTAGTATATGTACTAAAAAATCCCTTAACTAATAAATCACATGACTTCCTCAAAAAAATTGAAAATTTTACCACAACTTAAGAAACAAATTAATTCATAACAAGAGATCAATATCTTAAAACATTATACACACGTTTTGTATGTTAATACATATCATGTGTAATATATTTCATCATAACCGAAGGATATGAAAAAATAAGAATTTTGAGCTAAGACTCATGGTAATGGAAAGAATATATCAAAATATATTATAGAATAAACAACCCATTAATAATATTATTGGAGGTAAATAATCATCAAATAATCATCAATTGTAGATCAAGTTAGAATAAAATAAATCCAGGGATAAAGTAACAATATAAGTAATCTCATAGATAATAGTAAATAGATTCACAGTGATATAATGAATATCATGGGACTTATCAAGGCCTTATCTTTAGATAATATGTAAATCTTCAAGGATTATAAAAAGAAATCAATTTGACGTTAATACTACAATGAAGACATAAATAATAGGCTTATATACACCAAATACCCATGATTGTATTTCTTAGGACACCTACTATAGCTTCAAGTGGATTTTTCAATAACCACTCATCATTAATTAAGGTAAATGTATTTATCATATGAATGAATAAAAAAAATTCAATAAAAACCAACTTGTTATAATATTCACTAAACATCTGTATTAGAATAACAAGTATATGGATTGTTAATATTTCCCCAATCAATAAATTCAAAATATTTCTATGTATGAATCCCTAAAACCAAAATAATATAGTATAATTTTATACGATTAAGTAAATAATTTCCCCAATATATTGATGTATGGAATACAGGTGAACAATATTCAATCATATGAAGAAAATATATCATTTTTATAGAGGAAACAAATTGGTTTAAAACAAATATCTATATACATTTGAGAGAAGGAAAAAATAGAAGTTATATACCATTACTTTGATGTATAAGAACTTAAAATAACTCATACTGATTAAAAAATTCAATGGTATCTTTTGTAGAATGTCCTTGATCAAGCGTAAAATATATAAAAATATGTAACCTTAAATGATTTTTTTAAACAATCTGGAAATTTATTTTAGAAATAATAATCAACAATGAAATTTTGATGAAACAATTTTCAAATAGATATATTTTGAAAACCTAGATAATAAAAATTCCATTTTGGAATGTTAAAATTTCATACAGGACACTTCATTAGAAAAAATAGGATATAATCATTTTCTCACATGGAACATTTTAAAGAGATTCATTATACACATGTAATGAAATTTCCCATAATAAAATAATTAAAAAATTATTTAAAACATATAAAATAATTTTAATTTTTTTTAAAATAAATATAAAAATAAATGAAGAAAAAATAAAAATGTATTTAAAATTGACCTATAAATAAGGTCATAGAAACAGTTGATATCGAACAAAAAATAAGAGGTCAGGTCAGTTTATCTTAAAACATGTATACTATAATCCAAAGTGAAAATGATATAGTGAGAAGAAATATAAGACCCCAATAATACAAGAATAAAATAAAATTATCAGTTTTTTCAAATAATGTGAATTAAAATTCCCTATTATAATCACCTTTTAAAAATAATCTTTATTTTAAATTGAGATTATAGAAGAAACTATTATGGTAATTAAATTTTAGGATTCATGACAACATAACATGGTTACCATGAAATTGAAACTATAATTTCCAGAAATGAAATATATTCAATATAATTTAAATAAATATGTATGTGAATGATCAATCAGGGTGGAAATATAATGTGTAATATCTAACTTGTCTCATGGAATTATAAATTTAGAAAAATAACCATTATAACATTTATATAATTTGAATATAAATAAAATTGAGGAAGTAAATCCATAGGGATCTTAAAATACAATGAGAAGCATAAATATGGTAAAATAAATTAATTATGTGGTAATAACTCTATATAATTGATATCATGTTTTATAATTAAAATTTTGTCTTTAAAAGTTTATTTGACTCAAATAATACCTTAATTGTTTACAGCTATTTTCTAAAGCACATTAATATTCTATACATCTAGAATCGATATCATAATTACAAATTTATAATCATTATACATGTATATAACCTCTTTGTAAATTTATTATTAATAATTCTCTACTTTAACACTAATTAATAACGATCTGTTTTCAATAACTAGTGTGAGTAATCTTGATCATTTTTAGCTAGTTTCATGATAATGTTGTTTATATTTTTTTTATCAAAAAGTTTATCATTTCGAAATAATAAAATATAATTTTGTGGATTTTTTATAATTATAAATAATGTTTCATTTTCATTTTATTATTTATTTAGTTATGTCATTTATTAATATAATCATTGACAATCATGTTTTGAGGTTTTTTGAAGAACACGTGTTTATTTCATAATTTTTCTATTTAATATTAATGTAAACATTCTATAACAAAGAAGAAATAATTATTTTTATATTTATAAAATATATTACAATTATTTTAGTTTCCATAATAATGAATGATATTATTTGATATCATTTTTCATCTAGGTAGATTGAATTACACATAAAAGTACATACCCTAATTAATGGATGGGTATATATATAAGTTTTTTTTAGAATAATATCATTATTACAAAAAAATATATATTATTTATAATTATTTAATGTTTTGAATGTTATTCATTAAAAATTTAATAAGTATTAAAAAACCCAGATAAAAAACTAAATATATTAATTCATGGATGTTGTATCCACACAAACACATTGATGACATTTTAATTTTTATTAATGAAAAATAAGAATGTTGTGAAATGGTTATTCTAAAAATAAAAAAAAATACTTTTAATATAAATACTCAATTAACCATATTTTATTTCAAAAATTATATTTAAAATTGAATGAAATATTGTATTCAATGTTATAGAATAACTAGTACTTATATTGAGATATTTGAGATTACCTTGGATGAGTCCCTAGAAACTGTTTATGTAGGCCATATTCTTTTGTCAAAAAGCTTATATAATTGAATAATTATTATGTAGGAAATAATAAAGATTATGTTTCCTATAGAAAATAATAATTTGGGATAGGTTTTTAAGGGGTGGTAGAAGCCCATTATTATATGTAATGAGGATGGAATTCTTGTAAAAACATCTCAATATAAATAGAAAACTTGTTTACAACTCATGAACAATAAAAAATTTCAGATAATGGTATTTGGATAAGTTTTCTACAATAAAAATATAAGCCACTAGATAAAAAACTTTTTTAACATGTTTTGTGATTTACCACTTTGGATAACCAATTTTACCCTTTTGGATTTTACTGGAATAAATAGTTTTTATAAAATATTTTTTTTCCTAAAACTAAAATCTACCTTATTTATAATTTATATAGAAGATTAAAAATATAATTTCCATTTTATCTCAAAATTTATATATGTTTAGTAAAAAATAATTTTTCCACTGGCATATTTAATTTGTAAAATAACATTTTTTTAAAAAGGGTATCGTTAAGTGAAACAATTACGTATTGAATAAAATTATAAATGTATTTTATTTTAATTATATATTATGTATTATTATTAAAATAATAAATTTAATATTTTAAATAAATAAAATTTCATATTTTACTCAAAATAAAATGTAATTTAAAGAAAAGACAAAAAATTGTTTCATTTATTGAAAACTATTACTTGTGTATATAAAAAGTTAAACATATGTATTATAAATTCAAAATTGTATTTATAACTATTTATTTTTACTTCATAAAGAAACCATTTATTATGATAAATATTTTATATGTTTTTTATGTTCAACCTATTTCTTAATAAATTCATAAACACTATGGTTTTAGTAAGAACATTATATTTCAATATTCACTAAAAAATAATTATTTTTGATAACCTCCAAAAGACCATACATAGATAATTTTTACATTTTTAATAAAAAATATTATATTAATCTAATACAAAATTATATAAATATTTTTATTAGGAAAATTCTAAATATTATCAAAAAATAATTTTATTCAAAAATATCTTTTTTAGATATTATGTGTTTTTGACACTCCCCAATTCTAGTGTCTAATTTTAATATTATTAATATATTATTTTCTATATTTTAATGAAAAATTTAATCATAATTATTCTTTAAAAATTATATATTTAATTTTATGATACATTAAATATTTTATTATAAAAGAAAAACCTTTTTTGATATGTAATCGTATTAATTAGTCATACACTAAATAGAAAAAACTTTAATTAACTATTGTTTTTATTTACTAGTGGTTTTACTCGTATAATTATTTATTTGAAATGTTCATGTAATATATCTTGAATCATTTTTGTTGAATTTTGTGTTAACAATACTCTATTAGCATAGTATTAGTTTATGATGAGTACATAGTTAAATTTATGGTTATTTCATTCTCAACCAGTTAAAATACAATTCCCCAAAGTATTAATTATTACTAAATAACTAAATAGTTAGGGGTGTAAATGAAATAGACATCACAATAGATTTAATTTATAATGTGGCTTCATCCACACTCTCATGTGAAGGACTAATGAACTCATCATTTCAACGATAATATTAATATATCTAATGTTTCAATTTCAATTATGATTTTTTTCTACATACCCAAATATAATGGGATTAATTTTTTCAGAAGGATTTTATAGTTTTACATGTATTAATTACTATTAATTAGTTTATATTTATTTATTTATCATTTAAATAAAATTATATTCTCCTTAATGTTAAAAGATCCCATTTATGCCTAATATCACTTCAAATTTTACTAAAAGAAGGTTAATTGGATTCTATTGGATGAAAATTTATATAAACATATATTAGAGATGAATTATATATTGGGGATATAATAATCATAGCATATTAGTTCTAAAAAATCAAAATATTGTTATCATTGTAAAAATTATATATTTATAATAAATATTCTAGGGATATAAGAGTATGTGGAACAAGACACAAGTATGACACTCAAAGTCCATGAGTGGAAGATTAGTGTTCCAAATTTCTTATCATTGTTATAAGCCAATTATTATTTTTGGTTTCATAATATTTCTATTCTATTGGATGATTCATAGGCCTATCATCCTTGTATTCCTAGTATTAGGTAATTAACTTGGCTAATTTCAATATTTCCTATATTTATGACCTTGAATAATTATTGGTATCTCTTAGTGAACTCTATTTCTATTACACATTTCAATACATATTTTAACTTTTACATGTAAATTAGTTTCTATATTCCTGACCTTTCCACACATAAAAAATCTCCAATTTTATTTGATACATTTTCTAGGGTGCTTCTTCCAAAATTTGTGACATTTAGGAAAATGAAAATTATTTCCATCATCACATTTGTCTCTAGAACATCCATGAGAACCCATTAGTAACATGTTTAGTTTTATTGGTAATTAAACAATGTACTCATTCTAAATAATGACTCTTGATCACTATTATTAAATAACCATATACATTCTCAAATAATTTCTTATTCTATTAAGTAACTCTCTAGGAAAATAATCATATTATCTACTGAATCAATTATTAACTGGATTATTTTTGGATTCAACCATTATTAAAACCAAAAAGAGTTATTGTCCATGATGAACAATAATTTTTTTTAATATAATTACATGAAAAATTAAACCTCAAAACATATTTATTTCTAAAAGTTGTATCATTTTATTTCAATTCAACCTAAATCACTCTTAGTTGACTTTTGATTTCTTTAGTTTTAGTTATCTCAGATTCCCTAAGAAAATTACATAACATAATAAATCCATCACAATATATTTTAAATATAATATTATTGATAGAAGAATATCCCTTTGGACTGCCTATCAAGGAATGTATTATTCAGCATTCCGATCTTGCACTAGACTGATGGTTGAGTTGATACACAAACCTCATTTTTTAAGGTGATTAACCCTAGGTTCATATGTTCCATAGCTTCATCCACTTGACATTATCCATATTGGAATATAGTTTTTTGGATAACCACATAATCTCAACATTAATAAAACATTGGTACATAATACACTACTTAAATAAAAACTATAGACTTTCCCCTATGGTTTCAACTAAATTTCTCTTATCATGGTCTATAAAATATTCAATATTACCTAAAAAATATAACATGTTATGTATACAGTTGAAATTGTGATCAACCATAACCTTTCACCCCTTGAAGAAATTTACCATCATAACTACAATATTCTTAATTATAATGTTATCTAATCCCTATCCTGTAACCAACTGTGGAACCCCAGAAATAGAAACCCCAGTAATACATTATATATTTTTAATACTTCACTATATAATATCACATGATTGTATATGTTTAGAGTGTTAGATAATTAAGAAAAAAAATTCTCTAATAAATATTATTCCTCTATCAATTAATGGTTATATTTTCCACAATTAATGAAACTAATTAATATATAATAAGTCTTAATCATCTCCCATAAATTCACTGATGTTTCTATACTTATATACAATTCATGTGTAGTAAATTTCCTTATAACTTAATGAAATGGATGCATAATATGGGTGATTTGAAGTAATAAGTAAGGGAAAACATATATGCAGATTTATCATAGAATATAAGAGGCATAAATAATTTGTTTGTAGTAATATGATAATAAAATAACGCCTTATAGTAGATCACGTAATCTATAAATAAACCCATAGATGAAAAAATAATATAAATAATCTCATAGATAGTTATAAATGGTTTCATATTGATTGAATGAATAATTTCAATTTGTTCATGGTTTTGTGATTGTAAATTACATAATCATAGGGTCCATTCTAAGAAATCCACTTCTTGTCAAAACCATATCAAATACATCCAAATAAATGAGATGGAATACACCAAATACCCAAGATATTTGGACTCATGATACATTAAAAATCATAGAAGGGTTTATTATATTACCAAACCATCACTAATAAAGTATTATTAGTTCCTCAAATGTAGGAATTAACAAATGATAAAATATAAAACAAAAATTTCTTAGCAATAAATATATATATATTGAAATAACATGTTTATAAATTTTTAGTATTTCTCCCACAGTTAAATAGAATATCATTCTATTTATGAATCATTAAAAATAACATCAGAAAGTGTATTTGTGTGCATTTAAGTAAATAATTCCACTAACCAATTGATATATGGAATCAAGGGGAACACCCTTCAATCAAAGGAAGAAAATATAGTGTATTCATAATGAAAATTAATTGAAATAGAAGACATATTTATTCACATAGAATTATGAGGAAATAAAAATACAGTGATGTATAATTACTTTAATAGATAAGAAAATTTCATAAATAATATATAAAAATTAAATGGATTATATCATTTGTATAATTTTATTAATCACGTGTAAAATATACCAAAAAGTTTTTACTTATAAAAAATTAACTTTTTAAGAGAATTTTGAAATTATTTTAAAAATAAGAAATAATATTGAAATGTTGAAACTATTTCATAAAGTGTAAATTTTTATAAATTCCGATAATAAACATTTTATATAGAAACGATGAAATTTTTGAGAGTAAGTTACATAGTAAAAGTCAAAATACTGGGATAATCTGTTCACAAATAATCATTTAAAGTATATTCTTATCGCACATCCCAAAAATAACACATACCATGAGAGTTAAAAATTCATTTAAATTTTTTATTGTATTTTAAAATGGTATGAAATTAAATTTTAAGATAATTAATGTATAAACATGTACTTATATAAAATTATCTAATGAATAAGACATAGGAGGGAATAATACCTGACAAAAAAGAAGAGGTGGTGTCAATTTCTCTTACAACCTGTAAATTATGAACCAAGAAGAAATTAAAATGGTGGGAATATTTGTAATATAACTGAAATAATATATATTAAAAATATTATAGGGGCTCAGATAGAAATATAATTCAAATTACCTATATGGATTATCTTTTAGTAAAAAACTTGATTTGAAAATTAGATCGATGAAGAAACCCTTACATTAAAGATACTGTATTTATCAAAATAAAATAAGAATTTTACCTTGATTTGAAACCTAAAATATATATAAATAAAATATATTAATTATAATTTAAGGTTATAGGGTATTGAATACAAAACATAAAAGGAATGAGGGTTCATAATATCAAACAATTCTCATGTAATTTAAAATAGAGTTAAATAATAAATACAAATTTAGTCTCTAATAAATATATATACAGTTGAAGAAAGAATGAAATATTATTCTTAAAACAAAAATATTACGTGAATATGATAAAATAATTTTATTAGGAATTAATAACACCATATTAAATATTTTATATTTCATAAAGAAAATTATGCATCGATAAAACAAATTTGATATAAAGAATACTTTTTGTTATTTCATAACATCCACTAAACCTTGTAAATCTAATTTAAATAATAATTCTTTTAATAACCTATTTTAGAATCTTATATTTATCTATAACCTTTTTTTAAACATCATTTTTAACTAATCTATACATTTATATTTGTATGTCACTATCTATTTTCAAACATTGGTAGTAAGTAATCATAATATTTTTCATCAATTTTCACAATGGTTGTGTTTTTCAATATTCACCCAATGTTCATCATCACCAGATCATAATATTTATTTTAACTGAATATTTATAGCTATTTATGATTTCACAATTTCTTTCTATCTATGTTTTTAGTGATCCATAAAGATTAATTTGGTGATGGGTATGTTTATGTGATTTTTAACGAACAATTATTTGTATCTTAATTAAAAAGTAAAAAATAAATTATTCCATTTTCGATTAAAAATAAAATTATTATATAATTTTTTATAAAAAAATATTATCAGAAATTAATCTATCTTAATTTTCCAAAAAATTATTTATATCAATGTTTAAGTATGTGGTTATATTGACAATATCATTAACATATTATAATTAACAGAAAATTATGCTAATGAAAGTTGATAAATTTGGAATAATGTCATTATTACAGTAAAACAGAAATTATTAGTATTATTTAAGGAGGTGAATATAATTTCAAGATTTTTTTATAAATTATAAATAATTTTTATGAAAAAAATAAGTAACTTTTTGCAGGATATCATCTTCAAAAATGAACAAATGAAATTTTTATTATTCTTAACATATAAGGGAAAAGATAGTTAATGTTTAATACCATAATATTTAATCATTATGTATAATATAAATATATAAATTCTAATATAATTTTTTTAAATATAGATTTAAAATGTTATGATATAAAATAAACATCTTTATTTAAAGGTTAGTACTTATCTTGAAATGTTTTAGATTTCCATGCAGGGCTCCATGGAAATGGAGGACATAGGTTAAAATTTTATATCCCAATGCTTTAGTTAGTGAAATTAGAATATAGGGGATGGAGAATGGTAGATATTTAGTGGGAACCGGGATTTGGGAGTTGCTTTGAAGGGGTGGTGGAAATCATATATTATAAGTGGAAATAATGACATTAGAGGATATATTTGTCTTTAATATAAAGATTGAACATGATTCACAAGAGAAGAAATGTCTAAAATGAATATTAATTAAATGAGGATATGTATTGGTCAAACCACACCGCAACCACTAAATTAAAAAAAATTAATAGGTTATGAGTTTTACCAGTTTTTTAAAACCAATTTACCCTTTTAGATTTTACTATGATAACTAGTTTTACCAATGAAATTCATTTTTATGACTAAAAAATGGATGCTTTTAAATTATTTGTACCTATTTGATGAAAATATTAAAACAATATTATTAGATAAATTTTTTATATATACTAAAATTTAATATTAATATTATCATATGTAAAGCGTAAAAAAAATTTATAAATAAAAGTTTATTTTTTATGTTTAAACTTCTATATTGGATTAAATTATTAATGCATTTTATTTTATACATATAAATTTGTGTTTTATAATATATATAAAATTTATTTTTGTGGAAAAAATAAATAAAATTGATTTTTTCCAAAACATTATTTCATTAAAATAAAAGACCAAAATAGTTTATTTTGTTGGAAAACATAACTAAGTTCATAAAATAATAAAAATTAGATTATTAAATTCACAGTGGTTTTTAAATATGCCTAATTTTACTCTTTAGATATATACTCCTTTTTGAAAAATATTTTATAGGTTTTTATGTTATTCCTACTTCTCAACAGAGTCATAAAAATAATGCATTTAGTAAAAATGTATTTTCAACATTGAATAAAAATAATTATTTCAGAAAAATTCCAAAAAATCATGTTCGGAAAAATTATATTTATTAAATTGAAACATGAAGTTATTTTATTCTAATTAAAATTTATAAATGTATTTATTTAATGAGAAATATAAATATAAATAAAAAACCTTAAATTAAAATATCATTTTTATTATTAAATATTCCTCACTTTATTGCATACCAATTTCTTATTTATAGAAATATAATTTATTTATTAATATATTGTAATATAATATAGTATAATAATACTATTTTAAAAGTGGTAGAGTTACTTTATTAATAATTTTAATAGTTATTTGAAAAATAAAAAACCATTATATTATTATTTCACATTAATTATTTTGTCTCTAAAGAAATGAAAATTTATTTATTTTATATATTTTATTTAATTTTTATTTTAATAATATTAAATTTTAAAATGATTTTTATCTAATATCTCATGGATTATTTTAAATCTGATTTTTTCTAAAAATATCTATTAAAATTAAATTTATTTAAGAAAAATACATTGTGAATTTTTATATCATTACAAAAGTGGATAACCCTATCTTAATCTCTTAAAAAAGTCATCAGATTATATTATAAAGATAAACCTCAATATATTCTATGTTATCTTCATGGTTTTAAAAATTATGAGAAATTTGTGCCAAAGCATTGATTATATGCATCTAATCCAAGAAATATATGAATCCTTACTATAATAGTTGGTATGGGATATTGATTAATTTACTATTTTTTTGTATTATCAATAGATATACACTCACTTATGATTTGATAACGGAAAATGAGATTTTTTATGGAAAAAATCCAAACCTAGAAATTTTTTAATACAATAACATCTTTCATAAGGTCTAAATCAAAAATCTCAAATCCTATTCTTGTTCATCCTTTCTCTTGGAATATATATGAATACCATTAATAATGACTACTCAGAATATTTCATTATAATATATAAAGACCCTGTTCACATATCCAGGAAGATCCTAGGGGAATTTTTATGTCTAAAAGGCCTCATAATGAATTCATAGTTTATTTATCTTGATATAATGTTGGTTGATCATATATATCACCTTTAGAACCTTAATTTAAGTGTCCCAGATTGAAGGGTGAAATTAGATATGTATTAATACCTTCAATGTTTATAAAACAATTAATAAATATGTATAAGAGGATCATTTTACATGATCATGATATTTTCATGTTCATAATAATTAATTAACATATCAATTATTCTATCCTTGTTTATAATAAAGTTTACTAGTTCACAAAATGTTGAACCACATATCCATATGAAACCACATCAATTTTTTCTATAGTAACTTATCCATTTTGACTAATTCTATGAGGTAATTCCTATAAGTAGTCATGGATATATGCATTTATCTATAAATGAGTTCATTTGAGTACTCAACCTCATAAAGAAAGGTAATACATTAAATTCATTAGAAAATACATTTTCAAATTCTAGTTCAATTAACATGTCTTTAATGATGAGGTTCTCTTCACCATTTTACTTAAATATCTCCCATTATTGGGTATTACATCTGATACAAGGTTAATAGTTCTACACTGAGCTCATAATAATACTGTCATAGATATATGATAATGGGATTATCTAGTATATTAAATAAGATTTCATTATCGTTAAAATTAACCCAAAAACCAAATTCAAAGGGCTCATCTGTGACTAATATTATGTTAAATTTCACTAGAGGGAAAAAATAATATTTTCTATAATAATATTACCAAGTAAATAAACTATAAAAAAATATAGACATTGTATACAATTTCCAAAGACCTTGGTTTATTCACATGTAATTCAATATATAATCATCAAGGTGGGGTTACAACCTATATTTTATATTAATTTCGTTCCTATAATAATCTAAACCAAGAATTTGAATTCAACTTTTAATTTTTTATGTTGATGAAAAAAATATCTTAATTTTTATCCTTATGCATGTCCTAGGTCACATGTAATGGTATGTTCCTTCTACAATTGTGTGGGGGAGTTTTTTTGAGCTTACGAAAGGGTAACACCTCTTTTTTGTAAGTTTCCTAGTGGCAATGAGGGATATAAATGGGATGTGTAAGGGTATGAATTTATTTCGTAAGTGTATATAAATGTAACCAAGAATTTATACGGGTTTTTAGGGTTATGATTGATTTGTGTAAAGGTAAGGGGAATTTTAAATACACTACTTAAAAGGTAGAATTTTTTTAATGGAAATCCAAGCACGATGCACAAAGGAAATGAATATTTCTATAAAGGATGCGTCATGGTAAACCCTTACAATGTATCGCTATCCTTGAGTTTATAATGGTTTTATAAAGGTAAAATTTACATTGTGTACGAGTTTTAAAGCTTATTTATTCAATACGTAATTATAGGGTAACGTCTTATTTAAAACTTACCTATAAGGGTACAAGGGGAACTATGTAAAGGTAGGGAGAGGAATGTAAAGGAATCATATCCTTTTTAATGGATACATAAGGGTAATCTAGGGTTATGTAATGGTAAATACCACATTCAAAGCCTTGAATAATGGTAACATTGTACCCCTATGTGTAACATGGGAGATTTATAAGGGTAAATCCATGTTACCCTTACAAAATTCACTTCATGGGTGAAAAATAATAAAATTATGGGTTTTTTAATTATTCATTTCCATATCAAACCTGTAACGCCTTAAATATATTTTAAGAGATACAAAATCATGGTAAATGGATTCTTTTATCCTGTTTAAATTTTGTAAAACCTTTATGATAGTTTGAAACACGCAGTCGTTTTGAATCTATTAAATAGAAATATAATTGGTGAAATTATTCTGTGTTTTTAAGAAATGATAATAAAAATTTCTATTTAATTTATTTATATAAAATATTCAATCTTATTTCACTCTTGATTTATAGGTATTATCTTGATAAGGGTTTGTATCATCATTCATTCTTCCTCATTATGAAAACCGTGACAAGGGATAAAGGTTGTTTTCCTCAAACATCCAATCCTCGACTCTTCATATGTGTTTTTTGAGAAAGGAATATATTGATGTTGTCTGAGATTTTTGTCTCTATATGTTGGTTGTAAAAATGAAATATGACGATTTCTTCTGAAATCATTCCCATTTATTTATTATTCCATGGGATGAATGTTTCTAAAATTCAATCATGTGTGGGTGGAATATTAATTAAATGGTGTTTTCTATATAAATTTTTTTCTTATTTTTGAGTTTTATGAAATCCCTAAAAATGTATCTACTTCAAAAATATATTCTATAATTATAGGAGTTGTGATGCTTCACATCTAAAATTTATATTGGAATCTAATTTGTTTGATTATATAATTTCAATGAATGTGAGTGGTGATTTGTCTCTACTGAATTTTATGCTAGTAAAAAAATTATATGATATATATTAAAATAATAGGAGTCGTGATTCTTCTCCTGTGAAGATTATGTTAATAAATTATAATTATTTCAAATTTTATATTCAAAACATGGGAGTGGTAATATATATGTTTTTAAAATATTTTATAAATTATGAGTATGGAATATTGTTTTTGTGAAAACATAGAACATGAAATAATTTCGGAACATTTGGTATAGTCACAATAACTGTTAATGTGTGTAACAACACTAGGGAGTTTTTATAGGTGCTCTAGAGCTATAGAGACAAAATGGGAAACTTGATATCGACAGTCTATGACCAGACTTGTTATCATTAATCTTCACCTTCCAGAATAAATTCTTTGTTATCCTAGTTATTTATTCCCACAATCTTGAGGTAAATTCTATTTCATTCAAGATGGTTTCCCTTATGTATCATGATTATATACACATATTTTTATCTTGTGTATTTTGGCTCATGAGCATCCAAATAAGATTGTATTTCCTCAGTAACCTTTTTTTACTATGATTTTTATGTTAACCATGTTATCTTTTATGATGTGGTTGATTAGATTATTTCCCCTATTTGTCATTCATGGATATTTTCATATTCTAGTGGATTTGACTATGGAATTTTGCGGTAAGAAACAAAATGTATTCCTTACATAATTGATTTTATATGAAAATGTATTTATAAACTATATATGTATTGAAAATAAAAATAATTGTTTATAGTGGTAGAAATTGTATAGATTCTTTGTTGTGTCCTACTAGCCCGTGTCCTCACACAATAAGTTTTCCATTGTGCATTTTTATCATTTGATTTCATGGTAATACATAAGGGTAAGGCCTACTTGTTTCATGGAATCATATCTTGGTTATTATTTCCTTCAATTTGGTTTGGCATAGTGGTGATTAATGGTTACATGGAGACATATCTTTGTATTCTCCTTTTTTATATCTATTTTTGGAACCATGGTCATTCTATGTATGAATTGGAGTATCATTTGTGTTTTTTTTCAAACCTCAGTGGAAGTTTAGAATGTGTTCCAACAAAGTAATTGTATAGAACAAGCAGATAATAGTGGTGAAGGAGGCACCATTTTTCAGTGTTTGCCAAATTTTGGGGTCTGAAAATCGACAAATGGAGAAAACTAGTTTTTGGAAAAGAGACTTGCGCTCCGATTACTTGGAGGCATGGAAACTTGAGTGCCTTTTGTTTTTCAAGATCATAACATGAAAATATGGCAAAGGGAGAAGGGCACCCAAGATTGGAAGTTGGTCGCCCAAGTGTTTTTCAGGGGCAGAGACTTGCATGACGAAACTTGCGCACTGAGGGGAGACTTGCGTGCCGTTGCGAAGGGTGTCCAAATGCCTATAAATATAGGTTGACCCCTCCTCATTCGGGATGAAGTTCAGACTTAGAGAAAATCAGTGCTCCCATCGCGCAGGTGTAGTGGTCACTCAAGTGGTGTTGTGTCGCGCAAGTGATGATGGGTCACGGAAGATGAAGTTGTGTGACAGTTTTTAGCATCACGTTCAAGGTTTTTTGGGTGATAAAGGGGTTGTGCCGCGTAAGTTTAATGTTGAATAAGTGAGTGTCGCACAAGTGGTTGAGGTGAACTTGCATGCCGGTTTGGACTTGCGTGCCGAGACTTGCACGCCATCTTGAAACTTGCACGCTGGGCTTAGAGAAGCGCACCGGGTGTTGTTAAAGTACTCCAGTCTTTATGGGGCAGCACAAAATCTGGAAGATTTCCCGATAACTTTGATAGAAAGTGAGTTTAGTCTACGAGTGGAAGTTTGACTTGTACAGAGCATCTACATAAAACAGAGGATGCATTTTTTTGTTATGATGAAGAGACCTTCACGTCTATAAACTGAGTGGGACTTCACCAAGGGTAGTGAGCCATGGGGAGTTAATAGAAGTGACCTGAGGGATGTATTAGGCTATCCCTGAACATTTTTAAAGGCAGTGAGCCTGGGACAGAGTGACTCTTCCCAAACCTTTGTAATCCACAACGAGTGAAGAATAGTAGAATTTGGTATGACCGAAAACCTGTCGGCGTATGCTCCTTGGATGTAGCCCTTAGTGGTGAACCAAGTAAAATGTATTGTGTCATCTCTTTCCATCTGAATGTTTTATTTATTATCATATCCATCATACAGGTTAAACAAGTTTCTATCAATGTGGGAAAAAGATCCACCAGTTTAGAATAAAAAGTTAACACACTGATTCACCCCTTCCCCTCTTAGGGTGTCCCGGGGTCCTTCAAGTGGTATCAGAGCCATGTTGTTGGTGTTTTAGTTGTTTTATACCGCCTTGGAAAATTCATCCAGTGTTAGGGGAGTTCCCCTCTTTGAAGGAAGTAATATTTAGATTTGGAAGGACAGAATGAGATCTCATCTAAGATCCCTTGGAATGGATGTTCTATTTTCCACCATGCATGGTATACATGTAACTGATCCAACAGGGTTGGCTATGACTGATGCTGATAGGAAAATTCTTGATGTTGATGCGAAAGCGTAGAATTCTCTCATCACAACCCTTTCTGATCAGATCTACCTATAGGTTATGAGTTTTACTTCATCAAAGTCCATGTGGGATAAAATTGAAAATATTTATGAAGGAGCTAGAAAAGTGAAGGAGGAAAAACTAAAAGTCCTACACAATAGGTTTGATGATCTAAAGATGCATCCTGATGAGAATTCAGACTCCTTCTTCAATCGAATTACTGAACTGGTTGGAGAAATTCAGGGTCTAGGTGAAGAAATAAAAAATGTATACATTGTGGAGAAAATATTAAGAATACTTCAACCCCTTTACAGTGAAAATGTTTCATCCCTTAATGATAGAGATCTTTCCAAACTTTCTCTAGATGGTATACTGAGCAGCCTGGTGGCATATGAAATGAGGGTCAAACCAGAAGATGCTACGACTTTAATAAGTAAGTAAATGGCATTCAAATGAATGGAGAAGTAGAAAATATCAAAAGATAGTAGTGGTGAATACAATGAAGAAAAAGAAATTATTACTCTCATTACCAAGAAGTTCTATAAGGGAAAAGGGAAATTCAAAGGGATGTTACCTCTAGCTTGCTTTTATTGTGGCAAAGTCAGGAACATTGATTCTCAGTGCTTAAGAAAGATCGATGATGATGATAGCGATGCTAAAAACATTGAGAAGCCTCAAAAAAGTTTTTCATGAAAGGAGACTTCAAATCTAGAAAGAAAGTTCTGAAGAAGAGTTTTTTATGTTAAGAGGAAGAATATGATAATGAATTATGTGATGAAGAAGAACCGGAATTTAAAACTGGGAACCATGCTTCCATGATGGCCTCTGTTGAAAAATTAAAAAATACTGGTGGAGAAAATTAGTTGAAAACTAGTGTAGATCCTGAGTTGAAAATTAAGGATGCTGTTAGTAATATTAAGATTAAATATATGAGTTGTAATAAGTGAAAATCAACTGTAGAAGAATCAACTGAATATGTTGATCAACTTGAAGCTGAAATTGAACAACTGGAAGAATTGGTAAAAGTAAAGTCTAAAATAATTTAAATCAATGATGATGTAGTGGATCTGAAGCTGAGAATTGAAGAGAAGGCAAAGTTCATCAATGACCTCACCTCCAGACTATAGGAAAAGTCCAATACTGTTGAGCATCTTGAGGAAGAAGTTGTTACTATTAGGAGTAAACTAGAAAAAGATTCAATTTCAAAAGAATCAAGGAAGAAAATATAGTTTGGAAGGTTCTCAGATGCTGAGATATTGAAGAGAGAAAAACATGGCTATAATGGAGTTGAAAAAATTTTAAATGATAAAAGACCTACCTGCATGGAAAATAGTGGAATTGGTTGTGAGGCAGAATCTTCAAATGCTGCAAATAAAGGTGACCAAAATAAAGTCAAGATGAAAGTGGGTGATGTGGGAAAGTCTTTGGAAGTGATGAAAAAGAAACCCCCAATTCAATCTGAAATAAGAAAAGAAGATTATCCTCGAGCCTTGTGGTAAAAGGAGACCTCATACTATTATCCCACAGAAGAAGGAGTGAGAAAAAATTGAAGTGAGAAGACATTTCCTATCACGAAGTGTCAGTTATGTGGATATTTGGGTCATACCATGTCTGATTGTGAAGTGGAAAGAAGCTATATGAACGAAGAAGATATAGGAGTTCAATAGAGGGGAAAAATTCATATCCTAATTCTTTTAGAAGAAAAAATTTCTCTGGATATTGTTTTTGATGTTCTAACTTTGGTAATAAGGTTGTTAATTTAAGGCAGAGAAGGGACATTGACACCTCATACTGAAGTTCGAGACAAGTCAAGTCTCATCAGCAAGACAATGTTTCTCTTTCAAACAAGTTTTCTCCACTCAATAAAGATTTCGACTATGAAGAACCTAGATTCACGAAAGAGATAATTGAAAGGCCATCAGTGCTCTATACTCAATCCAATGTCTCATAGAAATAAAGAAATAAAATTGAGAAATCCAACCTTGCAGAGGTGGCCCACAAAGCTACAAAAAGAAACATTACTTGGATTCTGGATAGTGGTTGTTCATCTTATATGACAGGTAATGCTGGCTTGTTAATAGATATCAAAAGGAAGGTTGATGGTACAATACGATTTGGTAATGATGGATCTATAAAAATCAAAGGCAGTGGAAGTACTAAATTTGTTAATGGAGAGCAAAAGAAGACTGAATTCCTTTATTTAGATGGCCTACGTCATAATCTACTCAGTCTGAGTCAACTTTGTGACCCAGGACTTATAGTTACTTGTAATAAAAAAGGCTTCACTATCAAGGGAAAGACAAGAAATTCACTTATGAAGGGATGCATAAAAGAAGAAAACTTGTATCAGGTTTATAGTAAAGAAAATGTTTGTTACATGACTGTTGAAGAGGAAAACAATTTGTGGAATCGGAGAATGGGACACATCAATCAACAAGACATGGAGAAAATATCAAATTTTAGAATTGTCATAGACATTCTCAACCTGAAACGTGAGCGTGAAAAATCTTGTAATGCTTGCATTTGTGGAAAGCTTGCCTGCAGTTCATATCAGCCAAAGAAGAAAAGGGCATCTTATCATCTTGATCTAATTCATACAGATGTATGTGGGCCGATAAATGTTGCTAGAACTCATGGAGAAAGGTAATTTGTCCTTTTAATTGATGATTATAGTATAATGACATGTGTAATGGCCATTCACAGAAAATGACAAGTTCTTGACTGCATGAAAACATATTGGTGAATCACCGAGAATGATACTAGAAGAACAATCAAAGTGTTGCGATCTGAAAATGGAGGGGGAATACACATCCATTGAATTTGAAAATTACATGTAGAAGCATGGGATACAACATGAGTTAGCTGCTGTGAGAACTCTACAACAAAATTGAGTTGTTGAATGTAGGAATCGACAGGTGAACAACATGGAACAAACTATGCTGATTGAGAGTTGTATTCCATGACATTACTGGAAAGAGGCTATTCAAGCTACAATGTATATTCAAAATCGAACATGAATTTATATGGGTGAGACAAAGAAACCATATGAATTGTGGAAAGTATAGAAGCCCTCTTTGAAATACTTTCTCATTTTTGGAAGTAAATGCTTCATCAGAAACAAATAAGGAAATCAAGGTAAGTATGGTGATAATGCTAATGAAGGAATTTTCCTCATATACTCAATTTTCAAAAAAGCTTACAAATGTTTCAACAATCAATTAGGAAGGATTGTGGAAATCAGTGATTTTAAGATAATTGAAGATAAAACCAAAAATGCTTCAAGGACGTCATATGATGATGTGATAGAAAGTGAGGAAGAAAGTGAACATGTAGAAAATATAAATACAGAAATAGAGGAATCTATACAAAACACTTAGCAGTATCATCATGAAGTTGACTTAGAAGAAGAATATGAAGAAGAAACTATGGCTGAAGAGAATGCAACTGGACCTCACAGGAGAAATCAAAGAGCTGAGATTGATCCATCTAACATAATTGGGGACATGAGTGCACCCACTCAAACAAGGAATATGAGGAATAACACACAATCTTTATTTCTGTCAGCTGTGGATCCATCCTTATTTGATGAAACTACAAAGGATGAATCATGGGTAAAAGCCATGAATGAAGAGTTATATCAGATTGACAAGAATTAGACATGGGATCTTGTCCAGAGACCTGAAGGTCACAATGTGATTGGTACAAAATGGATCTTCAAGAACAAGTTTGATGATCATGGAAGTGTTAATAGAAACAAGGAATGAATGGTATGTAAAGGATACTATTATATTGAAGGATTTGATGTTGAATAAACCATTGCTCCAGTGGCTAGACTGGAGTCAATCAGGTTGTTCCTTTCCATGGCTCTCTAAATAGGATAAAAAGTATATCAAATGGATGTCAAGACAGTATTCTTAAATGGTGTACTCAAAGAAGAAGTCTACATTGAACAACCAATGGGTTTCCCTCTTGGTACTAATGAAACAAAGGTCTGCAAACTAAAGAAAGCACTTTATGGATTGAAACAGGCACCACGGGAATGGTACTCCATACTGGATTCTTATCTTAAAAAACTAAAATTCAAAATAGGAGGAGTAGATAAAAATTTATATGTGAATAATTATCTAAAAGATCAATTCATGGTTCTAGTCTACATTAACGATATCATATTTGGTGGTAGTAGACAGAAATCAGTGGATGAGTTTGCTAATCACATGAAATCAGAATTTGAAATGTCTATGATTTGTGAGATCACATATTTCTTGGGTTTGTAGGATATTCAAAGGAAGTATTACACTTTCATTTCTCAAGAAAAGTATGCAAGAGAGTGGCTGAAGAAGTTTAACCTGCAAGACTCCAATCCAATGTCAACTCCAATTGCAGTTGGAACCAAACTTGGAAAGCATGAAGATGGGACCTCCATATATCCCACTATGTATATAAGGATCATTGGGAGCCTAATTTACTTGACAGCGACACGACCAAATATTGTCTTTGCCACATGTCTTGCAGCCCACTTTCAGAGTAATCCAAAGGAGGAACATATGGAAGAAGTAAAAAGAATCATGATGTATATTAAAGGTACTCACAATTGTGGCTTATACTTTGTTACAGGAAGGGATTGTGAATTATCAGAATTTTCGGATACTGACAAGGCTGGAGATGTTGTGGATAGAAATTTCACCAGTGGTGGTGCATTATATATTGGGAATACATGTGTTGGCTGGTTGAGCAAGAAACAAGAAAGTACTTCTCTTAGTACTACTAAAGCTGAGTATATATCTGCCACAAATGCATGCACTCAATTTCTATGGATGAAGTAACAACTAACATATATTGGTGATGAGGTGAAACTACCAATGGTGATTTACTGTGATAACAAGAGCGCAATTGATCTTACGAAGAATCCTGTTCAGCATTCTCGTACAAAACATATTGAAATCAGATATCACTTTATCAAAGAGAAAGATGAGTAACGGGTGATTAGAATGGATCATGTGGGAACTGATGAGAAAGTGGCTGATACCCTTTCTATGACACTGTCAAAAGATGTGTTTGAGAAGCATCGGTTGAACCTCAATGTTCAGACAGCTCCCAGTGCATAAGGAGGTTACAAAATTACCCTCTCCCCAATTATGTTAATTGATTTTAATCTATTTTTTGTATGCGATGCAGGTTTGTGGGGGAGATACTATCTAGGGGGAGTGTGGATTGAGCTGAAAAATAAACATTTACTGGTCTTTGGGTTTATTATCAATGGGGGAGAAAGGAATAAATTCAGGCATGTAATGCTTCGGGAAGGAATACATTGGACATGTAATGATTCTGTGACACTGTAAGAGAATTTCTTTGGTGACATTGAGAATTCCAAAACAGGGGAACCCAATTCAAGATTTCTCTCTTCTTTTCTACACCGAGCATTGCTCACGTAGACTTAGATTTGTTGGTTGAGTTGATTCTTGCGTTTATGGTTTGCCTATGGCTGGTGCTCTATTGAATTTAATTACTGGTTGCCAAAAAACCCAAAGGGGGAGATTGTTGGAACTACAAACATTCTATGTATGAATTGGAGTAGGTTTTGTGTTTGTTGTCAATCCTCAGTAGAAGTTCAGAATGTGTGCCAGCAAAGTAATCCTACAAAACAAGCATTTAACAATGTTGAAGGTGGCACCGTTTTCCAGTGTTTGCCAAATTTTTGGGTCTAAAAATCGACAAATGGAGAAAACCCATTTTTGGAAAAAAGACATGCGCGCTGATTACTTAGAGGCATGGAAACATTCGTGCCTTTTGATTTTCAAGATCAAAACATGAAAAATATGGAAAAGGGAGAAGGGATCCCACGTTTGGAAGTTGTTCGTGCAAGTGTTTTTCGGGGGCAGATACTTGGGCGCCGAAACATGCATGCCGAGGGGAGACTTGTACGCCGTCACATAGGGTGTCCAAATGCTTATAAATATAAGTCTACCCCTCCTCATTCAGGACAAAGTTCAGACTTATAGAAAATCAAAGCTCCCGTCATGCAGGTTTAGTGGTGGCACAAGTGGTGGGGTGTCGTGCAAGTGGTGGTGGGTCGCACAAATTGAAGTTGCACAATAGTTGTTAGCTACGCATCCAAGGTGGTTTGGGTGAGAAATGGGTTGTGCTGTGCAAGTTTAAATTTTAAGAAGTGAGTGTTGCGCATGTGGTTGTGGTGAACTTGCGCACCAGTTTGGACTTGTGCACTTATATGTGCACATCGTCCTAAAACTTGCACACCGGGCTTAGATAAGTGCGACAGGTTTTGTTGAAGTATGCCCGTCTTTCTGGGGCTGCATGAAAGCCGGAAGATTACCCAATACCTTCGGTGAAAAGTGAGATTAGTCTACAGGTGGAATTCAGACTTCAACGGAGCATCTATATACAAAAAAGGATTCATTCTTTTGTTATGATGAAGAGACATTCACGTTTATAAACTGAGTGATACTTCACCAAGGGCAGTGAGCCAGGGGGAGTCAATACAAGTGACCTGAGGTACGTAGTAGGCTATCCCTGAACATTTGTAAATGCAGTGTGCCTGGGATAGAGTGACTGTTCCCAAAACTTTGTAATCCACAATGAGTGAAGAATAGTGTAATTTGGTACAGCCGACAACCTGTCGACGTATGCTCCTTGGACATAGCCCTTAGTGGTGAACTAAGTAAAAAGTGATGTGTCATCTCATTGCATGTGAATGTTTTATTTATTCTCACATCCATCATACAGGTTAAACCTGTTTCTACCAAAGTGGGAACAAGATCCATTAGTTTAAAAGAAAAATTTAACACCTTGATTCACCCTGCCCCTATCAGGGTGTCTCAGGGTCCTTCATTTAAGTTTATAATTTTTTGACAGAAATTTTATGATTCATGGATTTTTACTTTTCCTACACTGTGTTGTCTATTGGTTTTCCCCTTTTTGTTATTAAAAACTCTTGTTCAGGTGGATTGTTGATCTCCCAATTATGGTGTGCCATCTCGGGTACTGTGATAGGTTAACACCTGATATTTTGTTACGATATTATATCAGAACCATTTCCTAGACAGATGCATGATAACACAATAGGGGTTTGAATTATACTCTATGGTAGATGACTTCCAGTACTTTTTTGAGTAGAATGTGTACATGGAATGTTGGTTTGTAATCATAAACACTCATTATTCCACTGAAGATACCATGGGAAGTTAATATTTATTTCATATCTGATGTTTTTCATGAGTTATGGTTTAATATAACGAATTAAAAAACATATTGAATTCTTTTGGACTCCCTTGAGGTTTTCATGGATTTAGTGTGAAAAAATAAAGAGGAATCAAGTTTGGAAGTCAATTTGGATGGATTAAAAACCCATTTAGTGACTAGAGTCATGGTTCTAGATGCATTATAGGGGTTTTATAATGATTAAAACATGGGTTAAAAACTATTTGAACAAGTCGAGAATAACTCTACATTCCTTAAATATTGATATCCACAACCCATGTTTCCTAGATTCATTGACATACTCTCATTATTGGAATATGAATCAAGTTCATTCCTAGGATATGATGATATTAATAATAAATTTTAATAATTGTCATGGAATTATATTTATGTTTGTGGATTTAAAGAACAACTTATTATGTTAAATCTTTTTTCCTCAAAAATAATATTTTATTGAAAAATGAAGCATTATTTATTTCCTATGAAATGATACTTGGTTTCTATCTTTTGTATTTAGAAATTATTTTCTATTCATGAAAAACTCCAAAATGTAATTATTTAAAAACTAGTTAAATATTTTAATGAATGAATTTCATACCCTTGATAAATTGTTTCAATAATCTATGATTCTGTAATGAATTGCTTCTTTTCCAAAAATTTCTAATGGGAGGGTTTTTATGAAAATACCAATATGTGATAGTTATCAACATGTAATATATATGTGTTAATGGATATTCAAATCATAATGTTAAATAGGATTCAAAATTTTAATGAACACTTCTTTTATATTTTTAATATGGGATTCTTTTTAGAGTAACTTCAATAATGGATAATGATTTTTAATAAAAATATTTAAATCTTTTACTTAAATAGGGAGTTTGGTTTTAACAAGTAATTATTTAATGTAATTTTTTTTCTCTTTTTGAATCATATTATAAAGTAATTTTAAATGTTTAATATTTAAAATTATTATTTATGAAAACATTTTTCAGGTCATATTTATAGGATTTTAAACTAAAAAATTTATAGAAGAAGTTTTTACTCCTTTTTGGGGTTTTAATCCATTTTAAAATTATTTACATGATTTTATTTTCCTTTACCTTTTTATGTGTAGGGGTTATCTATTCTTCTCTAAAGAAAATGACTAGATATAATTCACCAACTAGGTGGTTTTAGTGAGCCTTCTGGGAAAATCATGATTTGGAGTATGATACAGTCCTCAAATGAAGCCTTTGTCTCATTTATTCAGTCATTCCCATAATCCCAATTTAGAGGAAATATTCTTCAGATCTCTTAATGTTCTAGTAAATAATGTTCTTGTGGAAAATCAATATGAATACATTTTTCATCCTAACCAGACTATATGTGTCATTACGGAATGGTTTACTTATATCTTATGTTGTCATTGTGATGATTAGATTCCATGGTGTTTCATGTGATTTGTGTGTGGATGAATTTTATTTCAGAGTATCTAGTTTTGATGTTGCTTTAGTTTTTGGATAGTTTTTTTTAAGATGGATACATGATTTCTTCCTTGGGTTTCTGTATTGAGATAAATGGTTATAACATTTTTCTTGAATCCTAAGAGTTCTATTTTATACCAAAAACATTGTTATAAAATATATATTTATATAAAAATATATTACATGGGATTTTCTTATTTCTAAATACAAGGTTATCCTTGGATATGTGCATGGGTTGTAAGATACCCTTTCATGACTAGATTGGAGGAGAGACACATTTATGATACATTTTTACTAGTTTCATAATGGGGACCACAACATTGAGATTTATAAAAATGAAATTCCATATAATCAATTTCAAAAGATAATAATAGAGCCATGTTTTTTTAATAAGGATTTAAATTTTATGAACTATCTCATGGTTATTTGAAAAATGGTGGATATGATTTTTCAGATTATGTATTCATAATGTTCTTTGAGGTTGATCATTTTTATGTTTATTTGTGATGGTTCAGTTTTGTATGCTCAGCCTAGTTTTCTCTTGGTTGGATGCATCATATGAGTCATGGTAGTTTCCCTTTGATAAAAGTGGAATTCTTGGGAGTTTCCATTATTTAAATGTGAACCCTCAATTTTCTTGTTGGTTCACTCTTTTATTGAGTTCATCTCTTATTTTTTGTACCATTATTATTAAATCACAATAGTGGGGGACCTATGTTAGGTCAAAATTTTCCCTATATCCTGACATGGAACAATTTAAGAAAGTTAACTACATTGAAAGGATATGATTTTGGTTTATATTATCTACCTCACCTTTTCATTCTAAATAGAGTTTAATATTTAAGATTTCCCTTATTCTCATTATATGCGATGTGGGGTTGTTTCTTAATGATGAGAAATGGATGGTGACATAATAGTTCCCCAATTACACCTTCATACAATAGATCTATCTCACCATTACCTTATATTGATAATAATTTTACATTATATATTGAAAATATGGAAAAATTTCATATTATATAATTTTACAATATATTAAGATCATATGTGTCTAAAGTTTACATCCACATAATGTGATCAGATCATATGATAGAAGTGAGGGTAATGTGATTTCTCATATATTATAAGGAGATGGTGTAATATCTAAAGTTTGGATAAATGATCATAGACGCCTCAAGTATTTTTTTCCAATATAGGTTGTAATGGATTAAAGGAGTATAGATCTCTAGGGGAAAACATTCATAAATATAGTAGGTTGTATTCGATACTCATTTTTTTCTATTCCTAGTATGGTATAAAAATGGTTTTTCCTTTTGTAATAATTTTTTTATTCTTATAGAAGAATATTGTTGGATGCGTCATAGTATAAAATTCTATGGTAAGGAGACCTTAGTCTTCTAGTTTCAGTTCCTTAGTGGTGCTATATTTCATTGGACATATTTGGGAGTTTAAATTAATATTCGAACATTTGTTTATATATTATATACATAGGTATTATTGATTCAGGTGATCTAGGGTTTTATGTATGTTTCATGACTTAACACATCAATTTTAGTCACTAGAAAGATCTGGTAAATCACAAAATATATTTAATGTGACCCAACTGATATAAATGTATAGTGTGACACTATAGATATACTAATTTGGTTTTTTCATAATACATCTGATTATAGAATATAGATAATTAAAATCCATGGTATTCTTAATTGGAATAACATAATATCCAAGTAGGGAAGGAGATATTTTTCTAGTAATCTAATAATGATTCAGGGGATTGGAATTTGTCATTCCTTCTTGGGGGATGATATGTTTAGTAAAGGGTAAAAGTTATGTTTTAGGGGTTTTAAAACTCCAAAATTTTCTTTTATTCATTTTATATGGGGTTATATATCTTCTATACTCAATGAATAAGAGTATACACTCTCAAGTGTCAATTAGATATCCATGTGAATCTTTAAGATGTCATGATAGAGTTTTTGAATGGTCCCTTATACGAATGATCCTTGTTTAAGGAGAATGGGGATGGTGTGTTTATCTCGATAAATGTTGGATTTTGTTTTGTGCCTCATATGATGTTATTGAATCTACCAGTATTGACCCGTGGAAGAAAAAAGTGTGTGCAATGGTCTCTAGCATGAAATCTAATTTCATTAAGGATGATATCATTATGTGAGTAGGGTAATTCTACAACATGGTATGTTATTCTACCATTTCTATAATTTTATTTATTATAATGGTGGATAATTGGTTGGACTTTTCCTGTATCATGACATAGTTTTATGATTTTTTTCATTTCAAAAAACAACATAAGTGAAAATGAGATAGTGTCCTTATTTATAAATGGGAAGATTCAAACCTTAAATTTTAAAAATAAATGTTTTTTTGATGAGTTTCATATTATGGATCATTGGGATAAGGTACTAGATGTTAAATAAATATCGTTAATTCATGTACTATGGAATTACAATGATGATGACCATTTTACTTGGGCATAGAAAACGTTTTTTATTCGTCAATTTCCTTCCCAATTTTGGGATTCATAATATTGATCATTTTTAGGGGAATAATGTATTTATTGTGGGTAGAATTGTAACAAAATATTTTTTATAATAATATATATTTAAAACAATTAAATCCCACAATTGGTTTTACTTTTCCAAACAATTAAGCGCATAAGGTTTTTCACTTATTCTTTACCCTTACGCATGGAATAGGTCTTGTGTGATAGTATGTTATTTATAACCATACATATTTTTTTTGGTGTTATGTAAGGTTAAATACTATTTAAAGTAAGCTTTATAAGGGTAAATAGGGGTTTTAGTGCAATATATAAGGGTAAACCCTTGTTTCCTAAGAATATGTAATCCAGAAACCTATTTTATATAGGTTTGGTTTGGGTAAGGTTTCATCTATGTAAAGGTAACCTATTTTCGTATGGGTAACCCGTGTGTGTTGTGTAAACATGCCCAAGATTTTTCTAAAGGATTCATAAAGGTGAACCCTCCATGTTTAAGGGTATCCCCTTGTTTATTAAGCTCTCCATAAGGTAAGAAGTATACTATATAAGGGAAAGGGATATTGGTTATACACTTCATAAACATAAATAATTCTATTGTACCAGGCCCATATGCCACATAATAGCTACCTCAATCCGAGTGAGACACATGGCCTGACATGCATCTCCCTAAATTATAGAGGCTACCGATTAGTAGCGATGCCTAGGTTGTGTTCATGGGGAGACTATGACCTCATTACCAGAGTGTAGCATACTAGATAAATATAAATAGAGTTAAATAGTGGAATCTATATTTGTAAACATAAGTCTCATTAGAAATAGAAAAGGATTAAAATAACTGAAATAACTAGAATAACATACAACAAGTGATGTTGATATTTCATGTATTTAGTATGATAAAAAACATGGATACAATGTAGTAATAAAACCTCAAAACTCAAATTTATAAAATGTAAATATATAAACTATCCCAAGAATTCTGTGCCTCAATATATTAATTTACAATCATATATATCCAATCACATTATGAAACCAAGTGTTTGAAGCATTATGCATCCCTATATATACACCTACATACATGTCATCTTCCCTAGGTACCAAATGGCACATGGAGAGGGTGTGAGATAAATATTAGTGAGCCACCACAAATAGTGTCTACAACAACTAGGTCGTGTAATGGAAATGAAACAGTGTGCAATCAAGAATATATAATGTAATGTAGCACAATGTAACTAAATATCAATGTACCTTTATCAGCCCTCAACTCGTTTCAAAACATGTAAGCAGTTCATTATTTAATTGTAACGAGTTTTTAAATAAGTCAAAAGTTAGAAATAGTGAAGGTTCCAAGATTTAACTAGGAAACCTATAATAATATTTATTAATGAAGATCCAAGGTAATAAGAAAGGAAACCTTGAACTCATTGGTCTCCAACTCAGAAACAACTATATCCTGACTAAGGGGTAAGAGTGTAATCCATGTAGAATAGTCCATGGAATTACAGAATAATTCATGTACCATATCCAAGGAGTTCATCAAATTTATAATGGGGAAAATAAATGACTGGTCTAGATGGTCTTTAACCATGGAAATTACTTATCAATGATGGATCGACGGATTGTATCAATGGAATCTTGTTGTATCATTTAAGGGATCATATGATGTCATACTAGTCATCCATGAACATATGGTGATCGGGTTCTTGTTGGGTCTCAACCAAATCATGTTGAATCCTTGAATCAAAATGGGTTTCACTAGTCCTTAATGAATTCCCTATGGAATCCAAAGGGATCTCAAGACAATCCAATCCTAGTTGATAAAGAAGTCATATAATATACCATTTCATTCTATCCTTTCCTTTTATTAGTGTGACAATTCCAATTAGCATGAACCATACATTTTTTCCAATTAAGGAATTTTCAAAAAAAAAATAAGTTTAATTCCACTACCTTTCATTAGCATGGTATGGAGTTCTACGGACATCCAAGATGTTGTTAAATTACATTTTAAAAGTCTAAGACATATATTGGGTATACTTGCCAATTTCCATTTCACATTTAATTATCAAAATGGGAACTTACCTTAGGTGGGTCCTGTGGCAAGCAAACATGGTACTTTCCATTATCCAATTCATATGATAAGTCAAGTAATTTAATATGAAAAAATACCATTGGAAAGGTCAATCCATGTCTCACCCTAATATTCAATCAATCATGACAAAATTGGAAAATGAAAATTATAGAAAAACATCTTACATGGGTCGGATGGAGTTGTGGGAGTAACCACTAACAACTAATCACATATTGGGAAGGAGCATAAACATAAGGTTTGAATTATTATAAGAATGGAATATAAATTAAATTAATTGAATATTATTAAATTTACGAACCCTACCTATCAATTCCAATGTCAACCTATATGAGAGATAAGTTATAGAACACCCACATTGGGCGTATATGACTCTCCTCATCCAGTAATAGACTGTAGTTCAGTATAGAAATGAGTATATCTGAGAAAAATGAAAAAACACTAACACCTAAATAACAAGGTCGAGAGAAATAAAGATGATGAACGACTCAAAAAGACTGTAGTACATAATGTTGTGCATCTAATGTGATGAACAGAAGCTCGAGTAGTTCTGAGATTAAGGAGATATCTCGATCCCAAGGTTAGACATTAAAAAATCTCTAAATTGATAGAAATAATTCTTCACCCCACTAGAAATCATATTTTAAAGAAGTAGGTATTAACTATATCATTAATGGAATAAATGTAAAATTGCACAAAATTTAGCCTACATATGGTTTGGATGAAAGGTTTTCAAAAATGTATGGAAACCCTGCATGGGTACCAAGAAAAGAGGGACAATTTCTTGGTTAGACTGCACAGTTTGGGAAACTAACTGCCAAATATGAAATATGGATCTTCTTGAAAATGTAGACAATCCATATGGTTTAGAATAAAATCTTATCCTCCCCCACCCTACACAGTTTAGTCTAACCATGTGAAAATTCCATTCTTTTCAAAAATATGGGTTATGTCTTTCAACAAGCTCCAAACACCATTAAGAATTTAACCAACACATGAGGAACCCATATTAGGTCGAAAATAAATAATTAGATAAAAATGTCAAGGATCCATACATAAGTGAAAAAATGGGTTCATACTATATTCCCCACTTATATGATCTCATCCTCGAGTTCACCTTCCATGGGTGGTGATACACTTCCTGATAAAAACTCTGGCCATTGGGAATGTACACCGTCATCCTTCTCCCAAGTCTCATCCTAAACATGGTCTTTCTTCCATAACAGCCATACCAACTGGATAGACACGCCTCAGAGATCCTTCATTCTCTAGTTAATGATACAAACTGTATACTCCTCAGAGGTTTCATTAGTATTTAACTCAACTTCATCAGGAAAAAAGGTATGAGAGAGATCATTATTATATAGGTGATGCTATGAAATATGAAATAATCATACATGGTATTTTACCTATGAGGAAATACAAAATGAAAGGATATCTATCTGACTCTCTCTATAATCTCAAACGGTCCTACATAATAAGGCGAGCACTTCTATTTCTTCTCTAACCATCTCGGCCCTAGACACTGTGATTCCCGAAGAAAAACATGATCCCATACCTCCTTGATGGTAACATGCATAATATTTCTATTTAGGCTAGGCTGTAGTCATATGCTTCTTGATCAGATGAACCTGCTCCGATGTATTCTGTACAAGACGAGGACCGAGTACGGCTACTTAACCTGCCTCTAGACAACACAAGGGCGAACAACATGACCTACCATATATGGCCTCAAAAGGATCCACATGAATTGTCAAGTAAAATATGTTATTATAGGATAAATCAATGAGAGTGATATTATTCAACCTATAACCACCAAAATAAAGGTAAGATTCTCATATAACGTCTTCTTGGACATGTATCATCTTTTTTACTACCATCAGTGGGAGGATAAAAATTTATTATTAGAAGCACTCATGTACCCATAGCTTTATGCACACTTGACCATAATCACAACATGAAGAGATTTTCGCTCTATGAAAAGAGAGTATGTTGGAACTAATGTAGTCATTTTATCTCATGGACATACATTCCTCCCAATACATCTACTAAGAACTTCTCCAAAACAGGAAGGACGTGGGATGACATTTTTAGTCGGTCAATAACTACCAATAAAACATCACTACCATTAGGCAGCCAAGGTAGCCCAATTGGAATACCTATGGACACGTCTTTCCATTTACATTAGAGGACTAAAAGTGGTTTTAAGAAGCCTGCAAGTCTCTGTTGCTCCACCTTCACCAACTGATAGGTGGAAAACTTAGTGACAATTCTTATTATCTGACCTTTCATCTAGGGAAATAGATACTGGCACCATCTAACTCAATACATTTTGGAGATTCCTGGATGAACTGCCCACTGTGGACCATTGGAATCTTGAATCAACTCCTCTCTCATATTTTTATGACCCCAGACAGACCCATGAATACATAAGATATTATCTATTTAAATATACCAATCTTAATGTGGGATTACTCCTAATATAATCTAATGGATAACCAATCCCTTATTATATAAAAATTGACTTCCCTTCACCTTCTCAAGGTAGGAAGAGGGGATGGTCAAGACAGTGAGGTAAGACATATCATGACTATCAGGAAACTCTTGATGCAGTTCAAAAAAGAGGGATATTAACTTCCATTCATCAATTTATTCTCATATATCTTATGTCTATGTTTTTTGACTCAAGTCATTATCAACTACATTTCCATTTCTAGGAATATATGAAACATCCAAATAAATGGACTGATGATATTTTTCCCATCATTTCTTTTTGAGTTTCAAATCTGTATTGTCTCGAAAATTATGTATAATTTTTTTAATTATATGGAATTATTTGGAGACAACGAAATCTGACGGTGCTCGATTCTGAGGCATGGAGTGCCCAGAATGAAACATTGAAGTTTTCTTAAGCTTTAACTTCCACGTGTAAGAAGTTATCCTGCATAAAGTGGAATAACTCTTAAATGGTTGCTCAGATCAGAAATATAAGGGCTCTGTTGCGCTTAGGGTGGCGAGTTTACCCTAGGCGCGATTTAAGCTTAGTTGGCGCCAGCCTAATGTGATAAAAACTGAAAAAGTAACAATCGTAAATAAAATAATTAATGTTATTTTAGTTTTTAAATTCTTATAACTCACGAATGGTAACAAAGATAAAAAATACAAGACCAATGCTGAATTCTTGATGGTATGCATTTTTGAGACACGTACTAACATTGGCTGGTGTGAGCCACAAGAGAATGTTTGTTTTTGGCCGTAAATAAAATAATTGACTGACAATTATTTTATTGTAAAATCCATAATATTTAAATGGTAACTCACATTGGAATTCTGAGAGTACTGTTGGGTTTTTTGGGGCCTGTTTCACTTAGACAGAGTCTAACCTCGTCCGAAACGGGTTGAGGGCGATTGTTAAAATTTTTTTGAACATTTTTTCAGGTACATTCAGCAAATGCACAAGCGATGTTTTGTAACTTTTGAACCAGTGCTAGGAATTGAAATCTAAGGACATCTTTGAACTCACAACACCGATATTTGATTAAAGGGACCTTCTCTTTGACTATAGTAAGCTTAGGGTGGAAATTTGTTTTTCAGACATTTTGTGGAAGAAAATAAAATAAACATGCATTATTTTATTTTTGAAATGGAAACCTCCCAATTGAAAAATGAAGGTGGGGACCACATGAAGGTGGTCAGTCATTTTTATTGTATATTCAGTTGTACTTGTACCTTTATAGTTGGTCTTGTATTCTAGCCCCCTTTTATGTGCATCACTCTTTTACTACTTTAGTTTACTTCACAGTTGCTTCGTGTTGTGTTCTTGGACTGTGTGTTTGTTTATGATTAAATGCAATGCCTTCCCATTTTAGGTAGTATGCCTTTTGGTGCTAGTCGCCAACCCCTAGCCTATTAAAGGAAGGTTTGGGGAAGTCATGGATTGGGCCTTGGGGGACGGGTCATGAAAAATTGGTATCATAGGGGATCAGTTCTACCGAAGAACTAGGACTCTGATCTTTTCTATGTGGAGCAATAATTTTACATGTTTTGAGTGTGGTATTTAGTTCGAGGTGTCCAGTGTCGGTGCGGTGGCCAACGTATCCATAGACCAGGACCCTGAATTCTGATTTTCACCTCAGCGCAGGAAAACAATGATTGCATGTGTTTTTATGAAAAAATTTTCTTTAAATTATTTGGAGTTAGCTCACCAATTATAACTTAAAGACCATGGAACACCTTCTCCTTATCAAGATTCGTCCACTTAGATAGACACGCAGGTTTCCTAATAGAGTACGTAATGATGGCCGACCAAGCAATGATGCCTCAGTACGGGGCCCTCTTACACTGTTAGAACCTTCTGGTGGTGTACCAGCAGCACCACTACCTGTTGGATGAGCATTTCCACCAGCCCCACCATTAAGGGATGAAAACTGACTGAGCGTGTTGCATGAGTTCTAATGAATGAGGCCTTCAAGGTTTTTATGAAAGACAGATTCCTAGGCATCTTAAGACTGGCTTGAGGAGGTGGTCAAGAGTTCTCTAGAGCTTCTACAGCTTCTCCAAGATGACATGTCAGTAGCTGAGTATTCATTGAGGAATACTGACCATTACTGGTACTCGATGAATACGATACCATCAGTTCATTGGGGATCAGAATTTTGAGCAAAGTTCTTTTAAGGACATCCGAGCCAGCACTATTTCTCTATGCATTCCTACATATGTCTGGGTGCTAGATAGAAACTTTTTGGTTGAATGTTAGTTGGATGAATGGATACACCCAGTGAATTTTAGTATTGGGAAACCAGGAAACTTGCACTAGTCTCAGAGACATGGGCGTGTAAAAAAATGTTTTGGGAAGAAGAAGTGTTAGGGAAAGATGAATCTGTAGGGCTGTAGATATGGAAGCAGAGCTAGGAGAGTATCATGAGGTGGTGTACATTTAAACATGATACAAACACCCCCTTTGTGGTCTCCACCAGGATCAGGAGATGGAGGGCAGGGTAAGGGAGTAGCTGCATATGGTCAAGGAGTGCGACCCAAGGGCTCTAGGAATGATTCGATCAATGGTATGTGTCTACTACTAGCTACCATATTAATAGACATAGGTACCAATCATTCCTTACTTCCACAAATCTTGTTTAAAACCTAGAGTTTCCAGTTAAGCCATTGAATTGTCCCTCATATCTAGAGATACCTTTGGGAGGAGAATATATAATCACACTTACTCTGATAGTGTGATCTGACCCTTGAGGTGAGAGTTTCAGTTGAAATCTCTTGGTGATAGCGTCGAGGCCTTAAGAAGTTAGTTTGGGTACGAACTGGACATCTAAAGTTTATTCTCATATTGACTATATTAGGAAAAAGGGTTGTGGTTTACCTACAATGTTGGAATGAGATTTTCTGTGGTTGGTGAAAAAGGAAACCCAGGAAACACATGACAAACTCAAATAGAGGAGGGTGCAACCGACGAATCTTGAGTCAGCCTGCCCTACCCTCGTGGCAGTGGGTGTTTTGATTTTTTAGTTCCCAACAGAAGAGGAAAAGTATGGGGGACATCCTACGAAAATATGTATCTATGTTTACCTATCTAAAGGGGAGGGAATTCTCCTTTGGCTGGGTACTACCAGAATTTTGGAGAAGGCTTCTCCTCGGTATTGGCACCCATGTCCGTTTTGATGAAAAAGGGGAGCCTTTCTTATATACAGAGAAGTGTCAACAGATCTTTCAGGAGCTGAGACTGAGACTGATGAGTATAACTATACAACCCATGACCTATAGTTAGCATCAGTGGTCTTTGAACTAATGATGTGGCGACACTACATGATGGGAGAACGTTTTATAGTCTACTCTGATCACAAGAGTCTTGGGTATATCTTCTCTTAGAAAGACTAGAACCAGAGACAATAGTGCTTGCTAGAGTTCCTCTAGGACTATGACTTCGATATAATCTATATTCTTGGGAAGGGGAACGTAGTAGCAGATGTACTCAGCAAGAGATCTGGTATATAGTTGCTGAGTGAGGCCACCGAGCAGCTTGCCGCTTTGTGAATATCCTACATTGATCGAGATGGAGTAGATTTTCGTTAGTCTCTGAAAGTCACTCCCCAATGCCATTAGAGAGTCAGGGCGGCACAACTTAGGGGAATTGACTGCGAGGCTCGACGTGCTCAGATATCCTTTGGGTAGCCACCTGATTTATTTTCTGAAGGTGGGGAGCACGTAGTCCTATTCTGAGGACGTACCATGGTACCAATGGCATTTTGGGAGGAGGTGTTGAAGGATTTCCATATGTCCCCTCTGGCAGTACTTCCTAGATTGGAGAAGATGTTCCTGTACCTTTGACATCAGTACTGATAGCCTAGGATGAAGGAAGCAATGGTAGAGTTTGTATCATGATGCCTCACTTGTTTTCAAGTGAAAACTACTCAGATCCGACAAAAGTCTCATGCTGACAAGAGGAGGGAGACCATGTTGTCCTACGAGTCTCACCTCAATGGGGACTATATAGATTTGGACGAGAAGAAATGTTATCACATAGGTTTATCAGAACATTTTTGATACTTCAGATGACTGGTGTGGAGGCATACCTCTTTGGAACTACCACCACAGCTGGAGTGGGTGCACTGCGCCTTCCACGTATCCTAGATGAGGAAATAAGTGCATGACCCTTCTCAAGTCATTGACCATGGAAAGCTAGACTTAGACGATGGGGTGACGTTTACGGAGGTTCTAGTAGAGATTGAGGATTTACAGGAGTGGGTCCTTCATGGGCAGTTTATTCCTCTAGTGCGCTTTCCTTGGCAGAACAAGAACCTCCAGAAGAGCACATGGGAGTGGAAGGCTCAGATCTGTGCTTAGTACCCCCATTTGTTTCTTTAATATATGTTGTGAATTTTTGGTATGAAAAGCCCTATGGTGGGGAGAATGTAATATCGTGGAAATTCTGTATAATTTGTTTTAATTATAATGAATTATTTTGAGATCGTGAAACTTGATGGCATGTGATTCCGAGGCCCGGAGTGCTCGGAATGAACCATCGAAGTTTTGTTAAGCTTTAACTAGCGTGCTTAAGAATTTTTCCTGAAAAGTGGGATAACTCCTAAACGGATGCCCATATAAAAAATCTGAGGGTACTATTGTGCTCAGGATGATGAGTTTACCCTAGGAAAGACTTACGTTTAGTCGGTGCGAGCCTATTGTGAGAAAACCCGAAAATGGCATAACCGTAAATAAAATAATTAAATAAAGTTATTTTATTTTTCAAATGATTATAACTCATGAATGGTAACTCGAATAAAAAATCCGATAGCACCACTGAACTCATAAGGGTATGCTTTCTTTAGGCAGGTACTAACTATGACCAGCGCGGGCCTCCAGAGAAGGTTAGTTTTTGGCCATAAATAAAACAATTATGTGACAATTATTTTATTGTAAAATTTATAACATTTAAAAAGTAACTAATATTGGAAATTTGAGTGTACCGTTGGGTTAGCTGGGGTTTTTTCACTTAGGCAGAGCCTAACCACGACTAGTGTGGGTCAAGGGTGACTGTCAATAATTTTCTAACCTTTTTTTGGTTACGTTTAGTAAATGCGTGAGCGTCATTTTGTAACTTTTGAACTGGTGCTCAAAATTGAAATCTGAGGACACTGTTGAACTCACAGCACCGATATTCATTTAAGGAGGCCCTCATCTCAACTGTAGAAGGTTGAGGGAGGAAAATTAGCTTCTGGACATTTCATGGATGAAAATAAAATAAACGTGCTTTATTTTATATTTGAAATTGAAACCTCACATTTGAAACATGAAGGTGGGGACCACACGAGGGTGGTCGGGCATTTAATTCTAGGCATAAAATTCCTAGTTACACAAAATGTGTAACCACATTCCTCTTTAATTAAAAGGATTCATTAATTCAGAATTAATGAATCAACTTTAACTCTTGGATTTCTCCAAATTAAATGTGAAAACTTAATTTATTTAATGTACAAACATTAATTAAATTATTGCTTAATATTATTTATTTTTTCACCTCACCTCTTGCCGGAAAAGGTATTATCAAGGGAGGGAAGAGCTTTGGATATTTGGAAGGATCTTTCTCCAAAAAAGGAGATCCTCAAATGAAGAATGACTTTTTGAATCGAAGAACGATGAACCGACCTTGGAGTGTCTTGCGGGAGTGACCAATGCCGACTTTAATCATCAATTTCTTCCTCTTCTTCCTCGCACCAGCTCTAATGGAAAATAGATGTAGGGGTTTTATTTTATTTATATATGATTGAATTTATTTGTTGATTCGTCATATTCTGGTTTCACAATGACGATGGCCAAACTAACATTCCCATCATCCCGCACATATACCGTGACTTTTCCCTTTTGATTCTCTGTGCATTCTTCATGCCTTCTTTAATCCAAATATTTAATGATACTGGAAACATGATGTTTTTTTAGCGCGATATATAGACATGGAGCCCTCAACATGAGGATTGCGATTATACAATCGTTTTATTTTTCAAACTAAGAACGAAGATGTAGTGACACATAGAAGTGGAGGAGGTACTTCACACCGACCGACCACATGAAAGTAGGGTGGTGCATGTCCACGCCACTGGATGAGCAGGAGACCGCGAACGCTAGGCCGCGGTGTAGACCGAAGAGAGGCCCACACCCGACCGGCTGCGGTGGAGGAGTGGCGCGTGACCGCGCCGCTGGGAGGAGGACCGACTGGAGCACCCGGCCAACCATGGTGGATCGGCAGGACCCACTTGGGTCCATTGGGTGATGGGGTAGCACCCTAAGGCACTGCCCTTTTGTGTTCCGAATGGAAGGGGGTGTTTCCACTTCGGCGCCAGCTCGGGCGGACTGCGCCACCGGGCCACGCCCATCGGGCCATTCCGGGCCACATCGAATGTAGGTCGGGATGGAACACGTCCCATTGGGCTGAGCCCACCAAGTTTCAGGCTATGTAGACCTGTCGTAGGTCAGGCCGGGTCGGTCCGACTGGGTCAGACTAGACCTGGGCCCAACCGGACATAGTTTCGCCTTTTTGGACGTAACTTGAGAACTGGGCGTCCATTTGAATAACCGTTTGCAAAACCCGAATCCTTTGATCGAGACAGTCCTTTTGGTATACTCCCCTTGAGTTTTTGATAAAGTTGGTGTACATCTAGGTTGGATCGAACCGCAAATCCAACCTGGCCCTCAGAGCGGAAACACTAATAACTTATAAACCAGACGTCCGATTGATATGCCATCTATTACGTAGGGTCCCTTATGACATTACATATAGTTGGGATACTTATTGTTGGAATTCGAGGCAGTTGAGGTATTAATTATGGCTTGGGGAGTCCTTATCCCAAGCGCGCTATGCAAGGAACCCTATGACTGGATTAGACTTAACGGCTACTAACATTTTCGACTTGGAGTAACTCAACAGGCCTAGTGGGGAGCTCCTCTATGTGACATTACAGACCCACTATATGGAGAGCCTCTGTGTGACGTGGCAGACCCACGATACTCAACAGGAGGAGTATCTCAGCAGGCCACAAGGAGGAGAGCCTCTATGTGACATGGCAGACCCATGGTGGGGAGCGCCTCTGTGTGATGCAACAGACCCATGGTACTCGATAAGAGTACCTTAGAAGTGAAAGGAGAATGGGAAGCACCTTTGTGTGATGCGGTATGCCCACTATACAGGTTAGAGGAGGAGTTCACTAGCAGCTTAGGTGTTCGACGTTGTGACATGGAATGTTACTTGTTCCTAGGCCTAGAGAATCTACGACTTGCTATCAGAATTCATAGAAATCATGTGTGGGTCAGATCCTATGTGGGTTAGTGTTCAGCGATCCTACGTGGGTCAGCGCATACCGATTCTATGTGGTTTAGATCCTATGTGTTTCATCACTTAGTGATCCTTTGTGGGTCAGTGCATAATGATCCTGTGTGGGCTAGATCCTGTGTGGGTCATTGAGGGGGTTAGTAGCTGTTGATCCTTTGTGGGTTAGACTCGGTATAATCCGAAGAAGTGCCACTTGAAAGAACAAGATGATCTAGCTTCACGACTAATCATACGAACTTCTATGATTCACTGAAAACATGGTTTGAGTTGAGACTCTATTTGAACTAATACTTTTACCTTCGTGGTAATATCTTCGTGGTGATATTAGTGTGGTACTTTTACATTTTTGGTGTAACCTTCATTGTGCTACCTGTGTGGTACTTTTACCTTTGTGGTGTTGACTTCATGGTGTTACCTTTGTGGTATTCATCCCTCATGTATGAGATGTGTATATTTGTATAAATTAGGTGTATTTATGGGCATATAAATAAGTTGAGTTGATGTATTTCCATGTGGTTTTCATTTTTGGAACTTTAGGAGATCTATAGGGTCTTAGGGACCCTACAGAGTATCGTTATACTCACACCTGCATGGGCTTCACCTGCACCTTGTTGTGTCTTGTGAAGACGACATATAACATTGATCGAGGCAGAGGGAACCAGGACTGGATGGTGCACGGAGGTGGACCATTCTATGTGACGTGACGCGGTGGAGATGGAAAGACGTGGAGTGCTGATGAGGTGATATGTACCTACCCTTCAGTTAGAAACCTCATAGGTCATCCAGTCGCTATTTTCCTTTTTTTTCAATTGTATTGTATATTCAGTTGTACTTGTACCTTTATAATTGGGCTTGTATTCCGACTCCCTTTTAATCTCAGAACTCTTTTACTACAGAAGTTTACATCACAATGGATTCTAGTTATGTTCTTGGACTATGTGTTTGTTTAGGATTAAAGTCAATGCCTTTTCGTTTTAGAGAGTACGCCTTTTGGTGCAAGTCCCCAGCCCCTTTCCTATGGAAGGCAGGCTTGGATTTGTCACGACACGGGCCTCGGGGGATGGTTCATGACAAAATCAAACTGTGAAAATATATATTTGATCCTCTTGTGGTCCATGTAAACAGAAAATCCATCTCCTAATAGATAGTGTCTCCATAAATGTAAGGAATGGAAAACTACCATGAGATCAATGTCATGTGTCAGGTAGTTTCTCTCGTGATACCTCAACTATAAAGATATATATAGAACATCTATGTCCTCCTGCATTAGCACTGATCCTAGGTCGATGCCTGATGCATCATAGAAGGTGATCTAACATATTCCTGGCTCTGGAAGAGTAAGAATACATTCAAATACAAGCTTCCCCTTCATCTCAAGAGATTATTTATTTCATGCTTCTGAACAATGGAACATAACGCCCTTATTTTTAATGACAGTAAGAGGTGAACTGATGAATGATAAGTCCTTTATAAAATTCCTATAATATTCAACCATCTCCAAGAAACTCCTTGTATGGGACACGTTCATAGGTTGCCCCCAAGAAACCACCACAATCACATTTTTTGGGTCAATAGATACAATTGATTCTAAAATAATATATCCCATGAAGTGAACTTTTTATATTTAGAAGTGGAACTTATAGATCTTAGTTTAAATCTGATTACCTCTCAGATTACTTAGAAAGATCTCAAGGTGTTTTTCATGGTTGAAATGAGTATTATAATACACCAAGATGACATCCAAACAGGACATGAAAAAATAATCCAAATTGATGTGGAACACCTTAATCATTAAATCTATTAAATGGTGGTTGCATTTGTATGACCAAAAAACATAACGAGGTACTCATACATTCCATACCTAGTAAAAAAATTTGTATGAGGTATTTCTGATGGCCTGACTCATAGCTGATAATAGGATACTCTCAGTTCGATCATAGAGAAGAACCTATCTCCTTAGATATAGTCAAAGTGATCATCTATTCAAGGTAGTGGATACTGGTTATGAACCATAAGATGGTTCGACCGTATATAATCCATGCATAGATGAAGGGTCACATCCTCATTCTTGGATAAAGAATGGGTGAACCTTAAGAGGATGTTATAGGCTATATAAAAACTTTCACATCCAAGCCCTCTAACAATATATTGAGCTCCTGGAGCATATAATTTTCCATCCTATATGGAGTAATGGACACTAGAGATACTCTAAAAACAATATCAATCATAAAATCTACCTCTCTATGAGGAGGCATGATAGAATTGTCCTGGGGAAAAAATTCTCTAATACGATTTACTATGGGAGGAAATTAATCCTAGACTATTCCATGATCCTCCATGAAGAAAATTAAAATTTAGGCAGTCACTCCACCTATCCCAGGATTTTATAGTCCTATTCTACTAACCTGGACAACCCAATCAACCTTATATAATCAAATTATTCCCTATGGTGATGTAAGTGATACCCTACAGTGATAGTAATTTAAAAAATATGGATAATGAACCAACAAATCCATCCTGAAAATGAAATTGATGACTTCCATCTCAATAAGGAAGAGGTTCCATGAGAATGTGTAACTATCTACCATAAGTGGATAGTACTTACATTGGAGGATTCCTTACGACCGCACATATAACTATGTATCGAGGGTCATTATACCATAGTAATATTGTATACTATGTCCAAGACATTCCATGAAAGATATATAGATTAATGTTTTCTAAGAACCTATATCAAATAAAGCAGATAATATATTATATTCCACTAGAATGATTCCTCATACTATAGATGGTTCTGCAACATAATCCTCAGGTATCATTTTTAGTTCATGCACCTGGCCTGATCCATGGACCTGTGAAATATCTGGACTACCACTATCAAAATGCCTCATTTGGCGCTTCTGGTGATCAGGGGTCCAACTACCTCATCCATGACCTCCTCCTCAGCTATTCCTACCGAAGATGTTCCAACATCTCACTTAACACAGTGCAAAAGAACCCACTCCTAAAGGTGGAGATAGCACTAATCCTTTTCCACTCAAAACTAGTGGAAATATCAAACATAGTATCTGAATATTATCCATAAAACTACAATCCTGGAACTCCATTGGGTTTCTATCCAAATGAGTCTTCAGTTTCCCCGATCGTCCACACTGATGACACAACATGGAGTTATCAAAATAGGTACTCTGGTTATCACTTTACTAAAGAGAAACATCAAGGTAACATTTCCAACCATCACTAGAACTACCATCCAACTGTGACACTGATCCTCTATACCAAGTGCTAAAGTTTTACCTTAGGTTTAACATGGAGATAAGACCATGATTGACTATTTACAAAAAAATAGGCAGGTGAAATACATTCACTTCTATACAGATGGTATACACAAGCCCATCCTCAAGGCATCTAGATCGCGAAATATAATTACCGATAAAAAGAGGTAAAAAACACTATAATTCCCTGAAAAAACCTGAATAATTTATAACTGACAAGGAACCAAACTCTTGATCCATAAAATATATGGCTCTATCTTCTCTCAATGACTGTGGAAAGAATTATCACAGATGGTAGTCTATAAATCAACTCGTAACATTCTCGGATGATGACCAACATGGTAATAACATTCCACCAAAAAATGGCCTAATCACATAGCATGGAAGTACTATATTTTAACTTCGTCTCTATAGGTGTCCCCAGATGCTCAAAGATAGATAGGGTGGGATCTATCCATGACTCAGTAGTATGCAAACCACCATTCCCCGATCAGGTGGGAAAATACAGTTGATGAAACTCATGACAGAGTTCATTATTCAAAGGAGAAATTCATGGAACACCATGCATGAAGTTCAAAGGATATATAAAAGTGTCACAGACTTGGGAATTAGTGCCTGAATTAGGTATAGTAGGAAGTTCCTCGACTGGAAGTCCTTGCGGTAATACGGGTAACTTAGGTCCCACCACGTTTGGAGCCTGGTCATCACCACCTTCCTAGAATGCGACATGAGGATGTCATGGAGGTATTGGTCTAAAAATTCAAAGAAATCCCATTAGATAAAACTGAGAATTATAATGATAGAATCACTATAATTTCTTGAATGGATGAAAACTCACTGCCTAAGTCATACTACCCCAATTTCTAGCTTAGACAGCCAAGTATCAGTAGTTTCATGGATACTAGTTTCAGTGGTCCCAGTAGATGAATGGTAAATAGTAACTTGCATCATCATTTACAAGAATCTTTTTTCTTTTAATTTTATATTTAAGTGCCTAGTTCACTCATTTACCTTTTATAAACATGACAAGGTGGGATAAAGAAGTGATACCATTCAACTTTATGTTTTCATTTTCAAATAATTTGTATAAAGGTTCCCTTAAAATGAGTTATCTATACCAGTGAATCCTTGCCCATACTCTGTATCATGGAGACTTAATCAAAATATTTCATGTCATAATTTCATGACTCAGATTATTAAAAATTATATCCCACAATGTCCCATAAAACCTCAAGAATTGTAATAGTCAATCAATCAATCACATCATTAATGTAGCACATGAATATATACATGCATGGACAAGTCAACAAACAAAGGCATATCAAGCAATGAAATTTTGTGAAATACACCTATATGGAATAGAAATACACAAGACATGTAAATTATATGTGCCTATAATGATACATGTTGAAATGATCCTTTTCTTTATCAAATCTGACCAAGGATAAAATAAAATTCTCAATTAGAATAATAATCCAAAATTATAAAGAACGCATGAATCCCAAAATGGTGTAGTGACATCAACTATAATCAGAAAAATATAACTAAAATTATATTTGGGGTAACTTGGATTATACCCTGGTCATGGGTTCGCGACACAAAGCACAAATTATGATAAAGTACAATAGTGTTCCAAATCTGCAATCTATTGTATCTAAACAGTATTCAAAGAATGGAAAAATCTCTAATACAAATTTGTGACATCCCAGACCTAGATTCCACATAACAGGTTCCCCAAGCCTAGTGGGCCACATGGCCCCAAGCACATCTTAATAAATTCTACAGGCACCAGACTAGAAGCGAGCACCCTTGGTGTTTCCATGGGGGAAAGTATTCCCTAATTACCATAGTGTATCATAGTGGATAAATATATATAGAGATAAATAGAATAATCTAGATAAGTAAACAAAAGTAACATAAAAAATACACAAGTATAACAATAACTAGAATAACATACAATAATTGAGGATGATATTCCATGTCTCTAGGAAGATGGAAAACATGGATAAAAAGTAGCAAGAAATCATTAAAACCCCAATGTAGAAAAACAATAGATAAAATAAGCCAAGCATCTCGAGCCTCAGCTAGGTCATCTGATACAGGCTCTATTCTAACTCCACAATAAATCAAGTGTCTGCAGAATTACACTTCCCTTTATTGAAACCTGCATACATGTAATCTTCCCTAGGTACCAAATGGCTCACAAAGAGGGTGCGAGATAATCTCAGTGGGAAACCACCAAACATTTATACAACATTCAACCCATGTAATGGAAATGTAATAGTGTTCATGCATGGAATAATAAATTATATAAATACAATGCAACTAAATACCCAAGTACTACTTCATCCCTTATCTAGTATAAGAACATGTAACCAGTTCATTATTTGATTATTACCAATTTATAAATAAGTCACATTTTATAAATATATATGGTTCTATGATGTATCTAAGAAACCTATAATGATGTTTGAAGGTAATAATTAAGGAAATTTATACCTCAAGGCTCACCAACATACTAACAACTATAGCCTAGATAATGGTTAAGAGTGTAATCCAAGGAGCATAGTCCAAAAAAATTCCCCAATTAGATGAATATTGAATCCAAGGAGTTTATCAAGGGTAAAACAGGACTAGCAAATGAGTGGGCCAAATGGGATTTAAATATGGAACCTTAATGTCAATTATAGATCTATGGTGTGTATCCAAGGTATCCTATAATATTATTGAATGTATCCTATGGTGTTATACATGGCATCCAAGAACTGAAAATGGTCGAGTTCCAGGTGGGTCTCAACCAATGTAAGCCGCATCCTTGAATCGTAAAGGGTTCCCAATTTCTCAATGAATTACATATATAAAATAATTTGAGATCATGTAAGGGAACTCCTAGTTGATAATTTATACATATAATAATCCATTTAGTTCAGGCCTTTCCCTTAATTAGTCTGATAAGGCCAAATAACAAGCAACCACTCTATTAATCCATTTATGGGATTTAAAAAATCAAGTACCACTCCACAGCTTTCCATTAACATTGTATGAGGTGCTATATATATGAAAAATATTATTCAATTACATTTAAAATGTTCAAGTCTTATACTGATTCTAATTTCTAATTTCCATTTCACAGTTAATTATCAAATTGAAGCACTTACCATAGGTGGGTCAAGTGTTGATAATACATTTTACATTACATTATGAAATTAACAAGATTGTTCACACCATTTAATATATAAAATCTTTCCCTTAGAATTATTAAGGAATGGTACACTCAAATGGTCTCTCAAACATGTCGAAACACTAAAACGATAATTATGGAAAAACATCTTGGATGGGATTGATGGAGTTGTGGGTGTAACCAATAAAGAAGAATAACATACATTTAAAGTGAATAACTATACAATTATAATGAATATAATAATGGAATATAAATTCAATAAATGACACCAGATGAAATTAGTGGTCCCCACATGTCAATACCAAAGTCAAAAAATTAGATGGATGAGTTATAGATCATCCAACTAAGGCTTGTGCAACTCTCCTCATCCAATATTAGCTGATTGTTCATATTAAAACACTTCTTTATATTTCACACATAAACATTATTTATTGCATAGAATTTCACTTAATACGACCCTGAAGATAGAGAGGCCTAGTGTCATTGGGGATTACGAACATTACATAACAACATAGAACAAAAAACAAAACATCTTTATTGAAAACTTCTTTTACATGACCTCAACATTCCTTCATACTTAGCATTGTATATGATAACTTGAGGACATGCATAAGAAAAGGGTGAGGTATAAAGCTTAGTAAGTGAGTAAAAAAGGTATAGAAAGAATAATATATTGAATCATAGGAAATAGGCATATCAATGGATCACAAGAGATACATGAACATAAAGGCATGATATAATATGATTATCATAACATAGAAATGTGGAAATAAAATTTAACATGATTTTAGTACGATCCAAGGATCATTACACATGGAGCATAAATAAACCCTCATTGAACTTGAATTAGAATGAGTAAATCTTCATTTCATTTGACATATCATGATACTAATCATTACCCAATTCATTGGAGTGCTATCAGGGCACACCATTCTTAATCATTTCATTTCATGCATAAGTGTGCCACACGAATCATATAAAATTGAATCATTAAACATCATAATTTATTCCACAATAAAGAAATGTGGAATTAATACATGAAATTACTTACCAATAATTAAATTTGTATAATGGTGAATACCCTTGATAGAGAAATGGGCATGGTATTCACTACACAATGACTTTGGCTTGGAAAATCGCAGTGCAATTTCGGCAGCAAAATAGCGTGACATAAGAATTCATAAAAGGTTTTATGAGATAGAAATGGAAGTATCATCATATGTAAATTAAATTTATATTAATGGGGTCATATATATACATGTACCAACATTTTTAATGTAATTTATATTTATAATACAAAATAATTTCTAGAATGTAAATGAGAAGAGGGAATTTCCTTACGTAATTTCGGCATGGTAACACGTGTACATGAGCGGCATTGATGAGAGAGAAAGAGGTATCTCATCATTGAAACATAATAAGGGAAGTATGGGGGTGTTTAAATATATTACCCCAAAATTTTTATTTGAATAAAAAGGGTACATCAATATAATAAAATTTGGACAAAAATGAGAAATGAAGAAATCCTTTACTAGGAACTGTGATCCAAAAGGCTTGGGAGAGGCTACAAGGGAGCTTTGGGCACCTTGAAGGATTATAGAGAGAGTAGGGAAGAGTTTTTTCGAGATCCAAAGGATTTTAGTGAAGAGGAAGGGGTAGATTGGGTGGGTTTATATTGGGAAAGAGAGGGAATAATTTATTATTTAGGTTTTGGACACCACACATTAAACGAATGAAAACCAAAAACCTACCCTTGGTTTTTTCACATGGTTTTTGCACAATTAGAGTGTAAAAAATTATTTTAAATGGAAAATTTATGATCTTTTTAAAATATTATGCTTTCTTATGTGGAGGTGAGGCACACTCTCAAGGAAATCAATTTAAAAAGTTCAAATGTTTTATGAGTCTTGGAGGGTCCACTAATGATATGTAAAATAAATAAAACAAACCAAAAATCACTTTATATTAATGTTAAAACATCTATTGTCCCAGAATATAATTTATAGTATTTTATTACATCACTATTGTGTCATTATGTTGTCATAAAACACATTATATAATTAAATGATATTTAATTTTTACACCAAAATTTGTCTGTCTCAGAAAATAATGAAAAACTGACCGTTGGATTATTTTGATGTATTGATTCCAAAAATAATATTCATTTTATCTAAATAATTTTCTAAATATGTGAATTAGTACTTCTAATATAAGAACTGACATTTATCAAAAATTCATTGGTTTTATCAAAAACTATTTTCAAACCAAAATAAAAATTTCAATTGTGTTTATAAAAATTATATGATCATTTATATTTAATAAAAAGTTATTAAGTAATAATATTTTATTAAAATAATATTTAATTCAATAATCTATTAATTCACCAAAATAAATTTCTTAATTAAATATTAACTAAAATTAATATTCGTAATTTAAAATCTATTTACAAAGTAACAATAATAAAATTAATGTATCTTCATTATTATATAAAAACAATGCAGATAATCACTATGATAAAATTTTGTTACATAACCCATTATAACAATTGCACAAGTCCTAAGGGAATGATGTGCGATGGTGACAGATACTTGGGGTGGGTCAGATAACATCTCTCATGTGGTAATCTCTATCAACTTCCACTTATCCTGTATGAGGTTCTGTTCGAGATTAACATGTTGAAGCTCATCTTAGGGATGGTCAAGAGTGAAACCCAATGACACCACCTCCTTTCCAAGATCTAAAAATGAACTTTGCAAGGAGAAATTCTACTGGATGAGGCCATCTCTTCCTTTTTCTGAGTAAATTGGTCTTTTTAAAGCCCTATATTCATACTAATCATGTGATCACTGTTCAACGACTATCTTAGAAACACTGACAATTTCTTAATGGTATTTTGAAATCAAAAAACATAAAATAAAATATGTTAATATGTTATATATATCAGTCTTACAAATAAAATATTCAATCATATCAAGAAGAATTTTCATTAGTAAAAGTTTGGGTCATTAAAATATTCCCCCCTTAAGAAATTTCACCCTCAAAATATTTTTTACCACACTAAAACAGATGAGTGTAACTCTACAAAATTACTTCCTATAATTCCCATGTTACTTATTCAAACATGTGGTTTCGCCAGAACACCTTGACAAAGGGCATTGTCTTATTTCATAGAACATTTTCCCTATGATCATGAACTTCACTACCTTCTCTTCATAAGATAGGTCATTCTCCAATGTTACCACCTCCATATTGAGTACATATGATGGGCCAGGTATGTACTTAATCATGTTTTATACATGGAATACATCATGTACTTGAGATAGGATTGGTGGGAGTGCTAGTCGATAGGCTACGGCTCCAATGCGATCAAGGATCTCAAAAGGGTTGATGTACCTTGGAATAAGATTTCTCTTCTTCCCAAATATGATATCCCTATTCCAGGGTGATATTTATAGGAATACCATGTCTCTGACTTCAAACTCTAGGTCACATATACGATTGTCAACATATCTCTTTTTTTGACTCTAAGAACATTTAATATGATGCTGGATGGTCTTAACCTTTTCCACCATTTCCTCGACCATTTCTATACCTAGGAGTTTTTGCTCCCCAAAATCATCCTAACATGTTGCTATTCTACACCTCTTCCTATAAAGGGCCTCATAAAGAGCCATTTGTATTCTTGAGTAGAAAATATTGTTGTAAGAGAACTCAATTAGAAGAAGATGTTGATCCCATCATCCTTTGAATTCCATTGAGCAAGTTCTTAACATGTCCTCAAGTGTTTGGATATTCTGATCAGATTGGCCATCAGTTTGAGGATGATAAGTTGTACGGAAGTTGAGCATTGTATTCAAAGCATGTTTAAGACTCTTCCAAAATGTAAATGTGAATCTTGGATCTTGATCAGATTCAATAGATAGTGGTACTCCATGGAGTCTTACCAATTCTATGATATATATCCATGCCAGTTGATCCAATGATAAATCCTCCTAATTTGAAATGAAGTGTGCAGTCTTTGTAAGAATATCCACAATAAACAAGATATCATTTTTTTCTTTTGGATGTCTTCAGAAGTCCGGTGATAAAGTACATGGTGATGTTCTCCCATTTATATGCTCATATGGGCAATGGTTGCATCATCTCCTTAGACTTATACCTCTAAGCCTTCAATTTCTGACATATGAGGCACATTGATGTGTACATAGATATTTCATTCTTCATGTTATCTCACTAGTAATTCTCTCAGAGATCTTGATACATCTTTGTGTATCCAAGGTGAATAGAGAAATTCGATCTATGTGCATCATCCAAAAGATCATTCTTTAACTCCTAATTTTATGGAACACATATTCTTTTCCAAAATCTCAAAATTCCATCTTCATTAACATTGATCTCCGGGGATTTCCTTTTTCTAATAGTTTCCTCTTTCCTCTAAATTCCCACATCATCATTTTGATCATCCTTTAACCTTTACAAAATCTATGATTGAGAAATCATTTATGAAAGGATTTACGATGTTACCTTCTTAATGATTCCCATGCACATATCCATCAAATATAAGAATATTGGATCATTTTCAATTCTCATCACTGATAGAATTGTTAGGTCCTTTATACTTAGAGAATCTTCCAACTTATCCACTTTCCCAGGGTGGTAATGGATTGAACAGTCATAGTCTTTGATTAGCTATAACCATATTCATTGGCACATGTTCAACTCTTTCTGTGTGAATATATACTAGAGGCTTTTGTGGTGTGTGTTTATATCACACTTCTCCCCAAATAGTTAATTCCACCAAAATTTTAAAGTGAAGATCACTGCATCCAACTCCATATCATGTGTTAGATAGTTTTTTCTCATGAAATTTCAATTGAATTGAAGAATAGGAAATGAATTTGTTATTTTTCCTCAACACACAGATAAATCCCTTCTTCAAAGCATTAATAAATACAACAAAAAGTTCTCCACTTGTGGATAATGTGAGAACATGCACATAGATAAGCCTTCTTTTCAACTCCTTGATTCTCTCTTCACATTCATCACTCTTACAACACTTTACTCCCCTTCAAGTTATCTTGTTAAGAGGGTTGGAAAATAATGAGAATTTTTTCACAAATCGATGATAATATCTAGGTAACACCAAGAAGCTACGAATATCCATTATTAATGTTGGCCTCGACCATCACTCTATTGCAGCTATCTTGGAGTGATCCCCAGATATCCCATTTCATGTGATGGTATGACCCATGAATAATACCTCCTTTAATTATAACTCACACATGTTGTACTTTTCATAGAGCGTCTCCTTTTGCAAGGTCTATAGTACAGTTCATAGATGCTCCTCAGGCTCCTACTTGGTTTTAGAGTATATTAGAATATTTTTTATAAAGACAAACACAAATATTTCAAGGTAATATCTAATGAATCAATTCATTAAGTTCATGAAAATTTCTAGAGCATTATTGAGTCCTAAAGGCATTGATATGAATTCATTGTGACCGTATCTTGTACAAAAATAATCCTTAAGGAAATCCTCCTTATTCATCCTTACTGAGTAATATCCCAACAACAAATCCACCTTGAAGAAGTATTGTTCTCCACATAGCTGATCGAACAAGTCATCAAATCCTGGAACAGGATACTTTTTCTTTATCGTGATTTTTTTGAGATCATGATAATCAACACAACAATGCATTGACCCATCCTTCTTCTTAGTAAAGAGGACTGGTGCACCCCATGGTGAAGCACATGGGCGTATAAAACCTTTACCATATTCTCTTGTAGTTGGTTCTTAATCACCTCAAGATCTAAAAATTCCATTCTATATAGAGTCTTTGATATTGGAAACTCATCAAGTACAAAATCAATTTAAATTTCAATATCTCTTCTAGGAGGAAGACCAGGAAATTCCTTAGGAAGCACTTCAGTGAATTCCCTCACAATATGCATGTCTTCAAGGATGGTTTCATCCTTAGACCCAATCATCTGAGCCAGATATGGATACTTATAGGGAAGTAATATCCATGATTGAGATGATGGTGCTAAATAATATTCATCCTCCTCCATTCACTTGTACTGAATCAGGGGTCAATTCTCTCTATGTAGAGTTATTTCCCACTCACTATAATTTATGTTGGATCTATATAAGGAAATCCAATCCATGAAAAGAATTTCATCAAATTATACCAGAGGAAGTATGATGAGGTTATTCAGGATGTTTAATCCACAAATTATGACTGGGGATGAGTTATATTCATGGGTTGCAATGATTTTCCCATTTTTTTGTTCTCACAGACATCATTACTTCCAGGATTTATGGTGGTGTTGGGAGTGTTCTACTAAACATTTGGGATATAAAAGAATGTGTAGAACCATAATCAAAAAGTATATCCACTATTCTTGAATTAATAACTACAGTACCTTCCACCACTTCATTTTCAGGTTTCAATTCTACGATAGTGATAGAAAAAGATCACCCTTGCTGCTTTAGAGGTTGTTGGTTGCTTCTAAAAACCCTTGGCTAAGGGAATTTTTATGCAAAGTGCCATGGTTTTTTTAGTTGAAGCAATGAAAAATGCGTTGAGGGTCAACCAGATCATTACTATCCTCTATCACATATGCAGGTTTTTCTTGTCAATAGTTAATGGCTAGGTTCCCTTCTCTTCCACACCTAAAGCATTTCCTCATCCCCTTTAATAAATTTTGGGGGTGCTTCTTTTCACACCATTTGAAAGTGGGGTGCTAGATTTTATTAGCAAAATTGGATTTATCAATAAAACCACCATAATTAATATCCACCTTACACATGTTATCCCTGTGATACCCCTGATATTTGTTTATCATTGTTTTGTCATTGGGGGAACATCAGGCAATTTCATTATATCACAATAAGTCACAGATCACTAAGGATTTCTGTAGGGTAGGTTTTAGACCACCGAAGAAGTGATAAACATTAATTTGTGGGTAATGATAAATCTATAGGCATATCGTGCATGTCGTGTGATGTTTTATTCATACACTCAGATGGAATTTTCATCTCTTTGGTTGAGGTAATGGAAGTCCCTTTCCATCCTAATTTGGGAGGTGCAAGGAAAATATTTATCAAAGAACATTTTCTATAAATCCTTTCATTATAATGCCTTGATATCCTCCCCAAGACTTGTATTTTTGATAAATGTCCACCATTGATCATCTTAACCATCTAAATTATATGAAACCAGAAGTACCTTCTCTTGTTCAGAATAGTTAAGGATGGAGAAGATATTCACAATGGAGTTGATAAATTTTTCGGTTATTGATGGATCAGATGATCCATTAAAAGTTGGAGGCCTTTTTCTCATGAAGTTCTAGATTTTGAATTGTTATTTATTATAGGGGTGGGGTTTGAATTTTTCTCTTGAATAAGGTTTCTTTTGAAAACTTTAGTTAACTGAGATAGTATCATGACAAATTTTGTGATTCCCGCTCCCATCAGAATGGGTATCTCATTAGAACAGTCGTCACATTGATCTTTACATCAGTTTATTGATTAATTCCTCCTATTAATAGCCATTAGATGGAATAAAAATAATTTTAGGGGTAACACATAAAGAGAAATACAAAGGAAAAAATGGATTACTTATAAATTACATTTATTTCCATAACTTGTGAACTTATAGGCTTCAATCTATGTTATTCATGATATAATTCACAACTTATATTCCTATGGGAGTTTTTTTCCCTTAATAATGATTTATACTAAACATTATAATTTACCAAATCATATCCCCCGGGAATGTCGTAACCAGGAATGAAGCAAGGCCTGTTGTCGTGCACCATTTCCCATTCAAGTTTAGCTCAAAGAACTGTTTTCAAGTTTTACCTCTAGCTACATCTATGCCAGAGCCTCCTCTACTTGATATTATCCATAGAGGCATGTTTTTTCATGATAAAACACTTATTAAATACTCATACAAGTTTAGGGATATCTTTATTATACGTAGTCTTATACATATGTCTTATAATAGGGGTTTCTCATCCTAATCCCCAAAATAACTAAACCAATCCTTTGATGCAATCTATAACAACCCAGCTCTTTATTTCACACTTTAAAATGGTATATAATATAAAAATGTAGCTAATAAAACTCCGATGATTGATATTTCTAGTTTCTTTGGGCCTTAGAAACCTTACATAGCAACTTAGAACAAAAAACCCAACATCTTTATTTAAAACTTCTTTTACATGACCACAACATTTCTTCGTACTTAACATTGCATTAGATAACCCGAGGATATGAATAAGAAACAATTTATCTATAAAGCATAGTATGGGAGTAAAAAAATAATGACATGATGAATATATTAAATTTTAGGAAATAGGAATATAAATGGAGCATAAGAGAAATATGAACCTAAATGCATGATATAGCATGATTATCATAACATAGAAATGTAGAAACTACATTTAACATGATTTTAGCATGAGACATGGCTAATTTCACAATGAAAATGATTAAACCCTCATTGAAATTTAAATATAATGATTAAACCCTCATTTATCTTGATTTATCATGATACTAATCATTACCCAATGCATTAGAGAGCTATCAGGGCGCACCCTTCTTAATCATTTAATTTCATGCATAAGTGTGATACATTGATCATATAACATGGATTCATTAAACAAAATAATTTGTTATATGATAAAAGAATGTGGAATTCATACCTAAAACTCCATAATAAATAAGAAATTGTTTATAATGGTGAATACCCTTGATAGAGGAATGGTAATGGTATTCACTATATATTGACTTTGGATTGGAAAATCACACGGTGCAATTTCCGCAGTATGACAACGTGACATAAGAATTAATAAATAAGGTAGATGAGAGAGATAGGGGTGTCTCAATATATTTTCATGAAATGGACATTTATGGGGTCATATTGATACATGTCCCAACATATCTAATGGACTTTAGATTTATAATACAAAAGAATTTCTTGAATGTAAATGAGAAGATATAAATTCCTTAAGAAATTTTGGCATGGTAATAAGTGTAAATGGGAGGAATTAGTGAGAGAGAAAGAGTTATATAATCATTAAAAATAATTAGGGAAGTATGGTGAAGGTGAAAAATCATACCCAAACATTTTAAAAAAATGGTTATAACAACATAATGAAATATAGACAAAAATGAGAAAGGATGAAATCTCGTACTTGGAAGTGTGATCCCAAAGGCATGGGAGTGGATTGATAGAGGCTTCTTGGGATTTTGGGGTACCTTGGGAGGATTTTAGAGAAAGTAGGGAACATTTTGGTCGAGCTAAAATGGAATTGAGTGAAGAAGAAGTGGGAGATTGTGTGATTTTATAAATGAAAAAAGTGGGAATTCTTTATTATTTTGGTTTTGGACACCACATATTAAACTACTCAAAACCACAAAATAACCCATCGAATTTTCCCATGATTTTTGAAAATGGGGAGTAACAAACATTATTTTATAATTAAAATGGGAGAAATTCTCAAAATATTAGGCTTTTATATGTTGAGGTGAGTCACACTCTTAAGGAAATCAATTCAGAAAGATAAAATGTTTTATATGTCTTGGAGGGTCCACTAAAGCTTTCTAAAATAAGTCAAAAAATCCTCAAATATTTTTATTTAAAATTTAAAACCTATATTGGAAGAAAATATCATTTATAATATTTTATTAAATCAGTAATGGGAGATTTTGATGCCAGAAAACACATTATATAATTAAATGGTATTTAATTTTTACCTTAAAATTCCATAGTCACAGAAAATTATGAAAAATTCACCATTGGATAATTTCGATGCCCACATTCCAAAAATAATATTCATTTTATCTAAATATTTTTCTAAATATGTGAATTTTAACTTTTAAAATAAAAACTAACATTTATTAAATATTCCTGTGTTTTTTCAAAAAAAACATTGAAACCCTAATGAAAATTACAATTGTGTTCATAAAAATTATATGATAATTTATATTTTTTAAAAAATAATTTAGTAATAATATTTTATTTAAATATTATTATATTAAAAAAATCCATCAATTCCTCAAAATAGATTTCTTATTTGAATATTAACTAAAAATACTATTCATGCTTTAAAAACTATTTACAATGTAAAAATAATAAAATGAATTTATATTATTTATTAAATAAAAGATAATACATATAATTATAGTGCTAGGGTATTGTTACATAATCCTTTTTAACCCCGCATAATACCTAAGGGTATGGTGTGTGATGGTGACAAACTCTTGGGGTGTCTCGGATAACATCGCTCGGGTGGTAATCTTTATAAACATCCACTTCTCCCATGTGCGGTTCCATTTGAGCTTAATGTGTTGAAGATTATATTGGGATTGGTCAAGAGTGAAGACCAATGACGCCACATCCTTTCCAAGCTCTGAAAAATGGGCTTCGTACGGAGAAATTCTACTGGATGAGGTCATCACTTCCTTTGTTTGAATAAATTGTATTTGTTAAATTATTATTTATACTAATCATGTGATCATTGTTCAAAGGCTATATTTTCAAGGTAAAAATTTATTAATAGTATTTTAAAATACAAAAATTTAAAACAGAAGAAGTTTATTTGACTTATATAACCATCTTATAAATAATATATTTATTCATATCAAGATGAATTTTCATTAGTAAAAGTTTGTGTCGTTACAGTTTAGTTGGAATAGAGTAGATATGAGAAAAAGGTAAAAAAATCTCACACAATAATAACTTGGTCGAGAGTAAGAGAGATGAAGACTGACTCAAATAGACTTGAGTATTTTATTTTGCACATCCAATATGATGACCAGAATCTCAAAAAAATCCTGGATGAATGAGATCCTTAGATCCCAAGATTAGGTCTTCAAAAGTAACCAATATGAGTGAAATTAAGGTGTATCCCTCTAAAAATTGGATTAGGGAATAAGGGGTCCTAATTATATCATTATGAAAAAAATGTAAAATTACAAAAATTTTATCCTTTTCTTGGTGTGGCCAAATGATTTTCCAAACAGTGCACAAACCATGAATGGGTACCTGGAGAAGAGGGGAGCTCACATGATTAGGCTACAAAATTACAGAAACTATGCACCAACCATGGGGTATATATTTTCCCAAAAATACATATGATCCACACTATTTAGTCTAAATGTGTGTCCACAACACACAGTTTACTGTAACAATGTCAAAAGACCATTTAAAAAACGATTTTGGGCTATGAACAAACCCCAAACACAATTGGGATATTATCTAACCCAATAGACATCCGTGGTAGGTCCAAAATAAGGCATTAGAATGAAATTTAGGATTGAACTATGTATGTGTAACCATATGTTTACAGAAATTGTGTGAGGGTACCAAGGGGCTACAAAAAATGCAGGGAGATATTTTTAATGGTAAAAAATCTTTTTAAAAGTCAACATAATGTCAATACAAGGTCGCATTATAGTAGATTGAACATTTAATGGGTTACATATGGGTAAAATATTACCCTGAGGTGACACATGGGATAAACCTATGTGTAAATCCATGTTACCCATATGAAACACTCTTTTGGGAAAAAATATGTAATTAATATTTTTCCATTTATTTTTATCCAGATCAACCATGTAATTCCTGAAATTATTTTGTAATGGTGTAAAATCATGGGAAAAAAATTATATTATGTCATTTAATTTTAATAACTCCACCATGATATTTTTAAATACATATTTATTATGAATAAATTAATAATATAATTAATTTGTGTTACTAGTTTACTATTTTGAATAAGGTTCTTGAATTATTAGTGTTTTTATTTATTGAAAATATTTAATCATAAATTTCTTACATTATCCTGGTATTATCTTCAAAATGGTTGTGATAATTTTTCATTATTCAGCACTAGGAAAAACAAGAAGGGATAATTGTTCTTTTCATTTACCGTATGAGCCTCAAATATTCACTGGATGATATTGTTTTAGGAATCCATATTCCATTTATATGGTACTTTTATTTGTACATTTTTATTAATCCATGAAACTTTTAGTATTCTTATGATATCCCTCCATTTTAGTTAAATATTTTGTATGGGAAGTATCTACAATTCTATATCATGTGGTTGGAAAATGTTTTTAAAGTGTATATTCATTGAAAATGGATTATGGAATTTTATATTATGATAAAAATCCTAGATAATTATTTAAATTCTGAAATGGATTTTTAATTAAAGGGGTGGTAATTATTTTCTTGTATAAATTAAACTGGTAAATTGTTTTTTATTTTATGAATAAATTTAAAATCATGGGTTGACAATGACTTTCTTATGAAAAATATATTGGTGAATAATTATTATTATAGGATGGATTTTTAGATCATGAGAGTAGATATAATTCACTTATGAATATTATAAATATAAATTATCTTTATTTTAATGTGTCTTCTAAAAACATGGGAGTGGAAGTAATTATCTTGTTAAAATGTATTATAAATTGTGAGTTTGAATTACGTTTTATTGGGAGAACATACAACTTGAGAACATTAAGAAACATTTATTTTAGTTCATGTAAATCATAGTGTTTGTAAATCCAATTGGTATTTTTATAGGATCTAATATGTCTATGGGAACCAATTCGGTAGCCTGATATTGATTTTTTTTGAAAGAACTCAATATCACGAGAATTACATTTCTAGCATAGTTTAATTATTATCTTGTTGATTTATTTCCATATTCTATATCCCAATTATGTTTTATACATGTTATATTCATTTATATATACTGTTTTATATGCTGGATTGTTTATATAATGGATTTTTCCCATGGACATCCAAATTTGAATATATTTTCATATTCAACTCTTTATATAGTGGTTTATATGCTTACCAGGTTTCCTTTTGGGATATGGTTGTGTAGATTATTTCACATTTTATATTACTTTGTTATCTTTATATTCTTAGGGTTCTCAATATAAAATGTATTGATAATTAACCAAAGGATTCATCAACAAAATGGTTTTAGATGGAAATTTATTTATTAACAAGATATATTTGAAGATAGAAATAATTGATTCATTGTGATGGAAATTGAAAATATTATTAGTGGTATAATACTAGATTAATATATTATACTATACATTTATATAAGAAATTTATAGACTTCATTTGATAATATATAGTCAAAGGGAAGGGGTTCATGTGACATGTATTCTTCTCATAGTTTTTATTCCCATTAGAGTGGTCTGTGATGGTGTTGCAAAATAGTAAAAATGATATTGTACTTCATCTTAACTTATAATACATTTAATATTATCCTTTTTGTCATGATGAACTTGTCTTATGGTTTTGTACATTTTGCCTCATTTTACACTACACAATTGTTATGTTTTTTTATTATTCATGAGACTGGTTTAGCTATTCGGTTGATCCCCAATTTTTGGTGTGCCATCAGGGCAAATGTGACTAGTTGACTTGGGTTGGTTCTCTAAAATCTTTTAATTAATGTTTTTATAATAAATTCCATGTATGAAGGGTTTAGAAAACCCATAATAAAATATGATGTTTTTAGTTCATAAGTATATGATATGTATAACGTTCACCATACTATATCCATAATAGATTTCAATGATAGTAGTTATAAAGGAATTATCCTTCTCTCAAGGATTTTGAGTTTTATGACATCGATTTCCCGCATTAACCCATGGTTTATTTTATTGGATTTCAAAATTTTTAAACTACCTAGTATTAAATCATTTATGAGTGGGTTTTGTATTAAGTTTACATTTCATTTCATCATTTTTATAGATCGCACACTTCATATCACTTCACCATTATTGTGTTTCATAGACTCATTTTTAATACATAAATCATTTTATTATCCCTTTAGGGAAAATACCTAGGTTTTCCAACCCACATTTCATCATGTATGATGTTTAATTTTCTTTCTTCAATGGGATTTATCATTTGAATTTCTATGTAACTCCATTTTGCAATTACTTTTTCCCATTTCATGATAATAATGAGGGTAAAAAATGTATATTTCTATAGTGAGAGAATATCAAGAAATTTAGTTTTAGCTTCCAAAACCCCTTATATATTATTATTGTTAAGGATATTATTTAAGGATAAATAGAAAGAATTGATTTTTCATCCTGTAAAAATGATATAATAGTTTGTGTGATATATTAAAATAATTATTTTTTAACATAAACTAATAAAATAATTTAAATTTAGATTTAGCTAATAGAATATTTCCACTTTCAGGATTAATGATTTTGGGGATATAATTTATTAAAAACATTTTCTTAACCTCCTCCATTTTAAGGGAATAAACTTCTCCCTTATTCACTGTATTTTTATAAGATCCCACCATTGATCAGCCTCACATACTATATGAAAAAAACTACCAAAATCATTTTTATGATAAAAAACTAAAGAATATAAATTATCATTTATACTATGTTGATTTGTTTCTATACAATTAGTGGATCTAATGACCTACTAAAGGAAGATGGATATTATTTAATGAAGGGATCAATAGTGATTTAATCATTGTTTTCTACATATGGGTGTTAATAATAGTTCATATTGTTATTAATTTCTTATTATCTCTTGGTAATAATACCTATGATATTATACACAAATGATATTTCACTATTTATTATTTCATTTGGAAAATTATTTCATTTCCCATTATAGTTTCTGTTCACTTGGGTTCTCCTTATATAATCCATTAAGTAAAACAGAAAATAAGTTTCAACATATAAGAAAACAATATCATGTTCAAGTAGGAAAATTATAATGAATATAAAATTTTTTAATATATGAAAAATGATATATATTTTGAAAAATTATGTCCTACAAAATATTTATTTAGGTTTTATCATCTCATTCATTAAAAAGAAATCCTCATTTTTTTTTAAAAAATCAACTCTATAATACTTATTCAGATGACCAAACCAAAAAATTCATAAATATTTCAATATTATTCTTAATTATATATTCTAAGTCATAATAAATAACATCACTCAAACCAAATTTTTTACTCTATTTAAATATTAATAAAATAAATAAAATTACTTAATTACAGAGTAAAAATTTTACCCACTAATGAACAATAATTAAATGAATTATTGAAAAATGAAATGAAGTATTCATCTTAATTACTTGGAGAATGGAATCATAATAAAATTATGGGATTATTTTCTTAGTAATGGATAAAACAGAATATATATCTTTTAATTATTTATAGGTGATCATAAAAAATATCATAAATAGGTAGGAATAAAACACACATATAGGCATGATAATATAACCGAAAATGAATACATAGAGGAGTAAGATAATTGTTTAATTATAGGAACTATTAAATAAATATATGAAATAACAAAGGAACATGTAACATACATAATCAAAAAAGACATATGTTATTTCAGGGATCATTGTGAGGACCATCAATACATATTATACAAACATTTCACAAAACATAGTACATTATGATAATCAACAATTCAAATAAAATTATATATCATGCAACTTATCATATTTTCCCAATGGTAAATTAAATTATATTTTGGATATAATTCAATTAGATTTCCCTAAATAAGATACCTAATCAATTCAAGGAGTTCTCAGTTGTGTACAAGTATCATTCAAATCCTAGAGCCTTGAAAAGAGAATACCTTACTCGGTCACTTGGTTTTTAGGAAACTGTGTGGAAAAAGTCACACAGTCATTTGAGGATGTAGATTTTTTGGATAGAGATATTTTCCGTGGATTTCACACATTTAGTCAAATTGTTAGAAGAAACATGTGATGTTCCCCTTATACCAGTGAATGGATCATAGTTGGAACACAATTTTTCCAATCCATGCATCCAAACTATGTTTAGTGTTGTAATAGTTGATTTTACATTCTTTAACCCTATTAAATGAATTTAAACAATCCTTCCTACTCTTCTTTCCATAGATCATATGAGTAATCTTTCCTCATGTTGATACCATCATTGTAACGCCCCGACCCCAGCTACCCAGAGTCGGTGCCTTACTTCGTAACATTGGCATGATCACAAAAGATCAAGTCTCGAAAGACCGATTAGTTTAGTAGCCTTGGAAACACTAGATACATTCATAAATGTTACATTACATCATAAGGTGAAAAACTAAAATAACAAAGTCTCCATAGTCCACACTCATATCCTCTTCTGACTATCCCTGCAGGTCATTCATAAAATACTTCTTCACGTCCTGGAAAATATTAAAACATTGAAAGGGGTGAGATCAGATGCTCAGTAAGGATAACAATATTGCGAAAGCTTTCATAAATAAACATTAACATTTAAGGCAATGTATAACTAAAACAAAAGCCTTTTAAACTTGAACATCAATATAATATGGAAAAAGTAAAATGAGATAATGCCATTTACTTCTTCACATGGATATTCTACTGGTCGAATAATCACATGCAATATCAATAACCACTTTCATAATGAGGGAATGTATAATGCCAGACATTCTGAAACATTTTGTCAAGGCCTCAGCCAAGATGTCCAAAATGATTAAGTCCTCGGCCAAAACCATAAATCAAATTGGGAAAGGGCCTCGGCCAATTCCACGTCTAGTTGCCTCATGAGACCTACCGATGCATCGAGGAGGTATAGCAGGCTCCACCTGTCACTTATTAAGTCCAATACATTCCTCATATGAATAGGTTTAAACATATCATAAACCATAACATAATAGTATCACATAAAACATGCATAAAGGAAACATAAAATTTCCATATTTCAATCACAAGATATCAATACAACACATTGATATAATAAAAACGCTTTCAAAACCATTTTCAATACCAAAATAAAATAAAAGTAAAACATGGTATTTATTTTTCTTTTAAAAAGAAGGTATGGCTTGTAGAGGAAGCTGAAACTCAAATAATGGTCATGACGGCGGAGAAGTCGTTGTCGCCGCATACGTACGACAAAAACATTCCCTTTTGTCATTTAGTAAACGCTTCGTAAAAAAAAGATTCCTTTTGAATAAACATAAAAGTCAAAGTGGTTTATACACCGTATAAAAGAAAGTTGTGTATAAAATAAAATATGCCTCAACGAAAGGAGATTGAGACGAAGTCCCATACAAAGATCATTTTTAAAATAAAATAGATCTATTATGTTTGTTCATTATAATTGCACATAAAGAAATTAAAAATACAAGATATGACATAATAATATCATGACATAATTTGAAAGTAGGAGATTAACCCAAAGAATGGAAATTAGGTTAAGAAATTCCCTTACCCCATGTCTGACTTGACTTAACCGTTCTTTAACCTCATGAACAATAAACTAGAGTTAATATATACCTTATTAAGAACCATTTTTAATTTCATTATCCTTTTTATATCACTTATTACAATGTTATGAACATTATGTAATTATTTGAGTTAATAACGGTCGTTTTGTCGATCTTTGGTACTTGAGTCAACAATAAACTTCTTATAATTACAAGTTGTTTATGTGGTAGAATATCCATTATCTCCAGAATTATATTCATGATTTAGATGTCATATATATCATATATATCCAGTATATACATTCATTTATAATATTACGCAACATTTAGAGGTAAGAAATGAAATGCACCGTTCATGGAGACGGTAAGCCGTACGTACGCATGAATCGCTACTTTCATTTCTATTTCGTATTTAATGGAATGTAATCATAATGATCTAAATGTATAATATAATTCCAGTATAATATAGTGTATAATACCATTTACTCTATCCTTTATACATCCCACATATGGCATTAACGATTCAAATCACTTTGAGGGGGCGGTAGTCCGCACTTCCTAAAATGAAATTATCGCGTTTTACCCATAATGGAAATCATAAAGTATGCCATAAATGAGAAATACATAAGCATAAGTAAAACATAAACATATTATATATCATATATAAATATATTGACATCTTAATGGCCACCTTTGAAGGTGTTATATGAGTGTTGAACAATCATCGCTTCGTGAGGCATAAATTCGCCATCCACAGAAACCGTATGTTCTTTAACCATTAGATGTAGGTGTGTGTAAGTGTAGCTCGAATACTTCTTATAAAAACATCCTAGTATATTTAGGATACTGGTGTTGTTACAAAAGAAATGAATAAAAAGAGTTTATGGGGTTGGAGAAGAAAAATAAAACAAAACAACATTAGAGAAGACATTACCTCAAAATCGGGTAACTCTTTTTGATATGAGCCAAAGGCTTCATTGGGAAGAGTTATTCCCAATGTGAGGCTTCTAGGAGTAATAGGGGGAAGTTGGGAGAGTATTTGGGCAGAGTTTGGCCGAGCCAAATGGCTTGAATGTATGAATGAGGTGGTAGAGGTGGGGGCCTTTTATAAGAGGAGAGGAGGGGCACTCTTGGAAAGTAAGGAAATTTTACATTATTATACAATGCTTTTCGGATTCTAAAGGTCCCACACTTATATAATTCGTGTATAAGGTGATAAGGGTTCTAAATCTACCCATATAATAGTCTTTGGACAAGTGTAAGCCTTGAATTGTACATTAGCTTTTCATTTTATTAAAATCGTTAAATAATGAGGTCATCAATGCATCATAATGATGTCATAAATAATTTAATTTATTTAATGTCTAAAAATTATAAAAAAATACTATGATGTAGGAAATCTTTATATATTTCCAATTACTATTTATAGTAAAAAATATGACTTGTATAACCCCATGTAAAAATTGTTTTAGTAAAACATTTAATGTTTGTGTCATTTTTTACTTTAACATTAAATAAAAGGTATTTATGTCATTTTCCAACTAAAGTGGCTCCATGGGGTCCCCAAGTTGACCCATGGATTGTCTTGGTCGGCCATGGCACATCCAATAAGAGTCGGACAAGTTTCAATCTCATCTCATATTATTAAAACATTATTTTTACCTTAAACTACACAAATTACATCTAATCGCGATTAAGAACTTAAAAGTTACTATTCACCAAAAAATTATTTTAATCTCATTGAACCACATTTTACTTCTTAATGACAACCATGTATGTCGGATTTTTGAAAATCAAATCACAGAAGTGGTAATATTTCATTTAATCGAAAAATCAGTTATTTAACTACCACTTAGTGGTTTCACTATTCATCAAAAATTGAAGTTTTTCAGAAAATGCCAAAATTTCACCCTAAGCTATAATTGATATTCCGAATTAAAAAATGATTTCTATTTTAAAAAATTCCAAACATATAAGTTGCATTAATTAATTTTATAATTAATTCCTGCTGTCACAACAAATAGCGTGTTTTTAAGAAACAATTTATATCAAAAGATTGGCAATTGTTTATGTTCAATTTAAATGTTAAATTAATTCTAATGACCACCATTGGATAAAATGGTAAAAATATATTCTAATTATACTTTAAAACCACTAAATAGTATAATTTATCACTATAAATTATTTTGATTAAAGAAGTTGTTTTTAAGTATTTTTCACTATTTATAAAAAATTAGAAGTTCTCAGAAAAATACCAAAAATTCAACATAGGCTAATTTCGATATTCCGAATCAAAAAATGAAGTCCATTTTGAAATATAAAATTTCTATAATTTTAAAAAGTGGTTATTACTATTCATAACGGCTACTTTGATTTGTCGCGGTGTTTTAGAACTCGAAGTTGCGTACAATGCAAGCCATTGCATTATTGAATGAGAAGCGTATCGTGGAAGCTCGTGGTGTTAAATTCTCCCCTCCTTCAATAAATTGCATCCTCGCAATTTGAAATTTTTTTCTTTGAAAATAAATGTTTGAAAAGAGAAAATACCTTTGTGGAAAACCCACATCGGAAATAAAATTAATAAAATTTAGCCTTAATAAGAGGGAAAGGGAAATGAAAATGTCACCACCCAATTATGATCTCGATTAGGAGAACATTGGTGGCAATTAGAGACATATAATTGGAGGAAAAATGTAAATATTCGTAGGGAGTGATTGAGGTCATCAATCACAATCAACTGTCAAATTGAGGGCCTCAAAGTCTTCAATCTATGTTGATTTAAAATATCATCAGTTCAACAAGACATAATGTATTAGGATAACACATTTTTTTGTTTTAATATCCCTTTACTAAAGTTTAAGAATTAATTTATTCATTGAATAAGAGATAGGTATATATATATTTATGCTTGACAATTAGAGTTTCAACCTTCAACTCATCTTTCACTCAAAAAGATAATAGAACTCAAAAATATTATACTTATCCTAATTGTATAAGGTTCCAAATGTTAACACATACCATTTAGATTAGTAAAATTATTTTTCAATAACAAGGGACTTCCTGTAGGCTAGTGGTAGGAAATAAAGGCCTGTCGCACTATGGTTTTGGGTTTGATTCTTGCAGCTTTGTCCGACGCGACAGGTTATGCCCCACCCTGCAGGTTGTCCTTTTCCTAAAACTATTGTATTATAATATTCCAAAAATAATCTTCATAAATTTTTTAACCTTAAACAATACTATCCAAAGATCAACTTAATCCACTCCAACCTTTATAGTTATCCAAAATACCTCTATCCAGAATTTCTCTAAAAGGTCTCTTAATTCCAAAATCAATTTATCAGATTCCCCAAACAAAGTAATGTTTCTCTTATTGTCACATACTAGAAATATAATTACCTTCATCATATTAAAACCTTAATGAAATCAACAAGTACTGCAGTAAAATCCTTATATATATATCACATTATTCTAATAACCAGAATATAATCCATGAGTTCAAAAGCACCAATACATTAGTTATTCTGCTTCAACTGTAGTAACAACATAAGATTGTCCTTGATCCCTTGGCCTTTTCTGAGGTAAGTTTCCCTGACGCTTAGGACATTCATTTGCATAATGACCCATTTCTCTACAATTGTAGCATTCAACTTTGATAGCCTCTTTCTTTCCCTTGCAATCACGAGCCTGGTGAACCTTTTCTCCACATTTATAACAAACTCCCATTCCTTTTAGGCAAGTACCAGGGTGATTCTTCCCACAATTATCATATAATGGAAAATATTTCTTTCCCTTTTTCCCTTTATCTGTCTCTTGTTCCACCGTTCTCTTATTCTCTTGCTTTACATTGTTGTCATAAGACTTAGAGAATTCCTTTTCTGTCTTGATAGCACACGAGACAATATATTCGTATGATGATAAGGATTATGATACTAAAGCTCGACAGAGAAATGGTTTTAACCCATCAAAGAAATGATCAATCTTACTCCTTGGGTTACGTATATAATCGGAAGCATGCCTCGCTAACCTTGTAAAGTTAGACTCATACTTTGCGACATTCTCATCCTCCTTCTGCCTCAGACTCAGAAAGTGCCTTTCCATATCTGCTCGATGGTCACGAGGAAAGTATTTTTCTAAGAAAAGCTCTTTGAACTCCCTCCATTCCATATTCGATACGTCATCATCTTCCTTTGTGTTTTGAATCAGTGACCACCACTGATCGACATCTCCAGTGAGGCGGTAAACTGCCATGACAACCTTCTCACTTTCACTACTCCCCAAGGCATGAAATATTTTCTCTAAGGAGTTTATCCATTGCTCAGCTACTAACGGATTTGTACCCCCATTAAATGATGGTGGTTGTTGCCTCATGAAGCGGTCTAACATTGATCCTCCACGTTGTGGATCAGGGTGATCCATACGAGTAAGGTTATTATTAATAACTTGAGTGAGTTGTCCCGGTATGGTAATAAGTTGATCAGCACCAGTTGTATCTCCAGATCCACAATAATTATCTTGAGCAGGAGGGAAATCCCTACATGGAGTGCGTGCATTGATACAGTTTCCATTCCTTCCACTAGGCGCCATTTCTAAACAATGGCATAAACTAGATTAGTTTATGAATCAAAATACATAATTCCATACTTGTAAAATACATAACATAAATTGAACTATTTATGGATATAATCCATAATCATAAAAAGGTTTTATTTGAGGAAGTATATACTCATAACCGTTCATAGTGGTTTGTAAAGAAAATGAGAATTATCCTAAGCATATCCCCCGGGAGTGTCGTAACCAAGAGTGCAGCAAGGCCCATTGTCGTGCACTAGTTCCCATTCGAGTCTAGATCAAAGCGGTGTTTTCAGGTTTTACCCCTAGGTACATCTGTGCCAGATCCGCCTCTACCTGCTCGTATCCAGACAGAGATGTATTGCTCGGAAAACTCACAAAATCTCTACAATAACAAAATTAAAGGAAGTTCTTCTATACTAATCCTCAAAGTCTATCTTTGGGCTATGTGCTCTAATCAGAGTTTATCTAAATCTAGCTTCCAAGGTTAGTACTAAACTGCCTCTGATACCAACTGTAACGCCCCGACCCCAGCTACCCAGAGTCGGTGCCTTACTTCGTAACATTGGCATGATCACAAATGATCATGTCTCGAAAGACTGATTAGATTAGTAGCCTTGGAAACACTAGATACATTCATAAATGTTACATTAAATCATAAGGTGAAAAACTAAAATAACAAAGTCTCCATAGTCCACACTCATATCCTCTTCTGAATATCCCTGCAGGTCATTCATAAAATACTTCTTCACATCCTGGAAAATACTAAAACATTGAAAGGGGTGAGCTCATATGCTCAGTAAGGATAAAAATATTGCGGAAGCTTTCATAAATAAACATAAACATTTAAGGCAATGTATAACTAAAACAAAATCATTTTAAACTTGAACATCAACATAATATGGAAAAAGTAAAATGAGATAATTCCATTTACTTCTTCACATGGATATTCTACAGGTCGAATAATCACATGCAATATCAATAACCACTTTCATAATGAGGGAATGTATAATGCCAGAAATTCTGAAACATTTTGTCAAGGCCTCGGCCAAGACGTTCAAAATGATTAAGGCCTCGGCCAAAACCATAAATCAAATTGGGAAAGGGCCTCGGCCAATTCCACGTCTAGTTGTCTCATGAGACCTACCGATGCATCGAGGAGCTGTAGCGGGCTCCACCCATCACTTATTAAGTCCAATACATTCCTCATATGAATAGGTTTAAACATATCATAAACCATAACATAATTGTATCACATAAAAAATGCATAAAGGAAACATAAAATTTCCATATTTCAATCACAAGATATCAATACAACACATTGATATAATAAAAATGATTTCAAAACCATTTTCAATACAAAAATAAAAGAAAAGTAAATCATGGTATTTATTTTTCTTTTAAAAAGAAGGTATGGCTTGTAGTGGAAGCCGAAACTCAAATAATGGTCACGACGGTGGAGAAGTCATTGTCGCCTCATACGTACGACAAAAACATTCCCTTTTTTTGTTTATTAAATACTTCGTATAAAGAAGATTCCTTTTGAATAAACGTAAAAGTCAAAGTGGTTTATACACCGTATAAAAGAAAGTTGTGTATAAAATAAAATATGCGTCAACGAAAGGAGATTGAGACGAAGTCCCATACAAAGATCATTTTTAAAATAAAATAGATCTATTATGTGTGTTCATTATAAGTGCACATAAAGAAATTACAAATACAAGATATGACATAATAATATCATGACATAATTTGAAAGTACGAGATTAACCCAATGAATGGAAATTAGGTTAAGAAATTCCCTTACCTCGTGTCTGACTTGACTCAACCATTCTTTAACCTCCTGAATAATAAACTAGAGTTAATATATACCTTATTAAGAACCATTTTTAATTTCATTATCCTTTTTATATCACTTATTACAATGTTATGAACATTATGTAATTATTTAAGTTAATAACGGTCGTTTTTTCGATCTTTGGTACTTGAGTCAACAATAAACTTCTTATAATTACAAGTTGTTTATGTGGTAGAATATCCATTATCTAGAGAATTCTATTCATGATTTATATGTCATATATATCATATATATCCAGTATATACATTCATTTATAATATTACGTAACATTTAGAGGTAAGAAATGAAATGCACCGTTCATGGAGACGGTAAGCCGTACGTACGCATGAACGCTACTTTCATTTCTATTTCATATTTAATGGAATGAAATCATAATGATATAAATGTATAATATAATTCCAGTATAATATAGTGTATAATAACATTTAGTCCATCCTTTATACATCCCACATATGGCATTAACGATTCAAATCACTTTGAGGGGGCGGTAGTCCGCACTTCCTAAAATGAAATTATCGCGTTTTACCCATAATGGAAATCATAAAGTATGCCATAAATGAGAAATACATAATCATAAGTAAAACATAAACATATTATATATCATATATAAATATATTGACATCTTAATGGCCACCTTTTAAGGTGTTATATGAGTGTTGAACAATCATCGTTTCGTGAGGCAGAAATTCGCCATCCACAGAAACCGTATGTTCTTTAACCATTAGATGTAGGTGTGTGTAAGTGTAGCTCGAATCCTTCTTATAAAAATATCCTAGTATATTGAGGATACTGGTGTTGTTACAAAAGAAATGAATAAAAAGACTTTATGGGGTTGGAGAAGAAAAATAAACCAAAACAACATTAGAGAAGACATTACCTCAAAATCGGGTAACTCTTTTTGATTTGATCCAAAGTCTCCTTTGGGAAGAGTTCTGCCCAAAGTGAGGATTCTAGGAGTAATAGGGGTAAGTTGGGAGAGTATTTGGGTAGATGTTGGCTGAGCCAAATGGCTTTAAAGTATGAATGAGGTGGTAGAGGTGGGGGCCTTTTATAAGAGGAGAGGAGGGGCACTCTTGGAAAGTAAGGAAATTTTACATTATTATACAATGCTTTTCGGATTCTAAAGGTACCAAACTTATATAATTCGTGGATAAGGTGATAAGGGTTCGAAATCTACCCATCTAACAGTCTTTGGACAAGTGTAAGCCTTGTATTGTACATTATCTTTTCATTTTATTAAAATCGTTAAATAATGAGGTCATCGCTGCATCATGATGATGTCATAAATAATTTAATTTATTTAATGTCTAAAAATTATAAAAAAATGCTATGATGTAGGAAATCTTTTTATATTTTCAATGACTATTTATAGTCAAAAATATTACTTGTATAACCCCATGTAAAAATTGTTTTAGTAAAACATTTCATGTTTGTGTCATTTTTTACTTTAACATTAAATAAAAGGTATTTATGTCATTTTCCAACTAAAGTGGCTCCATGGGGTCCCCAAGTTGACCCATGGATTGTCTTGGTCGGCCATGGCACATCAAATAGGAGTAGGACAAGTGTCAAGCTCATCTCATATTAGTAAAACATCATTTTTACCTTAAACTACACTAATTACCTCTAATTGCGATTAAGAACTTAAAAGTTACTATTCACCAAAAAATTATTTTAATCTCATTGAACAACATTTTACTTCTTAATGACAACCATGTATATTGGATTTTCGAAAATCAAATCACATAAGTGGTAATATTTCATTTAATCGAAAAATCAGTTATTTAACTACCACTTAGTGTTTTCACTATTCATCAAATAATTGAAGTTTTTCAGAACAATGCCAAAATTTCACCCTAAGCTATAATTGATATTCCGAATTCAAAAATGATGTCTATTTTAAAAAATTCCAAACATATAAGTTGCATTAATTAATTTTATAATTAATTCCCGCTGTCACAACAAATAGCGTGTTTTTAAGAAACAATTTATATCAAAAGATTGGCAATTGTTTATGTCCAATTTCAATGTTAAATTAATTCTAATGACCACCATTGGATAAAATGGTAAAAATATATTCTAATTATACTTTAAAACCACTAAATATTATAATTTATCACTATAAATTATTTTGATTAAAGAAGTTGTTTTTAAGTATTTTTCACTATTCATAAAAAATTAGAAGTTCTCAGAAAAATACCAAAAATTCAACATAGGCTAATTTCGATATTCTGAATCCAAAAATGAATACATTTTGAAATATAAAATTTCTATAATTATAAAAAGTGGTTATTACTATTCATAACGGCTAATTTTATTAGTCACGTTGTTTTAGAACTCGAAGTTGCGTACAATGCAAGCCATTGCATTATTGAATGAGAAGCGTATCATGGAAGCTCGGGGTGTTACAATCATCTCCTATGAAATCTATGAATCAAGGTGGAACGTCTATTTTTTATCTATTTAATTCACCTTTTGATCCTATGGAATGGTATATGTATGATCTCAAATCCTATCTAATATATTTCAAGTTCTTCATTGCATGTATTTTAAAATTTGGGTTCATGACCATTTTAACCATTTTTAGGGAATTTTAGGGTTTTATTGATTTATTGTTACCTAGCTCAAATCAAACATTTATAATGGATGAGACAAGCTCTATGCGGCTATGTTAGGGGGTAATTACCTTTTATTATCACTTTAATGCATTTCATAAATTATACCATTATGGCGCTCACTGGACCATTCTAATGAGGCCTAAAAAATGTGAATTAAATCATTCTGATTTGTTTCACATGCGCACAATGAACCTATTTAAAGGGGAATCAACTCTAATGTGGATCGACTTGGATTATGAAACCTGTTTAGGTGACCTATAACTTAGAGGCCATACTTAATTTATTCTAAAGGAATTTTTCAATCCTTGAGAAGTGTTGTCATTTCATTAATACCATGATTTGTTAATTTAATTTTTAGGTGGATGAACCTAATGAAAATAACTTTCAAACTATGTTATTTTAAATGATTGAGAAAATATAATTGTCCAAAAACCAATTAATTATCCTTATGACATAATTGAAGATGACCAAATGGTCATGCCTTAGCCATCATGCCTTATTTGATACTTATGCCTAAAATAAAATGATATGGGATCTTTTTATTGATTAATTATAAATTCATTTCTTGTTGAATGGTTTTTTCCATGTATATGTTGTTGAATAAAGGGGTTTCGACTTAATTAATCCTTTGAGAGACTCTTGTGACATATTTTATAACTGCTATTTGTTAGTATACATCCAAGGGATGATACCAAATATTCTTAGGAAGGGTTCTTTGAGTGATATTTATATTTCAATCTATACATGTTATGTAGATTCCCAAGGGTAGATTCCATGGATGGGATCAAAGGCATGATTAGTTGAACCACGCATTGAGAGAGACTCTGGACCCTATGTGTGATACCAAGTATGGACTTAGAGTTCATTATTGGATGTTTTCACACTATATAAGGAGTGAAACAAGGGATGTTATTCCTAGGTCACCATGGGTGGACTATTTTGCTTTTTTCATGAACTAAGATCCTCAGGCGATACTTGTATAGTCACTATGGATTTCCATGGACAATATTAGGAAGTCTCACAATATTTTTCTAAATTGGATTTAATATTGAATTATGAAATGCATTAAATGTGTGTTTTAAAAATAATAATTGATTCCATTGTATTAAAGACATTGGGACATTTCCTCAATAACCAAGAACATTCTTGTAGACAATCCATCATATAGAACATCAAATAAATCACTTTACTCTTACATGTTCATTTACTTTAGAGACAGTATCTCAGACTGAATTGGGTTGCTGGGAAGGTCTCCTGGTGGAACCCAACCCAACCCAATTTATTTATTTATTTATTTGGAAATGAATTCAAATTTATATGACACACAAAAAGTTTATGTTTCATGAAATTGAAACTACTAGACACTGTGTTTTACGGCCCATTGATATTGTACATCACACCCTGCTTGGGAGCCTTTGGTACCCAAGTAGATTTAATTATTATAGGTGTAGAAAAAGGGATGAATCCATGCTTCAATGAATGATTCAGTTTTATAAAAGAGAGTTGGGAACTGATGACCAAGCCTCTAATCAAGGTACTATCTATAATAGTTTTTTTATTCATTTGTTTTTTTCTACATGTTGTATTTTCATAAATCCCCATCTCCATGGGTAGTCATTTTTAGAAAATATTTTATACTATCTTCATTAATTTATTCTATATAATTATTTATCTTCTACATAGTATTTCATTTTCATGCATGTTTATGATTTTGGGTTACACATTTATCTCTATTTATAATATGTATATACTATTTATTATATTTATACTATATAAATTCACTCTAATCAGTGATGTAATAGTATCCCTGCCAACCTAAATTAGGCTTTTTCAATTACATAGTATCCTCTAGTTTTCATGGATGCGTGCATGAGGTATTGTTTACAACCATCTTAGGTAACTATTGAGTGAAACTCTATGTGTGATGCTACATATAGCGAGATAAATGATTTACATAATGCATTTTTGTGCTATATAATTTGATTTATTGTTGTAAATTTTTAAATATATTTGTGTGTGTGTGTGTCTGTGTGTGTGTGTTAAATGACATTAAGAAAACATTAAGAAATTTATGATAACATAATTTACAAATTATAATGAAATGGGTATCAGAAAAATATTCCTAATAAATAAAAATAATCAAGAGAATGTGTATGATTCTATTAAATATTATCCCTAGAGAAGCATAAAAAAGTTAAATTGAAGTTGATATCAATTAATAACCATATGGAATATGAAAATAAATATTTTAAAAAATATGATGAAATATACATCGATTTACGAAATCCATTGATAATTTAATAATTTTTAAATTAATGTTTATAAAATTAATGTTTCTAAAATTAATGTAAACATGAGTAAAAATAACATTAAATTATCCTGAAAAGATTGAAATTGTGCTTCTTAATGAAAAACAATGAATGTGGTTAGTGAAAGTAACTCAATGGAAAACACAAATAAAGAGAGATAAACGATTATTTTCCCACCATTATTAGTAAGTTAGATTCAATGGAAAAGGCAATAATAAATAATAGAAATAGAGGAGGATAAATATAATTTATTCATTAAACTTAATAATGAATATGGTCATAGAAGAAAATTCTCCTAAAAAAAATATAGAAATAAATATAGTCACACAAATAAATTCATAATCAGTGATGTATGAATAAATGCAGGGGGGTGGTAAATAGATATATGAATATAAAAAAATTAGAAGATACTTTTTTTAATTAAATATATTCAAATTCACTCAACTAATGATTGGTTATTTAAAATATCAATTTAAAGAGGGGTTGAAAGAGAAAAACCTAAATTTTACTACTAACTTTCCAAAAGGTACTCTATAACACTATATAAACGAAATATAATTGTTAATAATATAATTCAAAACCATATCTATATTTAATAACTTTTACGTTTACAAATTATACCTATTTTAAAAATATATTTTAGTTATCTTTAATTTATTTTCATCACCAAATGTGTGTCGAATAAATTATACGATACTTATTCAATTACGATATTTCCCTCATTATTCAATATTATTAAAGAAATCATTCCAAAATTAATCAATTTAGATGAATAAAAATATTATAATTATGAATAAATTTCTATTTTCATTTAATGGATGCACTTGGAATAGTTCAAGAGAATAAACTCCACAATGTCCACATTTCATGTAATATTTCCCATTTAAAAGGGTAATATTGTAATGATCATTATCTTGGGTGAAACAATTTCATAACTTTAATTAAAAAATTAAATACTCATCATTATTATAAATAAAAAGTATTTGTGTCATGATATACATTAATGATGAAAATGATGCAGATGATATAGCTTCATTCATATAGATGGTAGAATTGACCCCAACTAGGAATAATCTATTTGAATCAATGATTAAGAATATAGAGTTCCTTTATAGAAATATTATTCTTATAAATATATAATAATGTTAATAACACATCATTAGGGTGGTTAAGATTGTTCAATATGTGCTAATTTTAAAATTAGAATGAAATAGATTAAGATGACTCATTATAGTGAAGGAATATCTCTTCCTAATGACTTCAAATATAATAAAGTAGTTTTCCCCCATAATGGAACTATAAGCTACCCAAAAAGAGAATGAAATTTACGGGAGGATATTTGGGATTTTTTTAAAGGAAACTGAATGATACTTTTTTTTTGATTTATAGAGGGGTTCTTTTTATAGAAAAATTTATTTTTCATATTAGAAATTTTACAATAATTTGTGGTTAATAATGTTCATTTTAACATTAATAGTGTCCTATAATGTGACAAAAAAAATGCCTAGATTCCCACAAATTGTTTTATTTATTCTTATTTTAACAATTTTTTAACATAAATTTTATATTATAAAATGTTTTATCATATTTCCATTTCAAAAAAATAATTTATTATTTTACAGGTAATTTTTTCATAAAAATGGAAATCATCATTCCAATATATTTTTTATTACCATATTCAAAAACATGAAATAAAAATTAGTAAGTTATATATTTAATTATATAAAACATATCCTAAATCTAAAAATACATAATTATTTTAAAAATTTTTATTCTTAAATAAAAACACTTTCTTATGCAATGATTGATTGAATTTTATTTATTATAATTCTTTATTTATTAAATATAAGCTAGATATTTAATATACCTATTGAATAAAAATAATAATACATTATTAATTTCTAAAAAATGGGTTATATTGACAATATACTATTTTCAATATTCCCATAGTTTTTGTGAATTTGAAACTGTCATATATATAAATATATAACTATCATGTAACGAGAGTATTTCCTGTTTTCACTATAATATGTAACATTTCATTCTTCTTAAATATATATTCATGCTTACCATTTATTAAGTTCTCAATATTTATATAATATTTCTAATATTGTTCGTTTATCCAAAGTAATATCTTGTATTATGATCTTTACGGATACCCGTAGTGATAAATTTATTTATTTGTTAGTTTTATTTTTTGATTATTTTACTTATTCCTCATGTAATTTTCATGATTACGAATAATATTTATTTTCATAATTTAATATTATTGATAATGTATTTTAATGTTTTATCCTAATAAATTTGTCCAATTTTACTACTTATTTTTTTCAACATGAATGATTTTAGTCTTCATATTCATAAAATAATAATATATGGTGTAAAAAATGATATGCATATAATACATATCGATTGATGTATGATCCTTTAATTATTTATTTTCAATTTGAAATACTCTATTTTTAATATATTATAGATTAATGAATGATTTTGGATTTATATTTCTATACAGTACGTTGGGTAAAACGTTTTTTGAATGGGATAAAATATATTGAGAATGGGTAGAGATCCTTACACAACTCTATTATATTTCCATAACATTAATCCTTGATGTTTTCTTCTATTTTATAATTTTTTTGAATGTTACACATTTAATTTATTCTTTATATGATTCACATATTCATTATATTATGAACTAATTATTATGTTTTTATAATAACTATTACACTTACACAAATACAATTTTCGATTCATGTGTACATTTATTTTCTATTATTCACATCTTACTATGTTTTTATTGCTCTCAAAGTTGATAAATTTTATAAGGTGGTCATATGTGGTTAGAAGGAAATGATGAATCCATATAAGGACTTTAATTAAGGATTTCATAAATGAATAATTTTACACATATTAATATTTCAGGAACCAAATTTTTTAATATAGATAATATTTCAACATTTTGATGTGCAAAATTAAATTTGTATTTCAGAAAAAAAAAATTAAATTATAAATTTTAATTTTGGTTTGCTATATACATATCATATATGTTTTGAATACATTAATGAACTAAATAAAATATATTTTTGAATGTTATTCAGAAATTCACATTAACTCTTCCAAAATGATAAATGAAAAGGACGAGAACATGGATAGATTGTGGTTGACCACTTGTTCTCTAAATTGATTTTTCAATTCTAAATCTTCTAATTATGATAATAATAACTCAAATATATTTAATATTAATAAATAAATAGTATAATGATGATATACTAAGTACTATGAAGATTTTTTGATATGCTAAAACATCATTTATTTTTAATTAATAATCATATAATTGTTTGAATTGAATCTAAATTAGTAAATTATATTTAATTTGATCTATAATTATTTTATTTATATTTTCTGATGGTATATTATATTTATATATTTACCAAACAGGTGAATCAAAACCCAAATTAATTTTTTTAAACAAACTCATTTTTTAGTCAAAAAAAAATTCAATCTACCATCTTAGTCCTTAAGTGAAAACTAGTCAATAAATAAGTGCCGATGAGAAATAATAAAAGTTGAAAATTTAAAAATAATGAATATGTTTTAAAACTCATTAAATATATCATCCAAAATTGGAAATCTAAATCACATTATCACAACCAACCAATAAATCTCCTCAAAATTTGTTTACCCCTCTATATTTCCTCACAAATTCAATAGTAGATTCAAGTTAGACATGGGTGGGAATTATAATATAACTATATAAATAAAACTAGATAATTTTATAATTTCATTATTTCTATATAAATATCCCATGTATCGATGAATATCCTATCTAACAAACAACCATATATTTTTATATAATAACAAGATAACATAACAACATTATGTGGTCTAAATAATTATATAATAATAAATATATATTCAGAGAAATATTTTTTAAACTCCATGATATTTTTCATAGTGAATTAATTATTCAATATTTATAATATAATTAATGGAATAATATATAGTTTATCAGACCATAACTAATAAATTATTCAACGTGTTTTTGGTGTAGATTCCTTTATTGGATCAAACCCTTTAAACCGGTCCATCACCAATTAATTTTAGGTTTTATAATCATAAAATTTATTCTAATGTATTGTGAAAAGTTATTGTGTTTCATTATCCAGTCATTTTTTATATTTTCATCACCCCCACCTCATAAAATTCTAAGTATTCCTAAACATATCATTTTCAAATGATATGGGAAAACGATGTGGTAATACCTTCCCATTACACAATGGGTCCAAAGAAATATTTTTTTTTAAAAAAAAATTATAATTAAAATTAAAACACTATAAAATCTATAATTATAATGTTAAGACCAAAATAAAGATAAAAAATATACTAATGAATAAATAACAAATAATTAATAATTACACTAACAAGTGTTACAATTTTATATTATTATATTTAAAACTCCAATTATTATTATGGAATTTCATAAATATATAATCCCCCATACATAAATTCATGATTGTTCTCAAGAATATATATCCAAAACATCATTAAGAATATAATCCATATCCATGATTTAAATGTCGCACCCCGCTCTATCTTTTCTTTTATTTGATAATTTCCTTTGACTTTTTAATTTTTTTGTTGGGGTTCGGGTTGGGTCCTAGACGAAAAAAAATCTTTTGAGTCATGTTAAAAAGTGTGCATTTTTCAGCTGACGTCTCCGAGCGCCCAGGCAGAGTGCGTTTTAGATACATCGCACGACACTGCTTAGACATCGGCACGGTTCTCCTGCCTTCGGAAAATTAAGGTGGGTAAAGATTATGATTTATTGCGTTATTTAAAATATTTATCGTTGTTAATAATATTATCATTATTATTAAAATGAAATTGATTCTTTTAAAATTATTATTTTTATTGTCATCATATTACCATTATTATTATTATTTATTTCTTATTACTTTTTATGTGAAGTAGTTTTACTATGGGTCAATGTTCCCCTTGTTTTATTTATGTTACTTGTTTCATTTTTATTTGTATTTTATTTTATTTTATTATCATTATTGTTATTTATTTTATTTTAATTATTTACTTAATTTTTTCCCCTCTAACCCTAGAGGCCCTCCCATTCCCCTCGTTTTTTTCTCTCCCTCTCTCACTTGGCCGCCACCTCTCCTTTCCTCTCTTCTTCTCCCCACTCCTGACCTGCTTCCTCCTTGCAGTGCCCCTCCACTCCCAGCGTCACCTCCCTTCTTCGGCCCAGCTCCCTGCCCGCGCAGTAGCCTTGTTGGCGGTCCCCACTTATTGCGCACTGCACTGACCCCCCTCAGGCCAGCAAACTCTTCCCCTTCCAGCGCCACGATCTGTTGCCCAGTGCCTATCCCTATAATCGTCTTCTGCCTCTCTATCGCACAGCCTCCGACCCACTGCCAGCCTCCGCGTTGCTCCGACCAAAGACGCCCCCTATTATGCAACCACCCAGCCAAGAGCGCCCTCCGACTCCGCCCCTACCACGCGCGCCCCGGCCGACACTCGCTGCACCACCCTCCGTCCTGACCAGCAGCGGCGCAGTAGCCCTGGACGTAGTCACCTTCCCTATTGAGGTCGACCAACATTGGTGCAACGCCCCGACGACGCCCCCCTTCACTGCATCGACTGCAGACTCCTTCCGCCGGACCTCCTTTCAGCCACCGTGCACCCATCGGACCTTCTTGCGGCCTCTGTGCACCCACCAAACTTCCTTCCGGCCACGCGCCCTCTGATTGCCCATCTTCTGACCCGCCACACGTCGTTCGGACAGCCCCGCCAGTGCAACGTACGCGCTTTCGACCAAGCGCGCCTCCGATTCTATAGTGCGCCATCATGCGAACCTTTTGTTCAGCCGTGCTTTCCCCCCACCGACAATTTTCCTTTTTGCGCGACCCTACTGTTTGAGCGTGCCTGCGCACGGGGGTGAGGTTAGCGTTATTTCTTTACTATGGATAATTAATTTGGCACATTTGTGATTAATGAATTTACTGTGAATTTTAGTTTTTTTAAAATGAACTTAGTTTGGTTTTTATACCTTATAACATGTTCATGTGAATTAAAATGCATTTTTATGGAAACTAGTCATGAGTTGTTTAATTGTTTTTTTATATAAATTGTGCAATTGGTTTATATAACCATGAAAGTGGTGTGTTTTTGTTGTAGTGGGACTTAGGTGTGTGTTTGATCAAAAGGGTGTTTTTGAATGAGTTTAGTTTGTGTAAAGTTGCGAGTTACTTTTTTAATTTTATTTCATAAATTTTATAGTGGTTTAGAAAATATTGTAGGTGGTGCGAGTCGTGTTTTAAAAACTTGTCGAGGAAGCTCTTTTGCACTGGTTTTTCATTTGGTTTGTTTTAAGTCCGTGTTTAGGTATTTTATTTATCATTGTGGTTGCAGCGCATTGACAAGGTTTTTCCACGGTCCTGCGATTGTCAGCTTGCGTGTTATTGCGCGCCCGTGCGAGGCGTTTCGCATCGTCGTGACTGGCCTACGAGCCGAGGTAGGTCCCCCATTACACTCACATTTAAATTTAGAATTTATTAATTTATTGATGTTTTGTTAATTTTAATGAAAAATAAATGATATTAGATAATAAAACTTTAAATGATTATTTAGTGTAAAAAGAGCCGTTTATTTTATACCGAACACATGAAACATTTTCTTGACGAGCGGATACCCTGTATTGAAAGAATGACCATTTTTCCTTTAAACATAATTCATGTAATTTCAAACGTACTTCTAGTTTTAAAGATAAGTGATTTCTTCTAAAGAAGTGTTTTGGGTTTTCTCGAGAAATGAGGTTTTGTTTTAAAATTTTTGAAGGCCCGTTTGGCACTTTAATAGAATAAATTATTTTAGAAAACCCATTCAGGGGTGATCTTTTGTGTGTGTTGATTGCATGAGCTGTATGTGATGTTTGTGCATCGTAACTGATTGATTTACATTGTGGACGCACCCCTTTTTTTATTGTATGTGTTGACATGGGAACCTGGCATAGTGAGTGAATCTTCTGAGAACGATTGCTGCACTAGTTTAGATTACACACTGGCTAGTGGCCCCATAGCAGGGGAATACTGAGTTATTACTACTATGGGGATTGGCCCCCTCGGTTAGGCCATGCAGGGCTATGCCGGGTGTTAGGGCGTGATGACGTCATCGAGTTAGGGCATGCCTTCAGGATGAGTCAGATGTATAGTATGTTCTGGATTGTTAACAATCTCCTAGGTTCGACCCATGTTTCTTTAAGAGTTTATTTGTATGTGGCAGACGATTGATAGGTCGAGTTCGGTTGCTGACCCCAGTGTGCCATTTTTTTCCATTTCCCTTAGTGTGTGTTGTATGTTGTGTGTGATTCACCTTTTGACTAACAACTAAAGTTTGAATTTATTAATTTTTCGCAATATGTTTTAAAATGCAATGCACGTATTTCCTTCAACATTGAACTTGTTCTAAATTAAAAAGGGTAGTGGACTGTAACTTGTTTTACAAATGAAAGTGTGTAAAAACCCATATTTTGTATAATGTAGTTCAATCTTGAAATTAATGAATTCTTTATTTAATGGTATGATTATTGGGAAAAGAATTAATCGGTCCTACCTACTGAGTTTTAATACTCATGCCTATAGTGTTTTCCTGTTTTTAGTTTCTGTTCCAGGTTGACTTGAGCTCTCTCGTTGTGGCCGAGTTTTGGTTGTGGAATAGTGAGCGACTCTTGGAGTCGTGAGGAGTTTTGTTCATAGTCAGGTTAGTTGTTATTGTTGGTCGTTCTATCTCTTCGTGTTGTTTATTTACTTTGTTCTTCTCTATTTTCTTTTCGTTGATTTATTTATTTTCTTTGGGAGAAATCATTCCCTCTTGCTCTCTTTGATGCCCTTGTGCTTGTCGCCAGCCCCAGAGGATCGGGAACGCCTCTCGGGCCATGTCGCGGGCCGGCTCGGGTCATCGGTTTAGGGTCGACCCAGGTTGGTTTGTGACAAAATGGTATTAGAGGTGGTTGGCTCCTGAGCGGACCTTGTTTTTCAGAGTGCCCATTGTTATTTGTGGTTTTCATAGTAGAATGAGTTGAATTGTTGGGACTCGAGGCGTACGGATGAGAAGGACGTCATGAACCCTTGCTCGTTCCGATCCTTGGGTTACCATGGGATGTCCGGGTTATTGGTGTCCTTTGGTTCTTCATATGGTTTGTTTTGTATTGGGAAATGAAAGAGGAGCTGGGCAAGTGCCCTCCATGAGCTCACAGGGCCTGGAAAGCCATGTGGAGCTGGAGACATTACCCTAGAGTGCTCATTGTGATAGTGGCGTGATTGGCGTATGGCCGCCAACCATATGTCTAAGTCACCCATCATCACTAGTTTTTCCCCTAGTGAATCGTTTGAGATTTCCTTCATTATGAAAATTGTTTTGTAAAGTTTTATTTTGGAAATTGTGAAAAGTTGAATTTGAAATGGGAATGACCATGTTTTGATTATGTCCTTTGTTTCTTTGTTCCTTAGTGTTCACCCCCATGACAGTTTGATGGATGCCCAAGATGTAGCTTCAGGTGGTGCACCCATCGCAAATCCTCCAGTTGATCAGCCCATCGACTATGTTCTGGAGTTCCGGAAGTTGAACCCTCCTCTCTTTTATGGACAAGAAGTGCCTCTTGAGGTAGAGGAGTGGTTGTAGAAGATTGAGAGGATGTTCTGTTTTGTTGGGTTTCCTGGGTCGTTAAAGGTGAAGTTGGCTACCTTTATGCTTGAAGGCCGAACTTGGAAATGGTGGAAGTCCGTGTCTCAGAATAAGCCTCGGGAAGTTCTAACATGATAGTTTTTCAAGTCATCATTTATCCAACAACACTTCTATGAGTTGAAGAAGCTGAGGAAGAGGATAGAGTTGTGTTGTCTTCAGCAGTGTGTTGAATCGGTACTGGAATTCTATCGATGCTTCATAGATCTAGTTCCGTATGATCAGTGGTTTGTTGCGAATGATCCCGGGAAGGCTCGAAAATTTGAGTCTGGACTTCGACCTGAGCTGCGATCGAGAGTGGAAGAGCTCAACCTAACCACCTTCTCGGATGTTGTTGAGCAAGCCTTTCTTGTGGAAGCTGATCTAGTAGGAGGACTTGAGTTGGCGAATCCTCCAGCTTTGGGAAGCATTGCAGAGGATGCTGATAAGAAGATTAAGAAGCGACCTGATGCTGGTGGTGCTGGTAGAGGAATCAAGAGGCTTTTAGACCTTCAGTCATCTTCTTCACAGTGCAATATTGTGATCTATCACCAGTGTGGTAGGAAGGGTCACAAAAGGCCGACATGTCCAAGTGCTCAAGACCCTGCCACACCTGTGGACGTCTAGGTCACTTGCAGCGATTCTGCCGTGGAGTTTCCAAGAAGCACGCTAAAGCTAGACCTGTCTCGTCGAAGGTCTTCTCATCCCGTCAGCAGGAGTAGGGCGATGTTTGGGGTCAGTTTGAGTTTTTCTCTTTATAGTGCTTCTCAGGTGTAGTAATCGTCTCTTTTAGTGTTTTTCTGTGTTCCTTTTCTTTCAGATGTATAGTATGTTTTGGATTGTTCACAATCTCCTAGGTTCGACACATGTTTCTTTAAGAGTTTATTTGTATGTGGCAGACGATTGAGAGGTCGAGTTTGGTTGCTGACCCCAGTGTGCCATTTTTTTCCATTTCCCTTAGTGTGTGTTGTTTGTTGTGGGTGATTCACCTTTTGACTAACAACTAATGTTTGGATTTATTAATTTTTCGCAAAATGTTTTAAAATGCAATGCACCTATTTCCTTCAACATTGAACTTGTTATAAATTAAAAAGGGCAATGGAATGTAACTTGTTTTACAAATGAAAGTGTGTAAAAACCCATATTTTGTATAATGTAGTTCAAACTTGAAATTAATGAATTATTTATTTAATGGTATTAACATTGGGAAAAGAATTAGTCGGGCCTACCTACTGAATTTTAATACTCACTCCTATAGTGTTTTCCTGTTTTTAGTTTCTGTTTCAGGGTGACTTGAGCTCTCTCGTTGTGGGTGAGTTTTGGTTGTGGACTAGTGAGCGACTCTTGGAGTCATGAGGAGTTTTGTTCATGGTCAGGTTAGTTGTTGTTGTTGGTCGTTCTTTCTCTTCGTGTTGTTTATTTACTTTGTTCTACTCTATTTTCTTTCCGCTGCTTTATTTATTTTTTTTGGGAGAAATCGTTCCCTCTTGCTCTCTTTGATGCCCGGGTGCTTGTCACTAGCCTGGGAGGATCAAGAACGCCTCTCGGGCCATGTCACGGGCCGACTCGGGTGACCGGTTTAGGGTCGAACCAGGTTGGTTCATGACATTAAACATCATGATTTAAAAAATAAATTAATTGTAATTGAGGAAAATCATTCAATAATGAAGAACCCCATGGATTTGTGGCATTTTTTGAGGATAGTTTCAGATCCCATGGCTATTGGTGAGTCTAGGATGGTATATTTGATGAAAATAATATTTTTAGTTATTTAATAATTTGGATAGAGCTTTATATATTTTATATGTATATATATATCATAAAAGATATTTTCAGGATTATAAAGAGATTTTTTCATTATGGATGTATATTAAATGAAGGTTTCTTGAGTGATTTTGAACGAAATTATGAATTTCATATATTCATAGAATAATTCACAAAAATTAGCTGAATTACATCAAAAAATTGTTCACATTGAAAAATCATGTCGAAATTGTTTTCATGTATCCAAATTTTTCACATCACCGAATCACATTGGTGATTCTGCAATATTGTAATTTTGGACTAAATCACAATGATAAAGAAAGAAACATATATAGATTCTATGAATCCATTGAAAACCATGTTACTAATATTTATGTGTCCTATTACTAAACCATTTACTGGTTTTGTTATAGCCAATGTGAACCTAGTTATAGTTTTGGTGTAGAAGATTACTGCAAGAAAATTTTCAAAATAATATATAATTTAACAGATTTATGAGATCATAGAAAACATTATTAATGATTTAATGAATATAAATTTGTGGTTTTGGTATCAAATAAAAAATGTATAATATCGATTTGAATACTCTTGTGATAATTACATGATCATCTGAGAAGAAAAATAATCTAGATGTGATGTAAAATTTATAGTGATCAACGTCTTATAAATCTTATTGTTGTATGGGATTTAATTTCAATAGGATAATATTTTGTAAGCTTAATTTATGTTTGTATTATGGGATAGTCTATCTATATTACTCTAGAGGCTCAATGAAACAGATCATTATATTATAATTCTCAAGTAACCTAGTTTATTTGGTGATCAATTCAATTTTGTATTCATCTTGTTTGTACATTATTATGATGTTTTATTATTTGATGTGAATTTTACAATGTGTGGTAAGATATTAAATGAATTATTGTAATTTAATCTTATTTGTTCTTATATTGAATATAATTCAGGTTTGGGGAGTGTATGCAATGATGATAAAGTGTAAGAGACTTCATTAGATCTAATCCTTGGAAAAATTGTTTGATCTTGGTATTTGATCCCAAGAATGATCATTTAATGCTGATGTATTTCCATTTTTATTGGATCATAATCAAACAAGTTACTATAATTTATCACTATTTAAAATAAATATTTATATAATATTATCAATTAATTCAATCCCCCTTCATAGTGGATAAATATAATCCAGCCATCAAAATCAATTTATATCAAGGAAAAATCCCATAATGATGTAGCCAAAATTCTATAAAAATAAATTTTTGATATAAAAAATTTATTGTGTTTTCTCAACTAATAAAATAGCACTATATCTCAATTCTGTTCAAATATTGTCTAATAGAAATGAAGATAATTTTATTGAAATATCTATTAATGAGATGATAAGTATGAATGAATCTTTCATTTAAAGTCAAAGACAAAATCCAGACCAAATAATTCAACTTATATAAAATTATGTATAGAAATTTTCTTGATACAATTAATGGATTTCACAAAAATTTAGATTTCAGGGATGTTTTTAGTCTTATGGTATGTATGGATATAAATATTTTACATTTTTTCACATGATTTGTTTCCCTTTTAGTTAGAATGATTTTAGTGAGGATAACTCCATTAAGAAGGAAGTGAACTCTCAATGAAAGCATACAAAGATTGAAACTATCCCAATGATGAAAAAATCAGATATATTTGATTATATTGATGAATAATATAGATATTATGATAAAAATTTAAATAATGTATAAAAATATATGAAAATAATTGTTGGTTATTCACCTATCAAATATAATGGGAATGTAGTTCGTGTTCTTAATGGAAAAAAATCATTCATGGAAGAAGTTTCTTTAAATTAAATAATGATGATAAAATAGGAATACTTGAAAATTAATATTGCACCAAAATTACTATTGATATTAATGCTTTCAAGGATATTGAGAAACATGAAGGATTTATATTAACATTTGGTAATCACCCTTCCATGAAAATCAATGTTTTTTTCATTGATAAATTTGATAAGGATAATTTAAAATTAGATTTTATCCTTTGTATAGAAGGTATAAGAAATTATTTTTTTCTTTTTTAGCCAACATTTTGATGTTGAACATGAGGTAAAATTCATAAAAAATACATGAAATTATAAGTTATATAAAAAGTATGTCTCAAGGAAGTACAAAAAATAAAAACTCTTTATTCATTTGTAAACTGAACAAAATATGTTATCAGAGCTCGAAATAAGTGAACATGTTATAGAATATGACATTTAGGTATCCATCCTAAGTAATCCTATGAATTCTTTTGAAATGTGAAGTGGTATGAGATATACCGAATGTCAATTTAGATTGAGATGAAATTTATGGAACACCTCAAAAGGAAACTGGTATCATTTATAACTCATAATATGGAGTATATTTCTTCCAAAAGACCATTGGAATCCAAATAGTTATTTATAGGCCCATGATAAAAAATTCAACCTTATGTGATCTTTATTTGATAACATTCATAGTTTAATTCACTTAGATGGAAAATATTTTTTTTATTAAACACAACTCAGAGACAGTTAGGAAGATTAGAATGTTCTTAAGGTAAAATTATAATAGTCCTTTAAAAAAAATGATATCTAATGATGGAAATGAATAAAAATTGAAGGAATATTAGAATTATCTTGTAAAATATTGAATCAATCATCAATATAGCTCACATTATATACAAAAAAAGGAATGATATTATATAAATAAAGTGTATGAACATGAAAAAAATGTAAATTTTTTTGGCTAAGAATAATGTTGAAATGTTATTCTAGATTGAAAAAATTTGTACTACAGTGCATATTAAAAATAGCTTTATTTGGATACTCGAGACACATGATAAACCTTATTAGATATGGTACCAAAATAATCCTATTATGAAATATTTCAAGGTCTCTTCATGTAATTGTTATATAACTATTAATGGAAGTAACCAATGAATGTTTAAATAAAAGGATTCTGATGGAGTCTGTGTGGGATATTAATCTTATGATAATACATACTGTTTATAGATTATGATATTTAATAAAAATATTTATTATATGTGAAAACTGTTGATAATATTAGAAAAAATTCAACATAGTCAACAATATTTTGAGTCTCCTATAGAAAACAACAATAATATTTTGGATAATTCTATAAAAATTGTCATTGAATTCATACTAGAAACTATTGATTCTAACTCATAATGTTAAAATGATGATGATAATGTTTTTTTTGTGAAATAAATTATCTTCATATGTTAATGAAACATATTGAAATAAATAATATAATTCATATTAAGAATACAGTAGCTCATACTATTAGAGGTCTTATAGTATAAAACCAAACAACTATTATATCATATTTTAAGGCTACAACTTTGTGTCAGGATATTAAAAATTATGAATGGGTGGAATATATGAATTAATGATTATATCAATAAAATTTATAATATAGTTTTATGGGAATGTGTTCCAAGCCCAATAACTAATAACATGACTGATAAAGAAGAGGTTATGGGAATAAATTGAATTAGAATATCGAGGTCACCTATAACAAAGATAGACATAATTTAAAAATATATTCTCAAATAAAATACATATATTTTGAATTTAATTTATCTATACATTATACACTTGAGATAATAATATTTTTATTGTTTGTGGATGCTCACCGGATTTATAGGTTATATGAAATGGATGTAAATTGTATGTTCCTGAATGGTGACCTTAAAGAATATTAAAATATTGAAAAAAAGAATCATTCTTGAAAATAATAAAAAATGATATATATATTGAATAATGTTTTAATTTTTTAGGAAATGCTACAAGGTTATGTTATTCCAAATTTGTTGACCATATGAGGTAATTGGAATTTTCTAGAGGCACTATTAATAGAAACTTGTTCTTTATTAAGGATTTATTATATGAACTGATAGTAATTGTATATATGGATGAAATACATGTTTTATTTAATAATAGTTTCTTTTATTGCGAATTCACAAAAAATAAGAAGAAGTAGTTTTAGATGTCTATTCATGGGGAACAAAACTATTTTTTGTGTTACAAATTGATTAAAATATAAAATTTGCATTTATTTTAAATAAATATTAATCCATTTACTTGTTGAAAATTTTTGAATGGAATTTTAAAAAATTGTTTTATGCACTTATATAAAATATAAAAATGTTGTAAAGAGATGAAAGAGGAATAAATTTTGAAAATAATAAATATATAATATAATTTGATTCCTTTTCCATCTCATAATGTACAAATATGACATTGTCTATGTGGAGGCATTGTTTTAAATGTATTAAAGTGGACCAAATGATTCAAATAATCTTACAAATAAAATATGTTTGATGATTTTAAATAGAATAATACATTTTTTATTTCTCTATATATGTTGTGTAGAACATGGCTTTATCCGTTACAATGATGCATATTAGGATGATGACCGTATAGATCACTAATCAACACGAAGTGGAGTTTTATTATTAGTGATGGTTGTGTTAGCAGGTATAGTACAAAGAAGTGTTTAGTGACACTAATTATAGGTAAATAATTTTTTGTGTCTAATATTTATGCAGTTACAAAGGTTTTATAGATATTGGTTCATCTAGTAGATCTATGGGATGTTGTTTAAATACTGTTGCAGATTATTTATGAAAATAAAAGTTATGTTAATAATTTAAAAAATAAAGTCCACCCCGCTCTATCTAAAAAAATATCTATTAAATTTCATTTTATAAAATATATTGCAGATTTTGGAGAAATCAAAATTTTATTTATTATCACAATAGGGATTCTTGAAGCCATCATTATAAAAGTTATACTGTGTTATATATTGTTTTAGTTAAGGATAAAATTAAATGTTTAGTACTCTACACACACTTATTTCTTCTTAACGTAATATCCTCTAAAATTCCTTGGGATTTTATTTCCAAATGGGGGAGAAGGTCGAGTTCAAGTGGGAGAGTAGATGTTATGGCAGTTTTAGAAGTGGTGTAATTTGAATCACTCTTCCCAAACATGGTTTCCCTAATGTATGGTAGGTCATGGGGTTTCTAATTGATTTTAAAATATAAAAATTATGAGAGAGATATGCCCCCATGATTTGAGTATTTTTGGGGATGTTTAAGATCCAAATGTTTCATGTGTGTTTTGGTTGTTTTATTTTATATAAACCATAATTTGAGGTTCTCATTAATTTTCATTCCACATTATATGATTTGTGTGTAAATATATATATATATACATATCATGATAGATATTTTTAGGATTCTAGATAATGTTTTCTGGTAAGATGGATGTAAACTGAAGAGGTTCTAAGAATTATGAGTAAAATGAGGAATTTATTATATTCACAAGATTGTTTTTAGTAGGTAGAATATTCAAATTTCAAAATGTGTCACATACCTATATAATTTCACCAATAATATCATATTTTCAAATCATGTTTCCAAATCTATTATTTATTAAAATCACATTGGTTTATATTATACATAATAATTTTAGATAGAATCACATAGTCAATTTGAGAGAATTAGTTAATTGATACAATGATTATGTGAACCAAATTATATATTTATATAAATCCTAGTATTGAACTACATATCCATTTTCAATGTGTCCAATGTGAACCATCTAGAATATTTTGCTGTAGAATATTACTATGATGTAGATTATTGCCTGAAGATATGAAAATATAATGTTTTTTTAAGATGTGAGATATAAAGATACTATTGAGGTCACATATGTTTATATATCACATAGAATAAATAAGATTGAGTATTTATGGTATTTAAAAGAATCATTGAATATAATTTTAGAAGAATGTATATGAGTTAGAAATCAGGAATTAGTTGACTAGTTTGAATGAAACACTCCTTCTCCGAATGATCATGGGGATTACTATAATTGTAAAATCAAAATATTCGCTATTAAATGTTAATAATAATTTTCATAATGATTTCATGTATAAAAATATGTGTTGTAGGCATCGATGAAAACAAATAGAGATCAAATAATTGAGAAATCATAGGATAGTCAAAAGGTTATCTATAAAAATGATGACTCTAATGTTATGGATGGATTTAAATTGATAAAATACTATTGAATCTCATTGATTCAAGGGATTTGATATCATTATTAGAATTTTAGTGTAGCATAATTCAAGTAATCACTATGGATTATTCTCTATTTATTATGCTATAGTCTCTTCAAAGTGTATTTTTATCTTTTATTGAAAGAGAAAAGTGGTTTATTTTAAGATCATCTTCAAGTATTATTTATATTATTTGAAATGTAGTTTGAATAAATATTAGATGTCACTCGTGGAATGTGTGGTGTGATACCCCATGAATTTTTGAGTTTAGAACTCAGCTATTAATATAGTAAATAGAATTTATGGTGGTGAAGTGAATCTATAAACGAAAAGGAGTGGGATTTCACATTAGATCTAAAACATATAATATTATGCGTTTCTTATTTTTTAGTTCTAGTATGATCATGTGATATTGATACATTCCTATTTTGAGTGGATCAGTCTCTATGAATCCATATTGTAAAATTTCAATTGAAGATGAATTTTTAAAACGTTCTATAAACTAATTCAACACCACCCTCTTCGTAAAGGAAATTGATCCTATTGGGAACTCTAAAGAATCATGTGAATATAACAACTCTACTAACCACACATAAATATAATTAATTATCATTGTGATTTATTTTCACTCATTAATTTCCTATTAAATAAATATCTTATTTGACATACAATTATTCAAATGATTTATAAATTTATTATTTTCATTCCATCTTATACATGAAAAAAACTCACATAATTCGTTAATTTTTTCAATATAATTAATTCATGGAAGAAATTAAAATTTAGGGACCTTAATTTGTTTTATCACATACCTAGAAAAATTATAATACATATATAATGTTTCTATGTTGATTGTGAGTGGTCCTCAAAGAATATAAAACATACATTGAAGATAAACCAATATAAATACCTCAATCTACAACATAAGAATCCAATTAATAGTAAGGGTCATATTTAAAAGATTAAGGGGGAAATATTCAATAAGTATCTAAAGCCATGTTAATTACATTATTTTCAACCCATAAATTTTGTTTTTTATTTTAATTTTTTTACAAATTTTACAAGATCATAAATTTCCAACAATAAATTAAATTGCAATATAAATCATTCATCCAAAAGATAACTTTTTAATTCTATCATGAGAATTATTCAATATCATAATCCAAAAAATTCCTATTTATAAAAATATTACAATTTCCTATAAACATGTTTCTTATTTTCAAATTTTACATGTTCATATTTCCTTAGATATAAATTATAATACTCATTAAAATTTACAAAAAATGAAAATGAATGTGAAAATAATAAAATTATTAATAAAATAATTTTATCATAGGAAAAACTATTGAATTTTTTTGTTTGTCCTGTCGTTTTTTACAATTAATAATTAGAATATAATTAGAAATTTATTTTATATTAATGTATAAAAATTTAATAATAAGAGCTACATATATGTTGAATCTCATTGTCCATATCATTCTTATTATAATGCCTTGATCTATGAATATTGACATATATAATCAATTTAATCTTTTAAAATCCCACAATTCATTAAATGATTGAAAAAAATATATACTTAAAGGATTTAAAATAAAAAATCAAAAAATAAATTCCAAATAAAAATCAATAAAAAGAACATTACCCCTCCCATAATTGTTTTAAATAATGTATTTGATATTAATAAGACCTCTTCATTTAATATGTTAGATTAAAAAAATATATTTACGTGTTAAATATTAATGAAATGTTTATATTGTGTTTCCTATATTTTTTTTTCAAAATCCATTATCTAATATTAACATTACCTTTCCATTATGTTTACCCCTTTTCACATCCATAAAAATATAATATAATTTTATGTAAATCCAATAAATGTTAAACATTAATTCATTTTCCAACAGAACTTATTGTCCCTATATAATGTCTTCTATATTAACAGAATTTTCATATTTGATGTTACAATCAGCCAACCAAAATTTATCATTTAACTTATCAATTTATCCCCTTCAAATATATTTCATAGTAGTAACTTCAGCCATTTCATCTATTTAAATAATACCTTTATTTTTTTCCCTAACATACTCAATTGAAAAATTTTATTTTACAATTATTTTTTTCTTTTATTGATAAATATTAATATTTAACTAATAACCACTAATTCCAAATCATAAATTCCATCAAAATTGCCAACTTATTTCAATAAGTGGACTATAATTTAGTTTCTGTGTTTTAACTTCATCTACCAAATATACTATTAAATATTTCCAAATATATATTTTATCTATACTAAAAAAACAACTACTATGAATCTGTAAAGATATATCATTTTTGTATTTAAAAATAGAAAGGTAAAATGGTTTCATTCATCTCATCTTAACATAATATTATAAGTGCTGAGTATCGTTTGATGATCACAATCACACTTAAATTTAATAAATAATTTCAAAATTTATAAAATATCATTTTAATTGAATTTAAAAAATTCATATATCATTTTTCTTCATCTTTAGTGTTATCAAAACCCTAAATTAACAATATTCTATATGTTGTTTTATAGATACTACTATGATAGTCACTTCTTTGAAACCAAAAAATATCATATATAAGCATGTTCAAATATTATTTTTATGGGGTGGGATAATAGGCTTTAATTGGAATATTTCTAGAAATATAACCATTTGTTCCTTTATTATATCCCACTTCACCATTTATGGGAATGGTAGTGGTGGTTTTTATAGTACTATGTTTTCTTCTATATCATCTTCAAAAACATATCTTTCCTTTACCTTATATTTCACTAATTACCAATCCTTTTGATGATAATTCTACAACTTCAATATTTCATGACTATACACAATGGTTTTACACTTATATTGTTGATTAATTCCCCCTCTAAACTCTGTTGGATCTTTTGGTTATTTTAAAAAATATCTCTTGGTCAGTCCTTGTGCTTTTTTTTCATTTTTTCAAAACATAAATTCTATATTAATAATAGTATATATTTAACTGTTAGAATTTTATATAAATTATTTTATATAATTATTAATGGTCATAATGATTATCTATGAGGTATTCTCCCAAAAGATTATATAGTTTTAAATTATCAATCCATGTTATAGTTGTGGGAAATATGGATATACTCCAATTTGTTAAAATATTTAATTTTTTTATATCCACCATCCCTAAAAGAAATTATAATTAAAATCTAAAAAATCTAAATTTTCTATAGTCATATCATCTCCATGAGACATTAGTGACATAACCATGGAGATTATTTTTTAAGGTCATTCTTTTTGATATTGGAATATACCATGTGAATTCCTTAAAATTATTGTGATACCCATTTAATACATTGAAAACTATTTCTATACATATCTTCCAGTATATCCCCATTCTATCGTATGAATTTCATCAACAATGAACCAGTAACATTAGTGTGAAATATTGACCTATTACTTTTAAATAAACCAAGAAAAAAATATGATTAGCCAAATCTATTTTCCAAGTTAGGGAAACCTATTTAACATTTATTTAAACCTATACCATTATATATTAATTGGATATGCTTTGTATTATATTAAATATAAAATATCCAAATAGAGATTCAAGGTTATTTATAGGGGATAATTACATAATGTGAAGTGTTATTCAACCTTAGCCAATGAGGTAATTGATTTTTCTTTAAGTAATTCGATCCACTAATTTATCTTATCATTCAATGGTAATTTGAATAAGTGAAACATTTCCACATGATTTCAAACAATAATAAATATAAAAGTATATCCATGTTCATTTATATGTTTTTATCAATGTATGATTTTTTTACCATAAATACTATAACATATAAATAATACGGTTATTAAAAATAAATAAAGATAAAAATTGATTGAGGCTAAAATTTTTATATCTGAATCAATTTAAGATGATATTTTTCTATTTTATAGTCCTTAAAAAATGGTTCAAAAATATTAAATTTCCATAATTAGTTTTATTTTTTTTAATAGTTTCATTAATATATACCAGATATTAACAAACACTAACAACCTATGAATAGTATATGTTCATCCCAATAGAGAACCCATATAAACATGTTGTCACTATATTGGTTCCTAAAAATAATATCTCGTACATAAGATATGGATAAATTAAATTTAAAAAAAAAATATAATTGAAAACACTAATAGTGATTATGTGTTGAGAATTATAAATCATGGTTCATGATTTTGGAAGAATAAAAATATTTTCAATAAATATAGTTTACATTTTCTTAATTTGAGAAAAAAATTTCACTACAATTAAATCAATAATTAGTAATTTTATCTTTTCATATATTCGAGTGATTAGATTTATTAAGATGAAATTTAAATAAATACCACATTAAACCATAGGGTACTGTTTTCCATTATATGGTCAATAATAAATTAATGAAAACAGTTCAAAAAATAAATATAATTCCCATAATTAATAATGGATAATAATAAATAATAGAATAATACTATTATAAAAAAATGAATAATTTAACCTTTCACATTTTTTATACAATGTGAAATCTATGTAACATCCTGTTCTGACTTACCCTTAAATCAGTAGCCATAATGGTCACCACATCACCTCAAGCATGTCTCACCACATGGTCGAGGTGGCTGACCAATAGTGAGGGTCTTTAGATAGTCACTGGGGGAGACTATACCCACATATTCTGAGTGCACAATAGAAATAGATAATAAGCTCAGATTTTTCACAAATGTATAACAATATATAAACAGATGACAACATTAGAAGCAGTATAAATCAATAACTAATGTAGTGACACTCAATTGTAATATAAAATCAGTAATGAAAATGGATAATGCCAGTTTATACAATGCATGAATGTCATGGTGGTATATGTCAAAAATTAGAAAAAAAAATCAAAATTCATTCCATCACAATATATAAAAAAACAAAAATTCCCAAAACCCCTTGGAGTTCTCCACGCGAATCCCAAGCCCCCACTCGGTCCTTTTCTCCTAACTCCCAAGTACATGAAAACAACAGTAAGCAATGTCCAAGATCCTGTAATCAAGTAAAGTGTACTCGGGTACCCCAGTGATATGGCTACCTGAATTGGTAATCAAATATAAATCTCAGTATGTCGGGACCATAGGTTTCTACATCAATCTAGACAATGGAAGAAAATTAAACAACGAAAAATTATATTCAAGAAATAACAGAATTTAATAAATAACCAAAAACTCATCCAAGATCCAAAGGGACACCTTATGATGATATTTGCTTCGTATCGTAGCTAGAATAAGAGTTTGAACAGGAAAAATACATATACTAATAATGTCTAATGAACTAATTATAGCATTATTCAATATTCTTTGTTTGATCTCATAATAGAATGTGGATGTTACCATTCTTATATTTCACACATTTGTATAATGTTATCATTCTATAACTCACAGACACTTGAGTGTCCAAGTTATCATTCCTTTCCCACACACCCTTGAATTTCCATGTTACCATTCCATACTCACATGCCCATGAATGTCAACGTTACCATTGCATACTCAAGCACAATAAATGTCCATGTTACCTTTCCAAACTCACACAATCATGAATGTCCATGATACCATTCTATACTCACGTACCATGAATGTCCATGTAACCATTTGATAATCACAGAACCATGAATTCCCATGTAAAATTCCATACTCACGCTCCCCTGAATGTCCATGTTACCATTCCATACTCATGCACCACGAATGTCCATGTTACCATTCCATACTCACGCTCCCATGAATATCCATGTTACTATTCCATTCTCATGCACCCATGAATGTTCATGTTACCTTTGACCTCTTTATTATATAATTAATCCATTAATTAATAAAAATTATCAATATAATTATTAATTAAAAAAAATTTAAACACAACAAGTTATTTCGTTAACTAAACTATTAAATTATTACAAAATTACTCTATTTAATTCAACAATTAACTAGTCACAAGGCAACCATGTAAGTACCACATAAAAAATTTATAAATTAATTACCTCCCGAATACCATCTACATATCATCTAATTAATTCACAAATTAATTATATCAGATTAACCCCAAATAAAAATCTCAAAATTAACCCCCTGATAAATTATCTCTATTAAAATCCCATAACACATAATTAATCCAAAATTAATTACCACAATTTAACTAATTTAATATCTCATAATTAATCATCCGATTAATTATAATCTCAAAGAACATAATTAATTCATAGTTATCTATCTCAAATCAACCAATGTAATATCTCATAATTAATTCCCCAAAAATTAGTATCTCAAAGAACATAATTAATTCATAATTAATTATCTCAATTTAGAAAATTTTATATCTCATAATTATTCCCCAAATAATTATTATCTCAATGAAAATAATTATTTCATAATTAATTTTCTCATCTTAACCAATTAAATTTCTCATAATTAATCCACTAGCTAATTATCTCAATTTCAACCTCAATGTACATAATTATTTAATAATTAATTATCTCATCCCACCAATAAAAAATTTATCCAAAAATTATAGTCAACTTTATCAAAAAGAAGTAAATCAAAAAAACATTATTTTATTAATTTGGAAAAGTATAGAACTCTACATCAGTGAATTTGGTTGAGCCAAAGCTTCCAAACTCAAACCGAAACCTTCTCTCACATATGCACTTCCATGTCAATGTGCTCACATACTAGGAATTTATCTCAACACCTACCAACAACAACCAAAACTCACAATTAGTGCGGCGGGGACCAGTACACACCAAAATAAGTCAAGTACCACCCAATTACACTATAAGCACCTAATTAAAGGGGTGTGAAAAAATTTATCGGTTATATATAATTACCTGAATATGACGGCGGTGAGCCAAGTTAGGACGAGTAGCTTCGCCTTCAGTGGCGGCCATCGGAATACGGACCAATGGGTCCTGAGACATCATCTGCAGCACTTAGAATTCGATCAAATGAATAAACCAAATCAATCTTGGAAATTTGGGTTTTTTCTTAAGAGAAACAAAGTGAAGGAGAGCCTCAAAAGCTGATGCAGATAATGAAATATGAGGACAAGAACTTACCTCAATGATATGGATAACTACCTTGAAGAGACAAGGAGAAACCGACGCGTAGAGAGGGAGCTGAGAGAAATGGTTGGCGTGTCACACATGGGAGAGCAGATAGGGGGGGGGGGGGGGTCGCAACTCACCTGTGTTGTGTTCCTACCCTTATTGTTTTTTCTATATGTAAATTAAATTTCTTATTTAATTTTAAAAATTAGTATAATAAAAATAATAAAAACTGTCATATTTTTATTATTACCCATCAATATCACACATATTTGATAAAACCCAACTCCCCAATTATAAATAATTTAACTAAATTATTATCTAATGGTTTTAATTTAATACATTTTCCACAAAATAATTATTTAATTATATTCTTCCAAAAAAATTTAACTAAAAAACCCCATTTTTTATCAAATTATTAAATTCATCTTAACAAAGAATTTAATTAGATAAAACCCCAACACCATATTTAAAACATCATTTAATTTAATTCTTCTCTAACGAATGTAAATAAATATAATACACAACACATCATTATTTAACTAAATTCTCTCAACAAAATTTTATTAAATAAAACCACATTTTTCATCATATAATTAACTTTATCTTAACCTTGAATTTAATTAGATGAAACCCCAACTCCACATTTAACACATCATTAAATTAAATTATTCTACAACAAATAAAATAAATAAATTATCCAACACATCATTATTTAATTAAATCATCCTCACACAATTTACTTAAATAAAACCACTATTTTTCATCAAATAATTAAATTCATCTTAACCATGAATTTAATTCTATAAAACCCCAACTCCACATTTGAAAAATCATTTAATTAAATTCATCTCTAATGAATTTAATTAAATAAAATCTCTAACACCTCATTATTTATTTAAATTCCATCAATCTAATTTAGTTTAATAAAACCCCATTTTTCATCAAATAATTAAATTCATAATAAACTTGAATTTAATTAAATAATTTCTTAACTATACATTGACACATCATTTAATTAAATTACCTTCCAACCAAATTTAATTAAATAAATTTTCCAATTCATTATTGTTTAAAAATATTCTCTCAACATAATTTAATTAGAAAACCCTTACACCTTGTTAATCATCATTTAACTAAAATCATTCCAATTTAATTTATTTAAATAATTTCTTTAATTCATGTTGTTAAATTAAATTCTCTAAACACACATTAATTAAATTAAAAACTCTCACTCATAAACATTATTTTATTAAATTCTATAACCCTCAAATTTAATTAAATAATAACCCCTATTTTTCAATGGCCAATTAAACTCTTTTCAACGTTGAATTTAATTAAATAAAACATCAATTTTTCATTAATTAATTAAAATTATCTTTACCTAGAATTTAATTAAATAAAACCTCAACCCCTCATTTATAAATATATTAATATTAGTATTTAATATCACCCTTCTTTGATAACCCCAAACTCCTTATTTACATGTCCTTTATTTACATTCCTACTATCTCAATTTAATTAAATAAAGACTCCAAATCATCATCAATTAAAAAAATTAATTATTTTCATCTCAATTTAATAAAATATCTTCTCTACATGAATTTCATTCAGAAAAATCCTCTAAAATTTATTTTAATTAAATAAAACCCCCAATAGATCAATTAATTAAATTCCTCTTTCAACCACAATTGTATTAAATTACATTTAACCAGAAACTCAAAACCATGTAGACTATATGGTTTAACTCGCATGGTTTGATAGACTATACGTAGACCATGTGTGTGCTACTAGAAACCTATTTAATATGCATTGATGACCCATATGGTTCGACTAAGCACACATAACTTGTGAAAACGTCACTGCCTAGTCGGGTTCCCCCAAAACCTATCCCTCCATCCGAGAAACTCCTCCAGCCTTTAACCAACCCGTTATCAACACATTAAATGATCCCAACTCTGGAAACTTCTTTATAAAGCTAGGTTTTAAAAACCAATTGTAGAATAAATGAAAAAATTAAAAAAATGTATTTCAACTAGGTTAGAAATCTTAGATCATTACAAATATACCCACCATAAAAAATTCTCGTCACCGAGAAGCCATCAAAACTATGACTACACTAGCCAAATGACCAAGGACATGAAGTCTTGTTTTAATAATTGTGTTGCGTTCTAAAATACCATCCCATGTATAAAAATTTTAGAACCATAATCAATCACTCATTAATTGAAATACTTTTTTGACCCATGAATTACATACCCTTCGTTAAACCAACGACGTTCCTTTAAGATGATTTCAACACCAATCACATGTTTACGAATGTCCTACCCAACTTCCAGTGACCTTTACAAGCCAAACCATTATATGGATACATTAAAACTATCATACCCCAACCTGAATAAATGAAAAACCCAAATATCTAAACATACAACATACCAATTAGATAAAAATTACTTATCAAGCCCAAAAAAATTTAAAAATTTAGCACAACATAAGACTGATGATATATTAGTGCCCCCAGGATGAGGTCAATATAGGGGGAATGCATTTCCCTATCGGAATAGCACACTAAGTGTAAATCCCAGTCACCAAGAAGGTCAAACAAACTACCACCAGTCAAATCTTTATGAAATGATCCGCATTACTTGTTAATGAGTCATCAACAAAAACCCAATGCCTATTTCACCCAAGGAATTCATGTTCATTAACAGCATACAATTGAAACTCTTCAAAAAAAAAATGGCTTCCCACAAATTTTCACACACTGCCAACCTTATCAAGTCATGCTACCAAGAAAGCTCCAACATGTTTACCAAAACTGATGTGACAGTACCTATCATAGGAGTGTCTATGTCATGGAATGAAAAGACTAGCTACTCCCAAGCATGCTATTTCAGAAACACCTTAAACGCACTCGTGCCATTGTATGAACAACGATCACTAAATCAACATCTTGCATGAATTCCAAAACTTTAAACCGACTGGCATGTCAAAACACTTGAGTCCCAAAAATTCATCTTTAGTAGTGGGTTGATCATACCTTAATGTCCCAATTTATCTACCCTAGAGTTATCCCAAGAACATTTTTATCGGTTGAACATGTCCAAGGAATGTCTAACTAGTTGAACAAAGTAATCTTCAATGCTTATTACTAAACCAAGAGTCAAGATACAACGAACAACCCTCAATACAATGTTTCCATTCATTAAAACTATAACACTCTAAGATTTCATAGTATGTTATCATATTAAAGATATTTAATAGGTTATATTTCACGCAACACCAAATTGGCTAGTGTTATACAAAATATTGAGTTTCTGTGAAATAACACATTTGTATTACAATTATTTAAATGATATATTTAATTAAATATTAAATATTTTAATATAAATTGTAAAAAATAATTTATAAATTGTATTTATAATATTTTTATATAAATAAATCATAGTTATAATTAAATGCATAAGTTTTGTTAAAATAACTATATACTTAGGAAAATAAATTTCTTAAAAGTACTACTTTTTATTTCCTTTTGTGATCAATAATAAAATTAATTTTAGACACTAAATAAATTGAATTTATTAAAATAGACCTCATTTTTTAATTCATAATATTAAAATTATCTTAGGTTTAATTTTTGGTATTTTTCTAAGAACATTATATTTTTGATAAATAGTTAAAAACACGATGTTATTGATTAAAAATAACTTTTTTAACCAATTATTTTTAAATTTAAATTTATTTTAAAGTAAAAATTGATACAAAATATCCATATCAATCTAATGTAATTCATTGGAGTCATTTTATAATAATATTAGTTATATAAAATTTTATTGAACTTTTTAACTTCTTTTACCCACCTTCTCGACACATTTCCAATCTATATAAAACATTATTTTACCACTTCAATAATTTTAATTTCAAATCTCTGAGAGACATAGTTTAAATCATAAAGTAAAAAGTTGTTCAAAAAGATGAAAATAGTTTTTTATGAATAGATAATTTTTCATTTTATTTATCGCGGTTAAAAATAAATAGTGGAATTAAAGGTAAAATTAATGTTATAATTACCCCAAAACATGAACTAATTTTATTAGATTAGTGTATATCAACCAAAGGAAACATTAGGATAAAAATAAGTGTAAGAACCCGGGTTTTGGAACGGGTCATAATCCGGATCCTGTTTAAATTTTTGACTCGTTTCTGAGGAAACTAGATTAAATGGGAAGTCTCTGGAAATTTCCAGACTACACGCCGTGTACTTTAAGTACACGACGTGTATGTGTAGGTGAGTGACCCTCCGTGTGCCTGCTGAGTACATGCTCTGTGATGACCGTGTAGTAGTTTCTTACTACACGACATGTAGTTTTGAACACGCCGTGTGAACCCCGACCGTGTGAGGCCGTACATGGCGTGTAGTCCAATTGGCTGGGTAGAACCGGGGCATACCGTATTTCCTTTGACCATGCCGTGTAGTCTATCCGTGTATAAGGGAAATACAGGGCGTGTGGGTACATCAGTGAGGAAAGGAAGAGGGACCAAGTACATGCCGTGCACCCCTAGGTACACGCCGTGTACGCATGTCAGCAAGTTTGGAAAGTAAGGTGGCGAATCAGCCATCTTATGAACAGTTAAATGACATATACACGGCGTGTAGTCCTAATGTACATGTCGTGTACTTTTTTTTCGCTTAAAACGGGCAGTAGCCTCGTTTTGAGGTTCTGGACAGAAACTCCGCCCCCAAGTCGGCCAGATCTTGTTTCTTCCCCTGGATTGCCATCCGAACTCTGTTTCGTGCTCTGATTAGTGCGTTGGAACCCCCTCGGTAAGGCCTCAATTCCTCTTTGTCCGTTTTGTCTGATTTTCATTCTTGAATGAGTTATAGGCATTTGAAAGGTATTGAATCTTGTGTAGATTTACCACGTTTAAGACTGAATTGGCTGCTGTTACCAGAGTAGTAGCATCGTACGAGTCTCATGTAGGTGGTGCATACCTCATTTTGTGTTTTCGTGGTTGTTTGGGTGACGCGGCCTTCGGCGCGTTTTTGGGTATTTTGAGCTGGACCCATTTTATCTGTTGTTTCATATGGTATTGCTTGTTGGACTTATGGGATGCCTTTGGGTATGCCATGTTACCAGTTTGTGTGAGAGGGGCAGAGTGCGGGGCCATTGCTCATCGGGGCATTTTGGCCGGGAACTCAAAAATGGTTTTAACTAATATTTTAATGTTATAAACTATTTAGTTTAATTTATTTTTCCTGTTATAAATTGTTGGAGGCATTTAAGACCTCAGTGCTGGTATAGGACAACTCCTAGTAGAGTACAATTCAACTATTTAGTTTGTTTTTCCTATTTATGTTTTCTGTTTACATATGTATTTATGAAATTCCTGAATTGCATCTCCTGGACCCTTGGTGTTGTGTTGGGCATGGCCCGGTTACGCTTGAGTGAGGCGAATCACGAGTTGGGGCTTTGCCCAGGTTACTTTGGGTGTTTTTAACCACGGGATTTGGCGTCATGGACGTCGACTTGAGGCAGTATGACCGTCAGGTTGGGGTATGTCCTGGGTTAAATGGATGGTGAGGCTATCAGACTTGAGCGACTTGGTCGCAGGGACACGAGGTGTCAGATATTTTGGTGGATTAAGACTATTTTGGTGATTACCTCTCACCGGGACTTTGAGTAGTGTGCACACAGAGATACTCCGTGATGGGGTGGTTTTGACCACTCGTGTGGGTAGAGGCACCCATAGTTGCGATTAGGTTTTCTAGTTAGGGGTGCTTGCCATAGAAAGCCATGTGGGAGGTGAGGAGCCTTCAGGGGATGGGCGTGCCTTCAGGACGTCGGTACTTGATACACGAGGTGTCAGGAGGCACTTTGTGCCGGGTTACTATTTCTGGGGGTTCCCTCAGGACGTCGGTACATGAGACACGAGGTGTCAGGAGGCACTTGGTGCCAGGTTACTATTTTTGGGCATGCCTGTGGCACGTTGGTACTTGAGAACCCAGCTGTTAGGTGGAACATGGTGCCAGGTTACACGACCGAGATTCCGGCGTTGGCCGAAGCAGGTGACACTCCATGGTGGCTGTTGAGCACTAGTGGATTTTTTGTTTAATTGCGCATTGTACCATTTACTTCTTTTTTGAGAAATGCATGACTGCTAAAACACTTATATTTGGTAAACACCATTGGGTGGTATCCTACTGAGATTATTCTCACACCCTGCACAGGCCCTTCGGGACGCGTGCAGATTTTATGGATTTACATGCAGGAAAGAGGCCAGATTTAGGAGATGGGCTACGTTAGTTATTTAATGGAGATGGTGTGGACCTTGAAGTCATGACTAGCTGGGTTTACATTGTTTTGTTTAATTTTCTGTATCAGCCTGCTTACTTTTTATAGTTACTATTAGTTAGCCATTGGCGCCCTTTTTATATTCAGTTCAGTATGACCTGATGTGGTTGCATGTTTTATAGTTCAGTAGTAGTTACATGTTATCAGCATGCTATTGTGTTAATTTCTGCTACTGTTGTGATATTTATTGCTTCCACTGTTTATCTATATTGGTTATGCTTCCGCTCTGCGGTTCTGGTTCGAGTCTGCTGAGTCTTTCTTTCTGCTGTATCTTCACTGTTATACTTGGACCAGTACACTTATTATGATCCTCCGAGAGGGTATCGCCTACCCACTATACCTAATAGACCCTCGCTGCTAGTCGAAAGCCTTTGGAATTCGGGGAGGTGCACCTAAGGTAGTGAAACCTGACCCGTTCGACACTGTTCGGGTGGCTGGCCGGGTCCGGGTCGTTACAAAGTGGTATCAGAGGAGATCTTGACAGTGATTTAGTAGCAGTGTTTTCCAGCTACTAATGAGTCTGAGGCTTCTCGTTTCCTTCTGCTAGTTTTACTGTTTGGGATATGGTATACTGGAGAAAGTTGTTACAGGGACTGGGTTTCTAGATTGTGTTTGGGTGCCTCCAGCCCTAGGTACGAGGGATGGACCTAGTTGTCGTGGGTGGGAACTGCAGTTTGTTTTTCTCAGATTACAGTTGCTATGATTTCCACCTTAGTGGCTCACTTGATGTGTGATGTTCGTGATTGTGATATGTGACCCTCGACCCAGTATGGTAACGCCCCGACCCCAGCTACCCAGAGTCGGTGCATTATTTCGTAACATTGGCATGATCACAAAAGATCAAGTCTCGAAAGACCGATTAGTTTAGTAGCCTTGGAAACACTAGATACATTCTTAAACATTACATTACATCAAAAAGTGAAAAACTACAATAACATGGTCTTCATAGTCCACACTCATATCCTCTTCTGACTATCCCTGCAGGTTATTCATAAAATACTTCTTCACATCCTGGAAAATATTAAAACATTGAAAGGGGTGAGCTCAGATGCTCAGTATGGATAACAATATTGCGTAAGCTTTCATAAATAAACATAAAAATTTAAGGCAATGTGTAACTAAAACAAAAGCCTTTTAAACTTGAACATAAACATAATATGGCAAAAGTAAAATGAGATAATTCCATTCACTTCATCACATGGATATTCTACTGGTCGAATAATCACATGCAATATCAATAACCACTTTCATAATGAGGGAATGTATAATGCCGGACATTCTGAAACATTTTGTCAAGGCCTCGGCCAAGACGTCTAAAATGATTAAGGCCTCGGCCAAAACCATAAATCAAATTGGGAAAGGGCCTTGGCCAATTCCATGTCTAGTTGTCTCATGAGACCTACCGATGCATCGAGGAGCTATAGCGGGCTCCACCCGTCACTTATTAAGTCCAATACATTCCTCATATGAATAGGTTTAAACATATCATAAACAATAATATAATCGTATCACATAAAACATGCATAAAGGAAACATAACATTTCCACATTTCAATCACAAGATATCAATACAACATATTGATATAATAAAAACGCTTTCAAAACCATTTTCAATACCAAAATAAAAGAAAGTTAAAACATTGTATTTATTTTTCATCAAAAAAATGATGGCTTGTAGAGGAAGCCGAAAATCAAATAATGGTCACGGCGGCGGAGAAGTCGTTGTCGCCACATACGTACGGAAATAAAAACATTCCATTTTTTTCTTTTAGTAAAATGCTTCGTGCAAAAAGATTCCTTTTGAATAAATGTAAAATTTCAAATGGGTTTATACACTGTACAAAATAAATTTGTGTATAAAACAAAATATGCCTCAATGAATGGAGATTGAGACGAAGTCCCTTAAAAAGATCATTTTTAAATAAAATATATCTATTATGTGTATTCACTATATGTACACATAAAGAAAGTATCAATACAATATATGACATAATAATATCATGACATAATTTTAAAGTACGAGATTAACCCAAAGAATGGAAGTTGGGTTAAGAAATTTCCCTTACCTTGCGTCTTGTCCTGACTCGACCGTTCTTTAACCTCCTGAATAATAAACTATAGTTAATTTCTATTTACTTAAGAACCTTTTTCATGTTCATTATTCCTTTTATATCACTTATTACTATGTTATGAACATTATGTAATTATTTAAGTTAATAACGGTCGTTTTGTCGATCTTTGGTACATGAGTCAACAATAAACTTCTTATAATTACAAGTTGTTTATGTGGTGATATATATCCATTATATCCAGAATTATATTCATGATATAGATATCATATATATCATATATATCCAGTATATACATTCATTCATAATACTACATAACATTTTAGAGTTAAGAAATGAAATGCACCGTTCATGGAGACGGTAAGTCGTACGTACGCATGAACGCTACTTTCATTTCAATTTCATATTTAATGGAATGAAATCATAATGATATAAATGTATAATATAATTCCAGTATAATATAGTGTATAATACCATTTTCTCCATCCTTTATACATCCCACATATGGCATTAACGATTCAAATCACTTTGAGGGGGCGGTAGTCCGCACTTCCTAAAATGAAATTATCGCGTTTTACCCATAATGGAAATCATAAAGTATGCCATAAATGAGAAATACAGAAGAATAAGTAAAACATAAACATATTATATATCATATATAAAAATAGTGACATCTTAATGGCCACCTTTGAAGGTGTTATATGAGTGTTGAACAATCATTGTTTCGTGAGGCAGAAATTCGCCATCCACAGAAACCATATGTTCTTTAACCATTAGATGTAGGTGTGTGTAAGTGTAGCTCGAATCCTTCTTATAACAACATACTAGTATATTGAGGATACTGTTATTGTTACAAAAGAAATGAATAAAAAGTGTTAGGGGGTTGGAGAAGAAAAATAAAACAAAACAACATTAGAAAAGACATTACCTCAAAATCGGGTAACTCTTTTTGATTTGAGCCAAAGGCTTCCTTGTGAATATTTCTGCCCAAAGTGAGGCTTCTAGGAGTAAGATAGGGATGTTGGGAGAGTATTTGGGCAGAGGTTGGCAGAGCCAAATGGCTTGAAAGTGTAAATGAGGTGGGAGAGGTGGGGGCCTTTTATAAGTGGAGAGGAGGGGCACTTTTGGAAAGATTGAAATGTTACATTATTTCACAATGCTTTTCGCATTCTAAAGGTCCCACACTTATATAATTCGAGGCTAAGGTGATAAGGTTTCTAAATCTCCTCATCCAATAGGCTTTGGACAAGTGTAAGCCTTGGATTTTGCATTATCTTTTCATTTTATTAAAATCGTTAAATAACGAGGTCATCACTGCATCATAATGATGTCATAAATAATTTAATTTATTTAATGTATAAAAATTATAAAAAAAACTACTATGATGTAGGAAATCTTTTTAGCTTTCTAATGAATATTTATAGTCAAAATTGGAACTTTTGTAACCCCACTTAAAAACCGTTTTAGTAAAACAACTCATGTTTGTGTCAATTTAATTTTTACATTAAATAAATATATATTAATGTCATTTTCCAACTAAAGTGGCTCCATGGGGTACCCAAGTTGACCCATGGGTTGTCTTGGTCGGCCATGACTAATCCAATAGGAGTGGGACAAGTGTCATGCTCATATCATATTATTATAACATTATTTGTACCTTAAACTACACTAATTACCTCTAATCGCGATTAAGAACTTAAAAGTTACTATTCACCAAAAAATTATTTTAATCTCATTGAACCACATTTTACTTCTTAATGACAACCATGTATGTCGGATTTTTGAAAATCAAATCACATAAGTGGTAATATTTCATTTAAACAAAAAATCAGTTATTTAACTACCACTTAGTGGTTTCACTATTCATCAAAAATTGAAATTTTTCAGAACAAGGCCAAAATTTCACTCTAAGCTATAATTGATATTCCGAATTCAAAAATGATGTCTATTTTACAAAATTCCAAACATATAAGTTGCATTAATTAATTTTATAATTAATTCCCGCTGTTACAACAAATAGCGTGTTTTTAAGAAACAATTTATATCAAAAGATTGACAATTGTTTATGTCCAATTTCAAAGTGAAATTAATTCTAATGACCACCATTGGATAAAATGGTAAAAATATATTCTAATTATACTTTAAAACCACTAAATAGTATAATTTATCACTATAAATTATTTTGATTAAAAAAGTTATTTTTAAGTATTTTTCACAATTCATAAAAAATTAGAAGTTCTCAGAAAAATACCAAAAATTCAACATAGGCTAATTTCGATATTACGAATACAAAAATGAAGTCCATTTTGAAATATAAAATTTCTATAATTTTAAAAAGTTGTTATTACTATTCATAACAGCTACTTTGATTAGTCGTGGTGTTTTGGAACTCGAAGTTGCGTACAATGCAAGCTATTGCATTATTGAAAGAGAGGCGTATCGTGGAAGCTCGGGGTGTTACATTCTCCCCTCCTTCAATAAATTGCGTCCTCGCAATTTGAAAATTTTCTTTGAAAATAAAAGGTTGAAAATAGAAAATACCTTTGAGGAAAGCCCACATCGGAAATAAGATTAATAAAATTTAGCATTAATAAGAGGGAAAGGGAAATGAAAAAGTCACCACCCAATTATGATCTCGATTAGGAGAACATTGGTGGAAATTAGAGACATATAATTGGAGGAAAACGTAAGTATTTGTAGGGAGCTATTGGGGTCATCAATCATAATCAACTGTCAAATTGAGGGCCTCAAAGCCTTCAATCTATGTTGATTTAAAATATCATCAGTTCAACAAGACATAAGGTATTAGGATAACACATTTTTTTGTTTTAATATCCCTTTACTAAAGATTAAGAATTAATTTATTCATTGAATAAGAGATAGGTATATATATATTTATACTTGACAATTAGAGTTTCAACCTTCAACTCATCTTTCACTCAAAAAGATAATAGAACTCAAAAATATTATACTTATCCTAATTGTATAAGGTTCCAAATGTTAACACATACCATTTAGATTAGTAAAATTATTTTGTAATAACCAGGGACTTCCTGTAGGCTAGTGGTAGGAAATAAAGGCATGTCACACTATGATTGTGGGTTCGATTCCTGCAGCTTTGTCCGACGCGATGGGTTATTCCCCACCCTGCAGGTTGTCCTTTTTCCTAAAACTATAGTATTATAATATTCCAAAAATAATCTTCATAAATGATTTAACCTTAAACAATACTATCCATGGTTCAACTTAATCCATTCCAACCTTAATAGTTATCCAAAATACCTCCGTCCAGACTTTCTCTAAAGGGTCGTTAAATTCCAAAATCAATTGTAACCTCAGATTCCCCAAACAAAGTAAAGTTTCTCTTATTGTCACATACTAAAAATATGATTACCTTCATCATATTAAATCCTTAATGAAAACAACATGTACTGCAGTACAATCCATATATATATATATCACATTATTCTTATAACCAGAATATAATCCTTGAGTCCAAAAGCACCAATACATTAATTATTCCGCTTCAACTGTAGTCACAACATAAGATTGGCCTTGATCCCTTGGCCTTTTCTGAGGTAAGTTTCCTTGACGCTTTGGACATTTATTTGCATAATGCCCTGTTTCCCTACAATTGTAGCATTCAACTTTGACATCCTCTTTCTTTCCCTTGCAATCACGAGCCTGGTGACCCTTTTCTCCACATTTATAACAAACTCCCATTCCTTTTAGGCAAGTACCAGGGTGATTCTTCCCACAATTATCACATAATGGAAAATCCTTCTTTCCCTTTTCCCCTTTATCTGTCTCTTGTTCCACTGTTCTCTTCTTCTCTTGCTTTACTTTGTTGTCATAAGACATAGAGAATTCCTTTTCTGTCTTGATAGCACACGAGACAATATCTTCGTATGATGAGAAGGATTGTGATACTAAAGCTCGATGGAGAAATGGTTTTAACCCATCAAAGAAACGATCAATCATACTCCTTGGGTTACGTATATAATCGGCGACATGCCTCGCTAACCTTGTAAAGTTAGCCTCATACTTTGCGACATTATCATCCTCCTTCTGCCTCAAACTCAGAAATTGCCTTTCCATATCTGCTCGATGGTCACGAGGAAAGTATTTTTCTAAGAAAATCTCTTTGAAATCCCTCCATTCCATATTCGATACGTCATCATCTTCCTTTGTGTTTTGAATCAGCGACCACCACTGATCGGCATCTCCAGTGAGGCGGTAAACTGCCATGACAACCTTCTCCCTTTCACTACTCCCCAAGGCATGGAATATTTTATCTAAGGAATTTATCCATTGCTCAGCTACTATAGGATTTGTACCCCCATTAAATGTTGGTGGTTGTTGCCTCATGAAGAGGTCTAACATTGATCCTCCACGTTGTGGACCAGGGTGATCCATACGAGTAAGGTTATTATTCATAACTTGAGTGAGTTGTCCCAGTATGGTAATAAGTTGATCAGCACCAGTTGTATCTCCAGATCTACAATAATTATCTTGAGCAGGTGGGCAATCCCTACACGGAGTGCGTGCATTGATATGGATTCCATTCCTTCCACTAGGCCCCATTTCTAAACAATGGCATAAACTAGATTAGTTTATGAATCAAAATAAATAATTCCATACTTGTAAGATACTTAACATAAATTGAACTATTTATGGATATAATCCATAAAAATGTTTTCATTGAGGAAGTATATACTCATAACCCTTCATAGTGATTTATAAAGAAAATGAGAATTATCCACAGCATATCCCCCGGGAGTGTCGTAACCAAGAGTGCAGCAAGACCCGTTGTCGTGCACCAGTTCCCGTTCGAGTTTAGCTCAAAGCGGTGTTTTCGGGTTTTACCCCTAGGTACATCTGTGCCAGAGCCGCCTCTACCTGCTCGTATCCAGACAGGGATGTATTGCTCGGAAAACTCATAACATCTCTATAATACCAAAATTCTAGGAAGTTCTTCTATACTAATCCTCGAAGTCTATCTTTGGGATATGTGCTCTAATCAGAGTTTATCTAAATCTAGCTTCCAAGGTTTGTACTAAACTGCCTCTGATACCAACTGTAACGCCCCAAACCCAGCTACCCAGAGTCGGTGCATTACTTCGTAACATTGGCATGATCACAAAAGATCAAGTCTCGAAAGACCGATTAGTTTAGTAGCCTTGGAAACACTAGATACATTCTTAAACGTTACATTACATCAAAAAGTGAAAAACTACAATAACATGGTCTTCTTAGTCCACACTCATATCCTCTTCTGACTATCCCTGTAGGTTATTCATAAAATACTTCTTCACATCCTGGAAAATATTAAAACATTGAAAGGGGTGAGCTCAGATGCTCAGTAAGGATAACAATATTGCGGAAGCTTTCATAAATAAACATAAAAATTTAAGGCAATGTGTAACTAAAACAAAAACCTTTTAAACTTGAACATAAACATAATATGGCAAAAGTAAAATGAGATAATTCCATTCACTTCTTCACATGTATATTCTACTGGTCGAATAATCACATGCAATATCAATAACCACTTTCATAATGAGGGAATGTATAATGCCGGACATTCTGAAACATTTTGTCAAGGCCTCGGCCAAGACGTCTAAAATGATTAAGGCCTCGGCCAAAACCATAAATCAAATTGGGAAAGGGCCTCGGCCAATTCCATGTCTAGTTGTCTCATGATACCTACCGATGCATCGAGGAGCTATAGCGGGCTCCACCCGTCACTTATTAAGTCCAATACATTCCTCATATGAATAGGTTTAAACATATCATAAACCATAACATAATCGTATCACATAAAACATGCATAAAGGAAACATAACATTTCCACATTTCAATCACAAGATATCAATACAACATATTGATATAATAAAAACGCTTTCAAAACCATTTTCAATACCAAAATAAAAGAAAGTTAAAACATTGTATTTATTTTTCATCAAAAAAAATGATGGCTTGTAGAGGAAGCCGAAAATCAAATAATGGTCACGGCGGCGGAGAAGTCGTTGTCGCCTGATATGTACGGATAGAAAAACATTCCCTTTTTGTCATTTAGTAAAATGCTTCGTGCAAAAAGATTCCTTTTTAATAAACGTAAAATGTCAAAGGGGTTTATACACTGTACAAAAGAAATTTGTGTATAAAAAAAAATATGCCTCAATGAATGGAGATTGAGACGAAGTCCCTTAAAAAGATCATTTTTAAATAAAATATATCTATTATGTGTATTCACTATATGTACAAATAAAGAAAGTATAAATACAATATATGACATAATAATATCATGACATAATTTGAAAGTAGGAGATTAACCCAAAGAATGGAAGTTGGGTTAAGAAATTCCCTTACCTTGCGTCTTGTCCTGACTCGACCGTTCTTTAACCTCCTGAATAATAAACTAGAGTTAATTTCTATTTACTTAAGAACCTTTTTCATGTTCATTATTCTTTTTATATCACTTATTACCATGTTATTAACATTATGTAATTATTTAAGTTAATAATGGTCGTTTTGTCGATCTTTGGTACTTGAGTCAACAATAAACTTCTTATAATTACAAGTTGTTTATGTGGTGATATATATCCATTATATCCAGAATTATATTCATGATATAGATATCATTTATATCATATATATCCAGTATATACATTCGTTCATAATACTACGTAACATTTTAGAGGTAAGAAATGAAATGCACCGTTCATGGAGACGGTAAGCCGTACGTACGCATGAACGCTACTTTCATTTCAATTTCATATTTAATGGAATGAAATCATAATGATATAAATGTATAATATAATTCCAGTATAATATAGTGTATAATACCATTTTCTCCATCCTTTATACATCCCACATATGGCATTAACGATTCAAATCACTTTGAGGGGGCAGTAGTCCGCACTTCCTAAAATGAAATTATCGCGTTTTACCCATAATGGAAATCATAAAGTATGCCATAAATGAGAAATACAGAAGCATAAGTAAAACATAAAAATATTATATATCATATATAAAATTAGTGTCATCTTAATTTCCACCTTTGAAGGTGTTATATGAGTGTTGAACAATCATCGTTTCGTGAGGCAGAAATTCGCCATCCATAGAAACCGTATGTTCTTTAACCATTAGATGTAGGTGTGAGTATGTGTAGCTCGAATACTTCTTATAACAACATCCTAGTATATTGAGGATACTGGTGTTGTTACAAAAGAAAATAATAAAAAGAGTTAGGGGGTTGGAGAAGAAAAATAAAACAAAACAACATTAGAAAATACATTACCTCAAAATCGGGTAACTCTTTTTGATTTGAGCCAAAGGCTTCCTTGGGAAGATTTCTGCCCAAAGTGAGGCTTCTAGGAGTAATAGAGGGATGTTGGGAGAGTATTTGGTCAGAGTTTGGCCGAGCCAAATGGCTTGCAAGTGTAAATGAGGTGGGAGAGGTGGGGGCCTTTTATAAGTGGAGAGGAGGGGCACTTTTGGAAAGATTGAAATGTTACATTATTTCACAATGATTTTCGGATTCTAAAGGTCCCACACTTATATAATTCGAGGATAAGGTGATAAGGTTTATAAATCTCCTCATCCAATAGGCTTTGGACAAGTGTAAGCCTTGGATTTTGCATTATCTTTTCATTTTATTAAAATCGTTAAATAATGAGGTCATCACTGCATCATAATGATGTCATAAATAATTTACTTTATTTAATGTCTAAAAATTATAAAAAAAATACTATGATGTAGGAAATCGTTTTAGCTTTCTAATGAATATTTATAGTCAAAATTTGGACTTGTGTAACCCCACTTAAAAACTGTTTTAGTAAAACAACTCATGTTTGTGTCAATTTAATTTTTACATTAAATAAATATATATTAATGTCATTTTCCAACTAAAGTGGCTCCATGGGGTCCCCAAGTTGACCCATGGGTTGTCTTGGTCGGCCATGACTCATCCAATAGGAGTATGACAAGTGTCATGCTCATCTCATATTATTATAACATTATTTGTACCTTAATCTACACTAATTACCTCTAATCGCGATTAAGAACTTAAAAGTTACTATTCACCAAAAAATTATTTTAATCTCATTGAACCACATTTTACTTCTTAATTACAACCATGTATGTCGGATTTTTGAAAATCAAATCACAGAAGTGGTAATATTTCATTTAAATGAAAAATCAGTTATTTAACTACCACTTAGTGGTTTCACTATTCATCAAAAATTGAAGTTTTTCAGAACAAGGCCAAAATTTCACCCTAAGCTATAATTGATATTCCGAATTCAAAAATTATGTCTATTTTACAAAATTCCAAACATATAAGTTGCATTAATTAATTTTATAATTAATTCCCGCTGTTACAACAAATAGCGTGTTTTTAAGAAACAATTTATATCAAAAGATTGACAATTGTTTATGTCCAATTTCAAAGTGAAATTAATTATAATGACCACCATTGGATAAAATTGTAAAAATATATTCTAATTATACTTTAAAACCACTCAATATTATAATTTATCACTATAAATTATTTTGATTAAAAAAGTTGTTTTTAAGTATTTTTCACAATTCATAAAAAATTAGAAGTTCTCAGAAAAATACCAAAAATTCAACATAGGATAATTTCGATATTACGAATACAAAAATGAAGTCCATTTTGAAATATAAAATTTCTATAATTTTAAAAAGTGGTTATTACTATTCATAACGGCTACTTTGATTAGTCGTGGTGTTTTAGAACTCGAAGTTGCGTACAATGCAAGCTATTGCATTATTGAAAGAGAGGCGTATCGTGGAAGCTCGGGGTGTTACAAGTATGGTAAGGGAGAATTGGACCTTCGATCGGTATGGAAAGGCTTGGTTTCTTGGCTTTGATAGGCACATTTTATGGTATTTCAATTTCATAATTGCACATATGATATGTGAAGTGATAATTCCATGTGAATGAAAAAAAATTTCCATGATTTATATGATTTTAAATGTGAATTGGTTAAATTCCTTATTGGACTGCTAGTTGTGAAAATGTGTGTGCCATGCTTTATATTTTTTAGAATTGCATGCTACAGGATATTTGGGTCTGACTCTTACGAGAGCAGGCAGGTACTATGGGTGAGGTAGTGTAACTGTCAGGATTGGGCGACTCGGTCATCGGTTTGAGGCAACGTGGGTTGTCAGGATGGGCATGGCCCAAGGTACTTTTGATAATTGGATCTGTTGAGGGCGGGTAAGGAGGCCATGAGGCCGGGATGCCAATGGGCATGGGTTGCGGTGAGGGGGAGTAAGGGTAGTTGTTATGCACTACCTTCTGCTTTCCTTATCTGCGTATAATATATTGTTATATATATTTATGGGCTGTCTTACCATTTATGGTATTCAGTGGGTCACTCCTTCACGGATCGATGGAGCATCAGGCAGGAGATGATATAGTGCCGCAAGATCAGGGTCATACTTCGGTACTGGCAGAGCACGAGAAGCTGGTACAGGCTCATGGATAGGATCAGGTTCAAGATCTAGTGCAGGCAGGGAAACAGCCGGGATTGGCATCATTTGGACCGTGTCTTGAAGAGTAGCTCCGAGCTAGCTTGGTACGTTTTTTGCAGGGGCTTGACAGAGGCACGTAGGGTATAGAGCCTTCTATGGAGTATCTGACGTGGGAGTTCCAGTCGCAGCACCTGCCACTTTTTCAGGGTGAGGGTGATCCATAGGAGGTTGAGAACTGGATAGAGAGTATGCAGATGATTTTCGAGCAGCTCGAGACGCCTCCAGGGCGGAGGGTCAAGCTGGCGACTTACATGCTGAGAGGACTGGCGAAGCGTTGGTGGGATGTACAAGTACAGGCTCATAGGCACGAGGGACTGTCTTGGAAGAAATTTGAGGACATGTTCTTTGAGCACTTCTACCCGGAGACACTGAGGGCCGAGAGAGCTCGAGAGTTCTTGAGTCTTCAACAGGGGGATATGTCCTTCATGGACTACGCAGATACTTTTACTGAGCTATCTCACTTTGCACCTGGTATGGTAAGCGATGACGCAGCTAGGGTGAGGAATTTTGAGGATGGATTACAACACGCCATTTGGGTCCAGGAAAATATCTTCAGGCTGTGTTCCTTCTCTAAGGCGGTGAACCAAGCACTCATAGCCGAGGGAAATGAGAGAGAAAAGTCTCACTTGAGTAGGGAGACAGCTTCAGGTGACTGTTCTAACAATAGGATGTAGGGACGGGATGAGTTCCAGTAGGTCAGTCAGGATAGGGATTCAGCTAGACCACCTTGTGGTAGTTATTTGGTGATTTACTTTCAGTGTGGATAGCCAGGACATGTTCAGGCTCAGTGTGATAGGCCTCCGAAGGAGTTCCAGGCATGTGGATAGGACGAACATCTAGAGAGGTTTTGCAGGGAGCCTTCTAAGATAGCAGGTAGGCAGGGACCAGGACAGACTGTAGCATCTGGAGTTGGTTCAGGTTCGTTACCCGGAGAGGGTAATCGGGGTTAAGTTGTGCGCGGAGGTCGTGACAGAGATGGTGCGACCCAGCTGAGGGGTCAGTGGCTGGTGACAGGAGCAGCATCGGAAGGTCAGGCGTCAGGCAGCCATGTTTAAGGCCAGGTGCACGCTGTGGAGCTACCAGAGGCTAAGAAGACTGGTGAGCCGATGATAGTTAGTGGTACACCGCGGTGTGGCCGTGATCTCCATTTCTCCTTTTCTGCATGACCTATAGAGGCATGTCTATTTTGAGTGCACGTGGTGCACAAGATCTATGTGGACTGACTAGATTCTAGTCAGTGGGATTGGCACCATATCGGGTGCATGATATATTCTATATATATGTATGAGATGCATAACATCAAGGCATCGAGGACGTGGGTTACTTGAGGTTCCGAGGGCATCAGGGAATTGCAGATGCATGTTACTTGAGGTGTTGTGGGCATCGGGGCATCTTGGATGAAGGTTACTTGAGGGGCTAGCCACCAGGACCTCGTAGAGGCGGACACTGGTGTGGTGCGAGATAAGTTGGGAGTACACATGATCTCCAATGAGGTGCAGGGGTGACGATGCTTCATGAGAGGACTATGCGTCTGGAAAATAGGTTAGTAAACCTTGTTTGCTTTAAATTTTGTTTGGTCGAGAACGAGTAGGCAATTCCTAAGGTTGGGAGCCCCTTGAGGAATTTAGACAGAACCTTGGGACCGGGGTAGTCCAGGTTGTTTAACTGGGATGAGAGTGTTCAGTGCCATCTCCGAGTTTTATTTGGTAGCTCGGGGATGAGCTACGTTAAGGTGGGGAGTTTGTAAGAACCTAGGTTTTGGAACAGGTCAAATCCTGACCCTGTTTAAATTTTTGACTGGTTTGTAAGGAAACTTGATTAAATGGGATGTTTCTGGAAATTTCTAGACTACACGCCGTGTATGTGTAGGTGAGTGACTAGCCGTGTGCTCACCGGGTACATGCAGTGTGATGACTGTGTAGTAGTTTCTTACTACAAGGCATGTAGTTTTGAACACGCCGTGTGAACCCCGACCGTGTGAGGTCATACATAGCATGTAGGCATGTTGTCAAGGTAGAACCAGGGGCACTCCGTGTTTCCTTTGACCATTCCATGTAGTCTAACCGTGTATAAGGGAAATACAGGGCGTGTGGGTACGTCGGCCTGAAAAGGAAAAGGGACCAAGTGCACGCCATGTACCCCTAGGTACATGCCGTGTACTCATGTCGGCAGGTTCTAAAAGTAAGGTGGCGGAATCAGCCGTCTTATGAATAGTTAAATGACATATACACGGCGTGTAGTCCCAAAGTACATGCCGTGTACTTCCTTTTTTCGCATAAAACGGGAAGTAGCCTCGTTTTGAGGTTCTGGACAGAACCTCTGCCCCCAAGTCGGCCGAACCTTGTTTTTCTCCCCAGATCGCCATCTGAACTCCGTTTCGAGCTCTAATTAGTGTGTTGGAACCCCTTAGGTAAGGCCTCAATTCCAATTTTTCCATTTTGTCTGATTTTCGTTCTAGAATGAGTTATAGGCGTTTGAACAATATTGAATGTTTTGTAGATTTACTGCATTTTAGACCAAATTGGCGGCTGTTACCAGAGGAGTAGCATCGTACGAGTCTCAAGTAGGTGGTGCATACCTCATTTTGTGTTTTATTGGTTGTTTGGGTGACGTGGCCTTCGGCGCGTTTTCGGGTATTTTGAGCGGGACCCATTTTATCTACTGTTTCATATGGTATTTCTTGTTGGACTTATGGAATGCCTTTGGGTATGCCCTGTTACTAGTTTACGTGAGTGGGCCCGAGTGCGGGGTCGTCGATCGTCAGGGTATTTTGGCCGGGGAACACCAAAATGGTTTTAACTGAAATGTTAATGTTATAAACTATTTTGTTTAAATTTATTTTTCCTGTTATAAATTTTTGGAGGCATTTAAGACCTCAGTGCAGGTATAGGACAACTCCTGGTAGAGTGAAATTCAACTGTTTAGTTTGTTTTTCGTGTTTATGTTTTCTGTTTACATATGTATTTATGCAATTGGCGAATTGCATCTACTAGACACTTGGGGTTGTGTTGGGCTTGGCCCGATTACGCTTGAGTGTGGCGAATCACGGGTTGGGGCTTTTCCTGGGATACTTTGGGTGGTTTTGACCACGGGATTCCGCGTCATGTACATCGTCTTGAGGTAGTATGATTGTCAGGTTGAGGCATGGCTCAGGTTACTTGGATGGCGAGGCCATCAAACTTGAGCGACATGGTTGCAGGGAAACGAGGTGTCAGCTATTTTGGTGGATTTGGACTATTTTGGTGATTACCGCTCACTGGGACTTTAAGTAGTGTGCACAAAGAGATACTTCGTGATGAGGTGGTTTTGACAACTCGTGTTGGTAGAGGCCCCCGTAGTTGCGGTTAGGTTTTCTGGTTGGGGGTGCTTGCCATAGAAATCCACGTGGGAGGTGAGGAGCCTTCAGGGGATGGGCGTGCCTTCAGGATGTCGGTACTTGAGACACGAGGTGTTAGGAGGCACTTGGTGCCAGGTTACTATTTTTGGGCATGCCCTCGGGATGTCGGTACTTGAGACATGAGGTGTCAGGAGGCACTTGGTGCCGGGTTACTATTTTTGGGCATGGTTACGGGACATCGGTACTTGAGACATGAGCTGTCAGGTGGCACATGGTGCCGGGTTACACGACTGAGATTCTGGTGTTGGCCGAAGCAGGTGACACTCCATGGTGACTGTTGAGCACCAGTGGAGTTTTTGTTTAATTGTGTATTGTACCGTTTACTGATTTTTTGAGAAATTCATGACTGCTTAAACACTTATATTTGGTATGCACCATTGGGTGGTATCCTACTGAGATATGTATCACACCCTGCACGGGCCCTTCGGGACGTGTGCAGACTTTATGGATTTACGTGCAGGAAAGAGGCCATATTCAGGAGCTGGGCTGCGTTAGTTATTGAATGGAGATGGTGTGGACCTTGAGGTCATGCCTAGATGGGGTTACTTTGTTTTGTTTAATTTTTTGCATCGTTCTGCTTACTTGTTGTAGCTACTGTTGGTTATCAATTGGTTCCCTTTTTATATTCAGTTGAGTATGACCTGCTTTGGTTGTATTTTTTACGGTTCAGTAGTAGTTACATGTTATCAGCATGTTGTTGTGTTTATTTCTGCTGCTGTTGTTATATTTATTGCTTTCGCTGTTTATCTATATTGGTTATACTTCCGCTATGCGGGTCTGGTTTGAGTCTACTGAGTTTTTCTTTCCACTGCATCTTCACTGTTATACTTGGATCGGTACCCTTATTATGATCCTCCAAGAGGGTATAGTCTCCCCACTATACCTAATAGACCCTCGCTGCTAGTCGGCAGCCTTTGGCGTTCGGGGAGGATCGCTTAAGGTAGTGACACCCAACCCGTTCGACACTGTTCGGGTGGCTGGCCGGGTCTGGGTCATTACATTAAGATCCTTTTTGATCCATTTGGGTTAGGTTAGGAAATTAATTATATTTTATTTGAAGAAGAGTTAAAAGTGTTAAATTCAATGTTTAATAACTAATTTTTTTTTAATATGAAGTTATAGTAAAGATAATTTTTTCTATAAATTTTTATTATAAATATAAAAATATATCCTTGAACATGGTATTTTATTATTAATTTTTATACATTATATAATTAAATTTATTTATGACATAATAATGATGCAGAAATTACCTTATTAATGAAAGATTAAAATAATTGATGTTATAAATATTAAATTAAATGTAAATGGAACTTTTGATGCCATAAAATAATTTTCTAGTAGAATATGACATTTTAGGGTTGATTAAATGTATTTTTTCTAAATAATAATTTTCTTATGACTTTCACAAAAACCAAATACTAAGTAGTTTCAAAATTGACATTAATGAGTTTTAAAAAATATACTATTTTCTTAAATGATAAAATACTCCTAAAAATATAAGATTTTTAAAATGGACTTATATTAGGTTATATATGTCATTAATAAACCACTTGAGTTTCTCTTGGAATTTTATAGTAATTTTATTAACCATGTAATATCAAAATACAAGAAGACATGGTAAATGTTAAACTATTTAACCAATAGTTAAATCTTAAAGATAATGTTAATATGGAATCCTAACCTTTCCTAAAACCTATTTTTTTGACTTATTTCAACACATACTCACCATATCCTATAAATATATCTATTTGGAACTATTAGAAACCAAAAATTATTTTTAATAAATTAATATTTCAAGCTTATCCTAAAGTGCCCCTCACCTCTCTTATAAAAGGGTACTTAAACTTCCCTCAAATTCACACCTCTAAATCCATTTGTCTCAACCAAATCCTACTAAAATATCCTCCGAACTTCCTTCAATTCATCCTAGAGGCATTACTTCAATTAGAAATCCAACCTAAGGAGCCCTTTTGTTCGAATCATAAGGAAGCACCTGGAGAACATGTAATTATTTCATCACCTCTATGAATGTTCTGTTCTTCTTCCACTTCAACATTATTTTTAGTTTTCATTCCAAAATAATAACTCTAGTGAATTATACATACATTGATGTTATTATAGATATGGTATAACCATATTCATTATTCTATCAATCATATGAATGACTAAGTCACCATACGTGTATACGTACGGCTAACCATTTCCACATCGTGGTGTAGTTTGTTAATTGACACTCCATTATTTGGATGGGTATAATAATGAGTATAATTTATGTAAATAATAAATATAACATGTTAATTATTATTTATATATAATATACCATCCAAATACATATGATTTCACCATCAATAGAATGATATTGTTTCTTGTGCGTACGTACGTCTTACCATCTCCATGACACGATGGCATTTCATTCCCCATCAAAACTATTCAAGTCTAATTTTCATTTGATGATTAAAAATAATGTTTAAGAACTTAATATCATTCTAGATAGGAATAAAATACATTCTATCCATAATAAACATGACTTACGTAATAAAACATATAAAGGAATATGAATCTGTTAACACCCAAAAAATGATACTACTAATATATTATTCACAAAGAAATATAATAAGATCATATATAATATCATATTTATATATGTGATTCTTGTATAATTTCATAAAAATTATTTAACAATTATATAAAAGGTTAATGTACCCTCAACTAATGAAAAGTACCAGGTAAGGGTTTTTCATATCACTTTTTATCCCCATGAGTTTCATGATATATTTTACACTATTTCCTTTTGCATGGTGTATGTAATTCCCATGATTGTATTATTTGTGTAATATACATTAATTTATGGGTATTTAAATATTAATTTTATGATCCTTCATTCATGTGTTTTATGTTTCATAAGCTACCAAATCTGTATGGAAATTTCAAACGTCAATTTCCACTCATTGGGTGTTATGCATACTTCATTGATTATTTTACTCTAAGATTATGTATAGAATCACTATTTATTTACTTATTTAGTAATTAAAACTCCCCTTTGTTTGAATATATTTTGATACACTTAATCACTCCATTTATAAATTCTCATGTCATTAATATGAACTTGTTAAGGGTAATCTTAACTAAATTTCCATTCATTGAGTAAAACATCCAAGACATTGGTTTTTTCTTTACAAGAATATGTGTGAATGTATTCTGATCGATTTAAAATGAATATCCAATAATATTGAGTTTATTTTTATTTTAGGCATAAATATGTCATTTATTTATCCTTAATCTATGGATACAGTATTTATTACAATTTTCGTCTCAATTTATATTCCATTGAGAATTTATTGTTGTTATGCGGCAATTCACTTTTATATGGTGTATATACTATCCTTTGAAATAGTATATCATGATTACTTTTAATCTTATGATATAATATTGTTTTGATTAATGTTATTTCTTAGTTATTTATTTTCAATCATCTCTCATCTGGCTAAGAACTCTTTAACTAAAATATCATTTTTATGATTTATTCTTCTATATCATTCTCATTAATATGCTTGTTTTAAAAATGGTTTTAAGAATATATTTATATGGAAATGAATTTTTTGAAATTCAAATTATTTTGAAATGTTTTAAATTGTTATGGGAAACTTTGATTCAAAAATCACTTTTAAACGGCTTCTTTAGTAAAATGTGCGCCCTTAAAATGTTTTCAATAAAAAGGGGATATTTCCCTAAAATAGTTTTACTTATTATTTTCATCTATGTCAATACCCTTAATTTTATATTATTCTTGAATGAGGATGATTTATTATAATAAAATCTTCCATATTTTATTTAATGAGTTATGTTTGACTATGGATGTGCTATTTTTAAACCATTCGTGATTTTTGGTTAAAGTACTGACATTTCGTATGATAGTTTTAATATGAATGTTTATATTATGTTTTATAATTTTAATATGAGGAATGAATTGGACTTATTAAGTGACGACTAGGGCCCTATATAGCCCCTCAGTGCATCATTAGGTCTCCTAAGACAAACTAGTTTCTTGGGATATGGCCTTAAAAAAATTTATATTTAGGGTCTTAGAATGAGGCCTTGACTTTGTGGTTAATATGTTCAACACTATGCATTCCATAATTATGGGATTAACTATTGATATTACATGTGATTACTCTATTAGTAGAATATCCATGTGAAGAGTAAATGGCGTTATTTGATTTATCTTTTCCATATTATACTAAAGTTTATATTTAAAATTATTTTGTTTTAGTTTTATACATTGCCTTAAATGTTTATGTTTATTTATGATAGTTTCCACAATATTATTATCCTTACTAGGCATCTATGCTGACCACTTTATTATATTTTATTTTTCATAGGATGCGAAGAGGTATGTTATGATTGACCTACAGGGATAAGCTAAGGGATATGAGTGTGTTAAAAAGAGACACATTGTGTTTTTTTCATTTCATAATGTAATGTAAAACTTATGTATGTATCCATTACTTAAAAGGCCACTAAACTGATCATTATTTTGGGAGATATTATCTTGTGATCATTCCAATGTTATGTAATAAGGCACCAACCCTGGGTAACTAGGGTCAGGTCATTATAATTGGTATGAGAGGTAGTATAATACAATCCTTGAAAATTAGATTTATAAAAACCATGATTAGAGAACATTATCCTAATATATACTTTGAGTATTAGTATAAAAGAACATCCTAGAATTTTGGTAATTTTGATAATTTGTGAGTTTCCCAAGAAATAAATCCCTACCTCGATACTTCTAGTGGACGTGGTTTTGGCACATATATACCTAGGAGTGAAAATTCTATCATGGATTTTGGGCTTGACCTGAGGTGTCCTGGTACATTATAATGGGCCTTACTGCACACCTATTTTGACACTCTTCGGGGATATGCTTTGGATAATTCAAATTTTCATTTCAAACTTATTTGAAGGATTTAAATATAATATGATAATAAATAACTATGGTTATATCCTAAGGGGTTTTACATTGAGAATAAGGTGTCATGATATTCTATAAATTATTTTATGACTATTTGTTACTCACACTATACTTTCTAGTTTTAGTCAATGGCTGGATTCCATGGATGTCATAGTAACATTGAACATGATGTAAAAGGGTGGAACATTGGTGTAAATTAGCAGTGAAATAGAATTTTGTTAGGCGTAAAAGATAATGTGTTCATGCCAAATTAGTTTTCCGAAAATATGATCAACAACATATACGTTAACCAACTCCTGAACTCAACAATAAAGAGAAAGGCATAGAATAATAAGAGCTCCAGTAGTGGAGACCATAGAGAAAAGAAATGTTAATTTCCATCATGTAGGAAATGTGGAAGTAGACACCTAGGAACATGTCTCAATGGAACAAATAAATGTTTAATTTGCAGGAAAGAAGGAAATAATGTAATGAATTTCCATGGGAAAATGAAGAGTACTATGGAAGAAAATAAAAATGATCATAAGAATCCATTTATAGTCATTTTATGTAAATGTAGGGGACCTGAGAATTACCTGATACGATTCCCAATTCTATAAGATAACCTCTAGGCCAAGGAAGAAATTATGTAAAAATAATTGGATGGGGAAATGTTTAAATTTATTAAGGATATGTGATTATGGGATTACATTGGATGAATTTTCTCTTGTATGTGTAACCCAACAAATTTTTTATGTGAAAATTCTATTTGAGGATGAATTATCTTTTCTTTTGTGGATATAATTATAAATAACAATTTGGGTTTATATGTTACTTGAAGTTGAGGAAATTATAGGTTATTACTTTTTGGGATGAAAATGTGAGGTATGAGATAAAATTTATTATTAAAATATCTTATGGTTAATTTTGAAGAATTTATCTCATTATTGGGAATTTTATAAAATTGTATACTTTTTGAAAAAGGACAACATGTAGACTCTGCGACAACCAGTTATGTCAGAAAAAGCTGTGGGAATCAAACACATAACCAAAGTGTGACTAGGATGTATCACCTACCACTGGACTACATAAAGTCCTTGGAAAGTATGACTAATTATTTTTAGTGAAATGAATTTATGGATCAAGAATTTTTTTATTTTTGGAACTTATGAGTTATCAAATAGATATCCTTATTATAGGAAAATTATTTGGTAATTATGTGATAAATGTTATTTTGGAAGATGTTTGCTCTTTTGTGAACACTATATACATAAGGAAAATATAATACTATGGTATTCAATTTGATGATTAATGGTGGATTTTTATTTTTGAAGAATATAAATATTTATTGTGGACTTATAGAGATTTGGGGTATTTATGGAAATAATTAACCTATTATAGAGAATATGCGATTAGGTAGATTACTTTTAAGTATGTTACATTAATATTATTCGATGTTATTTGGTGATAAATGTTTAGATTTATAATGGAAGACAATGTAATCAAATCCTTTTGAATTTTTGGTTTTCAAACATAGTTTGGAATATTTTTAATAATTTTAAGGAAATTTTTTATTGAATGGTATTTGATGAACATTGGGTACTATTTGTTAAATTTTGGATATTAAGAGTAGTATTTCTTTCTCTAAAGGATTATCATTTTGGGGATCATTTGATCTTGTACAAACAATTTTGGTTTTGGTTGATGTCTAAAGTCAAGGGAAATATATACTTCATCTTTTGTGGATTATGTGATTCCCTATATGTTGATTCTAGCACTTAAAGTGTGACAAAGTCAACTTGAATACTCATCTTTTAGAGAAAAGATGATTTTTTGGTATAAAATTATTAATGGATGAAACTCTACTTGTAAACTAAGTATAACTTTTTATGTTCATAGTTAATCTCATAAATAAATTCCCCAAAATTATGAAAAGGAATATAAAACAAAAACATTGTCCATTTACTCTTCTTATTGGGTAATCAAAGACCATTTATCCAATCAAAAGTTTTTGGATTTCAGATTGTCAACTTTCTATTAAAATTATTCTCTATCACTATCCATCAGAACTGGATGGTTTGTTTTCTCCTCCATATCTATATTTTCCAACATGGAACCCAAGTATGAGTTATTTCTGGTAACCTTTATACATTCCTTTCTTTGTTCCAAAATACAAGCCTCATTAATCCATTTTTTGATGTGAGATTTCAAATAAGATATTTTGAAATGTCAAACCCCTAGTTTTCAAACCCGAGTTTAAATTTTGAGGATGAAATTTATTGAAAGAGGAAATATTGTAACACCCTAAGATTTCATAGTATTTTATCACTTTAAAGTAATTTAATAGCTTACATTTCATGCAACACCAACTTGGCTTGCGTTATACACAAGATTGTGTTTTTGCGAAATAACACATTTGTATTATAGTTATTTAAATAATATCTTTATTTATCAATTAAATATTGAAATGTGAATAGTAACAAATAAATCTGACATGTTATTCATAATATTTTCACATTAATAAAACATTGTTATAATTAAATGTATATGTTTTGTTAAAATTGTTATATATTTAGAAAAATTATTTTCTCAAAAGAACTAATTTTTATGTCCTTTTGTAAAAAATAATAAAATTAATTTTAGACACTATGAAAAATTGAATTTTGTAAAATATATTTCATTTTTTATTTCAGGATATCAAAATTAGCTTAGGGTGAATTTTTGGTATTTTTTTCAAAACCTTCAATTTTTGATGATTAGTGAAAAACACTACGTTATTATTTAAAACAAATTTTCTATTTAAATAAATATTTTTAAATTTAAATTTATTTTAAAGTCAAAATAGATACATATTATCTATATTAATCCAATTCAATTCAATAAAGTCATTTTATAATAATACTGGATATATAAAATTTTATTGAACTTTTTAACATCTTTTACCCACCTTCTATGCACATTTTAAAATCTAAATAAAACTTAATTTTACCACTGCTTTAATTTGAATTTTAAAAATCTGAGAGACGTAGTTGACATTAGTAAGTAAAATGTGGTTAAATAGGATGAAAATAATTATTGGTGAATATTAACTTTTTGAATTTTGTATACCACGGTTAAAAGTAAATACGAAAATTTATGAAAAAATTAATATTATAATTAGCGCAACAAATATAATAATTCTATTGGATAAGTTTATTTCAACCAAAATCAAACTGAGGAAAAAAATAATATCCATTTTTATCCAATTGGGTTAGATTATGACATTTATTATATTTTATGTAAATAAGAGTTAAAGTGTAAAATTGAAAGTTTAATAACTAATTTTTTTAATATAGTGTTATAATTAATATATATTAGACTATAAATATAAATTATAAATATAAATAAATTTCCTAAATCATGGAATCTTATTTATAATTTTTAGACTTTAAATAATTAAATTTATTTATGACATAGTGATGATTTGGTAATTACCTTATTAATGAAAGATTAAAATTATTGATGTTATAAATATTAAAATAAATGTAAATTGATACTTTTTATGATATCCAAAAAATTTCTAGTTGAATATGACATGTTATGGGTGATTAAATGTATTTTTTTTAAGTAATAATGTTTTATGACTTTCAAAAAAACCAAAAACTAAATATTGTTAAAATTGACAGAAATAAGTTTTTAAAACAAATACTATTTTATTATGTGATATAATACTAATAAAAATATAATATTAAAAAAAAGACTTATATATGGTTTGATATGCCATTAATGAACAACTTGAGGTTCTTATTAAATTTTATTGTATGTTTATTAATCATGTAATATAAAAAATACAAGAAGACACGGTAAATGTTAAACTATTTAACCAAGAGTTAAATATAAAAGATATGGTTAATATGGTTACATAAACTTGCCTAATTTTTTTTTTTTGAGATTAGATCAACCCATTTCCACCATAGGCTCTAAATAAATTCATTTTTTGCTATTATAAACCAAAAATTATTTTATAATAAATTAATATTTCATGCTTTTCCTAATGTTCCCCTCACCTCTCTTAAAAAAGGGTACTTCCCTTTCTCTCAAATTGAAACCTCCAAAGCCATTTTGATCAGACAAACCCTACCCAAATATCTTCAAAACTACCCTCAAGTAATCCTATATGCTGTACATAGATCATAAAGACATCCTACGAAGTCCTTTTGTTCAAATCAAAATGAAGCACCCGAGGAAGAGGTAATTATTTCAGCACCTCTTTCAATGTTATTTTCATATTCCACATCCTCTTTCTTTTTTGTTTGAATAACAAAATAACAAATCCTATAACTTTTATATCATTTTATGTTATTATAAATATGGTGTAACAATATTCATCATTCTATCCATCCAATGAATGAAAAAGTTACTATACATGCATACGTAAGACTTATCCTCTACACGTCGGGGTGTAGTTTGTTTTTCAAAACATCATTATTTGGATGGGTATAAAATTGAGTATAATTGATGTAAATAATAAATTTAACATTTTAATTATTCTATATATATATTTATATAATATAATATCCAACTAAAAATGATTTCACTATCAATTTAATGATATTTTCCCTCATGCGTACGCACGACTGATCGTCTCCACGACGCGATAAGATTCCATTACCCATTGTAACCATTCAAGAATAATTTTCTTTTGAAGATTAAAAATAATTTTTAAAAAATTAATATAACTATGGATGTTATTCAAATAAATTCTATGAATAACAAACATGACTTACATAACAAAACATATAAAGGAAAATGAATCAGTTAACACCCAAAAAAATAATACAGCTAAAATATTATTATCAAAGAAATATTAGAGGATCATATATGATATAATATTTATTTATGAAGTAAATTTATAATTTAATAAAAAATAACCATTATACAGGAGGTTGTTATACCATCAGCTGAGGAAAAGTACAAGGTAAAGGGGTTTCATCTCACTTTTTATCCCCGTGAGTTTCATGCTATATTTGCCTCTATTTCCTTTCGTGTGGTGTATGTGCTGCCCATGATTGTATTAGTTATGTAATATATATTAATTTATGGGTATTTACATATTCATTTAATGATACTTATTTCTTGGGGTGTATGTTTATTATGTTACCAAATCAATAAGGAAATTTCAATTTTCGATTTTCACTCATTAGGTTTTACGTTTACTTCATTGATTATTTTACTACAACATAATGTGTGGAATCACTATTCATTTGTTTATATAGTAATTTAAACTTCCATTTGTGTGGATATACTTTTTATGCACATAATAAATCCATTGATAAATTCTCATGTCATTGATACGAACTTGTTAAGGGTAATCTTTACTCAATTTCAATTCTTTGAGTTAAACATCCAAGTCATCTGTTTTGTTTTTACAAGAATATGTGTGAATTTCATACGATATAGTTACACTGAATATCCAATAATATTGAGTGTATTTATATTTTTCACTAATAATAATTTCATTGATTTATCCTTAATCTAAGGATATGGTTTTTATAATGGATTTTTCCTCAATTTACTTTCCATTGAGACTTCTTTGTTGTTATGCAGCAATTCACTTTTATATGGTGTATATACTATCCTTTGACATATTATATCATGAATCAATTTATTTTCATGATATAATAATGTTTTGATTAATGTTATTATTATATTATTTATATTCGATCATCTCTCATTGGGCTAAGAATTCATTAACTAAAATATCATTTTAATGATTTATTATTCTAAATCATTCTCATTAATGTCCATGTTTTAAAAATAGTTTTAAGAATTTATTTATATGAACATGAATGTTCTGAAATTAAAATTGTATTAAAAAGTTTAATGTGGTATTGGACACTTTGATTCAAAAATCTATTTCAAATGACTTCTTTGTTAAATAGTGTTACATTTAACTGTTTTCTAGAAAAGGGGGTATTTATCTCAAATAGTTTTACTAATTATTTTCATCTATGTCAATACCATTCATTGTATTTTATTCTTGATTGAGTTTTATTTATTGTAATACAATCTTCAATATTTTATTGAATGAGTTATGTTTGAATGTGGATGTGCTATTTTTATACAATTCATGGTTTGTGGTTAAATTATTGACATTTCACATGCTAGTTTTAATATGAATGTTTAGATTATGTTTCACGGTTATCATATGAAGAATGACTTGGACTTAGTAAGTGACGGATGGGGCCCACTATAGCCCCTGGATGAATTTGTAGGTCACATGAGACAAACTAGTGTTTTGGAACACGGCCTTGACAAAATTTATATTTAGGATCTTGGCACGAGGCCTTGACTTTGTGATTAAGATGTCCGAAATTATTAATTCCATCATTTTGGAATTAACTATTGAAATTACATGTGATTATTCGACTAGTAGAATATCCATGTGAATAATTAAATTGAATTATTGGATTTATCTTTTCCATATTATTCTGAACTTTGTATTTAAAAGCCTTGTGTTTTAGTTTTATGCATTGCCTTAAATTATTATGCTTATTTATGATAGTTTATGCTATACTATTATCCTTACTGAGCATCTGAGCTCACCCCTTTCTTATGTTTTATTTTTTCAAGGATGTGAAGAAGTATATTATGATTGACCTACATTGATATTCTAAGGAATATGTGATTGTTCTAAGGAGTCACAATGTTGTTTTTTCATTTTATAATGTAATGTAATACTTATGTATATATCCAGTACTTGCAAAGCTACTAAACTGATTTGTTCTTTCGAGACATGATATCTTGTGACCATTCCAATGTTATGTAATAATTCTCCCACTCTGGGTAACTAGGTTTGAGGCATTTAAAAAACACAAAATTCATAATAAGGACAATGACAAATAAATGGTACCAACATAAAAAATCTCACAACAAAAAAAAGAAAAATACCCATTTTAAACATTTTACATTCAATGAAATTTCATTTTAAATTGGAAATTTAGCATCTAAATTCCGTTTTAACTCATAAGAAACCTCTGAGGGACTCATTTATTCTAATCTAGGTTCTTAAAAAAGAAACCCCTAATCCTTCATTCACAAAACTCAACTATTTTACATTTATAACCATTTTCAAAGACACTATGGTTATACATGGCTTAGTCACATGGGTGGCCATCTACAAATCTATAAGGTTCCCATACAATTTACCACTGGAATTTGGCTACCATTTATCACATTCAATATCTATAGAACATTTTAAACATTAAAAGACCCTTTTAAATTATTCCAATACATGGGTTACCCTTTTCCAAGTTATAAGGAACCTACGTACCTTATAATTAAAATTGGATCCCATTACAAGAACAATCAATAAATTTAGACTAATGTATCCACTTACACATCAAAACATCCCATGCATGTAATCAAATGTAGTAGCACAACATCATGGTATAAGACAGATGAATTTTATATGATCATATAATCATGTTATACTTGTAATCATTCTAAAGCTGAACAAAACATGGTATTCCACCCAAGGCACACATTAAAAATTAGAAGAGATCATACTAATGCAACTAAATGGAATGTTTTATGCATGGAATGTTAATCTATAAGTGCATTATATGATGAATGTAATGAAATTTCCTTGCCAAATTAGGCCTAATTTTTTAAAAAAATTCTCAAAATCAATAAGAATCAAAAAATACACTCGTTACTCATGGTGAAATCACATCAATTGTAATCTCAAGTAGTATTAACATCAATTCATACCCATGGCCACATGGTAATTTACCATACATGGGATGATCAGTCCTTAGAACAGCTATTAACTGAGCATCAACACTTTCCTAGTCTACTATCTACCGACCCAAAACCGAAAGTCACAAAAATATTGAAATCCAGAATCCTTATAATACCACATTGTAACTTCCCAGCCTAACATACCCTCGAATCGGTAACCAGACCGGTCACCACATGACATAAAGCACATATCCATGTATGCTCGAGTTTGCTAACTAGAATTGAGGGTATATGGATTGTTAGTGGGGAGACTATACACTATTTTTTAGAGTGCGCAACAAAAAAAGATAACAAACACAAAATTTTCACATCAGTATAACAATATATAAACAGATGAAAACAACATAAGCAGTATAAAGAAATAACTAATTCAATGCAAGTCAATTATAATATCAACTAAACAAAGAAAATGTCTAACACTAGTTTATACAATTTATAGATGTCATTGTGGTATATATCTTAAAGTAGTAAAAAAATTAGCATGATTTACATCTCAGTACATGAAAAAATGAAAAGGATAAAAGCCTCATGGGCGATCTCCATGAGAATCCTGAACTCCCGCTCGGTCCTTTGCTCCGAACTACCAATTATAGGAAAAGAAAAAACAAGAAATGTCTGAGATTCGATAAACAAGTGGAGTCTACTCAGGTACCTTAGTGAATTGATGAAAAAAATAAGGCATGAGATTTAAATTTCAATAGGCTGGGACAAATGATGTCTAGATCAATCAATACAATGTAATGAAACTAAACATGGTGCAATTATATTCATGAAATAACAGAATTTAATAAATAAATAAATAATCATCTGGGTTCCAAAGGGACACCTGACATTGATACCAGCCTCGACCCATAGCCAGAATAAGAGTCTAAATAAGAAGAATATATGTAAATAATGTACAATGAATTATTTGTCACATTATTTAATATTATTTGTTTAACCTCCAAAAATAATGATAATATTACAATTCTTAAATTTCACCCATTTGAATGATGTTATCATTCCTTAACTCACACACACTTGGATGTCCAAGTTATCATTCAATGATCACGCACCCATGAATATCCATGTAACCATTCCATACACACACACCCATGAATTTCCATGTCACCATTCCATCCTCATGTACCAAAAATTTCCATGTTACCATTCCATACTCACTCAACCATGAATTTCTATGTTACCATTCCATACTCATGCACCATGAATGTCCAAGTTACCATTCCATACTCATGCACCCATGAATGTTCATGTAATCATTACATACTCACGCACCCATGAATGATCATGCTACCATTCCATACTCATGCACCACGAATGTGTATGTTACCATTCCATACTCACACACCCATGAATTTCCATGTTACTATTCCATACTCACGCACCCATGAATATCCATGTTACCATTGACTGCTTCAAAATATAATTAATTCATCAATTAATTATCATAATAGATCTCATTACCAACTAATAAATTAGTTAAACACAACAAGCCATTTAATTAACTCAACAATTAACATATCACAACAATTACTCTAGTTAATTAAACAATTAACTAGTCAAAAGGAAACCATGTAAATACGACATAATTAATTCATAAATTAATTATATCTAGCAAACCATATCTATATGGAACAATTAATTCACAAACTAATTATCTCAGATTATCCCCAAATAAAAATCTCATTATAACTACCCTGATAAATTATCTATATTACCATATCATAACACACAATTAATTCATAATTAATTACCTCAACATAACCAATTTAATATCTCATAATTAATCTTATGATTAATCATTTTCTCAAATCACATAGTTAATTCAAAATTAATTATCTTAAAATAAAAAATCTAATATCTCATAATTAATCCCATGATAAATATTAGGTTAAAAAACATTATTAATTCATTATTAATTATCTCATATAATTTTTTTTAATATATCATAATTAATCCCCTAATAACAAATATCTCAAACAACATAATTATTACATAATTAATTTTCTCATCCTAACGAATTTAATATCTCATTATTAATCGCCCAGATAATTATATCGATGTCAACCTCAAATAATATAAGAAATTCAAAATTAATAATCTCATTCCATAAAAAAACCATTTATTAAAAAACTGGAGTCAACTTTATAAAAAGATATAAATCTACAAAACTACATTTTCTTAATAAGTAAAAGTTGAGAACCCTACCTCAAAAAATTTGGACAAGCCAAAGCTTCCTAACTAAAACTATGACTCTCTCGTGCATACCCACTTCCACATTAATGTATGTGAATACATGAAATTGATCGGAACACCTAACAACAACAACAACAGGTACTCAAAATTAGAGAGGAGGGGGAAAACTAAAACCAATATAAATCAACTGCAGCCCAATTACACTGTAAGAACCTAATTCTAGAGTTTAAAAACCATATATCGTGTATATAGCCTTATCTGAATATGATAGCGGTGAGCCAAATCAATCCAAGTCACTTTGCCTATGATGGAAGTTATCTTAAAGAATAAAAACGGGTCTAGATACATTATCTGCACCACTTAGAATCAGATTAAATGAAGAAACCAAATCAATCCCAGACATTTGGGTTTCGACCTAATAGAGACCGGGTGAAGGAGAGTTAGGACAGTTGATGTGAAGAATGAAACAATCATAGAAGGAATTAACCCAACAAGATAGACACATTTTGTAAAGATACTAGGAGAAACCAACTTATGGAGAGGGAGTCATGAGAAATGGGTGGTACACCACCCATGGGAGAGCTGAGAGGGGGAGGGGTCATGCCTCACCTTTGTTGGGCTCTTATCCCTTTTGTTTTCTCTATAAAAAACTAAATTAATTATTTTATTATAAGAAATAGTATAACAAAAAAAATAAAAATAACCATAATCTTCTTATTATTACCCATTAATATCACACAACATTTATAAACCCTAACTACCTGATTACACATCATTTAATTAAATTGTTCTATAATTAATTTAATTAAATAATTTATCCAACACATCATTATTTAATGAAATACTATTAGCACATTTTTAATTACATGAAACCCCCATTTTCATAAAATAATTAAACTCATCTTAACCTTGAATTTAATTAGATAAACCCCCAGTTCCCCATTTAAAACATCATTTAATTAAATTATTCTCCAACTAATTTAATTAGATAAAATTTCCAATACATCATTATTTAATAAAATTATCTCAACAAAATTTAATTAAATAAAAACAAATTTTTCATCATATAATTAAATTCATCTTAACAGTGAATTTAATTAGATAAAACACCAACTCCACATTTAACACATCTTTTAACTAAATTCTTATCCAAAAAATTGAATTACATTTTTTTGATACATAATTATTTAAATAAAGTTTTTCAAAAAAAATTTAATTAAATAAAACACTTATTTTCCTAAAATAATTAAATTCATCTTAACCTTGAATTTAATTAGATAAAACTCCAAATCCAAATTTAACACATCATTTAATTAAAATTTCTCCAACATAATTAATTAAATTGAATATCCAACACTTCTTTATTTAATAAAATTGTCTCAACACAATTTAATTAAATAAAACCCCTATTTTCATAAAATATTTTAATTCATGTTTCCTTGAATTTATGTAGATAAACCCTAACTCCACATTTAACACATCATTTAATTATATTTAATTCCAACCAAATTTAATTAAATAAATTTTCTAACTCATTATTATTTACATAAATTCTCTCAACATAATTTAATCAATAAAACCCGAGACAACCCATTTATCACCATTTTATTAATTTTTTTAAAAAATGATAGTAATGAAATAATTTCTCAAATCCATGTTAATTAATTAAATTCTTTGAATACAAATTAATTAAATTGAAAACTGTAAATCATTAGCATTATTTAATTAAATTATCTCAACCTCAAATTTAATTAAATAATGACCCCCTTTTAGAAATAACTAATTAAAATCTTATTAAACTTAAATTAATTAAATAAATACCCCATTTGACATTAATTAATTAAATTTATCTTTAACGTTAATTTAATTAAATGAAACATCAACTCCTCATTTACACATCAATTATTATTACCATTTAATATTTCCCTAATTTGATAACCACCATCTCCTCATTTACATGAAATTTAATTAAATTACTCTCATATCAATTTAACTAAATAAAGACTCCAAATCATCATCATTTAAAAAAATTAATTATCTTTATCTCAATTTAATCAAATAACATCTCCATCACAACATCATTTAATTAAATCCTCTCAAAATTAATTTAGTTAAAAGAAATCCCCATGACCTCATTTAATTAAATTCCTCTTTCAACAATGAATTTAATTAAATTAAATATAATTTGAAACCCAAAATTTGGTAGATTGGATGGTTTGACATGCATGTTCTGATAGACTATGCACAGACCAAGCATCAGTTTCTGAACGTCTATTATATCATGCATGGATGACCCACACTGTTTGAATTACCATGTAGAGACCGTGTGAATGTGACTTCGAGGTCTGGTTCTCCCAAAACACATCCCACTATCAGGGAAAATCCTCGAGCCTTTAACACAGCCCATTATCAACAATTTAAAAGATCCCAAATTGTGAAACTTATTTCTAAAGTGTGGATTTAAAAACATAACCACACAATAAATGAAAAAGTTCAATAAAATTCATATTTTAACTTAGTTTAATAACATGGGACTTAAAAATCTAAATCATTCAATAATCCTTCGATGTGAACTACAAAAAAATGTTTACCTTTATATATATTAACATAAATCCAAATATTATGTGATATTATACATGAAAGAAATACAAAATAAATCATATAATCAAAAAATATATTCTTTTTTCCTTCCAAAATGTGAAACCAAAGTTATGTTTGATTAATGAAATTTTTCCCCAGTATCAACCTTCTCTTTTTATTTTCCAAACATACTGACATAATAATCAACTATAATGAAAATAATAGTATTAATATTCATTTATAAACTAAGATGTTTTTTAAAAATCTATGATCCACAACATAATATCAAAATTATTACCCTATAATTTAATATTCAGTAAATTCATATCTAAATCATCAGTCCATAAGAAAAAAATACTATATTATGATTTTATTATAATTTCAACTTTTCAATATGATCAATTCCATCAAATTGTAGTTATTATCTTATAAATTTATTAATGTTTGTACATTTTCACTCAATTTTCTATTGTATAATTATTCAATGATTGGAGTTTTTCTTCTCAAAATTATTCATCTTTTTATAAAATTATTTCTTAAATATAGTAAAACACTTTACTGACCTCCCTTTTTTCATTATCATGCATCAAACTTGTCATAAAGCTATCCTATTATATTGTCAATTTTTATGTCTTATAAATAGAATTGATTATAAATGACCAAAATAAATGAATTTCGATTTAAACCCTATAAAAACGAAAATTACAATGTCTACCCAAAAATTATTTTATAAAACTCATATTAAAAAAATACATGAAGACTAACTAATTTTTGGACTAATAAATGAAAAATATTGTATTCTTTATTTTATGAATACAAAATTAATATCATGAAATTTTATACATATCACTTCTTGAAACATTAATTATGTTTTAATGACCATGGATGAATATATAACTATGTAATATTCTTATTTGGTGTTTATATTTTATCCTTTAATAATATTATTAATGAAAACATCCTAGAAATACCATGTTCTATTAACTATAAATAACATATTAATTAGAATTGGAAAAATTAAAAGAAATTAAATCATATTATATATAATAATAAATTATTTTATAATTTATAAAAATTAATAATAGTTTGTGTTCATCATTAAATATAGCCCTAAAATACACCCCTAACTCTCTATGTCAATGACATACCCAATCAAATTGATTCATGAGTAGAGACTAATTTTAATTCTATTATTTTTTATTTATAGATTTCAAAACCATAAAATAATGATTTATATTTTTTTAATCTTTTATATATTCCTTTGAAATAGGTTCACCGTTTTTTTAATCAGAAATGGTTTTCCCAATAACATAAAGAATTTAATTGGAGGAGAATTATTTTTAAATTTTAATGCTAATCCAAGAAGTTGTTTCTTTTAGGATTTATCCTTTTATGAACTTATCTCAAAAACATTATTTTAGTTGATTAAAATTTTATCTATTAATAAATTTGAATAATAGTATAATGTTTTAGAATAACTAAGTATATAATTTTACTTCATTTTCTCCAAAAACAATTGTGAACACTTTTTTAATATACATATATCTATTACTGTTATAAAATCCATTTTAATGATATTTTTATCCAAAATTACCATAAAATTAATTTCATATATATTATTTTAGTTCATCATTTCAATTATTTCATACATGAGAGGGGGAAAATTGAAGATAATATTACTTACCAAAATCCATTAAATGGATTCTATGAAATATATTCCTCAGGCATCTTGAAATTTAAGATTTACTATCAATGTGAATTATAAATCCCCTAATGGCACATATATACCTTACTATTAGGGGTTTTCACACCCATTAATACTTAGAAAAAATAATCCATAGGAACCTAACTATTTGGGTTACCTATAATAAAGGACCTGGGTGTTGAATTATTTTCTACATTGATGGATTATAATACATAATATTTTAATGGTTTTTATTATCTCACCAACCAACCTAAAATATTCCTAATATGTATTAATGACTTCAATGATTTATCGTTCTATCTTATAAATTCAAAAAATATTTTTTAAGGAATATAAAAATATAACACTTTATATTAATAATAGGTTTTTATATAGAAATAATTAAAACCCAATTATATTTTTATATATCAAAATTCATCACATTAATAAGATACATAAAATATATTTCTATAATTGTTTAAGACTATAAAACACTATAGACCCCATATGATCAAGTAATTTAGAGAAGTGTATCTAACCTTTAAATTTAAAAATATAGATTATGCATGAAATCAAACGAGCAATTAAAGGTATAGTATGACTATCCATTGGCATGTATTCAAGACACATAATAATTAAAGTAAAATTATAACACCTAATATGATTAAATCATAATAAATCTTTAATCTTTTGTCCATAACCTTGAAAAAGATAAAAATTATTCAATGAAAAAAATATTATACCATATATAAAATATAACACCTTATAAATTGTTAAAAATATTATAATAATCAGTTTAACAAATCTAAAACTTATATTATTTTATCAAAAAAACACTTTATATTATTAAATTAACAAAATAAGATGAAAAATTATAAATTAAACATTTTGAAATTTAGAAAAGTCATAAATAATTATTAAAATTCTAAAAATAAATAATAATATAAAATTTATAATTTTAAAAATTCATATTCAAATTACATAAAATATAAATATGATTTTTTAATATTTATATCATAAATATAAGAACTTTTATTTAATTATTTTTAATTAATTCATTTTAATCCCATTATATAAAAAATATATGATACTTACTAAAATATAAAGCAATAATATTCTTGAGGAAAATATTATATATTATATAATGGTTTGAGATAACTAAATGTATCATTTATAAATTTATATAAACATTTATTAAAGAGAAAAGACTTTTTAGAATAGTGTATATGAATATACGTATAATTACATTTAAATGATAATTTTATATTATATTTTAAGAATATTTTTTAAATAATTAATACAATTGTAATTAAATATGATTCATTACAAAAATTATTTTTTCCTAGGGATAAATCAAGTCCACATGAAATTCCTAAAACTTCAAAACCAAATTATCAAAAATATATAAATATTGATTTGAATTAAATAAAACAGAAATGAATAAAATAACACTTTTCCATTTGAATCCTATCAATCCATGATCCTATACATGACCATTATGGAGAACACTGGTATCCTACACCTAAGGGTCATCCAATAGTTTAATAAATCTACCTATAATTGGGAAGGATTGTCACTTTATCATGGTTTACTAAGATCTTCTATTAATGAAAAAAATAATGAGAGATTATATATTATCAATTTGTACCCATTGTAAAAGTTATATCACGTACAATAGTTTCAAAAGTATAAATCAATTTATATGTCCACTGAGCTGCCTCTATGGAATGTAAAATGTATAAAATATTTCTAGTTTTAATTTAAATGTTTCAAAACATAACTAATCATTATCAGGGGTATTTTTCCTTATTTTTGATTTTTACCATTTGTAGAATCAATATACATATCATTTTAACTGACCCTGATAGATTATATTTAGGGAATCATGAAATAAACCTTTGTTACTGTATAACAATAGTACTTCTATATGAAAAATCATGAAGTGGTGACCTTTACTATGAAACTGTATTCCCCAATAAAAATTGTTGAATGTTCAACAAAATTATATATTATGGAAAATATTTTGGGAATATAAATTCCGTTAGGTTTCCCAATGAAATCATAGAAATATAATCCCTTAATCCATTGGGATTATGAATATTTTTTTATATTAGACTTCCACTTCTATACCACTCATTGAGAAAGAGAATAACTAAGAAATAATTGTATAATCATCAATAAAATTAGTTATTTCTTTGATAATGGTGTTATTATTTAAAACCATCAATATGTTTTACAAATATAACAAATTATTAGTGGATAATTTAAGGAATTATGGAATAATTACCTTCCATGTGGAGATTGGTTATACTCTAGATGCCACAATATCCCATTAAAAAAACAAGAAATTAATGTAAAATTTCAAAAATGGTACATTGGTATAGAGTCTACCTAGTGAGATATAATTCCAGTAGCTTTATATTATAGCCTTAATTAATAAAAAAATGATTTTCCTCTATCATTGAAGTTGAAAGTGACTTGGTAACCCTAAGAAGCACATTTTTAGAAGATATCTTGAGTTGTTATTTTGATTTATTAGGTTATAATTCAACTAATAATACAATGATATATAGACATAAATTGGAAGATAATCCTTCATTTGAGACCCATAATTATTGAATAAATACCATTCGTCAAAGAAAAAACCAATGGAATAGAGATTAATTAGAGGAAAAATTAACCCAACCGAAATATGGTATTGTTATGGGAATCACATCAATATTTATACATCATTTCAATTACTTAATAATATTAGGGATCTCTCAAATAATTATTAATTACTTTAATAATTTAAAAGACCGAAGACCTAAAAAACCTCTATTAAAATATTATATATGTCTATATCATTACTGATGATGATTTATAGAATGATACAATAAACTATTTGGTTTAATTATTCTGAAAAAAAAATTCATTCTATTTTAAATGGATATGATGATTTATTTAACCTTCAAAAAACATGATTAGTTTTTTTAGGGAATAAATACCCCTATTGTTTTTCAAAAAATTCTACCCTTGAAATTTAAACGAAACATATTTCATTTAATGCATCAAATATGAATTAAAATACAATGATCTACATTAAAATTCTTATTTTAGAAACCCAAAGTTATTAGTTGAAATTTCATAAAGATCAATTAACATCAATAAATTCTAAGAGTAAACCATTAACTAAATTGGTGTGACTCACCCCAAATCCACTAATTGATATAAGTCTGCATATTATATCATTCAATTATGTATGTGACATAGAGTATCATTTTACACACTTATCCCTTTAGTGAACTCTAATAATAGTTATTATAAAATACTAATATGTACTATTTATTTTATATTTTTTAAAATTTTGGAGTCTTCTAAATTTATCATGTATAAGAACCTAATAGTTGTATTTATCTCATATTGACACAATCATCATCAATATTTTGTTTATAAGTTCATTTCTATGTATATAAATAAAACTATTTGAGATCATTCAAAATTGTAAATTGTGGGAGAATAAATGGGTTACTAAATTGATTGCCTTATGTATTGTCTTATGGTATTCCCACTATATTCAAAATCAAATGGAAAATGTACTGGAAATATATTTGTATAATTTCTTGGAGAATGTTTTTCTTGACAAAGATTCCCTTAAAATAAAATTTATATTATTTTGAGATATTAAAATTCTTCAAACATGCTAAAAATTAGAATATTCTCTACAAAATAAAATTCAAAATTCTAAAAATTTAATAATAGAAAATTATTAGGTACTCATAATATAACATGATTTCTCAACATAATCATTTATGCTGCAAAAAATAATTTACTAAAACATTATCTTTTGTATCTTGAAAATATTACTTGTTCAACCATATGGAGATAAATAAACTATAGTTTATAATGACTAGAAATTATCATAGTTTAATTACATAAAAAACAATTCCAAAAACACACAATCCTAGAAATATTTTTTTCAATTATTTTAAAAAATATATCATATAAAGTATTGGTGTAAAAAGAGAATCTCAAGGAAAAATTTATTTTTCTATCAACTAATCCCACTAATCTGAAAGTGAATTAAATGTAGGTGAGTTGAAAGGATGTCCTAGTAAATTTTAAAAAATTAATTATAGGATAACTCAAAGGAGGGTCACATAGTAATTTTGGATAACTTATACCTGATTAAAAGAATAAATAAAACCCCTTATACCATAATTAGATCATATAACCACACATTCTATGTTAAAATAATCTAAAAAGATATAAAATCAAAATATCAATATTAAAAGTAAGGTGTATAAATCTAAATTACACTGAATCTTTCATTTAATCATTTATATTTCCTTCCACTAAATTTATAGATGTTAAAAATTATAAATAGATTACACAATTAATTAAGTATCTAGCATTGATTTCATTTTAAGAATAGAAATTTATTACATCCATAAAATAATTCATATAGATTTTTGCACTATGGTAATCCCCACATGCTATCTCATGGTTGAAAAGGTCATCAATGGGTATACATTATAGAAAATTGGCCATCATTGAGAACATACTATGAATTAATATAAAATAAATAATTATATTTTTGAGTTTAGAATGACAAATAGTATTATTTAAAGACTTATAATTATTCCTTTATCCATATATAATTTCTTATTCACATATTAATGAATAAAAATCCATAAAATACAAATATTATTTAACATTTCATTATCCTAACCCTAAATAATGGGATAATAAGCACATCATTCTCTAGAAATATTATATTTTATATTTTAATAGACATTTGTACCTAAATTCACAATGAGATTACATGGGGGGAGATATATTATATTAGATAAAACATATGATCTGGTAATGAAAACACTATTATACCAATTTATTGATGTTAGTCCATTTACTACAATAGGAAAGGATGAAAGTATTAATAGATGATATAACATATTTCATAGAGTTTAAAAATGAGTTGGTTTTCACCAAGGAATATGATGACAATTAGAAACCATGTTTTTTAGTTCTGGTGGAAAAAAATCATAATACATTATGGTTATTTAAATACAATGAAAGAGTAAGATATGTGGTATATAAATTAATGAAAATAATATTTTAGTGTTTTAATTCATTTAAATTAATGTTTTTCAAGGAAATTACGTAGAATATACTCATAATAACTTTTTAAAAAATAATAATAATTAGTTGATGATATAAATTTTACAAAAATAGGACATGGTGGATGGTGGGTTATTAGAAGTTTTTATAGTGGCTTGGAGTTTCAATATTCATTTAAAACCACATGGAAACTTAGATGAATCCTTCCATCCCACCAGAGTCTTATGGATTCTCCTAGGAACTTGGTGTTATACTTTTTCCTAAATTTTATGTATAGCCATTTTCATGTGCTTATCAGTTGTTTTTGAAAACTCATTTATGGGGTTTTCATACATTTATATAAACGAAAGATATGGGTTCTCCCTTTTCTATAAATTTTCCTCCTCCCAGAATGATTTATAGTGGACTATAGTTAGTTTATTCATTTAATTACCCATGTATGTCCTCTTATTTCACTTATATGTGGCCGTATAAGTTAGTTTAGGTACTAATCCATCTATAGATAGATGATAATTTTCCCATTTGTGATGTTAAAACCTTAATGAAAATATTAATTTAAAATTCCTTAAAATCATTGTATTTCATGTCTTATGGAAGGAAAATCCATACTAGGAAATTTTTAACCCATTTAGTTTACTTGGGAACTAAATGTGGTAACAATCTATCAATACATAATGGATAATAGATCAAAAATAAATGTAAATATTTTTTAACACTCCATTTTATTAGATCTATTGTAAATATCATTTCCTCATTCATTTAGATTATCCATGTTTATGATAAAAGTTACCACATTCACTTTAAGAAGATTTAAATAAAGACCTCATTTAGTTATACACTACCAGGAACCATGTTAATAGTAGTAGGACAAGACTTTAAATTTAAAATCTTACATGGGACACCCTAGGTTCATATATAATTTTTCATCCAAAAATAATATAAATAATTTTATAAGAACTCCATTTAAAAAAAATTCTTCTGTGGAGATTATAATAATAAAAATGATTTTCAAATCATTTATATTGACGATTAACATTATAAAATACATGTGAAGTAATAATATATTCAGAATATAATATATGAACCTACCTAATAGATTCATTGGGAAATCTATTTAACCCTTGGAATATTGTGAGGGAGTATTTCTACATTTTTATATTTAATGTTGAGGAAACTAATCTATATTTGAAAATCCATCACACTATAAAATCTAAAATGGAAAATAAATTAATAATTTTTTTCTATTTTAACATAATCTTTTATATTATCATTAAATCACTTTCACTAATAGATAAAAAATCACCTAATGTTTTTCAATCCTAACATGACCATCATGTATCAATGAGTAACCTTATTAGAGATTTTTCTAACCCAATAACATTAAATTATAATTAAATATAACATTATAAGAAAAATACACAAGTCCTAATATCCTTTATATATAAAAATTTCTCTGAGAACATGGGGTCATGAATTACCTCTAGATGCTTTGACTATTAAAAAATGGAGTGGAAACCAATCTTATAAAACACACATGTCAAAGGAGATAAATAAGTCTTTTACTCACCATTATTTATATCATTATGATAAAGGTGATCCCCTATTACATTTAAATATTATTCCTTTATCATGGAACATTTCTATAAATAACTGAACATATGGACACATAATAATATATGACCAAAAATAATCATTTAAAAAATGAATCCATATGTTTATAAATGCTATTTTATATTCCTTAAAAATTATGAAAATTTATTCACATGGAACACATAGAAATTCTGCGATTAATCCCACAACTGAATTATAAAATATTAGTTATAGTGATTAACCGTTATTATTATAATCAATTTTCATATATTACACCCATAAATAATGGAACCATTGAAGATGTAAAATTGAAAAAAGTAATTGGATAGAAATTTATCCCAGAAGTGTAATTACCAATATTTTTGTAGTATATCATTTTACTGAAAAATAATAATGTTAACGTTAGTGTCCTTGTACAGCTTTGGGACCAAAATTTAAACAGTCCAAACGATAAATTTTCTAATTAAATAACTGATTAATTAATCAATCAGATAATTAGCTATCAGTCACTCTCCTTCATGGCTAGCTATTTACGGGAAAACTTGATCTTGATATCTCTTAAAAATTAAAATCATATAACATTTTGGAAGAAATAAAAAGTATATTATAATTAGAAATTATTATTCTCTATGAAAAAAAATAGTGAATCCTAAATTTTTTTAAAATACCATATCATTATGTCCAATTCTATATAAAATATTGAATTATATATAAACATCTAATGGTCAAATCAAAATAAATATTTGACCACTTCACCAATCTCAATGAAACTTTTGACCTTTTTTGTTTAATAGAATTCAAATGAACCCCATGAAATTTCTTTTGATGGTAACTTCAATATGATTTGTTAGGATCAAGGTTATATAAAGAGAGTGTAATGTTAATCAGAAAAACCCAATGTAACTATTAACATACTCCACCATAAAACCTCTAAAAATTGACAAGATTCATTGAATGACTTATAAAAATTATCCAATTAATTCTAAACCTCACTGGAAATTTTCATTAATTTTATAAAATCATAGATAATTATATACATATATTTATGACAAATAATTCCATTATTAATCTTATATCATTTTTTATTATCTTATATATCTACAATTTAGATATATGTCTAAGAAGGATATCCATTATTTATATATATGGAAACCCAAGAGTGAGTCGTTGGTTTTTTACGCCTAGATAAATAAGGATGTCATGAATAATAGACATTACTACATAAATCATATAATATTTGGGTCATAGGTCAGATATACCCAAATTTATAATATGAACACTACATTGGATTTTTTGTTTCATAATAATCACTTTTACATGAGATATAATGTTGTCTAATTTATTCTCAATTGCAACCCAATGTTGAAACATTATCCCATGATAACAATACTATTAAAATTATATATGGTAACATTTCAATAGTTTCACACCCAATTATTCCCTTGAATGGAAATGAAGGTTTATTTATTTAAAAATATAATTGTATATCATCGTATGCATAATGAAATTCTCATAAATGTAATTTTTTTAATAAAGTTGTATTCAATGTAAATAAGTAATTACTATTGTAATTAATGTATTTTTACTTTACCTCTCATAATAAAATTTGTATGGAAAATAACAACCCTTACTTTAATAGTATTATAATGGTATTTACCATTATCTCTCAAATGAGGCACACATTCAACGTGCACTCCTTCTGTTGAAGGACCATACAAATTATTATATATAGTATGAAAACCATGTCATATATATTGAGATAAATAATGATCTCTTAATAAACTAAATTTTTTGAAGTTTGATTTGGAGTGAGTGATCAAGATTTTAAAGATATTTTTTCCTATAATTTATGAGAATATGAACCCCAACTTGATCATATATAGTAATTTATTGAATATTTTTTTCATTGAACCAAATATTTACAAATTTTAATGAATTTATAATTCAAAATTAGATTTTTATGAAGTACGCATAAATAAAAAAAATCCAAAATGAGATACTAATAAAGGTGTCTCATCAAATTCGGATAACACATTTTGATAACAATGATATATTTGATGGTGAATTAAATAAATTCCACTTTATAGAAAGAGAAGTTATCACTATCCCATTAATTAAGTTCACGATTGAATAATAACAATTGAATAATAACATATTAACGGAATGTTTCATACATATTAATTCATGAAATGGATAATCCCTAGATGAGTAATAATATATTTCTCATGTGATTAACAAAATTTCAAAATGGACATTTAAAAATGGATTTTCGATTGAATTTTCCTATTAAAAGTGGGTGAATTTGTATTGTTATAATGAATATATATATGTGTGTGTAACATCACATTTTTCGATTATTTTTCCAATGAATCCAAATTACACATTTCCCTAATTGATCTCCCCCATAATGAATGTATGTGGACTAGCACTGAAGGTTTAATGATATCACTGAAGGAGTGATTTAACCTATTTAGTTCATCACACAAATATTAAAAAATACAATTCTCATGAATAATAATACATTAAACCCATTGAAATGATAATAATTATTTAATGAAATACCCTACATTTTCCCATTAAATTCATAAATTCAAACATGACATAAAATTAAAACATAAGAACGCATTTACGAACAATGCTATTGAAAAGATGAGGAAAAAACCATGTGTGGAATTACCCTTTCACATAACTCAAAAATCAAAATAAATTGGATTTGAGATGACTTTCTACATCATATTTATTCTATAAAGGCGTATTTCCATTAACAAATGGTTATTTAATATAATCTATACAGACCCAAGATGTTATAATAAAACTTGTGAGAATAGAATACATTTTACACAACCTACCAACCCATATCAAAAAAATGTGTTAAATATAAAAATATATAAATAATTCAATGATTACAAGAAATTAATAGTGTGTTTTTATGCATATAAAAAATGAATAAGGTACATCCTATGTCACCAAAATAAACTCATATCCACTTTAGTAAATGTGAGTTCCCAGAAAACATGATATAAATACACATGGTTCATCATCATATCATATTCCAAGAACAGGTTATCACAAAATCTCCAATTCCAACACACGGTAATACATTTTTATGGGGAAAAACTATTGTCTAAAAAATAAAATGTTTGTCACATTAATAAAACATCTCTCCTTTCAGCCAAAGTCTCTCTATAAGAGAAAATTTTCATGGCACCCATTAAAAAAATAGATTTCCGTAGAAACAAATAAAAAATAAAATTAATTACCAACACAACACATCAATATTTATCCCTAATATATTCTAATATAAAAACAAATAAACATTAAAAAACTATTAAATTTTCAATAACAATATAAAAATATTTTAGACTAATCAAAATAGTTCCAATAAGAGATTTACACATCCAAATTCATTATTTTATTCATATTAGAAAATTACATTATCTAAAAAATTATGTAAACATTCCCGCTTCATCTCACATTACACTATAAAAATATATCATCCATAATGTATGTACCTCATTATAAACAATAATCTTCATTCTAGATATTACTAAAACAAATTCTAAATTAATCTATATCATTACATTTTTATCCTTCTTTATATAGGTATTTTTACGATTTCACATCATTTTTAATACTATAGATCCAATGAGAGAAAACAATACAATCAATATTAACAATTTTATAAATTCATTTAAATTAATATAACCATAATTTCAACTAATTTTTAATTGATCCAAACATAACTCTTCAAAATTAATACAAAATAATAAATCCAAATGATCATTTTCTCATAAATAATTATTCGATTAATGAGTACACTAATTCAACATCATAAATGCCCGTTTTCATTACTAATTTACCCTTATATCCATGATTTCCCTCAATTAGAATATATTAACACATTTTTCATTTTCTAAAAACAAAAAAAAATTATTGAATGTTATTTTTCAGTCAAAAAATCAACATTCGATGTGAAAAAATATTATGAGGTTGTTAAATAAAAAATTAGTTCAAAAATCATTTAAAAAACTTGTTTTGAACCAAAATAAATTAATAGGTCACATAACTCACGCTGATCACTTGATTTACCTAAGGAAAATAAATTTTCATATTAAGATAACTCTAACAATCATGAAAATAAAATAAAAGAAAATAATTTTATATTTTATGTCGAAATTTTCCAAACTTCATCTCAATTTTTAAAAATTATTATTTTAACTAATAAAACATAAAGAAAGAGATAACAACATCGATGAATTGAAACTATAAGTTGGAAATAATTAAACACCACTCTTTAATGATAATATATTAGATGGAGATATTGGATAATTTATTATTGTTAAAAGTCATCTATATGTCCATAAAAAAGAATAATTCCTGAGTTAATGGTCCTATTACATGAAAAAATGTTTTTGCCTCTAAATTAACCTATTATGGGGAATAATGATAACTAGTCACCCACCATCGAGTAATTCATCATAACCTAGGTATCTTGATCTTTTAAGAATCTCACTAGGTACATGGTACCGAACCACCAGGTACCGGTTAGCCTCTCTTGGGTCATTCATTTTTTTCAACTTCCAAATCATCCTCTAAACATATCTATTTGACAAAAAAATAAGATATTGGGAAATTGATTCAATTAAATTGAAATAAATCCCATGAAATATCTCAATAATTGAGGTTATTATAAATTGACATCCATAGGGATTACCATCCTTGAAAAGCCATATCATGAATAAAAAAATTGATATAGCTATTTTGACTATATTTCTGTTAATAGTTTCCCAGTATCTTCCAAAAAATGTATTTCAACAATTAAACACACTAAACTAGAAAAATATTTCCTTATAACTGCACGTCTCTCAAGAAAAAAATATATTACCCTACATGTCTATAATAGAGGCATTCAACTCAATATCCACATCGTCAAATTTTATCATAAAAGATGAACCAGGTTCATATTTTTACATATTATACTGATTTAATAATAATTCATTTAACTATACATAATACTGAATTCCTTTAACTGATCCACTACCCTAGTCCCCTCTATGATCTCAAAGGGGCAAACATGTTGTGTTACCAAATTCACTGGCTTGAATATTCAAAAATATCCCAACATGGGTGATACTGTAAGGGAAAAAAATACTCATCATTAAACACATATGGATGATACCTAGAATTAATATAGTACATACAGCTAAAATTATTCTTTTCCATCATATTTTAATAATCTTTTTATGATAGGATGTCACTTCCACCAAACTATTCCCAAAGAGGTTATCATCACTAGCTTCTATATTACAAAAAGGAGGTGTAAATGAATATGATAAAAAATAAAATGGAGAATTAATTTTCAATCATGAGTTCACTCCTAATAGTAATTGGATTGGGCCACTATAAGACCTTGGGTGCAACTACTCATATGATAAACACTTCTGACTAGCTACAAACATATAAGGTGTGATTGTGGAGAGAATATAAACTCATATCCTAGTCTCAAGGATAATAAAACATAAGTTGAGAATAATCCACAATAGTAAATAATTAAATAACATTGAATAACTAAATAATCCAAATTACCGAATAGTAAATAATGAAGTGAATTATACAACAATAAAATAACCAAACATCCCAGAAGACCAGTCACAAAAAATAGAGGATGGAAACAATAAAAGAAAGATCTACCACATCCTTGTACAACACCTCATTCTAGTCAATATTCCTATCTGATATATCTAATGAGGTGATGTTACTATGGGCCTCTAGACAACCTAATCCAATGAACTGTGAAGGCTAGTTTGGTACCCAAGTGAAATGGACACATGATATTTGTGTGAGTACATAACTTTTCAGGGGAAACTAGTAAATTTAGTGAAATGTTTAAGTGAAATACATAGTATAATATATATATATATACGGAATAATCAAAATAAATAAATAAATAAACAAAAAACAACAACCCCAATTGATCCTTAGGTGAAATGTGACCCCATGATCGACCATACTGAATTTGTCTAGTTACACATGTCTCTGTTCGTAGTACCAAACCATGAATAATAAAAATATGTTCACAGAAATATCTAAAGACTAACTCCATGGTCCCCCAATAGTATAAAAATGGGAATACAAAATCCTTGAAATCACTTTAAGGTCTTGTGACATTAATACTCATAATATAGGGAATACCACATACTTGAAAAAACATTAATGTTTCCTAGAAATCATTTACTAGTAATGGAAATATAAAAAATCCAAGTATTAAAATAACCCCCCCCCATAATAAATTATTAATGAGAACAAAACATCCATAAAACCACTTCAAAGATCCCTAATGATATATCTAGGGCATACCTAATCCTTGGAATGACCTCAAGGTATCCGAGCCATATAATATTAATAATCACATTTAGTTAAATATCAACAAACATGTGTTTAACATTTGACTCATGTTTTAGTTTTTTGGTGATATAAGAAATATCCTTATTAATTCAATGAATCAATAAACAAAACATTTCCATGTAAAACACCATTCACATAGAGTGAAATATCCCTTAGTATCAGTATAAATATATTGTGGATTCTCCAGCCAACCTAGCATATCTATTTTATTATTTCAAATAAGTTGATGCCCATGGATAGCCCTAACTAGTCCATCACCACTCCCAATCAAGGGTAAATTCTAAGGAACCTATCTTGGTCCTATATATTAATTCATTTCTAGTTTGTGTCATATAGATAAATTTCACTGAATTAACTCCAAATTCCATATGGAAAGTTGGGAGTAATTATCCCTGTAAAGACCCGCAAATTTCAAGGAAATTTTTTTTTCTTAATTTTCTTTGGAATTTTACAAGAGCGCAGCTTCAGACGGCACCTGATTCCGAGGCCCGGTGTGCCCAGAATCAATTTCCGAAGTTTGGCTCGGGTACGTTCAGTGAACGGACGAGCGGGTTTTTCTATCTTTTGAACCGGTGCCCGGAATCAAATTCTGAGGGCACCGATGAAATCACAGCGCCGGTATTTGCTTAGAAACGCCTCTTCCGGAGTTGCGTTTGCTCAGACGTGGTTTTTAAATTTTGCGGCTTTAAGTCAGAAATAAAATAAAGTTTGTGCGACAACTTTATTTTATTTCACTTAAGCTGCTTGGAAGCCACTTGAAGCCACTTAAAGGCGGCTTGAACTGAGTTGAACTGGATAGGATGCTATCCAGAAATATCCTATCCCCTTGGTAGGATATTTGTGAGGCAGGGCCCGCACGAGCCCCGCCGTTTTTTTCGCTAAGTAACGCACCCGCGAAAACCCGTCAAAGTAACTGAAAAGTCAACCGACGCGTTTTCTTTAATTCTTAACAGACCATTTAATTGGGCGGTTTATTTCGTGAATTAAATGGGCTGTTTCTTTCGTGAATTAAATGGGCTGTTTTATTCGTTGAATTAATTCAACGAATTAAATGGGTCGTTACTTACGCGTTTTGCGTTTGTTGGCAAAATAATAAAATAGACAACTTGTCTATTTTGGAGGATTGCTATCGTTGTGCAATTCCTCTGAACCTCCACCCTCCCCGCGAAGAACGCGAAGAACGCGAAGAACGCGAAGAACGCCGGCGACCGGAATTCGACGACGCACACTGTGATCTGCGACGTCGACGAGCCTTACCCGCGACGTTCTTCGGCGACGCCTCTTCTTCCGCGGCCGATCCTCGTTCGGCAACTAAGGTGAGAATCGGATCATTTCTTCTCCCTTTTTAATTTCAATATCAACGGATTTAAACTAATTAAATCCGTTTGATCTTGATCCGGAGATTGGCGACGCGACGCCGGATACCGCGACGACGCGACGATCCCCCCTTCTTCCGCGACGACCTCTCGTCCGATGACGACGACAAGGTAAGGGTTGATTGGAATATTTTATTTCTTTTCCCGTGTTTATTCTTTTCAAATAAAGAACCCGATCGGAACAATTTTAATTTATTTAAAATTGTTGATTTGGTTAATTCTTTTCCTCCCGATGATTTTATGACTAACGCGGAGGGTGCGGGTCTAACGAACAAGACCCGGCAACCCTCCGCCGATCTTCCTTTTTGTGCGGATTTGGCGGGCGACGGCAAAAGCACGACGCAAGGGCCAATTGTTGATTCCGCAGTGAAGGACGCGTCCCGGGAGGAATCATGGCGCAGACGGGAGGCAAAACGGGCCACCGGAGCAACTCCGGCGGCCCGCGGAAGGCGGCGGCGGCGCGGGTCGCCGGCAAGGCGGCGCCGGCGACCGGAGGCGGCGGCGCCCGGCGCGCCGCCGTGGAGAAGATCCGCCGCGGCTGAAGCCGCGGCGGCGGCGGCCGGTTCCGCGGCCGCGCGGAACCGGGAAGGGACGCGGCGGCCCGGCCGCGTCCGCGTGACAGGCGGCCCCCCGCGGGGCCGCGTCTCTTTCAAAGCCGCGGGTCAACCCCGCGACGGCGGCTCCTTCGGCCGCTCGGCCGAAGCCGAGCCGGCCGGTCCGGCCGGCCGGGCCGCGCCCAGGCCGGACCGGACCCGGCCTAGCCGGTTCGGGCCGGCCCGGTTCGGCCGACCCCAGGGGGGGGGGGTTCGGGCCGGGTCGCCCCGGGCCCAGAACCCCCGTTACGGGCCCTCTTCGGTCTTTCACCCATATCTTGGGACTGGGACCTCCGATTGACGAACCGTCAGCGGCTACGCGATCCTTGGATCGAGACGGTCGTTTCGGTATATTATACTCAAGGTTTCGGAAGACTTTGGGTTCGGCCGGGTTGGTTCGTACACGAAACCAACCGGGCCCTCGGAGCGGAAACGCTCATAACTTGAGCTACGGACATCCGAACGACGTACCGTCAGCTGTGGTAGTTTCCTCTAAGTGAGACAGAACTTTTGGCATACTCCGCCCGAGGATCGGATACAGTCGGAGTACGGTCGGGTTGGTTTTGCCCTAAAAACCAACCGGGCCCCTGGGACGAAAATGCCAATAACTCTCAGACCGGGCGTCCGATCGACGCGCCGTCTGTTGCGTTGAGATCCTGTTGTTGATACGGAACTTTTGGATACATCAACTTCGGACTACGTGTCAGTTGATGTATCAGCCTCTCGGCTCGTGGAGCGGACCCTCCTAAACGAGCTCGCTACATGCGGGAACCCTAGCGCTGGCTGTGACTTCGACGACAGAGCAGAGATCCTCCGTGGACTGCGACGACGGCAGAGCAGAGATCCTCCGTGGACTGCGACGACGGCAGAGCAGAGATCCTCCGTGGACTGCGACGACGGCAGAGCAGAGATCCTTCGTGGACTGCGACGACGACTGTGCAGAGATCCTCAGTGGACTGCGTCGACTACTGCACTCAGCGATCCCACGTGGATCAGTGCTACAGGTTCTGTGTGAGCCCGATCCTATGTGGGTCCTTACTACCGGTTCTGTGTGAGCCACTGCCTACCGGTTCTGTGTGAGCCACTGCCTACAGGTTCTGTGTGAGCCCGATCCTGTGTGGGTCTTCTGCGGGGGTTAGTACCTATCGATCCTTCGTGGGTCCGACGACTTAGACGGATCAGTGATCGTCTTTGACGTCATCTGGAAAAGTATACCTGGTTGAGCTGAATCTTATGTTACTCTCCTTTGTGGATTGTGTTGAACTATCCTATGTGGATTTACTGTTTACTCTCCTTTGTGGATTTGAGTCTTGCTATCCTATGTGGATTTACTGTTTACTCTCCTTTGTGGATTTGAGTCTTGCTTCCTTTGTGGATTGAGTTGTTCTTGAGCTCGTGAGCAGAGCTAGAATTGGGGACTTAGGTATATGTATGGGAATATACCTAAGTCGAGTCAGATGTTACTTCGTGATTGCATCTTTCTTTTGTGCTATATCCTTTGTGGATTTCGGGAGACCTTCGGGGGTCTCGGGGTCCTTACTGAGTAGTTGTACTCACCCCTGCACGGGCTATGCCCGCACCTTGTTGTGTTGGTTGCAGACGACGGACAACGCTGATCACGGTTGGGACGTGGAGCAGGACGGTACCTGGAGGTGGACCACTGGGCGGGGCGTGCTCGGAGCGGACGTGGGACCCGAGGAGCCTGGAGGCTATCTGTACCCACCCTTCAGGTGGGATTTCCAGTGGACGACACGAGGCCTCCGTCTTTTCTTCAGTTGCTGTACTTTACTTTTCAGTTGTACTTTACAGTTGGGCTTGTATTTCCGGCCCCCTTTACTTTTCTGCACTTTACTTTCCGCTTGCTGACTCTGTGTGGTTGTTACTTATAAAGGCAATGCCTTCCCTGTTTACTGGGATTTTACGCCTTGGTGCTAGTCGCCAGCCCCTGGCCTATGGAAGGCGGGCTTGGGGTAGTCACGGCACGGGCCCTGAGGACGGGTCGTGACAAATTGGTATCAGAGGCGGTCGGTTCTACCGCAAACTCTGATCTTTCTTTCTGTGAAGCAATAGTGTTAAGGGTACCGAGTGTGGTTTTCAGTTCAGGGAGTCCAGTGTTGGTGCGGGCGGCCGACGTATCCATACACCAGGACCCTGACAACTGATTTCCGACTTTGTGCACGAAAACACTGATTGCGTGTGTGTTTCAAGTCTTCTTTGTGATTACTTATGTCAGCTCACCGGGTATACTGATCTGCTTATGAAAGTCTCAAGTTTTCCTTGTGATTACTTGTGCCAGCTCACCAGGTATACTGTTCTGACTGTGGTGCTCTTGTTCTTATTTTCAGGATGGCCCCGCGACGACAGCCAGCTAGGGTTCCGAGTGTAGGGCGCGACGGCAGCCCACCGAGCGACGAGGCCTCGGTGCAGGGCCCTTTGCCAGTAGTGGCACCGGCGGTAGTTTTACCCGCCGAGCCACCGATGCAACCAGTACCAGACGCTGACGATGCACGTCACCTCAGGGCACTGCATGAGTTTCAGAGCCAGCGACCGCCCAGGTTTCGCGGTGAGGCGGACCCCCAGGCCGCCGAGGACTGGCTAGAGGCGGTGGTACGGATCTTCAGGCTAGTGAGGACACCAACGGATCTCATGGTGATTCTCGCAGCGAGCCTCCTGCAGGCGGCGGCAGGACGATGGTGGAGCCTGATGCTCCAGGTTCACGATGAGACATCCTTGCTCTGGACGGACTTCGAGAGCCTCTTCCGCTCTGAGTTCGTCCCGGCCACCCTCCGAGCGGTGCGCATCCAGGAGCTTCTCCAGCTGCGCCAGGGCAGCATGACGGTCGCTCAGTACGCGGCGAGGTTCACTGACCTATCTCGCTACTCGACCGACATGGTACGGGACCCCTTCTTCCGGGCCCGGACCTTCGAGCAGGGCTTGCGACAGGAGATTCGGGCATCGCTGATCTCCCTCAGCATTCCGACCCAGGCGGGAGTGCTGGAGCGAGCCCTCCTGATCGAGAGCTTCCTGGCAGAGCCTTCTTCAGCGGCGAGACCTAGCGCAGGGCGGCAGGTAGCTGAGTCTTCGGCAGCAGGTAGCCGACGGATGACTCTCGGGTCCAGGCAGACCAGACCCCCACGCAGACGGCCTCAGGACACCGGCTCAGCAGTACGGGGCACACAGCGGAGTGCCAGCCTTCCGAGAGGCAGGCTGTGCTACACCTGCGGCGGGCAGGGTCACATGGCTCGTGGCTGCCCGACTCGCCGATCAGAGGAGCAGCAGACAGTGGAGGGGCCACCCAGGCATAGGCAGAGGGTCGACCGTGGCGGTCCGCAGGGAGGAGGCGGACGAGGCAGAGGAGCTGGCCGAGCAGCGGGTGGTGGGCGACGCTTCCAGGCTCTACCCCCACCACCACCAGGAGGGCCACCTCGACCACAGGGAGCTGGTGGGCAGGGGAAGGCCCTGCTCCAGGCAGTGGAGGCCTACGACCCCGACATGCCAGAGATGATTCGAGGTACGATCTGTGTCTATTCCACCCTTGCTGCAGTACTTATAGACACAGGAGCGAGTCACTCTTTCATAGCCTCTGCCCTTGTTCGGAGCTCGGAGATTCCGACTGAGCCGTTGGCTCGATCCTTACGGCTAGAGACTCCTACGGGAGCAGACTCGACGATTACGCACTGGTGCCGGCAGTGTGAGCTTACTCTAGGAGGCGAGAGCTTCGGCTGGGATCTCCTTGTAGCGGCGTCGAGGCCTCACGACGTCATCTTGGGCATGGATTGGCTATCCACGGTTCATGCCCAGATCGACTGTTTTAGGCGCAAGGTGCGATGTGTTCGCACCGACGGGAGCAGGTTTACCTTCACCGGCGAGAAGGGAACCTTTGCAGCACAGGATGGACTTCCGCGGAGGAGAGTGCAGCCCATCTCTCATCAGTTGGCTAGCCTCATCCTAGGAGCAGTGGACGTGCGGAGTCCCGCTTTTCCTGCAGTGGTGGACCAGTACGTGGACGTCTTTCCCGACGACGTTCCAGGGCTACCTCCTCGTAGAGAGGTAGACTTTTACATCGACTTGTACCCCGGGACAGCCCCGATATCTACTCCAGCATATCGGATGGCCCCCGCCGAGCTTCGGGAGCTGCGGGTACAGTTGGAGGACTTGCAGAGTAAGGGGTTTATCCGACCCAGTGTTTCACCCTGGGCTTCCCCGATTTTGTTCGCCAAGAAGGCGGACGGGAGCTTGCGACTGTGTGTCGACTATCGTCGCCTGAACCAGGTGACAGTGAGGAACAAGTATCCGCTGCCTCGGATTGATGACCTCTTCGATCAGCTCAAGGGAGCGCGGTGGTTCTCGAAGATAGATCTTCGGTCAGGCTATCATCAGCTCAGAGTTCGAGACGAGGACGTGCAGAATACGGCCTTCAGATGTCGGTATGGCCATTATGAGTTCTTGGTTATGCCATTCGGCGTAACCAATGCTCCAGCAGTGTTCATGAGCCTCATGAACAGGATCTTCCAGCCATACCTCGACCGATTTGTCGTGGTCTTCATTGACGACATTTTGGTATACTCGACGACTGAGGAGGAGCATGCCTACCACCTGCGAGTTGTCCTAGACACACTCTGAGAGCACCAGCTTTATGGAAAGCTCTCAAAATGCCAGTTCTGGTTACGTGAGGTCCATTTCTTGGGGCACGTCATTTCTGAGGCGGGAGTTGCAGTGGATCCCGCGAAGATCGAGGCAGTGCTAGCTTGGGAGCCACCCAGGAGCGTGACAGAGGTGCGGAGCTTCTTGGGCCTAGCGGGATACTATCGGAGATTCGTGCCAGACTTCTCCAGAGTTGCGGCACCACTCTCAGCGTTGACGAAGAAGGGGAAACCCTTCGTGTGGTCAGACAGATGTCAGCAGAGCTTCCAGGAGCTGAGACAGAGATTGACCAGCGCACCTATCTTGAGGTTGCTTGAGGAGGGAGTTGGGTACGTAGTTTACTGCGATGCATCAGGGACTGGACTCGGGTGCGTCCTGATGCAGGAGCGGGCCGTGATCGCCTACGGATCACGTCAGTTGAGGCCGCATGAGCAGAACTACGCCACTCATGACCTGGAGTTAGCAGCAGTGGTCTTCGCTCTGAAGACTTGGCGGCACTATCTGATGGGCGAGCGCTTCACAGTCTTTTCTGACCACCAGAGTCTCAGGTATATCTTCTCTCAGAAGGACTTGAACCTGAGACAGCGGAGATGGATTGAGTTCCTCCAGGACTATGACTTTGAGATAGTCTATACTCCTGGGAAGGGGAACGTGGTAGCCGATGCCCTCAGCAGGAGGACGGGCATTCAGCTACTTGAGGAGGCGACGGAGCAGCTAGCCTCCTTACAGATATCCTTTGTGGATAGAGACGGAGCAGCCTTTCTTCAGTCTCTCACAGTATCTCCTCCACTTCTACAGCGGGTCAGAGAGGCTCAGCGTGGGGACGCTGACTGTGAGACCCGGCGTGCACTGATATCCTTAGGTCAGGCGCCTGATGGTTTCTCCCTTGGAGCAGAGCACGACATCCTTTTCAGAGGGCGTACCTTCGTACCAGTTGCTTTACGAGAGGAGGTGCTGAGAGAGTTTCACACTTCTCCCTTGGCGGTACATCCCGGAGTGGCGAAGATGTACCAGGATCTCAGACGACAGCACTGGTGGCCGGGCATGAAGAAAGCTGTGGCAGAGTTCGTTTCACGATGCCTCACCTGCCAGCAGGTGAAGGCAGAGCATCAGGTACCAGCAGGCTTGGTTCAGCCCTTGGAGGTCCCGGAGTGGAAGTGGGATGGCATATCTATGGACTTCGTGACTGGACTTCCATGCACTTCTAGAGGTCACGACTCCATTTGGGTGATTGTCGACTGACTCACCAAGTCGGCACACTTCTTACCCATCAGAGAGCAGGGCTCAGTGGAGAGCTTGGGACGTCTTTACGTCCAGGAGATCGTACGGCTTCACGGTGTGCCATCGTCTATCGTCTCCGATCGAGATGCTCGTTTCACTTCCCGGCTTTGGAAGGGGTTGCAGGAGGCGTTCGGGACGCGGCTCCATCTGAGCACAGCCTTCCACCCTCAGACGGATGGTCAGACGGAGAGGACCATACAGACACTCGAGGACATGCTCCGTGCATGTGTTCTCGACCTTGGTCGCAGCTGGGAGGACCACCTACCCTTGGTGGAGTTCGCGTACAACAACAGCTACCACACCACCATCGGGATGGCACCATACGAGGCGTTGTACGGCAGAGAAGAGATCCTCCGTGGACTGCGACGACGGCAGAGCAGAGATCCTTTGTGGACTACGGCGACGACTGTGCAGAGATCCTCAGTGGACTGCGTCGACTACTGCACTCAGCGATCCCACGTGGATCAGTGCTACAGGTTCTGTGTGAGCCCGATCCTATGTGGGTCCTTACTACCGGTTCTGTGTGAGCCACTGCCTACCGGTTCTGTGTGATCCACTGCCTACAGGTTCTGTGTGAGCCCGATCCTGTGTGGGTCTTCTGCGGGGGTTAGTACCTATCGATCCTTCGTGGGTCCGACGACTTAGACGGATCAGTGATCGTCTTTGACGTCATCTGGAAAAGTATACCTGGTTGAGCTGAATCTTATGTTACTCTCCTTTGTGGATTGTGTTGAACTATCCTATGTGGATTTACTGTTTACTCTCCTTTGTGGATTTGAGTCTTGCTATCCTATGTGGATTTACTGTTTACTCTCCTTTGTGGATTTGAGTCTTGCTTCCTTTGTGGATTGAGTTGTTCTTGAGCTCGTGAGCAGAGCTAGAATTGGGGACTTAGGTATATGTATGGGCATATACCTAAGTCGAGTCAGATGTTACTTCGTGATTGCATCTTTCTTTTGTGCTATATCCTTTGTGGATTTCGGGAGACCTTCGGGGGTCTCGGGGTCCTTACTGAGTAGTTGTACTCACCCCTGCACGGGCTATGCCCTCACCTTGTTGTGTTGGTTGCAGACGACGGACAGCGCTGATCACGGTTGGGACGTGGAGCAGGACGGTACCTGGAGGTGGACCACTGGGCGGGGCGTGCTCGGAGCGGACGTGGGACCCGAGGAGCCTGGAGGCTATCTGTACCCACCCTTCAGGTGGGATTGCCAGTGGACGACACGAGGCCGCCGTCTTTTCTTCAGTTGCTGTACTTTACTTTTCAGTTGTACTTTACAGTTGGGCTTGTATTTCCGGCCCCCTTTACTTTTCTGCACTTTACTTTCCGCTTGCTGACTCTGTGTGGTTGTTACTTATAAAGGCAATGCCTTCCCTGTTTACTGGGATTTTACGCCTTGGTGCTAGTCGCCAGCCCCTGGCCTATGGAAGGCGGGCTTGGGGTAGTCACGGCACGGGCCCCGTTGGTAAAAACCGGCCGGCCAGCTGGCCGGCCGGATGACACAAAACCGGGGAATTAAATTCCCCGGCTGGTTCAACAAAACCCCCCTCTTAATGAGGGGGGGGGGGGGGGTTCATGAGGGAAGGGGGCAGCCGGCCCCCTTGGTTCACCGCCAGCAGGCCCCCCACGTGGGGGGGGGGGGGGCGGTTTTAAAAAAAAACGGCGCGGCCAGTTGCCGCGCCGCCCTCCAGCAAAGCGGGGGCCTTGCCCCCCGCGTGCCGACCGTGTGCGGCCGAGCCGCCGCGGCACCCCGCGGCCTCCGCGCCGCCGCCGCCGCCGCGGCCCGCCGCCGCCGCCGCCACCGCGGCCCGCCGCCGCCGCCGCCGCCGCACCGCCGCGCCGCCGCCGCCGCCGCGCCGCCGTCGCCGCCGGCCGCTGCGCCGCCGCCGCGCCGCCCCGGGGGGGGGGGGGGGGTCGGGCCGGGTCGGCTCGGACCCGGACCCCCCCGTTTCGAACCAGTTTTGGTTTTTGGCTCATAACTTGAGCCTCGGACCTCCGAACGATGAACCGTCTGCGGCAACGCGATCCTTGGATCGAGACGGTCGTTTCGGTATATCGCACTCAAGGTTTCGGGTTAATTTGAGTTCGGTCGGGTTGGTTCGTTCACGAAACCAACCGGACCTTCGGAGCGGAAACGCTCATATCTTGAGCTACGAACGTCCGATTGACACGCCGTCAGTCGCGTTGTGTTCCTCTTGATGAGACGGAACTTTTGACATACTCCGCCCGAGGTTTGGACGCAGGTGGAGTACGGTCGGGTTGGTTTTGCCTTAAAAACCAACCGGGCCCCGGAGACAAAAAAGCCAATAACTCACAGACCGGGCGTCCGATTGACGCGCCGTCTGTTTCGTTGACTTCCTCTTGATGAGACGGAACTTTTGACATACTCCGCCCGAGTTTTGGATGCAGTCGGAGTATGGCCGGGTTGGATTGTACCCGAAATCCAACCGGGCCCCTGGAACGGAAAAGCTGATATCTTACAGACAGGACGTCCGCTTGACGAGCCGTCAGCAGCGTTGGTGGTTACGTTGAGTAACGGTCCCTTTGAGTATACCCTATGGGAGTTCGGGGTACAGTTGAGATACGGCCGGGATTGGTTTCGCTCTCGAAACCAACCGGGCCCCTGGGACGAAAAGGCTAATAACTCACAGACCGGGCGTCCGATCGACGCGCCGTCTGTTGCGTTGAGACCCCTGTGACGAGACGGACTTTTGAGAAACTTCTTCGTGGGACTTTGAGATACTTGGAGTATCGACCTGTAGCTCGTGGAGCGGACCCTCCTAGTGACGAGCGTGCGAAGTACGGAGACCGTGTAGCTGGCTGAGACCTGACGACTGCTTGACCGACTCGACTTGGAGTGAGTCGACTAGCCCAGTGGACGGAGCACTACTTTCTGAGGTGCAGACCCATGGCGGACGGAGCACTACCTGTGTGACAGTGCAGACCCACGGTGCTCGTCCGGAGAGTACCTCAGCAGGCTACTAGGGGGTGTGCACTACGGAGTTTGGGTGACATACCTCGGCGGGAAGCACTACTGTGTTTGGGTGGCTTGCCCGCAGTACTCGACAGGAGGAGTACTTCAGCAGTCTTAGGTTAGTGAGCAGTACCTCGGAGTCGTGACAGGACCACTGTACACTCTAGAGACGGAGCTCTTCAGCAGTTACGGTTTCGATAATGAAAATCCTGGTTTGAGCTGAGACTTTTGAGCTTGTGTTTACCTCATGATTGAGATGGGTCACTTGCTAACTTTGGTATATGTATGGGCATATACCCGGGTAGTGGTTATCCGTCATTTTCACAATCCTTGTGTTTCCTCATGATTGAGATGGGTTACTTGATAACTTAGGTATATGTATGTGCATATACCTAAGTAGAGTTTATCTGTTGAGATCTTCTTGTGTTTATCCTTGTTGGTTTTAGTGAGACCTTGAGGGTCTCGGGGTCCCTACTGAGTATCGTTATACTCACCCCTGCACGGGCTATGCCCGCACCTCGTTGTGTTGGTTGCAGACGACGGACAGTGCTGACAGAAGCCGAAGGTTCGAGGACTTGACGGTACCTGGAGGTGGACTATACGACGAGGCGGTACCCGGAGGTGGACACTGGGCGGGACATACTCGGAGCGGATGGTGGGACCCCAGGAGCAAAGGAGCTATCTGTACCCACCCTTCAGGTGGGATTTCCAGTGGACATCTCAGCGTAGCAGCTTTACTTTTCAGTCGCTATTTTCCCTTTCGAGTTGTACTTTACAGTTGGGCTTGTATTTCCGGCCCCTTTTTACTTTTCATCTCTTCTTTTTGTACTTAGTGTTTTACTTCCGCTTGTACTCTGTGGTGCTTGTTTTCTTTTATAAAGGCAATGCCTTCCCAGTTATCGGGATTTTACGCCTTGGTGCTAGTCGCCAGCCCCTGGCCTATGGAAGGCGGGCTTGGGGTAGTCACGACACGGACCCCGAGGGCGGGTCGTGACCGTTGTGCTGGACAGACCCTGGGGAGTCAGCACTCGTGGGACCAGAGATGGTCCGAGCCACGACAGAGAAGGTCCAGATCATCCAGGAGAGGATGAGGACAGCTCAGAGCCGGCAGAAGTCATATGCTGACAGGAGGCGGAGGCCACTGGAGTTCGAGGATGGCGACCACGTCTTTTTGCGTGTCTCACCTCGACGTGGTTTACGGAGATTTGGCAGAGGCGGCAAGTTGTCTCCACGCTTCATCGGGCCTTTCCAGGTCCTCGGCAGGATAGGAGAGGTGGCTTATCGCCTGGCTCTACCACCTCAGTTGCACCGGGTGCACGACGTCTTCCACGTGTCTCAGCTGAGGAGATACGTGCACGACCCGACGCACATCATCGACTTTGGGGAGTTGGACGTGGACGATGGGGCGACTTTTGCGGAGGTCCCAGTAGAGATCGAGGATCGACAGGAGCGGGTCCTACGTGGGCGGTCGATTCCTCTTGTGCGCGTCAGATGGCAACACGGGAACCTCCAGGAGAGCACTTGGGAGCGGGAGGCTCAGATGCATGCTCAGTACCCCCATTTATTCCCCTAGTTTTTGATGTATCTTTACGGGGACGTAAAGCCCTGAGGTGGGAGTAATGTAAAGACCCACAAATTTCAAGGAAATTTTTTTTCTTAATTTTCTTTGGAATTTTACAAGAGCGCAGCTTCAGACGGCACCTGATTCCGAGGCCCGGTCTGCCCGGAATCAATTTCCGAAGTTTGGCTCGGGTACGTTCAGTGAACGGACGAGCGGGTTTTTCTATCTTTTGAACCGGTGCCCGGAATCAAATTCTGAGGGCACCGATGAAATCGCAGCGCCGGTATTTGCTTAGAAACGCCTCTTCCGGAGTTGCGTTTGCTCAGACGTGGTTTTTAAATTTTGCGGCTTTAAGTCAGAAATAAAATAAAGTTTGTGCGACAACTTTATTTTATTTCACTTAAGCTGCTTGGAAGCCACTTGAAGCCACTTAAAGGCGGCTTGAACTGAGTTGAACTGGATAGGATGCTATCCAGAAATATCCTATCCCCTTGGTAGGATATTTGTGAGGCAGGGCCCGCACGAGCCCCGCCGTTTCTTTCGCTAAGTAACGCACCCGCGAAAACCCGTCAAAGTAACTGAAAAGTCAACCGACGCGTTTTCTTTAATTCTTAACAGACCATTTAATTGGGCGGTTTATTTCGTGAATTAAATGGGCTTTTTCTTTCGTGAATTAAATGGGCTGTTTTATTCGTTGAATTAATTCAACGAATTAAATGGGTCGTTACTTACGCGTTTTGCGTTTGTTGGCAAAATAATAAAATAGACAACTTGTCTATTTTGGAGGATTGCTATCGTTGTGCAATTCCTCTGAACCTCCACCCTTCCCGCGAAGAACGCGAAGAACGCGAAGAACGCTGGCGACCGGAATTCGACGACGCACACTGTGATCTGCGACGTCGACGAGCCTTACCCGCGACGTTCTTCGGCGACGCCTCTTCTTCCGCGGCCGATCCTCGTTCGGCAACTAAGGTGAGAATCGGATCATTTCTTCTCCCTTTTTAATTTCAATATCAACGGATTTAAACTAATTAAATCCGTTTGATCTTGATCCGGAGATTGGCGACGCGACGCCGGATACCGCGACGACGCGACGATCCCCCCTTCTTCCGCGACGACCTCTCGTCCGACGACGACGACAAGGTAAGGGTTGATTGGAATATTTTATTTCTTTTCCCGTGTTTATTCTTTTCAAATAAAGAACCCGATCGGAACAATTTTAATTTATTTAAAATTGTTGATTTGGTTAATTCTTTTCCTCCCGATGATTTTATGACTAACGCGGAGGGTGCGGGTCTAACGAACAAGACCCGACAACCCTCCGCCGATCTTCCTTTTTGTGCGGATTTGGCGGGCGACGGCAAAAGCACGACGCAAGGGCCAATTGTTGATTCCGCAGTGAAGGACGCGTCCCGGGAGGAATTATGGCGCAGACGGGAGGCAAAACGGGCCACCGGAGCAACTCCGGCGGCCCGCGGAAGGCGGCGGCGGCGCGGGTCGCCGACAAGGCGGCGCCGGCGACCGGAGGCGGCGGCGCCCGGCGCGCCGCCGTGGAGAAGATCCGCCGCGGCTGAAGCCGCGGCGGCGGCGGCCGGTTCCACGGCCGCGCGGAACCGGGAAGGGACGCGGCGGCCCGGCCGCGTCCGCGTGACAGGCGGCCCCCCGCGGGGCCGCGTCTCCTTCAAAGCCGCGGGTCAACCCCGCGGCGGCGGCTCCTTCGGCCGCTCGGCCGAAGCCGAGCCGGCCGGTCCGGCCGGCCGGGCCGCGCCTAGGCCGGACCGGACCCGGCCGAGCCGGTTCGGGCCGGGTCGGGCCGACCCGGTTCGGGCCGACCCGGTTCGGCCGACCCTAGGGGGGGTTCGGGCCGGGTCGCCCCGGGCCCAGAACCCCCGTTACGGGCCCTCTTCGGTCTTTCGCCCATATCTTAGGCCTGGGACCTCCGATTGACGAACCGTCAGCGGCTATGCGATCCTTGGATCGAGACGGTCGTTTCGGTATATTATACTCAAGGTTTCGGAAGACTTTGGGTTCGGCCGGGTTGGTTCGTACACGAAACCAACCGGGCCCTCGGAGCGGAAACGCTCATAACTTGAGCTACGGACGTCCGAACGACGTACCGTCAGCTGTGGTAGTTTCCTCTAAGTGAGACGGAACTTTTGGCATACTCCGCCCGAGGATCGGATACAGGCGGAGTACGGTCGGGTTGGTTTTGCCCTAAAAACCAACCGGGCCCCTGGGACGAAAATGTCAATAACTCTCAGACCGGGCGTCCGATCGACGCGCCGTCTGTTGCGTTGAGATCCTGTTGTTGATACAGAACTTTTGGATACATCAACTTCGGACTACGTGTCAGTTGATGTATCAGCCTCTCGGCTCGTGGAGCGGACCCTCCTAAATGAGCTAGCTACGTGCGGGAACCCTAGCGCTGGCTGTGACTTCGACGACAGAGCAGAGATCCTCCGTGGACTGCGACGACGGAAGAGCAGAGATCCTCCGTGGACTGCGACGACGGCAGAGCAGAGATCCTTCGTGGACTGCGGCGACGACTGTGCAGAGATCCTCAGTGGACTGCGTCGACTACTGCACTCAGCGATCCCACGTGGATCAGTGCTACAGGTTCTGTGTGAGCCCGATCTTATGTGGGTCCTTACTACCGGTTCTGTGTGAGCCACTGCCTACCGGTTCTGTGTGAGCCACTGCCTACAGGTTCTGTGTGAGCCTGATCCTGTGTGGGTCTTCTGCGGGGGTTAGTACCTATCGATCCTTCGTGGGTCCGACGACTTAGACGGATCAGTGATCGTCTTTGACGTCATCTGGAAAAGTATACCTGGTTGAGCTGAATCTTATGTTACTCTCCTTTGTGGATTGTGTTGAACTATCCTATGTGGATTTACTGTTTACTCTCCTTTGTGGATTTGAGTCTTGCTATCCTATGTGGATTTACTGTTTACTCTCCTTTGTGGATTTGAGTTTTTCTTCCTTTGTGGATTGAGTTGTTCTTGAGCTCGTGAGCAGAGCTAGAATTGGGGACTTAGGTATATGTATGGGCATATACCTAAGTCGAGTCAGATGTTACTTCGTGATTGCATCTTTCTTTTGTGCTATATCCTTTGTGGATTTCGGGAGACCTTCGGGGGTCTCGGGGTCCTTACTGAGTAGTTGTACTCACCCCTGCACGGGCTATGCCCGCACCTTGTTGTGTTGGTTGCAGACGACGGACATCGCTGATCACGGTTGGGACGTGGAGCAGGACGGTACCTGGAGGTGGACCACTGGGCGGGGCGTGCTCGGAGCGGACGTGGGACCCGAGGAGCCTGGACGCTATCTGTACCCACCCTTCAGGTGGGATTGCCAGTGGACGACACGAGGCCGCCGTCTTTTCTTCAGTTGCTGTACTTTACTTTTCAGTTGTACTTTACAGTTGGGCTTGTATTTCCGGCCCCCTTTACTTTTCTGCACTTTACTTTCCGCTTGCTGACTCTGTGTGGTTGTTACTTATAAAGGCAATGCCTTCCCTGTTTACTGGGATTTTACGCCTTGGTGCTAGTCGCCAGCCCCTGGCCTATGGAAGGCGGGCTTGGGGTAGTCACGGCACGGGCCCCGAGGACGGGTCGTGACAATCCCCATTCAAAACTAATCCATTTAGAAGGGTTCTATAGGAACCAATATTATAAAAAACATTCCCAAAAAATCAATTTAACACCACTAATAGGGTTTACATAACACAAGGTACACTATTATAAATATTCTCTAGGCCTTTAGTGACCGAGATGTCAATCTAGTGCAAAACGATCGACTGTGGCCCTTGACACATTATGCAATCCATGCATGGGAATTCTATTTAATTAAAATAATTTTATTCATAATTAAATAATCAAATTATTTATGGTCTAACCACCCTCTATGGTGATATCATGTTGCACACATTATATCGAAATTATAATTAACTAAATAAACTATACATAATGTCTTGAGGAACACCTTCTATATACATATCATTTTACTTCCTAACAAAGATTTATAGCTCACTACCTAATCCCATCTATGTACACCACATTTAAAATATTCATCATCCAACTAGGTTATGCCTTAATGCACATACAATTACATTGAAAAATTAAAAAATTAATCCAAATATGTCAAAATTGCAACACTTAATTTGTGTAGTGACATGCCTCCTCGAGAACACTGGTGAATTAAATGAAAACAATATCTTAGTATCCAAACATAAAAAACTGCTACAAAATGGAATAAATTCATCATTTAATTACCCAATATAGACAATAAAAAACAAATCATCATTTTTTTCATATGACTTCACCACAATCTAGTGGAATCTTATTCATCTTTCTTAAATCCATTGAAAAAAGAACCCCTAGTAAACCTCAGATCAAAAAGTCTCAAAAAGAAAGGAGAGGGGGATGATATGGTCGATTGGCGCTACTCAAGTCACCATTCCTTCTAAATCCCTATGGGTGTCAACACCAAATGAATATAGTTGAAACCATGAAAAAACACTAGGAACCCCACTATCTACCTGGTTAGAGCTCAAAGTGTAGAAATAATTGGTTTACTGGAAAGATAGTGGGCCCTGGAAGCCTACAAGGATTCTTCCTAGCCCACTGGCCATCTAGTGGCTTCTATAGTAGCCCAGATACCCAATCCTCTGATCAATAACTCTCATATGTTCCCTAAAATTAATAAAATCATATTTATAAAGTCAAATTCAACATTTTTATTACATTAAAACATCTTTTAGTTTAATTTTCAGTTCCAGTTCTGAAAACGGATTATCAACCAAATCAAAAATTAAAATTCCCATTAATTAGATTAACCCATCAGAGAAACTTTATTACAATATATCAAATATAAAACATATATTCGTTGGGAATTTAATATAGTTATTAAACTAATTTCATAATGTTTTCATTTTCTTAATTTAATTCTATCATGTTTTCTGCCATCTTTGAAATCCAAATGTGTCTCCATAGTGCTTCTATGATCATAAGGTGATCGATTTCAAATCCTCAAACCACTATTATTTACTATCACTCTCGCATATAAAAAACACTCACCACAAATTTCTATTCTGAGACTCTAAAGTGGAATTCATTAAAAATATTTTTAAAAAACATGTTTTTACCTACAATAACCCTTATCTCAAAATAGAAATTTATAATCCATGACACAGCCAACCATCATAACCTCTCATTAGAACATAGTTATCATATTCCAAAGTCCCACCCAATATGATCTCTACATTATTTAAGATGGCCTCATATAAAAATAGTTGTTAGATATATGGTAATTTTCATCATCTTGATTCCAACCAAATTTGATGTTCCTAAATATTCACAAAATCACTAATTGGATTTTTTGGCTGGCCACCCAAAAATCTCCCAACTTATACTACCAAAATGCACAAATCACATTTCATAATAATTCCTCGACCATAATTTATATTTTAAGATGATTTAATTCCCACTATAATGTTTATAATTGATATCTAGTGAATTTAAAAGGTTTATTTTAATACATCTTGATAGCTTTCATGCTCTCATTTTGACCACTACTACACAATCGATTTGCTGCATGTTCGGGTCATTAAAATTATTCCAAATCTCTATGTCATTTTTCAATCTCCATATAATACAACATATAATTATCTAAACTAGTGTAAATAATTTATACAATTATAATTGGTATCATATTCTCACCATTATGAGAATATTGTGTAAACCGTCTACTAACGGGTCTCACTATGCTAATGAACCTTCCAGTATGAATGTCATGCTCGTTTTACTAATATAATAATCCCCACCATGGATGTATATTTATTAAATCTATATGAAACTAAATAAATTGTCATTATGTCACATTCTCCATTAATTACCAAACATGAGGACTAATCATGGTTATCACGATCATACATGAGCACTAATATGAAATATCAATTACACCCATTTCCAACTCAATGAAACATCATCATTGAAATCCATATAAAATATTTTGATGAGGTTAACACCCTAAATAAGCCAATTTTGGACTCCACACCATATATAATTACTTATACCTATCCCTAAAGACAACATTTCCATGTTCGATAAATGCAATTGTGTCACTTATCCTAATCCACAAAAATCACCATCAACTCTTGTAATCATGCCAATTCTGATTTCATCAACCATCATAGAGGTAATCCCTCTCATACCTACACAAATATAATTAAATCCTTGAATAGAGTTTAATTAAATGAACTATGGATGGATGAAAAAATTTATAATCTAAGGAAATAAATTCCACAAAAATTTTATTGAATTTACAAATTGTTGGAATGCACACAACCCATTATTAAACAATAATTTAGTGGTATCATGCATAATTATCTATCCCAAATACATATTATCACTGTATAATATTAAACTTATAATGTGGCCACAATCAATCACAATTTTGAATGATTTTTTTACCAATTCACTAAACCTGACTCGTTGTTATGAGATTGTAAAACCATGACATTTTGTGAGATGTTTTTCAGCAAAATTTCATCTTTTGGATATTTTATATTCCATGCAACACTGATAATAGTCCATTTTTAGAATTATGTTTGGATTACATTATAAAAAACATAAATTTAATCATTAAATACAAAGAAAAATAATTTTTTACCTTCCCTAAAGGGAAAACCACGTTTCGAGTACGTTACATGGAAGTCTTACATTCCTTGATGGCTTGCGTAACATTCAAGACCAAGTAATATCGAATGATGGTATATTATTAAGATATTATTTTGTATATAATATATATCCTATTTGTTATATTATTATTAATGAAAATGAATTACTAAATAATGAAACATATTTTTTACAAAAATGTAAAATGAATTCATTGGTTATAAATTAGTTAGAAATAAATAGGAAAACTTATTGAATATCAAAGAAAATATTATTATTTTTATGCTCATGAATCTATTTTACCATAATATATTTAAGAAACTAAAATTGGAAAATAAAATTAATTTAATGAATATTTATTATATTAAATCAATTAGTTAATGTATTTATCTAATTAATTTTATAGTCTTAAGATAAAAAAACCAATTTGAGGCATAAAATACTATATTATTATTAAGGAAATTTTAAAGCCTTTTAATGAATAATATATTTTAAATTCATTTTTTACATGTTTATAAATTATATATGTCAAAAAAATAATATTTTAAATAAATATATAAAATTATCATTGGTTGAATGTTTTGGTATTTTTTATTGACGATTCATTTTTTAATGAATAGTGAATAATATTGAATTCTCATTCAAAACTACTTTTTCAACTATTTTATTTATAAAGAAAAATTATATTTTAAATTTTTTTAAAAGTTTAATTAGATCATATTTGTATTATTTAATATAATTTTGGTCATTACAATCAACTTGACAATGAAAATTGGTATAAAAACATACCAATATTTTAGATGTTTTTACTTAAAAATGCTCACAGTGTCGTCCTATCATGATATTGATTTTAAATTAATTTCTCCCACTTATGTAATAAGAATTTCAAAAAATTTATTCCACATTTGAAATTAGAATAATGTATAATTTATAATATGTTCAAATTTGTTTCTGACTAAATATATTTTTGAAAGTAATTATATTTAATTATAATGAATAAGCAAAAGTTAAGTATAAGAAAGGAATAAAACATATTCTTCATCTTACAAAACACCAATCCACTTGTATAAAATCCAGTTTGTGGTCATAAATAAGACCTAAAACATCCAATATTTAGTTTATTTTGTTTGTGTTATTTATTTTAGGTAAAAATGTAGGAACACGTAACTTGTTTTCAAAAATACCCAGTGACTCCTTTCCATCCCCTATGAATGGCCACCAACTCTCCCACTTACTCAAACCAATAAAACCAGATAGTATCATCCAAGAATTACCCAAACCAATTAAAAAACATCCTAATTTGAACAATGAATCATAACATTGGAAATAATGAAATCGGATGATTCCATTGGTGAAAACAAAATGAAGTTACCCGAAGAATTTGTAACATCATCACTAAAGATCCTTTATTTTATTTTCATAATACAACCCCTCCACTCCCCTTATTCAATTATTATACAAAAAATAGTATAATAAATATACTAAGATGTTTTTATGTTAATTTTTTGACCAAAAACTACACACACATCAATCTAATGGGTAACATATATACTATTTATGTTTAGAGTGAACTACCACCTCACAAAATGAGGATTTTTCATTTATCCCTTACCTCTTCTATTAGTGTTAACTTTTTTGGAAACAATATTTTTTTATAATAAATATGATATTTATATTGTATTTAAGCATCTATAATAAATTTCCAACACATATCATTATTATTTCCATTTTTTATAAATATGATAATTTTGTTTGAAGAGGTGTGAACTACGACCCCCTTAAACTGATGTGATTTGTTCACACACTACATGTAATGTATTAAGGATGAGTTTAATAAAAATATATGATATATATGAATTAATAATTCTACTTAAATGATATTATATATATAGGTGTGTGCGTATCATTTAATGTTTTTTTACTTTCAAAATAATAAATAAAAACTGAAACATCGTTCATGTGTATGTTTTCCCTACCATATCCATTAACAATGTATTCCATTTAATAATTCTATGTCATATATATTATTATAATTAAAATATTATGAATATAAAATATATTAATATCAGTTATTAAATTATGTAAATATTTTTATAAGAATAAGTACCAAAGATATTACAAATTAAGACACATTTGAAGAACAAAGCGGATATTACACGAACTGAAACTGTAACATAGAATTGTTAACAAGAGGGTAATGTGAAGTAATAATAAAACCATAAATGGTGTTAGATATAAGAATATGTTTTGGTTATATATGAATAAAAAAACTTATATTTATTATACATTATGTTAATATGATTTTGACGAATGTCTAGACATAAGGTAAGAGAATTTTATCTCACTTTTTATTTCAAAAATATTCTTTATTTACCACCCATTCCTTTTGTGTGGTGTTTATACATCCCATTGATGATATAAAATATTTTTATACTTAAATTTATTTGTATTTACATATCTATTTTAGAATCATTATTTCATGGGTTTTATGTTTAAAAAGTTACAAAATTAAAAATCTAATTTTGTCTCAATTTTTCTTATTTAAAACACATGCTATGTTAAACAACTATATTTTTAAATGATGTGTATATAATATATTTGATATATTATTTCATGAAAATAATTATTTTCATTATATTTTTAGCTTCATTTAATTTCATTTTCATTAATGGGGAGTGTGGTTCAAATTTACTAATTGGAAAACGTCTATTGAAATAATTTTATCTGTTTTAGAAGTTTTTTATATTTATGATTCCATTGATTAAATATTATGATCCATCTCTCAAGAGAAATCATTAAATTTCTTCTAATATATTTATCCGTTATATATTCATGTATTTGTACAATTTTTTTTCTCGTTGTTAAATAATATATTTAAGAATGTTTTTTAATAAATCCTGACTTTACTTATCTCTTTAGTAAGAAATATATGTTCATTAAAAACATGTTTTCTAAAAATGTTTTCATGAATTATTTATATTTTTTAATTTTTTTAAATAAATATTTATCACAAATAATTTAATATTATTTTTTAAATTCTTCAATAAAAATGGGTTTTAAAATGTTTTCAAAATTTCTTCATTTATTTTTAAACTGTTTCTAATGAAATGGTTTTCAAAAACATTTTCAAACTTTAATTATATGTATTGTATTTATTTTCAAATAATAGGGATTCAAAAAAGGTTTTAAAGTTTATTTTATAATATTTCCATGAAAAAAATCAATTTTTTTCTATACTCCTTTATTAGATTTCATTTTTCTTGAAAAAATGATTCAAATTTTTTTCTATTTTAAAAATAAATTGTAAAGAAATAAAAAACATACACCTCAAAAATAGTTTTAAAAATATATTTTTAATTTTTTTTATATAAGATGGAATCCATTGATGTTACTCATTCCTTTCTGGGAAATGATCCAAAGGTTCCATTCATATTCTTTCTATGAATAGTTTTTGTTTTGGTTGCATGATGTTTATAAATAGTCATTTCTTTTTCAAATGTTTTATGTTTATTAAAATCTTTCCTCTTTTATGGGATGTTTTATTATAAAAACTATTTTTATTCAATGATATATTCCATGATTAATGTTTATAAAACATTCTTTCTTTTGGGTTTATTCTATAATGATTTAATTTTGAAACCTATATATTTTCAATAGGTTATGATATGATTAAATGTTTATAATACCCATTTTAGTTCATGCATTATGAAATGATCTCTTTTTATTGGTCATGATATGATAAAATTGGTATTATTTTGTGAAACATTTTTAAATGAATTTATTTTGTGATGGGTGGGGTCTATATCTCTCTCAAAGGTAATGGGTAATGATAAATGTTTTATGAACATTAGAGGGTACACAGGTGGTTATCCCGGACCCAAAAAAATAGGGAACATGAGAGGGAATCCCAATACTGAAACAAGAGGGAATCATAAGCATGAATTTATAGGGAACACATGCGGAAATTAAAAGACCAAAATAATAGGTTACATGAGATGGAATCCACTTCTTAATGAATTTACATGGGATAGAGTGAGTGGTTTCCAAGAAATACATCTATGTTTGGATAAAAAAAGGGGATGTGGTTCTGGAATTGATGTACTATTGAGTTACAACACTAAAAAGGGATGTCGAGTCTGAATCAACATAATCAGGTATACAACTACAGACCTTGATGCACACCTAGTTTGACACTCCCAAGGGACATGCTTTGTGAATTCAAAATTTATTCATGAAAAATCATGAAGGATTTAAAATTATGCTGGCTATGAATAAGTGAGGATAATCCTAGGGTGGCCTAGATTAAGGAATTTTTCATGATTTATATTACCAATATGTAATTATTATTCAATATGGGGTGGTTTTTTACTGTGATAAACGTTGCTAACACGATACTTCCTCATTTTAGTCATTAAAGATAACTATAAAAAACATGGTTAACAATAATATTTTTAGATGTGGAAATTTTGGTAATTATAAAAAATGAATTCCCATGTGGAAATATTATTAATAGATTCAGTAAGGTGGTATGAGTACTGGCCATACATTTGAAGATAAAGATACCGTAAATGACATGTGCTTGTTAGGTGGTGTTATTCAATTATTTTTTTCATTTAACATATTAATCATTATCACATCGAGGTTGAGGAACCTTAATACATGATTCATATTTCATATTATATGAAATTAGTATTAAAGAATATGTTTATAAATCATAAAGTTATGGTTTAAGAATACTGTTGGATGAATAAAGTATTTATGTTTTTGAATTCATAGAATCTATTATATGAATAATTAAAAATAACATTATTTTCAATATAAGTTTTCATTATGTACTGAAAAGGATATTTTGAATGGATATGAATATATTGAAAAGTGATTTAATGGAAATTATGTATTTTTATTATGGTAAGGTAATTATTAGTTAGTTCAATATTAAGATAAAATTGTCTTTAGCTTTTATACAGGGATGATTCATTCAGATAATGTAAATTGGATTCTATTAATTACATTAAATTTTTTTAAGGATTTGTTGAAAAAGTAATCTATGTCATCATGAATGAGGTTTACCACTTATTAGTGTTACGAAACATATCTAGAAATTTTTAGAATAAAGGATAATGTATGTTTTGGAAAATGATTAATAGTAATTCATGTTATTACTATGTTTGAATAGATATGCATTTTGATATTTGGACAATCCATGTTATGTTGATATCGATATGATATTTTTAATGTTTTGGATTTCCATATTTCAGAAGGGTTATAATGTAAACCATTTATTGAATGTTTCATTTAAACTTAAGATGATTTTTTTTGATATTAATGTATTGTAATAAAACATGAGGATTTATTAATATTGGATAACCTGGTCTAACAAATTTTTTTGATCATAACTAAATTGAAATGGGATTTCATATAAGGGATCTCATGATTTTTGAGTACTTCTAAAATGAAAAATTCACCATAATTTTTGGAGATAGAGGTAAAGTGGACCAAGAAACAATAAAATAATAGGTAGTACGAAAACCATGCAAGCATATATTTTCCAGAAAAATCTTCCACATTAGGAAAATGGTCTATAAATAATATATTTTCATAATTCCTTTATTTTTATTGAACTGATGTCACCTTAAATAATTATAAATTTATACCTTTGAGGCTCTCAATATTTCATTGATCATTCACTTATTTTTGATTATTGACCTCAATCCCTCCCTATGATTATTCACACTTTTCTTATAAGTAAATTTTTGTTATTCACACCTATGTTCTCCTATGTTGTAAGCTAGTTATGAGTTAATTTGGAAAACCATTATTTTTTTAGCTTTTCATTTTTTAGAGTATTTTCTATTATTAATTTTTGAAAATGTATGTTTATATGAAAGGAAAAGTCAGGTTTTAAAACATTAATATCCAATATTAATTGCCAGGGAGAAATTAATTTTAAGTGGGAAGAATGTAATAACCCTAGATTTTGTAAAAAAATTGAATTCATTAAATCTTTTTGATATTTTTAATTTCATTATACAATGATAATAGTCTATTTTATAGCACTATTCCTAGCATGTGTTACAAAAAATACCAATTTAATAACATACTATAGAGAATAAAATTATTAGCTTTCAGAAATTGGATCTCTGGGGTTAGATTATGTTACACATGGGACTGACTTTCCTCGATATCTTGTGTAGCCCACAAAACTGAGTTTTACCAAATAACAATACATTATGAAAATATTATATAATAAAATAATATAAGGCAGAGCCATTAAATTATTGTTTATGCATAGGTTTAACTAAATTAGGAAAATATATGGTTTATAAAAATATATATTGAATTAATTGGTTAGAAATTAATTAGAAATGAATCTTAAAATTGATTGAATATAAATGAAAAATTCATTATTATTATGCTCACAATAGTATTTTATCCTAATAAATTAATGTAATTACACTTTTTATGATATATTATAATATTAAATAAAATATATATACAATAAAATATTTTTTATATTCAACAATCAATTTGATAAGTTTTAGATATAAACTACACCAATTTTACGTATAATATACTATATTTTTATTAAGGACCTTTTATCATCTTTTTATGTATAACTAAATTTAAATCAAAATTTTAGACTTTTATAAATCTTGTCTCTAAAAATAAACATAATATTTTAAATATAAAGAAAAAAATTACTCTAGGGTGATTTTTTTTGAATTTTTCTACAATGACTCAATATTATTAATGAATATTGAAAAATAATGAATTTTAATTGAAACTTAATTTTCCATCTACTTTATCTATAAGGATAAATTGTATTTTAAATAGTCTTTTATATTTTAATTATTATATATTTTTAAAAATTAATCAAATGTAGGTCATTGGAATCAATATCACTTATAAATTCCATACAAAATACTTTTGGATGTTGTTTATTTAAAACCCCAATCTGTCATTCTATTAGCATGATTAAATACAGATATAATTTCTTCCAATTATATAATTGAAATTTGGAAATATTAATTCCATATTTAAAATAACAATAATTTAACATTTCTAATATGTTCAACATAATGTTTGACAAATAATATTAGTGAATGTAATTAAAATTAATTTCAATGATTTATGAAAAATCAAGCTTAACAAAGGACCAATCATTAAACATAAGGGCCCGAATAAACTTTCCAATTGAAAAGCAGCCATTATAATTACATTATTGTTCCATTAATCTCCATGTATTGATTTATTTTGTTTTTTGGTGAATTTATTATGTAAAAACATTGGTACAAATAACTTTTTTAGAAATACTATTTGAGTCCTTTACCTCCCCTACAAAAGGAATCCAAATCCTCCCTTTCCCAAGCCTATAAAAAAATAGGTTATACACTAATATACCATATACAATCCCAATAAATCCTCCCTTACTCCTTGAATCCTATTTTTGGGAAGAGATAAATTCAAGTGATCCTTTGGTGAAAACTAAAAGGAGTTACCCAAAGAAGACGTAACATCCTCCCTTGAGCCCATTTATCTTATAATTATTATCCAACCCATAAATATTCCATATTATTAAATTTTTAAAAAAAATATCCAAAATATAATAATATTTTTTAATTATAAGGGTTATACCTACATTTACACAAACTTACATCTAATGGGTAATGAATATACTATTTTTGTGTATAGTGAACTATCACCACACAAAATGATGATTGTTCATTCTTACATTATCACCTTTAATGGTTGGAATTCCTAGGTAAAAATAATTTATATATAATATAAATTATATTTTTAATGTATTTATGATTTTATATTTCTTTTAAAACACATATTTGTATACATTCTATATTGGGTAAATGAAATAATTTTGTTTGAGACAGTGTGGAGTACCGCCCCTAAAAGTGATATGATTCATTCACACTCAACATGGAATGTATTAAATATCACATTAGTAAAATTATATGATATATATGACATATTAATTATACTATAATTATTATATTTATCTATATATATTTCATTTAATTTTGATTTTAATTTCAATAATAAAAACAGAAACAAAAATAATATTTACCAGAATTCCAGACCTACCATCGACATGAATAGTGTATTCAATTTCATATGAATATATTATTTCAATTATTATAATATATAGATATATGTACTGAATATGAATTATATTTATTATATCCATTTTTTGATTTTTCTTTTATAGGGTTAATGTTTCAAAAGTTACCAAATCGGTAAGGTAATTTTTTATCAATTTTATTTATTTGAGACGTGTGATATTTTATGCACCTATTATTTAAATTATATCTTTATACTATCATTCAAATTCTATATCATAAATATTTTTATCTTCATTTTATTTTAATAGTAATGAAATTTTATTTTCTTAAATGGGTATTATGGTTCAAATTTACCAAGTGGTAGTAGTATTTTGAAAAAATCTCATCGCTTTTATGGATTTTATAGGTTTATGATTCCTTTGATGAAATATTATGATATAAATCTCAATAAAATTCATGAATTTTATTATCTGGTATTTATATATTATATATTTATTTATTGGATCCATTGTTTCCACTCATTGGTAAATAAAATAGTTAAGAAGTTTTTTTATGAAATCCTAATTTTACTACTCTATTTGTTCATAAATTTGTGTTCTTTCAAACAATGTTTTCTAAAAAGGTTTAAAATATTTATTTTTAATTTTATATTCATTTAAAAGAAATTATTTTAATTTTTTTTAATATTATATTATATTTTTTCAAAGAAAATGTTTTTAAAAATTTATTCAATCTTCTTTTAAACATTTTCATGGAAAAATGGTTTTCCAAAATATTCCAAGATTTCATTGTAATATTGCAACATGTTTTTAAAGAAATTTTTTTATAAATAATTTCAATATTTATTTATAAATTATCAAAAAAATAAAAAAGAAAATCCTCTACAAAAAGGGTTTCACGATTATATTATTATCTTTCATGTAAAATGTGTTTTCAAATGTTTTTCTAGACTCCATTATAATATATAATTAAATTTTAAAATATAATGGTATTTAAATGGTTTTTTGTTATAAAAATATATTTTCAAATAATAAAGTATATTTTTTTCAAGAATATTTTTTAAAAGACATCTCAAAATTATTTTCCATATATAATGATATTGGTTGATGTTATTCAGTCCTTTATGGGAAATGATCCAAAGGTTCAATTAATATTATTTATATAAATGATTTTTTTATGGAATTATGTTTATGAATTTTTTTATCTCTTTCATAGGTTTTATATTTATGAGACTCATTCCTATACCATGGGTTATATTATAAAAAAACTCATTTCTCTTCATTGGGTTATTCCAAAATAAATATTTACGAAACCTGATACCTTTCTAAGTTATTAAAGGATAAAATTGTTATAAATCCTATATATTTTCCGTAGGTTATGACAAGATTAAATCATTATAATACCCATTTCATTTCATTAGTTATGACATGATCGCTTTTTATGGGTCATGATATGGTGAGTGTTTTCTTTATTTTGTGGTAAAAGTATGAATGAAGTTATTATGAGATAGGTGGACTTATATCTCCCTAAAATTCATTTGGTAATGTTAAATGTTTTATAAGATGAATACGGTACACATGTGGGAATACTGAGCCAGAAAAAAGAGGTCATATTAAGTTAAACTGAAGAGGGTACGCGGTTGAAAACACCAATACTAAAATAAGATGGTACATGGGATAGAATCCCAATCTGAAAGTAGGTACAAAAGTTATTATTCTAAGCCTTACATTTTGTAAAGGTATTGGTAGGTATCCTTCACATATGATTTTATATATTTACTTGTACTCCAAAAATTTCATGTCTTATTCCTATGATATAATTATTCCCTTATTTCCCTTTTGATTCATTTTTTGTGAACATCGAATCATTATGACATGATTCATGTCATGATATTTTGTATAGAGATTATGATTTTCTAATTACATGTTCACATTATCGTACCATTATCCTTCGGTTTATATTCACATTTCTCCCTTTCTTACCCTTACTGAGCATCTGAGATCACCCATTTTTATGTTTCCTTCCCCAGTATATAGAGATATTTATTACGTATGAAATTTCTAAAAAGGATTATAGTCATTAAGAAACTATTGGGAGATAATTTACCACACTCATATATCGATGTTCACATTTACGTATTTCCAAAGGCACTAAAATAATAGTTTCCTTGTTCATATTTTAGCATAATGTTTTATTTTTTACACAAAAATGATGTAATATATATGTACATTATGAAAGGGTCACTATAGATTCATATATCATCGGATTTATGATAACATTCCCAAAACACTATCCATGAATTCTATATGGAAATCCTTTCATATTAGAATCTCCCTCCAAATACTCTTTTATATTTGGAATTTGTAATTATGAAATGTTTTTCACATGACCACACATAGATCTAAGCATCATTTATTAAATTTTAATTTTCTAATCAAACCCACAACATGATCCTAATTCACATATGTAATTCATTAGGTCTACAATTCTACTTTTCCTTCCCTCGAATCCCTTCATTGATACAAATAGAAGTATTACATTAAGTTATTTTCATTGATTTTTTTTAAGAATCAATTTTCTATATTGGGATAAACACACATGTACCCTTCTCATAACATGAATCAACAAGTTGTGTTTCAAAGCTCTTTGTAAATATTATTTTTATTTTGTTCCTATCTCGGATCACATTCTCACAACATATCCCAAACAATTTAAAAAAATATCAATATTCTCAATCAAAACTCATAGGTCATTAATTTATTAAGCCCATCTTGAGAAACTAGTCACTATCACCTATCTCATGGGTCACATTTTTCATACGTCATAACTATTAATAGCACCTCAACTTTTGTCTTTAACATTATTTGATAACTCATCATAAAACTACCCCTCTGGTTTATATAGTTTCATAAATGTGTTTGGAAAACACATGCTAAATCCTTAGTATACAAATGATGATGATTTTCACTGGTGACCATCATATGGGGATACCCCTCAGAAAATCATAATTTAATCTTCGAGTATATATATACACATATAATGGAACTGTCTACGATAATCCATGTAGAGTGACCACAACCCATGGGTTAGCTATGTAAAAATTATTCAACATGATATTTTGAAAAATATATTATAGGTGTCTATTATAACATTATGTATCTCGTCTTATTTAGTAACCACCCTTATGAGGTCTATAAATAAGGCACCAAATTCTCATTCTCTCATACACGAGTAATTATAAATTCCTCACATGGAGGGTTTATTCTATCATCATCCCAAATAATATCAAAATATAATTCACGTGACCTGACACTAGCATAAATATCAATGATTTCAACAAAAGGAATATTATTATGTCATATGAGTCCCCTATTCCCAATACGATGCAAGATATGTATATTTCTAATAAGTAAAGAATTATAAGTCATGTAACATTCCAATTATCAATTATCAAAGGGAAAAACAAAATAACAAACCATATCATTGGGAATCAAGTGTGTCAATTGAGGAATAAGAACTCAATCATGACACTAGAGTCCATAACATTAATCCCATGCCCCTAGTAACATAGAATTATTTATATAAAAGTTTTTCATGCCAAACCAAATTGATATCCATAACATACTCACAAAAAGTTTTATTTTTCTTCTCTATTAACTCCCAAAATAATTATAAAATAATAGGAATTATCAAATATAACATCATAGGATCCTCATCGAGTTTCACACTATAAAGTAATAGGATTGGGTCGTATGTTACCTAATGTGTGCCTCGCCAGTAAATTGGAGACTCCAATTACTAGTGATGGTGTAATTTGTGATTATGTGGAGTCAATACCCATATATAATGGAAACAATAATTCTTGAAAAAAAATTATACATATTCCACAATATTGAACATTAGAGTTCATAGAAGGAATAAATTCATAGAAGTTTTCAATATTAAATTATGAAATAAAGCATACTTTTATACGATAACATGATCAACCACCAGAGTAGTCACAAATACAATATAAAAGAATGGAAAAATAAAATGGGTATCTACCACATCCCTAAGAATCCCCACATCTCAATTGAATGTCCCTTATGAGATATACATCCAGGTAAAGGTACATTGTTCCTTCACCAAACATGGAACTAAATGTAGTGAATGATGCTCGAGTACCCAAGTGAAATTCTATCCTAAGAATGGTGGGAGTACATAACAGTGTAGGTAACCACCAATTTTTATCTGGAAGATATATATTAAATTAATTGATATGTATTCTTGACATTCTCTATAGAATAAATAAATTTAAAACCATGAAAGTGTAAAATAATTACATAAATAACCAACCATTATCGATTATCTAGTGAAACATATCACCCATGATCAACCATACCTTCTTTGGACAGATGTAAATGTGTTTATCCACACAACCACAATATTTTATAATTATAATAATAATATGGGCACACAATATCCATGTATTATATTCAAGTTCCGCAATCTATATAAAAATAGGCATACTAAGCCCTTAGAAACACATCATGGCCCCCCATCCAATATCAAATTAATAATTTGTTTATCCGATCCGTGGAGTCACATCATGGTTTGCCAAAACCATATAATAATAATAATAATGAGAATATGAAATCCTTGAAATAACATCAATTTCCTCCCACCACATATATGTAACATGAATACCAAATCATTGGAAACATATCTAGGATCCCCAACAAATATAACAATGAGAATTATATATCAATTTAAACTCCTCAAGGTCTCCTACACATATAATTTAAATAATCACATTTCAAAAAAACCCATTAAACATGCGTTTAGTAATTAACTCATATTTCAGGTATTCAGTGACCCCCTAAGTATCAATATACATTTAATTAATCATTAAACCATATTTTTCCATAGTCAACTCAAATTAGTCATGGGTAGTACATCCCATGTTATTAACCCTAGATAAATGTGGTAGCTTCAGCCTCTAAAGATCACGTTTTCTAGTATTTGTTATATGGTGACACCTAGGGAAAATATTAAATACTATTTTAGAACTCGTAACCTAAGTGAAATTATAAGGAATCTATTTAGATCATCTTTGTAGAACATTTTTTCCTTATTTTATATAACTTTATGTAATGGGGGAACCTCACAATTCCATATGGCCAATAGGGTCCAATTATCCCCATTGAAAGATCATCCCTATTTAATAGGTCTTAGAGATTTTATTAGTTCCACTAAAATTAAAATATTATGTATTTGGAACCCCTCATTGAGTCAATAAAACATAATTCACATAGTTATTATTATAATATTGGTTATTTGTTGTTGTGATTTCTATCCAATCCATGAGGGTCCACCATGGAACTTGAAACATTTTTTATTCCTTCCTTGGTTATTCTATTTATATAAATGAATTTATTAATAATTAAATAATTATTTTATTTATGTTCCAACAACCCATAGTTGTGATAAAATATCCCAAACAACATATCAAAAGTATAATTACCTATATAAACTATAGTTAAAATAATAGGGAGCACCTATATTTTAGGGGCTTTTCCCTTTTATATCACAATATAGAAACTAAATTTATGAAATCATACATGTCTACCTCTTATCATGTATCCATAAATCTCCCTTGTCAGTGGTTATTCAGAATCATGTGTCATCAAAAATTCACAAAATTAGTCATACTGAGATAATTCCCTATAAAAAAGGATGCAAACATTCCTCCTCAAGAACAATAATGGATATCATGTGGAAAACATCTCATATCATTTTCACATTCTAAACGATGTGTAATGGAATGAAATCATTCTCAAAATACCCCATATATCTAAGAAATTAAAAATTATTATTATTAATTGGGGACATAATGATACTTTGGTGAACTCATTATAATAGTATATGAGTTCAATGTCAAAAAACACCTGATAACACCCTTAGATAAAAGTGGAATGGAAGATGAAGGAGATATGAATGTTCAAATGGAATTGATAAAATTTATTATTCCTAGAAAATCCTATGTGGTTTAAAATAAGTAACAAAACATGGCCATTAAAAACTCTTAGAGCCCTATGAGATGGTTGAGCTCACCGGTTGGTCAGTGAACCCATGATTCCTTTTTAACTTTTACCAAGCCCACTGGATGGCTGGTGGATCCAAAAGTTACCCAACCAAACCTTCCTTCTCTTTTAACTCTTATGATAATTATTGATTCCAAATGTGTCCCTTTACTCTTAAAATTTCACCTTTATAAGATGTTAAATCTCTAAAAATTCCATTCTGAGATTGGATTCTCAAAAATAAAAATTCACTAAATAGAAAACAATCCTCAAGAATATCATAACTCATCTTGTCATGAGATATTATAGTATCCCTTATTATTTATTTTGGGTATAAATTTTAATTAAATATGATTCACTAAGGAATTATGATCCTCTAATGGATCATAAAAATTGAGAATAAACACACATAACCTATCTAGAATTCTCGTAGTAGTATTTATTGACTTTCCATTTATTTATGGATGATATTTTGTACCAAAAACAACTATTTTACATAAATACCATTATAATACATTCCAAATACAGGATTTTATTTTTTCTTCATGATTAATCATGACTCTCTTTGGAATCCCAAGAAGCCTTGAATTATTATTGATAAAAATATTCGAAATAACTTCAATTTTTTATATTATCTTATAGAAATCAAATTTGAACATTAGTTATATTATAAAAAATAAATAAAATAGAATCATTCCATTTACAATATATTTGTAATCCGATGATTATATATCATGGTGAAATCATTCCATTTCCACTCATTAATGGGAAGTGTATGATTTCATCATACTAGCCTATAATTTTAATCTTTCACATACATATACGTTAAGTGTCCATAATCAAATCCATCCATATCCCATTTTATAACTATCTAAAAAATATACCATCAATCCCAATGGTCTGTCATAGTAAAAAAAGATGAACTTTAATAGGAGGTGTTTGAATATATCTTACTAACACTTCTCATTGATCCATAAGAATATAAAGTCTCCCTTGTATGTTTAAAGGATAATATAGATTAGGATACCATCTACGGATCAACTCCCCATTATATTTCATTTCCTTGTAATCCCAACACATAGATGTTAAACTTTTCCCTTCTACTCCCACTCTATTGATGATAATCTTATGGTAAAAGGTGATAAAACAACATGGTTTTCCTTTTTATCAACATCATGATAAAACTCATAATATAGGGACATATGATGTAACTCATCTTTTGAGTCATTAAATTTTATACTTGGTATTTCCTCTAAAACAATTTGAAATATCATCCTCATTTCTGGGAGTATATATCATCTCAAAATAAACAAAAATAACATATTTACCCCATCTTCTATGTTTAATGTATAAATAAATTTATGAAAATGTATTCATAAGACTCATATTGTTTTTTTAAAAGAAATAATTATCATGGAACAATTAATTAATCAAAATTGTATGATCATCCACAAGGGATCCAAATAAAGATCATTATTATTGTTTTTATTTTTCATGTATCCATGTATTTTAAAAACTCTATAGCATTACTCTCTCTTCCTGTACATGAACACAAATAATTAGGTACTAAAAGAATCATAAAATACCTCATATTGCCTCTTTGGAATAAGATACTCATGAATAGGTATTGATATAAACCTATTTATTAGTTTGAGAAACAAATACATAATCATATCACTAAACTGAAAATTTATAACCCTATTATTCAGTTCCATTATCAATGTATAATGTTGAGATAAATCCTATATGAACAGGTGATAATACACTATAGGGTCACATAAAAGTCTGAATGTCAAATAAATTCATGGCGACCTTCCCAGAAATCATAAATACCAATTTCTCAAGATCTACAAATAATAACGATTCTGAAATGAAATTCCCATGAAACATAATATATTTTATCTATATGTTAAACCTATACATCTTTCCATATATATGATTATATCACAATCATCTAAAGATAAAACAGAAATCTCTCCATGATCCTCATAGTATTTTGAAAATATATTTATACCATCAAAAAATATAGTTTAGGGTTATGAATTTTGAATAAAAACATAGTTCTTTAGGGATATGAATACAGATTGTCAGTTCATCCCCCGAATGAAATCACTAAGAAAAAAAAGGAAATACATAAATTAAATGGTTATATTAGGAACATATTCATATTTTAGCCACCTATAATGATAAACTTATCAGATGTAGATCATTACAAACTAATGATTGTCTATTGAAAAATAAAATAAAACATTGATCTATTAAAGAGGGGGTGGTTTTTTATGATTACATGATTCGGCCTACAAAATTCAATACATACCCACAAACACTCATCCACATCCTGACCATAAAACATTATATTCCCCTATAATGAAATTATATTCTTTATAAATCCATTGGATTATTGATCTTATGAATATTTTTTTACCTAACTAAGACTTGATGAATCATGTTTCTTCTATAGTGAGACACAATCAATGAAAGGAGGGGTTAAATATGGCGTGACTTTTTTTTCTATTTTGGATCTTACTAAAGTTTTTATTGTGTAGTAAAAACCTACAAATTATTCAATCAAAAATATACATGTAGTAATAGGGGATGTAAATTGAAGATTCATCAATATTAGTTGGTTCATTCAGAAGGTAATCTCAAAAGAGCACAAAAAACATTATATTGATGTCATTGGGATATAACAATATGTACTAGGTTTTACAGGGAATTAAAATGTGATCACTATCAATATCTAGTATAGTTACACTTTTTTACACACTCTCGGTATTAATTCTTGGGAAACTAAAAATATTTTTCAACTTATAGATTTTTTGAAATATTTTTTATAGATAAACACAAAAATATCATGTTTGTTTCTACTATGATTCATATTATTCTACACCAACATTAAAAAACAAATTATGAAAATATTCATATAATAGACTTCATTTCTATATCATCATTGAGTAGTCTATATGTACAGATTAATTAAAAGTAATCAATTTTGTACACTTTTAATTAATTCTCCTCATAACTCCTAAATTATCTAGAGTTGTCCCTCCTCTAAATTCTAAAAAAATAAAAGGATCTTGAGAATGACTTCATTATTTCTGTATTTTAGGTTAATTATAACACCCCAAACATTTTATGGTATGCTTATATTAAAAACATTCTATTCATAGCCTATATTTCATGAAACACTATGTCTTTTTTGAATCAAAACATTATAGGAGAAACTTATAATCTATCCATTAAACATAAATTTTCTACTTCTACATTTTAAATTTTGAAAAACGGTCATCTAGAGATGTGACCAGTAAGTCATTTAGGGACTGATAAAACCAACATGATTTTTTGATGAATAGTAACATACCATTATTAATAGTAAAATGAAACTTATAAATAGTAACTAATGATAATATTTTATTTTCTAAAGGTAATAAGATAATGAGATCTTAATTAATTTTTCAATGTGATATAGAACTAGTTATACCTTTAAAATTTTTATTTGTCGAATTAACTATGAATTTATTTAAAAATTAAATTAAAAATACATAGAAATTTATTTTCAAAAAATGGATTTCATTTTTTAATTTTACACGTCATAAAATTTTTAGGGTAAATTTTCGGGATTTTTCAAAACTACATGAATTTTTCACGAATAGTAAAAATAAAGTTTTGAATTTTCTGTAGTTTAATGACATCATAATGATGTAATAATTAAATATGAATGTATGGTCAACTTTTGTACAGTAAATTATGACATGAGGTGTCCCAAGTGGCTAAAACCATGGGAAAATACCATGGGCAAGCCCATGGTTTGGCAAAAACCACTAATGAGGTGTCCCATTAGAATTATTAAAAAATTACCTCTCTTTTTCTATAAATACCCACTCATCCATTCGTTTTAATTCATTCTGAATCCCTCATCCTCAAATATATGGTGGTTTTACCTATCTAGGAGTCCTTCCAAGGTGTCCTTAAGCACCCAAGGTTCCATCCTTCAAGATCTAGGAGTTACCCTACAAGGTAAGGGAATCCTTCATTCTCTTCATTAAGTCGATACTTATTTTATGTTAGCTATTTGAAATTACTTTCTCATATTTTTGGGTTTGATTTTATTTATTATTATTAATTTAATTTTTATTTAAATATTATGTGATACCATTTTTTTCTCATCATTTCATTTTGTGAAATTTTAAGCAACGCCGTTATGCTACCGAATTTTCATAAGAGATCTCTCAACTTTTCTATTATTTTGAAGATAATCTCTTTTCTTTCTATCTTCTCACCTCATCTATCAAAATGACCATGATAAACTACAGTATAATCTATATAATAGAATTATATCACTTGAATGGAATAACTATCATCAATATTCTTACTCCCCCTTTTTATTTTTATAAGCGAAATCAATGTCCATGAGGTTCCAATTTATAACCTTTGTGGATGAAGGGGTTTTGTTATTCACTTTCTCCTTCATTAATGGTCATGAAACCATTTTAATGGTTGAACCAAATTAGAATATTTGTATTTAATCTCATTAATTTTCTTGAATATTTACACACTTATAATATGGAATAATAATACAAAAGGAGTTCAATGTATACAAAACTGCCAAGCTAAATGGAAGCGTTTATCAAAAACCTTTAAGTAATGATTTATCCTAAAGTATATAACATATAATAATTATAAAATCAATTATATCTATTTAATTTCACTAATAATATATATTAAAAACTCTGGATATTCATCCATATTTCAAATGAACTTCCTTTCATGAGAACAAGTTAAGTAATCATGAAAACCAAATAAGAAAATGCTTCCAAAACAATAAAATTAAACCTCTTAATCCCATTGAAATGGTGATGAATGAACCTAATAGGGTTACACTAAATCAATTACATGTATAGGAGGTTCAGTAATTATTAATTAATTAATCTAAATTTGATTATTCAGGTCATTAAAACAAACGAAGAACACACTCAAGCAAAAGTTAAGGGGTTTCTAATCTCACTTTCATTTCTATGAGATTTTAATTGTTCTCCACTTATTTCATACATGTAGAATAAGTGTGCTTCCATTTGATATAAAATAACATGATTCTATTTATATTCATTTTATTTAATGTTTAATTTTATGTTCATTACGTTCTCGTCATATGATTCGATTGATTACATTGTGGTAAGCGACTTTGTCTCAACTTCTATTTGGTTGTGACTAACTTTGTATGGTGCCCCTAATAATCCTTATGTGGTGTACCTAATACTCATTTGAGATCAATTTTCATTTGAAATTCTATTTATATTAAATATCCATAACCTCATATCATGGATATGTTTTTTTTTCAAAAACATATAACATTTTACATAGGGTGTTTATTTTGAATGTTATTTTAGTTAATGAAATATTGATGAATCCGTATACTATACTCTATACGAATATTTAAAAGGAATATTGATATTGTATTCAATCAATGTATAAAAAATTATTTGGACATGAATTGGTGGGTGGGCCCCGCTATATCCCCTCGATTCATCGGTAGGTCTCATGAGACAAATCAGTTGGCGAAAAACCCTTTGAGTTTGTTTCCAAAAATCAGACGGGTTTCTACCCATAGTACTAAACCATTTTTACTGTATTATGGTTTCATGTTCCAGATACATGATTTTCAATTAATAAAATTATATTTATTCATTATCAGTTATTATTATTATCCATGAGGTTTTCACTATGATAAAATCTATGGATTCAGTTTCATTCTAAGATTATTAATGGATTTAGTTATTCATTTATTCACTATGCCATATTGATTATGTCAGATTTATTGTGATTAGCTTATTATTATACTCATGATTTGTCTATTTGTAACCCATACTGAGTGTTCGATCTCACCCATTTCATTGTTTAATTTCAACATGTGACAAATAAGAGATCATTTATTGAGTTCTTGTGGATGCAGTTTTTAGTTTCGCTATGTATTGTATTTTGTAATCTTTTCCAATGTAATTTTAGTAAAATCTATGTATCTAGTTTCTTCAAGACTACTAAACTGATCTTTTCTTTTGTATTTTCATTCCTTCTATCCATTCCAATAGCACAAGTAATGCATTGGATCCAGCCTAGTGGGGTCGGGGTGTTACAGTTGGTCTCAGAGAAAGATTAGTAGAAAAATTTGAAACTTGAGTAGGAAATGTATATCAGGGAACAAAGCTCCAAGGTATTATTTGAGGATAAGCATAGAAGAATGTCCTGGTATTTTGGTAAGGAATAGATTATGTGGATATTTTAAGCAATATGTCCCTGTCTGGATACGAGCAGGTAGAGGGGGCTCTGGCACAAATGTATCTAGGGATGAAACCCGAAAACACCACATTCATCTGAACTCTAACGGGAACTGGTTCACAAAAACGGGCCTTGCTTCACTCTTGATTACGACACTGCTGGGGGATATTTTTAGAATAATTCACATGTTCTTTACAAGCCATTATGAAGGAGTTTAATGTAAAATTTTCCTCAAATAAATCATGTTTATAAGATTAGCTATGCATATAATTTCAATCCATGGTGAGTGAATTTCTATTTGAGATTTATAAATAAATCTAGTTTATCCCATTATTTAGAAATAGAGTCTAATGGAATAAGGTGAATCATTACTTGTGGGAAAGGTAGGGATCTTTCCACTAAGTAAGTCAACAGGGCCAATGTTGGAGCAGATTAGATCATGACCATATTGGGACAACTTACTCAGGTTGAAACAAATATAAGATATGTAATGGAGGACTTTTAAGGAAATATTCTTCGAAAAATAAATCCCTTGTGAGAAACTAACTAAAATTAAGAGAAAATTCCTTAGCTTAAAACAAAGGGAAGAAGGCAGTGTTGCAGAGTATGATGCTACTTTCACAAGGCTAGCCAGGTATGCTGTGGATTATGTACATGACTCCACAGACAAGATTGATCATTTCTTTGAAGGTATAAATCCAAGTCTTCGAAGGGCGTTGGCTTCTTAGTCATTTTCATCGTATGATGAAATTGTATCATGTGCCATCAAAATAGAGAGGGAATTTGCTGGATCAAATATTTTCAAATGAAACCATGATAAAAAGTGGTACTCTAATAATAAAGGAAAATGAGAAGAACCAAATAAGATAAAGGGAACAAAGCTATTCCCATTATGTGAGAACTATGAAAAGAATCATATCGGGAAATGCTTTAAAGGCATGAGAGTATGTTATAACTATGGAGAAAAGGGTCATCGATCTGATGAATGCAAGGGGAAGAAACAATTCAATGACATTCAATGAAACAATTGGAGAGAGATGGTACACTATGAAAATGATTTTCTTAAGGGCCAAGGAAACATGCCTCAGAAAAATCCAAGTGAACAAGGTAGAGCCTATGCGATTACAATGGTGGTGGTTGAAGTTCCTAATGATGTGGTGGCATGTAATTTAATTGTTTACTCAAACTTAGCCAACACTTTATTTGATTCTAGATTATTGCATTCATTTATATCTTCCAAGTTTTCGAAGAAAATTAGATAAACCCAATTTGATTTAATAAAGGAGTTGTCAGTCAAAACTCCTATGGGATGTATCATTATAACCAAGGCATGTCAACTAGACCCCCTCCAGACACCAAAATGTGCTCTAGTTTCTAACCATATCATCATAACAATGACTGAATTTGATATAATTCTTGGTATGGATTGGATATAATATTATTATGCGAAGATTTATTTTAAGAAGAAGGATGTTACAATTTCTGAATGTGGTGTATAATTCCTTGTCTTTAAGAAAGAAACTTTTCCACATGATTCTTATCTAGAACCACCCCCAGTAGCTCTAATAAATGAAGTACTTGGAGAGGAAGATAAAACAATATCTATGGGAAAGGAAATAAATCTTTAAATTGAAGATGTGCACATTTTAAAAGAGTACATTGATGTATTTCATACAGATTTTCATAGACAGCCTCTAGATCAGAATGTTGAGTTCTCTATTGATTTACTTCCTGATGCAAGACCTATATCAAATAATTCCAATAGAATGGACACTATGGAATTATTAGAGATAAATAATCAAGTAGAGCATTTGATTGAAAAAGGATTTATTTGACCTAGTGTTTCTCCATGGGGAGCCCCTGGCCGCTTTGTCAATAATAAAGATGGATCCATGAGGCTAGGCATTGATTATAGGGAAATCAATGATATTACAATAAATAATATGTATCATCAACCCCAGATTGATGATTTATTTGATCAACTTCATGGAGATCAATACTTTTCGAATATTGACCTTTGATTCGGATATCATCAACTGTGTGTGAGGAAGGAAGATATTCATAAGACACCTTTTTGGACAAGGTATGGGCATTATGAGTTTATAGTGATGCCATTTGGACTCAAAAATCTATCCTCTATTTTCATGGATTTAATGAATATAGTTTTCAAGGAATATCTTGATATCTTTGTTATGGTATTCATCCATGATATCCTCATATACTCAAAAAGCTATGAAGAACATGAGAATCACCTGTGGTTCATTCAACAAACTCATAGAAGAAATAAATTATATGGGAATTTTAAAAAAAGCGAATTCTGGCTTCAATAAGTTTCTTTTCTAGGCCATATTGTCTCTAAAGATGGAATCCTCGTTGATCCTGCGAAGACAAAGGCAATCAAATATTGGCCCATGCCAACAAACATAACTGAGGTACGCAATATTATTTACTTAGCAGGTTATTATCGACGTTTCGTTCAAAAATTTTCCCGACTGGCTAACCCGCTAACCAAGCTCACACGTAAAGGATATATGTTTTTGTGGACAAAAGAATATAATTAATGCCTCGATGAATTGAAAATAATATTGGTCAATGCTCTAATTTTGACTCTTTCATATGGAAGTGATGGATTTCTAATATACAACAATGCATCAATGAATGGACTAGGTTGCATCCTTATGAAAAATGATAAAGTTATTGCATATGCATCAAGACAGTTGAAGACTCATGAGAAAAATTATCCAAATCATGATCTTGAGTTAGTATCCGTAATCTTTTCTCTAAAAACATGGAGGCATTATCTCTACAGAGAGAGATGCAAGATTTATACAGAACACAAGAGTTTGAAATATATTTTCACACAAAAATAACTCAACATGAGGGAAAGAAGATGGCTTGAGTTACTCATAGATTATGATTTTTCAATACACTACCTCCTAGTAAAGGCGAATAATGTGGAAGATGCATTAAGCAGGAAAGATCATGGACTTTTGACTCAAATGGGGATTGAAAGAGATCATATGTTCATGGATCTACTGAAGATGGATATAGGAATTGTTAAGTAAGGGGAAACATCACTCTTCTTTCAAATGATTGTTAAACCATCTTTACTAGAGAAGATAAAAAGTTCTCAATCTAATGATGAGAATATGAAAAAGAAAATTAATATGGTTAAGGATGGGAGACTAGCTGACTTTGCATATGAAGGAGTTCTGAAATTTGGGAAGAGGTTATGCATTCCATCAGTACCTGAGCTAAAAAAGGAACTATTAGAGGATACTCATAGCTCAAATTTCTATACACACCCAGGTATCACCATGATGTATAGAGATCTGAAGGAATATTTAAGGAGGGATAATATGAAGTGGGAATTTCTAACTACGTGTCATGATGTCTAGTTTTCCACAAGTGAAGGTAGAGAGACAACATTCTAAAAGAGTGATGAAAACTCTACCTATTCCTATATGGATATGGGATAACATTACGATGGATTTTGTAATTGGACTACCAAGGACACCTACAAGGAATGATGTAACATAGATAATTATTGATCATCTCACTAAATCAGAACATTTCCTTCCAACAAGAGAGGATTTACCACTTGAGTGCCTGAAAATACTTTATATTAATGATGTTGTGATACTTCATGGTGAACCTCTGTCAATTGACTCTGATCGAGATCCCCAGTTTATGAAAATATTCTATAAAAGTCTCTAGAAGGCTTTGAATACTGAGCTTTATATGAGTACAACATATCACCCCCAAACCGAAGGAAAATCTGAAAGGACTATTAAAACTCTAGAAGATATGCTGAGTTCATGTTCTCTTGACTTACTAGGTATGTGGGATCAATACTTTCCTTTGGTGGAATTTATATACAAAAATAGTTTCCATTCTAGTATTAAAATGGCTCATATGAAGAATTATATGGAACGAGATGTCGAACTCCAACTTGTTGGGATGAAGTTGGGGAGAGGAAACTTATAGGCCCAAAACTTGTTGATGAGACCCTGACAAAGGTGAAGAAAATAAAATCCTATATTAAAGCATCCCAAAGTAGGCAGAAGAGTTAGGTTGAAAACCAGAGAAAGGACTTGGAATTCCAAGTGGGGGATCAGGAATTTCTGAAAGTATCTCCATGGAAGGGTGTCTTAAGGTTCGGTAAGAAAGGGAAATTGAACCCCAGGTACATCATACAATTTGAAATTTTAGGAATAATCAGAGCTATGGATTAAAATTTTGCAATGCCGCAAAATCTATCCATAGTTCGTGATGTGTTCCACATATCATTGTTAAAGAAGTACATGCTAGTCCCAATGCATGTACTCACATATGATGAAATAGAATTGGAACCTGATTTTTCATACTCTAAAAATCTTATCAGGATACTTGACACAAGGGAGCAGGTATTGAGAAATCAAACAACTCCTCTAGTAAAGGTTCATTGGAGAAACCAGAATATGGAGAAAGAAACATGGGAACTAGAGGATTTAATGAAGAAGAACCACCCACATATTTTTTGTGTACTTTATACATAAAATTATGAGGTTGACATTTCTGAAGGAGGAAATAATATAACACCCCAAACTTTTTATGGTATGATTCTATTAAAAACATTCTATTCATAGCCTCTATTTCATGAAGCACTATTTCTTTTATGAATCAAAACATTATAGGAGAAACTTATATAATATCCATTAAACATAAATTCTACACTTCTATGTTTTGAATTTCGAAAGACAGTTATCTAGATTTGTGACCAGTAAGTCATTTAGAGTCTGATAGAACCAACATGATTTTTTGATGAATAGTAACATACCCTTGTGAATAATAAAATGAAAAGTAACCTGACCTTTATAAATAGTAACTAATGGTAATATTTTATTTTCTTAAGGAAATAAGATAATTAGATCTTAATTAATTTTTCAATGTGATATAGAACAATTTATACCTTTAAAATTGTTATTTTTCCACTTAACTATGATTTTATTTAAAAATTAAATTATAAATACATAGAAAATTATTTTCAAAAAATTGAGATCATTTTTGAATTATACACGTCGACAAATGGTTAAGCTAAAATTTTGTGATTTTTCTAAAATACTTGAATTTTTCATGAATAGTAAAAATACAGTTTTGAGTTTTCGATAGTTTAATGACATCATAATTATGTAATAATTAAATATGAAAGTATGGTAGACTTGTGTGCAGTAAAATATGACATGAGGTTTCCAGAGTGACTAAAACCATGGGAAAATACCATGGGCAATCCCATGGTTTGGAAAAAACCACTAATTAGGTGTCCCTTTGAAATTATTAAAAAATTACCCCTCTTTTTCTATAAATACCTGCTCATCCATTCATTTTCGTTCATTAAAAATCCCTTATAATTGATAATCTGGTGGGTTTACCTCTCTATGTGTCCTCTCAAATAGTCTTTAACCCCCAAGGTCCCATTCTTCATGTACTAGGAGTTACTCTACAAGGTAAGGGAATTCTTCATTCTCTTCTTTAAGTTGACACTTCTTTTATGATAGCTATTTGAAATTCATTTATATTGTGTTGAGGTATGATTTTATTTATTATTCATACTTTACATTTGATTTCAATATGATTAGATACCCTTTTGTTCTCATAATTTCATTTTTTAAATTTTAAGTGACGCCGTTATGCTGCCGAATTTTCATAAGGGATCTCTCAACTTTTCTTTTATTTTAATGTCCATCTCTTTTCTTTCGCTCTTATCACCTCCTCTGTCAAAATTAACATGATAAACTATAGTATCATCTATATACTGGAATTAAATAATGTTAATGGAATAACCATCATCAATATTTTTACTCCCCCTTTTTATTTTTATAAGAGAAATCAACGTCCATGAGGTTCCAATTTATAACCTATGGGACAACGGAGTTTTGTTCTTCACTATCCGATTCATTACTGGTCATGAAACAATTTTAATGTTTGAAAAAAATCATAATATATTTATTTAATCTCATTAATTTTCTAGAATCTTTACACACTCATAATATGGATTAATAATATAACATGAGTTCATTGTATATAAAACTGCCAAGCTAAATCCAAGCGTTTATCAAAAAAATTTAACTAATGATTCATCATCAATTATATAACCTATAATCATTATAATATCATTTATATCTCTTTAATGTCACTAATAATATATATTAACAACTATGTATATTTATCCACATTTCAAATGAACTTCCATTCATGAGAGCAAGTAAACAAATCATGAAAACCAAGGAAGAAAATGCTTCCAAAATAATAAAATTGAACCTCTTAACCGATAAAATGGGCCATGAATAAACCTAATAAAGTTATAATAAATCAATTAAATATATACTAGTTTCAAGAATTATTAATTAATGAATATAAATTTTATTATTCCGGTCATTAAAACAGATGAATAACACACTCGAGCAAAAGGTAAGGCGTTTCCCATCTCACATTAATTTCTATGAGATTTTCATTATTCGCCACTTATGTCATATATATAGTATAAGTGTACTTCCATTTGATAGAAAATAATATGATTCTTTTTATATTAATGTTATTCAATGATTAAATTGATGTTCATTACGTTCTGGTAATATGATTCGACTGATTACATTGTGGTAAGAGGCTTTCTCTCGACTTCTATTTGGGTGTGAATAACTTTGTATGGTGAACCTAATAATCCTTATGTGGTATACCTAATTTCCATTTGATATAAATTTTCATTTGAAATTATATCTATATTAAATATCCATAATATCATATCATGGATATGTTTGTTGTCTAAACTGTATACCATTTTACATAAGGTGCTTATTTGGTAAGTTATTTTAGTTAAGGAAATATTGATTAATCTGTATACTCTACTCTATACGGATATTGAAAAGGCATACTGCTATTGTATTGAATCAATGTATATAGAATGCTTTGGATATGTAGTGGTGGGTGGGGCCCACTATATCCACTCGATGCATCAGTAGGTCTCATTAGACAAATCAGTTGGCAACAACCCCTTCGAGTTTGTTTCCAAAAATCAGACAGGTTTCTACCCATAGAACTAAACCGTTTTTACGGTATTATGGTTTCATGTTCTAGATACATGATGTCAAATTAATATGAATTCTCTTTATTCATTATCAGTTATTATTATTATCCATGAGGTTTTCAATATGATAAAATCTATGGATGCAGTTTCATTCTCAGTTTATTAATGGAATTATTTATTCATTTATTAACTATGCCATATTGATTATGTCATATTGATTGTGGTTTGCTTATTATTTTACTCATGCTTCTGCTATTTGTAACCCTTACTGAGTGTTTGAGCTCACCACTTTCATTGTTTACTTTCAACAGGTGACAAAGAGAAGATTTTTTATTTAGTTCTTTTGGATGTAGTTTTTTGTTTTGTTATGTTTTGTATTTTGTAAACATTTCTAATGAAATTTCAGTAACATATAAGTATCTATTTTCTTGAAGACTACTAAACTGATCGTTCCTTCGGGATTTTCATTCCTTCTAACTGTAACACCCCAGGTAAATAAAGAATATGAAATTTTTATATTTATCCCTATTTGTGAATAAAATGTTAATATTAATTTAAAGGGAACGCTATGCTCGATGGCTTACCCAATACGCAACAACAAGTTTATATGAAATCTTACGTTGCACTCTAATAATAAAATAATTTTATTTTAAATGGTAGTTAACACCAAGCCGTTGTAATGAAGGGAATGAACAGAACTAACTAGAAAATGATTATATATGTTTGTCAAATATTATGACTTTTTACAATAAGTGTTATAGGATTAAAAATGCGAATGAATCCAATTTTAAGCGTAAACATTCTAATATTCTTTAAAAGGTCGATTAACCTCCTTTTGATGGCGAACCTCTTTTAAATCCACTTTTTGACATTTTATGTGTTATAATTAAAAAAATAAAATTATTCTTTAAAATCGGGACATCAAAATTTACTTTGTGTAAATTTTTGGTATTTTTACGATAAAGTTCATTTTTAATGAATAAGTGAAAAATGTTGTATTTTTATTCAAAAAAACTTTTTAATATAATTTATTTATATGATTAGATCAAATTTTGAATTGGTTTTAAAGTGAAATTAGAATATATTTTTACTATTTAATCCAATTGTGGTCATTGGAATTAATTTCAATTTGAAATTGGACTTAAACTAGTGTCAATCTTTTAATAGAAATTGTTTTTTAAAAACACGCTATTTGCATTGACATCGGGAATTAATTTTTAAATTAATTAATTCAACTTATATGTTTTGAATTTTTTAAAATATAAATCATTTTTTAATTCTTAATATCAAATATTTCTTAGGGTGAATTTTTGGAATTTTTCTAAAAAACTCCAATTTTTATTGAATAGTGAAACCACTAAGTGGTAGTTTAAAAAATGATTGTTCGTTCAAATGAAACTTTACCACTTCTGTGATTTGAATTTCAAAAGTCTGACATACATGGTTTTCATTAGGATGTAAAATTTGGTTCAATGGGATTAAATTTTCTTTATGGTGAATAGAAACTTTTAAGTTCTATTAATCGTGATTAAAGGTAATGAATGTAATTTAAAGTAAAGAAAATGTTATAATAATATGAAATGACCTTGACCGATGTCCTACCCTTATTGAATGAGTCATGTCCGACCAAGACAATCCATGGGTCAACTTGGTGACCCCATGGAGTCACTTTGGTAGGAAAATGACATTAATAACTTTTTATTTAAAGTTAAAATTAAAATGTCACAAACATGTGTTGTTTTACTAAACAAATTTTTTACATGGGGTTATACAAGTAATATTTTTTACTATAAATATTCATTATAAAGCTAAAAATATTTCCTACATCATTATTTTTTTATAATTTTTAGACATTAAATAAATTAAATTATTTATGAGATCATGATGATGCAGCGATTACCTCATTATTTAACGATTTAAAGAAAATGAAAAGATAAGGTAAAATATGAGACCTAAATTTCTCAAAAACCTATTGGATGTGTGTATTTAGAACTATTATCACCTTGTACAAGAAATATATAATTTTGGGACCTTTAAAATCCGAAAATCATTTTATAATAATGTTACTTTTCAATACTTTCCAAGAGTGCCTCTCCTCTCCTCTTATAAAAGTCCCCCACCTCTACCACCTTACCCACACCTCTCAAGCCTTTGGCTCGGCCAAACCCTACCCAATTTGTCTCTCCACATCCATCTATTACTCATAGAAGCCTCACTTTGGGCATAAGACTTTCCAAGGAAGCCTTTGAGCTCAAATCAAAAAGAGTTACCCGATTTAAAGGTAAAGTCTTCCCTAGTGTTCTTTTGTTTTATTTTGCTTCTCCAACCCCCTAAACTTTTTTTATTCCTTTATTTTGTAATAAAACTAGTATATTAAATATACTTGGATGTTTTTATAAGAATTATTCTAGCTACACTTACACACACATCCGTTTAATGGTTAATGAACATACTGTTTCTGTGGATGGCGAATTACTGCCTCACGAAACGATGATTGTTCAATATTCTTTTAACACCTTTAAAGGTGGACATTATGATGTCAATGTATTTTATATATGATATATATGGTATTTATGTTTAATATATGCTTCTGTATTTTATTTTTAAAACATACCTTTATTCATTGCATGTTGTGAAAATGCGATAATTTCATATGAGGAAGTGTGGACTACTGCCCCCTCAAGTGATGTGACTCGTTCATGCAATACATAGAATGTATAAAGAATGAAATTAATGACCATATGTGACCTATATAACATATATACGATACTGGAATTATAATATATATATATATATATATCTCATTTTTTTAATTCCATTAATATGACAAAGAAATGGAAGTAGCGTTCATTTGTACGCACGACTTACCATCTCCATAAACGGTACATTTCATTTCTTATCTCCAAACGTTATGTAATATTATAAGTAAATATATATAATGGATATATATTTCATATAATACATATTAATTATGGATATAATTCTAGAAAAATAATATTTATATCTCTCTTTTAGCTTTAATTCCATTAATATGACAAAAAATGAAAGTATCGTTAATGCGTACGTACGGCCAACCATCTCCATGAATGGTGTTTTTCATTTTTTATCTCAAAATGTTATGGAATTGTATAAAATGAATATTTACTTGATATATATGATATTTTAATCATTAATACAATTCTCGAAATTATTTACTTATAACTAGATGGACAATCATTTTCAAACAAGTTCATTTTCGACTCATGTACCAAACATCGGCAAAAACGTTTAATATGAACTAACATTATTAAACAATTATTATAACATTATAATAAGTGATATGAAATGAATAATAATATTTAAAGGAGTTACTTAGGCAATTATAAATTGATTAAAGTTTATTATTCAGGAATATAACGAAATGAACAAGACAAGTCAGACTTTAGGTAACACTACTAGAAATAAGGGCTTTAGCGGCCTCCTAGCATCCGCCAAACGGAGGACGTTTTTGGTCTGTCTCTAAAGCCTTTAGCGGCCGCCATTTGGCAGCCGCTAAAGATCAACCCAAAAAAAATGCTATTTTCAGTCCATGATGCTGTAGGCAACACAGAAGTCGTCCACAAGCTTGGCTCACTGTTCATGGCGGATGAACGTCAGCCGGGGAGGGTTCAAGTTGCTTAGGGGGAGTCGTTTTGTGGGGGGTGATGATGGTGGGAGACCATAGGGTCACTTGAGGTGCACTGATGTGTTCGGGATGGCTGCAGGTGAGGCGGGGGAGGGGCGGCGCGGCGGCGGGTGGCGAAGTGGAGGAGTTGCAGGTCTTGTTGAAGAAGACGAGGGAAATATCCCGCTGATTTTTTACTTCAGTATTAGCGGCCGCCATTTGGAGGACGCTAATACACCCTTTAGCGGCCGCCAAATGGGGGCCGCTAATACATGCAACCAAAAGGCGGGAAAAATCCCAACGTACTTTATTTCAGTATTAGAGGCCTCCATTTGGCAGCCGCTATTACCCCTTTTAGCGACCTCCAAATAGAGGCCGCTAATACTGACACGCTCAACTGCCCAGAATTTTAGTAGTGTAAGGGATCCTACCCTTATCTTTCTTTTTAAGTACACTCTTTTATGTCATTCATTTTAAGCTCATCTTTCTTATGATTGAGATGTTCTTTTATTTAACTCTTACTGTACTTTTTTATGTTCATATGATTAGAGACCATATTTTCTCTCATCAATCAATTTTGGAAGTTTTGAGTGGTGCCATTTGGCTGCCGAATATTCGTAAGAGATCCAACCACTCTCTTTCTTTTTAAGTACTCTCCTTTATGTCACTTATTTTAATATATTCATTGTTATGTTGGGGGTTGTTCTTTTATATTCATGTTTCTGTACATTTTATGTTAATATGATGAGAGACCCTATTTGATCTCATCAATCCATTTTTGGAAGTTTTACATGGCGCTGTTAGGCTGTCGAGTTTTCGTAAGGGATTTTTCATCTCACTTTTATTCCCGTGATATTTATGATACATTTTCCACCATTTCTTTTGAGTGGATTATGTACTACCCATTATTCTACTCTTTTTGTTATATACTTTCGTTTATGGGTATTTACATCAATGTTGTATTGTCCTTCTTTCATGGGGTGTATGTTTCGAAAGATACCCAAGTCGGTAAGGGAACATTTCACCCTCCTGGTTTTAAAAGACTTCTTTTGTTGGGTATTTTAATTTACATATTGTAATGTTAGGATATGTTGTTATATATCCTTATTGATGTAAATTTTATGTCCAAGTGATGAGATACCTTTTTATCTCTCATGAAATCATTTTCTAAATTTTGAAGTGACGCCGTTAGGCTGTCAAATTTTTGCAAGGGAACTTTGTTTCTGACGCTTTCGCCGGGGCGCGCGCGCATCCGTCCGTCAGGGGGGGACGCGCGGCTTTGTTGCCCCGCATTCCCGCTTTCCAAAGGCGGGTGGCATTCGTTCCTTATTCAGGTACGTCTTCTCCTTGATCGAAACGGGATGATGTCATGTCGGTTCTTCCTCCTGTGGATTCCTCCTCAGAACTCGTCACCTAGTCCGGGTCTCCCTTATAGATTTAATACGTAGTTCGTGAAACTCTTCCCAGTGCCGTGTTTCCATGGACACCAGTTAATTACACTGCTTCTGTCGGGACATTCCAAAGGGTCCAATCAGGGCAGCAACCTTCGGTCAGGGGAGTAGTCATGTTGAGACATCAGTAGCGTGTCTGGATGCTGGGGTACCTGGCATGTCTGTCTGTTATCCTTGATCACAAGGCTTCTCGAGGGCGTGCAAGCCCGAGGCATCCCACATCGAGCGCGGGGAATTACATGTCATAGAAACGTATCTGAGGTTTTCCTCAGCTTCCCGTGTTCAACACAGGGTATGCCGCGAGTTTAACGTCAAGCGGAGATGGATGAGGGTGATCAGAACGTCCTATAGAGACGGATCAGATTGGTGTATCGCATAGAGACGTCTATGGTCCCATAGAGACGGATCAGAACCCCCAATGAGGACGGATCCGAGGTGGTGCACTCCCTATAGGGGAAAAGGGTGATGAATCGGGGTGTACACAGAGGACAGCGACCCGGAGATATGATGGGACTTACACATGGAAAGTGGCCCAGGCGCCGCTAGGAGCAGCGAGGAGGTGGATGGCATGACTCCACCGGGATGTGGCGGCCCGGGTGAGAATCAGGGTGGGTGATGGATGGATGAGTGAAGTGGAGGAGGATGAAACGGGACCATCGCAGGGGGCGACGGTGAAATTGGGCTTGATCCTTGAGGAGGCTTCCTACGTATCCCTGTGGCAGGGAATCAAAGTCCGCGTAGTTCGGGTGGTGCCGGTAAACCGACGTGAAGCTGGACCTTGGCCCGATGAATGTCGTCGGCGTACCGACGTGAAAGCGGACCTTGGTCCGATGGGAGTTGGGCTTGAACCTCTGGGAGGATTCCTACGTACCATGCCTTGACATGGATCAAAGACTTCATAGTTCAGGTGATACAGTTTAACGTCATGCGGGACAATAGTGAACCCTGACGTGAATAAACGACGGGTGGGCTTGAACCTCATGGAGGCTTCCTACGTACCATGCCTTGTCATGGATCAAAGTCCTCGTAGTTCGAACGGGGTTAGGTCACAATGGCTTACCACCGGACCAGAATGTAGTTTAATGTCATGCTGGACGAAGATAGAACACGACGTGAATTGGGTGATGGGTGGGCTTGAACCTCATGGAGGCTTCCTACGTACCATGCCTTGACATGGATCAAAGACCTCGTAGTTCGGATGGGGATTTGTCGGCGAACCAACGTGAAAGTAGACCTTGGTCCACTATTGGTGGGCTTGAACCTCATGGAGGCTTCCTACGTACCATTCCTTGACATGGATCAAAGACCTCGTAGTTCAAAAGGTAATGGGTCGTAGCGGCTTACCACTGGACCGGGATGGGACCCAACGTGAAATGACGGGTGGGTTTCGTCGGTATACCGACATGAAAGCGGACCTTGGTCCACTATTTGTGGGATTGAACCTCATGGAGGCTTCCTACGTACCATGGCTTGACATGGATCAAAGACCTCGTAGTTCGGATGGGATGGGTCACAATGGCTTACCACTGGACCGGGGTGCAGTTTAACGCCGTGCTGGATGGGGGTGTGCAGTTTAACGTCATGTTGGACGCGGGTGTGACCCGACGTGAAAGTAGACTCGTGAGTCCACTAGTGGTGGGCTTGAACCTCGTGGAGGCTTCCTACGTACCATGCCTTGACACGGATCAAAGTCCCCGTATTTCGGATGGGTTTGTCAGGGTCGGTGCTCACTCTAAGCCCACGTGAGTCATGCTCGGTGTGAGAAACAAGAGGTTGCAAGGACCTGACGATCACGTCGCGAAGGGTGCGTCCGTGAGAAGCAAAAAGGGGCTTACGCGTTGGGCGGCCCATGGTGTTGGGACTTACTCCAGGATGGAGGCCCATGGCGCGACAAAGCGCGGGAAAGATGGCCCTTGGTCCGACGATGGGAGGTGCCTCGTTCCCTATCACGTCCTCCACTGACCTTGGTAGTGGGGAAGTACCGAGATGCACGGGTGCAATCATCCGTACCACAGGTTAGGGATTTACGCTCTGAGGCGACCCTTCCCCCGCGAACATGTACCACTCCGACAAGGAGGATCTCATTCCATGTGCGGAAGAGTTCCATTCCCGTGGAGACGAGTGGTGTAATGAATGTTCGAGCTGGGGGGACCCTTCGTGAGGGGGACGAGGCTGGGTCACAGTTTAACATCATGTGTTGAGGACGTGGTGCTTGGCAGTTTAACGTCCTGCAGCTCGGACGAGGTGGGTTCACTCCACACCCCTAGGGCTTACATAACCGGTACCCTCTGGTCCTTGGGGAAGGGAAGGTGTCGGTAAGGCCATGGTAAAGGGGGGTCGTGAGAGGAACCATCGAGGGGTCCACGTTAGCGTGGCTATGCGAAGAAGAAATAGCCGTTAGCGTGCCTATGCGAAGAAGCATTAGGCGAAGCAACGCTACGGGAGGTGTTGTCCATGGGACTTTGAAATCGCATCCTGCAAACCTGGAGGGTCGCACGGGAAGAGGAATCGCTAAGCAGAGGAGTGTGCTTTGCGAAGTGGGGTGCCTTGGCCTTAGCATGGGGCATAGGTGGGAGTGGGAGGTGCTTCGCGAAGTGGAATAGTGTTCGCGGAGCACTGCCTCGCGAAGAAGGAGTGGTTCGCGAAGCAGGGTCCTGCCAAGCAATGTGCTTCGCGATGCATAGTTATCCTGCCTTGGCATAGGGATTACTAGCATGGGTTGGGTGTTTCGCGAAGCACAAGTGCTCTGCGGCTGCCCGGGTTCCCTTGGGAATCCCCTTCCTTTGCGAACGCCCTTGAGCTTCGCGAAGGGAATCCCTCTCGGAAGAGGGGCTCAAAACGAAACAAATCAGAGTAGTCTCGCGAAGTAGAAATACCTCGCGGAGCTCATGATTCCCGGGGCAAAGCGTGCTTCGCGATTCGGGAGAGGAGAAGCCGAAGGGTCGGATTGTCCGTCCCGTGGACTCAGGGGGAGTCGAGTATTTATAGGGAAGGGGCGCCGCGAAGCAGGGCTCGTGCGCCGCCTGCGGGGCTTCGCGGCGGCTCGCGAACGTCAAACGGGTTCGCGGAGGATTACCGCCTCTGGCGCTTCGCGGCGGCTCGCGAACGTCAAACCGGTTCGCGGAGGATTACCGCCTCCGGCGCTTCGCGGCGGCTCGCGAACGTCAAACCGGTTCGCGGAGGATTACCGCGTCCGGCGCTTCGCGGCGCCGCCAAGGTTGGGACGCTTCGCGGCGGGGCTCCGCGGCTGGGCTTCGCGGCTGAGCTTCGCGAGGCAGCGCGCCGGCTGTCTTTTTCGTTCCTTCCTTTCGGGCCATATTTTTGGCGCCAACAAATGCCCCCCCTTAGACTTGGAGCCGCGGAGGGCGAAGGGTCGAAGTCTGAGGGACAATCGCCAAAAACTGTCGGTGGTTCGCGATGTGTCATCGCGAAGGGGGACCCGCGCTGCTCGCCGGGGCCGCGGGTCCGGACGCGCCGCGATGTTTCGCGTGGGTGAGGCGCGCCGCGATGCTCCGGGGTCGTCTCCTATAAATAGGGGGTCCGCGTTCTTTTGTCTTTACGCGCCTTCCTTGTCCTTTTGTGCTCTCAATTTCGTGACGCTCCGCGTACTCCGCGACAGCACTCCGCGAATCGAGCTTCGCGGCGAACCGCGAGTCTCCAACTCCGCGTCCGCGCTAAGCGAACCTCTGTCTGCCTTGGACAGACTTTGCGGCTTGGTCTCGCGACCGATCTTCGCGATCCGACTTCGCAGTCGAGCTTCGCGGCCGAGCTTCGCGATCCGTCTGAAAGAATTCTTTTCTGAGGGCCAAAATTAAAATGGCCCATCATGAAGCTGACTTGGGGGTCCTTGCAGACGCTGCTCGTCGAGATGAGATGGCCAACCGTCCAGGCCTGGGGGAAATGGTTCGGAGCCACTCGGACCACACTTCTCTGACAGATCTACTGTCGGAAGGTCAGAAGGATTATCCACAGTGAAAAAAGCTGTCGTTGTACGGCTTCGGGCTGAGGGATGACGTCTTCATCCCTGAGGCGGGAAGGGATGAACCAGCTTGCTGGTTCAGGAGCACACCGTGCCAGCACCAATGGTTCAGGGCGGCCGATGGTCACGCGCGGGAGGATTTCACACCCGTCACCGCCGATTGTCTCTACAACCATGTGAACGACATTGACGGGAGGCCACTGCAACTGGAGACGTCCCCTCCTCTCTACTGCACCATGCTGAAGGCGGCTCTGCAGGATCCGAAGAAGGGATGGTCCGATGAGTGGGACCTGCGCCAGGGCGGCAATTTTACCGACGACTAGGCCTGGGCCTACTGGGTAGGCACCTCGTGCGAGGAGTTCGAGGCTGAGCTGAGGAGAGTGGGATTGTACGAGGCGGCATGGGCCTCCCAGTTCCACATTTACCAGCCAAAGAAGCTGATGCCGGAACTGCTGAGTAGATGGTCGTCCAGGACCAACACTTTTCATCTGCATCACGGGGAGGTGGGCATCAGCCTGTGGGATGTCCACCAGGTTTCTGGGGTCCCGATCTTGGGGGCCATGTACGACGAGTTCCTCCCCATCATCAGTGCGTGGGGGGATGCTGAGCAAATGCCACGGCTGGTGTCAGCGCTGATGGCGCTTGTCCCTGGAGAGGACAAGGAGGCCGTGAGGGACGTCCACTTCAAGAGGTGGTTCAAGTGTTTCCTGAACTTTCCAGAGAATCGAGAGTTCCCTCCAAGGCCTCGAACTTGTCCGAGGGCAGCCCAGCGGGGCAAGGGGCACTCGTATTGGCGGGTTTTGGAGGACAACCAATGGAAGACTTGGGGTTTCAGCGTCAGCACCGAACAACAGCCAATAGTTAGGCTGGCGGCGTTTATCGCGACTCTCATCTGTGGGTGGATCCTACCGGTGAGAGATACAAGCATGGGGGTACGGCCCAGTTCGTTCATCATGGCATCGATGCTGGCCATGGGGCAGCGGATCAACCTGGGGATCCCGATGCTCGCCAAACTATACAGGATGCTGCGGCGCATTAGCGAGGGAAAAAGGCCGCCAAGAATATGTGGGCCCTTCCACCTCCTGTATGGGTGGATCGCAGCGCATATCAGGGGGATTTACGAGTATCCAAACCCCATTTCGCCGCCGGGATCAGACTTTCTCCCTTCCATTCTGAACGCAGTTGGGAGCTTCCCATTCAAACTGGCCGTTCCGATGGTGCTGAATAGGGTGTGGAGGGCGGACGGGTTCAACTTTCATCCCTTTACACTGCTGATGGGGAGGCTTACTGATGATGGACGGGGAACGGAAGAGCATCGGGCTTACCTCCTGGCCTTCCGAGGTGGCGTTTTGGTGGCTTGGATAGATCGTGAGCCAATCTGTGAACCGTACACCCCGCACCGTTTTGCGAGGCAGTTCCGGTGCCTCCAGCGGCTGACCCCGCATGTATACTGGGAGGTGCGTCACGAGGAGCACCCGTGTGTGATGAGGCAGCTGTGGCTCATGTTCACACGTGAGGATGGAAAGATGCAGATCACATTGCCTCCATCCACCGCCGCCTTCGGATTAGTGAAGGAGTACGCCATCAGCTGGGAGGCCGCTTATCCCGGGGAGATGCTGAAGCATCCAACGATCCGGGTTGGTGACGGTGGGCCTCCTTTATCTCGAGGTCGGGGTCGGAGGGCAGCTAGGGCCGCCCGCGGCAGCGGGGCTGCCATGGCAGAGAGACCCGCACCAGCCGAGGGTATGGCAGCAGCGGCGGATCCGGTGGTTCCGGGAGAGCAGGGTCATCCGGAGGGGCGGCCACCGAGGGGATTCCGTCGGATATCCGCTCAGGCTCCGGGGAAGCGGTTGCGTCATATTGACATGGCAGAAGATGCTGTCTTTCCGGAAGCTTGGGACATCTGGGATGTCAACCGGAAATTCCTCAGCTCACCTGAGATGTGGGCCCACTTGAATCGCCTCGGGATGAGACTTCCGGGCATAGGCCCAGTCCGGGCTGGATTCATGGTGTCTCCGGCGGAGGCGGAGCAATACTTGAATGAGCTGGAGGATTACATCCACTCCAGTGGTGTCCCTCGCCCAATGACAGACCGGGTGAGGGTACTGTTGAATCAGACTGTCCCTCCACAGCTATCGGCTGCCGATCTGAGGGAGCGCTTCCCCTTGCCGGAGGAATCAGGGGACTCTTCTCGGGAGGATGAGGCTGGAGGAGGGAGCCCGCTGGAGGAGGGCGAGGTCAGAGACCGAAGCTCAGAATCTGACGACTCCGCGGAGGCTCTCGAGGTAGCATTCCGAACCTCTCTTCTTATGATCTGTTCTTGAATCCCTACGGACTTCTCACCAATGTTTGGGTCATGCAGGAGGAACTTGTTCGTAGGCCTCGTTCTCGCTCCTTGGCAGGTGACGATGCGGGACCTTCAGAACCCGCGCCTATGGCTGCGTCCAGTTCTGCGTCTGGTGGGACCAGGGGGTCTGAGTTGGCTCCTCTGAAATCTCCAGACCTTCCAACAGTATACGGGGGGCCTCGTCTCGGAGTCCCTTCAGTACCGGCCCAGGAGAAGCGCTCGGAAGTCGATCTTCGTAAGTCTCCTCTACCGGTCTCCTCGTTGCCACATGTGGGCCATGCCGACTAACGTTTATGTCTCTTTCCGTCATACAGTTCTCCGACTGGCGTGGGCTGCTGCAGCGAGGCTGGTTGGGATGTCTGGCGGCGTCCCTCCCAGGGGCATGCCGGTGATGGTGACGATAGTCCCTTCACCTCCTCAAGCTGCGGCGCACACCATCACTGGAGGGACCACCAGCAGGGTCATACCTGAAGTCATCGAGGTGGACTCTGAGGAAGAGGATCAACCGGTCAGTCCCAGTCCTGTCGTGCCTGCGCCGGCATCAGGTGTCGTACTAGACTCAACACCAGATGCAGATCCCGCTGAGGAATTCCTGCAGGCATATCCTGTGTACGAGCCTGCCGACCGCGCGGATTGGGACGAAACAGCCTCTGATGAGGAAGACAGCAGCATAGTCCGCCGCCGGTCGTGGAAGCTGATCACGCGCTTTATCAGGGACACTCCCCAAGCGCAATGGCTGGCCGAAATGGATAGGATCCGCTCGCGGTTGCGCGAACTGTGTGCCGGGGGAGTGGATGCCCAACGCCCTCACGCACTCATCTGAGACCTCATGGCTGAGAAGATCCGGGATCATGATCGTGGGCTGAGCATGGGATGGCAGCGGAGAAAGGCGACCAGCATCAGGAAGCTTCAGGAGGCTGAAGACGAGGTCCAACAGATGCAGATCCGGGCCAACGAGCTTTCAGCCACTCTCGATGCACAGTCTGAGCTGGTCTTACGATTGAAGGCCCAGCTGGCAGAGGCTGAGGAGCATATGGAGCAGACCTCTGGAAGGATGGCTGTCGTCCGGGCCGAGGTGGAAAGGGCCCGGGCCAGGGTTGACGGATTACGCCCCACCGCTGCTGAAGAGGAGCGGGAGTTAAATCAGCGGCAACAGGCTCTGGACGCCGCAAGTCAACGGGTGGCGGAGCTGCAACGCTCTTTTGACAGAGTCAACCCGTCCATGGGGGAAGTCAACCCCCGAGTATTGTAGCGAACTCGAGAGAAACTTTTATTAACACTTTTCTGCTCCAACTCTTTCTTTCTCCTTTGTTTTGAGTTCCGCAGCACGCACGATTTCCACTGTTGAATTGCCTTGTTGCATCCCTACAGTGTTTGCGGGACGTTTGACGACAATTCCCTCAAACCAGTCCAGATTCCCGAAAGATGGGGAAGGCTTGATCGGAGGAGAGACTTCCAGGATAGCCGAATTACCGTTTTTCCAACGTGCTCTTATGCACGAACGGGGCAACACCAGGGGAGCTGAAATCGGTTCAAACAGATGAAAATGGGAAGTGTGAATCACGATGCCCAAATTCGGAACACTGTGGGGATGGCGTGACAATAAAGGACAACCGCTAACCGTGGCGGACAAACGGTATCCTGACTGCATTAGCCTGAAATGGGGACAACAAATGAGCATCAAATGCTGACCATATTCGCAACACGGGATTTTATCAATTTGTTGTCGATCAATCTTTCAGGACTTTGGCCCAGGACAGTTGGTGGACCATAGGTCAGACATCCATACTGTTAGGGGGTCCTTCCAGACATGACCAGTCTTCCGGAACGTTGGCCCAGGACGGTAGGTGAGCCGATGCGGCACAAGACCAGGCCGTTAGGGGGTTCCTTCAGACATGAAAGAGGACGAGGGTCCGAATAAGGGACACGCAAAGCGTGGAACATGGAGTGGTGGTTTGTTCAAACAGAATCCAACACTTCGGTAGTTGCACCACTGTGGTGGGAGTACGCCAGATGGGCGCCTCGATTTGATCATGGATCATTCCTTTTTGGGACAGGGCCTCTCTGGCGAGGGGATCTATCGCTTCCCAATGGGATCTTGGGGCATCCTGAACTTGTTCAGGGTAAAATTGTAGCTACATAGTTCTTCCCGAGGGGTCAGGCCAGAGGGCTGGAAATGGGGAGGAACAGGATTTTGTGATTCCTGGGGCTGAACCCTAGGCGAAATGCCTGTGCGTCTCTACGTATCCCACGTGATGATGGGAATCAAGCTGCACGTAGTTCTGGAAGCGCAGTTTAACGTCGTACTGGACGAAGAGCAGCCTAACCGTGTTGGTACACATCCAGCCAAAACTACTAAGCCCACGTGAGTCGTGCTCGGTGTGGGAAACAAGCAGTAGTGGTGGGAATTTCCCGACGCAGAGAGGGGCAGGTTGGGGCAAAGGGATGCTCGGTGACTACCGGCCCAATGACACTAACACGATCATTCAGCGCACCTAGATGCGCGAAGAGAAAGAGAAGAGTATGGTGGAGTTCCACTTGAACATGAGGGAGTGGAAATGTGTGAATCATGACACTCGAGATTCGGATCACGATGGTGGCGGCGTGGCGATGGAGGACTACTGCTGACCATATTCGCAACACAGCATCCTATCGCGTTAGCCTGAAATGGGGACAAACAAATGAGGGTCGACCGTTGACCATGTTCGAAACACGGGACCGTGTCACAAATGTTGTCAAATATCCGTAGGGACGTTGGCCCGAAACGATTGAAGGGCCCTTAGGTCCAGCATTCATGGAGAGCCCTTAAGCTTAGTATCCACGTCGTCTGAGGGTCCTTTTGGGATGTGGAAGAGGATGAGGATCCAAATAGCGAGCTCACGAAGCTTGGTCATGAGGTGAGGGGAATGTCCCTGTGAAAATCCCATGCTTCGGGCTTTTTGTCAAAACACATCTGAATACATCAACGAAACGTATTAGAGAGAGGGAGCGGATTCATTTCCCTTGGGGAGATCTTAGTTTATGGTCATAGAACTCGGACCATGGATGGGAAAAAGGGATCAGGGGACGCATGGCATCAAAACCTGACGTGAATGAGGACATAATCCTACTTACCATGCATTCTCTGGGGAAATGCCCGAGTCGAGGGACCGAACTCAAGGGTTAGGCTGGGCCCGCAGGGAAGTACCCGGGCGCTCCTACGTATCTCATAAGGATGAGAATCAAGCCATACGTAGTTCTGGAAGGTGGCACGGTAAGGTACCAGTGCCAGGGGAGAAGGGAAGTGCGGGCATATCCCTTTCACTAAAGAAGTGGAATTTGATGTATCTTGTTTGTTCTTTGAGGTGAATGGTTTTTTTTTGTGAAGCGACAGGCCTAGAACTATAGGTCGTGATGTCGCCACAAGAATCAAGCCGTGATGGGCGTTGACAAATGGCATGGCGCGTGGCCAGTACCCAACGTGATGTCCTCTACAGCGAGGTCACCACAATGCGGTGCCATTTTTCGTCGTGCGGCCAGGATGATAATGTCACAGTTTAGGGTCGTATGATAGGACCAAGCATGCATTTTATCATCATGCAGCGCAGACGTAGCAGAGACGATGCTAGTCGGGAAATGTGCACAGTGTTATAAAACACAATTGACGGAGACATGATCCCACATCAGATTGTACGCCATTTGGAGGGGGAAACCTTAGGCCGAGGGGCCTATATAGAGGTGAAACAGGGAGAGAGACTGGCTTCCTGAATGGGTTGTACCCCGAGACAGGGCGTCTGGGCGGTCCTACGTATCCCATGAGGATGGGAATCAAGTTGAACGTAGACCCGAATGGATCTTAGTTTATGGTCTTAGAGCTCGGACCATGGGAGCCCCAAAGGGCGCCAGATTGCAGCTTTGTCCCCCTAGCATGCAAAGGTGCACTGAGGGATAGCACCAAAAGTGTCGGGATTCCACCTGGACATGATGGGGTGGAAAATGATGTGAATCATTCAACCAACATTCAAGGACTGAAGGGGATGGCGTGACGACAGGGGATTACTGCTGACCATGTTCGCAACACAGCATCCTGTCGCGTTAGCCTGAAATGAGGACTAACAAAACGAGCATCGACCGCTGACCATATTCGCAACGCGAGATTTTATCGATTTGTTGTCCGTAACCCTGGAGGGCATCGGCCCGTATCTGTAGGAGAGCCCTTGGGCATTGTATCCAGGCCGTTCTTGGGGGTCCCTCTGGGTGCGAAAGCTGATGAAAGTCCGAATAGAGGGGAACACGAAGCTTGACAAGTGGAAGGAAATTGATCAAGTTGAATATGACACTCTTGGTGCTAGACTAGAGTGCTCTTAATACATGGGTGAACCACTGCAGGGAGCCAAGGGACTCAACCTTGAGGGTGATCGAGAGATGGCAGATTCCCAGGGGAAGGGGGCATGGTGCCCAAAACCTTGTATTGTACCTACACACCCCCCGCTGGAGAGGGATGGACCAAGTGGCCTAGGTGACCAGGAAATCAGGAGATCTCCAAGAGGTGGGGCTGGACCCGAATCTTAGACATTCAGGTGGTCCTACGTATCCCATTAGGATGGGAATCAAGCCACACGTAGTTCTGAAAGGTGCCTTTTAACGTCATGCAGGACAGAAGGTCAGGAGGACTGAACCTCAGAATGGGGCGTGCGTGGTGCAGCTATTGCAAACCCATCGTAAATGAGGACGTAGTCCCACACTGCGCCACGCAGTCCTGTGATCAGGGTCCTGAAGGTAGGATTAGAGAGGTAAATTCGCTGAACTCAAGCTGGATTCGAAGACAAGGGGTCTTGAACGTAATTCCAGATGAGAGTCTTAGTTTATGGTCTTAGAGCTCGGACCATGGGTGGTGACAAATCCCGAGTAAGCACAGATGTCAACCCAGTCCCTAAGCCCACGTGAGATAAACTCGGTGTGGGAAACAAGGGGGGTATCCTCATCGCAATACTTGGGGCATCCATCAAAGGGGAGTCAGCAGAGAATTTCGAAGGACACCTTTGATGTAGCTTGTTCCTCGAACGCGCAAACGTGTACGGGGGAAAAGTACCAAGATTCCCGAGACTCTACTTGGACACGAGGAAGTGATGAAGGGTGTGAATTATGTACCCGACATTTGGGCTTAATGGGTTGGCGTGACGACAGAGGAAAACTGTTATCCATGACGGAAACACAGCGTCTGTATTGCGTTAGCCTGAGGTGGGAGCAACAAACGAGCATCGACCGCTGACCATATTCGCAACGCGGGATTTTATCGATTTGTTGTCCGAAACCCTCGGGGGCGTTGGCCCGTATCGGTAGGAGAGCCCTTGGGCATTGTATCCAGGCCGTTCTTGGGGGTCCCTCCAGGTGCGAAAGCTGATGAAAGCCCTGATGCGGGGATACACAAAGCCTGGAAAGCGGATGCGGACGTGTCCGAGTAAAGCTTGGCATTCCAGGTAATAAACTAGAGTACTCTTAAGCACATTGGTGAACCGCCGAAGAAAACGGATCAACGAAACAGCTCAGTAGGGGGGGGGGGGGCATGGCGGAGTCATTATGAGATCGTCGTGAATGAGGACATGATCCCACACCGCACCATATGATCCCCTCATGGAGGAAGGATTGGTCATGGGGCCAAGATGGGATGGGGATTCCCAAGAGATGGGGCTGGACCCGAAGCTTAGACATTCAGGTGGTCCTACGTATCCCATTAGGATGGGAATCAAGCCACACGTAGTTCTTGAAATGTAGTTTAACGTCATACTGGACGAGGAGGGGAGTAATATACCCCTAAACAAGGGAGGTGTATGGCATGGTAAAGAAGCCGTCGTGAATGAGGACTTAGTCCTACATCACACCATACGATCCTATAAGAGAGGTCCCGGGCCGCAGTCCGGAAAGGCCAAAGGGCCTGAGGCTGGGCCTCGTAAGGGGAGTTGCACGGCACGGCACATGATCCCGACGTGAATGAGGACGTAGTCCCACACCACACCGTACACCCTTATGAGGAATCCTGGGCCGTGGCCCGGAGAAAAGGGGAAGTTATCAGTCAGAGAGGTCTGACTGGTTTGTAGTTTAACGTCTTACATGGGGACGAGGGGCCAGGGGCCCAAGGAGGCCAAAGGGCCTGAGGCTGAGCCTCGTAAAGGGAGGACGTACGGCATGGTACATGATCCCGACGTGAATGACGACGTAGTCCCACATCACACTGTACACCCTTATGAGGGATCCTGGGCCGTGGCCCGGATCGCCAGCGCCACCTGGGGGAAGTTTGTCACCTTGGGATGGGGCAGAGGGGATCACTGTTCTTGATGCCTGGGGCATCTCGGGGTGGACCCGAAGATCCAGGACACTGTTGACCATATTCGAAACACAGCGTTCCTATGGTGACCCGCATGGGGGCAACAAATGAGCGTCGACTGCTTGACCAAATTCGCAACGCGGGACTTGCATCGACTTGTTCCTTAAGGAAACCCTCGGGGGCGTTGGCCCGTATCGGTAGGAGAGCCCTTGGGCATTGTATCCAGGCCGTTATCGGGGGTCCCTCCGGGTGTGAAAAGGTGACAGAATCCCAGTCAAGGAGTGGGTGAAGCCCAGTTGCGTTCATCCACGAAAGGGGCAAACACCTCCAGGGGGGAATGTGCAGCCGGGTCGGGGCTTGCTCGACGTGGGTCGGGGCAAGAGTGTGCACCCTGCCATGTCTTGACCCGAGGGGAAGATTTTGGCTTTTGGGCTGGGCCAACGGACGAAATGTCCGGGCGTTCCTATGTATCTCATAAGGATGAGAATCAAGCCATACGTAGTTCTTGAAAGCCATGCTGTTTAGCGTCATGCGGTGAGGACGTGGGAGGGTAGAAGAACGGGAGTGGGCGCATGGTGCGACCTTTACAATGTTTGCGCGATTGGGGTTGCATGAGCGGGGCCAAGGAAGCCTACTCCCTGCTACACAGAGATCCTCCATGGAGACTATCCCAGGGGGAATAGCGGAAGAGAAAAGCTTGGGGCTGGGCTCAAGACGAGGCGTCCGAGCGTTCCTACGTATCCCATGAAGATGGGAATCAAGCCATACGTAGTTCTTGGCATGCAGTTTAACGTCATGCGGGACGGCAAGAAGAACCTCCTTTGGGGATATGTACGGTACGACAAGTAGTCCGACGTGAACGGGGACATAGTCCCACACCATGCCGTACAATCCCGCAAGAGGGTAAGTCGGGGAAAGACCAAGGGGGGGGGGGGGGCGAGGCCAAGCCACGGTGGAGACGGGGCTAGGGTCCCAAGGAGGCCAAGAGGCCTGAGGCCGGGCCTCAGTCAGGAAGACCTGACTGGCTTGCAGTTTAATGTCTTGCAGTGAGGACGGAGAGACAGTTTATGGTCGTGCGGGACCAAGTCGCAGTTTAGAGTCATGCAGGACCCTCTCGCAGTTTAGGGTCGTGCAGGACCACTGCAGTTTAATGTCGTGCGGGACCCTCTCGCAGTTTAGGGTCGTGCAGGACCACTTTTTGCCCTAGGAAAAGTATCGTTTGAGGAATTTGGCATTGGTGGGAGGGGTTACACGCTCTCCATCCGTGGTCACCAAGGAGTATGCCCCATTGGGGTAAACCTTATGGATGATGTAAGGCCCTTCCCATTTTGGTTCTAACTTGGGTGGTTTCCTACCGGGGATCATTGGTGCTCGAAGGGCCAGTACCAGGTCACCCTGTAGAAAAGAGCGGATACGAACCTTCTTGTCAAAAGCTCTCGCTATCTTGTCCTGATGCCTTTCCAGATTGTGCAGGGCACGGAGCCGGTTCTCGTCCAGTGCCTCTAATTCAGCTAGACGGATCTCGGCTACCTCATCTTGTGTCTGGTGATCATAAACTGCAGTGCGTAGCGACGACAGCTGGATCTCAATGGGTAGGACGGCCTCATCTCCATACACCAGGGAATATGGGGTCACCTGGGTAGAGTTGCGAGTCGTCGTCCGGTAAGCCCAAAGGGCGTTGGGGAGCTTGTCCGGCCAACTCTTCTTGTTCTGACCAACCATCTTCTACAAAATGTTAGAGAGGGTCTTGTTGAACGCCTCAATCTTCCCATTCGCCTGTGCGTGGTAGCGGGAGGTATGGTTCGACCGGATGTCGTACTTAGCGTACAATTTCTTCAATTCAGCTGCTCGGAAGTTGGTGCCGTTATCGGTGAGGACAGCGTGAGGGACTCCAAACCGGTGGATAATGTTGGAGCTCACAAAGTCAACGATGGAACGGGCCTTGACCTCTTTGAGCGGAACTGCTTCTGCCCACTTGGAGAAGAAATCTGTAGCAGTCAGGATGAACCTACACTGGCGGGCTGTTGCCGGTGGATATGGTCCCACTACATCGAGTCCCCATACTGCAAATGGCCAAGAGTACTTGGTGGGGTGGAGGGGTTCTGGCGGCCGATGCAAGAAGTTGGCGTGTACTTGGCATGCGTGGCATCTCTTGGCGTACCCAATACAATCGTGGATCATAGAGGGCCAGAAGTACCCTAACCTCTGGATTTGCTGGGACAGTTTCGGCCCGGCTTGATGGGCGCCACAGGAACCGGCATGAACCTCTTGCATAACTTGAGGTATCTCTACTCCTTGGATGCAACGGAGGAGGACACCATCGAAACTCCGTTTATAGAGGGCCTGCTCAAGACTGGGGCCGCTCTGGAGGGTGAATTGCAGCGCGCGTCGTCGTATTCGCTCACGTTCAGCCCGGTCGTCCGGGAGCCGACCATTTTGGAGATACTCAACAAAAGGTGCTCTCCAGTCGGGGGTGGTTTCAACCACTGCGTCTAACGAACCCGGGACTCCCGATGTGGGGGGTCCAGCGGTGAGATGACTTACCCACAGGCTATCACGGTCCTCTTGGGTGACGGGAGCAATGACTCTCCGGTGGGCCACGTGTATGACCAAATCATCTTGCTCGGGTTCTGCGAGCGACGCGGCTAAGCCAGCCAGGGCGTCCGCTTGTCCGTTCTGCGATCTTGGGACATGGGTAACCTCTGGCCGAGGAGAGAACTGGGCCATTAGGAGGAGGGTGTACTCCAGTAACGGTGCAAGCTCTGGCTTCCTGACGACGTAGTCGCCATTAACCTGTTTGATCACCAGCTCGGAATCTCCCTTCACATGTAGATGGGGAACATGGATCTCAAGGGCCAACTCGAGGCCAGTGATGAGAGCCTGGTACTCTGCCTCGTTGTTCGTACAACCTTCTGACAGCAGGAACGAGTACGACAGGACGGCTTGCACCGGGGTAATGAAAACAATGCCCAGACCCACTCTGTTGAGCTTGGGGTCGTTGAGCCTTCTACCGGTGGGGCTCCGGGAGGCACCGTCGAAATGCATTTGCCAACATGGGGCAGCATGATCGACTGAGAGGATCGTCTCGTCGGGAAAATCCAGGTCCAGGGATTGATCCGCAGATGTTGGATGGGTAGCTAAAAAGTCTGCCAACGCTTGTCCCTTAACGGCCTTCTGAGGCACGAACCTGATATCAAATTGCTGGAGAATCACCGCCCACCGTGCTAGTCGGCCAGTCAGCATGGGGCGGTTCAGGATGTACTTCAGCGGATCTACCCGAGAGATCAATTGTACCTCGTGGTGTTGCAGGTAGTGCCGCAGCTTCTGCACAGCGAAGACGAGCGCAAGGCAGCTCTTTTCGATGGGGGAGTATCTGACCTCCGTATCGAGAAGCATGCGGCTGAGATAATAGAGACTATTCTCAGTGCCCTCGTTATTCTTCTGGGCGAGCAGCGCACCGAGGGATCTCTCCAGGGCGGTCACATAAAGGACCAGCAGCTTTCCGGAGACGGGTGGCATCAAGACCGGAGGTTGGAGTAGATACTGCTTGATTTCCTCGAAGGCGGCCCGATACTCCTCATCCCATTCATAGGCAGCGTCTTTCTTCATGAGCCGGGAAAAGGGCTTACACTTGCCGGCCAGATTCGCAATGAATCGGTGTATATAGGCTAAGTGGCCTTGTAGGCCTCGTAGCTCTCGAATGTTGCTCGGGGGAGGCATTTGGCTGATGGCCTTGATCTTTTCCGGGTCGATCTCGATACCTCGGTACCTGACAACGAAGCCCAGAAACTTCCCGGAGGTGACTCCGAAGGCACACTTCAGCAGGTTCATCTTCAGGTGACGGGAACGAAGGAAACCGAACACTTTCTCAAGGTCTTTGAGATGGTCCTGGCGCTGGCGCGATTTGACTACAAGGTCATCTACGTAGCATTCCACCAATGTCCCGAGGATCGGTTTGAATATGCGATGCATGGCCCTCTGATAAGTGGCACCTGCATTTTTCAAACCGAATGGCATTACCCGGTAGCAAAAGGTACCCTGGGGAGCCCTGAAGGCAGTGGACTCCTCGTCTTCGGGGGCCATCCGGATCTGGTTATACCCGGAATACCCGTCCATGAAAGAGAGGGCTTGGAACCCGGCCGTGGCGTCAATCAACAGCTCCGTTACTGGGAGTGGGAAGTCATCCTTTGGGCAGTGGCGATTGAGATCGCGGAAGTCGATGCAGACTCTGATCTGCCCATTCTTCTTCCTGACCGGCACAATGTTGGCGAGCCATTTGGGGTACTGGACCTCCTTAATGAAGTTGGCTTTGATAAGCTTGTCAACTTCGGCCTCGACCATAGCACCATGAGAAGGGTGCATTTTCCTGGGAGGCTGCTTGAACCCACGGTGTTTTGCCGGGAGACCAAGGCGGTGGACGGCTACCTGAGGATCTAGCCCCGGCATCTCGTCATAGCCCCAAGCGAACACATCACGGTGCTGCCTGAGAAAGTCCACGTACTGCTGCCGCTCCTCAGAGGGCATGGCAGCACTGACCAATGTGGGTCTTGGATCTGCCTCGCTACCAAGGTTCACCTGTACCAGTTCATCAACCGTGGTAGAGACGCCTTCTTCAAAGGCTGGGGGAGCATCCTCCAAGTCTTCCTCCCCAGCCGTGGGGGAACTTCCCGCGACGGAAGATACTTCTGGGTTCTCAAAACCCGAGGGGAAACTGGTGCCGGCTTGGGCAGCATCAGTCATCATATCAGGAGACTCACTTGTCGTTGAGACCATAGAAATAAATGCATTTGATCCGATCCCATCTGGCCTTCGGCCTAAGGGGCCACGCTTGATGATATCAAAGCAGTGGTGACGTGTCGGCCTGAGTCGGTTGATTCCAGCCTGGCGGAAGAGACACGTATGGCGCACCGCCGTTGCCATCAGCTTGACGTCCCGGTACCGTACAGAGGTAGGAGGTTTCGGGATGACCCGAGCTTGGTTGATGTAGGAGTACGAGGTGATTTTCCACCGTCGCTTGGACATGGGAACATGCCTTCCTTACGTACCCGAAACAACAAAACATTGTCCCATGTCGGGGGTCGTGGCCTCCAACCGGTGGATCAGGAGGATGTAGGCGTCGTCCATGCTTGCCCAAGGATCACTTGTGATCGGGGCGGGCTCATCCTCGCTTACCAGGATTTGCTTGTCCTTACTTTTGTAATAACCCGCATCCAGATAGCGGGCCTCACAAGAAGCGAAAGGGGACGCGTCTCCTTGGAGAACGCCTACTCGACCGTTGAGCGAGTACTTAAGGCACTGGTGATACGACGAGGGAACCGCTGCATGCAGATGGAGCCATGGTCTGCCCATCAATGCGTTGTAGGCGGTGTCCTGAGAAACAACCATAAACTCGGTGCTGGCAATTAAGCCACCGAACTGGGTCTTCAGACGGATCTTGCCGACCGGGGTTTGCTCTGTCCTGTCGTACCCCTGGATCCTGAGGTCAGAGGGAGTCAAATCACCTTCGGACAGACCCAGCTTTCGCAGCGTCCGGGTCGGAATTAGATTGATTCCAGAACCCGTGTCAACGAGGCATCGGCGGACTTCCACACCATTGAAGTGGCCAGTGATATACAGTGGGAGAATGTGCCCCTGTATAGGAGGGTATTCATCTTCACCGGAGAACGAGATAACCGCCTGACATTCGGCGTCTTCTATCGTCTCGGTATGGAAGGCTTCCGCAGCCGCCACTTCTGTCTCGAACTGGAGGGGGCTCCTTAGGGCCTCGGAAAGTGCCTCGCGCATTTCAGATGACAGGTGAAGGGCCTCGAGGATGGAAAGCCTCGCCGGGATGCCGGCCAGATGCTTCATAACATCGTACTTTCGTGCCAAACGCAAACCTCTGCTTACAGGAGGTCGTTCGGCATTTGGACGCACAGCGGGTCCGGCTGGCTGAACCGGCGAGTAACTAGTACTGGGTACATCTTGCTGCTTACCAGTAGAAGCCTGAAGAGTAGTCGCCGGGCTAGGATCGGATAGCAGAGGTTGGCCTGTTGCCGGGCAAGGCTGGCTGTGATATGAACGAGGTGGCTCTCCCTGATCCAGCAACACGAACGACGGTGGAGGTAGAGCCGAGGGTGCTAGATGGGTCTGCGCGTGCTGAGATCTGCGCTGAGCCTGCTGCCTGGTCTCGGTAGCGTGCACGGCTTGGCCGCAAATGCCGGCTGACATACCTCGATGACCAGCGCGGTTGCGATTCCGCCGACGTTGACGTCGGCTGGAAACGTTGGGGAGGGCTGCCTGGGGTTCCCCCTCGTCGGGGGTCATATAGGGCTTTACCAGCTCCACGGTGTTAACCGAAGCGTACCCTTGACTGTCACTCGAAGAGTCATCCACCGCTGGGCGGATTCTGGGGGGAATTCCCATTTCGGGAGGCATAAAGTCGCCGAGAGTGCGGGATGACGACGGCACTGGCGGTGCACGTTGCTTCTTCTTACGTCACCGCTGCTTGCCCTTTTGGGCAGAGGTCGACTGTGAAGACGATGTTGAGGCACCCACTACTTCTTCTGAAGGTTCCGACTGCTTCAGGCGTTCCCGGATGATACCCTGGGCACGGACGACGGTTTTTCGAGCCATCCAGTCATCGTATTTCTGGGACCCGCGGCTAGGGACCTGCTGCCACTCACCTTCGCCGTCGCTGCCGATTTCTGATCCCGCAAAGACGCCTGCCACTTGCGCTGGCATCGGGCCCAACTTGACTATGTTGTTGTTGACCTGGTCCTGAAGCCAGTCTTTAAACACATAGCATCGCTTGAGGGTGTGCCCCAGGATTCGATGATAAGGGCAGTAGTTGGGGTGATCGGTGAGATGCGCCTCTGCCGGCCTCCTGCACTCAGGCAAACGCACGATCCCTTGCTCTAGAGCACTTCAGAAGTAGCCAGGGACCTGATTTTCGTTGAACGAATAGGTATGATACTTTCTTTCCGGGTAAGGAGCCCTGGGGGCCTGGTCCTGTCTAGGGACCGGAGGGGCTTGCCGAGGAGGCGGCGCCTGGTTGTCTCGCCTAGGTGGCGGTGGCGCATTGCGCGGGGGAACCTGTCGGTTCTGAGGCGGTCGCTGCTGGGCAGGAGCCTGCGCTTGAGGTGGAGGACCTCTGCGGGGTTGCGGGGGTGGTGCCGCCGGTAGCAATTCCAGCTGCCTCGGGGCTTCTATTTGAGCCACCGTGGTGGGTTCAGCCCTGGCGGCCCTCCTGGCTGGGATCATAGGGGGCAGCAAACGTGCCTGACTAGCCTGTTGCAGGGCCTCCTCGAGGCGCTGGGCCTTATCCGAGAAATCCCTGAACCCTCCAGGGTAGTTCTGGGTAATCAAGGAGGGTACCAGCTCTGTCTTGACGTTTCCCACACACATCGTCAGTAATTGCTCCTGAGTCAGTGGCATATCGAGGGAATACGTAAGTCCTTTCCACCGGGCGATGAAGTCTGCAACCCGCTCATCAGGCCTCTGTTTGCACTTGAAGAGGTCCGTAATGCTGGTCTTTCGCGTGGTGGAGCTGAACTGGTATAAGAACTGCCGGCGAAGATCCTCCCAACCGGTCACTGATCCGATGGGGAGCTGGCTGTACTAGACGAATGCCAGACCTTCCAATGTCTGTACAAAACATCAAATCTTAGCGGCTTCTTGCTGAGCCGGGGTCCCCAGCATGGGGCCACACCTGGAAGAGAAGTGAGCCAAGTGCTGTGGTGGGTCCCCTGTCCCGTTAAACAGCGAGAAAGTGGGGTTCCCAAAACCCGGAGGCGCGGGCATATCATCCACCCACGCGGGGTAAGGCTTTCCATCCGGTGGGACTGCCACCTGCCGCGTTTCCAACGCCTCGAGGCGGGCTGTGAGTGCCGCAATAAGGTCCTCCGGGTGGGGGTTCCTGTCTTGACGGGGATCCCTAACCACAAGCGCATTGCCAGGTTCTTCAACACGGTAGATGTCTTCGGCCGCTCGCGGGTCAACTGGCTGGACGACCTGCTGGGCGACTGGGGGAACCCGGGTTGGATTCTTCAGATTGCCCCGTCGCTCAGGGGGGTTTGGCGAGACGTATCACGCCCTCTTGCCGTATGTTCCGGCTTCCGCCCTGTCCATGACAGTAGCATGATCAGGGTTGCCCGGAGGCATCTCACTGGGGGGAAATTGTTCCTGCCCCTGCTGCCCCGGCCTGGGATTACCATAGTCGGGTCGCCGCTCTGCGGCGCGCTCAGCCAATAGTTCGTCAACCAGCCTCTTTTGCTCGGCAAGATGCTGGCGCAACGTGGTCTTCTCAGGATCCTCGTCTGTTTTCTGCATAGAGGCGGACGGGTCGGAGTGCTTGACTATTCCGACATGCTCCTTACCCTTGCCAGTGCTTCGACCGAGTGCCAGTGACTCGGTGGGCACGGGGAGGCCTAGCAGGTTCCTCTGCTGACGGGTGACTCTCCCTGATGGGCCGAGTAGTGGCGGTACGCCCTCGGATGGTAAGTCCCCATCAAGGAACTCAAGCTCATCTTCCTTATCCACAACGTCGGCCATGTGGACTGTGACCCCTCTTGAGGGCATATCCTCGATGTCGCATAGCGAATCAGGCTGTCGTCGGATAGGGTCAAAGAGGAGAGCGGCATAGCGTCCCCAGCCACGGACTTGCACATGGGGGGTGGCTTCCCTGACGATCTTGCGGAGTGCCTTGAAACTCTGAACGCATTTTCGTTGGAGGGCACTCTGGTGACCGGGCGACTCGGGGTGCTGGGCCACAAGGAGCGCCGCTGCGTCAATCAGGCGGCACTGTTTACCAATCTCCTCGAAGTGCTCTCGACTCCAGGGGTACACTACCCGTTCCCAGCGGAGGCGGAAGTGCGTCGCCCACAGGGTTCGACAAAAGCACCCCACTTCTTCAGGGGTAAGCGACTCGGGTACGTGGAAATTCAGTGCCGCCGTGGGCCAGAACTTCTCTGGGAAGTAGTCCGCTGCAAGAATACTCCAGAAGCTCCTGGGTTTGTCCTCAGGGTTCGGCCCTACATTTCCCCACTCATCAACCGGGGGCGGCTGAGGGACCGGTAGCGGTACCGAGGCGGACCTCTGGGATAGAAAACTCAGCGGTGGAGAATACGGTGCGCGAGCAGACTGGCCACCGAATTCTGGGCCTTCCTCTGAAGAGCGAGGTGACCTGACCACAATGTCACGATAGGACGGGCTAACAGCCACTGCTTCGGGTACGGGAATTGCCGTTACCGGTGTCCGGTCATGTTGTGGCTCTACCACCGTTGACCCCCAAAACAGCTCCTCGTGATCCCGAGTAGAGGTAGAGGGTGCTTCGGGTGACGATGGCGGTGACTGCGCGGTCGAAACCTGCGAAGTTCTCAGAATCTCTTCCTCCTGAATGTACCTATGGAGAGAGATGGGAATCCGGTGGACCTCAAATTCTGGGAGAACGAGCCTGACGCGTCTGGTTCCTGTCCCAGTCCTTGATACGGAGGATCTGGGAGAAGGTTCCATCGCTGAATCGCATTCCACTTCCGAATCGGAGAAGCGGGCAGGTTTGATTTCCCCCTGGGCCTTCCTAGGATTCTTCTTGTGGTGGTGAAGACCCGCTCTTCTGCCCCTGGGTGGCTCTTCGGGACAGGGTTGACCCCTATCAGGCAGCCTTGGGGCGGCGCTGGCGCCGTGACGGAGAGGGCCCCCACTTGAGACAGCCGGGGTGCGAGGGGCACCAGGGAAAATGTCGATGGGTACATGGGGAGGACCTCCATGAACAGTACCCATGTGGGCGGGGCCTCTGTTGGAACTGGCAGGAGCATAGGGAAGACCTCCATGGTCGATGCGAGTGGAGCGGGGCTGACCTTCACTCCTTGAGTTGCTGGGGCGAGGAGGACCTTCGCCAGTCGCGGAGAGGACGTAGGGGGGACCCCCACGTTGAAGAAGGACCGGATGGACGGTGCCCTCAGAAGGATGGACTCCGTACCCTGTACAGCGGGCGTGGGAAATGTTTCCGCGCTGAGCATCACTGCCACGGGGCAGGTCTTCCTGTAAGATGGGGGCAGCACGAGGCATGCCTCCATGGCAAACCTCGGAGCGGGGAAGGCCCATGCTCTGTGGAGTAGTGGTACGGGGAGGACCTCCGTACAGGGTGACATCACCGCGGGTTAGCTCGCGGCGATCACTTCTTGGGCCTGCAACCCGGAGAGTCAACCCAGCCTGCCCGCGGGGCGGTTGGGGTCTCGATCCTGGTTGGGCGAAGGGGTGCCCCTGCTCAATGTAGGCGGGGGCTTCATAATGTACGTCGGCGGTGGCTCGGGCCACTGTAGCTGTCGATGTGGACGCGGCTAGGAGAGCGTCCTCAGCCCGGGCCCGGTGCTGACGTCGGGTCAGGCGGGCCGGTGCAGGTGGTGCAGGGACGTAGTCTACCTGCTCTTCCTGCGGGGCCAGACGGCGGCGCTGACGTGGCCGGACGGCAGCTCTCGCCTGGGGGCCCTGGGTCGGGGCCCTGAGCGGGCTGAGCCGGACCGCGCCTGCCTCTTCGGCGTAAGGCGAAGAGTCGTCAAGGCGTTCCGGGGATAGGCTCCCGAAACGGTTGAATGTCGAGGTGGGGAGAAGGGGATCCCTGCGCGGCCTGTTAGGGTGGCGTTGACGGCGGGGCCTGGAGGCCTCCAGGTCCAAGCGGGCAATATCCCTAGTCGGGATGACCCCTTCCTCCTCGTACCTGCGCACGAGGCTGTTGATCACCCTTCGTTGGATGACCTCTGATGGGGAAAGGGGACGTGGACGTCCCGTATTCCGTGATGTGGCAGCCGTCGTGGCGGTGGTGGCTCCATGTGGAGTGGCCGTCGTGGTGCTGCCCCTGCCCCTGCGCGGGCGAGGAGCGGATGGTGACCGCATCTCTGAAGTAGCAACCTGGTTCCTGGCAAGCGAGAGGATCAATTCATCAGTACTGAGAGGAAAAGGATCGACGGCCAGTGCCCCAGCGCTCTTCCATCCCCCATGTCTGTGAGAAGGATCCACGCCAACACGCTGCAGAGCGGAGTGCCCCACGTTCTACTACCCCGACTGCCGGTGAGTTTCACGACAGGCCCGCCATTTGCTTGGCGGGACCAGGCAACGGATATCTGAATCCGGTGACACGTCAATCTACTGGTGTCTCGAATGCTACTAATCTCCATGCTGAGGAGAATAATTTCACGTCGGGTTCACCATTTCTGTTTCCGACGCTTTCGCCGGGGCGCGCGCGCATCCGTCCGTCAGGGGGGGACGCGCGGCTTTGTTTCCCCGCATTCCCGCTTTCCAAAGGCGGGCAGCATTCGTTCCTTATTCAGGTACGTCTGCTCCTTGATCGAAACGGGATGATGGGATTTCGGTTCTTCCTCCTGTGGATTCCTCCTCAGAACTCGTCACCTAGTCCGGGTCTCCCTTATAGATTTAATACGTAGTTCGTGAAACTCTTCCCAGTGCCGTGTTTCCATGGACACCGGTTAATTACACTGCTTCTGTCGGGACATTCCAAAGGGTCGAATCAGGGCAACAACCTTCGGTCAGGGGAGTAGTCACGTTGAGACATCAGTAGCGTGTCTGGATGATGGGGTACCTGGCATGTCTGTCTGTTATCCTTGATCACAAGGCTTCTCGAGGGCGTGGAAGCCCGAGGCATCCCACATCGAGCGCGGGGAATTACATGTCATAGACACGTATCTGAGGTTTTCCTCAGCTTCCCGTGTTCAACACAGGGTATGCCGCGAGTTTAACGTCCAGCGGAGACGGATGAGGGTGATCAGAACGTCCCATAGAGACGGATCAGATTGGTGTATCGCATAGAGACGGCTATGGTCCCATAGAGAAGGATCAGAACACCCAATGAGGACGGATCCGAGGTGGTGCACTCCCTATAGGGGAAAAGGGTGATGAATCGGGGTGTACATAGAGGACAGCGACCCGGAGATATGATGGTACTTACACATGGAAAGTGGCCCAGGCGCCGCTAGGAGCAGCGAGGAGGTGGATGGCATGACTCCACCGGGATGTGGCGGCCCGGGTGAGAATCAGGGTGGGTGATGGATGGATGAGTGAAGTGGAGGAGGATGAAACAGGACCATCACAGGGGGCGACTGTGAAATTGGGCTTGAGCCTTGAGGAGGCTTCCTACGTATCCCTGTGGCAGGGAATCAAAGTCCGCGTAGTTCGGGTGGTGCCGGTAAACCGACGTGAAGCTGGACCATGGCCCGATGAATGTCATCGGCGTACCGACGTGAAAGCGGACCTTGGTCCGATGGGAGTTGGTCTTGAACCTATGGGAGGATTCCTACGTACCATGCCTTGACATGGATCAAAGACTTCGTAGTTCAGGTGATACAGTTTAACGTCATGCGGGACGATAGTGAACCCTGACGTGAATAAACGACGGGTGGGCTTGAACCTCATGGAGGCTTCCTACGTACCATGCCTTGTCATGGATCAAAGTCCTCGTAGTTCGAACGGGGTTAGGTCACAATGGCTTACCACCGGACCAGAATGTAGTTTAACGTCATGCTGGACGAAGATAGAACACGACGTGAATTGGGTGATGGGTGGGCTTGAACCTCGTGGAGGCTTCCTACGTACCATGCCTTGACATGGATCAAAGACCTCGTAGTTCGGATGGGGATTTGTCGGCGAACCGATGTGAAAGTAGACCTTGGTCCACTATTGGTGGGCTTGAACCTCATGGAGGCTTCCTACGTACCATGCCTTGACATGGATCAATGACCTCGTAGTTCAAAAGGGAATGGGTCGCAGCGGCTTACCACTGGACCAGGATGGGACCCGACGTGAAATGACGGGTGGGTTGCGCCGGCAAACCGACGTGAAAGCGGACCTTGGTCCACTATTGGTGGGCTTGAACCTCATGGAGGCTTCCTACGTACCATGCCTTGACATGGATAAAAGACCTCGTAGTTCGGATGGGATGGGTCACAATGGCTTACCACTGGACCGGGGTGCAGTTTAACGTCGTGCTGGACGGGGGTGTGCAGTTTAATGTCATGTTGGACGCGGGTGTGACCCGACGTGAAAGTAGACTCGTGAGTCCACTAGTGGTGGGCTTGAACCTCGTGGAGGCTTCCTACGTACCATGCCTTGACACGGATTAAAGTCCCCGTAGTTCGGATGGGTTTGTCAGGGTCGGTGCTCACTCTAAGCCCACGCGAGTCATGCTCGGTGTGAGAAACAAGAGGTTGAAAGGACCTGACGACCACGTCGCGAAGGGTGCGTCCGTGAGAAGCGAAAAGGGGCTTACGCGTTGGGCGGCCCATGGTGTTGGGACTTACTCCAGGATGGAGGCCCATGGCGCGACAAAGCGCGGGAAAGATGGACCTTGGTCCGACGATGGGAGGTGCCTCGTTCCCTATCACGTCCTCCACTGACCTTTGTAGTGGGGAAGTACCGAGATGCACGGGTGCAATCATCCGTACCACAAGTTAGGGATTTACGCTCTGAGGCGACCCTTCCCCCGCGAACATGTACCACTCCGACAAGGAGGATCTCATTCCATGTGCGGAAGAGTTCCATTCCCGTGGAGACGAGTGGTGTAATGAATGTTCGAGCTGGGGGGACCCTTCGTGAGGGGGACGAGGTTGGGTCACAGTTTAACGTCATGTGTTGAGAACGTGGTGCTTGGTAGTTTAACGTCCTCCAGCTCGGACGAGGTGGGTTCACTCCACACCCCTAGGGCTTACATAACTGGTACCCTCTGGTCCTTGGGGAAGGGAAGGTGTCGGTAAGGCCATGGTAAAGGGGGGTCGTGAGAGGAACCATCGAGGGGTCCACGTTAGCGTGGCTATGCGAAGAAGCAATAGCCGTTAGCGTGCCTATGCGAAGAAGCATTAGGTGAAGCAACGCTACGGGAGGTGTTGTCCATGGGACTTTGAAATCGCATCGTGCAAACCTGGAGGGTCGCACGGGAAGAGGAATCGCTAAGCAGAGGAGTGTGCTTTGCGAAGTGGGGTGCCTTGGCCTTAGCATGGGGCATAGGTGGGAGTGGGAGGTGCTTCGCGAAGTGGAATAGTGTTCGCGGAGCACTGCCTCGCGAAGAAGGAGTGGTTCGCGAAGCAGGGTCCTGCCAAGCAATGTGCTTCGCGATGCATATTTATCCTACCTTGGCATAGGGATTACTAGCATGGGTTGGGTGTTTCGCGAAGCACAAGTGCTCCGCGGCTACCCGGGTTCCCTTGGGAATCCCCTTCCTTTGCGAACGCCCTTGAGCTTCGCGAAGGGCATCCCTCTCGGAAGAGTGGCTCAAAACGAAACAAATCAGAGTCGTCTCGCGAAGTAGAAATACCTCGCGGAGCTCAGGATTCTCGGGGCAAAGCGTGCTTCGCGATTCGGGAGAGGAGAAGCCGAAGGGTCGGATTGTCCGTCCCATGGACTCAGGGGGAGTCGAGTATTTATAGGGAAGGGGCGCCGCAAAGCAGGGCTCGCGCGCCGCCTGCGGGGCTTCGCGGCGGCTCGCGAACGTCAAACGGGTTCGCGGAGGATTACCGCCTCCGGCGCTTCGCGGCGGCTCGCGAATGTCAAACCGGTTCGCGGAGGATTACCGCCTCCGGCGCTTCGCGGCGGCTCGCGAACGTCAAACCGGTTCGCGGAGGATTACCGTCTCCGGCGCTTCGCGGCGCCGCCAAGGTTGGGACGCTTTGCGGCGGGGCTCCGCGGCTGGGCTTCGCGGCTGAGCTTCGCGAGGCAGCGCGCCGGCTGTCTTTTTCGTTCCTTCCTTTCGGGCCATATTTTTGGCGCCAACAAACTTCTTAACCCAATTTTGATTCTTTGGGATAAACTTGTACTCCTTGAATATGTCGTTATTTTAATATGTGTGAATGACCTATAATTGTTTTACACTTAATATCAACTTATATTTGGTGTATTCGTTTGTCACACATAATTATGTAATTGATTTATCCTTAATCCAAGGATACCATATTTATAAGGGACTTCGTCTCAATATCCATTCATTGAGGCATATTTTTTTCTAATACAAGGCTTTCTTTTATATGGTGTATAAACCCCTTTTAATTTTAATTTTACACAAAATGAATCTTTTTCTACGAAGCGTTTTACAAAATGAAAAAACTGAATGTTTCTTTTAACGTACGCGGTGACAACAGCCTTTTCCACCGCCGCGAGTATTATTTGGTCTTTTGCTTCCTCAACAAGCCGTGATGTTTTTTAAAATGAAATAATACCATATACTTTTTTATGTATTTTGGTATTGGAAATGGTTTTTATAATGGATTTTGTTTGTCAATATGTTTAAGTGATATATCATGTTTGAAATGTGGAAATGTTTTCTTTCCATTTTTTTATGTCTTATGATTTTATAATGGTACTTGGACATATGAAGGGTGGTTACATGATAAACCATATGACAGGTGGTTCTGTGAATACCAGGACGAGTGGTTACGTTATAACCTCCAATGCATTGGTTATGGAAGTCGGCGGTCTAGCTATTCCATTAAGTGATATGTGTGGAAGTCGACCGTATGGTTATTCCATTTTAGTATGTTTATGTCCCAAGTTACCTTTTTATGTTATGTATATGGGTTTTATGGTAATATTTTGGTTGAAAAAGGGTATGTAATGATCTTTTATTCATTTAAGTGTTCATACTACTTCATAAAGGTGGAAAGTATTACTTTGATAAAGTACTCATGGTTTACTTGTTGTCTTGAAAAACTAACAGTTTTCCATCTTAGTGTATCTCTTATTGAGCTTTTTATGCTCACACCATGTTTTTTTGAAATGTTTTTCACAGGACTTATTGTGGAATAGGGTCAAGGATGGGAACAAGGAAACATCATGCTATCTAAAACATGCAACTAGACAAGTTTCTATTTAAGAGTTTTTATTTTATGTAAACTTAGTAGAAGTGTCTACATTGTAATCTTTTGAGATGTAATAGTTATGTCCTAATTCTCTAAAACTCTGAACCTGAAAAGATCCTCTATGTTAATTATTCATTTAATTCAATAATAAGTAATGTTTAAGGCTGGGTCCTTATAGTTGGTGTCAAAGGTCGATTTAGATAACTTTAGAGGTTATGATATTCTCTAAGCATAAGTGACGTTACCATAATGGTTAGGATTTCAGAAAGAGTCCTAGTTTTAGATAAAGTGAATGAGTAAGTATATCTTAGTGTTTATCTTCTTAATTAGTACATGATAATTTTGTTGATATACTCACACTAACATTTTATTGGTTTTAGTAAATGGATGGATCTAGCAGGCACCAAAGTGACAATGGATTTGAAGGAAACTGTGGTGGTTCTCTGATTAGGAGACTGGATGAAATGGGGGATTCAATGAGAAGTCTCGTGGTTATTCTAAACCAACTATCAGGAGTCATGGTCAACCACTTGAACCTTGTTGAGTTCTCTAATGCGTCATGTTTGAGAGAACCAACTCGATGTGGAATTTCAGGGGATAATTATAAAGGAAACCATTAGGGTTTATATGATCCTTACTTTTGAGGTAATTATGGGTTACTATATGTTATGATGAAAAATGAAAGGCATGAGATAAACATGAGGTTAAATTATGTTATGGTTATTTTTGAAGATTTTATCTCTTTTTGGGGAATGTTTTAAGGATTATAAAGTTTTTTAAAAAGGACAACACACAGACTGTGTGACAACCCGTCGCGTCAGACAAAGATGTGGGACTCGAACCCAGAACCAAAGTGCGACTGTTATTTATTGCCTACCACTGGACTACGTGAAGTCCCTGGTTAGTATGAATTATTATTTTTAGTTAGAAAATTTTATTAATCAAGAGTAAGTGGATTTTGGTTTATCTATGGAAATTATTAACCTATCATGGAGGATATGTGATTAGGTTAATTACTTTTCAATATGAGACTTTTAGAGAAACTGGGGTTATTTGGAGATAAGTGTTAATTTGTACCTTGGAAGACTATGTGACTAAATCCTTCAAATAGTTGGGTTTCAATCATAGTTTGGTTTACTTTGAATAAATTTATGTATACATTGTTTATCGAATTGTCCTCGTTGAACTTTGGGTTTTGTTGGACAAATTTTGGATATTAAGAATATATTTTCTTTTTATATAGGGTTATCCTTTTCTGGATTATCTGTTCTTGTTCTAAAAATTTTGGTTTTGTTAAGGGTCTAAAGACATTGGAAATATATAGTTCTCTTTTTTAGATTAGGTGATTCTCTAGAAGTTTATTATAGTACTCTTAATGTCAACAAGTCTTCCTAAATACTCATCATTTGGGGAAAGTATGAGTGTGTGTAAGAAATCTAGTAAAAGTTGAAAGTCAACATGACAATGAATTATGTTTCCTTAAGATCAAAAATAAAATCCTAAATGGAAAGTAACTTAAAAAAAATGTTTTCTATTAACTTTTCCTATTGGGGAATTGAATACCATTTAACCCACCACAAGTTTGTGATTTTCTTGTGGTTAACTTTCTTGTAAACATGTTTTCTATCACTCTCCCTCAGAACATGACCCTTTTCTTTTTCTTCCATATCCATGTTTTTCAACATGGAATCCTAGTATGGGTTAAATCGAGTGACCTCTGTACTTCTCTTTCTTTCTTTTAAAGTGATTGTTTTACCAACTCTTGTTCCGATGTGGGACTTTCGATGAAGTTTCCGAGCCCAATTTTAAAATTGTGAGGATACAATTCCCAAAAGGGGGGAAGGATGTGACACCCTAGGTAAATAAAGAATATGAAATTTCTATATTTTCCCTATTTTTGAATAAAATGTCAATATTAATTTAAAGGGAACACTATGCTCGATGGCTTACCCAATACGCATCAACGAGTTTCTTTGAAATCTTACGTTATACTCTAATAATAAAATAATTTTATTTTAAATGGTAGTGAACACCAAGATGTTGTAATGACAGGAATGAATAGAACTAACTACAAAATGATTATATATGTTTGTCAAATATTTTTACTTCTTACAATAAATGTTAGAGGATTAAAAATGCGAATGAATGCAATTTTAAGCATAAACATTCTAATATTCTTTAAAAGGACGATTAACCGCCTTTTCATGGAAAAAATCTTTTAAATACACTTTTTGACAATTTATATGTTATATTTGACGAAATAAAATTCTTATATAAAATTGGGACATCAAAATTTACTTTGTGTAAATTTTTGGTATTTTTACGATAAAGTTCATTTTTAATGAATAAGTGAAAAATGTTGTATTTTTTTCAAAACCTTTTTCTAATCTATTTTTTTATATGATTAGATCATATTTTTAATTGTTTATAAAGTAAAATTAGAATATATTTTTACCATTTAATCCAATGGTGGTCATTGGAATTAATTTCAGTTTGAAATTGGACTTAAACTAGTGTCAATCTTTTAATAGATATTATTTCTTAAAAACACGTTATTTTCTTTGACAGCGGGAATTAATTGTTAAATTAATCAACGCAACTTATATGATTAAAATTTTGTAAAATAGACATCATTTTTTAATTTTTAATATCAAATATATCTTAGGGTGAATTTTTGGTATTTTTCTGAAAAACATCAATTTTTGATGAATAGTGAAACCACTAAGTGGTAGTTTAAAAAATGATTTTTCGTTTAAAAAAAATTTACCACTTCTGTGATTTGAACATAAAAAATCCGACATACATGGTTGTCTTTAGTATGTAAAATGTGGTTCAATGAGATTAAAATAATTTTATGGTGAATTGTAACTTTTATGTTTTATTAATCGCGATTAAAGGTAATTAGTGTAATTTAAAGTAAAGATATTGTTATAATAATATTAAATGACCTTGACACATGTCCTACCTTCATTGGATGAGTCATGTAAGTCAAAGACAATCCATGGGTCAACTTGGGGACCCCATGGAGCCACTTTGGTAGGAAAATGGCATTAATAACTTTTTATTTAAAGTTAAAATTAAAATGTCACAAACATGTGTTTTTTTACTAAAACAATTTTTACATGGTGTTATACAAGTCATATGTTTGACTATAAATATTCATTAGAAATATAAAAAGATTTCATACATTATTATATTTTTTTAATATTTAGACATTAAATAAATTAAATTATTTATGAGACCATGTTGATGGGGCGATTACCTCATTATTTAACGATTTAAATAAAATTAAAAGATAATGTAAAATATAAGACCTAAACTTGTAAAAAACCTATTGGATGTTTTTATTTGTAACTATTTTCACCTTATCCTTGAAATATATAATTGTGGAACCTTTAAAATCCGAAAAGCATTTTATAATAATGTTACTTTTCAAGACTTTCCAAGAGTGCCCCTCCTCTCCTCTTATAAAAGGCCCCCACCTCTACCACCTTAACCACACCTCTCAAGCATTTGGATCGGCCAAACACTACCCATTGTGTCTCTCCACATCCATCGCTTACTCTTAGAAGCCTCACTTTGGGCAGAAGTCTTTCCAAGGAAGCCTTTGAGCTCAAATCAAAAAGTGTTACCCGATTTAAAGGTAAAGTCTTCCCTAGTGTTCTTTTATTTTATTTTGCTTCTCCAACCCCCGAAGAGTTTTTATTACTTTATTCTGTAAAAACAACAGTATCTTAAATATACTTGGATGTTGTTATAAGAATTATTCTAGCTACACTTACACACACATCCGTCTAATGGTTAAAGAACATACTATTTTTGTGGATGGCGAATTATCGCATCACGAAACGATGATTGTTCAATATTCTTTAAACTCCTTTAAAGTTGGCCATTATGATTTCACTGAATTTTATATATAATATATATTGTATTTATGTTTACTATATGCTTCTGTATTTTATATTTAAAATATACCTTTATTCTTTTCTTGTTGTGCAAATGCGATAATTTCATATGAGGAAGTGTGGACTACCGCCCCCTCAAGTGATGTGACTCGTTCATGCAATACATAGAATGTATAAAGAATGAAATTAATGAAAATATGTGACCTATATAACATATATATTATTCTGTAATTATAATATATATATATATATCTAATTTATTTTTAATTCCACTATTATGACAAAGAAATGAAAGTAGCATTCATGCGTACGTACGGATTACCGTCTCCATGAACGGTACATTTAATTTCTTATCTCCAAATGTTATGTACTATTATAAGTAAATATATATAATGGATATATATTTCATATATTACATATAAATGATGGATATAATTCTGTAACTATAATATTTATATCTCTCTTTTAGCTTTAATTCCATTAATATGACAAAAAAATAATAGTAGCGTTCATGCGTACTTACGGCCTACCATCTCCATGAACGGTGCTTTTCATTTTTTATCTCTAAATGTTATGGAATATTATAAAATGAATATTTAATGGATATATATGATATTGGAATCATTAATACTATTATGGAAATTATTTACTTATAACTACATGGACAATCATTTACAAACAAGTTCATTTTTGACTTATGTACCAAACATCAGCAAAAATGTCTGATATAAACTAACATTATTAAAAAATTATTATAACATTATAATATGTGATATGAAATGAATAAGAATATTTAAAGGAGGTACTTAGACAATTATAAATTGAACAAATTTTATTATTCAGGAATATAAATAAATGAACAAGACAAATCAGACTTGAGGTAAGGGATCCTACCCCTCTCTTTGTTTTTAAGTACATTATTTTATGTCATTCCTTTTAAGCTCATAATTCTTATGATTGGGATGTTATTTTATATTACTCTTAATGTAATTTTTTATGTTCATATGATGAGAGACCCTATTTTCTTTCATCAATCGATTTTGGATGTTTTGAGTGGCGCCGTTAGGCTGCCGAATTTTCGTAAGAGATCCATCCTCTCTCTTTCTTTTTAAGTACTCTCATTTATGTCACTTATTTTAAGCTCCTCATTATTATGTTGGGGGATGCTATTTTATATTCCTGTTTCTGTACATTTTATATTAATATTACGAGATACCCTATTTGATCTCATCAATCCATTTTTGGATGTTTTAAGTGGCGCTGTTAGTCTGCCGAGTTTTCGTAAGGGATTTTCATCTCACTTTTATTCCCGTGAGATTTATGATACATTTTCCACCATTTCCTTTGAGTGGTATATGTAATTCCCATTATTCTACTCTTCGTGTAATATACTTTTATTTATGATTATTTACATCAATGTTGTATTTTCCTTCTTTCATGGGGTGTATGTTTCGAAAGATACCCAAGTCGGTAAGGGAACCTTTCACCCTCCTCTTTTTAAAATAATTATTTTGTTGGGTATTTTAATTTACATATTTTAATGTTGGGATATGTTCTTCTATATCCTTATTGATGTAAATTTTATGTCCATGTAATGAGATACCTTTTTATCTCTCATCAACTTATTTTCTGAATTTTGAAGTGACGCTGTTAGGCTGTCAAATTTTTGCAAGGGAACTTCTTAACCCAATTTTGATTCATTGGGATAAACGTGTACTCCATTAATATGTCGTTCTATGAATATGTGTTAATTACTTATGATTGTTTTACACTTAATATACACTTATATTTAGTGTATTCGTTTGTCACACATAATTATTTAATTGATTTATCCTTAATCCAAGGATACCATCTTTGTAAGGGGCTTCGTCTCAATCTCCATTCATTGAGGCATATTTTCTTATAATACAAGGATTTATTTTATATGGTGTATAAACCCCTTTGAATTTTAATTTTATACAAAAGGAATCTTTTTCTATGAAGCGTTTTACAAAACGACAAAAAAGAATGTTTCTTTTAACGTACGCGGTGACAACGACCTTTTCCGCCGCCGCGAGTATTATTTGGTCTTTGGCTTCCTCAACAAGCCGTGATGTTTTTTAAAATCAAATAATACCATATACTCTTTTATGTATTTTGGTATTGAAAATGGTTTTTATAATGGATTTTTTATGTCAATATATTTAAGTGATATATTGTGTTTGAAATGTTGAAATGTTTTCTTTCCATTATTTTTGTTTTATGTCTTATGATTTTATAATGGTACTTAGAAATTTGATGTGTGGTTACGTGATAAACCATATGACGGGTGGTGCCGTGAATACCAGGACGGGTGGTTACATTATAACCTCCAATGCATTGGGTATGGAAGTCAGCCGTATGGATATTCCATTAAGTGATATGTGTGGAAGTCGACCGTATAATTATTCCATTTAAGTATGTTTATGTCCCAAGTTACCTTTATATGTTATGTATATGGGTTTTATGGTAATATTTTGGTTGAAAAAGGGTAAGTAATGATCTTTTATTCATTTAAGAGTTTATACTACTTCATAAAGGTGAAAAGTATGACTTTGATAAAGTACTCATGGTTTACTTGTTGTCTTGAAAAACTAACAGTTTTCCTTCTTTTTGTTTCTCTAACTGAGCTTTTTATGCTCACCCCAAGTTTTTTTTTGAAATGTTTTTCACATGACTTAATGTGGAATAGTGTCAAGGATGGGAACAAGGAAACGTCATGCTACTTAAAACATGGAACTAGAGAAGTTTCTTTTTAAGAGTTTTTATTTTATGGAAACTTAGTAGAAGTGTCTACTTTGTAATATTTTGAGATGTAATAGTTATGTCCTAATTCCCTAAAACTCTAAACCTAAAAATATCCTCTATGTGAATTATTCATTTAATTCAATAATAAGTAATGTTTAAGGCCGGGTCCTTATACTAACCATTCCAATATCACAAGTAATTCACCAGGTCAAGCCTAGTGGGGTCGGGGTGTTACATTAATTCATTTTAGATACTCCACATTAAAAATAGATTCTCCAAACCTTCAAGAATACATCGATGTATATCATTTAAATCATCTAAAATTAATATTTAATATTTCATTGATAAGCAACCTTCTTAAAATCTAGAAAAATTTCAAACTCAATTATTTATTTAAAAACATATTATTAACCTTACGTATTTGATATTAAGATATTCTTTATGGTTATTTCTTTTTCACCCTTGGAATAATATAATAATTTCACTATATTAATCCCCTTAGAAAGAAACATGTTTTATTTTCCATTATGGAATTAAAAAACACATAACTATAAGAAGTTACCTAGATGAAAAATATTTGATTAACTATATGCCCTACTGAATATCCTGATCCAACATTCATCTTCAATCACTGTTTCATTCCAACTAAACATGGCATTGTTCAATTATACCATCTAATTGAGACTTTCAAATTATCACATGGAGATTTTAAGGCTACAATTCTTATTTCAACCTAAAAAACATAGAAGTAGAATCAAATTCACCATTCCAACAAACCGCATGGAGATTTCCAAATTACCACATGTTAAAATTAAAATTATTGTAAATCTTCAATATATAATGAATAAACATTCTACAATGTCACAGATAAACAATATATTTACATCAACATTCCCCATGGTGACTCCAATATATTACATGAGAATAATAACAAGCCTCAAAGAGAATCAACAATAAGTATTAAGTTACCATTAGGTAGAGCTTCATTTTAACCTTCCATGTATCTGATTTTAGTAATCACCTCTATAACCCCAAAATATAAGAATACCTAATTAACATAAAATCCATCTATATGAAATCCACTATTCAAATTTTCTCCCATTATGGATTTTCTTGTAAATATATATATCACCTTATAGATTTCAAAAAATAAATACACCATGATTATATTATATATTAATTTTAAAATAAATGAAATTTATTTGATATCATTTGATACAAGAAACACATAGATTAAATGAATTGTGATATATAACTAAAATATGGTTGTTTAATTAAATAATTATCCTATAGTGGCTAGATTAGTTTGAATGAATGTCAAAAAAATTATGGAATGTTTTTAGTTTACACATGTATAAAATTCCTTCATTGGATACCAATTGAATTTAAATGAAAAAATATCATTTTAATGTATGATGTATATTTTTCTAAATATTTTCTGCACCCAATGTTTTTTATCTTAATAAGTTAAATTAATCACTATTGGTTAATGATTTAAATTTTACTAATATATTATATATTTAATGAAATGTATTAACATATTCTTCTATTTTTTCAAGTCATGAGATAATTATATATATTCATTTTTCTCGATAAATTTTTTTTTCAAATAAATGGGGGTTTTCAATATTATAATTACTTATATTAAAATGAATTTATACTACATAGAGTAATTTGATCATTAATAATGGAGTTATTTTTTGGAATCTGTATAATAGATTTTGATAAACAGGTCCCCTTTATTTTTGATCAATATGAATAGTAATGAGAGGTAATTTTTCCACTCATGTATAGGTAAAATGGGGAAAATTTGGTTAAACCATTCTGTTTAGGATTTTATATTTATGTAAAATTTTCTATTATCTTATTACATGAGTGGATTTAAACCATGTTCCAATATTCCATGAATAAATAGTCACTCGGTTCCATATGTCATTGATTATGACCCTTAAATTAATTTTCAAGAAGAAAAAACATAAAATTTCACTCTTTTGACATTCACATATCTATTATTATTATATAAAGATTAAAATATTATATATTTGGTACGAAATATTTATGTTAAATATGAATTAATTTATTTTACAAGTTATTTTATTTTTTTCTATGAAAAATAATTAACAAATATTATAGTTCAATGTCAAACCATTATTTAATCATTTTTATCACATCATGAACTTAGTAGATTGAAATAATATTTTAAAAGAAAATATAGTTTATAATTTCCTTTGGAAAAAAATTATTGTTATTCCATGTCCATGTTTTCCAAGAATGTTTTTGATAATATTTTTAATATTACCCTGTGTTTTTTATATCAATTATTCACATGGTTGACTTTTTTACAAATTTTGTTTCAAAGGGATACGCTAATATTTTTTGGAAATATGTGATTTTTGGTAAATGTTAACAAATTGTGAAAGGAATTTTTTTTATTCTCTTATTCAACATTAATTGAATTTAACACTTTCATAACCTCTCAATTCATTGAAGCTTCTTATAAAATATTCAATGTTTATTTTCTATAAAAATGTATTTTTTTAATATTTGGATAAATATTAGATATTATGTAAGTGATTTCAAATTGCAAATGGTATTTTTCTCAAAAAATCTTCAATTTTTTTATAAAGTCTATTTTAATATAAGATCATATCATATGATATTACATAACCATTAATGCAGATATGATTTGAGGAAACCATCCTCATTCTTTCTAGGTATATTTTATGATTTTGATGAAAATATGATTATGATATTTATTCCTTTTACATGGGTTATGCTATTATTAATTGATGAAATTTTTCTAAAATTTATATATTTTCAAATGGGATTTCATGATGAAATGTTTGTAAAACCTATTTACTTTTCATGGTTGACGTTATGCTAAATATTTTTTGATAATTTTTCACAAATATATATGTTTTGTTTTATTTTATTGGTTGGATCCAAATTATATTGGTCTCTAATTCATTGGAAAAAAGATGTATATCTCATGATAAATATAGTACTATAATTGGGAGTGATCCTAGATCTGTAAGGGACTATGTCCACTATGATAGTCATGGGTGTATACAATGACTAATATGATTAAATCATGAGTAAAAACAATCTTCAATGGTAGTATTGGTCATGATCAATGACACTAAGGAAATAATTTTCTATGCTTATGTATATGTCAAAAATCTGTTTCTTTTGTTAATGTTTTTCTATAATACCCCTTATTCTCTATCTCCTTTTTGATTCATGTATTATGACCTTTTAAATCATTATGAAATAAATCAATATTTTGATATATTATATACATGGAAATTTTTAAAATGATAAACACATGTTTACAAATATTTTTTCTCATGTCATTCTTATGTGATCTTCAATATCCTCATTGTTTATATATACTTAGAATCCGAGACCACTGTTTCTTATTCTTCCATTCCCCATGATATAGAAAAAAATTTATGTATGATATGTATAATAAGTTTGAAAGTTTTTATGAATTAGTTGGGACAAAATGTGGATGTTATATTAACATTGTGTTTGTGAATCAACATTTCCAAAGCCTGTAGTCCTATATGATCCTGGTTTAGATTTTAAATTATGATTTGAGTATGCATCATTTATGATTTAGTATCATTTAATGAAAATTATAGGTCTCTATAGATAGTATCAAAGTATGGATTATTTAAAATTGTAGAAAATGATGAGAAAACATTAGTGATAACCCTTAGGATAACATTATGTATATGAAAATATACTATGTTATGGTATAGAAAATAGTTTGGTTTTTAAGAAACACATTCATGTTAAGATACTAATAGTGGATGTTGTTTTGGAATATATTATTCTAGGAGTAATAACCCTATTTTTTTCAGTATATCTAATCTATAATTCTACTACATAGTGTGTGTACGCATACAATGCACCTGGTTAGACACTCCTAAGGGTATTCATGGATAAATCACATCTAATTTTTGATCCATTATAATGGATCTTAATATTTTACATCTATTAATGAACTAGTCCTAACCTATTTTATCATATATTGAATAGAACATATATTGATTTAGACATATGATAATTATTTTTTCATGATTATATGGTTTCAAAAAATTATTGGTGTTTCTCAAACATTTTTAACATTAGTCATTGGATAGAACATGAAGGAACCATGTTAATGATAAATGTCATGGACAATGAAATTATTTTATTAATGAGAAATCACATTTATTATATCTATAATGTAATATCATGTTTCAATGGTCTTGAAATTTTCTCATGAAATGGATCAAGTTGTCCTTCCAAACCTAAAAATGAGGGGACACTATTTTTTTAGTCCTTAATTAGGAAACATCCACCAAATGTTAGTGGGTCTACTGATCCTTTAGTTACAAGGAAATGGATCAGTCCCACAAAAATGAAATTAAATGTTCTCTAGAGTTCATTACATGAAATATTTATTTCACCTATTTTACATTTGGAAGGAAAATAATATCAATGGTGGAATCTTATCCAGAACATGTGGTAACAAAAATAAATTGACTCCATGCAGTGGGTAAATTTTAGGAGTAATTTTCTCAAATAATTTCAATAAATTATTATTATAGAAATTGGGAAGAAATTACTTGAACTAAGGAATAATGATAATGAATAAATTATTAACTTTTATGAAAATATTATAAGTCATGTGAGGTATAATTATTGTATTAACAACCAAAAGAATATAAGGTTTATTTATTCATTAATGTCTTCAAAACGAGGCTCTAAAAGGAATTAGACATAAGGGACTTATGTATCAGGGAATAAATAATTTTATTTGGTATTAAGATGTATATTTTACGGAAAATATCCATATTTCTAAATGTTTTGAAATGTAATGAATGATATAATTTAAATGAAATTTTAATAAATATAGATATAATAATATGATATTTCACGTAAATTGTTTTTTTAGAAAGATACACGTCATAATTGTTTTCAATGGGTTGCTAAATATTTTAACTATGGAAAAAAAGAACACTAGTGTTGTTTCATTGGCCATAGTATCCAGAATTATGTGTCTATATTATTACATTGTAATATTATACAAGAGATTGAATTAATAAGGACTAAATTGTTTAGCTGTCTTGGTACTCTAGATACATACATGAAATCCACATTATATTTTAAAACATAACATAAAAAAATAATTTTTTGGGAGAATTACATTATTCCCCTTAGTGTATCTATACATTACAATCCAAAATAAATATAAAAACCAAGTATTAATGTACATATAAATTACATCACATTAGTAAAAAACATAAAATATTAAAAAAGGGACACTAAAAGACAATATTACTTTAGTGTCTTTGGAAATATAGAATCATAAACACTTGAACAAAAGTTATGTATGTAATCCCCCACTAAGTTCTTCATGACTATCACCCATCATAAATATTGTAAATAATAAATATCTTCAAAAAAGGGGAAGGAAACTTAAAAAGGGGTGAGATCAAATTTTGAGTTACGGTAAAAAAGGGAGACATTCAATCATAAACATGAACATAGGGGAATGCGAACCTGATCATAACATTAGAATATCATACCATGCATATCAATGATCCTAAAAAACAATCATTTAATAATTATTGAACTTAATAAAGAATGAATCATAAATAAATAAATAACATAAGACATGAAAGAAAAGCATTGGAATAATACATGGAATTTTGGAATATATACACATGTGATAGAATTAGCTATAAGTCAAGATGCAAGATAGAACATATCAGATATCTTCATTTGAATTAAACCTTATTGGTGGGACACAGCACTAACCCTAGTCATAGTTTTTTTCTTGTATGGGATTTAGTTACCCCATCATCCAATAATGGACCAGGTTTCCCCATCTTATATCTTTGTAGTGACTACACCTACTAGTTAGGACACACCATCATCCTTAGTCGCAGTCCATTCATTATAAGGGATCGGGTTTCTACATCTTTCCATACATTATTAAGGTTATCCACTAGATTATCATCATTATATAATGAAATATAAATCATTAACCAATTAATTATAGGGAGATATAGGTCCCAAACATCTCATAAAAAATCATTCAAAAATGTTCCATAAGATAATAAAATGGTCATCATATAATGACCCCTAAATATAGATGGGTTTTATAAACATCCAATCGTAATCCCATAAAAGTAAATGGGGGTCATAAAATTGTAATTATATCTTAACATATAGAAAAATATAGGTCTCATGATCATTTCCTTAAATCCAAACCCATGAAAATAAGTGGGTTACACAATCATATAATCTATGGAAGAGGAAATGGGTGTCATGGGTATCATTCCATCAAAGTATAAACCATTCAAGAAATAATATGAATGGAACCACTGGATATTTTCCTAAAAAGGAATGAGTAACATCAATGGATGTCATCCAACATGGAAAATAATTTTTAAATTTATTTGGAAAATATTTATTGAGGAAAATATCATTTCTTCTTTGGAAAATGTTTTTTAAATATATAAAATCTTTTGAAAAACATTTACAAGATAATTTATAATGTACTCTTGGAAAACATATTAAAAATGTTTTCAATTGAAATATTTTGAAAACATATAATGAAATCATGAAAAAATTTTGGAATACATTTTCCTTGAAAACTAATAAATAAATCAAGAAATAAATTAAAAATTTTTTCCTTGAAAACATATAAAAGAGGTATGAAAAAAGTATCAAAATCCATTCCTTTGAAAACATTATAAAATATTCATTAAATCAATTTAAAAATAATTTTCTTTTAAAACATATAAATGATAAATGAGAAAAAATTTGAACAATATTTCAGTGAAAATTTATTTTTTTATTTTTTTAAAAAATTAACCTCTTAAAATAAAAATGTCATTTCCTATAAATGATGTCATGTAAATCCATACATGTCGTATGAGGTTAAAAGTTCAATAAGTTTGAATGGAAAAAATGTTATAAAAATTTCGTGTTAAAAAAAAATAAAAAAAGGTTCCATTTAAAATAATGGCAAATTAAAAAAAGGGTAAACGTTATTTGAAATATTATATGGTAATAATGGGATATTATTTGAAACCCTCATTATAGAACATGGTTTTAAAGGAACTCATATTTTCGACCGAATAGTTGGTAAATATAAGATTTCATAAAAACACATTCTTAAATATATTATGTACCAAACTATAGATAAATGGTACCAATATATGAATATAAAATTAATAAATATTAGAGAATAAAATTCACGAGTTTTCTCAATAGATCAATCTTATTATCTCATCAATGGAAGCACAAACATAAACAATTTCAGAAAATGATGAGATTGTTTACATTAACTCTTACCACTTGTTAACATTGAACCATACTACAAATTTAAGAAAATTAAATGACATGAATATTAATATTTAATTAATAAAAGTAGATTCAATATATAAAATTTCTAAGGAATTATATAAACCTCACGAAATAATATAGGTTCATAACATGGCATCTGTCTCAAATAAACAAAATTGAGACAAAAATACTTTATTGATTTAGTAGCATTTGAAACTATAACCCGATGAAAGAAAGATCATAAAATGGTTATGTAACATTATATATACTTTTCAAAGAATACACTCATGGGATGTATATACCCCACACAACAACAATGAGTGGTGAATAATGCAATTATCTCATGGGAATAAAAAGTGAGATAAAATTTCATTACCTTGTGCCTAGACTCCCATTATACTCATTCAGACCTTGAGTAATAATAAATGTATGTTTATTATAAATAATTAATAGATTCATTTTATTATATATAATATTTTAGATGGTTTTATTATGAATATATATTACCCCCTTGTTAACAATTCTAGGTTAAGGTTAAGCTTCAGGTAATATTCACATTGTTTTCACCTGTGTCTTAAGGTGTTATATATTTTATTTTTATACTTATATCATGAATTGAAGAATATTAAACATGATATAAATATAATTAATATTCATTATATTTGTATTATAATAAACTATATAATATATATGTAAGAAATATAACACACTGTTCATGGAGATGGTAGGCCATACCTACACATTGATGTTGTTTCTATTTTATTGACATATTGAAATAAAAAGAGTGAATAAGATATATATATATGTGTATAAAATATAATTAAATTATAATTATTATGTCATATATATCATATAGGTTCACTAATCATATCCTTAAAACATTCCACGTAGTGTTTGAGTGTATCACATCGATGTGAGGGGGTCATAGTCCACACTTCCTCAAATGAAATTATTGTATTTTCACATGGTGGAAATTTTAATGTATTGTTCTAAATAAAAATTTAAGATTAATAAAAAATTCTAAATATTATATATATCACATATAAATATATTTTCAATCATAATTTCCATCGTGATAGTTGGTAAGGAAAAAATAAATAATCATCATTTCGTTAAGTGGTAGTTCACCGTACACCTAAACAGAAAGTTTTTTACCCATTTGATGGATGATTAGGGAATTTTAGGTCAAAAAATGTATCATGAAAACATAATATTATATATATTATACTATTTTTTATTAAATCATGGAATAAAAATAGGATAGGGATTGGAGAATTGAAATAAATGAAAGGAGCCTGAGGGAGGGTGATACCGCTTAATTAGGTAACTCTATTTGGTATACACAAAATGGATTCTTGGATATATTTATTATCAAAGGGAGGATTTAAATAGGAAGAGAGTATTTTGGGTAAGTGTATTGGCCTTATCTTGTCCGAACATATGTGGTTTGAGAGGTGGGAGGAAGTGGGAGAGTTAGTGTCCTTTTATTGGGATAAGAAAGAACTCAGATGGATTTTTTTTTTAAAAAGTTAGGTATAAAACTATTTTTACCAAAAAGAGGATTAATAAAAAAAAAAACTAATGAAAGGTTTATGGACAAAATATTTCCATACAATTGGTGTTGGACAAGTAGATATGTTATTTGGGCCCTTAAGCTTAAAATTTATTCCTTTATTATGCTTAATTTTACCTTCATCACTGTAACTAATATATACTGCATTCACTAATTGTTTTGGTGGAAAATTACGTTGACCTTAATAAAAATAATAAATTATTCTAATTGAAAATATGTAAACAATATATCCAATTTTTAATCACATAAGTGTGACACTGTAGGTTTTAAAAATAAGAAACATCCAAACGATTGGTTGTTTTTATAAAAAAATTCAAATTAAAATTTTTTCTAATGAATTAAATTGTATAAATTAATAATAATATGATCTTATATACTTTGTTAAAAATTTAAAATATTTTTTAATAGTATAAATAAATTTCATGAAAATGATGTTTTGAATTAAAATTCAAATTTTTTAATTATTCATTAACAAATGAAACCTTATAGAAAAATACCAAAAATTTATCATAAAAAAATTGTTATGTTTATATTTATTATATGAATTTTATTTTTAAATAATAAATATACAAAATTTCCAAAAAAAAGTATTTAAAATGGCTTCTCTATTAAATGGTTGAAAAAGTGCCTTGATAAAAATTGATGTTTTTATGTATGAAATTGAGTTTGTTCATGTCTTATGATTAAAAAATATATTGGATGAATATAAAAAATATATTATTGGATATTTAATATATATATATATATTATATTAATATCACTCACTAATTGTAATTAATATCATTTTCATGATAAATTAGTTCTGTGGGTATAATAGTAATTTTCTTTAAAAATATTTCCGTTATATTCAAGTGAATCTTATATTCAATTCTAATTTATTCGTAACTAATGAATTCAACCATGTATTTTCATAAGTAATTTCATACTATTAATAACTATTAAAGTAATCTATAGTTTATATCTATTTATATTAAATAAGAATATTTTTTAAGATATATTATTTTTTGGTAACACTCAGTCTTGCATGTTGTGCAAGACATAGAGGAAAGCCTTTCGGATTATAAAGTACAATATCCTTTTTGTCCCTTATAGATAATATAAATATTTATGTTGCGTTTAGTGCACGATAACTTGGTGCTTTGTATAATTCAAGAAAATAATAGTTCTTTAATATAGAAAAACAATGTTCAATGTTGTGTGAAATAAAAAAAATCAAAACGATATAATTTTTACAAAAAAATAATATTTTACAAAATCGTAGGGTGTTACATTCAACCCACCCATAGAATGAATTTTCACTAAAAAAAATACATCTATTTTATTAATGGTTTAATATGTTTATGTTCATTTAAAAGAAAATCACATCAAAGAAATTAACACAATAAATTTGATTAATGAAAAATTTGGGACCATAACAGTTACCCAGATTAACACATAGTAGGGTTTCCACATAAGAGAATGTAGGTGGAAAGATAGAACATGGACATGAATGAGAAATATAACTATCATGTTCTGATGCAAATTGATAGAGAATATTGATCAAAAGAAGTGGGTTATTAAAAAACCATAAAGCTTTGTTTATTTTAGGGATCATCTAATTCATTGGAAATAACGGCAATATGATAAATCATATTCAATATCATTTCCCTATATTCTAGTAATTATTTTACATTTTGGGAACATAAGGAAATATAATTTATTGATTTCATTAATTTTCATATGTAAAATCACAGCCTTTTCTATTTTCGTTGATAAATTCTCACATCACTTCTTAATCCCATTTAATGATGGTGAATTTTTCATTCATGAGTAACCAATATATCACGAGATCAGTAAATTGAATGATAATTCATTCTATCTGACATAACATTACATCATTGAAAAAGGTCTAGAACAATTTATCTTACATGCATAAATCCTCATATGGTGATATATTACATTAATCTTAAAAACTTCATCTGATGGTTAACATAATTATTCTATAAATTTTTAACATTATAACCCTTATAAATTCTAAAATTCAAAAATATTATGAATAAGGTTACTAAATTTTCGTAACATTGACACACCAAAATTAAGCTATTTTTTTCACACTCTAAACATGTGAATAACCTCAACATATATTCCATTGAAACATGTAAATAACATGAAATACCAAAAATCATTTTGGAAAACATGCATCATGACATATTCTAAGGATTACTAGGTACATTAATGAGATCTAAGAAGTTGTAAACTTCACCTGTGATGAAATAGGACACTTTTCTGAAAAATCATTAATTCTATTGAGGTTAACAAATGTTATCCAAACCAATAATTTCTTTTCCCAAGACAAACACAATTTTCTCAAAATCATGAACACATTAACTATCATATTCCATTAATTAAAATTTCACTATTCAAATACTACATCACCCTACAAAATATCCCTTTAAATTATTAATGAAAAAGTATCCTAAAAATAATTATAAAATTCATGATTCATAAAATATAATTATTTAATTTCAAAATAATACATTATTTATGCAATATTATTCTTAAACCATTGGCTTCAAATATAAATTAATTAATACATCTTTCCTAGAAATATGAAATATGAATAATGTTTTATGGTTCCTCAATATTAATCAATTCATTATTCTTATAATTTATGTATAAAAAATTTGAAGAACATCACAAACCTTTCACATGTAATTTTAAGCATCTTTATCTTCATAAGTATAGGCAATAATCATACCACCTTCTTAATTCTCTTTATAGGATTTTCACTTGGGAAATATATTTTCAAAACTCCCTTACATTCCACTTCATAAACATTCAATGTTAACAAATATCCATCTAGTTCACTATGTTGTCTAAAAACATATTGAAAAGAGTGAGAAACAGATATCATATAATAAAACCAAATAATCCTGAAAAATTACTTATAGGATGTATAAATCATGAATCCTACTTTTTAATCAATAACACCATAGTTTTATCCTTGATTATTCATAGTCGTACTCCATTTAAATCCTTCATGATTGATCATAATTAGTTTATGAATATCCAAAGAATATCCCATAGGAGTGTCAAACTAGGTGTGCAACTAGTCCCATTTTCATGTACCATGTTATGTTGAGTCATGCTCGACACACCATGTAAGTGTTTCTACCCATATGTACATCAATTCTAGAGCCACATCCACATGTAGTGTCGAGACAAGGATGTATTTCTGTGAAACCACTCACTCTATCCTTTTCCAGAATTCTAGAAACATTTTCTAAATGTTAACTCATCCTTATAATTATCCTTAGTGATATCCCCATACGTATACTTATAAATATAACATGGCATATAACGAATTTTTTCTCATCCTAGTATCTGAAGGATAAATAAGCCTTGAATGTGATGTCATCTATAATGAACTAATCATAAACATAAATATACATTACATAACTTTTTAAGAATACTTAATAAATTACAAAAGGAAATTCCACATACCATATTAGTGTAGTTACTTTGGAAACATAGAAACAGAAATAGTGGTACATAATCATGATACACTGTCTAATATTAGGTTCATCATAATTGAATTCCATAATTGAAATATCTTACATAATACATATCTTTATAACCTGGGGGAAAAAATATAAAAATGTGTGATCTTGGATATCAGTTCGTGTAATTAAAGGATATGTTTAAACATTAACATGAGAATATGGGTACAATTATGTGATTATAACATTAGAAGATCATAACCTACATATAAATTAACATAAACATAATTCAGGTAATAAATAATGGAAATTAATAAGTAATAAATCATTGTGAAATAAATAAAAAAATTCATGAAGACATAACAAGGTAATATGACATGGAATTATGGCATACATAAACATATCATATCATTCACTATTAGTTAAGACACATTATCACGACTCGTCCAAGAGGGAAACATACAGTGACTACCCTAAGAACACCTCCAATAGGCTTGGGGCTGTTGACTAGAACTGAGCAGGCATGCCACAAATATTGGAGTCATTTTTCTAAATAACCTATACAAACACACACACATATCCAGGCCACAAATTCTAGAATGTTAACACACTATGTATAAAAATTCTTGAAAACACTATAAACCAAAACCATATTACAACCATGAAATATTTGGGAATTTAACAAGGATAGATTATAAAGACACCGAAAAAAAAGTTTGTAAACACTTTCATAAAACTCATCCATAGAAATCCCTACTCAAGGGAATAGTACTAGGGCTACTATTTAAAGCCGTAGGAACACCATTTTATGTCTGATTTCATAAGGCTTCATCTGGACCAGGTCTACCCTAGACTCTATGATAATGTCACTCATCCACATGATACATGATGCATGTATGAAAATCCAATGTAGGGGTGAGTATAATAATACTCAGTAGGATACCTTGAAACCACAAAGAAATACACAAGGGAATTATAAAATTATATCTAATCAAGTATATGTCTATATAATATAATAATAATATTAATATGCACTCAAACCTTACCACATATCCTAGGGTATATTATAACTACTTCTTATCAACCCTAGAGATTCTGTTTGAAGATTCCTAGAAACAAACATCTTGGAGAACACACTCCTGATTCCAATAGGACTTATGAAGTCCATATGAGATGTACCACTCTTCAAAAACTGTCATGAAATATAGATAAATAGAATGATCTAAATAGTTATGTGATACAACAGATGAGGATCATAGATAGAGCTATGTGGTGATACCAACATCTCCATCTAGATTAACCATCTATGTAAAGGATTGACGCCTGATGAAGTTGATCATTTCAATATCAAAGACTCCACCTAGGGTACAATGAATGAATAGTTGATTCACTCCATGCATCTTGGGGGATTCCAAAAACTCTATCATTGAATTTTTTATGAAGGGATCATACTCATGTGATAAGGAAATGAAATCAAAAAACCATCAGGAAAAAAATAAATGGAATGAAACCTAAAAAAATTCATCCAATATATGATGGATGAGATAATCATCCCACATAGAAAAAGAGACTTCACAGTGAGTAGTGGTAGCCACAACCACTGTGTACCTTGACCCAAGGTATTTTCCATGTAAATGGTCCTTGAAACCAGAATTATTTCCAAGCTAAAACCCACTATTGGCCTCAAAATGAACAACTCATCATTAGGGTCCCAACACTTTAGAAGGCTCATCAATCAGACATACAATTTGAAAGATATGGGGGGTTTGTAGATACAAAGGGGGGTTTTACTATGTCATGGAACAACCTGGGTCTAACCCATTTGTCTAGGCCTAGTATGCTCATCCTAGAACACTTCATCCTACTGATGCCAACCTAGCCTGCTTCATCCTGCTCTGGCCCACTCCTTCCCTCCTAGCACACAAGCCCACCCGGCCACCTGGCCACACCCCACTAGCCCACTTTGACCCTCTTACTCTATCTAACTATTTTGGCCCGTATCCCACATGGTTGACCTACATAGTCCCCCAGCCTCACCACAACCCACGTCATGCTCACCATGTGGGTCTTACCACCATTTATAATCGGTCCTCTATATCCTCCTACAAAACTCATGCGGCTCTGCTACAACATCCCAGTGGATCCAGTAACCTCTAGCTTCCGCCACTAGCGGCCTTTGGACAACACCACTAGCCTCCACCAACAGAATATGATATATGTCGATGCATGCCGCCACGTTGCCTCATCGGACCATTATGGAAAACCCACACCGTTGGTGACTTTTGCTGACCACCATTCTACCATCATTTTCCAGGGGAAAAATTGGTTGCAGAGATGGGTTCCTTGGGACCTAATCTATACATATCAGGTTTTTGTTCACTGTTTTCCTATAATATGTGGGGTATGATTTCATTTGGAACCACACATAAATTCAAACCATTTCCACGATGGTCCCCGAGTGAAAACACAATGAACGGTGGAGAGAAAATCACAAAAAATTCCCAAAGAATGAACCTCATCATTTATTCATGTTTACCTTGAGTTACTCTCATTTGAAGGGTGAATAGAGAGGATCCAATTCCATCCAATTAATCATTCCTACATCGCGCACATCAATTATTATTATTTTTGAATTGATACACATTCATCATATATTAAGAAAATGTTGGAAATATCATGAAATGAATGTATTAACTAGAGTTTGGATCATTTTTTGATGAAGATCAATTATTTTTCTATCATTGACCTGATCCCCCAACTCTGTTGGCCCAAAAATCAATGATCATAATGATTCGTCGTTGAAATTTTTTGAGAGGGTTCTTTTCCCACCAATTAGATGAATTATGAAGTTATGGTGAAAACCAAAAATTTTCATTAAAAAATTAATAAGATGAAGACAGGTTCTTTCATCATTTGGTAAAATTTAATTAAAATAATCTTTAAATTATTTTAATCTATAAATGGTCCAAAAACTATATTTCATAGCCGACTTGGGATGGCTAATGTTAGGCCTCACCTAGTGCAAACTAGCAGCTATGAATTAAACAATTCCCTTAGATTTCTAATATGGGAACCTATTTAGAAGTTATTCCATATTATCATAGAAACCACTCATGTATACTATTTAATGTTTTATTTTTTTTCAATAATTTATTCTGTGCATACTAGAACTTCGAATCGCAAGCTGTCTCAGCTCCTGGTCTCGAAATAATTCCATATAATATTTCAAAAAAAAAACAGAAAAATCCAAAACATTACATTCTCTCCACCTTAGGGATTTACGTCCATGAAAAGAAAAAAAAGATATTCAAAAAGTTTATGGTACTATGTACTAATCTGAGCTTCCCACTCCTAAATGATCTCCAGGAGATTCCCCTGTAGCCATCAAGAATACACCATGGGAATATATTTCCCATTAAGGTTACTCTCCTACCAATCTTCACTCTCTATAGGATAATCCTGAAAAGTCTCCTCATCCTTGATTTCTAACTCTTTCTAATTGATTATGTGCAATGAGCCATGCACATACTTTCTCAGCTACAACACATGGAAGAAATTGTGTAGCCTTTGTAACGGTGGGGGTAGAGCTATGAGGTACATGACCTGACCAAGTATAAAAATTATCTATAATGGTTCGATGAACCTCAGATAGAAAATTCCATGCCATCCAAATAACTGCAACCCATTTCGAGATAAGAACTAAAAGAATACATGGTCTACCTCCTTGAATTCAAAAGGTCTCAATTTCTTATGGGCATGCAACTATTTCTAGATCTGCATAATCTTCATCTTATCCTAAATGATATGTACCTTCTCAATAGAGGCTTGCACAAACTATGGACCCATGAGTGCATACACTTTTGTGTCAGTCCAAAAATGCAGTTACCTAGATGGTAACTTGTATAGAGCCTCAAATGGTTCCATTCCAATGGTGGAGTTGTAGCTACTGTTGTACGGAAACTCCACTAGTGGTAGGTGATCCTCCCAACTATGACTGAATTTCAAGATTTATTCCTAGAGCATGTCCTTGAAAACCTCAATGGTTCTCTCAATCTGACCATTACACTAGTGATGAAATGCCTTAGTCAAGTGTTACAGAATTCTAAATTCCTCTTGCAATCCCTTCCACAACTGGGATGTGAAATGAGAATATCGATATGGAATAATAATTGATGGAACTCTATGAAGTTGAACTATCTCCTTAATGTATAGTGTCAACATGCTCTCCACTGAACTCTACTTCTATATATTTAGGAAGTTAGATCACTTAGTGAGTCAATCAATGATCACCCAAAAGGTATCATGTAACTTGGAAATGTGTGGTAAAACCATCCTAAGTTCCATTAATATCTCATACCACATCCGCTCTGGAACCTCCAGGGGTTGAGCCAAACCTAATGGAGCATGTTGCTAAGCCTTGACATCCTATTAATTGAGGCACCAATAAACAAAATCTGCAGCTCCCTTCTTCACTCCTGCATACAAAAAGTGATGTTAGAGGTCCTGGTACATCTTTTCCATTCCTAGATATACTGCCAATGGAGATGTGTGGAACTCCTTTGGAACCTCCTCTTACAATTCCCATGGTACAACTATGATTCCTCTAGAAATAATAGCATGTTATCAACCTTTCAAATATCCATTAGGAGCATATCTTGTGGATAACTGATCACATAGAGTCTCATAGTTAGTATCCCCATGTTGTACCTCACGAAATCAATGTAAGATTATAGGGGTAAAAACAATCAACCGAAGGTAATATCCCCCATCCCTATCCAAAAAATAGAATTGCAATGAGGACAACTACCCTGATGTGAAATCTATCAACTGAAAACTCAATCTCTTGCTGAGAGAAACTACCCCCATGTTCCTCTTTCCAGGAGTATAAATGATCTCAAAGTCATAATCCAATAGGAACTCTTTCCACAAACACTATCTCACATTCATGTACTTCTCATAGAAGATATGAATGAAACTCTTTTGGTAAAAGTAGACAATAAACCGATCTCCCATCCGGTAGTGTCACCACATATTCAATGTGGAGACTGCCACTACCAACCCAAGATTATAGGTCTTGTAGTTGTTCTCATGTGGTATCTACTGACACAAATCATAGGTAATCAATTCATTCCTCTACATGAGATCAAAACCTTTCCAAACTCTTGATGCATTACATAACACTACATACTCAACACCACCACCCAGCAATCTGAAGATCATGGTGTTCGTCAAACTCTACCTTAACTACTAGAAATCCTATTGAATCTTCTACATTCACACAAAAGGCAGCCCCGTTAATGTTAAGGATATCATAGGTTATGATATCCAGGAGAAATCAATTTTGATTCTCTAATAAAATCCTACCATCCCCAGAAATCTATTCACCTCTATCACACTCCTAGGTGGATCCCATGATAACACTGCCTTGACCATGGTCGTGTCTACTGCCACTCCATTTACCGAGATAACATGTCCCAAAAAGTGGACTGCCTAATATAGAACTGTAACTTTGAGAGATTAACATAAAACTAGTGATCTTGATGTTAATTTGGAACTATCCTTCTGTGTCTCATGTGCTCCTCCTTGGACACTGATTACATAAGGATATCCTGAATGAAGACCACCAAAAACTGGTCTATGTAGGGTTGTAAGATATGGTTCTAGACTTCCATTAACACTAATGAGGAACTCATAATTCCAAATGGAATCACCAAGTACTCATAATGATTTTAGCAAAATATAAAAGCCATATTCGATATATCCTCATCTCATTCTGACAATTGGTGGTAGTTTGATTGATGTATAGCCTTGGGAACCATTGTTCCCCTCACAACTAGTCAAAGAGGACATCATCCCTAATATTTGATACTTCTCCTTTATAGTCATTTGGTTCAGGAACCAGAAATCCACAAATAACTTCAAGCTCATATATTAAATTTTAGAAAACAACACAAGGGACACCCAAGGTGAAACACTTTGTCCCATGAAGCCCATCCTCTGCAAATCCTCCAACTGCACCCTCAGATTGCAATGATAAAAAAGAGCCATTTGATATGATGGTGAAGATATCTGTGTCGTCCCATGGTGTAAGTTGATTTAGAATTCGATCACATAATGGGTATATAATCCTAGAACACCCTCTATAAATACATCCTCGTACTCTACCACTGCTATTGAGAACTGGAAACTCATAACTTTTTCTACCCCTAAGGTCAGGCCAGCCAAGTGATATGTGATCGGATGCTCCCTCCAACTCATGAGTCCATCTTGTACATCCTATCATTCCTTTTCACCGAAAAAAGGAAAACCTATTCCCATAACTTTGGAAATACCAAACACTTTTCCTAAAACAACCAACATGTGCATGGACTGAATATAACCAATCCATAATAAGAATGACATCGTATGTTCTCGATGCTACCACCAATAGGTTCAAACAGAAACTCTCTCCACCAAGGGTAAGGTAACACTATATTCATTGATGTGTGATCATTGAGTCAACTCTGGTATGTGTCTCTAAGTGAAAGGGTTGAGCCAATGGTTATAATATAACCTCTAGTTCTTTTACAAGATATGTGGAGAGAAAGGAATGACTAGAACCTGTGTCTATCAACAAAACAAATATAGTAAAAAAGATGCAAATCATACCTCAAATAATTTCAGGATCTCATGGGTCATATTCCTAGACTACATAAATCTATCCCCATCATTTTCCTTTAGATCAATGAGTATAGTGTTGACCACCTGCCTATGGTGGTGGTAGCATGTCGTAACGTCGACCACCTAACATTTCTTTCCTATCTCCCCTGCCGCATCCACCACCTAGCAGGTCTTCTTGATTCTACCTATTCCTCTACAATGGTAGTACATCTAATGTCTCCTTGTCAGTAGTATAGAGGGTAATGAAATCTCAAGTGAGATGTTCCATGCACTCACATGTGTGACACCACCTCTCTCTAGACTGACTGGATCCAACCTATGAATGGTGAACTGCAGATCATCTAACCTAGGACCTCCCCCTGAAATGTCTCCCATGTTCCAATCCTTAAGATTGACATCAGCTTTTGGCTCTAGAGGTCTCTACACTATCCTTCCCTCTAATAACTACCAATGGATATCTTTGATCAACACGGACACTCTCCACCAACAAATCCTCCTCAAGAACCCCGACATAAGTATGAATGCTCAGTAGAACAATACTTTCTCAGATATCTCTAAGAAGACCTAGCTTGAATGTTTGAGTATAGAAGTACTGATCCTTGACCACATCCAAAAGTACCTATAAAGGTTGGTAAACCCCAATGAATAATCATCTACCTTAATAATACCCTACTGAAACTAAAGAAGATATTGCATATGCATAGCTCTCGGCGTAATTGGTGTGAACATGGGTCAACGCCTTAAGACAGTCCTTAGCCTCATGGGGTTAGGCAAACCTCAAAACCCGAGGTATATCTTTCCCTGAAGGTCATGAAGCATGCTTAGCTTGTGCTCCTTGTTTAATAGTATTGATGGTACCACGAGTAGCTCCATAGGTGGTGGTATAAATGGTTCACCACATGGAGGTAAAATTTGGGAAACTGGTCCATCTACAAAACCATTTCACTGAGGGATTATCATCATGATCAAGGTACTAAATCCTAGATTATATGTATCATAAAGGCATCCTTTTAAAAAACATGATGCACCGTGGTCAATGAGTATATCTAGATTGCTAACTAAAGAAGGACTAGGAAACCATAACCAATTAATATATGATCCATGTACCGTTATTTTCCTTTCAACTATTTTTTTCATGTACCGATTTGAAAAATAGGATATCAATGTCCAAGTGTATGGATACGTCGACTGCCTCACCGACATTGGAGCCCCTATCCTGAAATCCAAACATGAAACAATTAATACTTTTTCCCCAAACCAATCTCATATACTCTTGGTCCTAAGGTAGAACTAATGAATATTGATACCATTCTGTCACGTCCCATCTAACAGGGTTTTGTACTGTGACTACTCCAAGACCCCCTCCAATAGGCTAGTGGTGGGTGACTATCACTGAGTAGTCTTTTCAAAAAAAGGAGGAATTAGCCAAAAGTACATGTATACAAACCACATATCCAAGCCAAAAATGTTGAAATGAAAAATTCTAAATAATTAATTCAAAAAATACACTATATCCCACAATTAGAGTACAATAGTGAATGTGATAGAAAAAAAACATGGATGAATACAAGACCAACAAAAATAATTTCTAAAACATGTTCTTGAAACTCATTTCTAGAAACCCATACTTGAATGAATAGTACTAGGGCTATTGTCTAAATCCATAGGAACGCCTTGATCAATCTAATCTCAAAAGGCTCTATCTGGTCAAGGTCCTCCCTAGACTCTATCAAATGTTTGCTTGTCTATGTGGGATATGACGTGTCCAGGAAAATACCATGTAGGGAAGAGTATAAAAATACAGAGTAAGACACCATTAAACCAAAAATAAATTCACAATTCAAATATATGGTCATTTCTATACATGTATATATCTAGAAAATATTACAAGAATATCCAGATATACTCTAACCATAAATCAAAACCTATGGTACGTCATAACCAATGCATACCAACACTAGGGATTCCTCTCTATGATCCCATGAATCACAAATTTAGGAGAACAAACACTTTATTCTCATAGAACTAGAGATGTTAATCAGAGAATTATCATTCATCATAAACCATATTGATAGATAGAGATACTCTCAATAATTTGAATAGAGATAGAATACATCAGAAGATGATCATTTCCAGGTCCCTATGGTGATACAAGCAACTCCAAATGGATTTACCTGCTATGTGAAGGATTGATTCATGGTGAAGCTAGTCACATAAATATCGAAGACTCTTCCTAGGGAATGAATATGGGAGAGAGGATTTGGTCAGGGCCTCTTGAGGGATTCAAATAACTCTCCCTTATAAGTCAGGTCAAAGGGATCACACTCATATGAGTGAGAAATGATACCAAAAAACCTTCAATGAAATGATAAAGTTAATGAACCCTAATGAATCTTGTCGAAGGTATGATGTACAAGAAAATTAAAAAACATAGAAAAGGAGGGTTCACGCTGAGTGGTAGTTGTCAAACCTGTTGTGTCCATTTTCCCTAAGCACTTCTCATGTAAATGGCCCATGTAACTAGAATTATGTTGAAGTTAAAACCCAACAAAGGTTTCAAAAATACCCTCTCATAATTAGGGTCCCAACTCCATAGATTTATGAACAATCAGATATATGGTTTGAAATATATGGGGATTTGAATATTCCGAACAGATTTATTACTAAGTTGTAGACTGACTCTTCTTCCAAATCCATAGATGTCTGCTCTGGCCTGCCTGGCATACTTCGGCCCCTTTGGGCTTCCTAGAACACTCCATCCCTCTCTGTCTATCCTGATTCGCTTCCTACATCCCACACGATCTCCATTCCATATCCCAAGACCTCTCCATGACATATAGAAACCTCACCATGTGACACCATCGACAACATATGATCCAACACCATTGTCCCCTGTAACACAAATGAAGCTCCAAAGTTCCATCACTACAGCTCTAGCCATCTCTAACCACCTATGGATACTGACTCTAGCTGCCTCCAGCCCCCGATCGATACCTTTGCCTCACCTTACCAGACCTCCATGAATTATTTGTGCCAGTGGTCACATCCAAAGACCAGCAGACCCCCTCCAGTGCTCAAAAACAAAAATGGTTTCAAATCATGGATTATTGGTACCATATCTTAATATATCCGGCCTTAATTCTCAGTTTAACCCCAATCTAGAGGTCCAATAATGTTCTAAACCACCCAAAATGTTGAACTAAAACCATGAGGGTCAAACATTGAAAGTGAGAAGAACACGGGATGTAGAATCAAAAATAAATCCCAATGAATGAACCTCGGCCTTTGTTCATGTCAGCCTCAATTCATTCTCATTATAAGTTTGAATAAAGAGGAAATAATTCCATCTAATTAATATTTTCGATGATATGTGAGTCAATTATTGTTCATTTAATTGATCCACATTTTTCCTAGACTAATAACGGGATTTAAAAATTATAATAAAAACTTCTTACTAGTATTTTTGGTTAATCATTGATGAAGGATGGTTATTTCACTATTTTTGATGAGATCCTCCAACTCCCGTTGAGAGAAGATCCATGATCTGCTCAATCCATCATCACCATTTTTTGAGAGGGTTCTTTTTATATGATTCAGAGGAATTTCAGGGTTATGGAGATAAACATAAATTCTCAGAAAATATTTAATAAAAAGAAAACACATTTCTTCATCATTTGGTAAAGAAAAAAAAAATAAATATTTTAATTATTTTTTCTTTAAAATTCCCAATAATTAACATTCATTACAGACCGGTGTTGGCCAATTTTTGGCCTCACATAGGGTAAAATTGCTGTAATGAATTCAATGATGACCTCATATTACTTATCTGAACACCTGTTTAGATGTTATGAAACTTTTTCAGGGAAACTGATTGCCTTTTCTTTTTAAAGGATTAATATTTTTCAAACATTTTTTCTAGGAACACAATTCCTCAGAATCAGACATAGTCTCAGCATGTGGTCCCAAAATAATTCCATATGATATTTAAAATTATACATGAAAAAATCTAGGACATTACTCAAATATCTATAACTTATTAGGGAACTTCATGGGAACTACACCGACTGTGAAAGACACACCCCCATCCCCAGTCGAAGTTTTTTCCTTGTAATGTATCGGGTTTCCCCATATCCCATATTCATGGTGACTACACCTACTAGTTGGATCACCCCACCACCCCTAGTGATAGTACTATCCTTGTAAGGGATTAGGTTTCCCCATCACTCTGTCATGGATAAAGCCCATCAACTTGATTTCCATCATTATATTCTCAAATTTAAATATTTACCAAATTTATTATGGTGAGATATTGTTCTGACCCATCTCATAATAAAATCATTGATACATGTTCCACAAGATTATAAATTATTCATCATATAATAACCCATAAAAATATATGGGTTTTATAAACGTTGATCAATAATCCCAAGAAATGAAATGTGTGTTAGAACCATGTAATTATATATTATCTTGTGGAAGAAGGAATGCTTTGTAAAAATTTCATGAATGATTAAACCATTAAAAGAAGTAGTTATTAGAAGCATAAAATCCATAGATGACGAAATAGGTGTCATACACATCGTTATATAAAATCATTAACCATTAAAGAATGAATATGAATCGATCCAAAAGATAGTTTCCAAGAATAGAATAAGTAACATCAACATATGTAATCTTAAATGAAAAATAATTTGTAAATATCATTCCAAACATTTATTGAGTAAAATACCCTTTCTTCATTAGAAGATTATTTTTTAAAACATAAAACCTTCTGAAAACCATTATAATAAAAAATTAAAAAGGAATATTTTAAAACACATTGAAATCCTTTTTTCAAATTTTTTTTTGAAAACATATTATTATAGTATAATTTTTTTTTGAAAACCATTTTCCATAAAAAATAGTAAATAAATCATGAAATAATTTTGAAAATATTTTTTCTATATAAATTATAAAAGATGATTTAAAACGTTTCAAAAACCATTTCAATAAAAATGTTATAAAAGCTACATTAAAACTTTTTCCAAAAAATTTTCCTTAAAAACATATAAAAAAATCTTGTAAACCATTTGAAAATAGTTTATTTTAAAATTATTTTTCAAAAAACATTTAATTCAAATTAACCATCAAAACATTTGAAATTAGTTTCATATAAACGATGTTTGGTAAACCCATACAATTCATAAAGTGTAAAAAGAAAATTCCTTTTATATGGTAAAAAGGATTAAAAAAAATACTTGTTTAGAAAGTGAGAAGTAGATTCTATTAAAATCAGTGGTAAAATGAAAAAAGAGTAAAATGTATTTGAAATATTATAGTATAATTGTATAATAATTTTTTAAACCCTTTTTAGAAAACATGGTTTTGAAGGAACAAAGACTTCCGTCCGAAGCGAGGGTAAAGTATGGATTCCATAAAAAACTTTATTAACTATATTATTCACAAAATAGTGTAAAAATTGTTAAAATACCGGAATATATCATAAATAACTACTCAAAAAGAAAATTAGGTTGTGTTACTGTTATATAGATCTAAATATTTCATCAAAGTAATCATAAACATCAACAATATTGATATGCAATGAGGTAATTTTAATAAACTCTTACAAATTGTTAACATTGAACCATACATGCCATTTAATAAAATGATATTACATGAATATTAAAATATCATTATAATAATTATTTTCATTTTATAACATTTTTAATTCAGTATATACACCTCATGGAATAATATAGGCACATAACATGGCATGTGTCTCAAAAAAGGAAAATGAAACCAAATTACTATACCGATATGGTAAATTTTGAAACATAACCCCCATGAATAAAATATAATAAAATAGATACGTAAATACACATAATTTTAAGTATACAAGGAATTTAATACACTTATGGGACGTATATACACCACATAAATTATGTGGGTGGTGAATAAGGGCTGTGTCTCCTGGAATTAAAATGTGAGGTGAAATTACTTTTACTAGTGTCTTGAATCTCATCATACTCATTAAAAAATACTATATAATTAATTTAGGATTATTATAAATAGTATAAACAACCATATTCATATATTAAATACTTTATATTGTTTTATTATGAATTTTTATTACTCGCCCGTTGACAAATACATGTTAAGGTTACACTTCGGGTAATATCCACTTTGTTTTTTTGCTTGTGTCTAGATTTATTATATCGTTGGTCCTTATAAATATATTATGATTTCAAGAATTTAAAATATGATATAAATTTCATTAATATTAATTATATTTATTTTTTATAATAATCAATATATTATAAAATATGAAATGAAATACACCGTTCGTGGAGACAGTAGGTCGTACAAAAGCATTAACATTGTTTTCGTTTTATTATTGTATTGAAATAAAGAAAGTAAATGGAATATATGTATATATGTTAATAATATTATTATAGTATCATTATAATGTAAAATATATATAATATAGGTTCACTAATCTTATCCTTAACATATTCCATGTAGTGTGTGAATGAATCACATCACAATGAGGGTGTGGTAGTCCCCACTTTCACAAATGTACACAAGATAAAGATATTAAAGGTATGTTATAAATAATAATTATGTACGAATATTGACATTATAAATATAATAAATATAATATATAAATATATTTTCCATCATAATTTCCACCATGAGTGGCATAAAAGGAAAAATGATCACTCACAGTTTTGTGAGGCGGTTGTTCGTCGTAAACGTGAATAGTAGATTCATTACCCATTAGATAGAAGTGTGTGTTTGTGTATGTAGAAAACATATAATAAAAAACTACTAAATTTATTGTATTAGTGTTTTTATAAAAACATGGAATAATAAGTGTTTAGTGAGTGTAAAATGGAAATAAAAGAATGGATCTTAAGGAAGGGTGTTACCTCTTAATCTAGTAACTCATTTTTGTTTTCACCAACGAGATTCATTAGAAGTATTTCATCCAAATGTAAGGATTTAAGGTGGAATACGGGTTTTTTTATATTATTGGTAAGATATTTTCCAAAAATAATTTTTTTTAAAGGTGTGAGGAAGTGGGAGAGGTGGTCACCTTTTTAGGGAGGGGAAAGGATATACGTGGAGTTTTTGAAAAAATATTTGGTTTATGCACATTTTTACCTCAAAAAAACATAAAAACCAACAAAAATCAATAATGTAAGTTTTTTTTGGAAAATATATAACTATAAATTTTTTTTGACATGGTTGTATGTCATTTTGGCCCTTATGATTAATGTTTATTCTATTGTTAATCTTAATTTTAACTTAATCATTGAAATTAATTTTATCTACCTTCATTAATAAATTTTTTCAAAGGTTATTTTTACCATATTAGATAGGATAAATTATTTTTATTCCAAATATTTAATCCATATTTCCAAATTCCAATCTTAGATGTGTCAGGAATTAATATAAAATTATTCCTATAGATGGGACGACAAAACAACAGTTTAAAATATAAAATGTCCAAAAGCTTTCTATGTTTGTATTCACAATTTCAATTGGAAATTTATTCAAATGACTAGTTTTTTATTAATTTATAAAAATTTGGTCTTATTAAACATTATAAACAATTTAAATATAATTAAACCATTTAAACAAATTAGTTGCAAATCAGTTTTGAATTAAAATTCAATATTTTTAATTGTTCATTTAAAAATGAAACCTTACAGAAAAATATAAAAAATTTACCCTAACCTAATTTTTATTTTATATAAAAAAAATATGAAGTTTATTTTGACATGTAATATCTTTGAAATTGAAAAAAATTAATATAAAATGGGTTCTTCATTAAAATATGGTAAACATGCCTTAATAAAAATATTGGTTTTTATGTATAAAATTTAATTTGTTTTAATATTATGATTATAAAATCTGTTAGAATAAGAACAAAAATATTTTATTGAATATATTATATATATGTTACATTAATATCACTCACTAATTTTAAGTAATTTAATTTATTAAGATAAAATAGCTTTGTGAGTGTAAAAATAGTTTTCAATAAAAATATTTTCTTTATATTCAATTAGTTATTATATTCATCTCTAAATTATTTTAAACAATTGAATTCAACCATGTATTTTCGTAACTTATTTAATCATTTTAATTACCTATGAATTAATGTCCATTTTATATGTTAATATATTAAATAATAATTTTTTAATAATATATTATTGTTTGATAACACTTTATTTTGTGGGTTACCCAATCCCTCGAGGAAAGTCAATACTGCTTATAATGTACATCAACCTCAATGTTCCATGTAGACCATGATAACTATTATGTTACATGTATTTCATGATAAGTTTTTGTTCCATATAGCTCAATACAATCATATATCTTTAACAAAAAAACATTTTTAGTGTTTCTTGAAATGAAAAAATATTAAAAAAATAATGTTTTTTCAAAAAATATATTTCACAAAATCTAGGGTGTTACAATAAACATCCTCGTATCATATAGAAAATAAAACATTTGAAAGGGATGTGTTAATATGATCAATAATGGAAATAATTACGTGGTATATATGCATAAATAATCCATAATCAATATGAGAAGCAAAATAACTGAAAAAAACGTTATGTAATAAATTACATTATTGTAATATGGGAGGAAAAAATGATGACAATATAATTCCTTATAAATAATCAAATTAATTAGAATAATTAACCATGGATATTATGACTAATAAAATAATCACAAATAATATCAATAATTCAATTCATAATGATGGAATGCATATTTATCAAAATCTAAAATATAGCATTGAGGAATTGTGGTAATAAATTTAATATCATTGAGGGTTTATTCAAAGACATCAATATTAATATGTAAGGATATAGCCAAAAACAGATATATTTTTTATCATGAGACCTATTGATGCATCTTGGGGCTATAACAGGGCAATCCCATCGCATACTAAGTCCAATACATTCTCAAATGAAATTGGAGAAACATAATTCACATTAACTTTTGTATTTGAATTGGAATATAAAATTTAAATACATTCACCAATTAATAAACATAGTAATAAACAATTAAGATTAAATTTAATGTCATAAACATAGTACATACCCAATAAAAAGGATCATATATCTTCCAAATAAAATAATAATGATGATATCAATATAACATATCCCCATTGGATTATAATTACAATAAGGGATTGATGTTGTTGATGAATAGATATACTATAAAATATCCTTAAAACATTTTTGAGGAAGATATATTTTTCATCTTGAAAGTGTTATTAAAAAAAGTTTTAAAAATGTTGAAAAATCATATGAATGAAAATATCCATGAATGTTTTGAAAATATGTTTGAGAACATTGAATGTTCATTAATAAATATATTTTTTACTTCTATACATGTTAGGAAAAAGATTCCATTCACATTTTTAAAAGAAGGAAAATGAGAATTTGTTTTTAATAATGCATGAATATTCCAGAAATGTTTTTTAAAATATATTCAAAATTGAAAAAAATTCCTTTAATAAAATAATTTTATAATTTTAAATACACTTTTAAATCATTTTTTTTAAATAAGGATTTTAAAGAAAATGGACTTCTAACCGAAGTGAGAAATAAAGTCTCATTTTCTTTAAAAAAATATCAATAATTTTAAGTACCAATTAATATAAAATTTGTATTGTTACTTTAAATTTTCATGAATCATAATAGTATACTATTATATATTGATTTAATGATATAAATATAGTATAATTCCCCTACATGAGGCTTAAGAAAACAATACTGAATAATGAGGAGATAGTGAAATTAAGCCTATCCAATTTAGTATATTTTTTCCGAAAATATCAATGATAGAAATAAAAATAGATTGAACACTAAAAAAATAATATAAAATATATCATGAATGAATAAAAATTTATATATAGATAAACCAAAAAAATAATTTGCGCATATGACATATATCTCACAGAAGTAAAATTGAGATGAAAACTTCTTTAACTTGAGTGTAACATATCACAAAAATTATCTATCTTCCTAAATAATTAAATAATGTTAATTTTTTACTTTATTAATAACCATTATCATATTTATTATTTCTTTAATTTCAATTATGATATAGTGATATATGATTACTGAAACAACTATGTTTATGTTTGGTCTTTCGACGATATTTTCTTTTGTCTCAGAAATTTATTTGGTCAGTTGACTTTGTTCAATAAGTTCATTATTTAATCATTATAGATTTATAATCATTAATTATATATCATATTTAAAAATAAATTATACTTTTAAAACTAATTATTATATTTTGTTATGAAAAATGATCTATGTTACAGTTATAGAGATGGTAGGTCATACATACACATGAGTAACATTTCCATTATTCAATGTTCAGTATGGTAAGATGTTATGAAATATTTTATAATTAATGAGCTGTAATAATTTCATATAAACCATACTTTTTTCATTAAATATACTAATATATATCAACAATATATTTTGGTGATGAAAAGCGAGTCAGACCATTACATGAAGGCGGTAGTCCACACGTACCTGAACAACATTATCATCATTTAGTTATTGAAGAGGTAAGAAATAAAATAAAATATAATATTTTTAGAATCATAATTGTTTAATTAATATCATAAAAATATTTTTTATCTCAAAAATATTAATTAACTTTATCCTTATTACCTTCCATACAAAGAGGTATGGATTCACATCATTTCATGTGGTGACAGTCCACTGTACACACAAGTGACGTTGTCGTATCACCTATAGAATGGAAATTAATAATTTATAAATAATATAAAAACTATAGAGTTATAAATATTTAATAAATATCATATACATAATTTATATCCATCATAATACACATATTTTATAGGTTGTCATTGAAAATCTAAAAACATAAGTTTGTGAGGTGATAGTCCTCTGTACACATGAATGATAATTTAATAAATTTTTTTATTGAAGTGTGAATGGTTTTAGGTAAATATGTGTCATTAATAAATCACAGTATATGGATGATAATGATGTTATTATATCATCATGGTTTAATATGAATTTTATAAGGTGAAGCAAGAAATAAATTACAAATAATCGATGAATAACATTACCTCTTCCTCGAGTAACCAATTTCTGTTGGCACAAAAGCCTTCCAAAAGATGATTTATGAAATCGATAAGGCCTATGAGATGAGATGATGGATGTTTGGAAGTTAATTTTTTAGTTATTTTATATAACCAAAGGTTTTTAATGTGTGTAATGATAGGGGGATTCGTCTATAGTTTAGGTGAGTAGCAGACATGTAATTGTTGAAAAAACATTGTACCCACATTTTTTACATTCTAGAAAAGTGCAAAATGTAGTATCATAGATAAATATACATAATACGGCACAAATGTTGATATAAAATTGTTATAAACATGTTTTTACTTCATTTTCAACCATATATTTTTTTATTTAACCCCCGAGTTAACCCATTTGTACCTTAACCGCTGTAAATAATTATACTCCATTTTCAGTGAATTGTGTTAAAAAACTAAATTGAACTTATTATATATTACATATTTTTATTATTCAAAAACTATACTCCATGTTTAATATTTCATTTCACAGAATTAGAAAAAAAAATTTAATATTATTCTCGTAGACGCGATAAAAATGAATGCTTTGAAAGATAAAATGTTCAAATGTTAATATTTTTTTACATAAAAACCCAATGTAGAATGTATTCCAACAACATAAATTGAATTAGTTGGTATATTTATTAACTAATTTTACATTAAAATCAATTAAAAATAAAATCTTACATCACAAATACTCTAAAAAAGTAATTTTTAGTTAAAAATCATTATTGTTAACTATTCAATAAAAAATGAATCTATTCTGAAAAAAATTATTAAATTAACCCCTTAAAAAATATGATATTTTAATTTTGAAAAATATTACTATTTTTTAATTTAATGTTTTGAAATTTTATAAAAAATATTTTCATATTATTTTCATGAATAGCGAATAAACTATCATTGAGAATAATACGGTCCATCAAAATAAATTTGGTTCTATTTCAAATCATTCTTGTTTACTTAAAATATAAAGATAACCATTGAATTTATTTTATACTTTTATAATACATCACATTTTCATAATTTATTTATTATAATTTATTACCTCTAACGAAATGGATTTGTTGAAATGGTAATGTTCAAATAATTATTTTTTAATAGAGCAGCAGGATTCATCTGAACATAGTGTTCCTTACATTACAATCTAACGTAGAGATTGTATGTATTTAAATATATATACATATATATCATAATTTATTATGATTGTATATTCCCTTATATAATTTTTGTTGTGTTTCATTCAAACTATCAAATATGATGATCATATTTTAGAGTAATTGAGTATGGCATTATACAACCATTAAATAAATTCCATCCCCATAATTTGAACATGATAATGGTAACCAAGACTATGTAATTTAAAAGTGACTATTTTAAAATCACACATCAGGATGAGGGTTAATAAAACATTCCCTTGAAAATATATAAAGGTATGTACAAAGGCCTTATGGAATAATATGTATCTAAGTTTATATACAAGAGAAAATTTGTGGCATGTGAAGATTTGGACATGAATGAAAGGCATAAATAGTTATAGAGAGTGATAGTGATCATTTTTTTCAAGAAATTTATTGATCAATGGAATGTTAAGTTCATAAAAACCATAAATATGGGATAATTTAAAATTAAAACGGTTCAATGTTAGTGCAGGTATTAAGATAACATCTTGTTTCAATAATATTTTACTAGAGTATAGTACTATCTAGACTCAAAATATAAGAAAATATAATTTATTTAAGTCTTTCTATTTCATAGGAACAATTTAGTCTTTTGGTTTTGGTTTTCAAAATTTTTAATTCATCACTTACACAATTGAATGATTACAAAAAATATTTTTTTCATGAATTAGTAAAATTATTATTAATAGATCATAAAATCCATAATAGAATAATATTTCATTAGATATATCTCTAGTTATTATTATAAAAATATTGTTAGTACATGTATTCCGGTATAAGAAAATATTCATATGGTGAAATAATACATTAATATCTATACACTTGTATAAATATAAACTTAAAATATTTCATAAATGGTCATCCATATGACCCTTATAATATATTATGATCCAAAAAAATAGAAATAAGGTCACTAAATTTTCAAAATGAACATATCATTAATACCCCAGACAACATCTTGTTGGTCATATTTGTCACATACCAAACATCTAAATACCTTCATCATGTATTCTCATGAAACATGATAATAACCATAGTAACAATAAAAAATTACAAAAAACAATTCATTCAACCTTATACATAAATTAAAACATAGAGTACGAGATATGTTCCTTAAATCCATAATTTCAATTAACTCCATTAGTGATGGAATATATAGTTTTTTCCACCAAAATTTTAATAATTAAAAGGTAGTCACTACTATCAAATTTAAGTTATTGATATTAATCACCCCTTTACATGAACATCATCGTATCAACATTAAGAACATATTATGGATTATATTTCATTCAATCATGTTTCCTATAATATGATTAACTTTCCCATAAATCATTTTTCTTGGTCATTGGCTTCATTCGACACAGTCTTTAAAATCCTAAATGAAAAATTATTTTTGTAAAATCAATAAAAATATCATATCGTTTATAACTAGTATATGAATGATAAAATAAAAAAATGAAATAATTCATGAATCCAAACAAAATCCCATTAATCATTCAACTTTTTCTGTGTTAATAGCATTAGTTTGACCAATATACATTAATTAATATTAATTAATATTCCTTTTTTGTTTTTGGAATTCAATTTTTCCATTCCCCATCCCCATAAAATTGAATCATTGAACTTTAAAAACCATTTTAACTCCCCTAAAATCCCAAATATGGTGGATTTTATCACCAAACATGTAGAAAGATTCCATACCATTAAAAAAGGACAAGGGTTGTTGTTTCCACAATTATCAAATGTGGGAAACTTATTCATTACCCTATTCACTTTGTTCATATTTTTCTCTGTCATCATATTATTTATTTTTTTCCAAAAAATAACATAATAAATATATAATTATTTATATATATATTGTACATGAGACAATATACTCGTGAGATGAAAAGGTTTGGGATACTAGTTTCCTTCAAAATATTTTCTTAATCCCATCAAATAAATCAACATTATTACACTTAGGATTACCTGAATTGATTTGGTTCTCATTCATTCTACCAAAAACCATTTCTGAATGATGGAATACTCTCTATTATGATAAATCATTACGAAACAATGTCTTTGATACAAAAATGAGTAAATTTGTCAATATTAATTGAATATTTTATGCAAAGGAAATCTCATTGTCATAAACATTGTTTCTTGGAGTGGATATATATTTTAATATCCATTATATTGGTTTGTAAAATAATATGAATTATCATGAGCATATCACCTAGGTATTTCAAACCAGGTTCATAGTATCTCTTATTATTGTGCACCAAGTGATGGTTGAGTGAAGCCCAATTCACCCTTTACAGAGTTATTACCCCTATATATATGGGATAAATACATGTCAACTTTTGGTATCTAGATAGGATGTATTTTCTAGTGAAAAACACAAAATATATTCCTTATAAAATGATTATGATGATATTCTATACTTATCCTCAAACAATATCATAAAATCATTTTCACCAATAATATTTCCGGAAATATAGTTCCAATGGTCCCTACTAAACATACTTGGTAGAAATTATATATCCCTCGACTCTAGTATGTTGTAGCCAGTGTCTATATTATTATATTTTCATCATATTCATGTAATACCATTCTAAAGAGATAATTATTTTAGTATTTTTTGTATACTATATGCATACATGAAGTTCACATTAAATTTATAATATATAATAAAAAATTAATTTACTTTTATAATTCAATTATTCCCTCTATTTTATCCATGCATTTGAATAATAATACCCTTCATTGTATACTTAGGAAAATAAAACATAAGAAACGAGTGATATCAAATCCTTTCCAAGGGATTTTGTGTAGTTTAATCAATGGAAAAATAAGGTAAAATTAATATGGAAAGGTAAATAACTAAAACACGTTCTATTTAGTCAATAACATGAGAATAATATGGAAGAAAAAAATTATTATCAAATAATTCCATAGAAATAAACACATGAAATTGAATACATAAATATGGATATGATTACTAACTGAATAATATCATGGAATATCATGAATCTAGTTTATTATGATGGAAGTAATATTGAGAGAAAAATAAAAAATAACTTCAAGGCCTTGCACTTATAAATATGATATCATTTAGTCCCTATTCTAAAACCTCAATTTAAATGGGTAAGACTGTCACAAACTGAATCTAGTCGCCACAAATACCAGCCCCAAACCTATCCCATGGATAGGCCCGAATGGAGTTCTCTATCCCCATGGGATAGATCATGTTCCCAGGTATCAAACAATTATGTTTGAATTTTTTTTACTTTAGTATGAATGCATAAACCATGCAAAAAAATCCATAATAAAAATTTGAAATTTTCAGCGAAACAAATCATAATAAAAAACCCAAATTGAATAAATATCATCGAATATAGTACAAGTGGTCCAGTTACAAATACAAAATGTATCAAGGAATCTACACGGACTCTACACAACAAGGGGTCATTACTCACAATTCGTCTCCCCAACTCCGCCCCAAGGATGGGAACTAACACCCCAGACTGCCATCTCTCAAAGCCTTCCTTTTACCTCAGCCAAGAATAATAAAGTATACTTACACCCAAGTGGTGTAATTAGGGTGTGAGCGTAAATCCAATAAGATACCATCAAATTATTCCTAAGTGCATGCGATGCAATGTGAAAAAGAAAGCAGTTTTAATATGCAATGAAAAGCGTTGACAAATTCTAAGAAATGCAACTTTCAATTGAAAAATGTTTTCAAGATAAAACATTCAGTATGTTAATGCATTTAAATATTCATGTTAGATACTATGATATACTGAGAAAAACACCCTAATACAAGGGTAAATACCACAAATCCAATGAGCAATGAAATCCAGAACACCCCTAGGTACTAGATAGTCTTCGGTCCCATGTTCCTCGTACCTCGGTGTAAAGTAACCATAGTGAATTATATTATCATGCATGATAAAATAGTAGGGAACATACCCATAACCTATTGGTCCCAAATCATCAATCATATAGTTTATATAGAGTTTTTTAATCCAAATCCTAAGCTAAACTGGGACAAAACTCATCTGGTCCACTAGCCGTACTAGTACATATCTTCCCCACCTAGGTACCCAAGCATCACCCTTTGTGATCAAAAAATTTAAGCATGATAAAAAATCCATTTTCATATAAAATAACACCAATGGTAATATACAATCAGTATAGTATCTATAAACATTTTAAACCACTTAAAACACACAATAAAACACTTTGATTTTAAATAAAACTATTCCTCAAAACCCTTGTATTGTTTTGCACCCAAAACTCATTGAAATCTGAAATTTTCATACCATGTTCATACTCAAAAGTCACAAAAACAAAAATTTAAGCCCAAATACATTTCAGAAAAACTAACAAATTAATTTTAGGGAATCTCCATGTGAACCTAGAAATGTAATCTTTGTAAAACATCGATTTTTAAACAAACATGGCACTTAAAGTTCACTAGTTAAAAAAACTCCATTAAAACTCACATTCGCTAAAACAAAAAATGTGGATAAACATTAAAAATATAATCTGAAGCCATATTAAATTTCAATAAAATCAACTAATTATTTATAAGGTATTCCCAATATAATTATTAAAAGATTTAAAGGAAAAACCCCCTAATTTCCAAAATAATTGGCACTAAAAATCAATTTGCATTACAAAATCCACTAAAACCAATTTTCATAGAAATAATAAAATGAAATGAACATGGAAATATAATTAAAATAGAATTACAATTCTTATAAATTTTATAAACATTGAATCACCTACCAAATTAATGAAAACCCTTGAATCCTATGGGAAAAATTCAATTGCACCACCGCCGCACCTCAAGGAAGGTAGATTGATCCTAAAATCAGAATATTGGACCAAGAAAACCCAAAGTTAAACCCTAGGTTCGAAACCCTAGATTCTGGACATTAGGAACCTCAAGGAAAAGTGAATAAATCCTAATAAAATTAAATGAAACCCAAAGAAAAATTAAATAATAATGAAGGAGACCCACTTACTTGAAGGATATTCAAGAAATATCCCCAAATACACTAGTATCAAAATTTTAAAATATCCAAAAATTAAATAGAAGTTAGAAAAATAATGAGTACATCATGTAGGAACTGGAATGGGGTAAAATAGTGATAAATGAAAGAGTTATGAAGGAAAGACTACTCATTGATAGTCACCCACCACTAGAATGGGGTAAAATAGTGATAAATTTCTCCTAAATCATCCAAGTCCTCTCTCAAAGTTCCAATTGAACCATTTAATGATTTCTAGGAAAAAACCCCCAATTTCACATAAAATTGGCCCTAAATATTTATTTTAATTACAAACTCCACTAAAAATAGTTTTCACATCAATAATAAAATTCAATGAACATGAGAAAATCATAAACACAACATTATACTTCACAAAAATTGAATACACATGGAATCACCTACCAAATTAACGAAAACCCATGAATCCTTTGTGTGAAAATTCAATCACGCCACCGCCACACCTCATGAAAGGTAGATTGAACCTAAAATCCTAATATTGGACCAATAAACCCCAATATTAAACCCTATGATCAAAACCCTATTCTATAGACATTAGGAAACTTAGCGATAAGGGAAAAACCCATAATCAAATTGAATGAAACTGTAAGAGAAATGAATGAAGAATGAAGGGGACCCACTTACTTGAGGGATCTTGAAGAAATTTCCCCAAATACACTAGTATCTGAATTAAAAAACATTCAAACCTAAATAGAGTTTATAGAAATGATGAAGAGATCATATAAGAACTAGAATGGGGTGAAATTGAGAGAAATGAAGGATTTATGAAGGAATGGAGTTACCTCTTCAAATTTGGACGATGTGAGAACCCCTATGAAGGTCTTCCTAATTTTCAATGCACACGTGTTTTAAGGAGGGGGTAATGGTATGGGGGATGCACGAAAGGATGTTAGATTCAAGTGGGAGGTAAAATCACCAAAAAAGAGTAAAATATTAATATGTTATTAAATAAACAAAAATCATTTTTAAAATTGGAAATGGGATTTTGGGATGTCCTAATCCCTTAAATAAAAACCCACACCCACCATGATTATGGAATCCTAAATGGTACAGATTAATATGGAGGTGTTAATAGGTCAGGGGAGGCCAAGTAGGAATTTTAATAGATGAAAAATGTTGAAAAACTAATGAGTAATAAATGAAACATAAATTATTTTTAAATCTGGAATTTAGCTCACAGTTTGGCCCAAATCATGAAAACTCACCAATTCCTCCAAATATGCATGGGAAACCCCCAAAACAAACCAATAATTGAAATTAAATTTAAAATAACATTAACCTATGTCATGGATGTGACAAAGATCATGGCCAAATCCCAATCTAGGTTTTCTCACTTGATATTATGATACATCAAGGGGCTATATTGGGCCCCTCCTTCCATATATTAATCCAAATTCATTACTTTTGATAAATTTTTAAAAAATAATGTACATGAAACTTATATTTAAACTAGCATAAAAATTTAAATACTTTCCCTATTTAGAAAACACAATCATAAAAAATATAGGGTAAAGTTAATATTATCAACATTGTATATCCCTGACCAAACTGATCATAAACAATATAAATAAATAATAAGGGTTATATCAATATAACATATCAATAATTTATCATAAATAAAATTAAGGGTTGTTGACATTGATCAATAGAGTGACCATAAAAAACTATTAATTTTTTAGAGAACATTCATATTCACATTTTGAGAAACACATTTTTATATGAAAAGGTTCTATTTTTTTCTAAATATTCTTCTTTTAATATTACCATAAATTATTTTAAATAAGGTTTAAAATTTTTAGTGGTCATAATGGTGTGAAATTATATTCTTTTCATATAAGTTAAAAAATATTTCTTTCACATTTTTTGTAAAATACTAATAATAATTTTTTTCAAAATGACATGATGTTTCATTTAAAAACATTTTTTTAAAAAATAAAATTTTTGTAAAAAATCTTTTAATAAATTATTTTTAAAAATTAAAAACATTTTCTAGAGAATTTTTTAAAAAAATGTATTTTTATGAAATAGATTTTGGAAAGAAAAGAGAACTTCAGTATTATTTTCATAAAACATTTTCTCACTAATTTTATGTACCAAATAGTTGGAAAATGGAAATATATATTAATAATATTATGAATAACCAAAGGATAATTATGTAGATAAATTTGATGATAAAAATATCAAATTATTCTCACAGTGGAAAGTTAAACAAAAACAATCCTGAAAATTGATAATATTGTTAAATATACCCTTTCCAATTTTTGTACCATTTTTATTATAATCCCATGAAAGTAATATCATTAATTAAAAAAATGAATGAAAATTTATTCATTATATAACATACAATAAATGGTATTATATAAACCATGAAAAAAGCTGTGAATAAGGCATATGTATCCCAGATATAAAAATGAGATGAGAAACCCTTACCATTAGACTCAATCATCACACATGTTCATTAAATTCATAGATAATAAAATTTTAGTAATTATTTACATGGCTAATAACCTTCTTACTATTTATTATTTCTTTAATTCAATTATTATCATGTTATGCTTGATTACTTAATGAATTATTTATTTAATTGGGTGTTTCGATGATTTTTAGTTATGTGTCGAAAATGACTTTGGAAGGATTGATGTCATAAAAGAGGTTATTATTTGAAAATTTGGAAAAACATATTCATTACATAAATTTTTAATTATAAACCAATTATACATTTATAATAAATAATTAATTATGTTTTTGAAAATAAACTATGTTACAATCATATAGCATGTGGTTCGTACATATACATGAACAACATTTACATATTTCAATGTTTATTAGAAAAAGATTTTATGTTATATTTTAAACTTATAGGATGATAATAAAATAAAATATAAAATATATTTTATTCAATATACTTATATATATAATCCATGTTGTGTGCTAATAAAAATAGAGTCATGTTGTTTCATGTAGATGATAATCCACATGTACACGAATGATGTTATCATCTTCTGAAGAGTGAAATGGTAAGAAAAAAAATGTTTTAGTTTATTTTAAGAATATTAAATAAATCATGAATATAATAATTATTCCATATATATCACATATATTAATTAAATTTATCCTTATTACCTTCCATGAAAATCATTAACAAGTTACACTGCTTCAAGGGGCTGTAGTCCCCTTTGAACATAAATGACAATATCATATCCCCTATTGAATGGAAAGTAATAAAATGTATATATGATGTGACGAATAAAAATAAATAATTATTTGATAAATATAATATATTTACGTTTACCCATAATCATACCCAATCATGATAGGTGTAAATTGAAAAATCAATGATGTTAGATCATGAGGTGGTAGTCCACAATACACATTAATAATGATTTAATAACCCATTTGGTGGAAGTGCTAATGGCGAATGTTCATTCCCTTAAAATATAACCACATTAGCATGTGCAATATAATGAGTATATTTTTTCGTAATGTATTAATAATAATTTAAGAATGTGGAGGAAGAAATAAAAAAATGTTTGATGCATAACAGAACCACTTCCTCATGTAACCTCCTTAGGCATTCACTAAAATCATTCCAAGGTTAGATTTATGACAAATATAAGGCTTCAAGGATGCGGGACGTGAATTTTAAAGTTACTTTTGATGAGTCATTTCATATATAAAATTGGTTGAAGTCGTTAAGAAGATTTTTGAAGGACTGAAATTTTATAGGAGAGGTGAGGGGAATACTTGTAATTTTTGAAAATAAAAAGGTGTTTCATTTTTATAGAATGAAAATGGGTAAAAATTGAGTAATATCAATAAAAAAATGTGATAAGGTAAAAATATTTCCAAAAATTGGGTTTATAGAGTTTTATAGGTCATTTTAACCCTTATAGTTTTAGATAACCCCTAGGTAATCCCATTTTAACATTAATTGCATTAAATAGTTTTTACTGTTTTTACAACTATTTTTTGGAAAAAAATTAAGTTTAATATATTAAATAATAAAATTATTATGATTCTAAAATGGAATCTATAAGATATTATTTTTATCCCAAACCATTTGAGATAAATACCCTTATTTTAATAGGAATCAATACCCATAAAAAGGTTTTGATTTTAATCTTAATATCATACCTGTCATCTCACCAATAAATTTTCATAGGTTGGTTTTAAATATCAGTCATGAATACCCTTCATTATAAATTAAAATGGTATTTACATAATGAATTACAATCCATGCCTAAGATAACATCAAATTCAACTTTAAAGATAATAAATATACATATAGGCTAAAAATTCCCATAAACATCAACCAAAGAATAATCATAGACATGAGATGTGATAATCCTAAAATTAGAGGGATTTATTATAAATTCAACATATAATAATTTATATGGTATATTGATAACCATAGAAAATTATTTAGATGTAAAATAGCGTGTCTATCTATAATCATAGAATTCATTAGCAGTTATAGATTTGATGATATGTGTACCTTTCACAATTTTGTTATCGTACTCCAAATCACCCATAATGGTCGAATTAGATTTCTATTTATCTCTTTGTATAAGAGGGTATTGAGATAGATAAATGTTTTAAACCTTCATATTTGATAACTGGTTTTTATAATTCATGTACTCCATGTATTTGAAACACTAGAGTGTGGGAGGTACATTTGGTGGTTCTTTCTTGCCCTTATTTACTAGTATCTTATTCCCATCACTTCTAAATTTAATTGACCAATTTTAACCCCAAACAAGTTTCAAAAAATGTGAATATTATATTATATCATGTATGACATGAATAAAAAATCATATAAGGGAATATAAAATCATTATAATTTATGATATACTTACTTTCAAATAAAATCAATTCTTGGATTTATTACAATTCTCTCAACATATGGTTATAATGAAATGAAACACGCTATTCAAATACTATTATTTATAAATTTACATTTTAACATATCAACAATGTTGGAGAATATTAATAGTAATAAATAAACAATGAATATTTATTTGAAAAAATTTGACTGGTTAAGGATCAACTACTCATTTTTTTAAGAAGATAATAAGTTCCACGAGATATTATATTGTTTATTAGGAACAGAAAAAGATCAAAATTAAGAACATGTATCATCTTCCCAATATTTATGACTTGTTTGATAAACTATGCAGTGATCAATACATTTCCATGATTTAAATTTTTTCTAGATAAAATCAATTGAGATTCACAAATGAGGATATACCTAATAATTTTTTTTGTAGAGGATGAACACTATGAATTTAAAGTGATTCTTGTTGGCCATATTAAATTCCCTATTGCCTTTCTATATTTGGTGAATAATGACTTTATAGTTTACCTTGAACAGTTTTTGGTAGTCTTTATAGTTGATATTATCATATGATCAAATGTAAATGATGTGAATGAAGATCACTCAGGGATTGTACTAAAGACCCTTTGGAATGATCTATTTTATGATAAATTTACCATGTGTTAATTGTGGATACATACTACTTCATTTTTTGGTGTACATGATCTTATGTGAGGGTATATTAGTGGATCCATAAAAGATTACTATTTTAAACACTTTACCATAACAACCATGGTGACTGAGAACTATATTTGTTCATTATTTGGATGAATATTATCAATTATTTGTGGATAATTCATAGTTCATTTCTAATTCCCTCACTAGGGTAATATATATGGTAGATAAGTTCCTATGGATAGGTGAATGCGAGGAAAATTTCAAGGAATCAAATAGAATATTAGTCAGCACAACTAGGCTTATACAACCCTATAGTGTAGAACAATTTATGAACATTAGTGATTCATCATAAATGGGAATGGGATGAATCCACATACAAAATTATGTAGTGGTATATTAAGATTCATGAAAATTGAAGGGTCATGAAATTTTTTCCCAACTCATGAGTTGGAGTTAGCTGACATAATATTTAAATTAATGATATATAAGTATTATATTTTAGGAGAAAGGTGTGGTATATATTCAGATACTAAATATTACGATATGTTTTCTATAAAAAAGAGGTCAACATTTACCATATAATGTGGTTGGAGTTGATTAATTCCTATTACAGGTCAACACATTAGCACAATGGGAATTAGAACATAGATTCTATAAGTGAAAAGGTTCGTGTTAAATTATCTATAAATTTGATAAAAATGATTAGATATATCTATATTTCCAATGGATAGATCTTGATATCATCAAGGAATACATTGAAATATTTTCTATCTAAAATGAGTTTCCAATAATATATACATGTAAAGAAAAAATAGGCACAATATGAAGATGTGGAGCATTAGAAGAAGGTGAGAAATGTACATAAAATTAAAATTATTTATTTTGGAATAAAAAATTTTAGAAGTGTAAATGCATCCAATCAATAAAAAATGTGATAAAAGATATATTATTTGAATCACATAGTTGATCATTCTATATTAATCTTGTAATTACAAAAATGTATAGATATATGAATGAGTATTTTTCGTAGGAATGCAAGAATAATGATATTGTTGAGTATGTATCTCGATGTATTATAAGTTAGAAAGTTATATTTGAGAGGAAAAATTGTAAGGTGATGTTAAAAACACTTCACATAGTAGAATGGAAATGAGAAAATATCACCTTGTATTTTATATTTGGTATTCCCATGACATCTAATAGGCCTAAAGATCTTTGGGGTGGAGACGATAACATTAAGAACTCATCACATTCCACTAGTACCAGAGAATATTTTTACATTATCATACTTCTACTATATGATTTACATATGTGTTAAGGTTTCATAGAGTATCATATTCTATAATTTTTTATCTAGATCTATAGAATAATTTGATGTTTTGGAAAATCATTTAGTGGGATCTGGTTAGAGTGATAAGTTTTAGTACTCCCTATCATCCTCAGATAGATGGTCAGACTAATAGAACCATTCAATACCCAAAGTATATGACGATATATTATTCTAGGGATTTCAGTTGTGGTTGGGATCAACACCTTCCATTACTGGAGTTTCTTTCAATAATATATTTCACTCAAATAATCATGTTTCTATTTATGATTCCCTTTATATAATGATCTATTAAACACTAACTTGTTTGGATGAAGATGGAAAAACCAATATATTTGGACCTGAGTTGTGTGTGGAATTTCTTAAAAATGACAGATCCTTTTCGAATCATATTAAGTCTTCTTAGAGTCAATAGATAACTTTTTCTAACAATCATTTATAAAATGTAGAATTTTAATTTTGTGAGAAATTATGTCTTTGAATTTTTCAATGGAAAAATGTTATGAAATTATGAAATAAGGGAAGGATGTTACCATTGTATATTAGACCCTTATAAAATCTTGATCAGGTGGATTTGGTATCTAATCACTTAACACTCCCATTAATCCTCTTTTACATTTAGGATGTGTCCTATATATCTTTCATGAGGACAATAATTCATGATCTACCACATGTACTAAACTTAGATGTTTTACTATTATATCATTTCCATTCATATGAATATTATACATTATATATCATGTATTTTAGATAAAATTTACTACAAAATAATACCACTTACATGGTTAATGTTCTCTAGTGGAATCTGAAATTTTAAGAACCTACTTGGGAACCTAAAGATCTGATCAAACAATATTTTCCTAATTTTTATTCATATGAGTAATAAATTTTTTTGGGAAAATTTATTTCATGGGGGTTATATTGTTGCAACCAAATATTTTGTGACATATTTCACTTAAAGAAATTAATTTCATTAATAAGTTAGCATACATGTGAAACAAAGTTTAAATGAACTACGATATACTATTCAAATATTATTATTTAACCAAATAGTTATGACATAGTTGTGGGATTTGTTGATATGAATAGAAAAAATAAAGTGTGAAACAATTTGGATTTTCACATATACAAGACGAATTCATTTTTTATTGATTCATTTTAAATGAAAATTAATATTATTTTACAGTAAAGTGGTGTTTTTATAGAATTATTTTTATGCACAAAATCTTTTTCTAATTATACTAAATTAATAAATACTTTTTAATTATTTTAATTATATATATATAATATATGTAATAAAATATATTTTAATATTCATGTAATGCTTTATAAGGACTGAGATAATAACCAATATCTATTTTTTGATTAAAAATATATTTTTCAAAACACATTTTTCATCATATTTTTCATACTTATATTAAATTTAATTTATTCAAATTATAGATACTAAATCTTGAATAATGGATTCCATATTTGGATTAATGAGGAATACATTTGTTAAACATATCCATTTTTATTTTTTTTGTCAAAATGGATAATAACCATAGTACATTTTTTTCATGATTGTAAGAGTTAAATGAGTAAACGTTGGTTAAATAATTTGGATATGGGATTAAAATTTCAATAATACATAACATTATAATATTGGATGAGTTAATTTCTTTATTTTACATCTAATTCTAAATTATTTGATCCCCATTTTTTATATTTCATTCATTTTGATTTTTATATTAATTTAGGAAATGACTAAATATAAATGACATTCTCTGGAAATTAATTTTTAAAATATTTTTACATAAGATTAAAATTGGGTATGATTGGTTATATATATTTATTATCAATTTGAATTAATTATTTTATCAAGGTAATTTATTTTTAATTTTTATTGAAAAAACAATTACTTTATATGCTTATAGAATGCCAATATCAATGTTTTTAAAATAATTAAAAAATAAAATAAATTATTATAAAAATGTTAAATGTAATTAAAAATTGATTATTTTTTTATGTTATATGATTTTTTTGGAGAATAATAATGTATGAGAAATATTTATAAGGGTCATATTTGAATTTCACTTTTCTCTTGATTTTTGTGAAGTTGAATAAAATGATTTGTTTCAAAAATGATAATAATTATATTTTAGGAAACTAATAATTACTAAATTCTTTAAAAAAATTAAATTCTATAAAGAGTTAAATATGGATAATTTAAGGTCATAAATTTCATCTCTTTTCCATTTATGATCCATTTTTTATCATATAAGTAATATTCAAACCATTTAGTATTGAAAATTTGATTTCCAGAGTTAAGGTCCAAAGTGGTTAACTAATTGGTTGATAAATAAGATACAATTTAAAATAACAAAAAAAATATATTTAAATATCATTTTTAGAATACATTTACAGCTTATAATATTTTATTTCAAATATTTAGACATTTTGGAGAATTTTATTTTAAAATATCTCAATTATATTTTATTCTATTTTTGTAATTCCATGAGATCCCTTCCCCACAATTACAAAAGGCAACCACTTCTCCTTCATTTATCTCAAATTTCAATCCTTTTAGATCCTTCAATATGTGCCACAACACCTTACTTGATTCTTCAACCAAATACAATATTTTTTTACTTCTAAAATACCATCCCTTCTTGGTTGAAGGTTTATTCCAAAAGAGAGTCCTCTATAAAGAGGTATACCTCCTATCTGAGAAATTTCAATTTTATTTTTCATCAGACTCATCTAAATATATGTTATCCATTATAATATAATGTATTACGTATCTAAAATAGACTAAATTATTATTATTATTTTTTAAAAACCAATATCGACATTCATTCCATCCAATGGAAAGCGCAATCATTTCTCATGTGTATACACATCTTATCATCACCATGTAATGATGTAATTCGTTTTATATCACCACTTTACATGGATGGTTATAATGGTGGATTTAATAAATATATATGTTATTTATAATATTATTATTAATCTATGGAGGTGAATAACTATTTACCTTTATTTATCTCTATCCATCCAAAAAATGTAAATAATGTTTATGTAGACATATGACCTACAGTCCCCAAGCATGGTGTAATTCATTTTTTCAATTTATAAAATTTATTGGAGACTATATATATATAATGAATAAATATATTTTTTATATCATGGTAAAAATTATGAATATATTGGAACCATGTTCAATGTATAAATATCATGACTGCTAAAAAAACTTGCTTGAAAAATAAGCAGTTATCACCAAAAATAGAAATTTAAATATATTATTAAAAACAAGGGTATATGATTTTATAAGAAAATTATATAATATTTTTTATATATGACTAATTTTATATATTACCTGTATATTATAAATATATATATAAATTACAATGTAATTTCAAAAGCTTAAGATGAAATTTAAAACTCGAGGAAGGGGATTTCTGTTACATTGTCAATGTTTTTCTAGATACATTATGATTATAATTCTGATGACAGAATTTTACGATAAACCTCTCATGAATATAATGTAGTTTATTCTCTTGTGGTTATTCCATGATATTCCATGTTTTAATTCCATATTTCACTTTTTAAGAACTAAAGATACAAAAATAATGTTCATAAGTAAAATTGACATTATTTAACTCTTCGGTTGAAAATACTTTTTCTTTCATGTCCATGATTTATAAAAACGTTTTCAAGAATGTTTTTAATATTATATAAGTTTCAATGAAACTGATTTTTAACCATTATTTAATTTATTATACAATGTTATTAAATTTTTAATATTTTCATTATTTTTAATAAGGTAATTTTGATAATATATACTAATGTATAAAAGGAATGTTTTCTATTACTTATAAAACTAGGAAAGAATTTCCCATTTTCATCAAAACACAAATACTTGAATTTTATTTTAAAATTTAAATAGGTTATTTTCAATGAAATTTTTTTCATTAATATTTGGGAATTTTTTATATTTTTAATTACTAATTTGAAATGCAAAATGACATTTTCCACATAAAATTATCAAATTGGTATTTTAAAGGAATCGTTAAACTAGGTTGATATTATTTGATGTTACCTAAAATTTTATGGGCATGTTATCAAATGATTCCTCCATTATTCATTTTCGGAATCGTTTATGATTTTCATCAAGGGATGTTTAGGAAACTCATTCTATTTCCTTGGATTTTACATTGATTAATTGAAATTTTTTATGAAAACAACATCATTTCTATAGGATATAAAAAATGAAAATTTTATACAAACCCTTTATTTTTTAGGATTTATTATATGATTAATGAATATTTATATTTTTCAATACCTCTATATGAATTTCATTATGTGATCAGTGGGATCAAAATTATATATCCTTATAATGCATTGTGTAATGATGGATATCTGATGAGATAAACAAGAAATGAATGGGGAGAGAACCTATTTCAGTAAGAAACCATGTCCACTATGATAGTATTGGGAGTGGACCACTACTAATTTGATAGAATGGGGAGTGAACCCAATCAACTATGATAGTCTTGGTACTATTCCTTGACTAAAAATGAAATGATTTTCTTTTCTTATGTGTGTTCAAAAAATATTATTATTATTATTATTATGTTATTATCTCAAAGATCATGTTCATTGATTGATTTGTGATTCAAGTCAAACAAAATGCCATGATTTATTCCGTGACTCAAGATTATAATATAAAATATTTATGTTGTGGTTTTCAAATGATAAATTCATATTTTCAAACATTTATGAAAATTTAATTCTTATTTGATCATTGATATGCCCCTTGTTTACCCTTACTGATAATCAAAGCTCACTCTTTCTTATATTTCCCTAACCCATGATATGAAGGATTTTATAATGTATGATATGTATAATAAGGGTTCATGTTTTGAAGAATCATGTAATAGATGATATATATATTATATGAACTTATTGTTTATGTATCCATATTTCCAGAGGATTTAGAAAAATATGATTCTAGAATGGATCATAATGTTTTATATTGAATATTAATTAATTAAGATATAATGTATATGTATGAATATATTAGGATACTATTATATCATCTTCAAAACCCCTTTGAATAAGAAATATTAATTTATCATGTATTTTACACCATTGATAATAAAATACCAAGGTGGGTATGTCCAGAGATTCCTCCCACCAACAACATCCCAAAAATAAAAAAATAGATAATATAGAAATTAATATATACTTTGAGCTTGTATAATAAATTGATTAGTATAGGAAACAAGTGAATATACCAAGGAATAAATATATCTCTTTAGTGGTTAGAGGAAATCCTTATACAAATTGTCAACCTCCATAGGTCTGAAATCTCCCATGATCATAAAAACCCCTATTCAAAATAATCCCAAATAAAACCATTTGAAATATAAAATATATATTTATAAGTTGATATGGGAGTGTATCAAAACCTCCTTTAGTCTATTGAGGTGTTTTATTAAAAATATTTAAACCATGTTTCTGTAATAACATGATAGCCAATGGTTGGGTAGAAATTTTATCATGTCATGGTATGTGCCACTAAATTCCATTGGAATAACACCAGGTCCAATCATTTCATTGATAAAGTGATATCGAATCTCTATGTGACTTGTCCAAGACTGCTGATCCAAAATATTTATGATCTCAATAACACAATTTTTTTTCACTATGAATAACCACATGATCCAATAAATGTTCTCCATGTCCATCTAATTATTTGAGCATCCATATTAGTTGGGTTAATGTCATCATGACTATGATATATTCCTCTTTAGTTATGTTTAGTGAAGTAGTCTCCTACATATAGCATATCCATACTAAACACATATTTCATATGAATAAGACACATCCACTTATGAACTTTCTTTCCACTACATCACCTTCCCATTCTACATCTAATAAAGATGAATTTTTTTTAACTTTTTATGAAATTCATAATAACATAAAATTAATTGTCACTATAATGTATATTAGGATTATCCTTACAATTATTTTTGTCTCTTCTGTTTGACATTTTGAAACTATTCCCCGCATCTGGTGGCATATTTTATTTCATGATGAGTTCTTGTGAGATCAAGTAGACTACCAATAATTATTTATATATAGAAAGATTAATTTATATAAAAAACATCACATTTTACATGAATGGTTACAAATTATATGTAGGTGGACCTGGAGTAGGAATAATACATTACAAACTAACGATGTAATTCAGTAGAATATATTGGTATTGATGTAAACATATAATCTTCCTTCTGAATCACTTGAAATCATAGAAATGAGGAGAGGTCACTATCAAAAATATATTCCACTCATATTTCACCTTGTTTACAAAAATAATAATATAAATAATTTCAATATCATAGAAATTTGATTTCATCCACATATAAAAATACTATAAAATTAATATCAGTGGAAATTTGGAAATATAATCTATAATATAAACCACCTATTCTAAAATGTAGCTTCATCAAATAATAGTCAGGTCTGGAATACCATGCATAATGTGCTTGATTCAAGCCATACAATGATTTACTCGAAATAAAAACATTATTTTCATTATCCCCAATCAAGAACCCCACTAGTTTTCTTATATACATTAAATATTTAAGAATTAAATTAAATAATATTGTCTTACAATTCATTTTTAAAAAACCACATTTAAAGGACACTACTAATAACAATCCAGTAGATTTGTATCATTCCAATAGATAAAATTATCATCTACATCAACTCCCATGACATGATTATTCCCTTAATAGACTAATAAAAGATTGTTTTTAATTAAAAAATTTCATTTATTCAATTAATTTCAAAAGAACCATTTTTTTACAATAAAATTATGATGTTCCAATCTATCTATAAGCTCCCATATATAATTTTTATGTATCTGATCTACCTGATCATACATGTACATTACCCTAACTTCATATGTATATTCTTCTTGACACATTGTTGTATATGAAAGGGATAACAAGTATTAATGATACACATTATTAATATTGTGTGTTTGTGTGCATGAAAAAGTGTCCTTGGTAATATTTGAGGGATCAAATTCCATACTATTATTTCATTTGATTGGTTTAAGCTAGTTTTTTTCATCTATAGTTTCTTCATAATATTTTATTTATGATTCCTCATATTTAGTAAAATCCTCTATAGTTTATTTTCTAATTTTTCATCATTTAATCCATATATATTATTCAAAAATGACCATAAAAATGTTATAATCATTTAGTTTAGAAAAATCACATCATTACATTCAAATAGATTTCACACCCTTTTATAGAAGAACTTCTAGGGTTTCATTCTGGTCAAATGTCCTTGGAGGAATCTTTCATTACAAGAGCAACCATATTTTACATGTTTTAATTATTTTATCAATATGGATTACCTGATTAGAATCATAAAAAAGTGATTCAATGTTATATTTCTCCCATGACACATCTCATTGGGAGTTCACTCTTCTACATGAATTAGAATACAATGATTCTAAGTATTGGACAACACTAGAACATACTAATTCCAATTTTTTCATTGAATGTTTACTTTAATAAGTAATATCATTCCATATTATTCACAATATTATTTGTATGTTCAACTAATTTGGTTTCCCATGGAGTTTATAATGTTTATACCTTATACATTATTCCATGTGTTTCAAGAAAATTTATAGACATGATATTTGTATACACAATCATATTATTAGAATGTATAATCTTTATTATATGTCTAGTATCAATTTTTATGTCATGTCCGTACCAAAAAAAGAAATCATGTACTTCTCATTTTATGTACATGAAAATTAAACATACTATACGAATAAAGTCATAAGTAAAGACTCTAAATTAAATTTTTTCTATATGTTTCTAGAATTTATATGGGTACATAAACACATGTGTTCTGATGGTCAATAAGAATTGATATCATCTTTTTTTCATTTCTTAGGGGTTTCACACCATTTCTCCTCTTTTGAATGCATCACACATATGTTCCCTACCACACTTCTTGATATAAATATTCATTTCATTCGTCATGTTAGAGGATTTTGCCAATATTTTTCAATGTTTATGTAAACGCTATGATGGTATATAAAATTTTATTCATCCACTATGAGGATATGTGTATTATCCTTTCTATCAAGATGATAATTATTTTTTTACCCCTACATCCAATCATTAGTGATTATTTGGATTTATTTTTAATAAAAACCCATTTATGATCAAATAAATATTTCAATACCATATCAAAAAGCATAATCACACTTATGATATTACGATTTGAACCATTCACTAGAATAAACTCTATTGTAACACCCCATGTTTCCTCGGTATGTTTCCTTTCGAATAATGCAATGGCGTGCATTGTACACAACTTCGAGATTTTAACACACCATAACCAATCAAACTAGCCGTTATGAATAGTAATACCTACTTTTTGAAATTTTATAAATTATATCTCTCAAAATGGACTTCATTTTTGGATTCGTAATATCGAAATTAGCCTAGGGTGAAATTTTGGTACTTTTTGGATAACTTTCATATTTTGATGAATAGTGAAAATTACTAAATTTTAATTAAAAACAACATTTTTAATCAAAATAATTAATAGTGATAAATTATGAATTTGAGTTGTTTTAAAGTATATTTAGAATATATTTTTACCATTTAATATAATTTTGTTCATTGGAAATAATTTTACAATTAAACCGAACATAAACAAGTGTCAATCTTTTGATAGTTATTATCTCTTAAAAACACGCTTTTTGTTTTGACAGCGGGAATTAATTTTAAATTAATTTCTCCCACTTCTGTGTTTTGAATTTAGAAAAATGGATTCCATATTTGGAATCATGAGGTTCAAATTGTGTAAATAGGTATCTTTTATTTTTAGACATTTTGAATAATTACTGCGGTAAATATTTTATTTACCATGGTTAAGGGTAAATCCGGTAAATAAGGGTTAAAAAATGATATTATTATAATACTAAATTACACTAAAACGTGTCTTAACCCTATTGGTTGATACATGGTCGACCATGGGCATCTTTGGGTCTATTTTTGGACCCCATGGATCCACTTGTAAGTGATAATGACACTTTATTTTAATTAAGTTAAAATAAATACAAAAATGACACAAGCATATATCTTTTAACAAAACAATTGTTACAGAGGGTTATATATGTTGGATTTTAGATTATAAATATTCCTTAGAAATATAAAAAGATTTAATACATAATGATATTTTATTTATAATTTTTAGACATTAAATAATTTTATTTATTTATGACACAATGATGATGCAGTAATTACTATAATAGTGAGAAATCAAAATAATTGATATAAAAAATACCCAAATAAATATAATATGAAACTTTTAATCAATTAAAATAATTTTCTACGATAATATGATATATTAGTATTAATTTAATTGACTTTTTTCGAAGTAATCAATCTGTTATGAGTTTCACAAAAATCAACTATTGAATAGTGTCAAAATTGACATAAAAGAGTTTTTAAAACAAATATTATATTATTAATTGATATTAAATTCCTAAAAATCTAAGGTTCGGACAAGAGACTTATATCATGATAGGTGTATCATTAATGGATCACTTGGGGGTCTCTTGTATGTATATGGTAATTTTATTAACCATATAATATAAAAATACAAAGAGACATTGTAAAAGTGAAACTAATTAACTTAGAGTTATTACTTAAAGATAATGTTAATATAAGTACCCAAACATGTATAAATTCTATTGGTTGAGTTGTTTTCGACCCATCCCCACCTTAACCTTTGAATAGTCAACTTTGGAGCCATTGGAAACCGAATATGAATTTATTATAAACTAATATCTCTAGCTTTTCCAAAGGTGCCCCTCACCCCTCTTATAAAAGGGCACTCCTACTTCTCATTTCTTCACACCTTCAAAGCCCTTTGGTTCGGCCAAAAACTTCCCAAATACTATCTCAACTTCCCTCACTACAACCTAGAGGCCTTAGTTTGATTAGAAAGCCAACCTAAGGATCCCTTTTGATCAAATCAAAAGGAAGAACCCGAAGAAGAGGTAATGTATTCACCACCCCTTTTCAAGTTCCTTTCTTCTTCCACTTCCTCTTTATTTGTTATTTCCATTATAAAATAATAACTCCAGTATAATATATATACTCTTATGTTATTATAAATATGGTACAACCATATTCAGTATTCTAACCATCCTTTGAATAACATGTCAACATACGTGCGTACGTACGGCTTACCGTCTCCACGTCGTGGTGTAATTGTTATTCAATATATTATTATTTGGATGGGTATAACAATGATGTGTAACTCATGTAAATAATAAATATAACATGATAATGATTCTGTATATATGATATAAAATCCAATTATATATTATTTTAATATCAAAAGAATGATATTGTCGCTCGTGCGTATGTACGGACTACCGTCTCCACGAACGCGATGAGATTCATCGTCCATCATATCCATTGAAGTATAATTATCATTTGATGATTTAAAAATAGTATCTAAGGACTTGATATCATTCTGGATATTAATAATATACATCCCATTAATAACGAATTAGGCTCACATAACAAAGAATATAAAGTAAAATGAACCCGTTAACACCCGAAATGACAATATTTCTAAGATATTATTAACAAATCAATGTTAAAAGATCATATATGATACCATATTAAAGTAAATGATTCTTGTATAATTCAATAACAATTATTTCACCATTATACAGGAGGTAAACCTACCATCGACCAAGGAAAAAGTACAAAGTAAGGGATTTTCTTATCTCACTTTCAATTCCGTGAGATTTCAATTTTTCGCCACTAAATTATTGAAAGTGGTGTATTGTGTATTTCCATTTTATATATATTCATGATTCTATTTATATTCATGTTATTCTGTAAATCATTTGGTGGTTATTATCTTTTGTCCATACGACTCAGTTGATTAACGTGGTAAGGGGTTTCTTATCTCACTTTTAATTTCATGAGATTTACATTGATCACCACTTAATTATTGCATGTGGTGTATGTGTACTTCCCATGATTGTATTCATTGTGTAATATACTTTAATTTATGGGTATTTACATCATCATGGTATGATACTTATTTCATGGGTGTATGTTTTGAATGTTACCTAATCGGTAAGGGAATTTGAGATTTCAATTCCCACTCATTTGGCTTTATGCATATTTCATTGATTATATTACTCCATGATTATGTGTGGAATCACTATTCATTTGATTATGTCATAATTTCCACTCCCCTTCCTGTGGATATAAGTTTGATACACATAATCACTCATTGGTAATTCTCAAGTCATTGATATGAATTTGATAAGAGTAATTTTAACTCATTCACCATTTGTTGAGTTAAACATCCAATTCGTTGGTGTTGTTTTTACAAGAATATGTGTGAATATCCTTTGATTGTTTTACACTGAATATCCAATCATATTTAGTGTATTTATATTTGTCACACATAATTATGTCGTTGATTTATCCTTAACCTAAGGATACGGCCTATATGAGAGATTTCATCTCAATTTACATTCCATTGAGACTTCTTTGTTGATATACACCAAATCACTTTTATGTGGTGTATATAATGTACTTTGACATAGTATATCATGAATCCCTTTATTCTCATGATATTACAAAGTTTTGATTACCTCAATTATTTGTATTCAAGTGTCTCTTTTGGTTAGAAACTCTTACTAAAATACAATTTTTTAAATGTTTTAAAGACTTATTCTTCTAAATCTTTCTCATTAATGTCCATGTTTTAAAAATGGTTTTAAGGATTTATTTATATGGACATTAATGTTTTAGAAATTAAAACTCCTTTTAAAAAGTTTCAAAGTGGTATGGGACACTTTGATTCAAAAATCTACTTTTAAATGGCTTCTTGACAAATAGTGTGACTTTTAAATGTTTTCAAGAAAAGGGGGATAATTCTCTCAAATAGTTTTGATGATTATTTTCATTTATGTCAACATCATTCATTATTCTTGATTGAGGTTAATGTGATACAATACAATCTTCCATATTGTATCGAATGAGTCATGTTTGACTGTGGATGCACTGTTTTTATACCATTCATGGTTTGTGGTAAAAGTATTGACATTTCGTATGCTAGTTTTAACACGAATGTTTATGTTATGTTTAAACATGTTCATACGAGGAATGCATTGGACTTAATAAGTGACGGGTGGAGCCCGCTATAGCTCCTCGATGCATCGGTAGGTCTCATGAGACAAACTAGTGTCTTGGCACAAGGCCTTTGCAAAATATTATTTGTAGTCTTGGCACGAGGCCTTGGCTATGTGGTTATGATAGTCTGGCATTATGCATTCCATCATTATGAAAGTGGATGTTGATATTGCATGTGATCATTCCACTAGTATAATATCCATGTGAGTAAGTAAATGGCATTATTTCATTTTACCTTTTCCATTTTATGCTGAAGTTCAAGTTTAAAAGGCTTTTGTTTTAGTTATAAATTGCCTTAAGTGTTTATGCTTATTTATGAAAGCTTCTGCTATAATGTTATCCTTACTGAGCATCTGAGCTCACCCCTTTCAATGTTTTATTTTTCCCAGGATTATGAAGAAGTAATTTATGAATGACCTGCAGGGATAGTATGAGGGGATATGAAGACAAGATGTTTTTTATGATGTAATGTAAAAATTTATGGTTGTATCTAGTTATTCCAAGGCTACTAAACTAATCGGTCTTTCGAGACTTGATCTTTCTCGTGATCATGCCAATGTTATGTAATAATGCACCTAATCTAGGTAACTAGGGTCGGGGCGTTACAGTTGGTATCAGAGGAAGTTTAGTACAAACCTTGGAATCTAGATTTAGATAAACTCTGATTAGAGCACGTAGACCTAAGATGAACTTTGAGGATTAGTATAAAAGAACTTCCGAGAATTTTGGTATTGTATATATTTTGTGAGTTTTCCGAGCAACACATCTCTGTCTGGATACAAGTAGGTAGAGGCGGCTCTGGCACAGATGTACCTAGGGGTAAAACCCGAAAACACCGCTTTGAGCTAGACTCGAACGGGAACTGGTGCACGACAACGGGCCTTGCTGCACTCTTGGTTACGACACTCCCGGGGGATATGCTTAGGATAATTTACATGTCCTTTACAAACCGATTTAAGTAATATATACATAAGATGAGAGTAAATGACCTTGGTTAATCCTAATATGTTTCAAATTGAGAATATGGTGAAATTTTAATCTCTAAATGATTTTACGACTACTATTACTCACACAATGCTTTCTGGTTTTATTCAATGGCTGGATTCCAAGGAAGTCATAGTGACTTTGAGAATGATGTACAAGGTGGGAACGGTGGTGGAAATGAGCAAAAAAATGGAATGATGATAGGCGTAAAAGATATCGTCTTTATGCCAAATCAGTTTTCCAAGAATATGATCAACAACATATATATTAACCGACTCCCAGACTCATCAAGGAAGAGAAAGGTGATAAATGATAAGATCTCCAGCAATGGAGACCATGGATAAAAGAAACCTCAATTTTCATCATGCAGGAAATGTGGAAAGAGACACCCAGGAAAGTGTCTCAATGGGACAACGAAATGTTTTACGTGCGGGAAGGAAGGACATAAAGTGAAGAATTGCCGAAGAAAAATGAAGAGTACTATGGAAGAATATAAAAATGGTCCCAAGAGTCCATTTACAGTCATTTGCCATAAATGTAGGGGACCTGGCCATTACCCGAGTGAATGTACTATTCTATAGGATATTATCTTGGTCAAAGAAGAACATATGTGGAAATAAATGGTTGGAGAAAAACTTAAAAAGTATTATCACTCCTTGTTGATGGGTACTTTGGAATAATTTTCTCTTGTATTTTTAACCCCGCAGTTTTCCATGTGAGAATGATATTTGAAGAAGAATTGTCTCTTCTCTTGTGGATATAGGTATAAATAACCATTTGGTTTTATATGATCATTGGGGTTTGAGAAAATTATAAGTTATTATAATTTGGGATAAAAATGAAAAGTATGATATAACATTTGTGATTAAATTATGTTATTTTGAGGAATTTATCTCATTTTGGTAATATTATAAAATATAGTTTTTGAAAAAGGACAACACGTAGACTGTGTGACAACCCGTCGCGTCGGACAAAGCTATGGGAATCGAACCCACAACCAATGTGCGATTGGGATTTATCGCCTACCACTGGACTACGTGAAGTCCCTGGTTAATGTGACTATTTTTTTTTGTTAAATGATTTTATTGATCAATAATAAGATGATTTGGGTTCTTATGTCTTATCAAATGAATACCCTTGGTATAGGAAAATGATTTGGTGATTAAGTGATAAATGTTATTTTGGAAGATGTTCGCTTTGTTGGAAACACTATATGCCCAAGGAAAATAGAATACAATGGGGTTTCATTTGTAGAGTAATGGTGAATTTTTATCTACGTTTTTATTGTTGATTTATAGGGATTTGGGTTGTTTATGGAAATTATTAACCTATAACAGAGAATATGTGATGATGTTAATTACTTTTAAGTATGTGACTTTAAGAGTATTTGATGTCATTTGGAGATACAATGTAACATGGGAGACTACATAATCAAATTCTTCTATGATTTGGGTTTCAATATTAGTTTGGATTATATTAAAGGATTTTAAGGAAAATTGGTTATTGAATGGTATCTATTTAACTTTGGGGTATTGTTGGTTTAATTTTAGAAATTAAGATTAGTGCATATTTATCTCAATGAATATCCTTTTGGGGGATCATTAGATCATTCACTAACCATTTTGGTTTTGATTAATCTTCAAAGACAATGTAAATATATGGTTTATCCTGCATGGATCATGTGATTCTATAGAAGTTTATTCTAGCTCTTCCAGTGTGACCAAGTCTTCTTGAATACTCACCGTTTAAAAAAAATTGAGTTAGTGGTGGAAATTTATTAAAGAATGAAAATTTACTTAAAATGTAAGTATATCTCATAATGTTCTTAGTCAATATCATAAATGAATTCCTCTTCCTTATGTAATGTAACTTTAAAAAAAATGTTGCCCGTTTACTTTCCTACTAGGAGACTAATGGTCGTTTGTCCCAACACAAGTTTGTGGTTTTCTCATTGTTAACTTTCTCCTGATCATGATTTCTATCCCTCTCCATCAGAACTTGACACTTATTTTATCATCCATATCCATGTTTTCTTACATGGAATCCTAGTATGGGTTATCTTGGATGACCCTTATACCTCTCTTTCTTTCTTTTAAAGTGATAATTTTATTGGCTCTTTTTCCGATGTGGGACTTTCCATTATATTCCCAAGAAAAATTTTAAAAAATGCGTGGACGCAATTTATTGAAGGAGGGGAGAATGTAACACCCCATGTTTCCTCGGTATGTTTCCTTTCGAATAATGCAATGGCGTGCATTGTACACAACTTCGAGATTTTAACACACCATATCCAATCAAACTAGCCGTTATGAATAGTAATACCTACTTTTTGAAATTTTATAAATTCTATCTCTCAAAATGGACTTCATTTTTGGATTCGTAATATCGAAATTAGCCTAGGGTGAAATTTTGGTACATTTTGGATAACTTTCATATTTTGATGAATAGTGAAAATTACTAAATTTTAATTAAAAACAACTTTTTTAATCAAAATAATTAATAGTGATAAATTATGAATTTGAGTTGTTTTAAAGTATATTTAGAATATATTTTTACCATTTAATATAATTTTGGTCACTGGACATAATTTTACAATTAAACCGAACATAAACAAGTGTCAATCTTTTGATAGTTATTATCTCTTAAAAACACGCTTTTTGTTTTGACAGCGGGAATTAATTTTAAATTAATTTCTGCCACTTCTGTGTTTTGAATTTAGAAAAATGGATTCCATATTTGGAATCAGGATGTTCAAATTGTGTAAATATGTAACTTCTATTTTTAGACATTTTTAATAATTACTGCAGTAAATATTTTATTTACCATGGTTAAGGGTAAATCTGGTAAATAAGGGTTAAAAAATAATATTATAATAATACTAAATTACCCTAAAACGTGTCTTAACCCTATTGGTTGATACATGGTCGACCATGGGCATCTTTGGGTCTATTTTGGGAGCCCATGGATCCAATTGTAAGTGATAATGACACTTTATTTTAATTAAGTTAAAATAAATACAAAAATGACACAAGCATATATCTTTTAACAAAACAATTGTTACAGAGGGTTATATATGTCGGATTTTAGATTATAAATATTCCTTAGAAATATAAAAATATTTCCTACATAATTATATTTTATTTATAATTTTTAGACATTAAATAATTTAATTTATTTATGACACCATGATGATGCAGTAATTACTATAATAGTGAATAATCAAAATAATTGATATTAAAAATACCCAAATAAATAAAATATAAAACTTTTAATGAATTAAAATAATTTTCTAGGATAATATGATATATTTTTATTAATTTAATTTAATATTTTCGAAGTAATCAATCTGTTACGAGTTTCACAAAAATCAACTATTGAATAGTGTCAAAATTGACATAGAAGAGTTTTTAAAACAAATATTATATTATTAATTGATATTAAATTCCTAAAAATCTAAGGATCGGCCAAGAGACTTATATCATGATAGGTGTATCATTAATGGATCACTTGGGGGTCTCTTGTATGTATATGGTAAGTTTATTAACCATATAATATAAAAATACAAAGAGACATTGTAAAAGTGAAACTAATTAACTTAGAGTTAATACTTAAAGATAAGGTTAATATAAGTACCCAAACCTGTCTAAATTCTATTGGTTGAGTTTTTTTCTACCCATCCCCACCTTAACCTTTTAATAGTCAACTTTGGAGCCATTGGAAACCGAATATGAATTTATTATAAACTAATATCTCTAGCTTTTCCAAAGGTGCCCCTCACCCCTCTTATAAAAGGGCACTCCTCCTTCTCATTTCTTCACACCTTCAAAGCCCTTTGGTTCGGCCAAAACCTGCCCAAATACTATCTCAACTTCCGTCACTACAACCTAGAGGCCTTAGTCTGATCAGAAAGCCAACCTATGGAGCCCTTTTGATCAAATCAAAAGGAAGAACCCGAAGAAGAGGTAATGTTTTCACCACCCCTTTTCAAGTTCCTTTCTTCTTCCACTTCCTCTTTCTTTGTTATATCCATTATAAAATAATAACTCCAGTATCATATATATACTGTGATGTTATTATAAATATGGTACATCCATATTCAGTATTCTAACCATCCTTTGAATAACATGTCACCATACGTGCGTACGTACGGCTTACCGTCTCCACGTCGTGGTGTAATTGTTATTCAATATATTATTATTTGGATGGGTATAATAATGATGTGTAAATCATGTAAATAATAAATATAACATGATAATGATTCTGTATATATGATATAAAATCCAATTATATATTATTTTAATATCAAAAGAATGATATTGTCGCTCGTGCGTATGTACGGACTACCGTCTCCACGAACGCGATGAGATTCATTGTCCATCATATCCATTCAAGTATAATTATCATTTGATGATTTAAAAATTGTATCTAAGGACTTGATATCATTCTGGATATGAATAATATACATCCCATTAATAACGAATATGGCTCACATAACAAAGAATATAAAGTAAAATGAACCCGTTAACACCTAAAATGACGATAATTCTAAGATATTATTAACAAATCAATGTCAAAAGATCATATATGATATCATATTAAAGTAAATGATTCTTTTATAATTAAATAACAATTATTTCACCATTATACAGGAGGTAAACCTACCATCGACCAAGGAAAAAGTACAAAGTAAGGGATTTTCTTATCTCACTTTCAATTCCGTGAGATTTCCATTTTTCGCCACTAAATTATTGAAAGTGGTGTATTGTGTACTGCCATTTGATATATATTCATGATTCTATTTATATTCATGTTATTCTGTAAATCATTTGGTGGTTATTATCTTTTGGCCATACGACTCAGTTGATTAACGTGGTAAGGGGTTTCTTACCTCACTTTTAATTTCGTGAGATTTCTATTGATCACCACTTAATTATTGCATGTGGTGTATGTGTACTGCCCATGATTGTATTCATTGTGTAATATACTTTAATTTATGGGTATTTACATCATCATGGTATGATACTTCTTTCATGGGTGTATGTTTCATATGTTACCTAATCGGTAAGGGAATTTGAGATTTCAATTCCCACTCATTTGGCTTTACGCATATTTCATTGATTATATTACTCCATGATTATGTGTGGAATCACTATTCATTTGATTATGTCATAATTTCCACTCCCCTTCCTGTGGATATAAGTCTGATACACATAATCACTCATTGGTAATTCTCAAGTCATTGATATGAATTTGATAAGAGTAATTTTAACTCATTCACCATTTGTTGAGTAAAACATCCAATTCGTTGGTGTTGTTTTTACAAGAATATGTGTGAATATCCTTTGATTGTTTTACACTGAATATCCAATCATATTTAGTGTATTTATATTTGTCACACATAATTATGTCGTTGATTTATCCTTAACCTAAGGATACGGCCTTTATGAGAGATTTCATCTCAATTTACATTCCATTGAGACTTCTCTGTTGATATACACCAAATCACTTTTATGTGGTGTATATAATGTACTTTGACATAGTATATCATGAATACCTTTATTCTCATGATATTACAAAGTTTTGATTACCTAAATTATTTGTATTCAAGTGTCTCTTTTGGTTAGAATCTCTAACTAAAATACCATTTTTTAAATGTTTTAAAGACTTATTCTTCTAAATCTTGCTCATTAATGTCCATGTTTTAAAAATGGTTTTAAGGATTTATTTATATGGACATTAATGTTTTAGAAATTAAAACTCCTTTTAAAAAGTTTCAAAGTGGTATGGGACACTTTGATTCAAAAATCTACTTTTAAATGGATTCTTGACAAATAGTGTGACTTTTAAATGTTTTCAAGAAAAGGGGGATAATTCTCTCAAATAGTTTTGATGATTATTTTCATTTATGTCAACATCATTCATTATTCTTGATTGAGGTTAATGTGATACAATACAATCTTTTATATTGTATCGAATGAGTCATGTTTGACTGTGGATGCGCTGTTTTTATACCATTCATGGTTTGTGGTAAAAGAATTGACATTTCGTATGCTAGTTTTAACACGAATGTTTATGTTATGTTTAAACATGTTCAATTGAGGAATGCATTGGACTTAATAAGTGACGGGTGGAGCCCGTTATAGCTCCTCGATGCATCGGTAGGTCTCATGAGACAAACTAGTGTCTTGGCACAAGGCCTTGGCAAAATCTTATTTGTAGTCTTGGCATGAGGTCTTGGCTATGTGGTTATGATAGTCTGGCATTATGCATTCCATCATTATGAAAGTGGATATTGATATTGCATGTAATCATTCGACTAGTAGAATATCCATGTGAGTAAGTAAATGGAATTATTTCATTTTACCTTTGCCATTTTATGCTGAAGTTCAAGTTTAAAAGGCTTTTGTTTTAGTTATAAATTGCCTTAGGTGTTTATGCTTATTTATGAAAGCTTCTGCTATAATGTTATCCTTATTAAGCATCTGAGCTCACCCCTTTCAATGTTTTATTTTTCCCAGTATTATGAAGAAGTAATTTATGAATGACCTGCAGGGATAGTATGAGGGGATATGAAGAAAAGATGTTTTTTATGATGTAATGTAAAAATTTATGGATGTATCTAGTTATTCCAAGGCTACTAAACTAATCGGTCTTTCGAGACTTGATCTTTCTCGTGATCATGCCAATGTTATGTAATAATGCACCGACTCTAGGTAACTAGGGTCGGGGCATTACAGTTGGTATCAGAGGAAGTTTAGTACAAACCTTGGAAGCTAGATTTAGATAAACTCTGATTAGAGAACGTAGACCTAAGATGAAATTTGAGGATTAGTATAAAAGAACTTCCGAGAATTTTGGTATTGTATAGATTTTGTGAGTTTTCCGAGCAATACACCCCTGTCTGGATACGAGCAGGTAGAGGCGGCTCTGGCACAGATGTACCTAGGGGTAAAACCCGAAAACACCGCTTTGAGCTAGACTCGAACGGGAACTGGTGCACGACAACGGGTCTTGCTGCACTCTTGGTTACGACACTCCCGGGGGATATGCTTAGGATAATTTACATTTTCTTTACAAACCGATTTAAGTAATATATACATAAGATGAGAGTAAATGACCTTGGTTAATCCTAATATGTTTCAAATTGAGAATATGGTGACATTTTAATCTCTAAATGATTTTACGACTACTATTACTCACACAATGCTTTCTGGTTTTATTCAATGGCTGGATTCCAAGGAAGTCATAGTGACTTTGAGAATGATGTACAAGGTGGGAACGGTGGTGGAAATGAGAAACAAAATGGAATGTTGATAGGCGTAAAAGATATCGTCTTTATGCCAACTCAGTTTTCCAAAAATATGATCAACAACATATATATTAACCAACTCCCAGACTCAACAAGGAAGAGAAAGGTGATAAATGATAAGATCTACAGCAATGGAGACCATGGAGAAAAGAAACCTCAATTTTCATCATGCAGGAAATGTGGAAGGAGACACCCAGGAAAGTGTCTCAATGGTACAACGAAATGTTTTACGTGCGGGAAGGAAGGACATAAAGTGAAGAATTGCCGAAGAAAAATGAAGAGTACTATGGAAGAAGATAAAAATGGTCCCAAGAGTCCATTTACAGTCATTTTCCGTAAATGTAGGGGACCTGGCCATTACCCGAGTGAATGTCCTATTCTATAGGATATTTTCTTGGTCAAAGAAGAAGATATGTGGAAATAAATGGTTGGAGAAAAACTTAAAATGTATTAGCACTCCTTGTTGATGGGTACTTTGGAATAATTTTCTCTCGTATTTTTAACCCCACAGTTTTCCATGTGAGAATGATATTTGAAGAAGAATTGTCTCTTCTCTTGTGGATATAGGTATAAATAACCATTTGGTTTTATATGATCATTGGGGTTTGAGAAAATTATAAGTTATTATAATTTGGGATAAAAATGCAAAGTATGATATAACATTTGTGATTAAATTATGTTATTTTGAGGAATTTATCTCATTTTGGTAATATTATAAAATATAGTTTTTGAAAAAGGACAACACGTAGACCGTGTGACAACCCGTCGCGTCGGACAAAGCTGTGGGAATCGAACCCACAACCAAAGTGTGATTGGGATTTATCGCCTACCACTGGACTACGTGAAGTCCCTGGTTAATGTGACTATTTTTTTTTGTTAAATGAATTTATTGATCAATAATAAGATGATTTGGGTTCTTATGTCTTATCAAATGAATACCCTTGGTATAGGAAAATGATTTGGTGATTAAGTGATAAATGTTATTTTGGAAGATGTTCGCTTTGTTGGAAACACTATATGCCCAAGGAAAATAGAATACAATGGGGTTTCATTTGTAGAGTAATGGTGGATTTTTATCTACGTTTTTATTGTTTATTTATAGGGATTTGGGTTATTTATGGAAATTATTAACCTATAACAGAGAATATGTGATGATGTTAATTACTTTTAAGTATGTGACTTTAAGAGTATTTGATGTCATTTGGAGATACAATGTAACATGGGAGACTACATAATCAAATTCTTCTATGATTTGGGTTTCAATATTAGTTTGGATTATATTAAAGGATTTTAAGGACAATTGGTTATTGAATGGTATCTATTTAACTTTGGGGTATTGTTGGTTTAATTTTAGAAATTAAGATTAGTGCATATTTATCTCAATGAATATCATTTTGGGGGATCATTAGATCATTCACTAACCATTTTGGTTTTGATTAATCTTCAAAGACAATGTAAATATATGGTTTATCCTGCATGGATCATGTGATTCTATAGATGTTTATTCTAGCTCTTCCAGTGTGACCAAGTCTTCTTGAATACTCATCGTTTAAAAAAAATTGAGTTAGTGGTGGAAATTTATTAAAGAATGAAAATTTACATAAAATGTAAGTATATCTCATAATTTTCTTAGTCAATATCATAAATGAATTCCTCTTCCTTATGTAATGTAACTTTAAAAAAAAATGTTGTCCGTTTACTTTCCTACTAGAAGACTAATGGTCGTTTGTCCCAACACAAGTTTGTGGTTTTCTCATTATTAAATTTCTCCTGATCATGATTTCTGTCCCTCTCCATCAGAACTTGACACTTAGTTTATCATCCATATCCATGTTTTCTTACATGGAATCCTAGTATGGGTTATCTTGGATGACCCTTATACCTCTTTTTCTTTCTTTTAAAGTGATAGTTTTATTGGATCTTTTTCCGATGTGGGACTTTCCATTATATTCCCAAGAAAAATTTTAAAAATTGCGAGGATGCAATTTATTGAAGGAGGGGAGAATGTAACACCCCAAGTTTCCTCGGTATGTTTCCTTTCGAATAATGCAATGGCGTGCATTGTACACAACTTCGAGATTTTAACACACCATAACCAATCAAACTAGCCGTTATGAATAGTAATACCTACTTTTTGAAATTTTATAAATTTTATCTCTCAAAATGGACTTAATTTTTGGATTTTTAATATCGAAATTAGCCTAGGGTGAAATTTTGGTACTTTTTGGATAACTTTCATATTTTGATGAATAGTGAAAATTACTAAATTTTAATTAAAAACAACTTTTTAATCAAAATAATTAATAGTGATAAATTATGAATTTGAGTTGTTTTAAAGTATATTTATAATATATTTTTACCATTTAATATAATTTTGGTCATTGGACATAATTTTACAATTAAACCGAACATAAACAAGTGTCAATCTTTTGATAGTTATTATCTCTTAAAAACACGCTTTTTGTTTTGACAGCGGGAATTAATTTTAAATTAATTTCTGCCACTTCTGTGTTTTGAATTTAGAAAAATGGATTCCATATTTGGAATCAGGATGTTCAAATTGTGTAAATAGGTAACTTTTATTTTTAGACATTTTGAATAATTACTGCGGTAAATATTTTATTTACCATGGTTAAGGGTAAATCCGGTAAATAAGGGTTAAAAAATATTATTATAATAAAACTAAATTACCCTAAAACGTGTCTTAACCCTATTGGTTGATACATGGTCGACCATGGGCATCTTTGGGTTTATTTTGGGACCCCATGGATCCACTTGTAAGTGATAATGACACTTTATTTTAATTAAGTTAAAATAAATACAAAAATGACAGAAGCATATATCTTTTAACAAATCAATTGTTACAGAGGGTTATATATGTTGGATTTTAGATTATAAATATTCCTTAGAAAGATAAACAGATTTCCTACATAATTATATTTTATTTATATTTTTTAGACATTAAATAATTTAATTTATTTATGACACAATGATGATGCAGTAATTACTATAATAGTGAAAAATCAAAATAATTGATATTAACAATACCCAAATAAATATAATATGAAACTTTTATTGAATTAAAATAATTTTCTAGGATAATATGATATATTAGTATTAATTTAATTGACTTTGTTCGAAGTAATCAATCTGTTATGAGTTTCACAAAAATCAACTATTGAATAGTGTCAAAATTGACATAAAAGAGTTTTTAAAACAAATATTATATTATTAATTGATATTAAATTCCTAAAAATCTAAGGTTCGGCCAAGAGACTTATATCATTATAGGTATCATTAATGGATCACTTTGGGGTCTCTTGTATGTATATGGTAAGTTTATTAAACATATAATATAAAAATACAAAGAGACATTGTAAAAGTGAAACTAATTAACTTAGAGTTAATACTTAAAGATAAGGTTAATATAAGTACCCAAACCTGTCTAAATTCTATTGGTTGAGTTTTTTTCGACCCATCCCCACCTTAACCTTTGAATATTCCACTTTGGAGCCATTGTAAACCAAATATGAATTTATTATAAACTAATATCTCTATCTTTTCCAAAGGTTCCCCTCACCCCTCTTATAAAAGGGCACTCCTCCTCATTTCTTCACACCTTCAAAGCCCTTTGGTTCGGCCAAAACCTGCCCCAATACTATCTCAACATCCCTCACTACAACCTAGAGGACTTAGTTTGATCAGAAAGCCAACATATGGAGCCCTTTTTATCAAATCAAAAGGAAGAACCCGAAGAAGAGGTAATGTTTTCACCATCCCTTTTCAAGTTCCTTTCTTCTTCCACTTCCTCTTTCTTTGTTATTTCCATTATAAAATAATAAATCCAGTATCATATATATACTGTGATGTTATTATAAATATGGTACAACCATATTCAGTATTCTAACCATCCTTTGAATAACATGTCATCATACGTGCGTACGTACGGCTTACCGTCTCCACGTCGTGGTGTAATTGTTATTCAATATATTATTATTTGGATGGGTATAATAATGATGTGTAACTCATGTAAATAATAAATATAACATGATAATTATTCTGTATATATGATATAAAATCCAATTATATATTATTTTAATATCAAAAGAATGATATTGTCGCTCGTGCGTATGTACGGACTACCGTCTCCACGAACGCGATGAGATTCATTGTCCATCATATCCATTCAAGTATAATTATCATTTGATGATTTAAAAATAGTATCTAAGGACTTGATATCATTCTGGATATGAATAATATACATCCCATTAATAACGAATATGGCTCACATAACAAAGAATATAAAGTAAAATGAACCCGTTAACACCCGAAATGACGATAATTCTAAGATATTATTAACAAATCAATGTTAAAAGATCATATATGATTTCATATTAAAGTAAATGATTATTGTATAATTCAATAACAATTATTTCACCATTATACAGGAGGTAAACCTACCATCGACCAAGGAAAAAGTACAAAGTAAGGGATTTTCTTATCTCACTTTCAATTCCGTGAGATTTCCATTTTTCGCCACTAAATTATTGAAAGTGGTGTATTGTGTACTGCCATTTGATATATATTCATGATTCTATTTATATTCATGTTATTCTGTAAATCATTTTGTGGTTATTATCTTTTGGCCATACGACTCTGTTGATTAACGTGGTAAGGGGTTTCTTATCTCACTTTTAATTTCGTGAGATTTCCATTGATCACAACTTAATTATTGCATGTGGTGTATGTGTACTGCCCATGATTGTATTCATTGTGTAATATACTTTAATTTATGGGTATTTACATAATCATGGTATGATACTTCTTTCATGGGTGTATGTTTCGTATGTTACCTAATCGGTAAGGGAATTTGAGATTTCAATTCCCACTCATTTGGCTTTACGCATATTTCATTGATTATATTACTCCATGATTATGTGTGAAATCACTATTAATTTGATTATGTCATAATTTCCACTCCCCTTCCTGTGGATATAAGTTTGATACACATAATCACTCATTGGTAATTCTCAAGTCATTGATATGAATTTGATAAGAGTAATTTTAACTCATTCACCATTTGTTGAGTTAAACATCCAATTCATTGATGTTGTTTTTACAAGAATATGTGTGAATATCCTTTGATTGTTTTACACTGAATATCCAATCATATTTAGTGTATTTATATTTGTCACACATAATTATGTCGTTGATTTATCCTTAACCTAAGGATACGGCATTTATGAGAGATTTCATCTCAATTTACATTCCATTGAGACTTCATTGTTGATATACACCAAATCACTTTTATGTGGTGTATATAATGTACTTTGACATAGTATATCATGAATACCTTTATTCTCATGATATTACAAAGTTTTTATTACCTCAATTATTTGTATTCAAGTGTCTCTTTTGGTTAGAATTTCTAACTAAAATACCATTTTTTAAATGTTTTAAAGACTTATTCTTCTAAATCTTGCTCATTAATGTCCATGTTTTAAAAATGGTTTTAAGGATTTATTTATTTGGACATTAATGTTTTAGAAATTAAAACTCCTTTTAAAAAGTTTCAAAGTGGTATGGGACACTTTGATTCAAAAATCTACTTTTAAATGGCTTCTTGACAAATAGTGTGACTTTTAAATGTTTTCAAGAAAAGGGGGATAATTCTATCAAATAGTTTTGATGATTATTTTCATTTATGTCAACATCATTCATTATTCTTGATTGAGGTTAATGTGATACAATACAATCTTCCATATTGTATCGAATGAGTCATGTTTGACTGTGGATGCGCTGTTTTTATACCATTCATGGTTTGTGGTAAAAGTATTGACATTTCGTATGCTAGTTTTAACACGAATGTTTATGTTATGTTTAAACATGTTCATATGAGGAATGAATTGGACTTAATAAGTGACGGGTGGAGCCTTCTATAGCTCCTCGATGCATCGGTAGGTCTCATGAGACAAACTAGTGTCTTGGAACAAGGCCTTGGAAAAATCTTATTTGTAGTCTTGGCACGAGGCCTTGGCTATGTGGTTATGATAGTATGGCATTATGCATTCCATCATTATGAAAGTGGATATTGATATTGCATGTGATCATTCGACTAGTAGAATATCCATTTGAGTAATTAAATTGAATTATTTCATTTTACCTTTGCCATTTTATGCTGAAGTTCATGTTTAAAAGGCTTTTGTTTTAGTTATAAATTGCCTTAAGTGTTTATGCTTATTTATGAAAGCTTCTGCTATAATGTTATCCTTACTGAGCATCTGAGCTCACCCCTTTCAATGTTTTATTTTTCCCAGGATTATGAAGAAGTAATTTATAAATGACCTGTAGGGATAGTATGAGGGGATATGAAGACAAGCTGTTTTTTTATGATGTAATGTAAAAATTTATGGATGTATCTAGTTATTCCAAGGCTACTAAACTAATCAGTCTTTCGAGAATTGATCTTTCTCGTGATCATGCCAATGTTATTTAATAATGCACCGACTCTAGGTAACTAGGGTCGGGGTGTTACATCTATACTCTTTATTTCATCCATTTAATATGGGAGATAACATTTAATTTTATTGTCAATGAAGATTCATTACCAAACCTTAATTTTTTATCAAATTTCTTATATATTAATCAATAAGGTAGAATTTACATCCATATAGGATAAGAATCCATTATCAAGGATCCATATGATATCATCCATATAATCAGTGATAGAATCATCTGAAATATTATATTCTTCATTCACCCTATTCTTATTCCATTATAAACGAGTTAGTCTTATATATTCCCAACCTATTTAAAATCTACATATAGAGAGATATCACATTCATGTTGTAATTTTAAGAGAGAGAACTTAATATTCATTAAGATGTGGTGCAGTTTTATATCATTCATTCTACATTTTCAATTATATTCCAAATTCTTTCTATCTCTTCTCTTAGAAATATTATCATTATTCCAATGATTGTTGAAATTAGACAATATCAATAAAAGGATTTACCCCATTAAGATGATGAATATACTGAAATTATTCTAGTATTATTATATAGTTATTTTCTATTAATATATAATCTTGATTATGTGATGTAGGTAATTTTGTGACCATAAAACATTAAAAAAATTCCATATCATTTATGAAAAAATTTCTCCACTTCCTTCTCTCTATATATCACTTGCCCGAGAGAAACGTTTCTGTTGATCACCTGCTTTTGGGTGTCTAAATATAATTTTAATTTTTAATTTTTAATTATTTAATGTCACTAATTATTTTAGTTAATGAGGAGTCGACCTCATAGAAAAAACAATTTGAAATCCTTAATGTTGGACTTCGGTCTTTCAAAATTTCTTCAACACTAGTGGATCCCTACATGAAACATTTTAAGAGTTATACATCAGAGAATCTTTGGAACATTAATTTATTAATTGAAACACATGTTTTCATTCCTTTTTTAAATATATCTCTTAAACATAACCACTTATACATTTTTTCCCATTCCATAGGAAATATGTTTAAAACTTTTTTTATTATAACATTAACCTCTAGATTCATGTTTTATTGAATAACTTCTCTAACACATATACAAAATTATTTTTGATCATTTTTTACTTATTGGTGTATTTTTATTTGATTATCTTTATGATAAATATATTAAGAAGATTATTCTTTAAAAGATCCCTTTAAAATATTATTTATTTTTGAATATGAATCCTACTAAGAACTCTTTCTAACTAAATAATGATTTCCACAACTACTTAAGGTTCATCATATTTCCTCCCATAAGACATAAATTATAAACCAATCACTGTCATACAATATTAATCATTCTTATAAATTTTATTTCAAATCCTTCTTGGTGTTCATAATTAATTTAATCCTTATTTCATATAGGACCCATCTCTTCTAACATCATTAGTGAAGAACAACCTTGTTTACGATCTCTTTGAGGTGGAAGTATCCTTCAAAGACATTATATATCTTCAATTAATTCATCCTCACTATAATTACAATTAAGAAACTTAACTATAATGTTTCCCACATTTTGACATCAATCACAGGAAAGGGTTAGTTTACAATCAAATCATTATTTCCCCCGTTTTGAACATCTTGAAATAAGAGAGAGAAATTCATTATCAATATCTTCTTATACAGCATTAATGTTTAGTTTTTATATATCACTAAAATTTATTTCATTACATGAAAATTTTCATGATCTCTTAGACATGATTCTATTCTTAAATGACACAATAATACCCATTATATCATATAATAAAATTGAATATGGAATTATTTTTTTAATAGAATAAAACACCAATTTCTATTCAGGTAGAAGAGTTCTCAATATTTTCATCAATATATACATATCCTATAAAACATCATCAAGAACACTGAGGGGTCAAAAAGAATCAATGATGTTATTAATGAATCAATAAAAACTTTCATTAGGGTATATTTTTAATTCATCAAACCTATTAGTTAATATTTATTTTTTTCTTTATCACATTGTAGTCATCTTCATAGATACTACACAACTTGTCCAAAATAGAATTAATTGTGGAATAAAATAGCACCATCATATAAATCAAATTGAATAATGCATTATAAAAATGAATTTTTGAATTTTTGTCAGCATTAATGTTTTTTCTCTATTCATATGAAATCTAAAAACATCACTGATATATATTCCATTAATTGTTACAATGATAAATTCTAAACCAGGAAATTTGGAATGAGATCTCATCATGTAAATTCATATATAATAATTTACACATTTGAAATATGGAATTAAAATAATGTTTGTTGAATTTTACATGATATAAAATCCTTGAGGATAGGTTTGTCTACATAATAGATTACTTTGATACCACTTTTAGCAACCACAACCTGACAGACTCTAATAGGGGAGGTGTGGATAAGATTTTAACATCCTTTTACCATTTTTATATTTAACATACTATAACAAGAGGTTTAAAAACATATATTTAATTAAATAACAAATATGTTTTTAGATGCATAAAATTTAAATTGATGATATATATAGTTTAGTTAGTTCTCTTAAAGGCTATAGTCCAAGGATAAAACAACATCAACATATAAATATGCATGTCTTGTAAAAAGCTCTATATGGGATTTTATAAGAACATGAAAAGGTCAATCTACTGATATAATGGGAATCCAATCTTTTTGTTCTCTATAATTTTATCTGATAAATTGATTTAAAAATGTTTCTAACTCATATGTTTCATAAAATAATATTCAAATCTAAACAGAAAAAATAAGGTTTTTTCGGTCTATTACTGAAACTTTTTCTTTTTATTTAAAAATACAATCATCAAATTATTCCTATTATATGTTGATAATTTTAAACTCCCTATGATTGTATATAAGTATAAATTAATGATCATTCATAAATTTTGTAGATTAATTATTAATTACTCTGGAACTCCTCGATCATTTATAGGTGTCTCTTCTCTAAATTTATAAAATAAAATCATCCCTAGAATGCCGCTAAATATTTTGTAATCAAAATAAATTTTTTTATATACTTCACTTTACTAATGAGATCCCATTTCCTTTGAATATACCTCCTTATATCATGGTAAAAACATCCATAATTATCAGGAAATATCTTCTTTATGAATTCACTTCTTCAAATCTTGTGGATATTTCTATATCAAATATTTCACAATAAATTTATTCAAAACAAGGGGGTAGAGTCCATTAAATTTTCCTCAATAATTAATAGTTTTATTTTATTTTATTTTATATGAATTTAATTCTTTCAATTACTAATAACAATTTATTTTTAATATTAATTATTTTTATAACTCGGAACTTCACCAGAAGAAACTCATAGGTTGAATTGTTTTGGATCAACCATATTACCTACTATAATGGTGGATAAATTATGCATATTCCCTTATCTATATAATTTAGACCGACCTTTCCCTTTATCTTCCATTCAATCACACCATTCTTGTCAAACTAACAAATAAATATTTTCAATCTAACATGTATGTTTCAACCAACTGTATATTTAAGTTCAATCGAAAATGCCATTACTGTTGAAAAAATATAGACTCCCAAAACTCCTCAAATAGATATTAAATTTATTAATGGTATTCAATTAATCATTAATCAGAAATCCGTAATTTATTGGACTGATCGTATGTTAACATCATGTTTTTTCACAGTGACTCCAAGATACGATGTCAAAATTATAACATGTTGTAATGGAAATTAACCATGAGACATGATTTATATCTACATCGATATTTAGATCTCCCATCTTCATATTGTATTATAATATTCCCATATACAACCCAAAATAAATAAGAAAACCAAATAGTCAAAAGATCCAACACTATGTAAATGACGTATCGAATAGATGCATATGAAAAGGTGGTATAAAAATAGTATCAATACCTACTAAAAAGTAAATAAAAACAAGAAACCCTGAACTAGCCAAAATTATAGATGAATCTATTGAATTGATAATCTCACTTTATGATAAAAAATGGATTAAACATGAGTTGTATAGAACACCAAGTTTCAGTAGTATTAATCAATATTAGAACAATGATTTAAAAAACCATTCATTAAAATGATCACATAATAGAATTTCATGTCCTAGATGATGAAACCAAAAATATTTCCATAACTACATATATTAATAGAATATAAATAAAATATTTTAATTTTTTCTTGCTTCCACATCAATAGGGTATTCATAAATAAAACCCTATATAAAGAATTCCTTAAACATATATAAAAAATATATAATAAGAAGACATGGATAATAGAGAAGCACAATAATTAAAAAAACTATTCGTGTTAAAAGTATCTAACATCATAACTCTATAGTTGAAAATTACACTATATAATTAATTAGCACTAGTTCAACCATTAACAAAATTCCAAAACATACACATTACTGTACCACAACATTTATAGACTCCCCTATGAAACATATCCTGACGAAACATATCCCTGAGAACCCCTACCACCTTTAGTAAAATATTGTGTACATAACATATGGCTCACAATATACTAAAATGTATTATTCTATGTATGAGATAAATTCATAGAATATAAATCGCATCCTCCCCAATTCTAGGATCAATTCCAACAATAATTCTGAATAATCCCCACTATGCTAGATGATTGACACTTCTTGGGAATCTAGGAATACAATATTTATTATGTCATTTTTATCCACATGGATATTAATACAGGGGTTCCCATTTTCTAGAATACGGATATGTAAAACTCTTCCCTATAAAATCTGAAAACCCACTATCCATGTGACTATAATCTCCTCCCTCTTCTTACCAATACCAGTTCCATATCCTCCATTTGTAGCCACATTATCTTCCTCAATATCTTTCTCCACCATTTTAATATTATTTATAACATATTTATATATAAGTAAAAAAAATCATTTTACCATATACAAAATAGATAACTTCAACCCATACTGAAGATTATAATCATTAGAATCCCCATAACATCCTATGATTGGGAGAAAAAACTTGACTTTCTTAATAATTGAGTAATAATTAGTAACAATTATATTCTATTTATTTAAATCCATAAAATCATTGTTCTTATATATAAGTAGTGACAGTATAAAAATATTATCAAATAATATTGATCAACAAATTTATATTGATAACCCCTTCACCATCTTCATTTAGAAAAAGATAACGCACTTGTTTTGGTTATGTCACAAATGTATGAAAACGTCATGATTTAACTTCATTCCCTTAGGTTTGTTGATCAAATCAATGATTTTATCTATCCTTTCAAAATAATCCTCAATTATATGAGTAATCCAATATAATTTAATCACATTGGAAACCACAACCACTTTCTGTGGTGGTATCACCTCCAAATTTAGGATTGATATTAAAATATACTATGAGATATTCTTTTATAATGCAATCTTAATATCATCCATGAAGGGAATATAATAATATTCCCCTTCCATATTCCCTTGTAAAAAATCCCATGATCAACCACATTTCTAGGCCACATAAACTCAAGTTATAAGTTATATAATTCAATAAAAATCAATACACTTGTAAAAAAATACATTAAATATTTCAACAAACTAACACCTCCAATGTCAAATTTTATTATTGAAAAAACCTGAAAAAAATAATCATATTAAATTATAAATTAATCAAAATCACATATGTGGATAAAAATTCCATGTTTCTATATTCCTAAATAATTAAATACTACCTCACAACTCAGACACAACTGATTGAGGTTTCTACCACAAAATTTCATGTATAATATTTACAAATAAATACACTTAAATCCCAGTTAACAAAGGATTATTTTTTGATTATGGTGAAAATTTACACACAATACCATATATAGACTATGTATCAACTATTAACCCCCAAACTACCAAATCCCACGTATCATAAAAACGATAAGAAATATATCTGGATCCATTTTGTAATGTCACACTAGAATTTTCATATTTTAGAGACCAAATACCACATGGCCTTATGTATGTTTCCCAATCACTAGAAGCTAGATATTTTTATATAGGGATAAAGGGTATCACCTGGAATGTGTTGAAAGAATTGTGGTCCAGTACACCTATAAATAAAAAATAAATAACTCAATAAAAATAATAAATAATAGACATTGAAAGCACAATAAATATATTATACATTATCCAAAAAGGTCGCCTTACATTCATGAATTAAAACAAGAAAAAATATTTAAATTCATATTCCCAAGTGTGAACAACACTACTATGAAGATAAAAATTACCATGTGTGGATTTCCCCTTCCACATGTCTAAAAAGACATTAAAATATATTTGGGATGTATTTTCTCATTGTTTCCATTCAATGAGGCATATTTCCTTTATATAAAAAATATTCATATAATCATTAAGAACATGAGGTGAATATATATATATATATATAGTGTGAGAATAAAATATTTTGGTTTAATAACTATAACTTATGACATCCAACAATGTAACCAAGGATCAGATTTAAAAAGTATAAATCATTAACTGATTTCAAAATATATTTTTCAATATTAATAAGAATAATAAGGTGTAAAATAATAGAAAAAACTAATCTAATAACTATATTTTTAAATTTTGTAACCTATATAACAAAATAGGAAAAAATATGGATCATAATAATTTTATATAAAAATTTCAAATAATCATAACATATCTAATTCAATAAAATAGAATCAAATATTTCCTAGTCCAAACTCATGGATAAGAAAACACATGGATCGTAAAATTACCTCAAATTTCCTATCCTATCCCATGTATGACAAATATTTAACAACATCATGGAACTCTTTCACAACATAAGCGTTTCTCAAATACATCCAAACATATATTTAATTTATTACAAAAGACGTTAATAATGAAACACTACCTATTATAATTGAGTAAATCGAATAAATTGTAAAATTGTATTCAATGATTAATAAGTCGGAAATTAATTTTCAACCCAATAAAATTAATTCTAGAAATCTATTTATACATAAAAATAAAAATTTTAAAAGCTTTAGAAAATTCCATAATTAATTGATATTAAGTAATCATCCCTCATCATGTTACCTTATCCTACATAAAAGGCCAATTCCATAATGTACATACACCTTTATAAATAATGATTTAAAATATAACCATTTATAAAACATACTAATTGTTACTATGATTAATTTGATTTGATTAGAATCCATATCAAAAATATTTACACCAACATTCATCATATTTATAATAATAATTACCATTAAAAATAAGTATATCATCAATCAAAATTATCCTAACAACACATTAGAATTCATATAAACTTAATATTAGTTAATGTAGTAGTGGGGAGAACATACTACCTGAAAATAATTATAAAATTGAAAATTTGATCATGAATTTTCTCATCATTTATTATTCAATTAATGATTAAAATAATTCCTCATTTTATATATCAATTATTTTCACAAATTCATCACTTTATATATTATTTATTTTAATTACATCATTTAAAAACAATTATAATCCTCAATAAGTATAATAAAATAAAAACTCATCATTAACAATAAAATTAACTATGTATGAAAAAACTCACATTGGTTCTTTAAATCAATAATAAATTCAAAAATCAAATATAGACATAATATGAATAGCCAAATAGAGGAATAGTTCACTCAACCCACACTTATTTAAAAATTCACAAAAGGAATAAATCACTATCACAGATAAGAATTTAATGAATAAAAATAAAATGAAAAATGAAAAATAGGGTATTAGTTCTTTATAAGGAATTGGAATCATCAGTATATTTGAAAAAATTGAGTTCCAAAATTATTAATGGAGGCAACACTAACACCATTAATATATAATAAATATGAGTGTAAATGATGAAAAACTCCCCACTCTAAGAAGAAATATAAGTGTGATAGATTTTATATTTTTCGTTTAACCATAATAATCTAAAGTAACATAATGATAACAAATTTTTTAGATATGGGAAAAAATTAAAAGACAATAATAAGTCACGTATACAACTCTTAAAGAAAAACCACTTATATGCCTATTATGTACTTTATCACCAAACAAAGTGTATAGAGTTGCTACCATGATTATACCACTCTCATTGGGTACTCAATACCCATCCATTATAAACCATATGGAATTCATTTGACTATTATAACAAATTTACCCTCTAAAAATTTCTTCAAAAATAATTTTTCAGAAAAAAAGCTAAAAATAAACCCTATAAAATAATAAAAATTATTTAAAATGTATTGAAATTAAAAATGTCTTAATTCAATGATCGAGGTTAGTACATAGTCTTTATAGAACCCATTGTATGGGAACAAAAAATTCTCCACAATTAAGAAGTATTCATTAATTCTAGACTATTATAATGTATTATTTCATAGAAATTTTTAAATTAACTTCATATCTTCTAGATCAAAACTAAATTCATTCATTTGTTTCTATATTTTCTTCATGACACCAAGTACTCAATGGACATTTAAATATGCATAGTAATTTTTAGGGAATCAAATTCATTGTTGATAATATATTTGTTTAAAGTTATCATTTTTATTTTAGACATATATAATAAATTTATAAATTTATACCCATTGATAAAATTTTGTACATATTTTTTATTTAGTTTGTGAGATCGCATGTCATTTATGGGATTAGAGATCCTAATTATATTCATAGGTATAGTAATATAAATTATTATTTTATGTATTTAATAAGGTAATTTTTAATCATAATAAATAGTCTAAATTTTTTTTCCATTATTATTATTTATATAATAAAATGGAATATAAATAAAAAACACTCTATAGAATTTTTTTGGGGATGGTGGAAAAAAATACATAGAGATGGATTGATAATATTTTTAATGTGTCATGGGTTTATCCTAAAAGAACCTAAACTCCAACATATGAAACCTATATTCCTTGATTTATGATAATGATGTAGAGTTATAATTTTTATTCAATAACTTTGAACAACCATATTTTTCGAATTAATATAAATTTAATGGTTTTATATTAGTATGGATGATTGGGAACTCCTCAATTTGAACTGGATATGAACACTAAACATTCAATTGTTTTAGAAAAGAACATATAACTTTTGAATTTTATATAAGGTACTCCTTCACAGAATCACCATTTAGATACCCTAAGCTTAATGTACATGGAAATTACATTACTTTTGCGGAATACTTAGTACATAACAAAAACAAACACACAAGGATCGTAATAGTTTAGTGTCTTTGGAAACTCGGAATATAATCTTCTAATCGTGGTGAAAGATCTTCAACATCTCCCATAAAGATCTTCCTTTTTTTACCTAAAACCATTCTTTATTTCCTGGGGAAAAGAAAACATAAAAGTGTGAGCTCAAATGCTCAGTAAGGGTAAACAAAAGAAATATCAATCACATCATATTCATAAGAAGATAACATTTTGGAAATCTTAACCTGCAAAAGAGAGCAAAATTTCATAAAATGGGATAAATCATAGTAGTGAAATGAAATCCCAATAATCATAACTTAAAACATGAAACATTGTGGCATACACACATAATAATAGAGAATCATTTCTTATTAGTCAAGACTCATTGCCACGACTATCTTAGTGGACAAAGTCCATTTCTGAACCGATTCACCCGCGTTTCAGTCCTGTTTCACTGAATCAGTTTAACCTACCGTTCCGGCCATGCCTATCTCATGAGATATAAAATCTTTACCCAATGCATTGGAGGGAGATATAGGTCCCACCCATCTCATAATGATACAATTCTTATGTGTGCCACAAAATCATAAACCATACATCATAGCATAACCCATGTAATAAAAATGGGAATCTTAAACATCATGACATCATAAAACAATTCATATAAGATAAAGGAATTCATAAAAATATTTCCATCACAACATAATCAAATCCATATAATTATAGGGATAGAAACAGAACACTTTATTATCTTAGATGGAAAATAATTTTGATAAAACACTTGAACTCCATTCTTGAGGAAAATATCCTTTCTACTTCAAAAACACTTTTTCTTTCTTAACATGTCATACAATTTTAAACTGAAAGAAGTTGATTAAAAATAAACATGAAAAATTATAAAGGAAACTTCTTGGAAATAGTGTTTTAAAAATCCATTCATGAAGTATAATTTAAAAGAAAACATTCTTCTCGTACTTTTTTCGGAAAAGTCAAAAAGTACCTCGTACGAAAAACGACAAAAGATTCCTTTCATATCTTTTACTAAAAACTCACCAAAGGGTAAAATTGGATATAAAATATTTTAGGTGGATGGAAATAATATTACATATTTAGGAAACATGGATGTGGATGATAAAATACACCCAAGTAAATACCAAAGTATAAACAATCTCGGATAAAAATGAGATTTTGATATTTTCCTTACCTTAGGTCTGATTTGCTTCGTAAGTGTCCGAACCTCTTGTATAATGATTTAAATAATGTCATTGACTTATTACAGAATCATAATTATTGTTATTATTCCATATATGGTTCACTTATGACTTTATATTACCCGTTCGTTTGTGAATTTCATGTTAAAGAGCATTTTGGGTAAAATTGTTTCATTTGTCATCCGTGTTTTGACATGTAATTATTCATGTGATTAATTAGATCAAGATTACTTAATTCCAGAATATAAAACATTATTTATATATAATATATATTCAGAATATACATATATATAATAAATTAGTAAATGGAATGAAATACACCGTTCATGGAGACGGTAGGCCGTACGTACGCATGAACACTGTTTTCATTTTCTTATTGAGTTAAATGGAATTAAGTAGATGACATACATATATATACAAATAAATACAGTATCATTATTATTTCATATATTTCATGATTACTTATTATATATAATTTATAATTATTCATGAATGGTTAACGTGGATAATGAATCTCATCACGTCGTGGAGATGGTATTCCGTACGTACACATGTGCGGTGATTTCATTTTCTGTAGGATGGATAGATGGTGAAATAGGGTTGTTACATACTTATAATAACATATCAGTATATGAGTGATACTGATGTTATTAATTCATGGTGAAACAACTAAAGAAGAAGAAGTGGAAGAAAAAATAAAGATGAAAGAATCGGTAACAACATTACCTCTTCTTTGAAGCGCTTCTTTGAGACCTCCTTTTAGGGCACTAAAAATGGTCTTTGAGGAATACCAGGACCTCTAGGATGTCTCCAAGGAAGTGGAGAGAAGAAATTGTCAGGGTTTGGCCGATCTTGAAGGCTCAAATTGGTGTGAGGAGGAGAGGGAGGAGGTGCCCTTTTAAAAGGGAGAAGAGGGGCTCCTTTGGAAAAACTAAAAATATTATTTTATTATAAAGTCAAGTTCGGTTTTAAATAGCTCCAAATTGATTTATTTAGAAGCTAAGGTGGGTATGGGTCGAATACTCTTATCCAATATAATTTAGACAAGTTTAGGTTCCTATTTTAACCTTATCATTTAGATTTAACATTAAGTTAAATAATTTTACTTTTACCTTGTCTTCTTGTGTTCTTATACTATAAGGTTAATAAACTTACTATAAGAAGCCAAAAGAACCCCAAGTTGTTTATTATTAATATATATAACCTTATATAAGTCATTTTCCCGAACCATAGATTTTTAGGAATAAAATAAAAATTAATAATATAATATTTGTTTTAAAAACTATTTTTTGTCAATTTTAACACTATTTAGTAATTGATTTTTGGGAAAATCATAACAGAATGATTAGTTCTAAAAAAGTTAATTAAATCAATAATAACATGTCATATTAACCTATAAAATTATTTTAAGTCATAAAAAGTCTTAAATTACATTTATTTGGGTATTTATAACATCAATTATGTCAATATTTCATTAATAAGATAATTACTGCATCATCTTTGTGTCATAATAAATGATAATTATTTAATATATAAAAATTCTAAATAAATTCCTATGATGTCGATAATTATATTAGCTTTATAGATGCTATTAATTTTTGAAGTTTCATGAAGTTTATCACTAAAATAAAATTATTATACTTATAAGATTTAAGAAAGTGACATGTTGTCACATTCTTTGGTTTTAATAATAATTAAATTATTTTCATGGGTAAAAGTCCATTAAATGAATCTAATCCGACAATTAAGTGATATGGGTCTACTTTTAGTCATCCAATAGGATTTTTTCAGGTGTTAGGTTAATTTTATAATCTTATATTTACACTTAATTTCCCGATTTACCTTTGACTATGGTAAATAAAATTTACCGTAGTTACTATTCATAAATCCAAAAAATAAAAATTAGCTTATTAACATAATTTGAACCCACTGATTCCAAATATGGAATCCATTTTTCCAAATTCAATACATGAAATTTGCAGAAATTAAATTAAAATTAATCCCCTTGTCGAAAGAATACGGGTTTTTGTTTAAAACATTGCAAAAGAATGAATTGATTTATCCTACGAATTCAAGGTAGAATCAATGCTAATGACATAAATTATATTAAATGGTAAAAATATATTCTATTTATACTTTAAAACCATTCAATATTATAATTTAATCATATAAATTATTGCGATGAAAAAAGTTGTTTTTAATTAAAATATAGCGTGTTTTTACTATTCATCAAAATATGAAAGTTACCAGAATAATATGAAAATTTTATCCAAAGTAAATTTTAATTTCTTGATTCAAAAGAAGAATTTTATTTTGTCAAATTGAACTTATAAACATGTCAAAAACTAGATTTAAAGTGGGTGCACCATCAAAAGGCGACAAAACTGCATTTTTTTAAAAATACTTAATTTACCCGAAAAATTTATTTTTTTCTTATACCATGTTCTATAAAATGTGTAAGATGAATAATAATGTTATAAAATTCAAATTTTTTTTAATACTATTCATAACGACTAGTTCATAATAATATTATAATAATATATCATTGTTTAGTAAAATCTGGTATTGCGTACAACACACACTATCGAGGAAGGTCGTGATTGCGTGTAATGCAAGACAAGTTAGGGTTGCGTTTTGTGCAAGAATCCTTAGTTGTTTTGTATAATAGAATCCAACCATATTTCATTTATACATTGAATATATATATATATATACTCAATTTTGCGTAGAATAACTATTATCAAAATTGTGTGTAACACGATCCAAGAATAGTGTTGTGTATACTGCAAGCTAATATGGTGTTGCGTATAGCGCAAGGTAATCTTGGTGTAGCATACAACACAAGACATTAATTAAATTAAAAGAATATTTTTCATAAAATCTCGGGGTGTTACATTCTACCCCCCTTAAAATGAATTTCGCCCTTGAAATTCATCGGGGTTATAAATGGTTTACTACTCGAAAGTTTGTTTAATAGAAACCCAAATCGTAAAAAGGAATACAAAAACATGGCTTTAAAAACTAAAGTATGAAATTTAACAGTTACCCAAATTAACTCATCACTGGGTTTCCATGTAGGAGAACATAGGTGAAAATATGGATATGGAAGAAAAATCTAACCATCAAGTTCTGATGGAGAGTGGTAGAGAACATGGCTATGAAAAAGCCAACTATCACAAAGCTATTGATTTGTGATGATATAAGGTGCCATATGATTCATCGGATATAAGGGATCTAGGACAACATTTTTGGTTTTCAAGATCATTTCCCTAATGTTGATGAATTAAAAGAAATACTTGCATAATTTTGGTACAACCTCACTGTTGGTTGTTCTTTGGACAATTTCCACTTCATCTCTTAAAGAAATGAAGTTGAATTTGTCATTCGTGATGTGTTAGCAGATCATGTGATAGAATGAGGGTTCATTCCATTTGTCTCAAACAAAAGGCTAGAAAAGTTATCAAAAAAATACGTAAGTCCATCTATAGTGAGATTAATCATATATGGGTCCTAAAATGGACTTATACTTCATATATTATACTGCTTAATATAATAAAACTTGTTTCTACTAAACATGGACTTCCTGTAGGCCAGTGGTAGGCGATAAAGGCTAGTCGCACTTTGGTTGTGGGTTCGATTCCCACATCCTTGTCCGACGCGATGGGCTATCGCCCATCCTACAGGTTGTCATTTTTCTAAAACTACATTACTATAACATCCCATAAATAATATCGAAAAAACTTCTATCCTTAAACAATACTAACTTATGTCAAACATAATCCATTACAATCTTTAGGCTTATCCAAAATAATGTTGTCTAATCTCATATTATAGTGAAAACGATTACCAAAGAGTTCATACAACTAGCATGTTAATACCATTGTTGATCCCCATATATCATGAGATATTTCTTGTTGGTCATATTCCAAACATTCAAAGGCCTTAATAATGAATAACCATTGAACCTTATTGAAAACATGAAGGCTGTTAAAAGTTAACTCTTTCCACATACCAAAATCCTCAAAATTATATATACTCTAACCATGATATCACTTAGTCATTATATCAATCATGAGCTCATGAATATTGTCAAACATTTCATTTTTTCATTATCCCTTCATTATGCGCATATCATCTGCTTACCAAAAATATCTCAATCACTTCCCATGGTTACCGGTACCCTAAAATTATTGAAAACCACAATAGACCAATACATAAATATTCCAATATTCCACGATACTATATATAACATTATTTTGGAATCCCATTACATAAACACTTAATCATTCCATCACATCATTGTCATATTCAACATCACTAATGGTGACCGCATGTGACTTCCCTTAGTCCTTTGCCATAAGTGGTTGCTCATGTAAATCATCACTAACCCTTGGATTAGGGCAATTATTAGCATAATGCCCCATTTACTTGTACTTGAAGCATTGAAGTGTAGTATGTTCATTCTGTGTATCCCTTCCTTTTTTTTGCATCATTAGACATATTCTTCCCATCATTGTTACATTCAAATTCCCGATGACCTTCCTTTCCACATTTGAAACATTTACTTGTCCCCTTAATACAATCTCCACCGTGCTTCTTTTCACACTTTGAGCATAAGGGAACATTCATCTTCTTTTCACCATTATTCTGAGATTTCTCCTTGAACTCCATCTTTCGTTTCTTATCAAAACTATGAGATGGATAAGTAACACCAACTTCCATTTCTACCTTGATAGAACAACACACAATTTTTTCATAGCTACTGATGTATCTTATAGCTAATGCCCTTCAAAGATTTGGTTTTATTCCACTGAAGAATCGATCAACTTTACTTTCAGGTTGGATGATAAATCCAGATGAATAACTTGAAAGCCTTGTAAAATTCGCTTCGTATATACCAACAGATTCATCATCCTTTTGCTTTAGTTCAAGAAACTCCTTCTCCATCTTTGTTCGAAGAATACGAGGGAAGTACTTATTGAAAAATAAGTTCTTGAGCTCGTCCCATTCAATGGACTCAATTTCATATCGTGGCCTCGTATTCTTGATAAGATTCCATCATTGATCAGCTTCTCCTTCCAAATGATATACTGCTAAGATGACTTTATCATGTTCAGAACATTGAAGAACTGAAAATATCTTTTCAGTGGTACTGATCCATTGTTCAGCAACAAGTGGATCAGAAGACCCACTGAAAGAAGGTGGACGTTGCCTCATGAAGGACTCAATATAATATTGTTCCCTTCCCTGCTCATTTGGAAGTCCAGAATGATTCATAGCTTGTGTAAGTATAGAAATAAGATTTTTCACTCCATCTCCCATAACATTTGTTTGTTCAGGAGCAAAATCATTGCATTGTCCATTGCATTGATCAACACGGTTCCTTCAGGTTCCAGCCATCGTCTAAAACCCAAAAAGAATATTGTGAGAGGCAAAAGTCATGCTAGGGAAAACAACATAATAAAGGGGGAGTACCTTCAATATCTAACATCTTAGGTTATATTCTAAGATTGTTACCGTATTTCTAGAACTATATCCTATACGTATACTTATCCTTAGGGACATCCCTAGACATACCTTAGAAATATCTCTAGGGATCTCACTAATGTTTTCGCATCCTAGTTTCCAATGGTTGACTAAACCTTTCCTCTGATACCAACTGTAGAGACCCTAAGCTTAACGTACATGGACATTACATTACTTTTGCGGAATACATAGTACATAACAAAAACACACACACAAGGATCGTAATAGTTTAGTGTCTTGGGAAACTCGGAATATAATCTTCTAATCGTGGTGAAAGATCTTCAATATCTCCCATAAAGATCTTCCTTTTTTTCACCTAAAACATTTCTTTATATGCTGGGGAAAAGAAAACATAAAAGGGTGAGCTCAAATGCTCAGTGAGGGTAAACAAAAGAATTATCAATCACATCATATTCCTAAGAACATAACATTTTGGAAATCTTAACTTGCAAAAGAGAGCATAATTTAATAACATGGGATAAATCATAGCAGTGAAATGAAATCCCGATAATCATAACTTAAAACATGAAACTTTGTGTCATACACACATAATCATAGAGAATCATTTCTTATTAGTCAAGACTCATTGCCAAGACTATCTTAGTGGACAAATTCCATTTCTGAACGGAGTCGCCCTCATTTCAGTCCTGTTTCACTAAACCAGTTTAACCTACCGTTCCAGCCATGTCTATCTCATGAGATATAAAATCTTTACCCAATTAATTGGAGGGAGATATAGGTCCCAACCATCTCATAATGATACCATTATTATGTGTGCCACAAAATCATAAACCATACATCATAGCATAACCCATGTAATAAAAAAGGGAATCTTAAACATCGTGACATCATAAAACAATTCATATAAGATAAAGGAATTCATAAAAATATTTCCATAAAAACATAATCAAATCCATATAATAATAGGGATATAAACAGAACACTTTATTATCTTGGATGGAAAATAATTTTGATAAAACACTTGAACTCCATTCTTGAGGAAAATATCCTTTCTACTTCAAAAACACTTTTCCTTTCTCAACATGTCATACAATTTTAAAATGAAAGAACTTGATTAAAAATAAACTTGAAAACTTGTAAAGGAAGCTTCTTGTAAATAGTGTTTTAAAAATCCATTCATGTCGTATAAGTTAAAAGAAAACATTCTTCTCGTACTTTTGTCGGAAAAGTCAAAAAGTACCTCGTACGAAAAACGACAAAAGATTCCTTTCATATCTTTTACTAAAAACTCACCAAAGGGTAAAATTGGATATAAAATATTGTAGGTGGATGGAAATAATATTACATATTTAGGAAACATGGATGTGGATGATAAAATACACCCCAGTAAATACCAAAGTATAAACAATCTCGGATAAAAATGAGATTGTGATATTTTCCTTACCTTAGGTCCGATTTGCTTCATAAGTGTCCGAACCTCCTGTATAATGATTTAAATAATGTAATTGACTTATTAAATAAGCATACTTATTGTTATGATATCATATATGGTTCACTTATGACTTTATATTACCCGTTCTTTTGTAAATTCGATGTTAAAGAGCATTTTGGGTAAAATTGTTTCATTTGTCGTCCGAGTTTTGACTTGTAATTATTCATATGATTACTTAGATCATGATTACTTAATTACATAATATAAAACATTATTATATATAATATATATTCAGAATATACATATATATAATAAACCAGTAAATAGAATGAAATACACCGTTCATGGAGACGGTAGGCCGTACGTACGCATGAACACTGTTTTCGTTTCCTTATTGAGTTGAATGGAATTAAGTATATGACATACATATATATACACATAAATCCAGTATCATTATTATTTCATATATTTCATGATTACTTATTATATATAATTTATAATTATTCATGAATGGTTAACGTGGAGAATTAATCTCATCGCGTCGTGGAGACGGTATTCCGTACGTACGCACGAGCGGTGATTTCATTTTTAATAGGATGGATAGATGGTGAAATAGGGTTGTTTCATACTTATAATAACATATCAGTATATGAGTGATACTTATGTTATTACTTCATGATGAAACAACTAATGAAGAATAAGTGGAAGAAGAAATAAAGATGAAAGAATCGGTAACGGGCATTACCTCTTCTTTGAAGCGCTTCTTTGAGACCTACTTTTAGGGCACTAAAATTGGTCTTTGAAGAATACCAGGACCTCTAGGATGTCTCCAGGGAAGTGTAGAGAAGAAATTGGCAGGGGTTGGCCGAGCTTTAAGGCTCAAATTGGTGTGAGGAGGAGAGGTAGGAGGTTCCCTTTTATAAGGGAGGAGAGGGGCTCCTTTGGAAAAACAAAACATATTATTTTATTATAAAGTCATGTTCGGTTTTAAATAGCTCCAAATTGATTTATTTATAAGCTAAGGTGGGGATGGGTCGAAATAATCTCATCCAATATAATTTAGACAAGTTTAAGTTCCTATTTTAACTTATCATTTTCATTTAACATTAAGTTAAATAAGTTTACTTTTACCGTGTCTTCTTGTGTTCTTATAATATAAGGTTAATAAACATACTATAAGAAGCCAAAAGAACCCCATGTTGATTATTATTAATATATATATCCTTATCTAAGTCATTTGGCCGATCCTTATATTTTTAGGAATACAATAACAATTAATAATATAACATTTGTTTTAAAAACTATTTTATGTCAATTTTGACACTATTTTGTAATTGATTTTTGTGAAAATCATAACAAAATTATTAGTTAGAAAAAAGTTACTTAAATCAATAATAACATGTCATATTAACCTATAAAATTAGTTTAATTCATAAAAAGTCTTAAATTACATTTATTTGGGTATTTATAACATCAATTATGTCAATATTTCATTAATAAGATAATTACTGCATCATCTTTCTGTCATAATAAATGATAATTATTTAATCCCTAAAAATTCTAAATAAATTCATATGATGTCGATAATCGTATTAGATTTCTGGAGACTATTCATGTTCTAATTTTCATGAAGGTTATCACTAAATTAAAATTATTATACTTATAATATTTAAGAAAGTGACATATTGCCACATTCTTTGGTTTTAATAATAATTAAATTATTTTCATGGATACAAATCCATTAAATGAATCTAATCCAACCCTTAGGTGATACGGGTCGACTTTTAGTCATCCAATAGTATTTTGGCAGGTGTTAGGTTAATTTTATAATCTTATATTTACCCTTAATTACCTGATTTACCTTTTAACTATGGTAAATAAAATTTACCGTAGTTACTATTCATAATGCCAAAAAATAAAGAGTAGCTTATTAACATAATTTGGACCCACTGATTCCAAATATGGAATCCATTTTTCCAAATTCAATACACTAAATTTTCAGAAATTAAATTAAAATTAATCCCGTTGTCGAAAGAAAATGGGTTTTTGTTTAAAACATTGCAAAAGATTGAATTGATTTATCCTACGAATTCAAGGTAGAATAAATGCTAATGAAATACATTATATTAAATGTTAAAAATATATTCTATTTATACTTTAAAACAATTCATTATTATAATTTAACCATATAAATTATTGCGATGAAAAAAGTTGTTTTTAATTAAAATATAGCGTGTTTTTATTATTCATCAAAATATGAAAGTTACCAGAATAATGTGATAAATTTATCCAAAGTAAATTTTAATTTCTTGATTCCAAAGAAGAATTTTATTTTTCCAAATTGAACTTATAAACATGTTAAAACTAGATTTAAAGTGGGTGCGCCATCAGAAGGCGACAAAACTGCATTTTTTGAAAAATACTTATTTTACCCGAAAAAATTATTTTGTTCCTATACCATGTTCTAGAAAATGTGTAAGATGAATAATAATGTTATAAAATTCAAAATTTAGTTAATAATATTCATAACGGCTAGTTCATAATAATTTTATAATAATATATCATTGTTTAGTAAAACCCGGTATTGCGTACAACACACACTTTCGAGGAAGGTCGTGATTGCGTATAATGCAAGCCAAGTCAGGGTTGCGTGTTGTGAAAGAATCCTTCGTTGTTTCATTTAACAGAATCCAAAAATATTTCATTTATACATTGAATATATATATATATATATATATATACTCAATGTTGCGTAGACTAACTATTATAAAAATTGTGTGTAACACGATCCAAGAATAGTGTTGTGTATACTGCAAGCTAATACGGTGTTGCGTATAGCGCAAGGTAATCTTGGTTTAGCATACAACACAAGATATTAATGAAATTAAAAGAATATTTTTCATAAAATCTCATGGTGTTACACACCAAATTAGAACAATTGTTGCCAATGACATCAATTTTTATATTATATAATAATACCCTATTATAATTCATTATGTTTTGGTATTATCTCATTTAAGTATTTATTTTTTTTATTTGAGTTTTGGGATTTTTTGGAGTAAGAATGCGTTTTTTGGAAATTCATTGAGATGGTTTTGGATTTCATTAGGTTTTATTTCACTGAGTGTATAGGTTGTTGTGTGGTGATTAATGTTTTAAAATGGCATAAAATATTGTATCATCGGTCCTAGGAGGTTGATTTTGGGGGAAACTACCAATTTAGTCATAGTAGTTATACTGAACATGTGTGGTGGTATATCTCCATTAAATGTGTTATCCCAAAATTTTAGAGGATGATATTATGGTGTAGAATCCTTCAGGGTTGAGTTGGTCGATTCTTCAAATTTTGGAACCCCTGTAATATGGATTTTGGTTGTGCTTCCTCCAACTTCTTGGGTGGATTGGTGTGGTGGTGTGGTGTCTTTGGAAGAGCCTTAGCCTTTCACCCTAGATATCTGACTCTTAGTGGGGTCTTAGGATTTGTTTCCACTAGTTTATTTACACGGGGTGACTACAAAATGAATTGAGCGTCATTGCGTCATAGTCTGGTAGATCTGTCGAATTATCCCCAAGACCGAACCATGGTGATTTATTTTACAAAATGGCTATAAAATCCAAACAGCACACTGACTATCTTCTTTTTCACATTCCTCCCATGAACCCTGGATACCAAAATTAGAGATTTCAGGGTCTTAATCCTCAATTGGACTTGGATCAACCCTAGTCTTTGGGAGAGATATTATTTTTGTTTCTACTAGGTTCTTGAGGTAGGTGTCTCTATAAAAGGGTTATAATACATAGTTTTCTTATTTTCTCCAGCAAAGTCCATTATTTTTTTATTATATAATGGATATTTATAATTATTAAGTTTACATTCTATCTAAAATAAATTTTTTAATGTTATTTGGATGTTAAATGGTTTTCAGAACATGATGTATTGATAAAACACCACTACGGTGGTTTTGGCGTACAAATGGGATTTCAAACCTGGTAGTAGATGAGATTTACTAATAAAATGTTTTTAATAAATGTGAGAAATGTTTTCAAATGATATTTGTAAAAAAAAGTAAATTGATAACTTTTTGTGTGTCAAAATATGAAAATGTCCCTTCAATGTGTGGGTAACACCAATATAGGTACCGATATTAATAAAATTTTGGAAGGCATTATTTTAGTTGGATTAAATTTATATATATTATTGTTATTTCGTTATATCTATGGTATATATTCCAATAGGATGGAGTCCATATTTTTTTAATATTTTCTTATGGATGGTTTGACGAATGATTATGTATTTCGTGGTTGGCTGGTCAAATGATTTTCTTATTGTGTATTCATAGATGGTTGTACTTATGGTCACATTTTTTTCATGTATATTTAATATTCTTGGTTATGATTATATGAAGCTATTTCTTGAAAAAAATAAAGGATTTTAATAAAATGGTTTTATCATATTAAAAATCATTGCAAAATAGAAATGTTTTAAATGATAGAACTAAAATTTTCATGCAATTGAAAATTTTAAATATTCATTTGTGAAATCATATTGGGATATATACTTAGACCCTACTATTTCTTTTGTATTTTTTTGATTTGTATTCATAGGATATAGGTAAAGGGAAGGTTTCCATGTTTTCTGTTGAATGATCTAATGTTCTTTCATCTTCATAGTGTGATACTTAGTTGGTGACCAATGGTCACACATAGTTTAAAATTTTTAATTTCCTATAATTATTTTGTTTTTATACATTTTTGATTGTATTTGTTTCCTAATTTATATGTATTCATTCTTAAAAAATTTACATGGTCTGTTTTTAATTTATACATGAGGCAATTTCATTATTTTTTACCATACTCACTATGTGGAGATATATTTATGGTGATGTGTTTGGTCAAATTGGGTTGTTTTGTAACTAAAATTTATTAGAGGGGATACCATGTTTGAACTATTATAACACTGCTTGGGTTTGGTTTATAGTCTCTAGTATATATGAGTTATGATTGTAGGAGTTCAGGTAGTTAGAGTGGAAAGGTTACTCACTAGTTCACTAATGAATCTTAACCTGAGTTAACAAGGGTGGTTGGGAATTTTTTCCATGTATGAGACTTTGTGTATAAAGTTAATTGAATAAACTATATTTGTGTGGTTTTTTTTAAATTTACCTTTTACATTTATTCTTTATTCATTCGTTCATAAAATTCAGAAATGATTTATATTGTTTTCTTAATGGCATTGATATGGATTTTTGAAGTGTTTTTAAGGATTTGGAAATTTCTGTCAAGATAATCAGTTATTGACTTATGATTATTAGGAAATGAATCCATGAAAATATCCACTAAGTCTTAGTGATGAATCTATGATATAGGTTTTATAGGTGTTTTCTTTGTAGTTCCCTTATACAATTGAAGCTATAATCTATATTGTTCATACTATACATTAGAAGGGTATTAGACACCATGAATGTATATTAAATCATTCCATATAGATTACTAAGAAGTATCTATACATGTTCAATTCCAAAAAGGGACCCTAGGAATACGATAAACGGATTCAGTTGATTTAAAGGATCTTCAATATCTTGAAAACATCAAAGGATACTAAGGTAAGTTTTCTATGTTTGTTTTTGAGACACCAGGAAGATTATGGTGTGACTCAATCATGAAATCCATGTTCCACAAAGGTATCACACATAATTATTTAAATAATATATTAAATTAGAACTTTTATCTTGACATTTTTTGAGTGGTAAAGACCATGGAATTTCAGAAATTAAATTAGGGGTTTCATTTTTTTAGAGTGTTTAAATTGTTTTTCCATGTCCGTACACTTTACACTGTATCTTTTCAACAATTACTACCTAAAATATAAGAGGTTTAAGATGGGTTTGAGGGTTGAGATCAGGTCGATTATGATTCACTTATGACCTAATGCTTTCATTATGGTTGTGGATAAAGTGGTTATGTATGAGGGAGATGGAGCTAGGTAGACTTGTTTGTGTAGAGCTTCAATTGGTGCAGTTGTTATCGAGGGCATGTATTCTAGAGAAAAATGAAATTCAAGGATGATATGTTTTTTACCACCATTTTAAGGGATTTGATAATAAAATAACATGTTTTTTATATTGGAATTCATATTAATTAAAAAAACAATATGGAGAAACACAAAAAATTTCATCTTTTTTGGAAATATTAGCATTTATGGTGTTTTTTGTGGGAGGATATCCCATGGTAGTAAGGAATTATCCACTCTTTCCAATGTATTTGGGGTTAACTGTGATGTAGTACATAAGTTATAGGTATTATTATCATTCCATGTAGGATTTTCATGCATCTGTGAATTCTCAAGGAGGAGGTGACATTAGATATCTTTATGAAGTGGAGTATATGCTATTGGAATCTGGCGCAGGGATATAAATTATTAGAGATGATGTATTTATATCTTATTTAATGTCCATATATTTATTTGATATAGTTTTTACTCATTATTTTATATCATAAAAGTTATAAAAAATATTGGGCATGCATTCAAATCCCATATTGTTCTTGTATGTTCTTCCAATGCCTTTCAGAAAGATGTATGAACATGGTTTCAAATGTCCTCTATGTCATGTTTTGATATTCGACTCTGATGTGATGCAATACTACATGGTTTTTTTACATTGATATCATCGACCGAATTATTTTCAAGGATTGAATAATTTATGTGATAGCTCAGATTGACTAGTATCATCATCGTGTTTAGTTATTTTTTCAAAATAGAGTCACTCATGTATTTACACATGACTATTATTATAGATCTATGAGAGTGGGGCATCTTGTGTTTTATGATGGGGTGATATCATTCTTGTAATTGAATATGTTACATGATTTCATGTACTCTCTATTGAGTAGTTATCTTCATACAGTGGTGGGTACATAACCTAAGGTATTTCTAGATGATTTTCATGGATTTCTCCATAGAGAGTTGTCAGGTAAACTATTAACTTCCATCTAAAAATGATGCCTATTTTTATGTCATACTATTTCATGTAACCCATTGAGTTTATAGAACTCAAAATTAATGATTTTATACTTCTAGGATGTGATATTTTTTCATCATATAGTTTCACATTGGGATTTGTACATCCCCTTTTATAAGAATTCACATGTGAGCCTAATAATTTTCATTGATCATCGAAAGATAAATCATGTGACCCTTAAGAATAAGTTTCCCATTTAATGAATATATGTTATCTATGGTAAACTAAAATGGGATCATTGGAATTCAATTAGAAACCTTGAATTAGGATATCACCAATTGAGAGTCCAGGATGAAAAAATACCTAATACATTATTTATGAGTTGGTATGGGTATTTTGAGTTTTTGGTTATGACATGCGGTCTCAATATAACTCTTGTCATATTGATGGAATTTAAAAATAAAAATTTTGAATAGTATTTAGAATCATTAATAATAATTTTTTTGGATGATATTTGGTATGATATAAGTTAGAGGAGGTTTGTATAGATCACTTGATTGTATCCCTTAGAACTTTTAAAGAACAACACTTATATGGTACGTTTTAAAACATTGAATTTTGAATCATGTAATTTGGGTGTCACGGGCATTTAATGTTTGAGTGTGGGATCTAAATATATTATGAAATCTTATAGGAGGAAATATCTTGGGAGAAGCCCAAAAAATTGTTTTGGTTCCTAGATTATTAGGTTTGTCTTGATATTACCTATGTTTAATTCAATTATTTTCCAAGCATCCTTATCTAGTGACAACATTCAATAGTAAGGGTGTTAATTTTGAGTGGTCTAAAAATTCCATATATCATCCTAGGAACCAGAATTGATGATGAAATAGATCTAGTTTTTAGGCTCTCATAACTAATATTGAGATATAAATATTTCTATGACACGTGGGGTTTGGGTTTGGGTTTTTTCTTGATATAGATAATAATGTGGTGGCTTATGGATATCACTAGTTACACCCTCATGGAAAGAACTACATTAAACATGATATTTAATTGGTTTTATTCATGAATGTAGTCAAAATCTGTTGTTTCTATCTCCTTGTAGAGTGGTTTACTATAAATTTGGATCAAATCATTAACGATTTTTTCAATTTGAAATAAACATGAGACATATACATTGTGTTGATTAACTATGAAATTTTGATTTCAATATTTCTTATGATCTAAGAAATGGGAAAGTGGTAATTAATTCATTCAAAAAATACTAATTCCATCCAAGATAGAATTAGTACTAGAGTGGCCTTTGAGGGAAATGTTTATAGAGATTATAATGGGAGTGTAAGAGGTCAATGGTATTGTTTTAAAAGCATAATTGAATGTGGGATCATCATTTTATAATAGATTTCTTAACTGGGAAAGAGGAAGATACAAAATTTCAAGAACATTAGTTATAACATAAAGGTTTTGGATACGTTGTGTGAGTGGTCTTGGTCTCCCATTGGTGCCATGTGCATCCAAGTATGGTAGGATTTTCCTATTTCTACGTGGATGGATTTGATGAATGATGGGAATCAGTCTTGCTAGTATGTACACCCTAGAAATAATAAGACATATCATGTTTTGAAATTTCATAATTGGGGTCCTCAGATGAGGTTGAATCCACACTATAATGGTGCCATACATGTTTGATAATCAATGAAGAGCACGAGAGTCAAACATTTCCATTACAATATAGAAGTGAGCTAATATTAACAAGGAATTCATCATTAATTTACAATTAAATCATCATGTAACGGATTCAATTTAGAATATTATTGAATAACATATAAAATTGAATTTTTTCCTCTATATTAAGATACAAAATATTTGATACACTTTGGGAAAACATATATCCAATATATCATGAAACTTACTCAGGTAACCTCTATAATTCTCTCTGGGGCTCATAGACCGCATCCTAGTTTTACAGAGGTTTTATAGTGGTGAAGGGTACTTATTTTTTTTGAACATGATATATCATCGATATACAATGGAAACATACAAATATTTGTAAAAATTATTTAGGATATGATATATTCATGTGTTCATGACTATTGGGGATCCAAGGAAAATTATCATCATCTTATAAAATTTTCAAAAGAAATACTTATCAGAATTAAATTATAGTGGAACCCTTTAGGTTGATCCTTGTTCAGAAGGAGAAGGAATATGTTCAGTTGTACTAAAAGAAATTTGTCTTGGAATGGATTCATTAGAAATACTATGCGTATCATTCTCATCAAACTCTATATTTTTATGTTTTTTATCTATATTTCTTTGTATTTTTACTCATTTAGGTCCCCATTAGTTGGGTTGGTATTATGTGTTTTCACCAAGGTTAATGGGCCCCCAAAATATCATGGACCATCTTGGAAAGTTGCGATATCAGTTTCATTTTATATCTCATTTAACAATAATTAATGTTGTGTTTGATGTTTCCGTATTGAAAAGGTTTCAATTACAGACTACCCATGTGATTGAATGGGATGATTTTCAACTTTATCCCAACGCCAATATTTTTTGACAAACTAGTTGAGATTTTGGATATCTAGGATAAGTTACAATGTCTTAAAATTATTTCATTAGTATGGGTACTCTTGATGTGCAAATTGGATATCCATGAGATGTGGGGGTGGGAGTCATTGGTGTAGTAGTAGCTGTGTTCTCTTTTTGTGAGTATTAATAACATAGTACTTTTGGGATTGAAATATCTATTCGTGGGGTTATTTTTTACACCCATCATGTTTTTGTATGGTCTATTTTAATTTTTAAGAGTTCACACTTCTAATTCATATAATTTTAGGATTGATCATGAGTTTTCTATAATTTTTAAGATATTTTTCTGAATTTCATTAGGGAGTTATTTCATCTGGGGTATAGGTTGCAACATAGTCCAATAAGATGTGGCATCGGGTCCTAAGAGGAAGATGATTATGTTCAATCATAGTTTTTAAATAGTTGTTTCAAAGAGAAGGGGCATCAATCCATCCCCTTTATATTGGTGATCGCTATGTTGTAGAGTTATAGAATGAAATGTAGAGTCTTTTATGGGTGATTTTGGTCCGTTCGTAGAAATTTGACACATGTGCTACATAGAGCTTGTTTGTGTCATATCCCACTTATCAAGTGTAGTGGTGCTATGACGAGGTGTCATTGGATGCATCTTAGCCTTCTCCCTAGATAATAGTATTTAGTCCTGTTATTTTCTATGGCTTCTTAAGTATAGTTAACGAGGATTATTTTTTCATAAATGCGAAGCTCTATGGCTTGGTAAATTGACTCTATGGTGTAGTTGCTAAGGCTCTATTGTAGTGATGTATTTTAAACATGATCTTTAAAATACATACAATATTCCAACCTATGTTTTCTTCCATTAATCCATTTTAAAATAGTTTAAAAAAACAATTTCATGAATCCCATTGTTGATTATGATCATCCTTCGGATTTGGGATATCGATTCTTAGTGATTTCTATCTTTTTTTAAGGTAGTTGTCTATATATGATGGTTCTAATCCTTGAATATCCAATGTGATCATTATAATGTAATTGGGTTTTTATAAAATTATTATATTTCTTTTTAAAGAGTATTTTATTTTTAAAATATATATTTTTAAAACAATTTTTCATTAATAGAATTAGAGAGACTACGTGTTGATGAAATTCCATGGAAGTTGTTTTTATCTAAAATGGTTTTTCTAGTGTATAATATGACTAGATATAAAATGAAAATATTATTTAAAATGATAAATATTTCCAAATGGTTTTTTAAAACCCTTATACATTGGTGACCTTGTATGCATAATGAAATGTACATGTAACTTTAGTGTGTGGGCAACACCATTACTGTTATTGATATTGACAAACCATGGTTAGACTCAATATCATTTTCATTAGCATCATTCGGGTATTTGTGATTTTTTTTTTCGGTTTAGTATGTTTTCCCACTAGATGGATCCTTGAATTTGTAATTTTTCATTTATTTTTTTCTAAAATACGATAGTGTATTTCATTTTAGTTTACTCGTGTGTTTATCATATAGGTATCCATGAGTGGGTTTTAATATTCTCACTTACATTCATTAATGTATGTGTAATATTCTAGGTTATTATGGTATTGATTTATTTTATGAAAACCCAAAATATTTTTTTAAAAAATGTTTTATATTATTAAAATTATTTATAAATAGAACATTTTTAAAATATAGATATTAGACATTTTCATTTTCTTAGAACTTGTATAGATCTGCAGGAACAAATATATAGGATTATGTGATCACACCCTAATTTTAACTTTTTTCATTTGTAGATGTAGTTTTTTCAAACAGAGGTAATGTGAATGGAATTAGTTACAATACTATATTCTATTTATTAATTTAATCATTTTTGGATGGTTTGGTGGTGAAAAATGGTCTCATGGAATTTTATATTTGTAATGGCATGTCATTTTGTCAGTTACATCCTTTTTGGCATAGCATTGTTGTCTCATGGATATTTACTTTTTCTTCCATTATGTACATTTATTTTTATATAGTTACACATGAGTCTATTTTATTTGTTTAGGTTTTTAACCTAGTGGTGACACATTTGGGTTGATGTATTTGACCGAATCAAGATGGTTCGTTACACTCCCAATGTTAGTACCTGAATGGGATGAACTCTATAATGTTTTAAATGATTAAACCAATGTAACATACTCCTTGATCACTTCAGATATAGAATTCATTTCATTATAAAATAATGTAATATTTTTTTAAATTAACTAATATTTAATCATTCAAATTGTATTTTAATTCTATTTTTTTACAGCCTATGAATCTTTTAAAATATGTGACCACATAATCCAAAAAATTGTTAAAACATACATTCTTTTACCATACTATTACAGTAAAGAAGAATTATATTTTATAATAAAATATTTGAAATAATGATTTCAATATTTTATAATACAAATTTACTGAAATGGGTAACATAATATGATTCAAAATATCTATATTTTTATAAGATAGATTTATGCGGTTTTTTTTAAGAAATAGATAAAAATTTTAAAGTATTTATAATGAAGTTATTTTTTATGAAATTTAAAAGTTGAATCTAATAAAATATGTTTCATATTTGGAATTATCATTTACAAATAATTCAATGAGTTCAATTATATTATTCTTAATGAATATAAGATAACTATGATAAAATTTTAAACACCTGATATGGGTTAAAAGATATTAACAAGGGGGTTAAAATATAGTATATATATTGGAATATAAATAAAAATGGATAAATTTGATTGGATGATTTTATTTTTAACCTAAGATATCCTATCAGAAAATATTTTCCATTTTGGTTCCTCTTGAGAATGAGAAAAGAATTTATGTTATTTTAATTTTAACAGGGTTTAAAAAATTGTGACCCCTTGAACTTATAAAAGGATATCATCAATGTGTTACTTATCCACACATAATTAAACTCCAGGCTTAATCAGAATCTATCAATATCTATCTCCAATATCTACAAAATCATCAAACTTCTTCAAATTTAATAAATAAACTCTTTGAATGAATAAACTTATTAATAAATGAACCCAACCATGATATACGGTGAGAACATATAGATAACATTCTCATTTATATTTTATTCTATTACATCCTCCAAATAAATCCTACCCCTTACCATATGATATCATATGTATAATTAATGTACTAAATATTTAGAATCTTAATGATATACCCATTATCTTCAATCCTCTTTTCATTTCTATAATAATTAATACATTGCATGTATTATAAAAAGAATACCACCTCCATATATAACATACATTGTACTTAATCAAAACCATTAATTGATTTTTTTATAAAAATATTCAATTGATAAATATAAAATTTACTAAAACATTTAACATTATATAAATATAAATGGGTAATCATACTACTAATATTATTATTTATTATTCATAGTATTTTTAACCACCTAAAAAAGAGCATATTAAGACATCTTTCTTAATTTGAATCATTTTTTATAATTAATGTAAATATATTACATTTGTATTACTAGATTGATAAATAAATTATTATAATAAAATATTTAATATTATGATATCATTTTATAACTTCATCGACATTGGTAAGAATATCTACGAAGTTTTAATGAAATTAACCACACACCACTAATAGGAAATAAAAATAATACAAATGAATTAAATATTGAAATAAATGGGAAAAATATACATATTTATAAAAAATTATCTGAACTAAGGTAATAATAAAATTAATTTGGTTATTATAAATTTTAGAATCACCTACGAAGAATCTCAAGTCTTGAGGTAGTTGAATTTTAACTAAATTGCATTTTATTGAGTTATAATCATTTTACAAAATTATCTATGTCATTGTATCTTCAAAACTAATTTTTTTATTTTTTTTCAATATATATAATAATATATCCATGGTTAACCAATGTAAAATATTTTCCCATTATTATTGAAATGTTTTAAAAAAATTGAAGCATCCAAAATCATTACCTATCTACATCTTTCCTTTTCAATTTTAATAGTTATATGGTAATATAATTTAAAAAATTCAAATATTTCCATATTTTTAAATATGTTGTTATATAATAAATTTGAATTATTTTTATGGAATTATTACTTCTTCTCTACAAGGGTAATGCATTAATAATTCAATTAAATGTTCTAATATCATAGAAACCCTTGGATAAATATAAATATAGGATAACATCTAAAAAATTAAAATATTGGTGGTTTCCTAGAATTGACTTCCACGCCAATATAGAAAAAAGTTGATGAAATATATAAAATTGATAATTCAATTAGGGATAACCCAAAAATATTGAAGATTTAGTATTAACATGATATACACATCGGGCACAATCATTTGACCTAACATCACACCTTGTTTGAACTTTTTGGGGGATATTCTTTGGATATTTGGCATGCTTCTTTATGAACCAATGTGATATATTATATTATATGATCTATATCACTATTTATATCTCTCTTGGTTATATTTTTCTACTTCTTGTCCAGGCCATTTAATCTTATTTATTAGTGCATTATCATTTCCATCATTTTTATATACATTATTATATAAATTATAAATTCATTTTAAATTGGAGGATATTTACTAAGTTATTTAATTTATTAATAATATAATTATCGATAATATGTTTTGTTTTTAATTAATTGTTTATTGACTCTTGAGGAAATATTATTTTGTATTTTTACCTTTATAATTAATATGACAAATGTGTTGAACTTATTTTATAAAAGGTGGGGCCTAGAATTATATGTTCCATTTGATTCATTAATTCTAATCATGTGGAAACAATCTATTGATTAGAAAGAATCTTCTTGAAATTTTATATATGATTTATGGGAATAAGGCCTAAACAGTATGATTAAAATGTACAACATTACACATTACTACACTATAAAATATGTTATTATTGAATACATGATATTTTATAATTAGTTAGATACATTCTATACCTATATTATTAATTTTATATAACATTTGATTATTATTTATTACTTATATATATATCATTCCTTTTATTTGAGAATTTTGACTCACCCCAATTATATTGTTTTCATTTTAATAGGAAAACAAGACAATAATTTGAAATAACATTATTCATATCATACATGAAATAATATTGTTCTCTAAGAGAACAAAAATTGTATTTTTTGTTTTCAAATGTAATGTGAAATCTATGTGTATATCATGTAGTCCAAAAGTACAAAACCATTAGATCGTATGAAATTTTTTATCTTGTATTCAATAACAATGTAATAAAATAAACACCATATTTGGGTTACTAGATTAAATATTGTTTGAACTTGTATCAGATCATGTTTAATAGAAACCTTAAGAAATAGATATAGAGTAACAATGCTTGATATTTGAAACATTATAATAAACCCTTTAAATTATCATGAAGTATTCTCTTGAATATTTTATTTAAATAGTAACAATATACTATGATTCATAATGTTATGAAACAATTATTTGAATTTCATTGTTTATAAAATGATATTAGTGGAAGTACTTGGAATCATATTAATTCCCATAATATATTAAGGGATTTCTTTCTTATGAAACCAAATAATTTTTTTTGAGTTTAATGAATTATAACTACATTATGTAAACTATATCCTATTATTACTAATGAAATTTAATATATTGAGAAAAATGATAACTAACAGGATAGTGTATCTATGTTGAACTAATTCATTCAAAAAAACCTCAATCATTTTAGTGAACTACTAATTCCTTAGTACCTAAAAATAGGATCATGTCCCCTAGTAAATATTTATCATCTTTAGAAATAGAGTATGGCAGAAGGTAATTTTAAGGGATTTTAATCTGAATAGGGATAAATTTCAATTGAGTTAATTGACTTAAAACACTAATGTGGATAATGTGAAAAATCAAGTTATTTGGAGTACTTTTATGGTGTTATTATTTGAAAATTAATCTCCTCGTGATCATTGATATGATATGATGTTGGAATTCTTAAATATAAGGAAAATGAAAGAGGAAAATATTTCTATGTATGAGGCATAATTTATTAGGTTAGACAGACTTGTTTTACAAAATTAATATCATATGGAAATATATATTAGTCACTTAAATGAATAGATGAATCCATGACTTCAAATATCCTCTAAGATAGTTTCATCACATGTGGATATCATATGAATTTATGTAAATATAGAAAAATAATTTTCCAAATATTTAATCATCAATGAAAAGTTATATAAGAAGTGTTAAATGGATATATATTATAAGAGAAATTTGGTTATGGAGAGAAAATGGGTTGAATTTATGAGATGTGCTAATTTTGCAATGAAATTCCATGGGACATGTATGAATCAGATGGTATTTTTCATCCAGTGTGGTGATAATTTCCACCAAGATCCTGAATAAAAAAAGGTGTTTCAAAAGATCAATGTAGTGATAAATAACATTTATTAATTTATATTAAATCTTAATTTTTGAATATTATATATATTTTATAATTATATGTCCAAGAACTACATCGGATTAGAGAATTTATTCACTAGAAACACAATCTACATATTTCATGAATGATCATCAACATCTCCTATAACTATAAACACACACATTACTATTATTATATAATACCAATTTAAATGGTTCATCATAAATTGGGGAATTATAATATAATAAATGGTGAAATCTAATTCTTATTATTGGTAAAAATGGGAGATTTCAATGAATATTTTAAAACAAAAAGATAAATTTTTTTTTATAGAAAACGAGATTAATATTTTAAAATCCACACCCAAAATATCATAGATCACAATCAAGAATAATTATATAAATATTTTTGGTTCATAAGGAATGAATCATAATGGAATAAACGAACATAATCCATTAGAAAATGACATTATAATAACACATATGATGTTGGAATACAGTTAATCACATATAATAAATTTTTTATTAAGGGATTGATTCTGATTTAATGTTTATGGTGTGGGGTGGAGCTCTTCTGTGTATGCTTGAATGATTTGTTTTCTCTTTAATTTTTGTATCGTGGTGCTTTGAATGTTTTTTGTCTGTGAAGTCTTGTATGGTTTCTCACTTTTTCCACAAAAGTGATTACTAATAAAAAAAGTAATTTTCAGTTAGTCAGGGATCGCTTCCAATACTATCATCATAGATTTGGTTCAATCATGATACCATCATATAATTTGTCAAGGTTAACTTACAAGATAATCATAGTGGATGTAGTATCTTAAATAATAGGGTTCAGTCCCGATTCTAATCCCAATTATCCTATGAAATTTAAATCATTAAAAATTTAGTTAGGAGGATATATAATTATGATCTCACCCATGAATAATCCTAATAATTATTTATATATACTAAAAAATACTAAAAAGATCTTCATATATCATAATCTAGAAGCTTTATTCAAGGTGTAATTACATTATTGGGTATGTTGATTAGGACTAGTTCTCTATGGAAGATTATGTGGAAGTTGTGAATATTATAACCTCTAACATTGATGAGGGTAATGAGAATTTCATGTAAATGATATAAGTATCTTATTCTACAAATATAAGAGTTTACTCTCCATCTCAAAGGGTTATGAGGAACATATACTACAATTATCTCTATATGGAGAATGAGATCCTAAGGATCATCACTTATTCTCATGAATCATGATGAATTTAATTATTCTTTCCTCTTGTTTTTTCTTTTTTTTATAGTATGGTAGTATATACGTATATTTTTGGGGGTTATCCATTTCTTTTATGATGTTTTGGGTTGTTTTTTAGGGTTCCCACTTAACCTTTGAAAATTTTATTGTCTCAATAAATAATTTGAACAAGTATAAAATTATCATCATCATTATCATATAAAATTAAGAGATAAAATAATGACAGTATCCTTGGATCATATCCCAATTAAAATCATAAGTAACATCAAAAAATATTATTATAAATGACAATTCCTTTAAATGATCACAAGGAATATTTCTTGAGTAAATTACCATTTTATCGTTGCAATAACTTATTAACAATTTAAAATTTTATATAATATGATAGATCATGTTTTCCTTAAAATTAACTATGAAATTATTTTCATCAATATTCAAAACATTGAGTGATCATCAGAGTGGGAAATTATGTTCATTACATGTTTGTAAATATTTTTATTCCTTATACAATTTTCATATAAATTAAAAAGTAACAAATTAAAAAAATAAACATAATATTACTTTTCAAAAAATTTAAAATTTAAAAATTGAGTGAAAAAATCTCAAAATAATATTATTTTCTTAAAATATTCATAAAAAAATCATAAAAAATGGATAGATAAGAAAAATATTATTTACTAAAAAGGAAATAAATCCTATTTTTTCTTTAAAAACACTTAAAATATTTATGTTCCAAATATAGTAAAATTGTATTAGTATATGAAAATATAATTACTAAAAATAGGATAATAAAATTCATGGAATTCATGGGAGTATGATCATGAAATTTTTTCATCAAAAATTTAATCATAAATAATCCTTGTAAACCATGAAATTTTAACATAAAATACTTACCTCATGCTCAACTTACTTTGAAAGCACTATAATACTTGATATAACATATTTTCTTTTATTATAATTCTATAAAATAATCATCATACCAATATATAATGTCTTATATTATCCACATAAAATATTGAAACACCCATTCATTAATAATTCCTTATTAGAATTGATATTTTTGGGTGTTAGCCATTTCATTTTTCAGTAGAGTTTTAGTTTTGATATTCTAGCCCTTAACATAGTTCATGGTTCCCTAATATCCAAAATTTTAATATTGATATAAATATAATATATATTATTACATATATCATTAAATTAATCTATAGGTAGAAAAATGATTAACATTATTCATGGTGATAGTTGGTCATTCATACACATTAATGTTGTGATCATTTTATTTTGAAAATACGGAAGGAAAGAAAATAATATTTAATAATTATAGAAATATAATCCTATCATAAATATCAGATATAATCATCATGTAGGTCATAATAATTGACCATGAATTAGGGTCATGTAAAATGAATTATATCACAACATGGACGTAATAGTCCACACGTATGTACGAGTGATAATATCATTTCTCATTTGATGGAAAAGGTGGTCGATGCTGGTGGATCCATAATAATAATAAATTTTCATTATATTTATGATAATAGTTTTATTATTTTATTTTAATGATCAATAATTTTGAGAAGTTATGAGAATATCTAAAATTTAAAGTACTCATTTATGAGATACACCTCTGTTGAGAAACTTCTTGGGATTTAAGCCAGATTTATTAAATGCACAATCCTTTGGTATTAAAAAACCTCTATGATATGAATATGTAATATTAAATGGTGTTATGATTTTAATAAAATGGGATATAATTTTCATGAAGTGTGGAGAATATTGGATTTGAAGTCTCCTATTATGAGGGAGGGAAATTGGACACCTATAATGACATAAAAGGTTAAATAATTTACATTGCAGAATCCTGTCACGTTGAACAAAGGAACACTAAATTAATGTATATTAACTAATCAGACCTAAATAAACCCAACCAATAGCATTTAGACTTCTTTTTATATATGTTTTACCATATCTTCTAATTAAACAACATCAATATCGTTTTACCTTAATAGTTAAAACTCTACTTCATACCAGGGAATATATTTATATAACCAAAAATAAAAGGAATCCTATATAAAAAATGGAAATTAGGATTCCAATTTTCTAAACCATATTTTTATATCGAATTTCTTTTTTTTGGTATAAATTACTTTTTATATGAAAAAAAAATTAATGGAAAATATTTTTAAAGAAAATAAATGTTTTAAGAGTAAATAGAATTTCACCTATAAATAATGTAACAATATGGGTTCCATGACTTTGTTTACAAAATTGTTTATTTTATATGGTTATTATCCATTAGGATAATTCTAAAACTGATATTAGTCTCTCAACCATGTCATTAAATTCAAATTTCAAAAAAAATACTTTCTACTTTGAATAATATTTAAATTATCTAATCAATAGACAACCATTGGAAAAAAATTCATTATAATTTGTTAAAATACACTATTTATCTCTATAATCATATACTTGGATGGAAACTAACAATATAATAGGATAAAATAAAGTGATATAGATATTTTAAAGCTTGACCATATTGTTTTAATAGAATTTTTCATATTTTACTGATGTGAAAAATATGGTCTATTGTTACTAGAACAGCCTAGACTTAAGATTCATATTCATTAAATTACATTCTAGCAATACATTAAAATATTAAACAAATAGATTCCCAATGAAGGTATTAGTATAGTTATTTTAGAATCATAGAAACATAAACACATACACATAAGTTATCTATATTATCTCCAAGTAGGTTCATCAGGACTAGATCTGTTCTTATACACATCATAGATAATACATATTTTCATAACCTAGGTAAGGACTCATAAAAAATGGGTTATCTCTTATGATCTGTAAGGTAAAACTAGGGGGAAAATTAAGCATAAACATGAGTATATGGGTATGAGAATGTGATTATAACATTAGAATATCAGTCCATTAATATCAAATATCACAAACATGAATAACGGAATAAATCATTATAGTTCATAATAAATTAATCATAAATAAATAAATAACATAATCAATGAATGAATATCATTGGAATAATACATGGAATTGTTTCATATATAGACATGTGATATCATCCCACATAAGTCAATACTCGTTTATAAATCTTATCTTGGCACATCATAGGGACCACACTCATTGGGTGGGACACACCACCATCCCAAGTCGTAGTACTTTCCTTGAAAGGGACCATATTTTCCCATAATACCATAGTGGACCAGGATTCCTTATATTTCAGATTCATGGAGATTACACCTACTAGGTGGTACAGACTACCGTCCCCAGTCGTAGTCGTTTCCTTGTATTGGATCGGGTTTCCCCATATTCTAGAAGTGGATCATGACTATTGAAATTATTCTCATCATTATCTCATGAGATATAAATCATTACCCAATTCATTGGAGGGAAATATAGGTCCCACCCATCTCATAATGAAATCATTCATACATGTTCCACAAGATAATAAAATATCCATCATATCATGACCCATAAATAGTGATTGGTTTTATAAACATACTATCATATTCCCATAAAATAAAATGGGTGTCATAAACATGTTATATCTTATCATTTTAGATAAGGTAAGTTTCATAACAATTTCATCATATCCAATCCTAGGAAAATAAGTGGGTTTCACCAGTATAAAATCAAATGGAAGAGGAACGGGTTCCATAAACATAAAACAATGATAGAAATAATATGAATGAAACCATTGAATAATTTTCTAGAAGGGAATGAGTAACATCAATGGATATAATGTTTTATGGAAAATAATTTTTCAAATAATTTTGAATACATTTAATGAGTATAATATCATACTTTATTTGAAAATGGTTGTTTAAAATATAAAACACATTGAAAAAATTTTTATCGAGAATTAAATATAAATGTAAAAAATAAATCTATGAAAAAAATTTGGAGACCTTTTTAATTTAAAAAATATAAAGAAATATTGAATAATTTTTCAAAACCATTATCCATAAAACTGTTTAAATGAAGTTTGAAAACATTTTGAACCACATATCGTTGAAAATACATTGAAAACTTATAAATAAGGATTAAAAACCGTTGGAAGTCCTTTTTACTATAAAAATTTGAAAGAAACTTAAAATATTTGTTGAAATAATATTTCTACAATACTTATAAGCTAATCATGAAAACATTTTGAAAAAAAATTATTTAAAATTACATTTAAAACATATAAATAAACAATGAAATCATTTTTGAAAACATTTTTACTTGAAAACTTATAAAGGAGCTTGAAATTGTTTTTGAAACAAATTCATGAGAACAAAATTAAAATAATGAACTTCCAAAATATTACGAAAATATTATTTAAGAAAATAAATTTTAAATCTGGTAAATGATGCTTTAATGGAATGATGGTCATGATGATAGGTAAATCTATACATTCTCAAAATTTCTTCTACACCATAAAATATTTAGAAAATTTCATGGATCATAAAATGTCAAAAAAGAATCGTTATTTTAATCCCCATTAGTTTAATAGGTAAAAATGGATAATTATTTATTTTTATGATCATAGGGGAATATTAGTGAATTTTTTAAAACCATCTACAAAACAAAATTTTGAAGGAACATAGATTTCCATCTGAATTGATATGTAAATTCGAACTTTCATAAAACATATTATTGGATTTATTTAATACCAATGATTGGATAATTGGTTTTGATATATGAATATATATTAGATAAATATATTATATTAAATATCAAGATATTTTTTCGGAGGTCGATCATTATATTTCATCAACAGAGGAAGAATCATAAGAAATGTTGATATAACATGGGATTTTTTAATAGACACCCACTACATGGTAAATTGGGATCATACGTTCCATGTAAGAAAATGGAAATAAATTAATCATAAAATATTAAAAAAAAGTAAGGATATCTATAATATAACTTATCAAGTAAACCTTGAAAAAAATAATGTGGGTGCATAACAAAACAAATTTCTTCTAGAAAGAAAATTGGGAAAAAACTACCATACCGATTTTGTAACTTTAGAAACAAAAGCTCATCAGAGAAATATCATAAAATGTATATTTAAATAGAAATAATTTTTATTTTAATTTTCATATTATACATTCATGGTCTTTATATACACCACATAAAATTTTTTAGTGGGGAATAAGGCATGTATTTCATGGAAATAAAAAGTGAGATGAAATCCACTTACCTTGTGTCATTACTCTCTTTATACTCAATCATACATAACTTATAATAAATATGTAATTATAATAAATCTATCAGATAACAATATTATTATATATAATACCATATATATATATTATGACTTTATATTACTAACCTATTAACATTATCATATTAAGGTTTTACTTAGGTTAAAATTTACTTTTTTAGTATGTGTCATAATCTATTTTATCAGTGTTTCTTATACATATATCAGGATTTATAGAATCTGATACATGATATAAATATCATTTTATTTATTATATTTTTATTATAATAATATATATAATAAATAATTATGAAAATGGACTACACCATTCATGGATCCATTAGGTCATGCGTAATCATGAACCATATTTTTGTTTTATTATTGTTTTAAAACTAATGTAAAATATAATATATATATATATATATATATATAATAAATATAATGTAGAATTATTATTTCTAATATATAATATAGGTTCACTAAATATGTAATTAATAAATTCCTTGTATTGTGTGAATGAATCACGTAGCTTTGATGGGGATGTAGTCCACACTTACACAAATAAAATTATTATATTAACACAAGATGGAAAGTATAAAGGTATATTCTAACTAAAAATTTCATAATCATAAAGAGATTATAAATATCATATATATATATTATATAAATATATTATCTGTCATAATTTCCACCATGGGAGGCGGTAATGGAAAAAATGAACAATCGTCATTTTTTGAGATGGTAGTTCACTATACACGTAAACAATATGTTCGTTACCCATTAGATGGATTTGTTGGTAAGTGTAGATCAAAACCAAGTAATAAAAAATTCCAAGTATATTGAGTATATTTTTTTTATACAGCAATGGAATTGTAATATTTTAGGGAGTGTATAATGGATGATAAAAGAATGGAGCTTGGGGAGAGATATTACCTATTCATTGGGAAACTTCTTTTTCATTCCACCAATGAGCTTCCTTAGACTGAATTATTCAACAAGGGAGGCTTCAAGGAGGAGTGTATGGATGTTGAGAAGATTATGGGTTAGATATGGGATTTACCTATGTGTTTTGAGAGGTTTGAAGAAGATATAGAGGCAGTGGCCTTTTATTGGAAATGGAGGGGACACAGTTGTAATTTTTTTTAAAACAAGTTAGGTGTACCCACGTTTTCACTAAAAAAGTATTAACAACCCTACCAAACATGATAATGGAAGACTTATGGATGAAATATTTTTAGAAAATGGGTTATGTACATGTTTCTAGGTTATCTATGCCATTAGTATTTTAGTATATTCCCTTGCTAAGCATATTTTTTCCTTCATCTATGTAATTAATTATAATTCATTTCGCTCGTATATTTCATCAAAAACTAATTTGACTATATTAGACATTATATATTATTCTGATTCTAAATATTTAATCCATTTTTTCAAATTCAAATCACCTATGTTCAAGAAACTAATTGAATCTAGTACTCACTCGTGCATTTTCATGATGATATTGATCAATGATAATCTTCAATAAGATTACTATTTTCAAAGATAAAAATGAACATTGCCATTGAATATATTTAAATAATGAATTAGGGGTACATAGTAATTAAATTAAAGTTACATAATTGGTGAGACATCATAAATAAAACAGAAAACATTTATCATAATTTATAAGGAATATAATTTTATTTTCAGTATTGTGAATTAAAATATATGAATTAAAACATTAGATAATTCAAATTCTGATCATTATGATAGTTAATTTTGGATTTTAGGCTATATGATCTTCGTATGAAATATTAAAATACAAGACTATATAATAAAAGATATATTATAGTAAAAAAATAATACATATCACACACAAAACAATCTAATACATACAAAAAATATTGAATAATGATTCCATGACCACATGAATAAATTTATGATTTATAAAAACAAAACAATTATGTTATTAAATTTTTAAATTAATATTCAATGAAATTAAATGTGATATGAAACTGGAAAATAATATTGGTCAAACATCACCAACTTTATATTCATTTATGTTGACTTCCTTCAATGTAATGCCTCGATTGAATTAAACACCCTAAGGAATCTAGGAATGGGTTTATGGTGGAAGAGCATGCTCATTATAATATGTATCGATTGGTGTTAAAATTGAAAATAGGGATAATAAAATGAAAAATTAATAATGTTAATGGAAAATATTAAATATAATTATTAACATTAGAGCCTAAAGAATTGAGACATATGGTAAAACAAATAGTAGAGTTAAATAAAAATATACTCAGTATACAATATCCATATATCTAATATGGAATATAACTATATGTAATTCATATAAATTATTGAAAAATTATTAACTAAAATATATATGTTTATTTTGAAAGATATATACATTATTATAGATTTTATAAAGGGTTTCTATAATATATAAACATTATGAAATATACACATTAATCTGAAATATGCACGCATTATTGATTTCATCTAGGATTATTCACCATCTATATAGATTTATTATCATTATGCTGATGAAATATATCTAATAAAGATTCTATAAGCATCTAATACATGATAAAAATATAAAATCTTACAATTTTAATATATGCATTTTGTTTCTAAGCTATTTGTATAGAAATTAAGATTATTCTATATTAGTTTCAATATGGAAATGTAATACAACATGAAAATAAAAAAAACTACATTTCAATGTGAATATGACAAAGAATATAGAAATATATATAGATTTATTCTAATTATTTTTCTAAAAGAAAAGTATTAGAACTTCTATAATTCTAGTAGATATTACCAAAAAAATCCACTATATATTCCAATGTATACACTTTATTTCTTTTATATATGAATGAAAATTCAAAAGATATGAAATAGATTCCTACAATATATAAATTTAATCCAACAACTACAATTGGTAATTTTTAAAATAAATCTAATTGAGAATATGCAATTGTAATAGCACAAACCGATTTCAAGGATGAAACATGAGTTCACAAGTGAAACAAAAAATAAAAAGTGACATATTAAATTGAAAAATAAAATAATATCATTAGTATAGATATGATTCCTTCATAAGTAATTGGTTTTTAAAATATAAAACCATAATAGGTTTCATAAAAATATAAATCGTTTCTATGATATAAAATAAATAGTATACAAAAAAACTTTTTTATATTTTTATATATTTTATTATTGGTTTCTGAAATATATAACCATTATGAATTCTGTATATGTTCTCTAATAGTTTTATATTGGGATCTGTGGTGAAAAAAATAGTAATTTTTTTTACAAAAGATGGTAAAAACTATTCAATTAATACATCATACAAAAGAATAAACCTTTCCTGAAGAAGCAATGAAAATAGGAACACATTTCATATTTATAGGAACATATTTATATATTTTTCCTATAGAATATCAGCATGAATTCATTAAAAAAATAAAATTTGTAACAACTTCTACTCTCCTAAGTTACACCAAAAAATCATCAAAAACATAAGAGAATAAAAATTCTAATAAAAGAGTGATAAAAAATGATCAAATAATAAAATTTATAGTCTAAATGTATCTTATGATTAATTCAATTTGAGATACATTTCACAGTCAGTCCTCCAACATATAATTTGTTTCTACAATGTAAAATAAATACTATATTGAAGAACTAAATAATCATTTTTATTAATTTTATAATTGTTTTCTATAAAATATAATCGTTATTAAATCTTTATTTTAAATTGGAAAATGTGTTCTATTCTAGTTTAAGATTGTGATCTATGGTGAAAAAAACAACACTAAAAATTTTATAAACGATAGTAAAAACATTGTAATAAATTTACAAACAATATAAGAGACTTGTCCTAAAGAAGAAGCAAAAATAGGTATAGATTTCAAATCTCTCGGCACATCTTGATGTGTTTCTCGAATATAATATCAAAGTTACATCATTAAAACAATGAAATTTTTAATTATTTATACTCTTCTGAGTCAAAAGAAAAAATTAAAAAAAGGAATAATAATTATAATAAAAATAGTGATAAAAATGATCAAAGAATAAAATTTATAATCAAAATATAAATATCGGCCAATTAAACTTGAGTGTAATTTTAGTTCTTAACATTAATAACATATAACATTCCAATAAATTTCAGAAAAATAATAACTAAGATTGGAAATTCAAATTCAGCACCTATACTGAGAAGAGATAAATCCAAAACATCTAGAGGGAAGAATCAATCTGGAAAAATGAAGATCTTATCAGTGAAAAAAGGAGACATAAAATAGAGTAAATATCCATTATGAGTTGGAATATAAAGAACAATGGAGGTTTAATTTATTATATGTTATTTCAAAAAAGAATAATCAGTATGATTTCTAAAATGATTAAAGTTATAAAGACATGATAAATCTACCTATATACTGGAATATGCTCATTGCATGCAAATATGGGATACCAAGGAATGTGGTGATTATCTAGAATGTTGGAAATAGTTAAACGTGTTTAAATAAGAATAATGTGTTCAAATACCAATGATGTATTTCAGTTCATGGAAACGAGGTAAAATATTACTCTAAAATGCTCTTTGATTGTTATATCTTCCATCATGAATTATGATGTTTATTGGATTCTATTTAAATGATTGGAGAAGAAAACATAGGAAGCATGAGTACATGAAGAAACAAATTAAGGATCAATTGGAATAAAGGTTGATGAAATTTGGAAATATTTGATTGAATCGGTTAATGAATGGTCATGTTCTAAACACTGAACTACGATGTAGACTATAAGACTATGTTTATATTTTCCCTAATGTGTAAAACCAATGCATATGGGTGGATAGGTTTGTAATCATTGAACTTGTTAATACATGATCTAAAAAGTGATTCATCTTTCTAAAAATATACACTATTAAATATTTTAATTTTACATGTACATAATTATTTAAATTAAATCATTGTAATGTGGAATGTGTTTAGTGGATATGAAAAACAAATGCCAAACTAAAAGTGTGAATGAAACCATTGGAATAAAAGTTGTCTAAACTCAAATTTATGATACTATGAATAACAAAAAATAATCTCTATAACTTCTAATACAAAAAAATTATTTTGTAGTTAAAAAAATTAATTCTCTTAGTTGAAGAGTACATTAAAACATATGAAACTCATTACTTGATGATATTTTAGTGATAGAAATCTAGCAGTCATCGAATGGAGCACCTTAACAGCTCCCTATGTGTCTCTTTAGTCTATGATTTATATCTCTTCATATTATCTCTCATCTATATAATCTATTTATTTTATCAATTTAGGGATGAAAAGTCTTTAATAGGCCAGAAAGGCACAACCCACCACATTCAGTGCACCATTAAAGAAAAGGAATATAAGGGATGGGATCATGGGATGAGATATAAAATAAAAAAACTAAATAAAAAAATTTATATAAATATTTCCTCTTCCCATGAAATTAAAAGATTATTAATGTACCTTCTAGTCAAGGATACAATATATTGAATATGGTTGTAACAATTTTTTTCTAAAAATTACTCATAGTAGAAACCATTATAGTTGTTAGTCTACATTACCATAGATGAAAAAACATAGGGAAAAATACAAATACAAAACACATTGTTTATAAAAATCAAAAGCACAAGAACATAAACAATGGGATTGGGGGCCTTAATTTTATTTCACATAACCCAGAAGACTCTAGTTTTCCAACCCACAACCATCTACACAGCCTAGTTGATGTATTCTTGGCAACGAGGAAAATTTTCATATATCATTTATAAATATTCATTTGGTATCTATGACAACTTATGGAAAGACATTATTTATATTTTGTGAAATACCATTTCTAATGATTTTGAAAAAATATACATACTTGTAATTTGCAAGATTTGACTCATATTATAAATGATATATTAAAATAGAATCATTATATACTGGTAAAGGTGTATCAAATCAAAGTATATGTCATAGAGAAAAATAAATCATGAATCACCTCAAATGGAAACACATCATGGCTAAATATATGTAACTTACGATATACAATTTTGAACAGAAAAATATCAAATGAAACCATCACTTTAAAAGTATATTCAATAACCCATTGAAAATCAAAATGAATAAAAATAATTATGATGAAAATGTATATAACACAAATAAAACCATATACTTGGGGTACACTTCAACCAATTTCATGGCCTATTTGTATAATGAAGCTCTGAGAGAAGAATATGTAATGTTGGATAATATATATCATAAAAAAATTAATTTTTAAGTGAAAAAAATAATAACATGAAGAAAATTGGAATATAATATTACTTAAATATGATTTAAATCCTTCCTCTACCAAAATATTTTCATGGGAAAACCCACCCAAATGATGTCCTAGCTGAGCATGGCTAATCCATCTCTGTAATTTCCCAAAAACAGGTACCCTGTGTTGGCCAAAAAGTATGTGTTCATGTCTTGGATGTCGAATCCAAAAATGTTATGTTTCAAAATATTAGTTGAAAATTTAATCTGAAACTAGAATTTATAAATTCATGATAGGATAAAAATAAATTCCAAAAATAAAAGAGTACACACCTTTTGTAGAGATCTTGATTTATAGGGTCAGTGATGTAACAATTTTTTATAGTTATGTTGGGAGACCAAATGAATTAGATCATTATTTTTTTGTGAATTCAGATGTATTGTATTATATTATTGAAATTTCGTATGAATAGAATGAAATGAAAAAGTTAGATCAGAGAAAATAATTAGTCCACTATGCATGTAGTCTAAGACATTTAAAAAAATAATACAACAGAACATGGAACCTTCATGAATGAGACATGAAAATCATATATTGAATTATATAATTTAGGCGTACATAAAATGCAGGACTCTTTGATGTATTGAAAAAAATCAATATCAACCATGGAAAAAATTTAACATGATGTAAGATTGGATAATGATATGAAGAAGAAGTGTAAATGGTGAATTAGAGTAGGATTTCTAATATAATATTTTTTAAAAATTTAATATTAAACCGTAATTACTAAATCATTGAATTATGGAAAAAAGTGTCATGAAATTTAGAATAAAACGCCTTTTTAGCTCTAGATCTATAGGGTCCCTAAAGAAATAAAGTAAAAAAATAGTAGTGGTCCATAAGTTATGGATAAATATTTCCTAGATAGTAAATGTAGATGTATCATATTTTAGTATGTAAATTTGGTATGCAAAGAAATAAATTTGAAACATTAAAGAGGTGGAAAATGATATAGTAATCTTATGAAAGAAATATTACCGTATGAAGGATATATATTTAACATGTTGAATATGTGATGATGGAAAATGATGACCTGTCTACAATATATGTCAAGAAAAAAGAAGATTGATTACTTCCAAATATAATGAGAACATAACTGTTGAATATATAGTATGTTCTCTAAAGAATTTATAAGTGATGGTAAAGGGGTTTGAAAAGAAGTTGACGGGATTCCTTGTGGAAGTTAATGGTGAAGAAAAGTAGGATTTGATTATAAGATTGGAAATGATGGTAGAGTTTGTGGAGGCAGAGCAACAAAATATGGAGGATCCATAGGCAGAGAAACCAAAGGTGAAGTTTGTCGACAATAAATGAGTAATCAGAGGCAAGCATGAAGGAGTTGAAACCCTAAACTAGGGAGACCAAATGGAGAACCCTGAATGGAGATACAGAATAGGTATTTTGTGGAAACCGTAGATTAGTGAGACCAAAGGAGGTGAATCCGAAGAATGTTCAAGTAGTAGAAACCCTAGATTGGTGAGACCAAAGATAGTGAAGGCGGTGGATAGTGAGGATGGAAGAAGAGAAGTAGTGGAAATCAGAGGTTGGGGAGATGAAAATTGCGATGTAGAGTAGAGTAGAGTGGAAAGATAATAGATTAAAGGATACAATATATGGAAGGGATATTGATGATGGAGTGACATATGGTAGAAAAATTCCAACTTTAGTATATATATTTATTTATTTAATCTCGCTGATGGGATGATATAGTGGGTTTTTTAAGTAAAAACCTCCAAATATTTTGTATGTTTTAATAGTAAATTTCAATGTGAAATTGAATTAAATTTCCAAAATTGTATTAGATGATAAAAATATGATCTATTTCAACATTAAACCCAATTTATAATATAGTTTATCCTTATAAACAAACTATATCAAAAAAAGGTTTTTAATTAAATTTTAGTATTTGACACTATTCATTAAAAATGAATCTTCACATAAAAATAAAAATAAATTTCCCTCGTCTAATTTTATGTTCTCTTAAAAATATAATATTAATTTATACGTATATAATCTAAAAAATTTCAAAAACATGTACTTAAAATATGTTCTCCATTAAATGGTAGTAAAAATGCCTTAATAAAAATATGGTATTTTATGCTTAAAACTGTGTATGTTTTTAACTTAAGAGTATCAAAAATAATTAAATAATATCAAATTTATGTGATGTAATTTATAATATAAATATCAAATTAGTATCAATTAATAATTTTAGATAATTTAATTTATTAAGGTAAAATGTCTTTGTGGATATAAAAATAACAATAGTTTCATTTATATTCAATCGGTTTTCATATTCATATATAATTCATTTGTAACCAATGAATTAATTTTATATTTGTGTAAAACATATACTTTAATAATTTAGTTAACCATTTTCATAACTACTAATTTAACATTCGGGTTATATTAAATAATATTTTAATAATATATCATTATCGTCGTTTGGTCTTTCATGTTGCATAAGCAATCGATGGAAGTCATTTTTTCATGTAACAAAATCAATCCATAGTTTTCCTTATAGAGAGAGATAAAATTTATGTTTCATTTAGAGCATGATGAATTTGGTTTTCCATATAACATAGTTAAATATTATAAAAAACTTTTTTCATTGTTCTTTTAAATAAAAAATATAAAAAATATTAAATTAATTTGAAAAATATAATTCTCAAAATCTCGGGGTCTTACATTCTACCTCCAATTACATGGCTTTATCCCTCTAAATTCATCTGGGTTGTCAAAAATTTTAATACATAAAATTTTCATTCATATAAAGACACATCATAAAAATTAATAATAAAATAGCCCTTAAAAGGGGAAATTTATAACCATAACAGTTTCCCAAAGTAACATATAACTTGGTTAACACATAGGGGAACATAGGTTGGGATTGAAGATTATAAATGGAGGAAATGTGTAAATATATATAGGGATTTATTGAGGTTATCAATCAAAAACAAATGAAAAGTTGATGTCCTTAATGTCATAAATCTTTTATGATTTAAAATTCCATTCGTTCAACAAAAAGTAAGGTATTAGGATATCACATTTTTTCATAATTATCCTAACTTTGAGTAATTATTTACAATGAAAATAAGTAAATATTAATAAATTGTATATTTTATTAAAAAACAATCTTTGGTTCTTCTTTAATCTATTTCTAATTCATCCATTACAACAAGAAATTGATGTTTAGAAATTAAAATTGATTCCTAAAGCACGAAAATTCACTTTTAGTAGATCTTAATCCCAAAAAAAGAATGCAATGTATAACTATTTGTCTCTATATTTCCTCATAGATCAATATGGTTAATATATTTTTCTCTAAACATAAAAAGCAACACAACCTTTTCATCCTAAATATTTATCTATCCAATATTATTATGCATTAACCAGTATATCATATTGGACAGCGGTAGGAATGAAATCCATATCATCCTTCGGTAATGAACTCATAATCCACAGGGTTTACTAATTCATGTGATATCATAATATTACACCAGCATGCCTCCATTTTCCTTCTTCATTCAATTCCCAAAAACCAAAACAAAAATGCTAATATCCTAGACCACCACTAAAAACATGACGATGAATTGAATCATGTACCTTACTTTAAAGTTTCAAAAATCCAAATATCCAATGTACCTAATGCACCAAATAATTAATGTCTTCATTGATACCACTTTGTCACAAACTAGGGATGGATACCATCCAAGTTTACACCTAACCTAATCTGAGACGTGGCACAATAGGCATTCATTATCCTTTTGTTCTGAAAACTAGTTCATGGAATCAAATTAATCATATAGGGAATTATTTAGCAAAAGAAAATCCCAAATCAAAATACCAAAAATTATACATGTAGAAGAATCCTACAATTGAGCAGTAATAAATATACAAACTTATTCAAATAAAACTAACACTGAACATAACGAAAAACTAAAAAAAAAATGAAACAAAATACCACTAACACGATCTCCGCATGAACTCTTTGTGACCACCAACCATAATACTAGCCCTATCCATGGGAAACTGAAGGATATACGTATACGAACAAAACATCTAAATTCTGCTAACACTGATGGGAATATGTAGGGTGTGAAGAAACAAAAACATAGTAGAAAATCCCCAAAGAGGCCATACATTTCCTATACCAAAAAAATACACAAACACTAGTTTGAAATACATATATAAAATAGGTTTTTAATCATTTCTTGTAACCGAAAATATATTTCCACTAGTTCAATTTTTAATATAACACACACACCATTCCTTTTCAAAAATGTTTTAACATTCGAAAAACTGGGTCAAAAACCAAAACCCAAAAATGAATCCTAAACATGTAATCAAAAGGGTTTTAAAAAAATAAAGGAATCCAACAAGTCAGAAAAACTAGAGGTGAAGATAACTAAAATGTCGATATTAAAACATGGGAATTTTCTAAACAGATCTAGAAGAAAACCCTAGACATACAATGTTTGGACTCACTTTCATCATATGGTGCAGGTCCATATTCAATAAGCAAATGGCCACTCTAAATTAACCAATTTAGTGTAACATCCGACCTAGAATCATCAAATATATGGTGTACCAACTATTCTTACTGAGTTCAACAATGAACTATCACATGACCCTCTATATGATTCCTAAAAATCCAATGATATTAGTACTAAGTGAAATAGTAGGTCCTCAAACATGTGGTTCAACTGAAACCCACTACCACTAGTACTTCTTATTCCAAACACTGACACACCCTATATAATGACACTCCCCTTGGAGGATCCAGTATATAGGTACCAATCTCACATGTCAATCCATACATAAGGTCCAACTAGGCCATTAAATATCATGTATTCCATAAAATAATAAACAAAACATCTAAAATTTCCAACCCAGCCTTACATTTTCAAATCCCATTTAATTTATGACACCATTTTAAAAACCATGATGAAAATATGAAATAATCATAAATGGTTTAAAATTTCCCTTTATATCATTATAGAAACCAAGACACATCAAAAATATCAAATGGGTTATTCCTCTTGGAATATATTTGAAACCACCTTCAAATTCACATAAAACACTACATTACCATTCATAAACCAAAGAACTATTTTGAAAAAATAGGGGTCTGATAGAGAATCCCCCCACTTACCCAACCGTCTCTCCTAACCATGCACAAGACATTTGGCATTCCATAAACACCAAACCTCAAGCCACGCAGTTCTATATGGACTATGTTTTTTACCCAAACCATTCATGAATAATGTTTATTGAAAAGACCCTTATCCTCTACAGGAAAGAAATTTAACCCCAAGACCATGCAAAAAAACCATTCATAAGGTAAAAATCCATTTTTTAACATAAAAAATCAAAACTTTAAATTGATAATTAAACCATAACCTCATCTAAAAGATCCAACATTCTAAAAATAATTAAATAAAAAAACCAAGGATGATGTGTGACAATAAATAATTTTCAAATTTTAATTTTTCAAACACACACTATAAATTTAATATCTAGGTTATATCATTATACTATATCACAGTATATTTATAATATATTTTGTAGGTATCATAACACTACAAATAAATTAAATTAATTTGAATAGAAATATAAAATGAAATCATAGCATGTTAAATTATACCCCCCTAAAATGAAATTCACCCTCAAAATTTCGTTACTAAAATAAAAATGATGATATCTTAGTTTCATCATAGCCTCAGGTTCCCATATAGGTTCTTAAAATTTCTCAATACTCTAATGAACTTCAACCATGTGAGTAGGGTAGTTCTATGGAGCATTTTCTCTATGATTAAATATTTATATATTTTGTTCATCATAATAAGGTACATGATTTATGACTACAACCTCTAATTTCATAACATATACTAGATTAGGTATATACATCCTTAGAAGTTATATATGAATATTTTATTTAACATGATAGAGGTTTGGTGGAATCTCTAAGTGAGAAGCTATTATCCTTAATCAATTATCTCAAAAGGTTCCTTATTCCTAGGAACAATTTCCCCTTATTTTTGAATCTTAGAAATGTTTTACATAGTAAAATTAAATTTAATACCATCTCAAAAAAATCAAATTCTAGATTCCATTTATTATTTTTAGGATAAAATTTCATTAAAATCTTAGATACCTTAATCTGTTGCTAAAAATATGTAAGATTTTTTACCCTTTTTTAATATATCTCATGTCCCAATATATTTATTTCTCAAACTTCATCCTAGTACTTATTAGTTCTACACTTTATTCCAAAGTGTTTTTTCAAATGATAAATATGAATGATCAAGTATAAGATATTTGGCATGTGGAAAGTTTAAAAGATGATGGTTTCAATCCCAAAAACCATTTAAATTTATATATAATGATCTCAAAATATCCTCATAGGATTTTATGGTTCTCTTAGATTTTCCATCTATTTGAGGATTATAAGTATTCTAGAAACACCACTCTAAATCCCTAGCATGCAAAATATTTTAAAAGAACATCTAGATAAACCTAGGATCCTAATCCAATATAATATATTGTCATACTATAGGAATTAATACCACTTCCTTGGTGTATATTCTAGAAAAAGTTCAAAATATAAAATTAATCTAATATAAATAGATTGTATTGATTTTATATGGTGACTGACTACAACTCAAATAGAATTATGGCCATTCATTGTTTTTTGGTGTTGGATAAAAAAATATTAGGTGATGTTTCACCATTTCCATTCTAGTATTAGTAATATTTATCACATACCCTTGGAAATATACCTCCAATTCTTAATATAAAAAAATAATAGGCTCTGAGATTCATAATTTTTATATCTCTCTTACATTTATCTAATCGTAAATAATCTTTTATATCTTTATATATCATCATATATCCAGGATGAATAGATAATGATGATCAATGATCCTCATATAAAAATACCTTCCTCAAATATTTTATGGACATGACACATAAAAATTTCTTAAACCTTAACATTCCATCATAAACATGTTTTAACAAAGGAATATTTCATTCCTTATTTCAATTCTTTACATTTCCTTACATGCCTTTTTAATCATCACTTGGATAGATAGTTGAACACTCATTTGAAAAAGATAATATTTCATTCCATACATCATGATTTCTATATACAATATTTTAATTATTGAGGTATTATATGTTTTTATCCCCATGATGGATATTAAATTATGAAATTTTCTACATAAAATATTTGTTCACCTTATTCACATTCAAATGGTTCTAATGTATTAGGACATAGTAGACATTAATAAACACCAACAATATTCTCTAGAGAATATTCAAATCCTTATGAGTGAATATATAATTTAAGATTTTATAATAAATATATATTTCAAAAGATTCCCATGAATGGAAATCCCTCTAAATCTTTAATGAAAAAATTACCACCATTAAATCCAATTCAACATGTGGGTAATGTTTCATAGTAAACATCAATTTTAATGAGTTATCATTTATCTTCATGAAAATCTACATTAATACACGTCACAATACCTTTGTTATACTTAAATTTTGAAAAGAAACCCTTCTCCCCTGAAGAATCATGTCAGAATAGTTATGCTAACTCAATTTTTCTTATGGTCCCTCATATTTTCTTCACATACATCAGTCCAAAGGGACCCCATTCCATTTTTAGTTAACATAGTGAATAAATTAGGATTATATGATAAATTATCCCCAAACCATTGATTTTATCCATCCAATCCATGACAAATATTAATCTCATTCACAATGGTTGATATGTGAAAACTTTAATAACTTCTATCTTTGATGGATCCAATCGTATACCCTCACATAGTGTTATATATAATGAAGCAAAAAAACTATATGATATTTTTTGAAGGGTTATATTTTTATTATATATTATATAATATTAAACACCTAATAAATAAATATAAACCACCAAAATTTTATTAAAATGATCATTAAATTAATCACCATTAAAACAAATTAAAATAAAAAACACTACAAATGGATGAAAAATATAAAACAGAACTGTTAAAATGGGAATTTATGGATAACCCCAGTCTACTAGAATCATCACCCCCATTGAAAACTCTATATCAAAATTTTAAAATATTAGTAACCCAATTAAATTTTTTTGAAAATTAAATTTATCCTTATGGAGAAATTGTAGTTATTTTTTTGAGTTAATGAATGAGGTAGAATTTATTGGGTATAAAGGGAAATTTGACAATTGGGGTTTGACTATTATATGACCATTTTCCAATATGGTTTTTTTAAACTATACCATTGTATGATAATTTTAACAATATAATTTTTTTAGATTTCTTGACAATGGGAAATTATTATTGAAATGGGATCGATGACCTCAGATAGTATAGTGGTGTTGTTTGAAGTCCATATTTTCAAACATTAGAGGAAGGTAGGATCACAGGGGTTATCCATTAACCAATTAAGAAATGAGATCCAACAAGTGAATCTTGAACAAAATCACCAAAGGAATTAGTTATAGTTAGTGTATATTACCACTAGATCTGTTTTAGTCGATCAATCACAAGAAATTATGTCTATTAGATACCCCACCCTTAGGGAATATTAATGTGTAATAAGGGTTTATGTCTCTAGACCATGGTTACATAATGTGTACTTTATATTGTATAAATATAATTTTTATTCTATCCATTCCTCTTATGAATTGTTTTTGTAATAAAATAAATTTTTAGTTTTGATGAATTCGATAATTTATTTTTTAGACGTTAATAATACATAACTGAATTGTTTTAGAAGATATATAAATTTTCATATTAAAAAAAGTTATTATAAATAGTATTTATGTAAATTAGATAGTATTTTGAAAAAATTTATTTAAATAATAAATAATATAATAATTTTATAAATTCAGGGGAAATTTTTCATAATAGTCAGAACTCTGATTATGCCTTAAAACTGCTATCCTAAAAATAATAATAATTTATAAATTTAGAAGTTAAAATTATTATATTTTTTTATTTTTTTGATTAAATATAAATTATTTTTTAAATCCATGTACAAAAATTATAAGTGGTCAGTTAATAATGGTTTTCAAAAATAACATATGTTTTCATGAATAGTTAAAAATATTGTTTTATGCTTTATATATATTTTATGATTACATATTTATGTCATAATGATTTAATAATTAATTAAATAAAATCTATGAACTATTTTTTTTTTAAATTTAATATATTTTAATATATTTCCCAAACAATAAGTGAGTTTCCAACATCTGAAAAAGGAAAATTTGATTTTAAAAAACATTACATTGTGGAATATTTATATTTTACATGCCCAAATATGTATTTAAAATATAATTTATGATTTAGTGGATTAAAATAACCTTACATGTGACCTAGATTCTAAAATCCATGAGAAAAAACCATGGTTAATCCAATGGTTTTTCATTTCCCAAAAACTAGTTTTCCAGGAACTGTATTTGAAAACTATTAAACAATTCTTCTATTTATCCTAAAAATACCCACCTATTTCTCCATTTTCAATCACTTTCAATCTATAGTTTATTAGTTTATGAAGAATTTTCCTTTAAAATATTTCCCCAATGTTTTCCTTAATCCCCACAGTTACATCCTCAAGTTCTCTGAAATAATCTTCACCATAAGAGAAATCTCTACTCCTCTTCATCAATTACATCCGATTTTAATGTGTTATTTGTTGAAATTTATAAAATGAAATCATTTTTCAATTTCTATTATCTCATTACTGTAAAAATATTTATTATTAATTGGAGATTCTTGTAAAATTCCATTTTTTCATTTTCTAAAAAAATGTTTTATACACATCATGCTGCCAAATTTTCTTCTCAAATTTCCACTTTGAAATTACAAATTATCAATTTAATTTGTACCAAAACCAATTTATATTTAATGATTATTCAATTATATTTAAAAATTAATTTTTTATTTGGGTTTTTCATATATGAAACAAATATTTTCTTCTATCAATTAAAAAATACTTAATGATTATGTCCTTAACCACTTTTATAGCCCGGATTATTGATAAGAAATCTGTTCTTTATTCTCTCTGGGTTATTAAGGAAATTTTTTATTATGATATATGTGCATGACATGAAATTAATACATGTTATGGTTTCACCCTAATAGTTCTCCAATTGATGGGGTAAAGAATTTAAAATCTATAAATGACATGTTTTATGATACCTTATTGAATAACTGTGGTAATTATTATTTCTAACACCTTGGTGGTAAAAATTGGTGATTTTATATTGAGTGTATCATTTTAATGTTTTACCCTCATTTACATGTTATAATCAATGTTCTCAATATTATTTTATTACTCTATTTCATGAATTATCATTATACCTCATGTTTTATTTGATATGGCTCAAAATCACACGTTATATGTCTCTCTTTAGTATTCCCTTACTGGAATTTATTCTCACCCCTTTCCGTTTATGGGTATCCCTATGTTATAAGATAAAGTAAAAGTATCCTATAATTAACCACATAATAAGTATTTCAAGTGGTTTTTAGGGATGTAAATGTGGTCATTTATTCTATACCTTATATCCAAGTAACAAAACTCAAAAAGACCCTATATTTGTAGCACATAATGAAAATTTATGTAATAAAAATGTAGTATGACATAGTTGGTATCAATTTAAGGTTTAGGTATTGATTGAAATTTGGACTTGATAACATTATAAAGAACCCTACAGATAAGTATATATATATGAAAACATCATAGTACTTTTCCAAAGTAAAAAGTGAATGGTTTCCCATAAAATAAAATAATGTCATGATATAAACAAGTTGATGTAGATCTAACATAGATTTACCTAGGAGGAATATCAAAAAACACCGCATCGATCTAGTCTCAAATATGAATCCATGTATAAAAATAGTCCTTGCTTCACTCCTTGTTTGGGACTCCCATTTCATATGATTACTTAATCACAAGAATTTTATTAAACATTATGAAGGATGAATAAAAAATCTAAATGTTATTAGACTATATTAAAAAAATATAATAATTGTGTCTGAAAATATAAAATCTATTTCAAATTATAATATTTTTAAAAGTAATAAATTTATTAATTATGTTTTCTTATTTTAGAAATATGGATGCAAGTATGAGGAATTGTGTTAATGGTGTGGGAAATAGATTATGCACTGACAGTATTCCGATGGAATTTGAAATGAAAAAAATCATGAGGATGAACAATAAAACAAATCCAGTTATGAAAAATAAATTAAATAAGATATATAGAATGGATTCACATCAAATGGAACAACTTTCAATCGATTCCTTTATGCATCAACAAACACATTAATTTAGTGGATCTACTAGCCCATTGATTCCTGAAAAATGGATAAGATATATAGAAAATACATTTTCTGTAATCCATTGTTATGAGTAATAGAATGTGACCCTAGTAGTTTACCAAAAAGAAGAAGAATCTGATTAGTGATGGAAACTAATTAAAAACATGGAGAAATAACGGATATTGATGATATGTAATGGGTAGAGCTCAAGGGAATTATTATCAATAAATACTTCCCACATTTGACGTGAATGATATTAGAAAAGAAATTCCTTGAATTGATATAAAAGGAAATTAAATTAGTTGGATTCTCTTAAAAAACTTACAAGACTTTCTCTATACACTACTACTATTGTTTTGGATCCCAAGAGAATGTTTAATAGATTTTTTTATGGACTAAGAGCCCATATATGGAAGAATATAGTAAATTAAAATTATAAAAGTTACAAGGATATAGTGTGGAGTACTAGGAAGGTTGAATTGGAGTTTTTTGATACAAAGTGGTCATATAAATATATTAAAAATAATAAAACAATGGATCCAAACTTAGGAAGGAACCTTGATCATAGAAGAGGAGGAAAGAAAGTGAATCTTACCACCTTAAACAAATGTAGGAAAAATAACTCAGTGAACTACTTGATTTGGAGTCTAATGTGCATCATTTTTGGAAGAGATGTCTAAATAACTCAAAACTATCATAGTGAAGTGAAGCCTCAACTTATCAATAGTATAGAAAAAGGGATGATGTTGAATGACCATCCAAAATTTCCATTCCTCAAGAGTTTAAAGTTGATGCACTTTTCAAATCAATGATGAAATAAGAATATTTTTTAGAGGAACCACCAACATCCTTAGCATTGGCCAATGGAGCATGACCATGCATTTTTTATCATAAATGATGATGTAGATGGTCTGAATGATGTGGTGGAACATACACTAATTATACTATCAAATCTAGAAAGTACCTTATTTCATTTGGTGTCCATGCATTCAATTATTTCATCCATGTTATAAAATATTATAGAATCAATCATTGAATTACTATAAGTAGAGTTATCATTCATGACACCAGGAGAAATTATCCTACCATCAACAGCGAATAGAAACTCTAGTATTAACTTTTGAAACTACAATCTCATCATAAATATGTTAGTCATTTCCATTGTGGAACTCAACACTATTATAGGTATTTACTAGATCTCAAAGTATAATGTTATGATCAAATATAGAATAGAGTTAATTGCAGTGGTTTTGATTGAACTACCTATATTAATTTTCAATGGAGAGATATCCTGACAGGATATTTTCCTAAAATCACCTCCCATATCATTCTTTATGTAGATGATTTGTTAAGAGGGAGAAGTAAATGAATGTATAATTGTAAGGAATGGCCCCATTATCCAGGAATTCATTGATTTCTTTCATGAATATTTTCTTGTACCTACCCTAGAATTATTATTATATTTCTCCATTGAACACATACATGTTTCCACACCAATATTAAAGACCATATAAAGGAATAAAAATTTAGAGTTAGAAGAATTAATGAAAAAATGGAAAAAAATTGAGATGGGATTTACCCAACCAGGTGTGTCCATATGGGTAGAATATGTTCTCAATGGGAAGAATAAAGATAAATTAATTTGGATATGCATTGATTATAGAGAACATAATTGTATCATAGTGAAGAAAAAGTACCCTATCCAAAGTATTTAATTTATTTGATATACTTCTTGGGGATCACTTCTTCTCTAAGATTGACCTCCGCCCTCTGTATCATTAAATTATAATGAAGAGAGATGATATTACAAAGGAATATTTTAGAACATGATATAAGAATTGTTAGTTTTTTTATGACTTCATCTTGAATAATTCTTCAACATTTTTATTTAACGAATAGAGTCTTTAAAGACTATATTAATAATTTCATGGATGTTTTTATTGATGATATTCTAATATATTCCAAAAGTCACATGGATTTTGGGGATCATCTAAGGGTAATTTTGGGAACCCTAAGGATGTATAATTTTTTTTAAAAATTATGAAAATATGATTTATGGTAAGAGAATGTTTCATTCTTCAGGAACATTATATTGAACAAATGAATATTAGATTTCCATGTAATGACAAAGGATATTGAAGAGTGGTATCATCCTATAATGGTCACTAAGATTCATAGTTTCCTCAGCTTAGCATGATATTATAGGAGGATTGTGATAACTATTTCACATCATTTAAATCCATTAAACAATTTAACTCAAAAAGGGTATAAGTACATCTCAACAAAGGATTGTAAAGAAGGATTCCAATAACTAAATAATAGATTTGTTACCACACCTCTTTTAACAATACCCACTTTGGAGTCTGAATTTCTATTTTTAGAGTTGTGTATTTGGAAGGGCTTGGTTATGTCCTCATGAAAAATGACTAGGTGAATTATTATACAAGTCGAAATTTAGATCCTCGTTAGAAGAATTTTCCTACACATGATCTAGAGATATCTTCAGTTACATTTTCTCTGAAAATATAATGATAAAATATGTAACACCCCGAGCTTCCACGATACGCTTCCCATTCAATAATGCAATGGCTTGCATTGTACGCAACTTCAAGTTCTAAAACACCGCGACTAATCAATGTAGCCGTTATTAATAGTAATAACCACTTTTTAAAATTATAGAAATTTTATATTTCAAAATGGACTTCATTTTTGGATTCGGAATATCGAAATTAGCCTATGTTGAATTTTGGGTATTTTTCTGAGAACTAATTTTTTATGAATAGTGAAAAATACTTAAAAACAACCTCTTTAATAAAAATAATTTATAGTGATAAATTATACTATTTAGTGGTTTTAAAGTGTAATTAGAATATATTTTTACCATTTTATCCAATGGTGGTCATTAGAATTAATTTAACATTGAAATTGGACATAAACAATTGCCAATCTTTTGATATAAATTATTTCTTAAAAACATGCTATTTGTTGTGACAGCGGGAATTAATTATAAAATTAATTAATGCAACATATATGTTTGGAATTTTGTAAAATAGACATCATTTTTGAATTCGGAATATCAATTATAGCTTAGGGTGAAATTTTGGCATTGTTCTGAAAAACTTCAATTTTTGATGAATAGTGAAACCACTAAGTGGTAGTTAAATAACTGATTTTTTCGATTAAATGAAATATTACCACTTCTGTGATTTGATTTTCAAAAATCCGACATACATGGTTGTCATTAAGAAGTAAAATGTGGTTCAATGGGATTAAAATAATTTTTTGGTGAATAGTAACTTTTAAGTTCTTAATCGCGATTAGAGGTAATTAGTGTAGTTTAAGGTAAAAATAATGTTTTAATAATATGAGATGAGCTTGAAACTTGTCCTACTCCTATTGGATGTGCCATGGCCGACCAAGAAAATCCATGGGTAAACTTGGGGACCCCATGGAGATACTTTAGTTGGAAAATGACATAAATACCTTTTATTTAATGTTAAAGTAAAAAATGACACAAACATGAAATGTTTTACTAAAAAAATTTTACATGGGGTTATACAAGTCATATTTTTGACTATAAATAGTCATTGGAAAACTAAACAGATTTCCTTCATCATAGTATTTTGTTTTATAATTTTTAGACATTAAATAAATTAAATTATTCATGACATCATTATGATGCAGCGATGACCTCATTATTTAACAATTTTAATAAAATGAAAAGATAATGTACAATCCAAGGCATACACTTGTCCAAAGACTGTTGGATGGATATATTTCGAACCCTTATCACCTTATCCACGAATTATATACGTGTGGGACCTTTAGAATCCGAAAATCATTGTATAATAATGTAAAATTTCCTTACTTTCCAAGAGTGCCCCTCCTCTCCTCTTATAAAAGGCCCCCACCTCTACCACCTCATTCATACATTCAAGCCATTTGGATCGGCCAACCTCTGCCCAAATACTCTCCCAAATTCCCCCTATTACTCCTAGAAGCCTCACTTTGGGCAGAACTCTTCCCAAGGAAGTCTTTGGCTCAAATCAAAAAGTGTTACCCGATTTTGAGGTAATGTCTTCTCTAATGTTGTTTTGTTTTATTTTTCTTCTCCAACCCCCTAAACTCTTTTTATTCATTTCTTTTGTAACAAAAAAAGTATCCTCAATACACTAGGATGTTTTTATAAGAAGTATTCGAGCCACACTTACACACACCTACATCTAATGGTTAAAGAACATACTTTTTTTGTGGATGGAGAATTTTTGCCTCATGAAACGATGATTGTTCAACACTCATATAACACCTCTAATGGTGGTCATTAAGATGTCACTATTTTTATATATGATATATAATATGTTTATGTTTTACTTATGCTTCTGTATTTCTCATTTATGGCATACTCAATGATTTCCATTATGGGTAAACGCGATAATTTCATTTTAGGAAGTGCGGACTACCGCCCCCTCAAAGTGATTTGAATCGTTAATGCCATATGTGGGATGTATAAAGGATGGAGTAAATGGTATTATACACTATATTATACTAGTAATTATATTATACATTTATATCATTATGATTTCATTCCATTAAATACGAAATAGAAATGAAAGTAGTGTTCATGCGTACGTACGGCTTACCGTCTCCATGAACGGTGCATTTCATTTCTTACCTCTAAATGTTACGTAATATTATAAATGAATGTATATACTGTATATATATGATATATGTGATATCTACATCATGAATATAATTCTGGATATGATGGATATTCTACCACATAAACAACTTGTAATTATAAGAAGTTTATTGTTGACTCAAGTACCAAAGATCGACAAAACTACCGTTATTAACATAAATAATTACATAATGTTAATATCATTGTAATAAGTGATATAAAAAGGATAATGAAATTAAAAATGGTTCTTAATAAAGTATATATTAACTCTAGTTTATTATTCAGGAGGTTAAATAACGGTTGAGTCAAGTCATACACGAGGTAAGGGAATTTCTTAACCTAATTTCCATTCTTTGGGTTAATCTCCTACTTTAAAATTATGTCATGATATTATTATGTAATATCTTGTATTTGTAATTTCTTTATGTGCACTTATAATGAACACACATAATAGATCTATTTTAATTTAAAAATGATCTTTGTATGGGACTTCGTCTCAATCTCCTTTCGTTGAGGCATATTTTATTTTATACACGACTTTCTTTTATTCGGTGTATAAACCACTTTGACTTTTACGTTTATTCAAAAGGAATCTTTTTTATACAAAGCGTTTACTAAACGACAAAAGGGAATGTTTTTGTCGTACGTATGCGGCGACAATGACTTCTCTACCATCGTGACCGTTATTTGAGTGTCGGCTTCCTCTACAAGCCATACCTTATTTTTAAAAGAAAAATAAACACCATGTTTTACTTTTCTTTTATTTTGGTATTGAAAATGGTTTTTGAAAGTGTTTTTATTATATCAATGTTTTGTATTGATATCTTGTGATTGAAATATGGAAAATTTATGTTTCCTTTATGCATGTTTTATGTGATACGATTATGTTATGGTTTATGATATGTTTAAACCTATTCATATGAGGAATGTATTGGACTTAATAAGTGACGGGTGGTGCCCGCTATAGCTCCTCGATGCATTGGTAGGTCTGATGAGACAACTAGACGTGGAATTGGCCGAGGCCCTTTCCCAATTTGATTTATGGTTTTGGCCGAGGCCTTATTCATTTTGGACGTCTTGGCCGAGGCCTTGACAAAATGTTTCAGAATGTCTGGCATTATACATTCCCTCATTATGAAAGTGGTTATTGATATTGCATGTGATTATTTGACCAGTAGAATATCCATGTGAAGAAGTAAATGGCATTATCTCATTTTACTTTTTCCATATTATGTTGTTGTTCAAGTTTAAAAGTCTTTTGTTTTAGTTATACATTGCCTTAAATGTTTATTTTTATTTATGAAAGCTTCCGCAATATTGTTATCCTCACTGAGCATCTGAGCTCACCACTTTCAATGTTTTAATATTTTCCAGGATGTGAAGAAGTATTTTATGAATGACCTGTAGGGATAGTCAGAAGAGGATATGAGTGTGGACTATGGAGACTTTGTTATTTTAGTTTTTCACCTTATGATGTAATGTAACATTTATGAATGTATTTAGTGTTTCCAAAGATACTAAACTAATTGGTCTTTCGAGACTTGATCTTTTGTGATCATGCCAATGTTACGAAGTAAGGCACCGACTATGGGTAGCTGGGGTCGGGGCGTTACAGTTGGTATCAGAGGCAGTTTAGTACTAACCTTGGAAGCTAGATTTAGATAAACTCTGATTAGATCACATAGCCCAAAGAAAGGCTTTGAGTATTAGTATAGAAGAACTTCCTATAATTTTGTTATTGTAGAGATTTTGTGAGTTTTCCGAGCAATACATCCCTGTCTGGATACGAGCAGGTAGAGGCGGCTCTGGCACATATATACCTAGTGGTAAAACCTGAAAACACCGCTTTGAGCTAGACTTGAACGGGAACTGGTGCACGACAACGGGCCATGCTGCACTCTTGGTTACAACACTCCCGGGGGATATGCTTAGGATAATTTTCATTTTCTTTACAAACCACTTTGAACGGTTATGAGTATATACTTCCTCAAATAAAACCTTTTTATGATTATGGATTATATCCATAAATAGTTCAATTTATGTTAGGTATTTTACAAGTATGGAATTATGTATTTTGATTCATAAACTAATCTAGTTTATGCCATTGTTTAGAAATGGCGCCTAGTGGAAGGAATGGAAACCGTATCAATGCACGCACTCCGTGTAGGGATTGCCCTCCTGCTCAAGATAATTATTGTGGATCTGGAGATACAACTGGTGCTGATCAACTTATTACCATACTGGGACAACTCACTCAAGTTATGAATAATAACCTTACTCGTATGGATCACCCTGATCCACAACGTGGAGGATCAATGTTAGAACGCTTCATGAGGCAACAACCACCATCATTTAATGGGGGTACAAATCCGTGAGTAGCTAAGCAATGGATAAACTCCTTAGAGAAAATATTTCATGCCTTGGGGAGTAGCAAAAGGGAGAAGGTTGTCATGGCAGTTTACCACCTCACTGGAGATGCCGATCAGTGGTGGTCGCTGATTCAAAACACAAAGGAAGATGATGAAGTATCGAATATGGAATGGAGGGAGTTCAAATAGATTTTATTAGAAAAATACTTTCCTCGTGACCATCGAGCAGATATGGAAAGGCAATTTCTTGAGTCTGAGGTAGAATGTGGATGAGAATGTCGCAAAGTATGAGGCTAACTTTACAAGGTTAGCGAGGCATGCTGCCGATTATATACGTAACCCAAGGAGTAATATTGATCGTTTCTTTTATGGGTTAAAACCATTTCTCCATCGAGATTTAGTATCACAATCCTTCTCATCATACGAAGATATTGTCTCCTATGCTATCAAGACAGAAAAGGAATTCTCTAAGTCTTATGACAACAAAGTAAAGCAAGAGAAGAAGAGAACGGTGGAACAAGAGACAAATAAAGGGAAAAAGGGAAAGAATGATTTTCCATTATGTGATAATTGTGGGAAGAATCACCCTGGTACTTGCCTAAAAGGAATGGGAGTTTGTAATAAATGTGGAGAAAATGGTCACCAGGCTCATGATTGCAAGGGAAAGAAAGAGGCTATCAAAGTTGAATGCTACAATTGTAGAGAAATGGGTCATTATGCAAATGAATGTCCTAAGAGTCAGGGAAACATACCTCAGAAAAGGCCAAGGGATCAAGGACAATCTTATGCTGTTACTACAGTTGAAGCAGAATAACTAATGTATTGGTGCTTTTGAACTCATGGATTATATTCTGGTTATTAGAATAATGTGATATATATATATATATAAGGATTGTACTGCAGTACTTGTTGTTTTCAATAAGGTTTTAATATGATTAAGGTAATTATATTTTTAGTATGTGACAATAAGAGAAACTTTACTTTGTTTGGGGAATCTGATAAATTGATTTTGGAATTAAGAGACCTTTTAGAGAAACTCTGGACAGAGGTATTTTGGATAACTATTAAGGTTGGAGTGGATTAAGTTGATCTTTGGATAGTATTGTTTAAGGTTAAAAAATTTATTAAGATTATTTTTGGAATATTATAATACTATAGTTTTAGCAAAAGGACAACCTACAGGGTGGGGCATAACCCGTCGCGTCGGACAAAGCTGCAAGAATCGAACCCACAACCATAGTGCGACAGGCCTTTATTTCCTACCACTAGCCTACAGGGAGTCCCTGGTTATTACAAAATAATTTTACTAATCTAAATGGTATGTGTTAACATTTGGAACCTTATACAATTAGGATAAGTATAATATTTTTGAGTTCTATTATCTTTTTCAGTGAAAGATGAGTTGAAGGTTGAAACTCTAATTGTCAAGAATAAATATATATATACCTCTCTCTTATTCAATGAATAAATTAATTCTTAAACTTTAGTAAAGGGATATTAAAACAAAAAAATGTGTTATCCTAATACATTATGTCTTGTTGAACTGATGATATTTTAAATCAACATAGATTGAAGACTTTGAGGCCCTCAATTTGACTGTTGATTGTGATTGATGACCTCAATCACTCCCTACGAATATTTATGTTTTTCCTCCAATTATATGTCTCTAATTTCCACCAATGTTCTCCTAATCGAGATCATAATTGGGTGGTGACATTTTTATTTCCCTTTCCCTCTTATTAAGGCTAAATTTTATTAATCTTATTTCTGATGTGGGTTTTCCACAAAGGTATTTTCTCTTTTCAACCTTTTATTTTCGAAGAAAAAAATTTCAAATTGCGAGGACACAATTTATTGAAGGAGGGGAGAATGTAACACCCCGAGCTTCCACGATATGCTTCTCATTCAATAATGCAATGGCTTGCATTGTACGCAACTTCGAGTTCTAAAACATCGCGACTAATCAAAGTAGCTGTTATGAATAGTAATAACCACTTTTTAAAATTATAGAAATTTTATATTTCAAAATGGACTTCATTTTTGGATTCGGAATATCGAAATTAGCCTATGTTGAATTTTTGGTATTTTTCTGAGAACTTCTAATTTTTTATGAATAGTGAAAAATACTTAAAAACAACTTCTTTGATCAAAATAATTTATATTGATAAATTATACTATTTAGTGGTTTTAAAGTATAATTAGAATATATTTTTACCATTTTATCCAATGGTGGTCATTAGAATTAATTTAACATTGGAATTGGACATAAACAATTGCCAATCTTTTGATATAAATTTTTTCTTAAAAACACGCTATTTGTTGTGACAGCGGGAATTAATTATAAAATTAATTAATGCAACTTAAATGTTTGGAATTTTGTAAAATAGACATCATTTTTGAATTCGGAATATCAATTATAGCTTAGGGTGAAATTTTGGCATTGTTCTGAAAAACTTCAATTTTTGATGAATAGTGAAACCACTAAGTGGTAGTTAAATAACTGATTTTTCGATTAAATGAAATATTAACACTTCTGTGATTTGATTTTCAAAAATCTGACATACATGGTTGTCATTAAGAAGTAAAATGTGGTTCAATGAGAATAAAATAATTTTTTGGTGAATAGTAACTTTTAAGTTCTTAATCGCGATTAGAGGTAATTAGCGTAGTTTAAGGTTAAAATAATGTTTTAATAATATGAGATGAGCTTGACACTTGTCCTAATCCTATTGGATGTTCCATGGCCGACCAAGACAATCCATGGGCCAACTTGGGGACCCCATGGATCCACTTTAGTTGGAAAATGACATAAATATCTTTTGTTTAATGTTAAAGTAAAAAATGTCACAAACATGAAATGTTTTACTAAAACAATTTTTACATGGAGTTATACAAGTAATATTTTTGACTATAAATAGTAATTGGAAAGATAAAAAGATTTCCTACATCATAGTATTTGTTTTATAATTTTTAGACATTAAATAAATTAAATTATTTATGACATCATTATGATGCAGCGATGACCTCATTATTTAACAATTTTAATAAAATGAAAAGATAATGTACAATCCAAGGCTTACACTTGTCCAAAGACTATTGTATTGGTAGATTTAGAAACCCTTTTCACCTTAGCCACGAATTATATAAGTGTGGGACCTTTAGAATCCGAAAAGCATTGTATAATAATGTAAAATTTCCTTACTTTCCAAGAGTGCCCCTCCTCTCCTCTTATAAAAGGCCCCCACCTCTACCACCTCATTCATACTTTCAAGCCATTTGGATCGGCCAACCTCTGCCCAAATACTCTTCCAACTTCCCCCTCTTACTCCTAGAAGCCTCACTTTGGGAATAACTCTTCCCAAGGAAGCCTTTGGCTCAAATCAAAAAGAGTTACCCGATTTTGAGGTAATGTCTTCTCTAATGTTGTTTTGTTTTATTTTTCTTCTCCAACCCCCTAAACTCTTTTTATTCATTTCTTTTGTAACGAAACCAGTATCCTCAATATACAAGGATGTTTTTATAAGAAGGATTCGAGCTACATTTACACACACCTACATCTAATGGTTAAAGAACATACGGTTTCTGTGGTTGGCGAATTTTTGCCTCACGAAACGATGATTGTTCAACACTCATATAACACCTTCAAATGTGGACATTAAGATGTAACTATATTTATATATGATATATAATATGTTTATGTTTTTCTTATGCTTCTGTATTTCTCATTTATGGCATACTTTATGATTTCCATTATGGGTAAAACGCGATAATTTCATTTTAGGAAGTGCGGACTACCGCCCCCTCAAAGTGATTTGAATCGTTAATGCAATATGTGGGATGAATAAAGGATGGAGTAAATGGTATTATACACTATATTATACTGGAATTATATTATACATTTATATCATTATGATTTCATTCCATTAAAAACGAAATATAAATGAAAGTAGCGTTAATGCGTACGTACGGCTTACCGTCTCCATGAACGGTGCATTTCATTTCTTACCTCTAAATGTTACGTAATATTATAAATGAATGTATATAGTGGATATATATGATATATATGAAATCAAAATCATGAATATAATTATGGAGATAATGGATATTCTACCACATAAACAACTTGTAATTATAAGAAGTTTATTGTTGACTCAAGTACCAAAGATCGACAAAACGACCGTTATTAACTGAAATAATTACATAATGTTCATATCATTGTAATAAGTGATATAAAAAGGATAATGAAATTAAAAATGGTTCTTAATAAGGTATATATTAACTCTAGTTTATTATTCAGGAGGTTAAAGAACGGTTGAGTCAAGTCAGACACGAGGTAAGGGAATTTCTTAACCTAATTTCCATTCATTGGGTTAATCTCCTACTTTCAAATTATGTCATGATATTATTATGTCATATCTTGTATTTGTAATTTCTTTTTGTGAACTTATAATGAAAACACATAATAGATCTATTTTATTTTAAAAATCGTCTTTGTATGGGACTTTGTCTCAATCTCCTTTCGTTGAGGCATATTTTATTTTATACACAACTTTCTTTTATACGGTATATAAACCACTTTGACTTTTACGTTTATTCAAAAGGAATCATTTTTATACGAAGAGTTTACTAAATGACAAAAGGGAATGTTTTTGTCATACGTATGCGGCGATAACGACTTCTCTGCCGTCGTGACCGTTATTTGAGTTTCGGCTTCCTCTACAAGCCATACCTTCTTTTTAAAAGAAAAATAAATACCATGTTTTACATTTCTTTTATTTTGGTATTGGAAATGGTTTTGAAAGCGTTTTTATTATATCAATGTTTTGTATTGATATCTTGTGATTGAAATATGGAAATTTTATGTTTCCTTTATGCATGTTTTATGTGATACGATTATGTTATGGTTTATGATATGTTTAAACCTATTCATATGAGGAATGTATTGGACATAATAAGTGATGGGTGGAGCCCGCTATAGCTCCTCGATGCATCGGTAGGTCTCATGAGACAACTAGACGTGGAATTGGACGAGGCCCTTTCCCAATTTCATTTATGGTTTTGGCCGAAGCCTTAATCATTTTGGACGTCTTGGCCGAGGCCTTGACAAAATGTTTCTAAATGTCTGGCATTATACCTTCCCTCATTATGAAAGTGGTTATTGATATTTCATGTGATTATTCGACTAGTAGAATATCCATGTGAAGAAGTAAATGGCATTATCTCATTTTACTTTTGCCATATTATGTTGATGTTCAAGTTTAAAAGGCTTTTGTTTTAGTTATACATTGCCTTAAATGTTTATGTTTATTTATGAAAGATTCTGCAATATTGTTATCCTTACTGAGCATCTGAGCTCACCCCTTTCAATGTTTTAATATTTTCCAGGATGTGAAGAAGTATTTTATGAATGACCTGCAGGGACAGTCAGAAGAGGATATGAGTGTGGACTATGGAGACTTTTTTATTTTAGTTTTTCACCTTATGATGTAATGTAACATTTATGAATGTATCTAGTGTTTCCAAGGCTACTAAACTAATAAATCTTTCGAGACTTGATCTTTTGTGACCATTCCAAAGTTATGAAGTAAGGCACCGACTCTGGGTAGCTGGGGTCGGGGCGTTACACTATATCTATGGTGAGAAGTGAGATATATACACGGACCACCAATTTTTGATGTATATATTCCCATAGAAGTAATTGAACTTGAGGCAATGGAGATGTTCGAAAATTCATAAACATTATGACTATTCAATTCATTGTCACTCTGGGATAGAAAAGAAATTCACCGATGTAGAGACGTAATTACTTACTTGTAAGACATTGAAATAGTTTAATAAATATTACCAGGGCTACCCACTAAGACAATGTCGGATTCTATGTTCTGATGTTCCCGGAATTATATTTATAAAAATATTACATATATTCTATATTTCACATACATGGTTAATTAGAGAAAACAAAATAAATCCTAAATAGTATAATGAATCAAAAATCTGAGAGCATGGTTGGGTCTAGAATGTCCTTTTTACCCTAAGAGAGACATAAAATAATTTGTTACAGGACATTCGTAACCCCTTCTTGTTGGAAATACATTAAAGTGGGTTAATTAATTAATTAACTAACAAATTAATTAATCCATTACCAAGAATGAAATATAAAAATGTTTCATTAGGGATCATTCACCATAGTTAACTCATAATTCATTCACCACCGGTGAAGTTCTCCCCCTCCTCCCATCGATGAATCCCTTCAACAAATGATGAATTAATAGATCAATGTGAATCACAACACAATGAACATAGTGGATCCTCTCGAAATCATTTCTTATCAAATTATTCAATAGTGATCAATCATAAGTATTATATGACTCTTATTTGGTTATGTTACAACTTTTATTAAATGTTTGATCATATAAATAGTTATTCTTCAATATGAGCCCTTGTTGCAACCATTGTGTGTGACTGAGAACTAAAACATTGATTTATTTATTCTTTTCCCAATACATGGGTCCAATTCTTTATCTCTGGCCAATAACACTTTTCCAGTGATGCATAAATAATTTTTCCTAGTCTATTTCTCCCATGTTTTTTGTCATTCTTCAATGATGAAATCACTATGCTTCCCAGTTAGATAATTTACGGGTGACATGAGCTCGATCGGGCAACATGATGACTCGTAGATCAATGAATCATTTATAGATTTTCAAACCAAGAATAGATCTATTAATCTTATTAGGAGGAGATGAATGATTTTATTGTTAAACTACATGATATCAAAGAACAAAATAATGGTGAAATATATTTCAAATGCTAAAACCTTCATGTGTGATGGAAATTTATTTCTGGTGAGTAGTGACAAAGAATCACGATTTATAGGTATATCAATATCTTTTGGCTATAGATAGTGCCTAAATAGAAGATATTTGACTGGATTTGATGAAAGAACTAAGTTTTAGAAAATATGATTTTCTGGTGATATCCCAACTACACACTGTGTATAAATGAACACATGTCATGTAGCCTTTCTTACTGATAGTGTTCAGGTATGGGAAAATTTGAGGGTAACACATCGTGTCACATTCTATCACATGTCGTGTAACCTTACCTCGTTATATAACCTGGGTTATAGGCCACAGGGGTTTGTAATACATGTAAGAGAACATGTAAATGGTTTGTCCACATGGGTGGCCATCCATTTAGAAAAACACACTGCATACCAGAGTACACAAAAACAATGTCTATGTACATGGACACAACCCCAGTCCTAGATATCCAGGACATCGCATGTAGTTCTACTATATGGAATATTCTACAACATGTTGTGGACTATGTTCCAACCAATGACACTGTTAGGATATAGAGAAGGACCACACACTATCTGTGTCCATTCACACATTGTGTACCCTTTTATATCCTTTTAGGATACAGAGAACATCCATATTGCCTTCATTTAAACACAGAATTTGTCCCATGAGTAACCTATTCTGAGATTCCTTCTTTGAAAACATGATGGTTCCCTCCGAAGATGCTTTTTATATACAATGTGAAATTTTCTAGTTTGGTCATGAGATTAGTTGACCCCCAATGACAGAAATAATCATAAAGAATCATCAATGGTGTTATAGGATTAACCCTCTAGTAGGGTTGGGCAGTAGAATTCCCCAACGACAATAATGGGATTACCCTCCAGTAGGTATAGGTAGTGAAGTTCCCAATTAATATTCTGAGTTATCCTCCAGTTTTATTGGGAAGTGGAGTTCCTTAATGTTTCGAACATACCCTCTAGTAGTGTTGGGCAGTGGCATTCCCTGATGACAGTTTTGCGCTCACCCTCCAACAGGGTTGGGAAGTGGCATTCTGCAATGAAATATTCTAAGCACAACCCTCATGTAGGGTTGGGTAGTGGACTTCCCTGAAGAATCACTATGAATACCCTTCATTATAACATTGTAGCGGCATTCCCTGATGACATTCTATGTGTAACCCTCCAGCTAGGCTAGGCAGTGGTTTTCTTCAATGACTATTAGAGTAGGACCCTTTTATTATACTAGGGCATGAGATCCTTACATAGAACATGTATCCCCTCGACTATATGGTACTATAATGAGATTTGGTTTGAAAAATCATTAGACTCATGATAAGGAAATATGTTTTCTCCACTGAGATGTGTCCTTCTAATACGATCTATAATAATGTGGGAGATTTGGTTCTACACATGGATAATATTATCAAGGTGTAGTGATTTATTACATTAGATGAGTTCTTTCAGGTAATATGTGTGAGATATTGGGAATCATTGATGGATACATTCAGAACTATTGGATACTCTTTTCTTGGGTCGAGCTATGACATGGAGATCCCCTTACTCTCTCATTTTGGTTTCTTTCAAAAAGTATATATATATATATATATATTATATTTCATCACCCAATCCATGGGATTACATATCCTCCTTCCAGAAGAGGTGAAGATGTGTGGGATTTTCAATATTCTTTCTGTCTAGGTTATTTAGGTCAGATGAGTCCACTCTCCTTCTATAGAAACTGAAGACTCAATGATAAGTTCACATTCTCACCATTTTATGATCTTTCTTTTTGGATGAGTCTAATTTCACACGCTTATTAGGTTGATATAAACTATTTCAATATACCTTGTTTATTTTACTTCTTTACTCTTCATTTGTATCTCCTTCTACCACCCTTTACCCTTTTTGGAGCATTCTACTAGGTATGTATTTTATCACCCCATCAGGGTATGTTCCCAACTCGTGTCATGTATTTTGTAGATGTAATATAAGTTTATTTTAATTTTAGAAGGGATTAGGGATTTGCGGTTCTTGGACCATATATTGTTGTTATAGCTTTGGATCAAGAAGATCGGTTCTCACATCTATTTTACTTTTAAAATTCTTTATTATATTGGGTCAGATTTCTAGGTGGGCATGTGTTTTTCCTCATTTATTTTATGTTTAAATTTTTATACATCATATTGTTTAGAGTTCCATGCATGTTTGGTTTATTTACAGAAATTTTACATCTTTTATTTCTTCCCTATACACTTTTTCATTGAGTTGTTTGTGTGTGTGTACAATTATTTAGGAAAATTCATCCCAATGTTACATAGGCCTTTGTCACTTGTCACCACCCATGACATATGAAGATGGACTTGGGGTAGTTTTGGATCAAGCCCCAGCTTGGGTCGAGTAGGTAAAATTGATGAATTAATTAAGAAATACCATTTTTTCCTATTAATGATGAGGATTCAAGGAGATTATTTAATCATTTCCCTAGTAAAAATGGACCTGGGAATCATAAGGTTAGAGACATCATCAAACCTATCCTAAATAATTTCACCATAATTATTACAATAGAATTCAATGAATACTTCAACAGAATTTCCTTTGTTAGAAGGGAATATATCGACTATGTAGAATGTGAAGTAACCTATGTTCATTATTAATCTTGAAGGTGTACTGAAATTTTTTACAAAAAAAATGTGTCTTATATATCTCTGAGATAAAAAAGGTTTTTATGGATGATTCTTATAGATCTACATTCTCAAAACATCCTAGAAGAAATAAAATCTATAGGGACCTTCATAATCATTATTGGGGCAATAATATTAAAAGAGAGATTGCTGGATACACTACAAGGTGGCTAGTATGTCAACATGTTGTGGTAGACCGACAAATTATAAGAGGTGTACTGCAGCCACTACCCATAACAACATGGAAGTGTGATAATATTACTATTGACATTGTCACATGTCTCCTAATAACATCAAAAATAAACAATACGATATTGGTTGTAGTGGGCTGACTCACAAAGACTACCCATTTCATAACTATTCAGGATGATTTACCCCTTGAAAAAAATTCCAACATATATGTAATGGAGGTGGTGAGGTGGAATGAGGTTCCACTTTTTATAATTTCTGATAATGATCCAAGGTTCACTTATATATTTTCGATAAGTCTTCAACATGATTTTAATACTAAATTGAATTTATATATAACTTATCCCACCCAAAATTATGACCAATATGAATGGATTATATAGACACATGAGTAATTTTTAAGAACATGGTCAATGAAGTTCAAAGATGGATGGGATCAAAAACTATGTTTCATCATGATTTAAGGCATGGAATTGGTTCCTCATGATGGTTTAATTATGGGGGGTTTTATGCCCTTGAATAATTACTCCCATTGGGTTTTAAATGTATTACATATTTCCCAAAAACTCTAAATGGTTCCCCTATATGTATCTTGGTACAAAAATGAATACCAATTCTCAGTCGTCGTCTATGTGTTCTGGACCAACGACTCTTGGGTGCACTCATTAGGTGAGAGGATGGTAGGTCAGGTTAATCGAACCTTTTATGGTGGATTTATGCTTACTCGAGGACACTCTTATAGATTCAAGGTATGTTCATGATTCTCTTCCTAATCCTGATATCGTACTAGTTATACTAAAAAACGATCAATTGGTTATTTTTATCGCTAAACAAATTATGGGAGTCTTGTTGATGAACCAAGGAATGGGAAGTCTCCCTACTGAATCCATTAGTGTGTATTTGAGTGTTTTCATCTATTTTCAAATAGTGAATATATTTATTATATGATAACACCGTATGATCTAATTGTTGAGTCAATAACATTTCCTTATGACTTTTCAATACCTCTATGTTTTGAAAATCACAAACACATTTTCTTAAGGAAAATTTTCATTCCCTAAGAAATTTTTTTCCCTTACCTTGGTTTTCATTATAATATTCAATGTATTCTCCAAACCAAGTCTAATTTTTTACTAAATTCAAAAATTGGGATCCTTATCAAAACTTCTGAATCATATAGTTTCTCCAAAATACCAAGCCTCACTATTTTAAGACTCTGAATTCCGTAAAATCCAGATACTGAATTCTCTTAAATTTAGACTCTGAATTCTCTAAAATTCAGACTCCAATTCTCTAAAATTTAGACTCCAAATTCTCCAAAATTCAGACACAGAATTACTCAAAATTTAGACTCATAATTGCTCAAAATTCAGATGGCGAATTAATCATAATATAAACTCTGAGAACTATAGAATTCAAATTCCTAATTCTTTGTAAAACAAATTCTGATTATAAATTTGTTTCTACAATTTGATTGTTTATATGTATAGCCTCTTTATATTTTTAGATTCTGTAATTTTCAGATTTGGATAATCTACTTCTTTTTTCTTTCGCATGTTTTTATTATGAAATGATGACATACAATTTGTTTCTAACAAACCATTGTTTAAGTGACACCTATACATGTCCCTCTAAAATTAAACGAATAATATGACTATTGGATGAGGGAGCCAAATATTGAAGGTTTTTATATAAATAGAGCTCATTCAAATGTTCTAAGAATCAATATATCGACTAATGATCCTAGATATTACATAATGTGAAGTGATTTCTACATATAGAAAGTCTATTGTTCCTTGCGTGTCTTAAGAACATCATGTTCAACCATTAACATATTGTTCAACTTACATCATGGGACTTTGATTGCTGTTGAGTACAATTGAGGGCTTCTTGGGATAAGAATATAGAGGTTTTGACTCTCTTAAAGTTCAAGGTCTTACAGGGATAACAAGATAGACTCTAGTATTCTTATTGAGGGATTACCCTGGTGTGGGTTAGAGAGTCTTTCATGAAAGTATAAATCAAGTGACTTTTTTCCAAGTTTTTCGGATACCCTACTCTTTTAGTTAAATTATTTCCTACTTGTTTACTTGATTGTTATTTCATGTTTTATTTCCACTATATTTTGTTAAAGAAAGAAATTATGGCTATATTATTCTCTCTGGAATATTTACATACTCTCATAAATAATATTTTATACACCATAAGATGAAATCTTTCTCTAAGTAAACTCTTCTTATGTTTATTTTCTAGATTCATATATCCAAACCCTAATCAGGTTTGTTTCTTAGTTATCAAAAAAATAGGGTTTGTAAATTTTCCTTTTTTTACATTTTAAACATAAATTTCATTAAGATTAAAAATGATAGTTTCTAAGCATACAACTCACCCCCAACTCTAGTAATTGAGTATTTGTATATACTATTTTGATCCAACAATTGGTATCAGAGGCAGGTCACTGAAATACTTATACTTACATATATGTTTTACTGCTAAAGTTTTCCATATTATTAATTTTCTGGTATAACTTTTATTGGTGACTTTTTACATAAATATTTTTTATCTTCTTTTTAACATTTACTGTTAAGATGTTTTTTTGGAAAATTATTTTCTTTTAGAATGGATGGAATAAATTTAGGTTCCCTTGGAAACATAAATCCTACTAGACCACAAATTTTTAATGGTAATAATTATGAGTACCAGAGAGATATAATGAATACATTTGTTATTAACACTAGAATGAAAAAAATTTTAATGCTCACTAGAGACTAAAAAATTCAATACAAGGAAGTCATAACCTTCACAAATCAGGAAAAACAAGAATATCAAATAAATTACAGGGTAAAGAATACATTATTTTGTTCTATGACTAGGAATATATAAATTCAAATATATTCTTTTAAATCTTCTAGCTACATTTGGATGAATCTGGAAGTTACAATTTTTTGTACTTTTAAAGAGATGGAAACTATAATAGCTATGTTAAGAGCGGAATATCATGGATTCTTATTTTGTTGTGGAGAACTTGTTTTCAAAGTACAGTAATGATATATGACCATTTTCAAAAATCTTCAATCTAGGGGAGAGAAAGGCCTTGTTCATGAATTTATTATGGATAATATAATTTACATCATGACCAATGTGATTGAATCAAAAAGGAAAACTATTGAAGAAAATAGAAAAGTAACTAACATTAATCTTGATGATTTATTTCTAACTATTCAGCAGCATGTAACAAGAATGAATAGAGATGTTGATTTCAACAAAAAATAAGACTTGCATTGGAAGTGTATTGTTCAATACTACATGAAAAGAAAAGACTCCAAAAAAGGTAACTAGATCTAAAGAAATGAAAGTTTTTGTTATATCAGAATCAAGTAACAGTGATAATTCATAGAGTGAATTATCCAATCATTCTTGATGGATGGACAATATTGTGGGAAAGAAATATTTTTATTACAAATATAAGAAAAAATATAGATTGGATAAGAATGATTATGAACTAACCTGTTATGAATGTAAAAGGGCTGGACATATCAGACCTGATTGTCCTATGCTTAAGTGAAAAGATAGTAAGGGACAGAATTCTGAATGAAATAGAAAGAATTATTACAAATATAATGATATTAAATTCTTGCAAGAAAAGAAACCTATATTGTCAGTGGTGGTGACTCTTTAGAATAATCCTCAAAATATGAATCTTCTGGTCAAGAGAATATTTGTCTAATCGTAAGAGTACATATTAAAAATAATTGTCTTATGCATAATGGACACAATACTAAACCTTTAAACAATATTTCTTTAAATTAAAATTTTCCAAATGAAAAACATTATGAGTCTTCAGATGATAAATCCTCCTCATCAGAAGAAAATACCTTACCTTATTTTTAAGAAGTTTCAAGATTTTCTAAAATTCTTGCCAATGAAAATTATAAAATAAAATAGAAATAGAAAAATAATAATATAGAATATCTGTATTAAAAAAAAATAACAAATATTTCCATGGATATTGATCAGAAAATGTTTTATTTTGAATTTTTTTCTCAAATACTTATGAAAGTTAATTCTGGAGAGGATAAGCATTCTAAGGAGCATGAAAATTTCATTCCTAAGAAAAATATTTTAAATGATAATCCATGTTCTAAAACTAATAACTTTAGGATAAGAATTTGTTCATCAAATTAAAATCCAAAAATTTTTCCTTAAAGAAACTTTGATCAAATTTTACTTCAGGAAGGAAGGAATTTGAAAAAATGTATTCAAAACATCATCCTATTCAAAACAGTTATGGTTTTTTTATACTCATTCAAGGACAATTTTTAGTAATAATTACATTATTCCCCAAATTACACTATTTTTTACTATATGTCAATGTGGTGGACATTGGGATAAAAATTGTTCTTTAAATAAAACCAAATCCTTAAGTTATCAAAAATATTATTTTCCTAAAAAAATGTGGATTCCAAAAATTTAGCTTTCTGAAATTTCTAGATCCATGAATGTTTGGATTCCGAAAGTCTATCTTTTTATTTTCAGGAAAATAATGAATATACCAATAGTAATACATGGTACATGGATAGTGGATGTTCCCGGCATATGACTTGTAACCAAAACATCATTGAAAATATTATCTATACAAAAGGAGGAAAAGTATCTTTCTGAGATAATGCTCAGGGAAATATTGCGTGTATATGTAACGTTTCTCTTCCTAAAAAACATTCATTTCAAATGTTTTTATTTGCTAAAAGTATTTAGAACAATATCATTATCATAATCCAATTATTTTTAGAAGGATACCTTGTGAATTTTATGAATGATAAATTCCTAGTACATAATTCCAAGGAAGAGTTTATTCTTTCTACCCATAGGCAGAAAAATATTTATACACTAAACATGGAAGACCTTAGGATCCACGACGTACCTTGAGTTAGTGAGATGGAGGATAAATTTTGGATATGGAATAGAAGAGTAAGACATTGTAACTTAAGAAACCTATTCTCCTGTATCTAGACTTGAATCTATTCACATTTTACTTTCCATTATAGAATTCTTTAATTTCAAACATATTCAAATAGACATGAAGTGTTATTTCCTTAACGGATGTGTTCAAGAATATGTTCATGTTAAAAATATTCCAATATTTGAAGACAAAAAATATCATGAACATGTTTTTAAACGTACCAAATATTTATATGTACTTAAACAATCCCTCAAGGCCTAGTATGATAGACTTTTGTTGAAAAACTATTATGTTAAGGGAACTGTTGATCCAACTATTTTCATAAAAAAAATATAAGAAACATGTTTTTATTTTTTAAATATATGTTGATGTAATTATATTCATATCAACTTATTAGTCTTTAACTAATTTGTTTTCGAATCACTAAAATCTGAGTTTGAGATGAGTATGGTGGGTGAGTTAACATTTTCCATGGTTTTCATGTTTCTCAAAAACCATTAGGTACCTATACATCTCTACATATTTATATTAAATATATTCTTACAAATTATGGACATGAAAACACTAAAAGTATAAAAACTACAATTGGTACTTCAATTACCCTAGATCTTGATGATGCTGGGAAATTAGTAGATCAAACATCTTTTAGAGGTATGATATGATGTTTACTATACATGATATCTAGTCATCCCGACTTAATGTTTTTAGTATAATTATGGTCAAGATATCAATCTAATCCAATGGAATCTCATTTAAAAGAATTGAAAATATTTTTTTCTATATGAAGGGAACCAATGATTTAGGACTTTTCAATTCATCTAGAAATGATTTTGTATTAAAAAGTTTTTAGATTCTGATTTTTGTAGATGTAGAATGGATAGAAAAAGTATATCCAGAGAATTTCATTTCATAGGAAATTCAATTTCTTCTAGGTCGTGTAAGAATCAATGCTCAGAAGCACTTTCTACTACTAAAGCTGAATTTTTTATAGTTGTATGCTTTTGTGCGCATGTGTTGTAGATGAAACATATAGTCACAGACTTTAGCATGAGTTTTAAGAAAACATAGATACTGTGTGATAATAAAAGTTCCATTTCTTGAAGAAAAAACCCTACACATCACTCGCATGAAAAACACATAGATATTGGGCATCACTTTTTTGGGATCACACACTTAATGGAGATATCATTCTTCAATTTATCGGAATTCACGATCAACTTTCTGATATTTTTGAAATATAATTACCCTTCGATAGATTAGAATACATTAAACAATTTAGGAATGATAACAATAATGTAATCTTCCATATTAACTTTCAATTGAAACATATCTACTTACAATAAGAAATTCCTTTTAATAGGGGAAGTAATTTTATTATTTAACCAAAATATTCTAACCAAAATTTTATTGATCATTTTTTTTCATAACATTTTTTTTCTTTACCTAAATCAATTTTTTTTCATCAATTTTTTTTAACAAAAATTATTTTGGAACCGAAAATTCCATAATCATAAATAAACTTTCACTAATAATTATTTTTAGAATATATGTTGTTTAACTTAAACCTTATCTAGAATAACATGATTTTTCTAAGCAATCCGAAAGGTTTGTTTTATTTCCAAAATTTTTGTAATTGATTTTTTATTCCTTTCTAGTTGGTATTTTTATCATGTTTTAAGAAAATTAAATATTATTCATTTTCCTTAAATCTGATTTTCCCCTTAAATCCTCAAAAGATCAGAAACTATCAAGTCCTTATTTGGAATTCATCTCAATTGTCAGATCAGATCATGATTATTTCAACTATTTGATCATATTGGGAATTCATCCCATCACCTCTAAGCAAATATAAGGGGACCCCATTACTAATCCAACATCGGTTTTCAAGACATTGTGCACTAAAGATATGATCCTCTTTAAATATATTGTTTAGTATTCCAAGTTTTTTTACACTCTAGATGTCACTGGAAGCTTCCCCATATAAATATATGTCCTCAATAAAGTAAATCAAGGATCGGAAAATATATCGGGAAATTTCGGTTGACCCAAATTTCTTTTCTATATATAATTGGTCTATTACAAAGAATATCAAGCTAAAGGGATCAGATAGTTTTTGTCTTGCCATGCCAAGGAGTCAGTATCTAGTTTATCTTAACCTTCTCATATAGTGTAATAATACAATAAGTTTTTATAAAGAAGGGTGATGGTAAAAGTTTTTGTTTAAGTGCTATGGAAAAACTTATTAACTATCTTTTAATATAACAGGAAATATTATTGGAAGTCCTTATGTAGGTGATGCAATATTTCTGTCTCACAAGTTCCATGATATGTCACAAACCTTTGAGAAGGAAAAGCCATTTGAGTGCCTCTTAATCAAGGGAGTAAAGTCAACTAAGATCAACAACATTTAAACAAATTTTAGTAATTTTTCCTTGTGGGAACAATGTTTCTTTATTACATGAAAGGGAGATAAGGATTCTTTAAGGAAAATAGATATCTTTATATTTTACTTTTTGTTTAACCTTATAAAGGTAAACATAGGAATGCACATCCTTCTGAAAATCTCCAACATATATAATGGAACTCAAATGTCTTAGATAATTATGTATCCAACAATATAGTTGAAGATCATAGTGCTTTTCTTAGAATCCTTTACAATTACTTACAGTTCTAAACCATGAACCTCAAAGATCATGTTGCTGAGTGATGATACTTAGAGGAGAATGAAAGTAGGATTTATTACCAAATCTGTTGAATTTTATGATAATTTTGAATGTGATATTAAAGATTTGGTTAAGAAAGGTGATGTAAGAGAAACTTACATCAAATCTGAGTAGAAGATCAAGAAGAAGGAACCAGAAACCAAAGAAAAATCTACAGTTTTGGATACCCAAGCAGCTCTTGTAAAGCCGAAAAATAAAAAACATTCTCTAATGAAGTGTTAGAAAAAAGGATGGAATAGAAGAAGAACAATAAATAAGTATATCCATTCTTAGACTTAGATCCTACTCAGGCAATAGACAAGAAAATTCAAGCTACTGAAGAGCATAAAAGTTAAGAAAAATAGAAGAAGAAGAAGAAAACGAAAATGTCTAAAGATGAGATCATTCAAGAACTTCTCAAAGATATTGTAATATCCATTGAAAAGATTCAAGTACTAGAATCCATCCTCTATGAAATAGTTATATTAGAAACCCTGGGAAACAAATTTCAAATTCTGGAACCTATTCTGGATGAAGATATAGTTCAAGAAGTAGAAGTAGAAGAAGAATAAGAGGAAGAAGCTGAAAAAATTGATGATGTCATTAAACAAGTGGAAGAATATCATGAGAAGGAAAGTCCTTTAGAAAATTATTCATTCCAAACTTCCCAGGTTAATTCAACAAAATTTCTTTATGTAGGAAAAGTGGATAATGGGCAAAAGGTGGTTAATAAACATTCTAATTATGAGAGTAGAAACCATGATTTCAATCAACCTAATTACGTTATAGAAGATGCTAAGAAAGAAGAGGTTGATGTGGATAAGATAGTTTAACTCTCTGATAGTGAACATGAGTCTCTAAGGGATGAAAAAGTTATTTCAAAAGTGGAAAAAGGAAAATAGGTGGTTTTTGATTCATCGAAGAAGGTTTTGATTGTTTGGGCTAAGAAATATGCTGGTGGGACATCCAAGAGAAATGGTGATGATCTAGAAAAAATATTGTCTCCTGAATGGGAATCAAATTCTAAATCTTTATCTTCCATTGTCAGGATTTTATAATTCAGTTTTTAGATAAGATAGTGAATAAAATACCTTTGACTGCTATTATTTATTTGAGGGGACATTTTCTTCAACATTTCCTCAACCAGAAGTCAGTTTCATTATTAATTATCATAGAAATGTTTATAAGGATTGAGGTAGATTTCAAAACATTTCATATTGGCTATGAAGCTTATAAGGAATCATATAATTAAATTGAAAAATGTTCTAAAATAATTATTATAGACTTTAGAATATTTTATTACTTCCAAGATTTATTAATATATGCTTCTAAAAAGTCATATGATAGAATCAAAAAACATTCAATATGTTTTCAAAAAAGATGAATCATGATAATGTTTCCCGTAAGGAAGAGGATAGAAATATGAATGGGATGTTATATCTAGTTACCTAAAATTTGAAGAGAGAAAGATAACTCAAGTAAGAGTTTCAATAAATGGTCAAACATCAAGGAGAAGTAGTGAAGTCTCTAGCTGAAATCATAAAGTCTCAAGATGAAAAAATTAAGGCTCTAGAATAGAATAATCAAGATCTGGATCATTTGGTCATGCAGTTTGAAGAAGATCATAAAGAGCTAAATAATTAAAAGAATACCTTCAGGAAGATCATGTCAAAGGAAAAGAAAGTTGAATTATTTTCAAGAAAATATGATATTTTGTTAACCTATAACAATTTTTCCCATTATAATGAAAATTTTCCTATCCTTGAATTTTTTTTCAATAATTCTAATCCTTCATGTATCATTTTTTCCTTTCTCCCTATTTCATTTTGAAAATCACAAAGGGGGAGAAAATATTTATCAAAATAATATTAATTAAATATAGGATAATTCCCTAATTAAAGGGGAGTTTAAGTATGGGGTAGTGTACTTAAAGAAGACTTTCTTATTCATTAAAAAGTAACTTCTCTTAGAAAGACAAGAATATGATCCCCAGGGATTTAAAAAACAAAGGGGGATTTAGTCGTATTAATCATGGCTCATAAGTAAAGGTTGAAAAGTTTTTATTTTATAGTTCAAAAATAAAATTCCTTATCCCTTATATTATTTTTCAAAAGTTTGTTTGTGCTTTACAACAAGGGAGAGATTATAGAGTCAATAGGGTTTCCTTATCACTCTTCCATTCCTCTATGTTTTGAAAATAAAAAACAAAATTTCTTAAGGAAAATTATATATCTCTATGATTAATTTTCTTAGGGAACACTTTTTTTCCCTACGAAAGGTTTTTCCTTTACCATGATTTTCATTATACAATTCAATATATTCTCAAAAGCATGTCAAATTGGTAATAAAAGAAAAAAACTCAGATCCTTATAAAAAAAGTCAGAATCATATAGTTTCTCGAAACTACTGAGACTTACTATTTTCAGACTCTAAATTCTCTGAAATTCAGAAGTTGAATTATCTAAAATTCAGACTTTGAATTATCTAAAATTCAGAACTCCAAATTCTCTGAAATTCAGACTCTGAATTCTCTGAAATTCATACTCTGAAATCTTTTAAATTTAGACTCTATATTCTATGTAATTAGGAATCCAAATTCCCTAAAATTATGAATCCAAATTCCTTATATTTTAGAATCTTAATTCCTCTGAATTTATACTATTAATTCCTCATAATTCAGAATCTAAATTCCTTAGAATTTAGAAGTCGAATTCCTCATAATTCAAACATCTAATTCCTCATAATTAAAACTCTGAATTCCTCAATATTCAGACTCTAAATACATCATAATTCATACTCCAAAAACTATAGAATGCAGATTCCAAATTCTTTGTTAAATAAAATCATAAAATCCATTTATTTATAGAATCTGATTCTTTATTTGTTTAGACTCTTTATTTTTTAGATTATGGATTTCCTAGCTTTGGATAAGCTACTTATTTTTTATTTTCACACATTTTTATTATGGAATGATGTCATACAATTTGTTTCTAACTAAATTTTGGTTGAGTGATGCATGTATAGGACACTAAACAATTCACGGAAAATTATGACTGTTAGAGGAGGGAGCTGACCGTTGATGTTTTTCCTATAAATAGGAGCTCATCGAATGAGTTCAGAATCAATCTACTTACTGACGATCCTAGAGATTTCATGCTATAAAGTTATTTCTACAGAGATATTGACTCTCATACCTTTTTCTTCTTATGAATTTTTTTTCAACCCTGAACATCTTGTTCATCTTGCTTCATGTGACTCTGATTGTTTCTAAGTACAATCAAGGGCTTCTGGGTATAAGAAAATAGAGGTCCTGACAACCTTAAAGTTAGAGGGATTATGGGGATTTCTAGACAGACTTAGATATTCTTATTGAGGCTTACCCTTGTGTGGGTAAGACATACATTCTTGATTGTATAAATCAAGGGACCTTTATTCCAGGTTTTTGGATACCCTATTCTATGGGTTAAATGATTTCATAATTGTTTACTTGATTATTGTTTCAATATTTATTTTCGCTATATTTTTCTAATTAAATAAAGTATAGATTTATTATAATTTCATGTAATTTTACATACTCGGATAAATAAAATTCCATACGCTTTAAGGTTGAATATTTCCTCAAGTGAATAGTTCTTAAGATTCATTTCTGGATTCATATTTTCACACCCTAAGCAAGTTTTTTCTTAGTTACGAACAAAATTGGGATCGTGAATTTACCTTGTTTAACTTTTTTAAACATAAATCTCATTATGATTAAAAATGAGAGTTTTTAATCTAACAATTCACCCCCTCCCATCTTGTAATTGAGAATCTACATATATTATTTCTATTTTATAATTATATGGAATGTGCTACCATGTCAATAGGTGGTTAATATTCTGAGGAGGGGATTGAGCCATTATAAGGCAACATACGTAGGCATTTGAATTATGTACTAGGACAATTCTTGGGGTGTTTGGTATAGAGCGCGAGCCTTGAGAAGGCGTATTACAAATCTTGAGTATGGAAGGAATCAAAGTCATCATAGTTCAGTTATCCATTATCCTTCTAATATGCTAAAGTGTAAGATTACACTCGAGATATTATGACCATCCATAAGGTTTTAGGAATTCTAGGGGATTATACCCAGATGGATTCCCTATTGATTAGGGATATACTACATGATGTCTATAGTTGGGTCTTACTCCCTAAGGCTACCCTTGTAACCATGGGGTGTATAGTGAGGATAACATATTCAGTGAATATCCCTAAGCCCATGTAATTCATGATCATTATGAGAAACACAGATTAGAAACTGATAAATGAAAGTCCTTTTTATTTGGATCATAGATAATGGAAACGCCATGGATGATCAATTTGGAACTCGAAACTTGATGTGGTGGCCTACGTATCTTGAATATGGAGGATTCAGATTAATCATAGTCTCCATGATGGAGACTTGTAATTTGAAGTTTCCCTATTGACTAGGTCTTACATAATAATGATGAAAGAGACCCTCAAAAACTAGGATTCCATGGTGACCTGTTCTCGCATGCCTAGACGGTGTCGCATGACCCATTTGACCAGTCCAGGGGACATCACAAGATCCATATTGTTTCTTAAAGAAGTTGTTTAATATCATTTCGGTCATGTCCAAAAATTGTCGCATGTCTTGACCAATATTCCTGGAGGACATAACCAGAGCCTTTTGATATGACCTGATGATTTCATGAGACATAGCTAGCCTGGAAAAGTATGGTTATACGAGTTATGTGATGCATTTGAAGGATTTCATTTGGTTTTTGAGAAATTTAGAAGGATAATAACAGGAGACCATGGTGATACATTAATGGGGTCAAGCGACCATTCCATGACATGTCCAAAGGTTTTCATATGACCCAAGTAGCATACTAAAGAGGTGTTACGAGAATTGAGTGATGTGTTTGTGTTCTTCCTTATGTCTTCGAGAGGCTCATGCATAGCACACATGGATCAGCAAACATGTTTTTTTAATTCTTCATCATTTAGTAATTCTTCCAATATTCACCTTGTGAATTACATAGTTTTATTTGGTGTCGGTTTATCTTGAGTATCATGTGATATAGTGGTCTTGCAAGATGTTCGTTGCATATCCCACCAGAGACCATTTTTTTTGATCTATGACTGATCATGTGATGTGTCTCATGCTCACAATGTGAATACTCTAGCTTCCCATTGATATATTACCTCTTGAAAGGTTGGCCATTCGCGTGACCAATTTCTCCAAGAAATCCACATTTTCAATGATATCATACTCTAAGAGTTCTTCCATACGTAATCATGGTGATCTTAGAGATAAAAAATCTGACCCCTATTTCGGTCTACGGTGTATAAATTTTAGGCCTCTCAACCCTAATTGGTCCCTGATATGCACGGTGTTTCTAAAGTGAATCCATAATGGAGTCAGTGAAGGGAGTTTTCACTATGGGGCTTCATGAGTAATTACAACAGTATGTTTCGAGTTTGTTTCTTAATTTTCATTTATCATGACTCTCTTTTGTTAATGTATATTTAATTTGGATTACTACCAATTGTGGGAGACTTTCTTTATCACATGGGTATGTCAATGGACATTCCATATTTTTGTATTGACATGTATGAGGCCCTGCATGGGTGCTCGATTCCTTTCCTAGAATACATACTGGGGTAAGGGTGGCTTTTCCAGGAATCATTATGATACTTGGTTGACTTTTTAGCATGTCTCAGGAGGCCACACTGTGGACGTCCTGGCATGTTTCATGTCTTTCAGTGGCCGCGAGATCTCTCACCTCCTACATTTTTATCCAAATTGTTGTATTTTACTAAGGTCAAGGATAATGGAAATTTTTCAGAGTAATGTAGAGGATATTTACTCAACTTTTTGATGGTAACTTGCATGACCAATATGGGTTATATGTGGGTGTGTGTCCATATTGTGGAAATATCTATATGTTTTTTCTTAGAGCACTAAAAGGGGAAGCACGATGTTTCCTAGATATACCCAAAGACTTTTGTATGATGAGGATGACGTGTAAAGGGACTTTTTGAGTAGAGGTGGACATGTTTCTAGGGAATAATGGTGTCTCGCGGTCGGACGGGGTGTGTCGTATGTCCTTTATTTATCGAGAGCAGCTTATTTTATTTCCCCTTTATCTCCTTTGTTTTGTCCTTCAAAGGTTATGGGGTCATACCATTTTTCTAGTATTCATCAAGTAAATTTACTCTTTAGAATGATGATATGACACTGGATCTTTATGACCACTAGGGGTGTCTTCCATTGGTTATCATTCATCCTTATTTTTTCAGGAATTTGAGATGTTTTGTAAGGAATTTAACAATTACAACTGCGTAACCTGGGTGAATTCATTCAATTGTCACCACACAAACATTTTTTGTCTATGAAAACATCATAGAGTAGGAATGTCAATTGATGTGGGGTTTCTGGGATTCCCCATAGGTTATGAATTTCACATGGAGTCTTTGCATAATCCTTGAAAGGGTCATGTGGTCCCGAGTACCTTATAAGATCCTGTGATCCACAAGTATTGGTCAAGTTCCCCTTCCCTTTCTTTTATGGGGAAGGTAAAACTCATGTTCAAGTATTTCATTGTTATTTTTCTTATGATCATTTTGCGAGCAACGAAAAATTCCCCCACACATGAGCGATAACCATATAGATAAGGGATTGGATGTTTGGAAAACTAATGCCCTTCGAAGTCTTTGGTGGTTTCTCAAACTAGTTATTTTGAAAAATATATCTCCCAGAGTGAGAGTTATCTAATATTTTCCAATTTCGATAGGCTTGGAGACCGTATATAGTTTTTTCTATGGCCGTATAGTGATCCTTACATGCTCTAGAAAATTTTATTTTTGTTGTGCTTTAGTCAATGGTCATTTTTCTCAGACCTAATATTGCTATAATTTTAGACCTTTTATCACAGACCTTATATTGATGTAGTGTTGGTTATTTTATCTTGGAAATTATATCATTTTATTTTAGGGTATTTTTTTCAAACATATATCACTGTAGTTTATTTTATTTTAGATTGGACCTTCTATCTCTTTAGTTAAAGGTGTTTTATCTCAAACCTTCTATCACTTTATTTTATTGTCTTTTATCTCGGATCTTCTATTTCATTTCATTAGGTATTTTAGATCAGGCCTTATATCACTTTAGCTTAGTGTCTTTTATCCCAGTATTTCAATCGCATTAGTTTAGGATCTTTTAGCCAGGACCTTCTATCACTTTAGTTTATGGTATTTTAGCTCAGACCTTCTATTGTATTAGTTTAAGGTTGTTTATCTAAGAATACATGTTTCATTTAGTTCAAGGTCTTTTATTATAGACACCATTTTTTATTTTAGATTAAAGTATTTTTATTTCAACATTATATTTGTTTTAGTTTATGTTATTTTTATCTTGGATGTAAAGAATGATCCAGTGATATGGTGTTGACATTCAAGGAATCGAGAAAATCAACCAGAGGTGCTAGGTTAAATCACAGTGTTGGTGGGGCCTGTAAGGACAAGAATTTCATTTTTGTAGAGTGATGAATTGGGTTAAAAAACATAGTCTCATATTTTGGAGGCATAGGCATGCATGAATAGATAATAAAAGGATTCATGATGCTTTATATCTTTTATAGTGGCTATATAAGATTTATGGAGTAGAAATTTTTTACACTGAAATATCAGGGAAGAGAGGTCCGCCTAGATAGTTTGAGTTTGGCTGATATAAATTGTAACCCTGAAGTTTGAGTCCACGAATATGAGATAGTGGAGACATGCTGGGTATGTCACATGACAATATGAAGTTCCAAGTTCTGCATTAGTGTTTCTAATTCTCGTAAGGATTGAGGCTCCTTTCATGCTATGAGAATATGCCATCAGTTATTAGGTCAGGGCCCTTATGCATTGGTTGAATAACAAGATAAATATGATATCCATCTCTCTACAAATGGACATAGATATTTTGTGAAGGATCAAGAATCTATATGATGATTTTGTTTATGGAAATGAGTCTATCCAAAAATGGTTCTATAATAATAAGGCCATTAGAAATTAAATCATAATGCTCAATCCCTACGCCTTCTGGTTTAGCATAAGAAGTTTTGGACCATAAAATTCTTTGGAATGAAGTGTCAGAGTCCATCCAGAAGAAAGGGTACAAAACATGGTGACATTTCATTGACGATATCAAATCTAGTAAGGTAGTTTATTGTAAGGACTGTAAATCACATCCTAGAGTTCTTGAGCCCCGATAATGATATGGGATTGTCATACAAGGAGTAGTTTAGAAAGGCAGGAGTGTTGAGTCATTCTATGATAATGTTAGAGCCCATGAGGATTAGAATGTCCTTTTTCAGAGTTACAGATTTGGTAGACGTCCATATAGGAATAAGCAAGATCCTAGGGCATGTATATAGAGTAAAAAACTATCCATTGAAGCTGGATATCATTTGCAAGGTCCATAGAAGGTTATAATGATCTGATACACCCCAACTAATGATTTTTGATCTATAGAAATTGTAAAATCCAAAGAGGGTGTGAGTACTATAAAATATGTTCCATCTCCTAATGAATATATTCTTTTAGAGGGAAGATACATCAAATTATTAATCTAAATTTTTCCCAAACCGGGGGGTCCATAAAGCATTTCATGGATTTTATAAGGGATATTTGGAAGACCTTATAATATTTACCCCTTCTTTATTTATTCACTAATTGTTTTCCTATACTCTAAAGAGGAAGAGTTTAGCGGGTGGAGACTCAAATTTTTTCATAGGTCACCCTTTGTGGGTTTTTACCTGACAAGATTTGTGTATCTTTCTTTATTAGTTTATGGTATTGTGATTTGGATCATTATAGTCTAGAATTTGAAGGTCATATAAATTTGAACAAAGTACATGTGGTTTATGGTCATTATGAACATGGGCCTAATATGGTTAATGTTACATTGGATCCTAATTATGATTTCTGAGCCAAGATTACTCCAACATCCTTATGAGGGAGATCTGAGAGTTTTATAAATCACATATCAGATATTCTCATTTCATGTGTTATGATATGGGTATCCATAATGGTCATATTTGAAATACTCTAAGGTATTGAGTTATTCCATAGCAATGTCAGGGATTACAAGGATAAGAATATCCTTTTTATAGAGTGACACATTCAGTTTATGACCGTAGACACATATGTTGGAGCCATAAAAAATATAATCATGAAAAGGTTCCATGAAGCTGTATATCCTTTCCAAATTCCATGAAATATTGAAGCAATCTAATACACTTGAGTCCAAAAGTATGGCCTATATATTGAGCTGCATTAATAGTTGGTGGAGTAACCCCATGATTTGGTTGACTATGGTAAGTTTATCGACTTCCTTTGATAAGTTATGATGATGGGTGATGGTTTTTCCAATTCAAAATCATGTAATGGGGAAGTACACGCCTCCATGAAGTTTAGAGGCATGCTATAATTCCATGTAGTTTTGGTGTCATGTTGTAAAGATGTAAATTGATGCAGTTTAACGTGAAGCATGAAGGACATACTTCCATGCATTTTAATTTCATGAGGAATGAATGTGTCAACCAACATGATGGACTGAAAATGATTTGGATAGGCCCAAATATGGATACCTAGGAATCAATACATATCTCATGATGATTAGAATCAATCCAAACTTAGTTCTAAATGACATTTATTATGTAGTTCTGGGAAATGCGTTAGGAGGGGAGAAATTTTATATTCTTATGTTGTGACTTGGATTGGAGTGGGAAATTCACGCATCAATATATTTCCTATGAGGGAAGAAATAAAGTTACACATAGTTCATGAATGGGAAATACTCTATGCAGGTCTGACAGATAATTAGAGGTGGACGTTATTTCCATTGACCATTATAGTGCCACCCAATATTGGAGATCAAGGAGTCACTACATATCATGTGATGATATGAATCAAGCCACAAATTTTTCTTGATGTTCTATGATGTTTAACATTTTGTGTTGCGTAAAAAGGTGAACTGACCAGAATTGATGGGAAAATTTCATTTAGTCCCCTGATTGTAAATCTAGTAGTCACTACCTATCTCATGATAATGATAATCAAATGACATGTGGCTTGAAAGAATCACATAGTTTATAGTCAAATAGAATGGATATTGACCATCCAGTTTAAAGTGATGAGGTGAGGACTCATGGTACACCATTTATGATCCAACATCTAGGTCCATAATGGACCTATTGTGTACATATATGTCTTTATTATGAAAGTAATCCAATTCCACAATTCCTAAGTGTACCTGAGCTATGATCGGTGTGAGAAATAAGAAATGAAATGGTTTTCTCATTAAACCAGAGTTAGTTGAGGGTACAAAATTGGAATTTTGTATCATGTAGTCATTGTTCCAAGATACATGATCAAGGTGTCCCTATATATCTCATTGATAATGATAATCAATCAAAATGTATTTTTAGAACAACCATGTAGTTTAACATCCTCTATTATGGATGTAGGTTACTCGATATGAATATATTTGAATATGATGGATCCATATAGTTTTATTTCATGCGATAATTACATTGGTCGTGAATTTTATCATCTTGCGGTAAAGCGGAATTTCATATATTTTAACATCGTTTGGTTATGATGAATTCCATACATTTTATCATTATTCATAAATGACATATTTTTAAAATACTAGCTTTGTGTTGTTAGTAATAATTCCACATAGTTTAACATCATGTGGTTAGGAATAACTCTTTACAATTTAACATCCCATTGTTAGGATAAATTACTCATATTTTAACATCATTTGGTAAGGATGGGATCTACATAGTTTAATGGAATGTGTTTATAATCAGTTCTATATATTTTAACATATTTTGGTTACAATTAATTCCTTATATTTAACGCCATGTGGTTAGGACAAATTCCAAAAATTTTAACATCATGCAGTTTGGATTAATTTTTCACAGCTTAACATCATGTGGTTATGATGAATTCCGCATAGTTTAATGCCATTTTCATAGGTTGAATTATGCAAACATTAACATCATGTGGTTAGTGTAATGTCCTAAAAATTCAATTTACTTTTTTTAAATTATATGGAATTATTTCTAGACCGCGAAATATGACGGTGTATGATTCTGAGGCCCGGAGTGCCCGTAATGGTCCATTAAAGTTTTGTTAAGCATTAAATAGTGCCTGTAAGTATTTTTCCTGAAAAAGTGGAATAAATCTTAAATGGATACTTGAATCAAAAATATGAAGGCACTATTGCACTCAGGATGTCAAGTTTACCCCAGGCGGGACTTATGTTTAGTCGGCGCAGGCCTACGGTGAGAAAACCCGAAAATATAATAACAAAAAATATAATAATTAAAGTTATTTTACTTTTCAAATGCTTATAATTCATGAACGGTAACTCAAATTAAAAATCTGAGACCACCACTGAAATCATGAGGGTATGCTTTCTTTAAGAAGATAAAAACTTTGTCCAGTGTGGGCCACCAGAGAAAGTTAGTTTTTGGCTATAAATAATATAATTAATTAACAATTATTTTATTGTAAAATCCATAACATTTAAACGGTAACTCGGATTTGAAATATGAGAGTATCATTGGGTTTTTAGGGCGTGTTTCACTTAGGAAAATCCTAACCTCGACCGGCGCAGGTCGAGGGTGACTTTTAATAATTTTCTGAACATTTTTTCATCTACATTCAGTAAATGCATGATCAGTGTTTTCTAACTTTGGAACATGGGCTTAGATTAAAAATCTTAGGGCACTATCGAATCTTTGGCACCAGGATCCGCTAAAGTGAAGATTTAATTTGACCGCAGTAGGTCTGGAGAAGAAGTCAGTTTTTTGTGACTTTTAAAAGGCAATGAAATAAAATAATCTCACTATTTTTTTATATTCCTCCAACGGACAAATGAAAACATGGGACCTATGATGTGTCAAGTCAGTCAATGGATTGATCTTACATTCTATGTAAATGAAACATTGGGGAATTAGGAAGGTCCTTAAATAATGGGCCTCCATTAATTCCATGAATGTTGCACACCCTCCACCTCTATTGATTATATGGAGATTGTGGGGATGAATTCGCATGGCTTCATCAAGTGATTAAGCTCTATTAAAGTGTTGTGATTCCCAACACTTGGAGGGCGGAGCTTGTTCTAACAGGCGGTGACGAGATACCCCAAACCGTGAGCCGAAGAACAATGATCGAGCGGTGTTGTTGGAGGGTTGTTGTGGGGACGAAAAACGCCGAAACTTCCTCAAATGCGGATTCTCTCCAACAAACAATTGAGTTAGGGGTTTTAAGCATGTTTAATTTTATTCTATTGTTTCTTCATATCCTAAATTCACGATGACGATGACGATGGCTAAATGAACATGACCATCATCCCGCACATAAACCATGCTCCCATTTCTTTTATTCATCGTTCTTTCTTCAGGTGTTCTTCAACACCTAAAATTTATTGGCACTGGAAATACATAGTTTTGTTGAGAATGATATATGGACGCGAATCCCTTGAAACAAGGATCGCAAATATACGATCGTTTAATGTTTCGGTCTTGGAACGAATCCACAATGGCTCGCTAAAGGAGAGGTGACATTGAGGCGGTTCAGTGCGATTGTGGCATGCATCCGGGATGGTGGTTCATATGAGCGATAGTCGAGGTGGCTCACGACAGTGTGAGTGGGAGGTCGGGATGGTGGTAGGTGGAAGGGGAGCGGCTCCTGAGTGGCGCGGTGGCCTGGAAGACAATGGGTGGGGGTCATGAAAAGCTACCGCATGAGGCAGTAGGGGGGAATTTCCTGAGGCGCAGTGGCATGGCAGTATAGAGGCATAGTAGCACTTCTAGTCACAGGTGGAAGTAGCATAAGAACTGGTGGATGGAAGGATGGTGCGTGGTTGAATGACCAAGGGATAGGGTTTACACAAGAGAGCGGTGTGCAATTTTGGAGATAAAAATGGTGACTGGAGAGAGAAGATGATTTTGAAAGGAAATAAAAAACAAATAAAAATAAATAATAATAGAATATATATAGTTGGGTGTTCTGGGAATGAAAGCAACCCAAAGGGAATCACAAATTTTGAAGGATTTGAGCGTGGGTGTTTAATTGATGAAGAAAAAACAGTTTAATAGATTATCAGTCTCATGGCATGTGGGCATGTGAATTATGTACTAGGTTAGTTATTCGAGTGTTTCGTATAGAGCGCAAGCCTTGAGAAGGCATCTTACAAATCCTGAGTATGGAAGGAATCAAAGTCATCATAGTTCGGGTTTTCTATATCCTTCTAATATGCTAAAGTGGATGATTACACTCAAGACATTATGACAATCCTTAAGGTTTTAGGAATTCTAGTGGCTTATTCCTTGTGGGATTCCCTATTGATTAGGGATATACTATATGATGTCTGTAGTTGGGTCTTACTCCCTAAGGCTACCCTTGTAACCATCTAGTGTATAGTGAGGATAACATATTCAGTGAATAATCCTAAGCCCATGTAATTCATGCTCTTTATGAGAAACACAAGTTAAAAAATTATAAATTAAAGTCATTTTTATAAGGATCATAGATAATAAAAAATCCCTGGATGATCAATTTCGAACTAGAAACTTGATGTGGTGGCCTACGTATCTTGAATATGGAAGATTCAGATTCATCATAGTCCCCTTGATGGAGGCTTATACTTTGAAGTTTCCCTATTGAATAGTTCTTACATACCAATGATGAAAGAGACCCTCAAAACCTAGGTTGCCCTGGTGACATATCCTCGTATGCCTGGAGGGTGTCGCATGACCCATTTGACCTATCCAGGGGATATCACAAGATCCATATTGTTTCCTCTAGAAGTTGTTTCATATCATTTCAGTCATGTGCAGAAAGTGTCACATGTCTTGACCAATATGCCTAGAGGACATCACCAGAGCCTTTTGATATTCCCTGATGCTTTCTTGAGATATAGTTGACCTGAGAAAGTATTGTTATATGAGTCACGTGATGCATTTGAAATATTTCATGAGGTTTGTGTGACATTTACATGGAGAATATCAGGAGACCATGGTGATACATCTAAGGGGCTAAGAAACTTTTTTATGACATGTCCAAAGGGTTTCGTATGACCCAAGTAGCATAATGAAGATGCATTATGAGATTTGAGTAATGTGTTTGTGTTCTGTCTTATGTCTTCGAGAGGCTCACGTAAAGCACACATGGGTTAGCAAACATTTTTTTTAATTATTTCACATTTAGTATTTATTCCAACATTCACCTTGTGAATTACTTAGTTTCATTCAGTGTTGGTTTATCTTGAGTATCATGTAATATAATGGTCTTGCAATATATTCATTTCATATCCCACCATGGACTGTTTGTCTGATCTATGACTGATCATATGATGTGTCACATGCTTGGCACATGAATACTCTAGCTTCCCACTGATATATTACCTCTTCGAAGGTTGTCCCTTCGCAAGATTAATTTCTCGAAGAAATCCACATTTTCAATGACATCATACTCCAAGAGTTCTTCCATATGTAACCATGGTGATCTAAGAGATAAAAATTCAGACCCCTATTTCGGGTTGCGGTGTTGAAATTATAGGCCTCTCCACCATGATTTCTCCTTGATAGGCACGTTGTATCTAAAGTGAATCCATAATGGATTCAGTGAAGGGAGTTTTCACTATAGGGATTCACGAGTCATTACAATGGTACATTTTGAATTTGTTTCCTAATTTTCATCGATCATGACTCTCTTTCATTAATGTATATTTAATTGTATTGCTACCAATTGTTGAATACTTTCTTTATCACATGGGTATGTCAAAAAACATTCCATCTTTTCTTATTGACATGTATGATGCCCTGCATGGGTGCTCGATGCCTTTCCTAGAATACATCATGGGGTAGGGGTGGCTTTTCCAGGAATCATTGTGAGACCTAGTTGACTTTTCAGGATGTCTCATGAGGCCACTCTGTGGACGTCCGGACATGTTGCATGTCTTTCAGTGGGTGCAAGATCTCTCTCCTCCTACCGTTTTATCCAAATTGTTTTATTTTACTATGGTCAAGGATGAAAGGAATTTTCTTGAGTAATGTAGAGGATATTTACTCAACTTTTTTATGGTACCTTGCATGACCAATATGGGTCATATGGGGGTGTGTTACCATATTGTGGAAAAATATATATGTTTTTTCTGAGAGCAACCAAGGGGAAGCATGAAGTTTTCTAGATATACCAAAGGACTTCTATACAATGAGGGTGACATGTAACGTGAATTTTTGTGTAGAGGTGGACATGTTTCCAGTGACTAATGGTGCCCTATGATCGCAGGGGGTGTGTCGTATGTCTTTCATTGATCGAGAGCACCTCATTTTTGCTCCCCTTTATCTCCTTTGTTTTATCCTTCAATGGTTAGGGGGTCATACCATTTTTTGAGGATTCATCAAGTAAATTTACTCTTTCGAATGATGATATGACACAAGATCTTTATGACCACTAGGGGTGTCTTCCTTTGGTTATTGTTCCTCCATATTTTTTCATGAATTTGAGATGTTTTTTCAGGAATTTTACAATGAAAACTGTGTGACCTGGGGGAATTCGTTCAATTTTCACCACACAACCATTTTTTGTCTATAAAAACATCATATAGATGGAATTTCAATTGATGTGGGGTTTCTAGGATTCCCCATAGGTTATGCATTGTGCATGGAGTCATTGCATAATTCTTTAAAGGGTCATGTGGTCCCGATTACCTTATAAGTTCTTGTGATCCATATGTATTTGTCAAGTTCCCCTTCTCATTCTTTTATGGCGAAGGAAATACTCATGTTCAAGTATTTATTTGTGATTTTTCATATGCTCATTTTGTGAGCATCAAAAAATTCCCCCACTCATGAGCAACGACCATAGGGACAAGGGCTTTGTTGTTTGGAAAACTAATTCCCTTCTAAGTCTTTTGTGGTGTCTCAAACTAGTTATTTGGAAAAATATATCTCCCAGAGTGAGAGTTATCTATTATTTTCCAAATTTGATAGGCTTGGAGACCATATATTGTTTTTTCTATGGCTGTATAGTGATCCTTACATACTCTTTCCAACTTGATTTCTGTTGTGATTTAGTTAATGGTTATTTATCTCAGACCTAATATCTTTCTACTTTTATACCTTCTATCACAAAACCGAAATCGATGTAGTTTTGTATATTTTATCTTGGACATTATATCATTTTAGTTTAGGGTATTTTGGCTTCAAACATATATCAAAATAGTTTAGGTCCTTTTAGCTTGGACCTTCTATCTCTTTAGTTAAAGGTGTTTTATATCAAAACTTCTATTTCTTTATTTTATGGTCTTTTATGTCAAATATTCTATTTCATTCGTTTAGGTATTTTAGATTGGGACGTTTTTCACTTTAGTTTAGGGTCTTTTATCTCAGGCTTTCTGTCTCTTTTGTTTAGGATCATTTAGCCAAGACCGTCTATCACTTTAGTTTATGGTATTTTAGCTCAGACCTTATGTTGTACTAGTTTGAGGTTGTTTAGCTGAGACAACATGTTTCATTTAGTTCAATGTCTTTTATCATAGACACAATGTTTATTTTAGATTAAATTATTTTTAGTTAAATGTTATATTGGTTTTACTTTATGTTATTTTTAGCTTGGACTTAAAGAATGATCGTGTTATATGGTGTTGAGATTTCAGGAATAGTGAAAATAAACCATAGGTGCTAGGTTATATCGCAGTGATGGTGGGTCCCGCAAGGACCAGAATTCCATTTTTGCAGGGTGATGCATTGGGTTGAAAAACAAAGTCTCATATTCTGGAGACATAGGCATGCATGAATAGACAATAAAAGGTTCCTTGATGCTTTCTATCTTTTTTAGTGGCTATAGAAGATTTATGGAGTAGAAATTTTTGAAACTGAAATATTAGGGAAACTAGGTCCACCTAGATAGTTTGAGTGTGGGTGATGTAAATAGTAACCCTGAAGTTTGAGTCCATGATTATGAGATGGAAGAGACATGCTGGGTATGTCACATGACATTATGAAGTTCCAAGCTTTGCATTAGTGTTTTTAATTCTCATAAGGATTGAGACTTATTTCTTGCAATGAAAATATGCCTTCAGTTATTAGGTCAGGTCCCTTATGCATTGGCCGAATAACAATATAAATATGATATCCTTCTCTCTACAAACAGCCAAGGATATTTTGTGAAGGATCAAGAATCGATATGATGATTTTGGGTATGGAAACAAGTATATCCAAGAATGTTTCTATAACAATAAGGCCATTATCACTTAAATAAAAATTCTCAATCCCAATGCCATGTGGTTTAGCATAAGAAGGTGTGGACCATAAAATTATAGGTAATGAAGTGTTGCAGTCCATCCATGAGAAATGATACAAAACATGGTGACATAGAATTGAGGATATCGAATCTAGTAAGGTAGTTTAGTGTAGGGACTCTAAATCACATACTAGACTGCTTGAGTCCAGATAATGATATGGGATTGTCATACATGGAGTAGTTTATAAAGGCAGGGGTATTGAGTGATTCTATGATGATGTTAGAGCCCATGAGGATTATAATGTTCTTTTTCAGAGTTACAGATTTGGTAGACGTCCATATTAGCATATGCAATAGCCTAGGGAATGTATATAGAGTAAGAAAACAGGACCTTGAAGTTGGATATCATTTAAAAGGGCCATTAAAGTTAATAATGATCTGAGAAATCCCAACTAATGATGTGTGATCTATGGAAATTTTAAAATCCAAGGAGGGTGCGAGTACTATAAAATATGTACCATCTTCTAATGAATATATTCTTTGGGCATGGTGATACATCAAATCATTAATCTAGCTTTTCCCCAAACCTAGGGATCCATCGAGCATTTCATGGATTTTATAAGGGATACTTGGTAGGCCTTATGATATTTATCCCTTCTTTATTTATTCACTAATTTTTTTACCTATACTCTGAAGATGAAGACTTTGGCGGGTGGAGACTCAAATTTTTTCTTAGGTCACCCTTTGTGGGTTTTTTACCTAACATGATTTGTGTATCTTTCTTTTTTAGTTTATGGTATTGCGATTTGGATCATTATAATCTATAATTTCATAGTCATATAAATTTTAACAAAGTACATGCGGTTTATGGTCATTATGAACATGGGCCTAATATGGGAAATGTTACAAAAGATCCTAACTATAATGCCCGAGCCAGGAGTCCTCCAACATCCTTATGAGCGAGAGATGAAAATTTTTTAAATCACATATAAGATATTATCATTTAATGTGTTATGATACGGGTATCCATAATGGTCAAATTTCAAATACTCTAAGGTATTGAGTTATTCCATAGCAATGTCAGGGATTACAAGGATCTGAATATCCTTTTTATAGAGTGAAACAGTTGGTTTATGACCATAGACACATATGAAGGAGCCATAGGAAAATTTATATAGTCATGAAAATGTTCGGTGAAGCCAGATATCCTTTCCATGGTCCATGAAATATTGTAGCAATATAATACACTTGATACCAAAAGTATGGCTTATAGATTGAGGTGCTTTAATTGATGGTGGAGTAACCCCATGATTTGGTTGACTATGGTAAGTTTATCAGTTTCCTTTGACAAGTAATGATTATATGTGATGGTTTTCCCAATTCAACATCATGTAATGGGGAAGTACATTCCTCCATGAAGTTTAGAGGCATGTTGTAATTCCTTCTAGTTTTGATTTCATGTTGTAAAGATGTACATTGATGCAGTTTAACGTGAAGCATTAAGGACATACTTCCATGAATTTTAATGTCCTGAGGAATGAATGTAATAACCAACATGATGGATTGAAAATTATGTGGATAGGCCCAAAATGGATACCTAGGAATCACTACATTTCTCATGATGATTAGAATCAATACACGCATATTTCTAAATGACATCTCTTATAAAGTTTTGGGAAATGCGTAAGGAGGGGATAAATTTTATATTTTTTTGTTGTGACTTGGCTTGGAGTGGGAAATTTATGCATCACTTTATTTCCTATGAGGGCATAAATCAAGTTACACATAGTTCATGAATGGTAAGTACTCTATGCAGGTCTGACTGATAATTAGAGGTTGGTATTATTTCCATTGACCATTTTAGTCGGACCCAATATTGGAGATCTAGGAGTCAATACATATCATGTGATGATATGAATCATGCCACACATTTTTATTGATGTTCTATGATGTTTAACGTTTTGTGTTGAGGAAAAAGCTGAACTGACCATAATTGATGGGAAAATTTCATTTGGACCTATGAGTTGAAATCTAGTATTCACTACTTGTCTCATGATAATGAGAATCAAACGACATGTGGTTTGGAAGAACCACATAGTTTAAAGCCATACAAAATGGATATTGACCATGAAATTTATGGTAATGAGGCAAGGACTCATGGTACCCCTTTTATGATACTACATTCAGGTCCGTAATGGACCTATTGTGTACATATATGACTTTATTATGAAAGTAATCTAATGACACAATTCCTAAGTACACGTGAGCTATTCTTGGTGCGAGAAACAATAAATGAAATGGTTTTCTCATCAAATAAGAGTTAGTTGAGGGTACAAAATTGGAATTGTGTATCATGTAGTCATTGTTCCAAGATACACGATCAAGGTGTCCCTATATATCTCATTGATAATATTAATCAATCCAAATGTATTTCTAGAACAACCATGTAGTTTAACATCCTCAGAACAACCATGTAGTTTAACATCCTCTAGTATGGATGTAGGTGACTCTACATGAATAGATTTGGATATCTTGGATCCATATAGTTTTATTTCGTGTGATAAGTACATTGGTTGTGAATTTTATCATCTTGTGGTAAAGTGTAATTTCTTATATTTTAACATAATTTGGTTATGAATAATTACATACATTTTATCATCATGAATAAATGAAATATTTTTCAAATATTAACGTTGTGTTTTTAGGAATAATTCCACATAGTTTAACATCATGTGGTTAGTAACAACTCTTCAAAAGTTTACATCCCATTGCTAGGATGAATTACTCATAGTTTAACATCATTTTGGTTGGATGAACTCTACATAGTTTAATGGAATGTGGTTATAATGAGTTCTATATATTTTAACATCTTTTGGTTATAAGGAATTCCAAATAGTTTAATGCCATGCGGTTAGGACAAATTCCACACAGGTTACCATCATGAAGTTTGGATTAATTTTTCACAGCTTAACATCATGTGTTTATGAATAATTCTTCACAGTTTAAATCCATTTTCGTAGGTTGAATTCCACACACATTAACATCATGTAGTTAGTGTAATATCACAAAAATTCCGTATATTTCTTTTAAAATTATATGGAATTATTTCGAGACCGTGAAAGATGACGACGCATGGTTCCAAGACCCGGAGTGCCCGGAATGGTCCGCCGAAGTTCTATTAAAAATTAAATTGCATGTGTAAGAATTATTCCTGAAAAAGTGGAATAACTATTAAATGGATACTCAGATTAGAAATCTGAGGGCACCGTTGCACTAATGATGGTGAGTTTACCCTAGGCATGACTTATGTTTAGTCAGTTCATGTCTACGGTGAGAAAACCCAAAAATGGAATAACCGTAAATAAAATAATAAAAGTTATTTTATTTTTCAAATGCTTATAACTCACGAAAGGTAACTCAAATTTAAAATATGAAACCACCACTGAACTCATGAGGGTATGCTTTCTTTATGCAGATACTGACTTGTGCCAGAGTGGGCCACTAGAGAAAGTTAGTGTTTGGCTGTAAATAATATAATTAATTAACAATTACTTTATTGTAAAATCCATAACATTTAAATGGTAACTTGGATTAGAAATACGAGAATACCATTAGGTTTTATGGGGAGCGTTTCACTTAGGCAGAGCCTAACCTCGACCGGCGCGGGTCGAGGGTGACTGTTAATAATTTTCCCAAAAAATTGGCTATGTTCAGTAAACACGTGAGCGGAATTTTCTTACTTCTAAACTGGTGCTTGGATTAAAAATCTGAGGGCACCATTGAATCTGCGGCACCATTATTAGCCTAAGGGAGGCTTTACTTTGATAGCAGTAGGTCTAGGGAAGAAGTTAGTTTCTGTTACTTTTAAAAGGAAATGAAATAAAATAATCTCACTATTTTATTTCTATTCCTCCAACGGACAAACGTCAATGTGGGGCCAGTGATGTGTCAAGTCAATAAATGGATTGATCTTATATTATATGTAACTACAATGTTGGGGAATTAAAAAGGTTCTTAATTAATGGGCCTCCATTATTTCCACGAACGTTGCACACCCGCCCCCTCTCCTATTTAGATGGAGCTTATGGGGAGGAATTCTCAAGGCTTCACTGAGTGATTAAGCACTAGTAATGTGATCTGATGCCCAACACATGGAGGACGGAGCTGGTTCCAGTGGGTGGTGATGAGATACCCTGAACCATGAGCTGAAGAATGATGATCTAGCGGTGTTGTTTGAGGGTTTTTGTGGGGTTAAAGAACTCCGACACTTCCTCAAATGTGGACGCTCTCCAACAATGAATTGAGGTAGGGGTTTGAATCATTTTGAATTTTATTTTATTGTTTCTTTATATCCTATATTCACGATGACGATGGCTAAATTAACATGACCACCATCCCACTCATAAACCATGCTCCTATTTATTTTATTCTTCACTCATTCTTCTGGCATTATTCAACAGCTAATATTTATTAGTGATGGAAATATGGAGTTTTTTTAGCACGATATATGGACGCGAATCCCTTGACACAAGGATCGCAAATATACGATCGTTTAATTTTTTGGCCTTGGAATGAATCCACAATGGCTCATGGAAGGATGGGCGACATTGCGGCGGTCCAACACAGTTGTGGCAGGCATCTGACAAGGCGGTTCAGATGAGTAAGAACTGAGGTGGCTTGTGGCAATGTGAGAGGGTGGTCGGGACGGTGGTAGGCTTAAGGGGAGAGGCTCCCGAGCAGCACAGTGTTTAGGAAGACAATGGGTGGGGTTCGTGCGAAGAAGGAGAATGACGCAGCAGGGGGGACTAGCCTGAGGCACAGCAGCACGACAGCATGGAGGTGCGGTAGCGCTGCTAGTCGGAGGTGGAAGTGGTAGAAGAACCAGTGGATGGAAAGATGGTGCATGGTTGAAGGGAAGAGGGATAGGGTTTACATAGGAGAGAAGTGAGAAATTTTGGTGGAAAAAATTGGTGATTGGGGTGAGAAGATGTTTTTGAAAAGAAATAAAAAACAATGAAAAATAAATAATAATAGAATATATATAGGTGGGGCATGCTGGGCATGAAAGCAACCCAAATGAAATCACCAATTTTGAAGGATTTGAGAGTGTGTGTTGAATTGAATAAGAAAAAATGGTTAAATAAAATAATAATAAAATAATAATTTTTTTATTATTTTTGTTGGGAAAAAAGTGTTTCGTTTGTAAGTTATCCGCGCGAAATCAGTTTGATGAACCGTTAGTGGTAATGGAACCCTGACTTCAAGACAGATATTCTGAGTCTAATATTGGATATCTTTTTCAGGTTTTCAGACTAGGTACACGAAATGATCTTGAATTAATATATTTAATATTATTATTAAATTTTCGACCAGCGATAACTTCTGCGTGCCAAGTCTGATTGACTTGACATCAGTGGTGATGTGATCTTTTCATTAATAAGGTCTATTCAAGTCTAATGCTGGATACTAAATTCTTGTTTGTGGCTCAGGTCCATGAAACAGACAATAATAATAATAATATTATTATTATTATTACGGGATATTGTATCTGATATATCTTCCTCATAAGGTGTCGGAATAGAGAACCGTCTATGATGCTGTGACCCTGTAATTAAGACAGGTGTTTTAAGATAAATTTTGATATTTTATGTTGAGGTCGAAGTGCGGGCCCCATGTGGCCCGGTTCGCACTTGTGGCGGTGAAAGAAAACTGTTTCCCCGGGTATCCGTTTTGGACAAATGGGTAGTTTATCTCGTGTGTTTTTTCATGAGGATCACAATGGTGTGACCTGTTTGGTTATCCGGTGTTGTTTGAAGTATGATTGGGATGGATCGGCCCCTAAATCCAATTAAGCCCTTAGAGGGGAAACACTAATAAATTATAGACCGAGCATCCAATTGACACGTTGTCTTTTGTGTTGTGCCCCCTTTAACGCAATGGACCATTGGGTTACTTATTTGTGTGACATTGTGGCACTTGGAGTATCAACCTGTGGCTTCAGGAGTGGACCCTCCCAGAATCAAGCGATCGTAGTGCGGGAACCCTGTATCTGGCTGTATCATGGGAAATGGATCCTTTATGGGTCGATGATTTGGGATCCTATGTGGCTCTGTGCTTTGGGATCCTACATGGGTCTCTATTCGAGAGTCACACATGGACCCACTCTACGAATCCATATGGAACTACGCTAGGATCCTATGTGGGTCTGTTGTTCTAGGATCCAATGTGGGTCTGATGATTTAGGATCATACGTGGGTCTTCCACTTAACAGAGTTAGATGATTCAATAATTACATCTAATCATCTTTGCTACCGTACCTAAGTTATACCTGGTTTGTGATAAGTCCTTACCATTGGGGTGAGACCATATTGGTATTATTATATGTTGCATACCTTTTTGGAACATACCTTCTTATTGATACCTTTGTGGTATTCTTCTGCCCGACGTACCTTTTTGGTACTTACCTTCGTGGTGATACCTTTGTGGTATTCTTCTGTATGGTGTACCTTTGTGGTTCTTACCTTCGTGGTGATACCTTTGTGGTATTATTCTATATGGTGTACCTACCTTCATGGTGATACCATCATGGTAATCTTTCCTTCGTGGAATAGTTGAGAAATGGCTAAGAGTTAGGCCTTGTGTTTCCTCATGAATGCGATGGGTATACTTGAAAACTTAGGTATATGTATGGGAATATACCTATGAAGGGCTTTCCGATGTTTTCGTGCTTTGTGGTTTATCCTTTGTGGGTATTGTGAGAACTTAGAGGGTTTTAGGGTCCCTATTGTGTATCGTTATACTCACCCCTGCATGGGAAACACCTACACCTTGTTGTGTTTGGTGTAGACAATGGACAACATTGACTGAGGAAAAGAGTACCAGGACTGGAAGTAGCTTAGAGGAGGACATTAGACGAGGCATACCACAGAGACGACTATTCTAGAGCTATACCTACCTTTCAGGTAGGGTCCTTGGCGGGAGTTCATAGGAGCGGTTTCAATTTACTTGTACTTTTTAGTTTTCTTATACTTTCCAGTCGGTCTTGTATTCTGTCCCCTTTTTCTTACTATAAAAACTCTTTTTACTATACAGATTACATGTGTTCATATTATATTGTGTGCTTTTATGCGGGTGTTTACAGGTTATAAAGGCAATGCCTTCCTGGTTTTTAGGGAATATGTCTTTCGGGGCTAGTTGCCAGCCCCTGGCCTATGGATGGTGGGCTCGGGGTAGTCATGGCACGGGCCCCAGGGATGGGTCAGGGAAAATTGGTATCAAAGGGGCCAGCTGTACCATAGAAAATTGGACTCTGTTCTTTTTAACGGAAATAGTGTTAAGTGTAGTGAGTGTGATTATCAGTTTAGTGAATCCAGTATTGGTGTGGCGGCCAACGTATCCATACACCAGGAACCTGACTTCTGAATTCTGTCTCACTGCATGAAAACACTGATTGTTTATGTGTTTTCAAAATTCTTTCTTTTGTTTTCTTGAGTCATATCACCAGGGATAACTTAATGACTATGGTGAACCTATTCTTTATTAGGAAGCCGCCGTTTATACAGTCAGCTAGGATTCCTGAGAGAGTACACAATGACGGCCCACTGAGTGATGAGGCTCTGGTGCAAGGAACCCCTTTCGGCATTGGCGCCTTCGAGTGGTGTACCAACAACACCACTACCCGTTGGAAAACCATTACCACCAGCCCCGACAATAGAGGGTGCATGCCAACTGAGCTCATTTCATGAGTTCCAATAGCAGAGGCCTATGAGGTTTTGATGCGAGACAGTTTCTCACATGGGTGAGGGCTAGCTGGAGGTGGTTGCTAGAGTTTTTCACCTATTTGAGACACCAATAGAGAAGATGGGGATCTTAGATACTAGTATTTTCTAGTGAGTGACCATGAGGATGGTATGTATCTTGATGAGTTTTCAGTACATGGATTGTTGCCTGAGATGGTACCATTGGGTAGTGTGCCAGTTTTTCACTTCCCATTGGTCAGCCATTACAACTGACGGTACTGGTAGAGGACACATGTAGGATTAGTGCCTTACACGTGTTTTGGCCTCATATACCCCTTAGGTTCCAAGGTGATCCTGACTCACAAGAAACTAAGGACTAGCTTGAGTAGGTGGATAAGAGATCCTTATAGCTTTTACAGCTTCCGCAAGATGACATTTCGGTAGCTGAGTTTTCATCGAGGCATACTGGCCATTCTTGGTACTCAAGGAATATGATATGATTAGTGTTCAGGGCTCGTACTTCCAACCAATGTGTGTTTAAGGACAACTGAGCAAAAAATTTCCTCTTTGTATTCCTACTTATGTTAGGGTGCTAGAGAGAACATTTTTGGTTGAATGTTCCTTGGCTGAGTGGATATAGACAGTGAGTGTTAGCAGTGGGAAAGCAGGAAACTGGCACCAGTCTGAAAGACTTCGGCACGTAAAATGGTTCCGGAAGACGAAGTGTTAGGGATAGATGAATCCGCAGGGTAGTAGATGTGGAAGCAGGGCTAAGAGAGCAGCATGAGGTGGTGTACTTTTTGACTTGTTACAGCCACCCCCCTTTTTTGGACCCCACCAGGCTTAGGGAGCTGGATGACAAGGGGAGGGAGTACGTACATGTGGTCAAGGAGGGTGAACCAATGGCTCTTGGAATAATTCACGGTACAATCTGTGACTACCACTAGCTACCGTATAAATAGACATAGGTACCAATCATTCACTCTTTCCACGAATACTGCTCAAGACCTAGAGTTTCCAGTTAATCCACTTACATAACCCTCACATCTAGAGATACCTTTGGGAGGAGACTCGATAGTCACACTTACGCCAATGGTATGATCTGACCCATCAAAATAGAGTTTCGGTTGGATCCTCTAGGTGGCAGCATCGAGGCCTTACAACGTTAGTTTGGGTATGGACTGGACATCCACAGTTAATACATAGATTGACTACATTAGGAAAAGGGTTGTGGTTTCTCTACAATGTAGGAATGGGGTTTTCCTTGGTCGGTGAAAAGGAAACTCAGGAAACACAGGATGGACTCATGTATAGGAGGGTGCAGCCGATCACTCAGGAGTCGGCCAGACTTACCCTTGTGGTAGCAGTAGTTTTTAGTTTTTAGTTCCAAATAAGAGTGCCAGAGCATGGGTACATCTTTTCAAAAGATGTTTCAAGGATTAACTCCCCATAGGGAGAGGGACTTCTGGTTTGGATGGGTACTACCAGTGTTTTGGACTAGAATTCTCCAGGGTATCGGCACCCTTGTCAGCTTTCATGAAGAAGGGGGAGACTTTCCAATGGATAGAGAAGTGTCAATAGAGCTTTCATAAGTTGAGACAACGACGATGTCTAGAGTTCCTCCAGGACTCTGACTTTGAGATAATATTTACTCCTGTGAAGGGGAATGTGATATTAGACACACTCAGTAGGAGGTTTGGTCAGCAGCTACTGAGTGAGCCATTAGAGCAGCTTTTCGTGATGTGGATACCTTTTGTGGATAGAGATAGAGAATCTTACCTCCAATCTATGGCTCTAACTCCCCCAATCCTTCAGTTAATTCGAGAGGCACATCTTGGGGGCATTGACTGCGCGACTCGATGTGCTCAAATATCTTCAGGGCATCCACCTGATGGATTTTATGATGGTGGGGAGCATATCATCCTCTTTAGAGAATGTACCATGGTACCTGTAATGTTTTGGTTGGAGGTGTTGAGAGAGTTCCATATGTACCCACTGGTTGTACATCCTGGTGTGGTGGAGATGTATTAGGACCTCCGGCGTCAGTACTGGTGGATAGCGATGAAGATTTCAGTGGTAGATTTTGTATCACGATGTTTCATTTGTCAGTAAGTTAAGACTACACAGTGTACATAGAATTCTTTTGCCGACAGGATATAGTGACCCTTGGAGTTCAAGGATGGGGACCATGTATTCTTGCGAGTCTCTCTTTGATGGGGACTATGGTGATTTGGCCGAGGGGGAAAGTTATCACCGAGGTTTATTTTCCTTTTTCTGATCCTTCAGAGGATAGGCGAGGTAGCATAACACCTAGCTCTTCCACTATATTTGTAGAGGGTGCACGATGTCTGTCAAGTATCCCAGCCGAGGGGATACGTGCACAACCCATCTCACATCATCGACCATGTCGAGCTGGACATAGACGATGGGGCATTGTTTATGGAGTTTATAGTGGAGATTGAGGATCTACAAGAGTGGGTCCTTTGTGGGTGGTTGATACCTCTGGTACACATATGTTGGTAGCACGGGAACCTCCAGGGGATAAAATGGGAGCAGGAGTCTCATATTTGTGCTCAGTACCCTCTTTTGGTTGTTTTTCCATTGTTTTGGCTTTTGAAGATGTAAATCCCTAAGGTGGGGAGAATGTAGTGTCCCTAAAATTCCGTATAATTTTTTTCTAAATTATATGGAATTATTTTGGGACCACAAAATCCGATGGCGCATGATCCTGTGGCTCAGAGTGCCCGAAATGATCCCTAAAATTTTTGTAATACATTAATTAGGTCACGTAAGTAGTTTTCCAGAAAAACTGGAATAAATATTAAACCATTACTTTGATAAAAAATATGAGGGCACTATGGTACTTAGGATGGTGGGTTTTCCCTATACGTTGATTAAGATTAGTCGGCGTAAGCCTACAATGAGAAAACCCAGAAATGGCATAACCATAAATAAAATAATTAAAAAAAGTTAATTTATTTTTCAAATGCTTATAACTCACAAACGGTAACTCAGAATAAAAATCTGAGACCACTACTGAACTCATGAGGGTATTCTTTCTCTATGAAGATACTAAATTTGGCCAGTGCGGAGCACCATAGAAAATTATTTTTTGGCCATATATAAAATAATTAAGTGAAAATTATTTTATTGTAAAATCCATAACTTTTAAATGGTAATTTGGATTGGAAATCCAAGAGTACCATTCGGTTCTTTGCGGCATGTTTCACTTAGGAAGAGCCTATCCTTGACTGGTGCGGGTCGAGGGTGACTGTTAATAATTTTCTGAACCTTTTTTCGGGTATGATTGGAAAACACGTGAGTGGCATTTCCTAACCTTTGACCAATTCTCAGATTAAAAATATAAGGGCACCGTTGAATCTGCAGCACTGGGATTCACTTAAGAGAGTCTTTACTTTGACCGCAGTAGGTCTGGAGAAGAAGTTAGTTTTGTGACATTTAAAAGGAAATGAAATAAAAAAAAATACCACAATTTTATTTCTATTCCTCCAACGAACAAATGGAAATGTGGGACTAATGATGTGTCAAGTAAATCAATGGATTGACCTTTTATTCTATGTAACTGCACCATTGGGGAATTAGGAAGGTTCCTAATTAATGGGCCTCCATTAATTTCACGAATATTGCACACCCTCCCCCTCTCTTATTTATATGGAGATTGGGGGAGGAATTTGAATGACTTCACCATGTGATGAAGATCTAGTAAAGTTACACAATTCCCAACACTCGGTGGACGGAGCCGGTTCCAGTGGGCGGTGATGAGCAACCCCGAACCACAAAATTGAAGAATGATGATCGAGTGGCATCGTTGGAGGATTGTTGTAGGGATGAATAACGCCAACACATCCTCAAACACAGACTCTATCCAAAAAACAATTGAGTTAGGGGATTTAAGCATGTGGAATTTTATTCTATTGTTTCTTCATTTACTAAATTCATGACGAAGATGGGAAAAAGAACATGGCCATCATCCCGCACATAAACAATGCTCCTCTTCCTTTTATTATTCACACATTCTTCATGTGTTCTTCAGTGCCTAATATTTATTGGTGCTTGAAATATAGAGTTTTTTTTGCACGATATATACACGAGAATCCCTTGAAGTAAGGATCGCAGATATGCTATCGTTTAATTTTTCAGGCTTGGAACGAATCCGCAATAGATCGTGGAATGAGGGGCAACATGACCGCGGTCTGGCGTGGTTGCGGCAGGCATCTAGCGAGGTAGTTCAGATGACCGACAACCAAGGTGACTCACGGTGGCATGAGTGGGAGGTCAAGAAGGTGGCATGCCAAAGGGGAGTGGCTTCTGAGCAGTGTGGTGGCTAGGCAGATAGCAGGTGCGGGCCATGTGAAGCAGCAGCATGAGGCAGCATGGGTGACTAGCATGAGGCACGACGACATGGTTTCCTGGAGATGCAACATTGCTATTTGTCAAAGGTGGAAGCAGTAGAAGATCCGGTGTATGGCAGGATGGTGCATGATTGAAGGGATGAGGGATAGGGTTTACAAAAGAGAGTGGCGTGAAAATTTGGTGGCAGAAATTGGTGATTAGAGAGAGATGATTTTTTTGAAAAGAAATACAAATCAAGGAAAAATAAACAATAAAAGAATATACATAGGTGGGGTGTGATGGGTATTAAAGAAACCCAATGGGGATCGCCAATTTTGAATGATTTGAGAGTGGGTGTTGAATTGACGAAAAAAACAGTTAAATAAAATAATAAAATAATAATGTTATTATTATTTTGTTGGGAAACCCGTGTTTCATCCTTAACTTATACGTGCGACATCAGTTTGATGGGCCGTCGGCGGCAATGCGACCCTGACTTCGATAAGGACATTCCATGTCCAATATTGGATGTCTTTTTCAGGTTTTATGATCAGGTACCCGAAACACACTTGAATTAAGATATTTAATATTATTATTAAATCTTCTACCCGCCATAACTTCTGTGTGTGAAGTCCGATTGACTTTCTGTCTATGGTGATGTGATCTTGTCATTAATACTGTCAATTCAAGTATAATGTTGGATACAAAATTCCGGTTTGTGGCTCAAGTCCATGAAACAATAATAATAATAATAATAATTATTATTATTACCAGATCGTGTATCTGACATATCTCCCTCATACAGTGTCAGAATAGATAACCGTCTGTGATGTTTCAACCATAAAATTAAGATGTGTGTTTCAAGATTTTTTTTGGATATTTTATGTTGAGGTCAAAGAACGGGCTTCACAAGGCCCATTTCACACGTGTAGCGGTGAAATGAATCTTTTTCACGAGGTATTCATTTTGAAAAAATGGGTAGTCCCTATCGTTTGTTTTTTTCATGTGGATCGTAACTCTGTGACCCGTTCGGTTATCTGGTGCTGTTTGAATTAAGGTCACATTGGATTGGACCCTAAATCTAACTGGGCCCTTAGAGTAGTAACACTAATAACTTACAGACTGGGTGTCCGATTGACGCGCTTTCTGTGGATTTGGGCCCCTTTTAACGTGACAGACCATTGCGTTACTTTTTCGTGGGACTTTGTGGCAGTTAGAGTATCGACATGTGGCTTGAGGAGCGGAACCTCCTAGAATCAAGAGATCCTAGTGCGCGAACCCTATAACTGGCTGTATCATGAGAAAGGGATCCTATGTGGCTTTTTTTCTTTGGAATACTATGTGGGTATGTGCTTTTGGATCCTATGTGGGTCTGTGCTTTGGGATCCTACGTGGATTTTTGTTTGAGAGTCCCACTTGGATCTGCTCTAGGAATCCACATGTAACTACTCTAGGATCCTACATGGGTCTGCTATACTAGGATCCTATGCGGGTATAATGATTTAGGATCCTACGTGGGTCTGCCTCTTAATAGAGTAAGATGACTCAGTAGTTACATCTAATCATCTTTTTTACTGTACCTACGTTATACCTAGTGTGAGATGAGTCCTTACCTTCGTCGTGAAACATTTGTTGTATTCTTCTATGTGGTGTTCATTTGTGGTACATACCTTTTAGTGATAACATTGTGGTGATACCTTTGTGGTATTCTTCTGTGTGGTGTACCTTTGTTGTACGTACCTTCATGGTGATACCATTATGGTATTCTTCTATGTGGTGTATCATTATGGTACTTATATTCATGGTGATACCTTCATGGTATTCTTTCCTTTGTGGAATAGTTAAGCTTTGGCTAGGAGTTGGGACTTGTGTTTGCTCGTGAATGAGATGGGTATACTTGAAAAGTTAGGTATATGTATGGGAATATACCTAAGTAGGGTCGTAAGATTTTTTCATGCTTTTTGGTTTATACTTTTTCAGTTCGTTGAGACCTTCATGGGTCTCGATGTTCCTACTGAGTATCGTTATACTCACCCCTGCATGGGCTATGCCCGCACATTGTTGTGTTTGGGGCAGATGATGGACATTGCTGATTGAGGACGAGAGTACCGGGAATAGAGGTTGCTCAGAGGTGGACATTAGACGAGGTGTACAATAGAGATGACTGTTTGAGAGCTGTACCTACCCTTCTGTTAGGGTCCTTGGCGGGTGTTCATAGGAGTTGTTTTGGTTTACTTGTACTTTTCTGTTTTCTATAACTTTCCAGTTGGGCTTGTATTCTGGCCCCTTTTTCTTACTTTACACACTCTTTTTACTATAAAGATTACATGTGTTCGTATCTTGATGTGTGCTTGGTTGCACATGTTTACAGGTTATAAAGGCAATGCCTTCTCAGTTTTAGGTAATACACCTTTCAGTGCTCGTCGCCAACCCCTGGCCTATGGAAGATGGGCTTGGGGTAGTCACGACATGGGATCTGGGGGACGGTTCATGACAGTTAGGAATAGTTCCTCATATTTTAATGTCATGTAGTTATGGAAAATACCACACAATACAATGTCATGTGGTTAAGATGAATCCCACGCAATTTTACATCATGTGGTTAGGATGAATTCTACACAGTTTAACATAATGTGGTTAGGATGAATTCCACATAGTTTTACATCATGTGGTTAGGAATAATATTGCATAGTTTAATGTCATGTGTATTGGATGAATTCTATACATTTTAACGTCATGTGATTATGAATAATTCCACACACTTTAACATCATGTGTTTGTGATTAATTCTATAAAGGATAATGTCATTTGGTTATGAAAAATTTCACAATGTTTAATATCATGCGGTTATGTTGAATTTGGGATAGTTTAGCATCATGTGGTTAACATTAATTTCAAACAGTTTAACTTCATCTAGTAATTTTGAATTCCGAATAGTTTAACATCTTGTTCTTATGATGAATTCTACACATTTTAACACTAAGATGTTAAAAGGATTTTGTAAATTTTAACATCATTTGGTTATAATGAATTCGTCCTAGTTCATATTAATGTGGTTAGGATGAATCCTCATAGTTTAATGTCATGTGGTTAGGACCAACACCAGTTCCCCTTTGAGGAATGAGTGGAAGAAAATCCTTTTTGAACATTTTGCAATCTGATTGTGGTGGACCACAAGGTTATGAAGTGGGGGGGGGACTATTTTCATCATGTCATTCCAATTCATCTAGTCAGTTTTTTTATTTATCTTTATTTAAGAGTTTCTTGAAGATGGATACATGAAGTGTGGAATAAATGACCACCATAGGTAACACTACCTTGATCCCACACAGTCATGAGTATGGCGTTTCTTGTGTTTTAGTATGTGTAGTAGAATGTTATAACTATAAGTCATGGAGGATTTTTTTTTGGACAATACTTATTATCCATTTTCACTATCTTCTGATTTATATTTGACATAGTCTTATTCAAGGCCTATATTTGTCCATTTTCAACTTTATGATAGTAAGGTGAGTGATTGGACTTGATATTGTACTCCTGGTGCTACTTCATCAATTCCAACGAATAGAAAATGATGTCGTTGGCCACCAATATTACGCGAGGGAACCCAAAACTTGTGATGATATGGGACTTTACAAATCTGATGTTATTGTATATCCTGACTATATTGAGGGGTATCACCTCATCCCATTTGGAAATGATGTTGGTATTAGTAAATAAGAACTTAAAATGCTTAGGTATGGATGGGGGATTTGGACCCATTAAATCAATACCCCAAATGTTAATCATAAAGAAATATTTAGACGCATGTATCAATTCTATAGGTTGATGGATGATGTTTTCATGGATTTGGAATGCATGACATTTCTTGGTGAATTCCATGCAGTCTTGCATTATGGTTTTTTAGTAATATCCTCCCATCCTGATATGGTCAAAGTGGTTGGTCCTAGATTGATGGATTCCACAAGATCTATCATAGAATTCTTCCATGATGGTAGAAATATCTTATTTTGATATTCATTTGAGGGGGATTATGTCAAAGTAATTCTTATATAGGATTTTCTCCTCATTCGGGTCTTCCCATAAAGTAAATCTCGTTGCATGGTGTCAAATCTCTTCCCTTCCGACTCTATATATTGGAAAGGTTCTGTTTTGAAGATAAACTATTTAGGGATCCATCAATATATAGGTTATTATTGGTACATCATGATTTGGGGTGGTGTTGACCTAATTGATTAATTTTATATTGGAGCCAATAATTTCTGAGACCATTCCCTGATGTGTAATACCGGAGATTATTTCTTCCATCTCAGGGTTGAATAAGATGGTTTCTACATTGGAAAATGCATCGTCAGTAGAATTATTTTATTCGGGAAAATGATGAAATGTGGGCTCGAAAGGGAATTATTCCATTATTCCCTTGATGCAACCTTTAATTTGGTAAAATTCCTCCTTTTTGATGGTGTGTTCTTATTTGACCATCTTTGACACTAACGCTGAATCCCCTTTGATGTTCAGGTAGACTATTTGCAGCTTTAGGGAAAATTACAAGACAGTGATGAGGTCTTGGTATTATCCATGTTATTTGTATATCCTTTCGATAATGAGAAAGAGTATGGTATAACTGATTTGACATGACAGACAAATACAATCCCTAGGCCAACCCAGATCAACTACGGGTTTTCCATCCTTGTTCTAAAAGGACATCATGAGGAGCTATTAAAATAAATCTCCCATATCTGAGGCAATTCATGGGAATAGAAAACCTATTTATCTAGAAGCTCAGGGTCTTTCTGTGTATTTACAAGGGTTGGATTTTTTTTAAGGAAATAAGCTAGGGCTTGTCCTTTCGTTGTATTCTATGATAAAATTTGAATGTCATATTGCAGATGAATGGCCTCCTATTAGTCCAAGTGGCCATTCATCATTGGATAACCAAGTATTTACATGAGTCGGTCGATATAAGAGACCAATTGTAATTTGTGGTTCTATATGTAAAGCCTCATTTTTCACTTTGAAAATGAGTGTGAGGATGTTCTTCTGGACATTATAAAAACCTGTCTCAATACAAATCATAGGTTGGATGAGGTAATAGAGATGATTATAACTTCATGCATCATTATTTTGTGCGATGAGGTCTCCCATTGAGTGTTCTGTGGCATCCACATATAAGATTAGTGGCCTCCCATCCACCAACGGCCTTAGGACCTATGAATGAAGTAGGCATTTCTTAAGACCATGTGAGGATTTTTGTAAATCATAATCCCATTATTATGTGATTCTATTTTTTATTAACCCAGTGAAGGGAGAGATATGCCAACCAATTTGGAAATAAACCGCTGAATATAATTTATGTTCCCTTAGAGCCTTCTCAATTCATTGTGATTTATAGGAGGTTCCATTTCTATGATATCTTCAGTCTTCTCAATGTTTACCTCAATGCTGCGGTGGTGTGATACAAAAATATGGAATTTCAATAATGTTATCCCAAAAGTTCATTTTAGTGGATTCAGTTTTAGAATGTACTATAGCATCTTGTCGAAATTTTTTTGAAGGTCTGTGAAGTGATCACATCATTGTTGAGATTTAACCACAATGTCATCAATGTAAAAGTCATATTTCCTTCACAATAACAGATTAGAGATATGGTACATGGCGTGTTGATATGTGGTGTTATTATTATTCAAACCAAAGGGCATGACCTGATAGAATAATATCTCTTGAGGCCCTCTAAATGATTTTGATTCATCATATTCATGGTCCATATTTATCTGATTGTACCACGAGTTCACATACCTGAATGAAAGGGATTGAAAACTAGTAGTTGCATTGATTAGGAGTTATGTGATTAGAAATGAGGAATCTTACTTTGGTTGGTGTCAGTTATGGTATCTGAAAACAATGAATACCCTAATCTACCCATTCCTCCTCTTGATGGGGATGATGTTGGAATTAAATATGGGGTATTTACATTCATTGGAAAATCTAGGTTCACTCAACCTATTGACATCTGCCTCTATATTTGTGTCCTGGTAGGGTTGCATCCTCTTATCAACCTTCTTAAAGCCTCGATGCCCATCGGGTAATCTGATATGGTCTGTAGACAAATATGGATTCATTCTGGGCATTTTTGTATAGTTCCATGTTGACACATCTTGGATATTTCTTCAAAAATGTGATGTTTATCTCTTGATCTTTGAGGGGAATGGTGGAAATAATCACTATAGACCATGGGTATTCATATATTACTAGATTTTAATTCATGTGTTCATCGATTGTGGTGTAGAAACCTTCCTCGACGGATATAAGGGATTTGCTGAGGCCAGCCACATCTTTTTTCATGTCATAATCTATGGATACATTTTCAAATGAAGATAGAAATCTAGGGGGATTGCAGTCCTTATTAGTGTGAGAGAGACCATGATAAGATACATTGTCATTTCCTATTGACTGTTTCATTTCAGAGGGAAATTGGGGTTGATATTCTATGATTCTATCACTAGGTATAGAAAGCGATTGGACCACTAGGATTATATTTGGGACCTCTACCATATTTATGGGGAGCACTTTCTCATCATCTATCATACTCTAGGGATTCATAGGGGAGGTCTCCAGGCCATAAAGATTGGAAACCTATACATAATCATCTTCCCTTGATCATTTTCCATAGTTTTTATATAAATATACTTCAACATATATATCCCAACATGTCTCTAAGGGATCACTCTCACCCTGTAATATTATAACCTTTTCATTAATGGGATACTTCAAAAACTGATGGAATGTTGGAGGTATTAATAGGTTTCTATAGATATAGGGCCTTACGAGTAGGATTTTATACATGGTGTCCTTCATGATTAACAAAAAATCATCATCTAATATATTATCCCCAAAATAAACTTGGATATTGATCTTCGTGAGATGTATTGGCTCATGATTATCATACCCACAGATGGTTAGCATAGTGGGAGACAAATCCCTATCTCCATATCCCAAATACCATAGGGTTCAGACTGGGATAAGATTGATCCCATGACCATTATCAATTATAGTTTTTTAGATGATTACATTATTGTGTCTTACTGAGATAGATAGGGGTTTGATGTGACCTTTAAGGGACTCTTCTTGATCTTGATTAGTGAATGAGATGGCGAAGTGTTTGTTGCCATGGACTCCATCTCATAGAATTCATCTATAGATGCTTCTATATCAAACTCTTATGGACTCTATAGGGCTTTGAAAAGTGCCTCATGGAGTTCTATTTAATGATAGAGCACATAAATAATAGGAAGCTATAATGGGACTACTGTAAGATATTTATGAATGTCTTACTTTTGTACTAGAGGTCGGAGGATCCCAATAAGGGGGTTATCCTAGATATATTGATGAGGAGCCAAGGAATTTGGGATGGATGAATCTAGTTAATTTATATGGGTTTTATGATAATTTTATAATAGTTTCATGGGTCATCTTATCCTTCCCCTATAACTAGGATGATCGAGCAAAGCCCCTATTAATCAGTCATGAATGAGAATCAGGTTTTGATAGCCACTAGAGGGTTCTGAGATTCCTCCCTTCCCTTTTTGGGAACACTTGAGTGCATTACCATGTGTTTAATCTGTATATGTATTTTCCATAGGCACATGAAGAAAGCATTGGATCCAACCACTATTTTGTTTTCCTTAATATCCTCGGTTTATATGTATCCAACCTCATGTTCTCTGGTTATGTGTGGGAAACTGATTCTTTTGGTATAACTCCTCATTTCGGATGGGTTATGACAAGTATATCATATTCATATAACAAAATATGAGTTCAAAATTTTTTGATGGACCCATTTTGTGGGGAATTTCTCATGCATCAGATGCTGCAGAGAATAAATGGAAGAGAGTTAAGACTCAATTTAGAGGATATTATGACTCTTCCTCCTTTGTTTATTCTGGCTTTGGGTGGTCATAATCACCTTCATGATGAATTTTTTTATCCTTCTTGGATGGTGGATCTATTGTTGGTTTTTCCAACTAATCCATTGGAGTGGAATGGGATCAATCAATAATCTTTTGGGTCATCAAGATATCAAGTATTCATGCACATATGGTCAAGATTTTCTACCAATCACCCTATTTATCTAGTTCAATCAAAATTATGAAATCCACCTGCACATGGAACTTATCTAACACAAATTTTTAGAAATCAATTATTCTTTTAAGGAAATATTAGAAGACAAATTAGTTCAAGATATTATTACCCATCCTTCCATAGAAAGGGTAGTAATCGGGATGGTATGTGAGGTTGACCTCATCAGGCTTCCTAGGTTGTGGGAGAGTGAGAAGGATATTTTACATGGATGACAAGAAATAAATAGTTACTTATTAGTATAGGAATTATTATTCCCTGTTAATTATTTATTAAATTCCTATATAACCTTGATTTCTCTTTTCTTCAGGACAAAGTTGATTCAATGGTTGTTTCTACTCGACAGGATGTGATGGGTGGTTCGACACCTGCCTATGTATAAGAACAAGAATTTCTCCAAGAATGAAGTGATTATTGAAGAATCTGCTAAAGCTGATCAGTTCCCTGGTGTTGTAGGAATGATACAAGTTTTGGATTAGGTCCTCTAGAGATATTCTTCTAAACATTAGACTGTTTCAGAAAACTCGTAGATTTAACCTAGGTATTTCATTGCAATCATAGGTGTATGAAATTCATACCAAATATTTTCTTAAAATAGTTCCAATAGTTTCTCTTGCAAGATAGGGATGCTGAATGATTAGTTCAAACCATTCCACCTTTCTATGAAGTCTTATACCCTCTAATTCTCATGTTCTTTCAGTTTTTTAGATCAATTATCATCGTCCTACTCATTATAGATCTAAATTTATAATGGAATTGAATACAAAGGTCTTACCATCCTTACATGGATCCTACTGACAGACTACTATACCAAAACAAGGTAGGCCCTATTAGAGTTTGTACAAAATCCCTTAGCTTTGTTTCCTCCTACTGATTTTGAGGGCCCATCATCAGTCCCCATCAGAACATGAAATGGGTGGGATGTTGTTCAAGGTCTCCCACACCGTTAAATGTAGATAAGGTTGGATTGAAAAAATTGGGTGGGGGATAAGTGATATCATCCCAATCATGATATTTCTTCCTCTTGGGCCGCACAGGTGCACATCTCACTTTCATGGCTTCCATTAGAGTAGCCAGGGACTCGATGATGTTACAGATCTCTAGGGGAATTGTTTCCTAGCTCTTGTACAACCCATAGAGAGCTAGTGTGGGTTGAAGAAGTGCCCTAACATTTGTCTCTTAATGATTTTAAATTCACCCAAAAATTTAATGGTTTTACTAGAGAGGGAGATTATATTATTAAAATAGGGTTTATTCATGATCATTTATGACAACATCATTTATGTTGAATGGCTATTTAGATCCATATCCAGATCGATGCTCAGATACCGCTCTTACTGGTAAATCATCCGTGGGAGGGAGGTTAATCCTGTCATTCTAAAGTTGATAACTAGTTGTAATATTACCTTTTAATTGCTCTTCATTGTTCCATTAAAAAGTTTTTATTTCTCTCTCATATTGCGATAATCGTTCCTCCGTGGAAGGAACACTATTTCTTCTGTGAGGTTATTAGGGTGAGGTTGTAACCTTCACATTCGTAATATTTTATTGCGGATGTGGAAACATGAAATTTGTATGTTCCATATATTGGAGTCTTTTTTGGTTTGTGGTATGTGGAAACTCATTTCATGTATCCAAGTCACCCTCCTCCAGAGGTATGATTTGCATGTCATGGCCCTACACATTTGCATCGTGATCAATATCTTCCATGTTAATAGTGACAAAATTTATAGAGGCATATCAGGAAATTGTGGTTTTACAATTACCCTCAACATAATAGGATGATTATTTATTTTCATCTTTAGGTTCATTCTTCATACCATTTCCCAAATTGCGCCACTTTGGTTTTCATCCCTGGTGGTGTTTGATTTTCTTCTCAAAACACTCCTCTTATTTTGGTCCATGAATAGTAATTTTTAGGTAGTTTCAAGTTATGGTTTCCAAACATTACCCACCTAGTATGGTATTTCCTTATGATGGGGTAGTTATGTGGAATGAGTAATGTTGATTGATTCCTCCCAAAATGGAGAATACTGATTCCCTATAAGGTGGTGAAAATGATGGAAATTCCCCAAGACCTATGGGTGGGGGTCATTTGTTGCTCCTATTGACATTGATTGGCCCAGTTATTGAGGAACCAATGGCTCTAGTCAGGGATATGTTGATTCTTGGGATAGAAATGATGATATAAATGCCTCCATCTTCGTAGGGTTGGGTTATCTGTAATCACCAATGATTTTTCTAGGTTCCACTGTAGGGAAAATAATCCTGGTGATAATAAATAAGATATAAATAACCCCATCCCTCGGGATGGGGTTCACTTGTGGATACTGAAGTTATGGCCTGAATCCTCTCAGGAATTTACAATATGTGTGTTGGATGTGGTAGTAGATATTCTCTAAGCCCATGGGGCCGTGTTCACACCAACATGGCTATTATGGTTGCTGCTTCTATATTCTGTGTGATGTGGTGTAGTTATTCTCATGTGTGAGCTAGGTGAGATGGAATTACATAGTGAGAACCATTCATTACAGGAAATTTTCTAGGTGATCACAATATTAGCCTCCATTTTTTAATGTCCTCATATTATTATGAGAGTCATAGTTAAAATATTTTTGGATATAATCTCTCCTCGTCTGTGGTGTCTGGTCACCATTGAAGTGGTGGAATTCTATAGCAGTGTCCATCAAGCATGAGGGTTACCCGATCCCCTAATTTTTTCAGAGGCATTAACATTTAATGATTCCAAATCTAAGTGTATTTTCAATTCTATATATGAGTCAATGTGAAATTCTCTATAAATTCCCCATCCTTGAATTCAGATGCATGACATTGCTTCAAATTTTAGTTACCAAAGAGTTGCGATGAAATTGAGGAAATCATGTAAGAGATTTTCATTGTGATTTTTGGTTTTTGGCATCATGTGCCACTGAGATATGATTTAGTTCTATCTGAAAATATAGTATATTGATTTTCTGAAGGTGAAACTCTTATCCTTGATAAGGGAGATTCAGAGATGTTATTTTATGATGAGTAGCCCAAATATTCTAGCCTAGATAATACCTACACTTTGTCTCTATATCATCCAGGATCTCCTAGCCAGTAGTAGAAAGGGTCAAGAACATGATGGGGATGTTGTTTCATACTAACTCTCTCCATATGTCAATGTTGTCCTCTTCCTCATCATACTTATATGCATCCGTCCAATAAGACTATTAACAATTTTTCTGATGGTCACATGCTGAAGGGAGTGGGGTGCTGCTATAATTTGATGGGGAACTATATAAATTAGAACATGATGATTTGAGCACCACTATATATGAAGGTGTTGGAGTTTTGAAAACCTCTGTTTATGGATGTTTCTGGGTAAGGGGGTATTTTCTTATCTATGGTATATATCATTGTGGGGAGGTTAACCAAAGTGGACTTCATGAGAAAAGTTCATGTGATCCTTCTAAACACTTCCATGAGGAGGAATTTCATAGTAATTAACTTCTTCAGTTTCCTATTTTATATATTTGTTTACAAAACATTTTGGTGTTGATAATGTGACCCAAACAACCTCAAGGAAACTCGCATTAAGAAAAATTAGGAACACACACTATGTTATTCATCATGGTATAAATATGACGACCTTCCTTTTGGGGGTGTGTAGGGGTATAAACCTACTATATGATAGGTACATGAACCTCTATATAACATTATGGTGGTGTAAGAGTATGATATTTCTTCTTGAGGAGAATTTATAATATTACGATGATATTTCACATTATTTACTTTAATTTTACCCTATCCTAATTCATGTTCCATTCATACATGTTGAGCCTCAGTTCAGATGGGAATATGGGCCTGATCCTAAAACTTTGGAATATGTTACTGGTCATTCATGGTGGGAATATGATCCTTCTCTAAGGAATATTTTGATCTCACTTGGTGGGCCCTAGTTGGATATGAAATACCCGGTTGATCCAAATAGAAATTCCCCATCAGATTATCCTGATGATCCTCTATAATGCGATAAGAAATATGACCCTTCACTATATTTCCTTATAATGATGTCATCACAACCATTTATTAGTGGATTTTGGAATATCTCTCAGGATTACATGACCTGGCATAATATTCAAGGTAGGTTCATAGATAGGGATTTGAGCTTCCCCCAAGGATGGTTCTATTCTCACTTGGGTATCCCCAGCCATAACATGGATATGTTTTAAATCACGGGCCTTTGGAGTGTGCCATTGGACATCTTCAATGGGATTGTGAGCCTATTCTCAAGATTTTTCCTCTCTTATATTGTGAGCCGCAACTATAAAGAGGATATGATAATGATCCTAGACATTGGAGTATTCCGTTAGACTACTTCGATAAGAACATACCCCTATCCTAAGGCTTCTGCCGCTCTCACCTTATAATCCCCCATTGGAACAAGATTATGATCCCAATAAGAAACCTCACCCATCATTGGATTATACCATTAATCATCCTAGTGAGGACAAAAATGGTGTTTTATGGTCAGGTAAAACCACTTTTTCATGATGATAAGAGTGATTATTTGTCCTAGATATATGGATAAGAGTATGTGTTTATACCTTCATCTACAATAGTGCCTGAATATGCTTGCAGAGTTCTTCAGCTGTTTCTAAAATATATCAGCATTTTAGTAATGTGTAGGCTGGGATATGAGTCTTCAAATTTTCTATCTCTGTGATAAAATGGAATACATCTTCAATTAATGTGGGGATATGTACCCACATATATCATTTGGTGACACTGGAATATGTCAATGGACTTCATGCCTAGGTGTAGGAGTATGAGCCTTCCCCATGACTATTGTTGGAATATTCCTATATTCTTATTCTAAGCGAGCATGGTTATGAACATAATTTATGGTTCCTACCTAAATATACAGGTATTCATCATTGAAAGGGGTGGGGTAATGATCCAACTTATGGATATTCAATTCCTTCCTCCTCCCATGAGTCTTCCTTGTAGCTCGTGCATGGGAATCAGAGGTGGCTCTATGTCAGAAGGTATCCTCATAAGGCGACTGATGGGTGCCAGTAGGATGGTGTTGGTGAAAGAGTTTTTTTGTTTCCCTCCTCACTGTAACCTAAACCAAAAGGGTCCTTATTTTTACACATGGTCTTACTTCCTTTTATATAAAAGGTGGTGGTTGTCACCCTCTAAGGATAAGATTCTAAATCTTCTGGTTCTGGCAGTGAGAACCACTAGCTTAACATCAACCTTTCCTGGGTGATATTGAATTATTGATCATCATGCATAGAAAACATCAAGAGAAGAATCCATGGTTAATATTATACCATATTGGTGGTACTCATAGAACATCATGTTTCATACCTATCATTAGAGGTTTCATATAGGAGGGATTATCTTGAGACACACATAAGATGTAGTCGTGGAAGATTTCTTAGATTGAATTCTTGATGATGAAGACATTGGCTCAATTTAGGATGTTTTTAATATCTAAACTCATGTAGTTAATATGACAAGGGATCCAATTAGTGCCATATTGTAGGCATAATATACATAATCATATATTCCTGTTTAAAAAAATTTACTTTATGTTCCCTAATTTGAATATTTTTCTTGTTTGGACATTTCAAAAATAGGATGGAATTATTTCATGAGAAACATAGGTAAATAGGATCATTTATAAGATCATGTATGTCATACTATATTTTTTGTATAGTGTTTTCAAAAAAATAGTGTCCTAACACATTAATACTCAATCGTTATATTGTTATAGAGTGTCACATTGGTTTTTTCATAATGAATGCATTTAGGAAAAAATTGGCCAGATAGATAATAAAAAATCAAATTTTCATCAAACATAATCTTGTGGGATCACCATTTCTTTCATCAGTTATTATGGTGTGGAATTGTTTTTTCCCGATGTTTTGATTGTGGTGAGTTTTATGGCCTTGCTCAATCACTCAAAATATGTCTTCCAGCTATTTTGTCTTTCCTAGAAGCTCCCAATAGTTCCCCTATCTACAAATGGAATCATAGATTCTTTATAATGGCTAAAAGACATCTAGGTTTATAGCCCATTGATGCTCGAGGACTTGCATTGGTCCAGAGGTTGGAAATTTTGGCTCAACATACCATTTTAGAAGGATTTTTTTTCCTACATTGGGACTATCTAATAGATTTAATATTTATTTTTAAATCTATTTTTATTCCTTATGTGGGACTAGTTACCATAGAAAAATGATTCATTGGTTAATTTTATCATTAAACAAATAAGTAGAGTCTTATTGAAAAACCATGTAAAGTGTGGTCTCACTACGAAATCCATCTTTATGTATTTGAGTTTCTTTATCCATTTCAAAAATGGTTAATATTTTCATTATGTGCTAATGTCCTATGATAAAATGATTCGGAATGTTCTTCCACATGAGGTAGTGGGTTATATTCTGAGGAGGGTATTCAACCATTATAGGGAATCCTACATATCATAGTCATTGTCATAATCAAAACCCATGTAGTTCATTCAATCCCTTCCAATTGGGCCCAAGGTGTGTTCCCTTATGTTAGGGGTGTTATTTCCATACCAATCATATAAGGTTACATATTAGGATTTCCCCGGTTTGTGGAAATTTGATATTCCTAATGAGGTGTTCATTTCATCTCCCCAAGATCCCATGAGTTGTGCATTGTGTAATAAATATCTAGTAATATATGATATGTATCATGGTGTGTAGACATGTGACTTATTCAATGGGTCAATCCATGGGGTGTTTGGTATAGATGTTGGTCCTTGAGAAGGAGTATTATGTATCCTGAGTATAGTAGGAATCAGAGTCATTATATTATTGTTATACCTTAATAAGATGATAGTCTAATTTGGATGATCCCACTAGAGGATATTATGACCATCCTCGAGTTTTTAGGAATTATATGGAATTATATCGATATGGATTCCCTATTTATCATTGACATAATACATGATATTGTTAGTTGGGACTTACACACTGAGGCTAACCCTATAACCCATATGTGTATATTAATGATTACATGATTAGTGAAACTCTCTATTCCCAAATTATTAATGCTTGTTGTGAGAAACAAGGGTTAGAAAAGTGATTAATGTCATTGCATTGGGTAAGGGTATGAGACACTAGAGTAACCTTGTATGATCAATACAGGATTAGAACCTTGAATTGGTGGCCTATGTATCTTGGATATGGAAGGAATCAGAATGATCATAGTTCCCATTATCAAATATTACACTATGAGGTTACCCTAATGATTTGTCTTTACACAACAAGGATAGATGAAACCACAAAATCATGGGATTCCCTTATGGCCAAGCCATTCTTGTATGGAGGGTGTCATAAGAACAGTTGACCTATCTAGGGGACTTCACAATATATATATATATGGTTTACCAAAATTCCAAGATGTAATTTCAATAAGGTTTCAAATGTCTTCACCGACATGCCAGGAGATGTTTGTGAGAGCCCGTTGATATGTCCTGATGCTTTCGCAGTACTTGGATGACATGATAAGGTTCCATTATATGAGTCAGGTGATGAATCTAAAGGATGTCACAAGGCTTGGGAGAAAATTCCATAGGGAATTTTGTGAGAATATGGTGATACATCCACTGGGATAACGAAATTCTCATTGACATGTCTAATGGGATTCATATGACCGATGTTTCAAGTTGAAGGGGTGTCTTGAGTTTTGGGAAATGCCTAATGGTTCTATCATGGGTCTTCAGAAGGCTCACATGAAGTTAACATGGGTTAGCGAACATGTTTTAATATAAGTCTGCCACCTTTAGTTTTTTTCTTCTCTTTCTATGATGATTCATTGGTTTTATTTAGTATCGGTTTATTTGTATCCTCAAGTGATCTAGTGGGCATGTGGGATTTTTTTAACATAGGCCACAAGAGATCATTCATGTGATCTATGAATAATCAAATGAAGTTTCCCAGTCTAGGTTCATCACTACTCTGACTTCCTACTTGTATAATTCCCAATGAAATGTTTTCCAATCATGTGATCGGTTTCTTTGAGAAATCTAATCTAGCATCGGGGTGATATTCTTAGATTTCTCACATACATGATTGTTTTGATCCTCAAGATCCAAAATCCATCCCCTCTTTGTGGTTGTGGTGGGGAATTTAAAGGCATATCCACTCCAATTTCTTGTTGATTCAGGTGACATATCTGGAATTAATCCAAGATGGAGTCAGTGAAGGGGGATAGCTCAATGTGGTTTCATGAGTCTTTGTTGTGGATTGTTCAAACTGAGTACCTGAATTTTTAGTGATAACAAGTCTCTTACCTCAGCATTTATTTCATCAGTTTATTGTGGATTGATGAACACTTTCTTGATCATATGGATATTCCAAATGAATTTTCATCCTGTCCAATGGAAAATTTAGAGGGCTTTAATGAGATCTTGATTCATTTCCATGAATACATTTTTTGGGGTAAGGGTGTCTTGTCATGGAATCTTTACAAGATTTTTTTGACTTTTCCATATGCTTCGTCAGGCCATATTAGGGATGTCCCGATGCATCTCATGTCTATTCAAGACCATGAGATCTCTCAAAATTTACCTTTTTGTTCACTTTGTTTTATTTTAAACATTTCAAGGATTATGATAATTTGAACGAGTAATTTAAAGGATATTTACCCGATTTTTTGATGATCACATGTGTGAATAATGTAGTCATATGTTGATGTGTGATCATGTTATGAAAACATCTATCTATTTTTTACCACATTTCATAAGTTGAAGCATATAGTTTCCAAGACATTCCTATGTAAATCCCTTTTATGAGGCTGATAAGTCAATGGGACTTCACGAGATACGACAGACATGTCACCAGGGACTCACTGTTCTTTACAGATCGTAGGGGGCGCAACATGTCCTATAACAAGAGTGAGCACCTCTCACCTCCTCCCCTTTATCTCCTTTGTTTTATCCTAAATTGTTTAGGGGTTCTTTAATTTTATTTATTAAATATAGACAAGGATATTTTTCATTTCAAATAATGTTATAGAGCATGAGAATTATGACCATTGGGGGTCTCTCCCATTATATATCATTCCTCATTATTTTGTATGAATTTAAGATGGTCTATCAGGAATTTTCCATTGAAAAACCTTATGACCTAGGGAATTCATTTGGTTGTCCCCATGTATCCATTGATTGGGTGGACAACCATCGTGAGAGTAGGAAGTTTTGTTTATGGGGGCTCCATGGGTTTCATCACCGGTTATGCACTGCACGTTGAGTCTTCTTGTGAACATTAAATGGACACACAATAATAATTCCATTAGGGGATCATATGATTTAAAATACCTGGTCACTTTCCCCTTCCCTTTCTTCTATGCATAAGGTAATTCGCATGCTCGAGTATTTCGTTGTGAATTTTCTAATGATTATTTAGAGGGCGTCAAAAACATCCAATAAGTTGATTTAATATAAAATAAGATCATCCCCTCATGTATTAATAAAAAACCTTATAAAGATCTATATGGAAACTGATGAGAAACTACTTATTGTGGGGATGAAATTGGTGAGAAGAAAATGCATGGGCCTAATCTTGTGTAAGATATAACAAAAAAGGTTCATTACATCTAACAACATATAATGCTTATTTAGATTTGAAAGAAGATATATGATGAAAATTATTGAAGGTATATTGAAATAGATTTTATATAGAGTGTTTTTATTCAAATATCAACATATAAGAGACCCATGTGGTTTAGGAATAAAGGGATGCATAACCCCATTTAAATTTCCCCCTATGAGATCCATGATTACATATGACCATACGAATATTGGCTGTCACTTTCACTAATTCTTTCCCAATTTCATCATTTATTCCATTTATCTCTTTTGAGGATGTACATACCTAATACCTCACATGTACTAAATCTAGATATGGTGCAACAGGAACATGACCTCCATTATGAAGATCAGTTGGTAGAGATCTTGGATCATAGAGATAAGGTTCTATAAAATAATACTAACCACCTTGTCAAAGGGATTTTTTGGAACTATAAATATGAAGAAGTGATGTGGGGACTAGAGGATACAATGAGACATAAATACCATCACATATTCTCAATTGTGAAAATGATTTGAAAAGTCAAAAATGATATTTCTTATGGGGGAAGAATTTAATGATCCAATTTTTTTTAAAGATATTTGTTTCCTGATTAAATGTTTTTATGTATTATATAACATTATACCTGTAAAAAATAAAGAGAAACAAAAAATGTTATTCACAGTGATCATTACATTAGTCATCCATGAAACATATTAAATTTACAAACAATACAACCTAGAAAAAAATATGAAATATAATAAATAAAATAGGAATATATGGATCACCCCAATCTACTAGAATAAAATCCCTCACAACAAGCACTATAGAAATAAAACAAAATATTATTAAACTAATAGTAATCTTAATAAATTAAAATATAAATAAGGTACAAATGTTTGTGAATTTTAGAGTGAATGAATGATGTTTTATTTACAGTGTATAATGGGAAATGCGCCCAGTTGGATTTGATCATCATATGAGTGTTCCCAACATGGTTGTTGGTTAATATGACTATCGGTCAATATTATTGTTGGAAACAATACCCTTGGTGTCTAATTTTAATATTAAAATTATTTATTGTAAGTAGTAATAACAATGGATAATTGGTACACAAAGGATAATTGATGGCCTCAACTTATTTAATTATCCTGTATGAAGCCCTATTATCCAAAAATGGGAGGGTGGTAGGGTCACTAAAGTTCTGCCTTGACCATACCCAATCAAAGCATCAAAAAATTATTCTTTATTAAATTATCCTATGAGATAATTTCATGTTAGTGGATATTATCATTTGGAATATTTTAGTCAAGCCACCCCATGAAATTGTTACCATCACACACCTCACCCTTACTGAATAAGTATGTATAATAAGGGTTACATTTCTATACCTAAGTTACATAATGTGTAGTTTTTTATTGAATTATTTTTTAATTCCATTAATTTCTCTTAGTAATAGTTTTTATTAATAAAATATATGTATAATTGAGATTAATATAATGATTTCATTTTCAGAAAAAAATAAAACATATTTGTATATTTCTAAGAAATATATATTCATTTTATAATAAAATAAATTATTCTTAATAATAGTTTTTAAATCGAAATAGTACTTTAAAAAACAATGATATAAATAATAAATGATAAAATAATTCTATAAATGCATGGGAAATGTTTTATAATTGTGATAAATTTTATTATTCTATATAAACCACTATTTTTAAATAAATAATATTTTTTATATTTAAGAGTTAACTTTTTTATATTTATAATTTTTTTTGATAAAAAAAATATCATTTTTGATATCATCACTTTGAGATTAGGTTAGGGTGATTTATAACAATTTTATGAAATAAATTTTTTAATGAAATCTAAATAATACTGTTTTAAGGTGTCATTATATTTTAGGACATCATATTTATATTATAATGATTTAATATTTAGTTAGGCATGATCCATGAAGTGAAATTTGTTAGTTTATTTATATTTTTTATTTTAATAGACTCCGTTTATTTCCAAAACTATAAGTAGCATTCCAAAGTATTGATATGAAACATTTAATTTAAAACATTACATTGTGGAATATTTACCTTTCCATGCCCAAAAAGGTATTTAAAATTATATTTCAGTTTCAGTGAATTAAATTAACATTAATTCAGACCAATATTTTCAAAACCATGATATGAAATCATTGGTATGAAAATGCCTATTCATTTTATACAACCTTTTTTTTCTAAGACCTATATTTGGATATAATAAAAAAATTCCTCCATTTATCCTATAAATACCCACACATTTCTCAATTTTCATTCACTGTCAATGCATAATCAATGACGTCCTAGATATTTTCCCTCACAAGGAGTCCCCCTATGTTTTCCTCAATCCCTCCAGGTTCCAACCTCACATTTTAGGAACAACTCGTCAAGGAATAGGAAATATCCCCAACTAATTTTTCATAAAATTATCTTTTCTTGTGGAATGTCTTATAATTTCTATACTAAGATAATTTTTTCACATTATATTATCTAATTAAAGTAATAATAGTATTTTATTAGTGGGATAAAATTTTCACTATCATTTTTTTCTTTTCTAAAACCATCTTTTATACATATCATGTTGCCAAGATTTCCTCTCAAATATTTCTATTTTACATGATAAATTCTCTTTTTACAATTAATTTGAATTCTCAAACCTCTATTCATTTAAATGGATATTCAAATATAGTTAAAAAATACATTTTTATTTGTGAATTTACATATATGAAACCTATATTTTCTTTTTCAGGTTAAAAATATCAAAATGATCATGTGTTTAAGATTTTTTTATGACAAATTTTTTTATTAGAGCCCTATTATTTATTATCAAATATATATTACTGAAATGATTTACTATAATATATTTGGATCACATGAAATTGATACATATAAACATTTCCCATCGATACCTCTCTAACTCATTGGGTAAAAAATTTAATATCTAGAGATGACATGTTTTATTATACCTTGGTGAATAACAATGGTGATTTATATTGATGAAACCATGGGGATAAAACATGGTTATATGCATTTGAATGTATCATTTTAATGTTTTATCCAAATTTCCATGTTATTATTCATGTTCTTACTATTATTATAAGCATATTTCTCATGCATCATAATTACACCTCATGTTCTTGTTGATATATCTCAATATCACATGTTATATTTCTCTCTTATTTATTCCATTATTGGGCTTCATGATCATCCATTTCCTTTGATTTATATCCCTAGGATATGAGAAGTTATAAAATTTTCCAAGAGTGAGGCCATGAAGATGTATTTCAAGTGGTTTCAGAAGTATGATTTTTGTTTATATGTATTATGTACCTTACTTCCCTGAATCTATAAATGAAAATATTTTTTGTTTGTACAATGTAATGAAATGTTATGTAACAAAAGTTGCGATTAAAAATTATATGATCCAAAAAATGAAAAATTATATAATCAAAATTCACACATGGAATATTTTTCATATAAATTATTTTTCTTTGTGTTCTTCAGTACAATCCATAAGTAATTTTCATTCTCTTATTATCTCATAGAATATATAAGAATATTATATATATAAAGACTACCAAAATTGGATCAATATTATCTATAAAGTCTATATTACTTAAATCCATCATGATAATAAGTTAATTAGTATGTAAAAATGGAATCACTCTATATTCATACTATCATACCTCAAACTAGACGGTGTATTGGGTATTACTTCACCCTGGACCCTAAACTCTTAGTATCCATATCAAATACCAATCCTAGAAAAATATTTTGATCCTTATAATTCATTAAAAGTCAATAATATAAGGTATATGATACATATTATAGATTTTGATCTTAATCATTTCCCAATAATAAATGATGAGTTTCATTGATCTAAATTCCATAAAAATAAAAGTAATAGGTGAACCCTATTGGGATTCAATTAGTCGAATGAATCCCTTATAAATATTTTCCAGAAATTGATTCCCTATTTCCTAAAACTCAATAATGGAAATTCTATATGGTGTTTAATTAATAGGTAAAACACCAAGTATGTCTTAATTTTAAAACTGAATATCATTATTCGGAGAAAAACTGTGAAAATATTCCAAAAATTTATCAATAAGTTATTATATAATAGGAATAAATTTGATTTTCTATTTCTACCCATCTATATAATATAAACACCCCTTTTAAATAGGAGTCAATACCCATAAAAAGGTCTCAATTTATATTATATGTTCTTATTTATTATTGCATTAATAAATTACCAGACACTAGTTCAAAATATAAAAATATTAGTCCCCTTATTTATAATTTGATATAAGGGTCATATAATTTAATATAATCCATTTCCAAAATATCAGTAAATTGAATTAGAGGTAGAATAACAAGATTTATAGGAAGAAAAATACAAAGATCATCAAATATTGATGAATCATTGACATTATATGTGACAATCATACTATTAGAGGATTTCACCACTAATTTAACAAATAATATTATTGGTTTTATGGTTATACTCTTATAAAATTCATTAGATAAAAAATATTATGTTACCCCATTATCAAATAAGACATTTTATGTTATATAATAGAAGATAATTTTACCTTCCACCACTTTATTATTCTACCTCACATTGAAAATAGTGGTCATATGATATTTCCTTTTATATATTGTCATAATAGGTTTATAATATCGATCAATATTATTAAACGTTGAATTTCAGAACTTATTGGTAAAATGTTCATATCCCATTAATTTGAAACACTTAAATATGGATGGTGAATTTTATAGTTCTTTATCTCTATCATTGTCTAATTTATGCTTCACAATACATCAGTATTTCATTTCCCAATGACTGTTGTTTTTCTACCTGAAACAACTAGTAGAAACCATAAGTAAATTTAATCCATGGTTCCCTACACACATTAATTATAAATTAAATATCTTATTTTTCATTCCATGGTTTTTATTATTAGTATATGTTTTTAATTATATCCTTCATTTCTTATTAGAACCATGAGATTTATTGGAAATTACAATAACCATTTACACATTGATTGGAAATTATATTATTTCTTCTTGTATATTGAGTTACCTTATGTATAAAACCCTTAGTATAGTTAGTTTAGTTAAACTAGATCATTGATAAATATTAGTATCAGGTGGGTTGATAGAAAATGAATCATACCATGAAATTGTTGTAATATTTTCCTCCTAAGTACTAAGATATTCATTATAATTCTTATTTATGTCAATTAATTCCTTCCAAATTTTTTATAATGATTATAAGGAATCAAAATGATGAAAAATAATATTCTAAACTCATCAAAGAGGATGGATTTATTTTATTCATATAATGTGTGTTCATTATAAGAGTCCATAATTGATCAACTACACCTTCTAGACAAAAAAAATTCAAAGTAACATTTCATCTTCAAAACATTAGAGAATGAAAAATATATTTTAAGTGTAAAAATCAATTGAATATAAAAATTTGGAATAATTTACCAATTAAAAGAATTTGTATGCGACTTTTTAAGGTTTTAATTTAACATTGTTTACTTATTTTCTTGTTACAAGCATCATCATGATTTATAACATGAGAAATTTCTAAAATAATATTAACATGATTTTCTATTCTATCACCCTTTAAATTTCAATAAATTAGGGTAATTTAATTGTATTGTCTATTAAATTCCCTATTAACAAAGTTACCTCTGTTGAAATCCATTTACTAGAACAAAAAAACATTTTGTAGGAAGTAATAATGACAGTGGGAAACAACATAATCATGAGATATTATGAATTGGATATTTAAATCATGCCATCTTCTTTTCAATATATGACACGTTTGGTTTAACATAGGTTATTTGTGGTCATAATATATTCAATTAATTCATAATGATTTATAAAAGTGTTAATTAACCTAACAATAACCCCCAACATTGTCAAACCATGTTAAAAGTTAGGGTGCACTAACCATGCACTTGAATGATGGTCAGGCTCTACTAAAATAATTTATTTCATGGTCATTAACCCTATATGAATATATTATTAAATAACATACACTTATAGTATCTAAAAAATATGTATTAATTTAATAACCCCATAATATATATATATTAAAAAAACATTAGGTTGTTATCCAATACATATTAACTTCCCCAGGGTTTTTACAAAATTTATTTAATTTTAATATCCATAGATTGATTAAACCTTCCCCTAATACCAGCTATAGCTACTCATCCTTTATATAGTAATATATATTATATATTAATATATAAATTTTCCATATAATTTACATATACATTATTGAGGAAATTAAGGTTTAACTATGTTTATATACATTATATATAATCTTATCATTTCATTAAAGATATTAATAATCTACCCCACCAATCAATTAAAATAGTACTATTATTCTGAATACCCTACTAAAAACCTTTCAACATAAACTATGGAAAGGAAATGCAATTAAGGGTGATATCAGATCCTCAATAAGGGTAGACCTGGGATATATCAATGATCACTTAAACATAACAAGTGTATAAGTCTATGAGAAAATGATCATAAAATTTGAAAATCAATAACCATAATATAGTAGATCATAATATGGAATCATTTCATAAACACTATTAATTGAAAACACATGAATCATATTGGAATCAAGGAACATGAGCTATGTCAGCATAAATTTTTTTAAGACATAATCTTGTAGAATAAACATAATCCTATAATATCATATCCATATATAAAGATCACTTCAAATATTATTATAGTGTACTTGGTTCTCTTTACATTCCATTATATCACTTGTCATGTTTCTCTCCCATAAATTCATAGTGGAATGATTCTTTTACTGAACATGGTTCACTCCCCATTCTTGTTCTTATTATCTCATTATTTATCAATAACTAACAAATAAATTATATGGACTTATAATTTTGGCCCCAACAATCACATATTCAAAATCAATTCCAACATATTAAAAAACACCATAAAAATTTATCCATATATCATATCACATGTAAAGGAAATGGGTTTACAATTCATTGGAAAAATTCATCACAGTATATCCCCTAGAAAATAAATCTGTTTCAAGGAAATTTCATTACCATAATTATAAACTATCAATTGAAAAAAAAATTATGATATACTTATATTATATCCCCATTAAACATATGTAACACCAAAGGATACTATCATTAATTAATAATTAATTTAAAATATGTATGTGAATATATATTGAGGAAAATACTCGTTCAATTATTTAATGAAATGTCTAAAATATAAAATATTAAAAAATAATATGTAGTAAAATTCTTCAAAAATAACCAAGTAAAATTTTAATGGAATCTTCAATGCATTGATTAGTTATGATGCTAGTAAATTCATTTCATATCGTGTACATTAAAACAAGTATTCCTTTCAAATTTTTTGAAAAAAGTAAAAACTCACATTGTTCAAAAAAATAACTACAATATTCCTTTTAAAATTGGTTAGAAATAAATTAATAATTCATTATACAATATCAAAAACATTCTTCAAAATATTTCAATGATAGAATGGGCATGGAAGAAAATTATTTCTGATTAAAGATGAAATATGTTCTATTATTCTTATAAAATATCAATAATTTATATTACGATGAGATTAAATTTTATTATTACATTAAAATTTTAATGAATATATAAAGTATAAAAAATTCTTGATATTCTTGGTAGGTGGAACAAGAAATTTAATTATCAGAAACTTCATAATAAATAATATTAAATTAAGATATTGTAACATAAATCTCTTACACAAGTTTAACTTTCTGTGAATGTTCTCTAACCAATTATATAAAAAATTTAAATTTGTTATAATTATTTACTAGAATAATTTAAATACATAAAATATCATCTATGATACACTAATATCATACCCACTACCATTTAATAATATTAAATTATTAATATAATTGTTTTCAGTTGCTATTTGTTTCATTTTTAATGAGAGTTTTAGTTCGATTGTTTTTGTCCTTGAACATTGGTCATGTTTACATAATATATAAGGATTCAATCACGTGAAAAATATCATATATATTAATTATATTTAAAGTTAGATTCATCCATAAAAAGTTGTAGATAGAAAAATTATTTACATCATCAATGGAGACGTTAGGTCATATATATACATGAATAATGTTTTCATTTTCTAAGGAAAAAAATAATGAATGAGAAATAAAATTTATCAATAAATAATTATAATTGTCTTATAAAATTTATACATAATCATTAAATCAATTAAAATAGTTATCTCAGAATGATGGTGATGGAAAATTTGTTATATCGCTATATAGAGGCAATATCCCACAAATACGCACGAGTGATATATTCATTTCATATTTGATGAAAATGACGCTGGATTACTTTGGTTCCATAATAATAATAACATTTAATTATATTTAGTATAATTATTATATTAATTTATTAATAATCTCTCATATATGGAAGAGTTATAAAATAAAAAATTGAATATACTTGGTTAGTAGTTACACCTATTTCTTAATAAACAACCCTTTTCTTACACCTTAATCATACAAAGGATGGTATATTGGAATTTACCAAAGATCTAGTATGTAGATATATAATATATGAAGGCATTATGGTGGGGATTGATAGAGCATGAAAAAACATAAAGTATAGATAATAGAGGGGAGGTGGTATCCTTTTATAAGGGAGATAAGTGTCACACTTGGAATTATGTAAAACATTAAATAATATATATATATATATATATATATATCTTGTCAAGTGAATACAATGAACCCAAAATTTAAACATAATGTGTTATAAAGTCAGAATATACTCATTAAATCATATTTAGAAAAGTTTATGATAGATTTAGGCCTTATCGCCTAGTTAAACAACATTAAAATCATTTTATCCTTAACCATGATAACCAACCTTTTTACCATGATTATAAATTATATAAACAAAATTTATAGATTCATTCAAATAGAATCTTGAAACTGTAATTCATATTCATGAATTACTAATTTCATTTTCGATTTCTATAGGTGGAAGAATTTTTTAACTCCCCAAGATTTTCAAAAAATAAAATTGGCTTTGATAGTGAATATAGAACACAAAAATATAATAAAATAATCTTCCCCCTTGGGAACTTTGACAAAGTTATTTTAATTATATTTAATAGATTTTGATGCACACATCATCTGGTCTAAATAATGAATATATGATATTAAAATTTTATATTGAAAAACATGACAATTATAACATAGTAGTTAAGTCAACATTTATAAATAATAATAAATACTTTATTAGAATATATTTTATACAAATTTTCATTGGTTATATGTTAATTATAAATAAAAATAGAAAACATATTAACGAATTGTTATTGTTATCTAGAAAACAATATTTGTTCTCAAAAGTGTTATAGTCATCCATTGAACACCTAAAATAAAATTAATTTCTTTTATTAATTTTAGGAAATTTATTTAAAAAATTAATGAATTTTTTTAAATAACCGTAGAAAATTATCTTATAATTAATATTTGTGTTTTTCTCAAATGTTTTATTTGTTGATTATTATATGAAAATACTAGTTTTTATATTGAAAGCTGCACTTCCTTTTGAATTATTTAAATGGATAAATTATACTATATTATGCATTTAAATTATAATTATTGCAATTATATTAATATGTATCTAATATTCTGAATTTAAATCAATTTCATATTGAATTATGATATTAAAACATTTTATACCTGTTAGAATTCTCAAATAGAATCCCGTTTTTTCAACATGTCTGAGAGTGTAATTTTAAAATGGATTTTGTTACTTCTATGAATTTGATTTGGAAAAGGGATTCCATATTTTTAATTAGAATAATGAATATTATCTAATATGGTAAAAATAATTATTAATAATTATGAATATAAAAATATTTAATAATTATTTACCATAGTGAAGGTAAAAAACTTATTTAGTTTGGGTGTTTAAATAAAAATAAAATGGTAAAATTGACCTAAAAACTAGTCCAATAATACTTTTTTATCCATATTTCAACCTTTTAACTTCTATGGGTCATGAAAAATCCATTATAGAGGGGTTTTTTACATTACAAACATCAGTGTAATTGATTATATTCAAACATTCCATAAATTTCATCTACCCCAATTATAAAATGACACTCCCTTTCGCCCCCTTTTAAAACTTACAATGACATGTTTCACCGAAAATACCTATAATATTAAATTCCTTAACCCCCTTAATACATCTTGCATCGTTTTTTATCATAACTATAACACTAGAATTAGTTTTGTGAAAACCTAAAGAATGTTCCAAAAGATGATGTCACATTCTTAAATGAGCATTTTTGTTTTGTTTCTTCTTCAAAACCTTTAAAATTGTATTAAACCATGAATATATAATAACTGAAGTATCTAATATATACATGGATGTTATAATGTTTTGTAAATTAATTATATCAATCTCCTATTCTATCAAATGGGATATGAAACCATTGATCATGTGTTGGGAGAACTAGCGCCTCACAATCCAATGTAATTCATTTTCCATAAACACCAACCATGAATGGATATAATGATATATTAAACACATTTATATAATATTTATAAAATTATTATAATTATATAATTTTAACATCACATATAACATCTAAAAATCCATTTAGATTAAAATTTCATAATGTCACTCATGTGTTCAGTGAACTACAGCCTTGCAAAGCCATGTGATTCGTTTTTCACTTACTATTTAGTGTTATGGTATAAAAAAGATAATTATTCAATATATGTAATTTATTTTAAATAAAATTTTTCCTTTAAAACATATATATCTATCTCTTATTTTCCATTTCACTAGTTAAAAAATTAACATTATATGTGCGTACGTACAGTCTGTCATCTCCACAAAAAGATGTTTTACGTTCTGCATGTTCAAATCTCAATAAAAATTAAAAAAAAATATATAATTAAAAAAGATGATACTTATAACCTTAATATGATTCTATATATGATGGAACAATATAATATACATAAAAACTAAAACATTCATGAAAAAACATGCATGTGAAAACAAGGCAATTTACCCCTAAAACAATAATAATAATCAATTATTATTAGTAAATAAGAGGTAAAATGATATACAGGGAACATATATGATATTATAAATATTTATATGGTTCTATTATAAATCAATTTCATGAATAAAATGATTATTTATGTTGATAAATCATGTTCTACCAAAAGTAAGTGTGAGCTAAGGGACTCTGTCTCAATTCCCCTTCATTGTAGATTTTTGTAATGTTATGAACAAAAATTATTTTATATCATTTTTATAATTACCCATATTAATGTAAAATCAAGAATGATTCATAATTAATTTTTTTATTTAAATTATTTCATCTAATGAGAATTGACTTGAAAATTACAATGTATTAATTAATTTCATATCTCAATTTCTTTTGATTGGGTTATATTTATTCTTCATTAGATTTGAAAATATATGATTATATAATTAAATAATTTTTAATATACTATCATGTTTTTACAATTGTTTTATTTTCATTTAAAATTGATATATTAAATCGGTTTATGGGTTAATTCTCAATTCAACGTTATGTTCCTTATAATGGGTTTATTTTACAATTTCATGTTAATCTTGTTATTTAAACATTAATTTACAGTGACGGAAATTATGAAATAATGTATAAATAAACCACATTAAATTTTTTCTAATTTGATTATGCATAAATTTATTAAGTAATATTACTATTTTGTACTATTTGGTACTTAAATTGATTGTGATTTTTTTCACAGAATTTGATGTTATTTCTATTTTCGATTGAAAATATTTTTTCATCCCAACCCATTATTTCTATATAATATTTAAAAAATGTTTCTATAATTACTAAAATGATATATTAATGACATTTTTTAAATAATTTTAAATTTTCATAAAATGTTTTGAATGGAATAATCATGTCATTTTCCAAACAATTTATATTCGGATTTTACTAAAAAAGTGAAAGTAATCATTGTTTTTACGTGTATGGCGTGAATAAAATCTCTAGCCTTCATGACCAATAAATATATTAAAGATTACATTATATTCTTGAATGTTTATTTTTGGTGAAATTTAATTTCTAAATATGTTTTGACCTTTTAATTTAAAAAATATTTTCAATGTTAAATGGTTATATTCTTCAATAATGTTTTTAATAGATTTTTTATTATATTTCAATTCATCAATGAAATCAATATTTTTTTTTACATATGATCCACTCAGGATATTTTGGTTTGATACCATATTTATAATTTATCTACATGGTTTATGATTACATTAACCATGAAATTAATCAAAATTCTCTTCCATGATTAATTTTTGTAATCGTTAACTTACCATTTAAATATTCACTTACCTGTCAACATTTGTCATTACATTTCCCATAAATATCCCTGTTATTTATCATTGATATTCTAATTAATTAAAATGTATATAATTTCTATCAATGGTATTTTATATTCTATGTCATATGATTAATGATGGAAATTATTATTAATATTTATTCCTTACTTGATACAGATATTGTTTTATAAAGCATATTTTTTATATTTATAATTGATTATTTGATATATGAAGAATGGTTTTGACATACACATATAGGAGATTGTTATTTTTTATATATCCCCTTAATGCATTAGTAGTCTTGTGATATGAATAAATTTTCTTGCATTATATAAACGGGTTTCTAGTGTGTACCTAAAAATCAGTTTTAAACGGTATTGTGAATGTTTTTGATTGTATAGTTTTCATGATGCAAAAGATAATGATGTCAAATAATAAAAAATTCATTTAGTTTGAATTCAGTTATTATTATCCATGATAAACTTTCAATGATATTATCTGTGGGTACATTTCATTCTCTATTTATTTATTAAATGTATTTTTATATATTATTTATTGTGTCATACTAACTATTTAATATGTAGTCATGATATTAATATTATTTATTATGTTGATTGTCTGTTTAGATATTTACATCGTCATTTTATTTTTATTATTTATTTAAGAAAGCTACCAATATACTTATCACTTTCAAATCATTTTATGTAACCACTAATTTTCTCATTCCCAATTTTCTAGGAAGTTTCCTATGAATGAAATTAAAGTGTGCAATAAAGGGAATAATTATACTATGGAAAAAATATGATGTAATTTTTGTGTTGAAATTTAATATGGGAATCTTGTTTGTATCATGTTTACCAAGAAAATTATACAATTGGGTCCTTTGGGATGTGATCTCATGTATCTAGTGATAATTTAATGATATAGACACTTTCTTCAGGCTATTAGGATCATGTGTGTCAGACAATTAATTTTAATATAATGACCCAAAAGCTGAAAATAATAGTTTTTAGTAAAATTCACAATTTTAATAAAAAAGTAAATTTTCCTTGAATTAATTTGATAAATAGGTTTCCATAATTATTTTGGTTAAATAATAAAATTTTTATGTTTTTTATACATTCTGAGAAATAAAAAACTGAATTGAATCTTTAAGCCATTCCAGTAAATGTGAAGACCAATATGATATTATTTTAATTTGAATAAAATTTATCTTATCTTCACAATAATAAATCATGGATTCAAATATTCCAAAAAATCATAAAAATACAGTTTGTTAACACATTAAATACATCTTTGGATGAAAATCACCCATCAAATTGTATAAGGGTAGGTGTTGGAGATATTTTCAAGTATTACCCAAAGGTTTGAAACCAATTTTACCTCTTTTACTAATGTGAAAAATATTTAATATGAATACAACATTATAATAACAAAAAAGTTATGATTAAAAATATGTAATATATTTTATTAAATTAAATTCATAGAAGTGGAAGGTTTTTTAAAATTTAAACCAACAAAGCATGATGAAATGTGGTCTTCTAGAAAAAAATAATCGAAAGTAGAAAACCTTTTATACTAAAATACAATATAAAATTTATTCAAATTAATTTATTTCATTTATTCATTGTATAAATGGACATGTTTTTCTTTTAAATAATCCTAAAAAATCTTTGTAAATTCTTGAATAAAAAATATATATTTCTATAATAATAATATTTTTTACTATTTATTGAAATACTATTCCTTTCAGAGAATTATATAAAATTTACTCTAATATAATTTTGACGTGATTATTTAAAGACTAATGAATTTTTTTTCAAGTAAATTCCCTAAAGTTGAATAATAAATTAGTTTTATTATTTGCTGAAAAAATTAAATAAAAACCTCTTTTGAAGAAAAATAAATTTTTGATTAAAAATGAATTTTTGAATAATATAAAAAGTCTATTATTATTTATCAATATATTTTTATTATCTAAAAAATATCCATAATTTTACAAAATCTTTATTATTGTTCACTCAAAAACATTAATGGGGTTGGTGAAATTGTTATATTATATTACAGGTCATTTATAACCGAGTTTACAAATATCTTAAGATTTGGATGAAATTATATTTATATTAAGATAAATATATTATAAAATCTCATGGTGTTAAATTAAATGGTTTTACATTTTAAATATGTCTCAATATTTGAATCAATTCCTCGTGGGATAAGAAACATGCCTTAAAAGAACCAAATAGTTTGTGGTCAAGAATATTCTATCAGTAAAATTGATGATAATGTTTTTGAAAGATATAAAAGAATTTACACTGATCATAAACTCATAGTTAGATAATGATACAAATGATTTAAAATCTACAGACTCTTATTTATCTTTAATGTGTTCTAATAACACTAAATCATCCCCCACACTCTAAAGAATGGGTTATCAATTAGAACACCTAATGTAAATCACATTGTGACAAAGATATTCTAGGAATATTTTGTTAAGATGAAAATATATTCTCTTGTTTCAATAGTTATTATTATACTTTTAGTTGATTTTGACATAATAATTTGAATATATAATATTATATAATATTTTCCAAGAATTTAATTAGGAGACAATAAAATTTCTATTTGTAAGGCAGGTAGATAATCACTTATTTTTAGAGGATAGTCTTCATTATTAGAATCTTTTTTGGATCCAAAATCAGTAGAATAGTTCAATGAAATTATCTGAGAAGAGGAAGAGAAAAATGTTTTTTATGGGAAACAAATCTTTATAAATCACAATGTATCTATTGTTCAATAACACATTAATTTATTTTCAGAATAATTACATGGTTCTATACATTATAATGAAGTAGAATTTTTCATTGAAATGATCACCAATGAAATGCCTATATCTTAGGATCCTTGTTTAGTATACCTAATATGAATGGTGTATTTGAAGAATTAATTGCATGGATTTTTTTGAAAATTTATTCATACACCATTTTTTATCACCATGGGGAGAACTAGTTCTACCTAAAAAATAAGGATGGGTCTATTAGGATACACATTGATTATTGGGATATTAATGGTATTAATATAATGATTAATTAACCATTATCATGAATTTATGGATTATTTTATCAACTTCAAGGAGCTCAACAAATTATATTGATCTATCTATATCATGATTATCATTATTTAAGGTTATTGTATAACATGGATGACATTTAGTTCAATATATAAAATATTAATTTTTCTGTTATTCCATCCAAATTGAGGCTAAAGTAGTATAATATAAAATATATAAAGAGAATAAAATCATTTATGAATATTTCTCAATAATTATAAAAGATATGATCTATATGGAAAATTTAATACATGTGAATTTTTTATGTAGCAAATTTATTTAATTCTCCATGTTGAATCAATGGATAAAATATGTGTTGATTTTTCAAATAAAAGGGATTCTAATAATGGAACACATTGAAATATATTACTAAGATTAATAGTTTCCTTGGTTTATTAAGTTACGGTCAAATATTTTTAAAATGTTTTCATGATTACCCATCCCATTATCCATGTTAACTCCAAAATGTGTAAAATTCACTTGGGTGGAGGAATGTGAAATAATTTCTGAAGTACTTGAGAATACATTTTCCAATGAGTTGGAAAAAAATGTAAAATTAATAAAGGAAATATTTTTCATATATATTATTATATATAAGAATGTATTTTTCATAATCCTTAATGAAAATGATAGATAAGTTCCTTATGCATCATGGTAGTTAATGATCAATCTAAAAATTTTCTAGATCCTTATATTGATTTAGAATTTGAATAACTTTTAACAACAATTTAGAGAATCTGTATATGTGGTAAAATATATGATATATATATGAATCAAAAAAGTTTCTAGTAAATATTATCTATAGAAGTCATCAATATAAGGCAAAAGATATGGCAATAATTTCTGAATGACTAAGACCATTTGACGCTCTACCACACTAAGAAAGAAATCAGGGTAGATGATGTGTGGAGTAGAAATGACCATAGAGTTCTAGCAATGATCAGGATATAAATGAATCATATATTCATGTATTTAGAAAACTTGTATATGGAAAATATTTATGAAGGGAAATATATTTCATTTTCTAGGTGATTTAGAAACCATATTTATTTGAGATGATAAAGAAATCCAATCATGGGGAAAAAATAAAGTTAAAAATAATGTCATTAAATTTTTGAAAATAACAGAATTCATCTAAAAACTATTTTATTAATATTTGGTGAAAAACCATGTGTTCTATCCACACTTTAGACGAAGATAAAATTTCTAGACAACTCTCATAGCATAAATTTTCTTATACACCATGGTAGAACCGAGGCCAATATATATTTATGGAAATATTGTTGTTTGTAAAAAATGAGGAAAAGTATTTATTATTATGTATTAAGAAGATTGGGGTTCCAACACTTTATGGTTTAGAGATGATATCCTAAGGTAGAAAATGAACCCCTCTATACCCTTCTGTGGAAGGGGGAAAATGATACAAGGTACTTTTTATAATAATTCAAATAATCTTTGTTAGAATTTTTTGGCATTAGTCAAAGTCTATTTCCTCACCAAGTATTCACATTTCCTAGAATTAAGGGATGATCTATCCCTCAAAAAAATTTAGGAAATTATATTAATGAAGATGCGACACATTATTGTATGACTCTATCAATTATATTAGATTGTGGGCCAATATTTAAACCACAATTTTATTGGATTCTTTAGAAGTATCACAATTATAAGGGTCATTTGAGGACTACCTATCATCCTTATAGTATTTGTAGGTCTTAAAAGAAACACCAGACACTATTATACAAGTTTGGATTATTCTAACTTTGTTTTTAGGGATAATGGGACAAATATTTACCATTTATGGAATTTAATATCACAATTTCATCAATTTAGGTATTATTCTATTATTGTACGAAGCATTGTATGAGAAGAGATTTCATACACCAAATTATTGAGATTAATTTCATGAGACGAAGATACAACTCCATGAACCAGTTGAGAAGGAACTATAGATGTTTCATTTATTTCAAGATTATATCATGATATATCAAGGGGAAAATATTTATAATTATAATCGATGGAAGGCGATGGAATCATAGGTGGGGGTCATGTATTCATAAAGGTTTCTCAATGTAAGGATTTTATAAGGTTTAATATGAATCGAAATATAATTCATATGTACATAAAGCCTTTTTATGACTTATAGATAACTAGAGTGAAGGATTTTCATTTGGCTACCCCACCGAACAACTCTAAAGTGAATGGTTTATTCTATAAATCAATGTTTAGGAAGTTGATGATTGACAAAAAAAATGTTCTTAGATCTACAAAAAGTGAATTGGATCATGAAATGTCTTATAAAGAATGTTTTATCCATATTATTGATAGTATAGATAAATTATTGTTGAATAAGATAACCCAGATGGTAAAAGTACTCTATATGGATCAAATTACACTAGAAGAAATGATGGAACATAATGAATAAATGATGAAGAAATTCCCACATTTATTATCATATAAGATATATTATAATTTTCTAAGATGGAATTATTTTTGTGGAAGATAATGTATGAGCTAATATTATTCAATTTTAGGTAAGCACAACATCCCCAAAAATATTACCCAACACATACTGTATTATCCTGTAATTATTATATAGTAGAAATTTATTTTTTCATAATATATTTAAAAGTTAAATTTTTAGATTTTACAATATAAATATAATAAAACATAAATATTTTTTGGATTGGGAATACTTGAATATACTTAAGGTGAATTTATTTTATTTTTCTAAAAATTGATATTTTCATTAAATATTTTTTAAATAATATTAAATTACAATTTATCTCTTTTATATATTGAATCTCTCCAAATAGATTTCCCATTTTGAATATTAATTTATAAATTAATAAATTTTGTATATTTAATTTTTTTGAATTAAATGTTACATAAGGTAAATAGTTTTCTTCATGGTAGGGGTTTAATGGGTAAAATTTGTGGTCTGTGTAAGGGATAATGCTTAATATATAACTATAACATGTCAAAACATGACGGGATGACTTGATTTTCACCTAGAATAATCCTATATTATATAATTTAGAAACTTTTTCCACTTGATATTGATAAATGTTTTTATATTATTTCAATGTTAGTATTATTTTAAAAAAGTTCCACCCCTCACTTATAAAAGGATCCCTTCACTTCCTCATTTATCCAAAATATATGAACATCATAACTCAAAAAAACACTACCAAAAAAACTCCCCAATAACCATAACCACATCCAAGATATTTTAGTCACATTAGAGGATAAATAATTGAATTAATAATATTTTTATTAATGTATCCCTCCTGATATGTTACTTACAAACATTTAATTAACATTTCCATTTCCATTTTCTCTGTCTACCTCATCCAAATATGTCATAATCGTGTAAGTATTATAAAATAAATATCATTATTATACAGAAATGTTATTAGAATATTTTCGTATCCATTATCTACCTTCATATTTCCATTTATAAAATTATGAAACAGTTACCCATGTTATATGAGAACTACCGCTTCCATGGATCACACATATTGTTTTTCATAACTGACATAAATGAATGGTTATATTAAAATACCTAATGAATAAATATAATATTTATGTATAAATTTATATTATTTAAATATAAATATAGAATCATTGTAATTATATTAACATTTATTGATTATAATAATTGTAGCCACAAAAAATTGAAACTATCATGACATCTTTCAAAACATGAATTGATTTTCATAATAAACATTAATATATATTTCTTGTATATATATAATAAAAATTAATTTATAATTACAAAATTATATATATTATGAATGTATTTTAGAACTCCAACTACCATGGTAAACATGTTGAAACTATTTTAGAGAATTTCATCAGAAAACCCAATTGGATGAGGATAACAAAAACTATACAATAAAAGAATCGTATATCATAATAAATGGTTTTAAAAATTAATTTTAAATGAAAATGGTTCTCAATATAGTATTTAGTAAAATTTATATAGATATTCAAAATGATATATTAACATACCAAGAGACTTGGGAGTCATGTTATGGTAATTTTTTACTAAACTTCTTTTTTATAGAGTTTTGATAAATTTTTTTACCATTATCGAGGGGACCAATATTTAACAATAGGATATTTATTCTTTTATATAATGATTTTATGTAATATTTACATTTTTTTTAAAAAAAAATCAGCATTTCTTTGGTAATTTATTTGTTTTAAAATTAAAATAAATATATTGAATCCAAATCCCCCTTGTTAATTTTCAATTAAATCCTTTTTTACAATATCACTTTTAAAATTCATATATTTCTTTGTTTTTAAATGCTTGGTTATGTTATCAATTTTATATATTTTTAATTGATATATTAATTATTCACACTCAATACACTACACACATTAGTAGTTTGTTATAATATTTTTGAAAGACCAATAAAAAATCTAAATATAAAAGAGCATTTTAAGAATTCTAAAAACTAAAGAGTGGTGTGTTCCAAAAAATGGTGTCCTTATCAGAATACATGTACGTCGATGTGTAATACATCATATATTTGTCTAGGAAAAAAAATACATATATATATTTGGTATTAAATTGATCGTCAATTAGTATAAAATTAGTGGGTCAAACTATAGACATGGTTGGACACTACCAAAAACATACTCGGGATATTTAATATACTTATTTATTAACCATAATGAATTATTTTTATAAATTTTCTCTATCACTCTTAATACCAAACATGAAAATAATTTTATCCTCAATGACCATGTACTTAAACTCCTCAAATTTTGCCTTGTCACTTCCATTAATTACATAACCATATATTTACTATTCTATATGATATTAATATCATAAAAATTTAGTGATGTTTACCAAGAAAGATATTATATTTTTTAGTTGTGGAATTATTAATAACTATTATTCATTATATTTAAATATGTATTGATTTCTAAGGAAATATTATTATATAATATTTACCCATTTCATTCATAGGATGAATGAATTAATCATATTTAGTGATGGGTAGGTCCTTGAATAATATATCCCATCGATTGTCTAGTAGTTCCCATAAGAAAAATATTTTTCTTATTTGGAATATGTCTTACCATTTATATATTAATTCATACCATGAATCATCTAAAGTAAGGATAAAAGGTTTAAAATTATGCATTATATAACTCTGAGATCATTAATTTTTGACCATTTGATTATTATTTATGATTAGGATATAAATATTGAATGGAAACATGGTAATAACAAAAATAACCACAAAACATCAATGAAAACATTCTTTATTGTTAATTCCATAAATGAAACATAGATTATTATAAATATTCCATAAATCTAAAAGTGTTTTTGAATCCATCAATGATGACATAGAACACCTTCTCATCAAATAATTAATCAGTTCAAAGGTAATAAATACTATCCAATGTAATTTATCTATATCAATTATCTATTTATCTCAACATCATTATATTCATATTAGAAAAAATATTACGGTTTATCCTTCCCTTAGTAATTTATTTTCCATAAAATATCAGCATTCTAAAAAAATTAGTTTTCTAGGTCATCAATACTATTAAAAATATTCATTCAAATACTTAACATTAAAAATTAAGATAATATTACTTATATATTAAAAAATTATTTAATATAAATATATAAAGGCTTCTATCATTCAACTAAATTCAAAACCATTAGCTTAGTTTCATAATATTATTCATTAATACCTCCTACCTATCAGATGTCATTTTTAGTATCATCATCATCAATATTAAATTCTTTTCTCATTCCACTTTCTTGATAATGTTCTTTATATTTCCCCCATAGTATATTAAGTTACAAAATTCCCATATAGTCCAAATTTTAAATATTCAACCATTTATTATAGCTTAAAGAAACCAATATTCACATATAGTCTATTAATTTAAAAGTTCATTTTTTCTTGGGAATTAATTAAATTATAATGTTCTTCTCAACACAGAAGACATTAAATTCCTTTAATACATTCCCTTGGGTGTATCTTCCAACATTATAAAAAAATAGTAATTTGAATCTTCTTTCCTCTATGGTCTCCACCACTCGATCTCTCATTGAACATTATCCTTATTATCTATAGTGATTTTGAAGGATAGTTAAGTTGAAAGTTGTTAATAATATGTTTTGATAACTAATTAAGAACAATCAAAATATAATTTACCCCAGACATCTTCCCATTTTTAATCTCATAAACACATTTTATATCTTGTTCAATGTTAAAATAGTTCCTTTTAGTTCATATCATTAACTAAAACATAAATCAGAGTGTTTGAAATAGTAATCATTTTATAAAACCATCTAATCATTAAAATTCACTTATATGATTCCAAAATTGTGAAACAATATTTTAAATCTACAACACCATAGGCTTAACCTCCATCTTTATTCAAGTCCTCCACGGTGGTTTATAAGGTGTTTTTGAATTCTCCATATATGTCCCCTAAGAGGGTAAAACTCGGTACACAATAAATCTCTTTATCCTATACTAGGTAATGATCGAGTAAGGCATGAGGTTCATCATTAATATGTTTACCCCATATTTGCATCTATTCCAAATCCATTTCCACTTTTAGTATCCATAAAAGTATGTAATTTCTTGAAAACCACTTGTTATATCATTAACCAATAATTCAGTATATTTTTTATACATAGATTTATCCTTATAATTATCCATAGATATATCCCTAGAAATATCCTTAGATATATCCTTATAAATAGCGTTTGGGATCTCTCAATAGTTTCCTCATCCATTTTTACAAAAGTTAAATAAAATATTATATGGTTCCAAATATAATTAATGAGCCTTTCCATACATAAATATCACATCTTTTAAGATATATATTCAATACATTCCACAAGTAATAGCCCAATAACCATAATGATTTAGTGTCTTTGGTGATGACATACACAATAATGGTATTTAATTAAAGATCTTAAACATATCCAATGAATACCATCCAATCTATAATATTCATAAACAAACACCATTTAAAACACTTCTTTATAACCTAGGGAAATGAAACATAATAAAGGGTTCGATCAGATACTCAGTAAAGGTAAAAATGGGAGATATAATTCTATGATCATATGAAGGAATATGACAAAAATAGTGTTATGACATCAGGTATAGAACTTATATAGTGGATTGTCAAACTATAATAGATCATTAACATGAATCATGGAATAATGAATTTCCATTTGAAAAGACATGATTCATAAGAGTGTTAAATCATCATAATTATTGATCTATAATATTATGTTACAAAAGTGTGTCACCAACGTAGGTATAGAAACTATTTCTTTTTTCATGGTTAACTACTAAGGCCATTAAACATCGTGGATTATGCCTCATAACCAGTTTCACATTTTGGATCAATCCCATTGGCATGTTTCCCATTATGAGTGAATCCCATTATCGTATTTCTTATTGTAGATAGACACCATGGACTTCTTTCCCATTATTATCATAAGATATATAAATATTTACACAATTAATTAGATGGAGATACACGATCTACCCCTCACATAATGAATTTCATGAATTTTTGGTGAAATATTATCATAAATCATTCATCATATAGAGCTCCATGAAAAGAAATATGCTTTTTAAAACATTTCATCATAGCATAACCCATTGAAATGAAATAGGTTCCATAAATAAATTTTCATTATAAACATACACTATACATATTAAAAATAAATATTTTGTCATTGGATCATATCCCTCTTAATGATTAAATAACATCCAGAAGTTTCATCATAGATGTAAAATAATTTTGAAAGAAAAATCACATCGAACATCTCTTAAGGAAAATAAAATTTAATTGAAAACAACCATTTTAAAATTATTAAATCATAAAATATTATAGAAAAATATTTCATTGAAAATTAAATTGAAAACTTACAAAGGAATCTGAATAAAATAGACATTAAATTAGAAAAAACATTTCATGAAATAATCATTAAAATAAATATTCTTTTCATATTTTTGGTAAAATAAAAATGACATTTCTTTGGGAAACAGAATTAAGATACCTTTTAAAAACATGATAATAATTGAAAATTAGTTAATAATTACTTTTTTACATACTTATTAGAATGTCAAAAAAAAGTTAAAATAAAATTAAAAAACATGAATATGAAATAAAAAATATTTTTAACTTAAGAGTTAAATAAAGATGATTTTTCTAAAAATATTCTCTTTGGCATGTTTAATTATTTAAGAGAGGAAAATGATGGGAAACATGTAGCCTATAGTAAATATAAATGATAAAAAAATACATTTCTTTCTTGAGAGGTATATAATAATATTTCATCATTATAAAAATAATCATAAATAATCCAAATGAACAATGTGATTATAACATAAAACCATTACAATTTGGAATCTTTTGAATTGTAATCCCCATTAAATAATAACCTCAAATAAAACATTAAATATAATGAAAAGAGGGAGATTAACAATATAATATATCAAAGGGGTATTATATAAACATCATAATGTAATATTGTTAATTAACATAACATACAACCTAAAAAAGAAATTTGAGACAAAAATCTCAAATCATAAATCTAAAATTCCTTCATACACGTTCAAACCTCCTATAATTAGAAAGACCCCCTCTTGATATCTTGTATGCACCCTATGGTAGGTATTTTTTAATGAAAAGAATCTATATATCATGTATTAGGTTATTATGGATGTATTTTGAAATATTATGGTCAATAAATACATCTTAGGAGGTGTGAATATATGAGGGGAAGTGGTGGCCTTTTATATTTGAGGAGGATAAATGCTTTTGTAAATACCCAAACTTAAACTATAATTGGAATTCAATATCACACTCAGAACCTAAAAAAATTGTTAATTAAAATATTTTATGGATGATATGGTAGAGACACACCTCTAACACATATAAAAAACACAATTTATAAACATGTTGTTCCTTAACATATATATTTCCTTACTTTTACCATTTTAGAATCCAATACACTAACTAGACTTTATATCTAGGTGATTTATAATATAATACTAGAAATAAAATGAGACTTATTAGATAAGTTTTACCAAATGGTTCTAAAGATGAAAACCAATTTATAAAATTAAAATCCTATGTTTGTGGAAAGTTTATCTTGACCTAAGCATAATAAGTGAACAAAACATTGTTTCACCCCCAAACAAGGTAACAAATATTTTATGATTTAATGGTCAACATAATAATTTTAAAATAAAAATTCGTACCTAAATGGGATAATGTGGATATTTTTAAACATATTCCTATAACTTGGTATAAGATTGTATTTTTATGAATTTTGAATCATTTAAAAAATATTATTTATTATAAAATAAAATTATTGTCAATCATGACACTGTTAATTTAAATTGAATCTAGAAACACCAAAAAAGTGGTTGAAATATAATATATAATTTTAAGACCTTTCTACAATGTTACATTATTTTAGAAAATTATTTAAATATAAAAGTTAATTTAATCTATATTACATTTATTATTTTTAAAATCATTTATTTTATTTGTCTTTTCATTAAATAATTATTGTGTTGTTATTTTCATAGAATTTTAATTAATTATATATGTAATAAATTTTTTAATAAAAGTTCCTTAATGAAATTAAATTTACTATTCTCAAAATTAACATCAATATTAATTCTGATCTTGTTTTTTCTTTATGTGAACCTAGAAAATTTAAAATCAACTATGTTAAATTTTTTCCTTTATTACTTAAATTATTATATTAGTCACATTTATGTAATAGTGCCTCAAGAGAACATAAAAACAATCCTATGATAATAAGGGTCGAAATATATATATATAATAGGAATTTTACATGTATTTAGGTTATTTTAACCCCTTTTAATTTTAGTTTAGCCCATGATAAAACTGTTTCAACCATAACACAAGAAATTAATTTTTAATGTTTTTGTTATTAGTTTTGTTCAAAAAAAATTAATCATTCATAAATTATATTAATTATCACTACTGAAAATTTAGGCTATAGATACGGTTCTAAACTATGGGTATAGGCCCAAAAACCATGTCTATAGGTTATAGCTAGGGTTTCATGAACCGTGGCTGGTATTGGCGTGGCTATAGGGTTGACCCTATATCCACAGTTCAAACCGTGGTTGTAGGGTCACCCGTATAGATGCCAATAAAGGGAATGGTTACCGTGGCTATAGGGCTTTCCACTGCATAAAAAATCTCAGCATGGTGAACTGTGCTGGATGTTGGGATTACTGCACCAGCACCCCCACCCCCTGCTCCTACCCAACTGCCCTGCCCCACCCCCTACACCTTCCACCCCACCCCCTGCCCCCTCCTCACTGCACACCCCCTCCCCCTAGACCGCCCCCACCCTGTACCTTCACCCCTCGTACTAGGTAATCGAAATCCCATGGAACAACCACCTTCTTCGGAAATAGCCAAATCAACACAATTGAGTTGGATTCTACTTCATCAATCTCCTCATTGAAAATATTACACAACATAAGGCATTTATTCATCGCACTCCCCAATTGAGGTACCCATTCAGTAAAAATAATTGAAACACCGAATCAACAAGACCCTATTGTTCTGAACCAACCCACCTCCCCTCGTCTCCCCCACAATACACGATCCATCCTGTAAAGACCCGCAAATTTCAAGGAAATTTTTTTCTTAATTTTCTTTGGAATTTGACAAGAGCGTAGCTTCAGACGACACCTGATTCCGAGGCCCGGTGTGCCCGGAATCAATTTCCGAAGTTTGGCTCGGGTACGTTCAGTGAACGGACGAGCGGGTTTTTCTATCTTTTGAACCGGTGCCCGGAATCGAATTCTGAGGACACCGATGAAATTGCAGCGCCGATATTTGCTTAGAAACGCCTCTTCCGGAGTTGCGTTTGCTCAGACGTGGTTTTTAAATTTTGTGGCTTTAAGTCAGAAATAAAATAAAATTTGTGCGACAACTTTATTTTATTTCACTTAAGCTTCTTGGAAGCCACTTGAACTGAGTTAAAGCGGATAGGGTGCTATCCGGAAATATCCTACCCCTTGTTAGGATATTTGTGCGGTGGGGCCCGCACGAGCCCCGCCGTTTCTTTCGCTAAGTAACGCACCCGCGAAAACCCGTCAAAGTAACTGAAAAGTCAACCGACGCGTTTTCTTTAATTTCTTAACAGACCATTTAATTGGGCGGTTTATTTCGTGAATTAAATGGGCTGTTTCATTCGTTGAATTAATTCAACGAATTTAATGGGTCGTTACTTACGCGTTTGCGTTCGTTGGCAAAATAATAAAATAGACAAACTTGTCTATTTTGGAGGATTGCTATCGTTGTGCAATTCCTCTAAACCTCCACCCTCCTCGCGAAGAACTCGAAGAACGCGAAGAACACGAAGAACGCGAAGAACGCCGGCGACCGGAATTCGACGACGCACACCGTGATCTGCGACGTCGACGAGCTCTACCCGCGACGTTCTTCGGCGACGCCTCTTCTTCCGCGGCCGATCCTCGTTCGGCAACTAAGGTGAGAATCGGATCGTTTATTTCTCCCTTTTTAATTTCAATGACAACGGATTTAATTAATTAAATCCGTTTGATCTAGATCCGGAGATCGTCGGCGCGACGTTTTTCCCGCGGTGCGACGAACGTCTCTTCCGTGACGACGCGACGATCCCCTCCTTCCGCGACGAGCGATTCCGCGACGACCTCTCGTCTGACGACGACGACAAGGTAAGGGTTGTTGGAATATTTTACTTCCTGTGTTTATTCTTTTAAAATAAAGAACCCGATAACAGAACAATTTTAATTTATTTAAAATTGTTGATTGGTTATTTTCTTTTTCTCACGTTGTTTATGACTAACGTGGAGGGTGCGGGTCTAACGAACAAGACCCGGCAACCCTCCGCCGATCTTTTGTTGTGCGGATCTGGCGGACGACGACGAACCGTGCGGCAAGGGCGATCCGTTGATCCCACAGTGAAGATCGGCCCCCGGGAGGAGCAATGGCGCAGACGGGAGGCAAAACGGGCCACCGGAGCAACTCCGGCGGCCCGCGGAAGGCGGCGGCGGCGCCCGGTGCGCCGCCGTGGAGAAATCCGCCGCGGCTGAAGCGGCGGCGGCGGCGGCCGGTTCCGCGGCCGCGCAGAACCGGGGAGGGACGCGGCGGCCCGGCCGCGTCCGCGTGATAGGCGGCCCCCCGCGGGGCCGCGTTTTCCACCGAGCCGCGGGGGCGGCGCCCCGCGGCAGCTCTCTTCGGCCGCTCGGCCGAAGCCGAGCCGGCCAGTCCGGTCGGCCGGGCCGCGCCCAGGCCGGACCGGACCCGGCCTAGCCGGGTCGGTCCGGGTCGGGTCGACCCGGTTCGGGTCGACCCTGTGCGGCCGACCCGGGGGGGTTCGGGCCGGGTCGCCCCGTGCCCAGAACCCCCGTTTTCGGGCCCTCTTCTGTCTTTCACCCATATCTTGGGCCTGGGACCTCCGATTGACGAACCGTCAGCGGCTACGCGATCCTTGGATCGAGACGGTCATTTCGGTATATTACACTCAAGGTTTCGGAAGACTTTGGGTTCGGCCGGGTTGGTTCGTACACGAAACCAACCGGGCCCTCAGAGCGGAAACGCTCCTAACTTGAGCTACGGACGTCCGATCGACGTACCATCAGCTGTGGTAGTTTCTTCTAAGTGAGACGGAACTTTTGGCATACTCCGCCTGAGGATCGGACACAGGCGGAGTACAGTCGGGTTGGTTTTTCCCTAAAAACCAACCGGGCCCCTGGGACCGAAATGCCAATAACTCTCAGACCGGGCGTCTGATTGACGCGCCGTCTGTTGCGTTGAGATCCTGTTGTCGATACGGAACTTTTGGATACATCAACTTCGGACTACGTGTCAGTTGATGTATCAGCCTCTCGGCTCGTGGAGCGGACCCTCCTAAACGAGCTCGCTGTGTGCGGGAACCCTAGCGCTGGCTGTGACTTCGACGACAGAGCAGAGATCCTCCGTGGACTGCGACGACGGCAGAGCAGAGATCCTCCGTGGACTGCGACGACGACAGAGCAGAGATCCTCCGTGGACTGCGGCGACGACTGTGCAGAGATCCTCAGTGGACTGCGTCGACTACTGCACTCAGCGATCCTACGTGGATCAGTGCTACAGGTTCTGTGTGAGCCCGATCCTATGTGGGTCCTTACTACCGGTTCTGTGTGAGCCACTGCCTACAGGTTCTGTGTGAGCCCGATCCTGTGTGGGTCTTTTGCGGGGGTTAGTACCTATCGATCCTTCGTGGGTCCGACGACTTAGATGGATCAGTGATCATCTTTGACGTCATCTGAAAAAGTATACCTGGTTGAGCTGAATCTTATGTTACTCTCCTTTGTGGGTTGTGTTGAACTATCCTATGTGGATTTACTGTTTACTCTCCTTGTGGATTTGAGTCTTTCTTTCCAGCGTGGATTGAGTTGTTCTTGAACTCGTGAGCAGAGCTGGAATTGGGGACTTAGGTATATGTATGGGCATATACCTAAGTCGAGTCTGATGTTACTTCGTGATTGCATCTTTCTTTTGTGCTATATCCTTTGTGGATTTCGGGAGACCTTCGGGGGTCTCGGGGTCCTTACTGAGTAGCTTATACTCACCCCTGCACGGGCTATGCCCGCACCTTGTTGTGTTGGATGCAGACGACGGACAGCGCTGATCACGGTTGGGGCGTGGAGCAGGACGGTACCTGGAGGCGGACCACTGGGCGGGACGTGCTCGGAGCGGACGTGGGACCCGAGGAGCCTGGAGGCTATCTGTACCCACCCTTCAGGTGGGATTTCCAGTGGACGACACGAGGCCGCCGTCTTTTCTTCAGTTGATGTTCTTTACTTTTTTAGTTGTACTTTCAGTTGGGCTTGTATTCCGGCCCCCTTTACTTTTCTGCACTTTGTAGTTACTTTCCGCTTGCTGACTCTGTGGTGGTTGTTACTTATAAAGGAAATGCCTTCCCTGTTTACCGGGAATTTACGCCTTGGTGCTAGTCGCCAGCCCCTGGCCTATGGAAGGCGGGCTTGGGGTATTCACGGCACGGGCCCCGAGGACGGGTCGTGACAAATTGGTATCAGAGGTGGTCGGTTCTACCGCAGACTCTGATCGTCCTTTCTTTCTATATGAAGCAATAGTGTTTAGTGTATTGAGTGTGGTTATCAGTTCAGGGAGCCCAGTGTTGGTGCGGCGGCCGACGTATCCGTACACCAGGACCCTGACTCCTGATTTCCGACTTAATGAATGAAAACATTGATTGCGTGTGTGTTTCAAGTTTTCTTTATGATTACTTGTGTCAGCTCACCGGGTATACTGATCTGCTTCATGAAAGTCTCAAGTTTTCCTTGTGATTACTTGTGCCAGCTCACCAGGTATACTGTTCTGACTGTGGTGCTCTTGTTCTCCTTTTCAGGATGGCCCCGCGACGACAGCCAGCTAGGGTTCCGAGTGTAGGGCGCGACGGCATCCCACCGAGCGACGAGGCCTCGGTGCAGGGCCCTTTGCCAGCAGTGGCACCGGCGGTAGCTTTACCCACCGAGCCACAGATTCTACCAGTACCAGACGCTGACGATGCACGTCGCCTCAGGGCACTGCATGAGTTTCAGAGCCAGCGACCGCCCAGGTTTCGCGGTGAGGCGGATCCCCAGGCCGCCGAGGACTGGCTAGAGGCGGTGGTATGGATCTTTAGGCTAGTGAGGACACCAGCGGATCTCATGGTGATTCTCGCGGCGAGCCTCCTGCAGGCGGCGGTAGGACGATGGTGGAGCTTGATGCTCCAGGTTCACGATGAGGCATCCTTGCTCTGGACGGACTTCGAGAGCCTCTTCCGCTCTGAGTTCGTCCCGGCCACCCTCCGAGCGGTGCGCATCCAGGAGCTTCTCCAGCTGCGCCAGGGCAGCATGACGGTCTCTCAGTACGCGGCGAGGTTCACTGACCTATCTCGTTACTCGACCGACATGGTACGGGACCCCTTCTTCCGGGCCCGGACCTTCGAGCAGGGTTTGCGACAGGAGATTCGGGCGTCGCTGATCTCCCTCAGCATTCCGACCCAGGCGGGAGTGCTGGAGCGAGCCCTCCTGATCGAGAGCTTCCTGGCAGAGCCTTCTTCAGCGGCGAGACCTAGCACAGGGCGGCAGGTAGCTGAGTCTTCGGCAGCAGGTAGCCGACGGATGACTCTCGGGTCCAGGCAGACCAGACCCCCACGCAGACGGCCTCAGGACACCGGCTCAGCTGTGCGGGGCACACAGCGGAGTGCCAGCCTTCCGAGAGGCAGGCTGTGCTACTCCTGCGGCAGGCAGGGTCACATGGCTCGTGACTGCCCGACTCGCCGACCAGAGGAGCAGCAGACGGTGGAGGGGCCACCCAGGCAGAGGCAGAGGGTCGACCGTGGCGGTCCGCAGGGAGGAGGCGGACGAGGCAGAGGAGCTGGCCGAGCAGCGGGTGGTGGGCGACGCTTCCAGGCTCTACCCCCACCACCACCAGGAGGGCCACCTCGACCACAGGGAGCTGGCGGGCAGGGACAGGCCCAGCTCCAGGCAGTGGAGGCCTACGACCCCGACATGCCAGAGATGATTCGAGGTACGATCTGTGTCTATTCCACCCTTGCTGCAGTACTTATAGACACAGGAGCGAGTCACTCTTTCATAGCCTCTACCCTTGTTCGGAGCTCGGAGATTCCGACTGAGCCGTTGGCTCGATCCTTACGGCTAGAGACTCTTACGGGAGCAGACTCGACGATTACGCACTGGTGCCGGTAGTGTGAGCTTACTCTAGGAGGTGAGAGCTTCGGCTGGGATCTCCTTGTAGCGGCGTCGAGGCCTTACGACGTCATCTTGGGCATGGATTGGCTATCCACAGTTCATGCCCAGATCGACTGTTTTAGGCGCAAGGTGCGATGTGTTCGCACCGACGGGAGCAGGTTTACCTTCACCGGCGAGAAGGGAACCTTTGCAGCACAGGATGGACTTCCGCGGAGGAGAGTGCAGCCCATCTCTCATCAGTTGGCTAGCCTCGTCCTAGGAGCAGTGGACGTGCGGAGTCCAGCTTTTCCTGCAGTGGTGGACCAGTATGTGGACGTCTTTCCCGACGACGTTCCAGGGCTACCTCCTCATAGGGAGGTAGACTTTTACATCGACTTGTACCCCGGGACAGCCCCGATATCTACTCCAGCATATCGGATGGCCCCCGCCGAGCTTCGAGAGCTGCGGGTACAGTTGGAGGACTTGCAGAGCAAGGGGTTTATCCGACCCAGTGTTTCACCCTGGGCTTCCCCGATTTTGTTCGCCAAGAAGGCGGACGGGAGCTTGCGACTGTGTGTCGACTATCGTCGCCTGAACCAGGTGACAGTGAGAAACAAGTATCCGCTGCCACGGATTGATGACCTCTTCGATCAGCTTAAGGGAGCGCGGTGGTTCTCGAAGATAGACCTCCGGTCAGGCTATCATCAGCTCACAGTTCGAGACGAGGACGTGCAGAAGATGGCCTTCAGGTGTCGGTATGGCCATTATGAGTTTTTTGTTATGCCGTTCGGCGTAACCAATGCTCCAGCAGTGTTCATGAGCCTCATGAACAGGATCTTCCAGCCATACCTCGACCGATTTGTCGTGGTCTTCATTGACGACATTTTGGTATACTCGACGACTGAGGAGGAGCATGCCTACCACCTGCGAGTTGTGCTAGACACACTCCGAGAGCACCAGCTTTATGGCAAGCTCTCAAAATTCCAGTTCTGGTTACGTGAGGTCCATTTCTTGGGGCACGTCATCTCTGAGGCGGGAGTTGCAGTGGATCCCGCGAAGATCGAGGCAGTGCTAGCTTGGGAGCCACCCAAGAGCGTGACAGAGGTGCAGAGTTTCTTGGGCCTAGCCGGATACTATCGGAGATTCGTGCCAGACTTCTCCAGAGTTGCGGCACCACTCTCAGCCTTGACAAAGAAGGGGAAACCCTTTGTGTGGTCAGACAGATGTCAGCAGAGCTTCCAGGAGCTGAGACAGAGATTGACCAGTGCACCTATCTTGAGGTTTCCTGAGGAGGGAGTTGGATACGTAGTTTACTGCGATGCATCAGGGACTGGACTCGAGTGCGTCCTATTGCAGGAGCGGGCCGTGATCGCCTACGGATCACGTCAGTTGAGGCCGCATGAGCAGAACTACGCCACTCATGACCTGGAGTTAGCAGCAGTGGTCTTCGCTCTGAAGACTTGGCGGCACTATCTGATGGGCGAGCGCTTCACAGTATTTTCTGACCACCAGAGTCTCAGGTATATCTTCTCTCAGAAGGACCTGAACCTAAGATAGCGTAGATGGCTTGAGTTCCTCCAGGACTATGACTTTGAGATAGTCTATACTCCTGGGAAGGGGAACGTGGTAGCCGATGCCCTCAGCAGGAGGACGGGCATTCAGCTACTTGAGGAGGCGACGGAGCAGCTAGCCTCCTTACAAATATCCTTCGTGGATAGAGACGGAGTAGCCTTTCTTCAGTCTCTCACAGTCTCTCCTACACTTCTACAGCGGTTCAGAGAGGCTCAGCGTGGGGACGCTGACTGTGAGACCCGACGTGCACTGATATCCTCAGGTCAGGCGCCTGATGGTTTCTCCCTTGGAGCAGAGCACGACATCCTTTTCAGAGGTCGTACCTTCATACCAGTCTCTTTACGAGAGGAGGTGCTGAGAGAGTTTCACACTTCTTCCTTGGCGGTGCATCCCAGAGTGGCGAAGATGTACCAGGATCTCAGACGACAGCACTGGTGGCCGGGCATGAAGAAAGCTGTGGCAGAGTTCGTTTCACGATGCATCACCTGCCAGCAGGTGAAGGCAGAGCATCAGGTACCAGCAGGCTTGGTACAGCCCTTGGAGGTCCCGGAGTGGAAGTGGGACGGCATATCTATGGACTTCGTGACTGGACTTCCACGCACTTCCAGAGGTCACGACTCCATTTGGGTGATTGTCGACCGACTCACCAAGTCGGCACACTTCTTACCCATCCGAGAGCAGGGCTCAGTGGAGAGCTTGGGACGTCTTTACGTCCAGGAGATCGTACGGCTTCACGGTGTGCCATCGTATATCGTCTCCGATCGAGATGCTCGTTTCACTTCCCGGCTTTGGAAGGGGTTGCAGGAGGCGTTCGGGACGCGGCTCCATCTGAGCACAGCCTTCCACCCTCAGACGGATGGTCAGACGGAGTGGACCATACAGACACTCGAGGACATGCTCCGTGCATGTGTTCTCGACTTTGTTCGCAGCTGGGAGGACCACCTACCCTTGGGGGAGTTCGCGTACAACAACAGCTACCACTCCACCATCGGGATGGCACCATACGAGGCGTTGTACGGCAGACCCTGCAGATCACCGTTGTGCTGGACAGACCCTGGGGAGTCAGCACTCGTGGGACCAGAGATGGTCCGAGCCACGACAGAGAAGGTCCAGATCATCCAGGAGAGGATGAGGACAGCTTAGAGCCGGCAGAAGTCATATGCTGACAGGAGGCGGAGGCCACTAGAGTTTGAGGATGGCGACCACGTCTTTTTGCGTGTCTCACCTCGACGTGGTTTACGGAGATTTGGCCGAGGCGGAAAGTTGTCTCCACGCTTCATCGGGCCTTTACAGGTCCTCAGTAGGATAGGAGAGGTGGCTTATCACCTGGCTCTACCACCTCGGTTGCACCGGGTGCACGACGTCTTCCACGTGTCTCAGTTGAGCAGATACGTGCACGACCCGACGCACATCATCGACTTTGGGGAGCTGGACGTGGACGATGGGGCGACTTTTGCGGAGGTCCCAGTGGATATTGAGGATCGACAGGAGCGGGTCCTACGTGGGCGGTCGATTCCTCTTGTGCGCGTCAGATTGCAGCACGGGAACCTCCAGGAGAGCACTTGGGAGCGGGAGGCTCAGATGCGTGCTCAGTACCCCCATTTGTTCCCCTAGTTTTTTATGTATCTCTACAGGGACGTAAAGCCCTGAGGTGGGAGTAATGTAAAGACCCGCAAATTTCATGGAAATTTTTTTCTTAATTTTCTTTGGAATTTTACAAGAGCGCAGCTTCAAACGTCACCTGATTCCGAGGCCCGGTGTGCCCGGAATCAATTTCCGAAGTTTGGCTCGGGTACGTTCAGTGAACGGACGAGCGGGTTTTTCTATCTTTTGAACCGGTGTCCGGAATCGAATTCTGAGGACACTGATGAAATCGCAGCGCCGGTATTTTCTTAGAAACGCCTCTTCCGGAGTTGCGTTTGCTCAGACGTGGTTTTTAAATTTTGGGGCTTTAAGTCAGAAATAAAATAAAATTTGTGCGACAACTTTATTTTATTTCACTTAAGCTACTTGGAAGCCACATGAACTGAGTTAAAGCGGATAGGGTGCTATCCGGAAATATCCTACCCCTTGTTAGGATATTTGTGCGGTGGGGCCCGCACGAGCCCCGCCATTTCTTTCGCTAAGTAACGCACCCGTGAAAACCCGTCAAAGTAACTGAAAAGTCAACCGACGCGTTTTCTTTAATTTCTTAACAGACCATTTAATTGGGTGGTTTATTTCGTGAATTAAATGGGCTGTTTCATTCGTTGAATTAATTCAACGAATTTAATGGGTCGTTACTTACGCGTTTGCGTTCGTTGGCAAAATAATAAAATAGAAAAACTTGTCTATTTTGGAGGATTTCTATCGTTGTGCAATTCCTCTAAACCTCCACCCTCCTCGCGAAGAACGCGAAGAACGGGAAGAACGCGAAGAACGCCGGCGACCGGAATTCGACAACGCACACCGTGATCTGCGACGTCGACGAACTCTACCCGCGACGTTCTTCGGCGACGCCTCTTCTTCCGCGGCCGATCCTCGTTCGGCAACTAAGGTGAGAATCGGATCGTTTATTTCTCCCTTTTTAATTTCAATGACAACAGATTTAATTAATTAAATCCGTTTGATCTAGATCCGGAGATCGTCGGCGCGACGTTTTTCCCGCGGTGCGACGAACGTCTCTTCCGCGACGACGCGACGATCCCCTCCTTCCGCGACGAGCGATTCCGCGACGACCTCTCGTCCGACGACGACGACAAGGTAAGGGTTGTTGGAATATTTTACTTCCCGTGTTTATTCTTTTAAAATAAAGAACCCGATCACGGAACAATTTTAATTTATTTAAAATTGTTGATTGGTTATTTTCTTTTTCTCCCGTTGTTTATGACTAACGCAGAGGGTGCGGGTCTAACGAACAAGACCCGACAACCCTCCGCCGATCTTTTGTTGTGCGGATCTGGCGGACGACAATGAACCATGCGGCAAGGGCGATCCGTTGATCCCGCAGTGAAGATCGGCCCCCGGGAGGAGCAATGGCGCAGACGGGAGGCAAAACGGGCCACCGGAGCAACTCCGGCGGCCCGCGGAAGGCGGCGGCGGTGCGGGTCGCCGGCGCGGCGGCGCCGGAGACCGGAGGCGGCGGCGCCCGGCGCGCCGCCGTGGAGAAATCCGCCGCGGCTGAAGCCGCGGTGGCGGCGGCCGGTTCCGCCGCCGCGCGGAACCGGGGAGGGACGCGGCGGCCCGGCCGCGTCCGCGTGACAGGCGGCCCCCCGCGGGGCCGCGTTTTCCACCGAGCCGCGGGGGCGGCGCCCCGCGGCAGCTCTCTTCGGCCGCTCGGCCGAAGCCGAGCCGGCCGGTCCGGTCGGCCGGGCCGCGCCCAGGCCGGACCGGACCCGGCCTAGCCGGGTCGGGCCGGGTCGCCCCGGGCCCAGAACCCCCGTTTTCGGGCCCTCTTCGGTCTTTCGCCCATATCTTGGGCCTGGGACCTCCGATTGACGAACCGTCAGCGGCTACGCGATCCTTGGATCGAGACGGTCATTTCGGTATATTACACTCAAGGTTTCGGAAGACTTTGGGTTCGGCCGGGTTGGTTCGTACACGAAACCAACCGGGCCCTCGGAGCGGAAACACTCCTAACTTGAGCTACGGACGTCCGATCGACGTACCGTCAGCTGTGGTAGTTTCCTCTAAGTGAGACGGAACTTTTGGCATACTCCGCCCGAGGATCGGACACAGGCGGAGTACGGTCGGGTTGGTTTTGCCCTAAAAACCAACCGGGCCCCTGGGACGGAAATGCCAGTAACTCTCAGACCGGGCGTCCGATTGACGCGCCGTCTGTTGCGTTGAGATCCTGTTGTCGATACGGAACTTTTGGATACATCAACTTCGGACTACGTGTCAGTTGATGTATCAGCCTCTCGGCTCGTGGAGCGGACCCTCCTAAACGAGCTCGCTGTGTGCGGGAACCCTAGCGCTGGCTGTGACTTCGACGACAGAGCAGAGATCCTCCGTGGACTGCGACGACGACAGAGCAGAGATCCTCCGTGGACTGCGACGACGGCAGAGCAGAGATCCTCCGTGGACTGCGGCGACGACTGTGCAGAGATCCTCAGTGGACTGCGTCGACTACTGCACTCAGCGATCCTACGTGGATCAGTGCTACAGGTTTTGTGTGAGCCCGATCCTATGTGGGTCCTTACTACCGGTTCTGTGTGAGCCACTGCCTACAGGTTCTGTGTGAGCCCGATCATGTGTGGGTCTTTTGCGGGGGTTAGTACCTATCGATCCTTCGTGGGTCTGACGACTTAGATGGATCAGTGATCATCTTTGACGTCATCTGAAAAAGTATACCTGGTTGAGCTGAATCTTATGTTACTCTCCTTTGTGGGTTGTGTTGAACTATCTAATGTGGATTTACTGTTTACTCTCCTTGTGGATTTGAGTCTTGCTTTCCTGCGTGGATTGAGTTGTTCTTGAGCTCGTGAGCAGAGCTGGAATTGGGGACTTAGGTATATGTATGGGCATATACCTAAGTCGAGTCTGGTGTTACTTCGTGATTGCATCTTTCTTTTGTGCTATATCCTTTGTGGATTTCGGGAGACCTTCGGGGGTCTCGGGGTCCTTACTGAGTAGCTTATACTCACCCCTGCACGGGCTATGCCCGCACCTTGTTGTGTTGGATGCAGACGACGGACAGCGCTGATCACGGTTGGCGCGTGGAGCAGGACGGTACCTGGAGGCGGACCACTGGGCGGGACGTGCTCGGAGCGGACGTGGGACCCGAGGAGCCTGGAGGCTATCTGTACCCACCCTTCAGGTGGGATTGCTAGTGGACGACACGAGGCCGCCGTCTTTTCTTCAGTTGCTGTTCTTTACTTTTTCAGTTGTACTTTCAGTTGGGCTTGTATTCCGGCCCCCTTTACTTTTCTGCACTTTGTAGTTACTTTCCGCTTGTTGACTCTGTGGTGGTTGTTACTTATAAAGGCAATGCCTTCCCTGTTTACCAGGAATTTACGCCTTGGTGCTAGTCGCCAGCCCCTGGCCTATGGAAGGCGGGCTTGGGGTAGTCACGGCACGGGCCCCGAGGACGGGTCGTGACACATCCACATTAAATTTTAATTCTAAGACAATATTATTCTAACCAACCCACCTCCCCTTATCTCCACTGCAATACATGATCCATCCATATTCAATTATAACTAGTACTCCGCTCGTGCGATGCACGACACTATTAAATAATTATTATTAACTATATATTACTATTTATAAAACATAATAGTATATATCAATTATGAAGATGTAAAATAAATAGTGAAATATTCAAATAGAAACAACAATTGTTTCAGAGTTGATTTTCAATGGAACACATGGAAACAAAAACGAATTGTTTGGATACATTGTTTCTTTAGCAAAGAGTCGGGTGAAAAATATTAAAGTAACAGAATACTGTAATAGTATATGGCGTCCCCTTTGTAATGAAACTAAATTCAATAAATTGTGGTAGTAAAAACCTTCCAAAATTGGGTTCCTATGGAACTGCAGTATAAAATTATTGGTGGTTGCCGGTTGGTAGTAATCTGGTACAAGCACATGTTTGTAGAAACAGGTTAAAAATGCGGAAAACATTTTTAGATATCATAGATACACAATTGCACCACTTTCTGCCTCTACTATGTTTGAAAAATCATATGACCATGTGAAAATAGATAGGGAAAATGATCCTGAAAATTAAACAAACCAAACCATTCTTCCATTTGAATATCACCATAATTTCAATTATCCTCGTTTCGAACATAACATGAAAAATATAAAAGCTAACTAAAGTAGTTTTAATTGTAGGATCACAAAATCACCAAGAAAAAAGACGTAATACACAACTCTAGAAATGAGTAAAAATGAAGGCAATGACAAACCAAATTAACCAAAAGCCCCCATCTATCCATTAAATCACTTCAGTTTCAATCTAGTGGACTCATGCAGAAACTACTAAACAGTTTATAACTTGGTAACTTTTAATAACAATAACACACTACAATGGATTATTTCAATAATGAAATATCCATTAGAGAATATCACCAATAACCTCACATATTTTTTTTATTGTACTCATAAAATCATAAGTATAAGATAGCCAATCTTCATGTGTTGTGTAATGTCATTCACATAAACCATCCAATGAGTCAATTCAAATGTAATGCATAACATTAAATAAGAACATACTTTGAATATCTGTATGGAGTTCCTTACAATACACCCCTACCCGAGGTTGATATTAAACCTGAACAGAGAAGTTAAAATTAGGGAATCATAAAATTAATGCTTAAGTGATTAACTTTCAATAACAATGATAAAAAAACCTGTATATAACAATCACCACATGCATATGCTGGTTGATAATTCTTATATTTCAGTCACCAACGTAATAACCAGAATGTTGATTGAAAAACATTACACATGTCTAAATCGTAATGTCAACATAATAACATTATAGTAACAATTGTAAACTCATTCTAGTTAAAAAAAATTATCTTTGGGATGAATTGAAGATGGATGAACATCTCAATGCCCTCAATGTTGGTGTGAAAAAAAACTAAACTAACCAAACACACCAGCCCCCTCCCCCACCACTCCCCCATGCCCACCACCATCCCCCACGAGGACCCTCTCCCCTACCCAACCACATCCCCACCAGCCCCCTCCCCACTTATCTGCAGGCCCTGTACTCCCCCCTCCCCCCCCCATGCCAAGCTGCTCCCCTCCCCATTACCCCCCTGCCTAGCACCATCCCCCACTAGGACCCTCTCCCCTTCCCAGCTACATCCCTACCCGGACCCTCTCCCCTTCCCAGCCATATCTCCACAAGCCCCCTCCCCACTTCTCCATCGGCCCTGCACTCTCCCCCTCCCTCCCCTCCCCCATGCCTAGCTACACTCCTACCCTTTACACCCCCTGCCCAGCCCCTCCCCTCCCCCTAACCAGATTAATCTCCCAACATTTCCCATCACCTCCCCCTCCCCCCTCCCCTCCCCCATGCCCAGACTGTCCCCTCCACTGCTTCTCCTCCCACCCCTTCCCAGCACCTCCCCTCTCACCTCATCCACCCCCTGCCCAGCCCCGTCCCCCACCGGCCCCCTCCCCCATGCCCATATCCTTCCCCCACCAGCATTAAAACACATAAATTGACAATTGATATATAATTAAAGAAGAAGAAACTAATGTCATAAATAGTAAGACAATAGTTATAATATAAAAACAATGACATTCTATAGAAATAATCTCAAAGGTGTTCATATTATTAAAGGCAATGAATTATTATTAATTAGAAACATGTTAAAGGAGTATGCATTCATTCAGTTTTTTATAATAATAATGTACTGTATGCATTTAAAGAAATACAATTAAAAAATAATACACAGTGGAGTCAATAGTGAAAAAAATTATGTGCATTCATATGTAGGATGAAAGGGAGGGAGGTTAACTCCACAATTTTAGGAAAAACTACCTTCATTCATATAGTGTGTAAATGCAAATAAAAAATGACGGACAGAAGGGAGGATAATTCCACATTTTTAGGAAAACACACCTGTTGCAGAAATCTCGACACGTAGGCTATTTTAAGAAGGTTTTTAGTCCATAGAAAACAATATATAGTGGAGTAAATAGTGAAAAAAAATCACATGAATTCATATGTTAGATGGAAGGGAGGATAAATTTAAGATTTTAAGACAAATTACGTGCCTTAATTTCCAATTCTTGTTTCTGTATTCACAGTCACTGATAAAACAATTAGAAAAAAATAAAATAACTGTAAATATTTTATCATGTATATAAAGAAAAAAATTCAATAAATGAGGATAGAACACCTTTTTCATAGATATTGATTTATATAGGTTGAAACTAAGGCATTAACATTGAAGATGAAAAATCAAAACCTTTCTTGCTAAAAAAACAATTGAAATTGAACATTAGTGAACATGAAAAAAAAAGAACAACCAAAACAACACAACCGGCCCCCCACCTGCCCCCCCCCCCCCCACCTGCACACACCCCTCCCCCTGCCCCAGCACACCCCCTGCCCCCCCACCAGCACACCCAACCTGCCCCCTCCCCCCCCACCTGCACATACCCCTCCCCCTACCCCAGCACACACCCATGCCCCCACCCCCACCATCACACCCAACCTTCCCCTCCACATGCCCCACCAACCCCCACCCCACCTGCACACACCCCTCCCCCTGCCCCAACATTCCCCCTCTGCCCCCCAGCTGCACACCCCCTGCCCCCTCCCCTGCCCCCCACCAGCACACCCCTTGCCCCCTCTCCCTACCCCCTGCCCCCCCCCACCTGCACACCCCCTTGCCCCTTCCCTTCCCCCCACATGCACTCCCCCTCCCCCTTCCCCCCACCTGCCCCCCCCCCCCCCACCTACACACACCCCTCCCCCTGCCCTAGCACACACCCTTCCCCCACCCTGCACACCGCCCTGCCCACTCTTCCTGCCCCCTGCCCCCACCAGCACACCCTCCCCCCCCCCGCCACTCCCCTGCGCCCCCACCTGCACACCCCCCTCCCCTGCCCCCCCACCTGCACACACCCCTCCCCCTACCCCATCACACCGCCCTAAATGATATCCTTGCAAATACAACAAGGATTCATTGATTTCCTATATGGGCCTATGAAACCAATTATGACTATTAATGAAACTGACCATACCATTGATGAATACCAAGAATTTCCCCCAGGTATACTTTTTATTCCACCTTAATGCCTATTACTTTACATTGTTGATAAGGACCTTATAGAAGTTTCTTATGATTCTACCACTGAGGGAGTTTGGCTTTAACATGAAAAATTATACATGATTGCCTCATTTGTAGGAAAAATTTACAAGAAACACTGTATATTGATATTAAAAATGAATCCTAGTACATCTATAAAAAACCATTTAGACGAGGTTAATATATTCATGTTAGATTTAGACAATATTAATGTTTATGTAGACGATGAGGATCCAGAAATGATCATATTAATCACTCTTGAAAATAGATATATAAAAATTGTTATGACCATGATGTCTGTTTGAGTCTATGTAACATTAGAAGATATTAAATCATCCCATCTATTTAAGGAATTGCATTCTAGAAAAAAAATAAAAGGTGAGGATAAGACGTTTTCATAGGGGGAGACCTTAAACTAAAGGTAAGAAAAAACAATTCAGTAGGGACAAAAATAAGATTAATAAATAACCCAAATCTAGGAAAATATCTATGGATGGAAAAGTAATATGTTTTCACTATGGTAAACCTGGGCACATTATTCCCGAGCGTAGGAAACTCATGCGTGAGTTAGAATCCCAAAATCCCACTAACCTATATTTTATGGTTGATTCAGGCTATCACATTTGTTTAAATCTTGAATGTGTCCATTTATACACTCAATCAAGAGTGGGTCCTAGACTCTAGTTGTTCTTTTCATATTTTCCAATAGAGAGGGTCATTTTTAGATTTGGTCAAAAAGAGAGAAGTAGATGTATTCTTAGGAAAAAATAATAGGTGAAAGGTTGAGGCAATATGATCCATTATTATAGAGTTAGATAATCAATCCATCATCACCTTACTTAATGTATGGTGGGTCCCCATCCTTTAATGAAACATAATATACTATAGCATATAAGATATGGAATTTCAGCTGCAAAGTCTTAGAGGAACACAACAACCAAGGGATATTGAGTAACATTACAACTATAAATATTTCATTTTCCAGAGATTGTCTGATGGGAAAATCCAAGAGGGTGAGTTTCAATAGGTCTTATTTCATTGCTGCCAGCCCACTTGAATACATACACTCAGATTTTTGGGGGATATCAAGGACTAGTTCTTGTGTTGGAGGATCTAATTTCATCATCTTCATAACTAAAATCTCTAAGAATGTTTGGATTTAGATAATAAAAAGAATATGATGTATTTCAAACCATTTATGTATAGCTGTTGTTCAGATTTAGATTCTAAAAATGATACTACTTATAATGATTATCAATTGACCTATGACAGGAAAATGAGAGTCCCCAGACCTCCTGCCTGATTCTTCTAATATATTATGGCTTCATATGCCTTTTTATATGGCCTCAAATCTTATTAATGATGAACCTCAATCACATAGGTAGGCTTTATAATAAAAAGACTCAGATAAGTAGGTATTTCCGATGAATGAAGAAATATAATAGAATAATAAGAAACATACATGGGATGTTTGTAACACACCAAATAATTTGAAATTAATTAGTTATAAATGGATCATTGAATGAAATGAGGACAACAATGTGGGATGTAAATCAAATAAAAATATAGGCTAGTTTCCAAGAGAATCCTTCAATGAGACAGAATTGATTATGATGAATTATTTTCCCTTTTTTGTTAAGCATTATATCATTCATCTTTTGATTGATTTTATAACTTATAAAGACTTTAATATAGATAAGTTAGTTGTTAAAACTGATTTCCAGCTTGGTGATTTGAATGGGAAGATTTATATGATACCTCTTGATGATTATCTTGCTGAGTTCAAGCCAGTGAAAGTATGCCATTTGATTATTATCCTGCTGAGTTCAAACCAATAAGATATGGTAAATATTAATGATATTGATAAAAAAAGTAGTGTAATCAGATGCATGGAACTCATCATACATTACCAGTCCAAAAATACAATTTACATCAAAAGTGAGTCTCAATATCAGTATCATCAGAATCATGATTACCCTAATCCACACCTCCTATAGAAACACCATCACCACCTCTCACACAACCAACATCATCATCGACATCTGCATCCGAACCGACACCAACACTGGGTCTGACACTAGGTCCGGCTCCGGCTTCAATAGAAGAATCTACATTAGCAGAACGTATCGACATCAAAAAGGAATCAACTATTGCAGCTGATTCTGGTGGAAGTGTAGAAGAAAGGGCAGACATAAATTTCATCATATTTGTAGTTATCACCTGTTCTGATTTTGGACTTGCTTCTTTGACTGCAACATTCCTTTTTTCCACTATGAAAAAACCATAACCGGTACTCGAAGAAATGTTAGTATACCAGTATTGAGATGGTACAATCTTCTTCCCAGGTCGACAACGCACTCTATCCTTATGTTTATCTCTTAATACCTGATATAGATGATCGTTTGGGGCCAAATTGTCAGGTTCTTTTTCTGCCTATGCCTCTAAAGCATTCTGTTGATTTATATGTAACATAAATTAAAATGATAAAATAATATAAGGAATTAAATTCAGTAAAAATAAAAGAAATTGGAATATTCTTACAATCGCCTTCTCGGTGCCAGTATTTGGAACAATACCATATTTCTTTTTCTGGCCTGTACAAAACAATGTTGAGTGAGGAAAACGACCCTCGATATTCGATGCCTTTTTAGGAAAAAAGCAAATAAATAAATCAAAATTGGAAGTTAGAAAAATTACACTAAACAAAGCTAAATATTTAAAATATTAAATTACTTGTGTCTGCTCATGATCTGGTAATGAAGTGTGTCCATGAGTATAAATGTGTTTCATTGCACTGTTGTTTGTTTTATTTCTTTTTTATTTCTCCTATAAACAAATAATTATATAAATTCATTAACATAAATAAAACAAGTAATTTAAACTCATTTTCAAATAAATAAATGAATATATATATAAATTTAACAAACACCTTAAACGTTGGACTCTTACAATAGATGATCATCTCTTTATATTGTGATATTGGGAAATCTTGAATCACCGAAACTTATTTAAGCTCTGTACCAACTCTCTTTTTCCAACCAAGATATAAATCATACTTGTAAGCTTTCCATATTTCACCTAAATCCATTATCCCTGCATCCATTGCATTTTTTCCATCAGGAAAATTATATCGAAGCTGCAATGGACATAATATTTGTTAAGAAAATATTATAAATTTATATATATATAAAAGGTGATTAACATTAATTACCCAAATCTCTACCCTGGATTTGTCCTTTATTTGTTGTCCAACTACCTTCCATCTTATCGGTTGAACCGGAATGATATTGTTGTTCCTAGAAAGTGTCCCCATAAAACTTTTACATTCTGTGCCATTTTTATTAATTATAGAATTTTCCTCATTGTAATCAACTATGATTTGCATGTGCCGATTCCACACCTCGTGCATTTTTGTGCGGCCTCGTCGTCTGGTAGAGGCTGGAGCTAATCATGAAACCAAAAATAAAAGAAAATAATATATAAGAATTTATCATTAATCAGTAATAGTAATGTTTAAACAAATAGCAGTAGATGGGGTATCTGCTGACCCCTGAAGTGCTGCGTTTGGAGGGGGGTAGCCTCCATGGCAGGTGAGGTATCTACGGGAGTACTATGTATAGTAGATGCAAAGTGTATTGATGGAGGCAGAAAACCCGATGGATAACCCTGTACAAATGAGGGTGGATATGGATATGGATATGACGGTGGGATATATGGGGGCACAGTACCCTATACAATGGATGGTGGGAATGGAAAATGGGGGATGGGAGTCTGAGAAATACCATCCGATGAGGGTGCGGGAAAAAGGGATATAGAAAAGGTGGGTATGGATAATATGGAGGTGGCATAATGGGAGGATGGCCTCCTGGTGTCTCAAGAGGCGTAGTAGTAGGGTGGCTTGTAGAATCAGTACCCCCTGCCACAATATCATCCTCAGTGGCATAATCCAAGTGTCTCTTCAACGATGCAGCCTAAAATAACATATATGATAAAATAAAACGAACGATAACAAGATAAATAATATGAAAGACCATAATATTCAAACATAATATGTAATTACATTGTTTCCAGGAGGAGACCCAGGTTGGTTATTTCTCGATATTCTTCAACTCCTTCTAGTATCATCATAATAAAACATTTTGACCTAGAAATTTAAAATAATATTCTCAAATAAATAGAAATAATGAAAATTGTTAAATAATACAATTTTATCATAAAAAAATGAGATTCATTTTCATGTGTTATATTTATATTGATAAAATATCTAGACTTTTCTATGTTCAAGATTTACTAGAGAAGTGGTTAAACATAAATTGTTGAGGCTATTAATAGTTTTATATTTGATAATGGTACAAAATATACTAGTTATTTTGATATCATGTATGGAAGTTAAAAAACACATACAATATTGAGATAATATCAGGTAAATACTTACAAATGTGTCAACGCTATGTGGGGTCTATGACAATTTCTGGTTCACAATATGTTCTAACAATTACATCATCTATATCATCAAATGCAAAATTTGAATAAATACCAATAGGTTCACCTACAACATCATTATCATCCAGGCCTTCGTCAAAAATTTGTCTAGGAATAACATCAACAATAACACCAAATTGTGGTTGTAACGGGTCACTTACGTAAAACACATGTTTTGCTTGTAACGCAAGAATATAAGGTTCATCAGTACGAAGCTGGTGGTTCATATCAATCACTCTAAATCCACAGTTATCAATATGCATTTATTGTCATGTCATTGAAGAAAACCACTTCCATTTCATCATTGCAACACGACCATGTGCATAGTAATCTAATAAAATGATTCCTTCAACAACACCGTAATATGATATATTTTCTGATCGAGGCTGCCTGTCTGATGCACTCGCATAACAATCTGTTGTGGCGCTTATCGTGACACTGTCATGCTGTGTTGCCATTTTTTTTGCAAAACTATTTATAACAAATTTAGATCCATTGACAACCATTGACTTACAATTATGTACCACATCATTTGGACCAAAGGATAATGCATTTATTTCATCTGATACTTCAATCATTGGTAGAGTAAAAACCTAAAAGATACCAACATAGAATATTAAACAGAGACATGTGATTATGTTATGAGAAGAAGAAAGAGAAATCTATTACCTTTGACTTTAACCAAGCAGAAAATTCATTATTGTGCAACAGTTCCTTCCTCTTAATAGATAGAGAGTGATGTCTCTTTTTTATTATTTCTAAATGTTCCCTATAGATATGAAAGAATTAAAATGTCAGAAGATATAAAGAAATCACACAATGAAAAAATACATATTTATTAGTTTACTTACTTGATATAATCATCAAGCACACCACAGTTGAATAATACTGTGTGATGTGCCATTTCCCACTCTTCCCTGCTTAAAGTACACAACGAGTACGATCCAGACATCCCCCCTATTTGGGGAAGTGAAGGAAATGTAGGATCAATGAGATCATATTTCTCATATTTAGTTCTCATGTGTCTATTAGACCTCATAGTGAAGTTTCCAATTACGATGAACAAAAATCCATGCATTCTTGTGCTAAATAGCAATTCACAATAGAGCCTTCAGGATGATATTTATTTCTCACATAATATTTCAATGTAAACATCATTCATTTGGTAGGATACATCCACTGACTCGAAACAAGACCACAAAAAGGAACTTCCGTGGGATGAAGCATAGTCAAATGTAACATACATGTGAAAAAATACGGTGGGAAAATTTTCTCCAAGTCTCAAAGAATAATCGGTGAATCTCTATGCAATTTCTGAACAACACTTCTGCTCAATCTTTTGGCCCAAAGATCTCGATAAAATTGACATAACATAATCATTGAAACTCTAACATTATGTGAATGTAAATGGTGAATGTAAATGGGAATTAACTCATGTAACAAGACACGGTAATCATGTGTTTTATGAGATTTTAGTTTCACATCTTGTGTATTCACCCTTTTCGACATATTACTTGAATAACCATCTAGAACCTTTAAACATCCCAAGACCTGAAGAAATTTTTTTCTCCACATTTTTCATCGAATTACAGGCAATAGGTACTTTCCACTTATTTTAAGCAATTATCTCAGGATGAAGTCTTGCTCTTATACCCCAATCCATCAAATCACGTCGACACCGCAAATCGTCTTTTGTTTTTCCTTTGTCATTTAAAATAGTATCAAGTAACATCTCACAAATGTTTTTCTCGATATGCATTACATCCAAACAATGATGTAATAAATTCGATGACCAATATGGAAACTCAAAGAATATTCTTTTCTTTCTCCAATTGCTATTGGAATTAGAATTAGCATGATTTCACTTTCTAATATTTGATTGACTTTTTCCAAGAACATAATTCAAATCATCAAGTTCTTTAACAATATCAGTCCCTGAAATTCATTGAGGTGTCTCATCTATCTCGATGGAATTATAGAACTGTCTCCAAATTTTCCTGTATGGATGATCCATGGTAAAAAACATTTATGCCCTATGAAGCTGAAAGTTCTTCGAAACTATAATCTTCAGAAATGTTTATTTTTCATAAAAATAGGATAGGATAATTTCCCTTTAATACTCCAACCAGACATCATTCCGTAGGCAGGGAAATCATTTATCGTCCATAATAAAGCTGCACAAAACATAATGTACTGCTTTCTCAATGCATCATATGCTTGTGCACCAAAAATACAAAGCACATTTAACTCCTCTATTAATGGCTGCAAGTATATATCAATATCATTTCCAGGATCACTGGGTCCAAATATCAATATACTCAGGATAGTGAACGACTTCTTTATACACATCCATGATGGAAAGTTATAAATATGAATGAAAACAGGACAAGTACTGTATACAGTATGCATTTGGTGAAATGGGTTGAAACCATCATAGGATAATCTCAATCTATCATTTCGTGGGTTGGATGCAAAATCAGGATGTAAACTATCAAATTTTTTCAAAGACAACCCATCAGCAGCATACACTATTTTATCATTATACTTATTTCATTCGTCTGCATGCCATCTCATATTATTTTCCCTTTGTTCTAAAAGAAATTTATTTTGAAGCTTGGGATTTAAAGGGATGTGCCACATCACTTTCTGTGGTATGCATGATTGTGTTCTGTATTTTTTAGTCTTCCACCTTGAGGTGCCACACTGTTTGCATTGTCTCAAGTCTGCATTCTCCTTCTAGAACAAACTATAGTCTTTGAGACAAGAATGAATCTTACTAGATGAAAATCCAAATTTGTCAACCAACTTTAATGACATGTAATCATTTTCTGGAATACATGCATCATCTGGTAGTAAATCCTTAATAAATTTAATGAGATAGTTGACCGTAGTATTACTAAATGTATACATTGTTTTCCCATGATATAATCACATTAAAAACTCAAGTATGCTCATTTTTCCACATTCTTGATATACTGGGGTATTTTCATCGTCCATCAGATTTCTAACACTATCAATGTCATCATGCTGATTAATATATGAGAATTGTGTTCCAGTATTCATTTCCGCTTTCATTGGTCTACATGAAGATATAGCTTCAAAAAAAAGGAAACCGATCAGAAATCAAATTTTTCATACCAATCTTTTCCACTGAATCGATGTCATTCAACACATGAGCTTTTTCTCCATTGTGATACCACACAAGATAATTGTTCAGGAAACCACTTTTAGTGATATGGTAACTCACTTCCTCATGATTTAACCAAGGATTTCCAACACAATCAAAACACGAGCATCGAATCAATCCGCCATCTGAATCATTAGTGAATGCAAAGTACAAAAAATATTGTAACTCCCTCTGAAATTCATCAGTGATCCGATCAATGTTGTACATCTAGTATCTATCCATTCTGAGGCAGATAAACATACATTAAATAAATAATATAGAAAATGACTTAACATTATATGTATTTTTTCGTAAGATATTAAGTAATCATCAACAACAAGTTAATTAAAAAATCATAACAAATATATTAAAATTTTGGTTTAGGGAATTCATAAATTTTTAAATTATAAAAATTCATGAATAGTCATACATATGTTCCAAGAATGATTATTGATTATAGTAAAAAAAGATTACATGAAATCTAATAGATAATAATAATAAATTCCAAAAAGTGTTTGGGTTAATTCATAACATGTTGTGATGTTTTGTATTAAATCTACAAATATTTATTGAAATATAGAGACATTTTGAAAATATAAACCATATCATGTACCAAGAATTAATATTAAATAATTGGCTGAGAATTACAATGGTAAGAAGATGAGAATAATAACTAGAAGATAGAATATATTTCTACATTATTGTTAGAATATTAAGATTATATAATTGGAAAAAAGATTAATTATATGAAGATGAGATACAAAAATGGACTATCTTAACTTGTGTGTGTTCCCCTTTGTCATCCCCATGAGGGTAAATTTTGGTATTACATCCTAATAATAGGACTATGATCTCCTATGTGGGATTAGTTTCAGATAGTGTTTGGAATCCCTCTGTGTGAACAGGGGTGTGATCCTCTATAATTTTTTCTATTTCCCTAGGTGGTTTTTGTGGAATCATTATTACGAACTTATCTTTCTGTACAATCCCATACTTAGTGGGATATTCTAACTATGGTACGGTATACCCCAGATTCCCTTGGAGAGATCCCCTATCTATGTATCGAGATCTTCGGAGTTACATTGAGTACATCTTTGGTGAGGTCTGATGAGCATGACCTCTTGGGAATGCACCATCAGTGAAAGCATAGATCATGTTTTGAGTGCAACCAGAAGATTTTTAAATTGTATCCTTGAGTAGAATCTTATGGATAAAATAATGGTTAATATTCCATTGAGGCATGTTTTATGTTATGAGTATAACTAGTTTATTGTTCCTATTGCTATATCTCATATTTGTAATGATGTGTCTATGTGATGATGATATAACTACTCTCCAAATTCCCATTGTTTAGTGATTTTGCAGTGTCCTATTGAGCATTGTTATACTAAACACTGCATGGGATCTACGCATAATTTTCATGTATATGTAGACAATATTCCTTTTGAAGGAATCCTAGGAGGACCAAGAGAAGATATAAGATAGTGAACTAGATAGACCATGGTTCATGCTAGGTTGTGGCATATGTCAGTAGTCTCATCCCTCATAACAAGTTAGTCTTTTTTATCTGTTTTTTGTAGGATTTTATTTTCCCATTTATACTTTTCATGTGTACAGGTACCATAGGCTAAGGACAACCTTGTGTGAGTTATGCCTACTCAGGATGGTCACTAACCCCTAACAAATTAGAGGTGGGCTTGTGGTGTCACACTCAGCTTACCACTATCAAGGTGGGCCCTAGTGAGTCAGTTCATAAAACAAAATCCACCCTAATGTTAATGAATTCAAAAAAAATATTTTACATGAATGAAGAAAAATTCAAAATCATGGAATAGTTATTTTACATGTTTATAAAATTTGGTCTCACCTTATTTGGTCATTCCCTATTTTTCCCAACTAATGAAAAAATAGTACAACTTCCTTTAAACTAGATGACTCAAAAAAATGTATGTTACTATTTGTGAGCTCTCCATGCTATTTTCTCTAAAAAAATAATTTATTAACTCATTAACATTTTATTCACTGTCCAATGGAAAAATGAATTTAAGATGAATAACATTTATTAAATTAAAACCAATCAATAGATTGTTAAAATTATTATTATCTAAATACCTCTAACGATTCCATATATTGATGGTGAAAACAACATGTAAGTACCATAAAGAAATTAAGAAATAATACATGCTCTAGTAAAATATTGAGTTATATTTCTCAATAAAACTTCATGGAAATTTTGGAAAAGTCATAGGTTGAAACAAGGAATAATTTTTGGGCTATAAATAAATTAAAATAATTCAAATAATAAATTTTAAAATGGGTGAACTGATGATACTTTCTTTGATACAAGATCTAGTTTTGATCCAAGATAAATTGCACGTAATATAACCACATGTCTATGATGGTATTTCATTCCATTTATAAACCAACCATTATTTCCAAAGTACCAGATAGGGAATGATTTCATGCATGACACATAAAACAACATTTGAGTTGTTTGAGCCAAAAATGCATTTAGTAAAAGGTCATGTGTTTAAATGAGGGATGGAAAAAATAGGAGTGGATAGGTGTTTTAAAATCCTGGTTTTAGGTTTTGGAAGATTTATCCATGAACATTATCATTGGTTGGATCATCCATGTGTGCACTCAATATAACCATATATGTTCACACATAAAATGGTACACCACAAGAATCAATGTAGATCCCAAAAAATCAATATCAAAGAAAGACCACATGCTCTCAAACTGACAAAACAAACCACACATATGGGACATGCTATAAAAATAACCATTCCACACATCCAATGGAAAACACACAACCTAAAAATTTTATCATACTAAAATCATGGATTCACACCATTCAGAATATAAAATTTATTTTTAAAGAAATAATTAACATTTTTAACAAACACTAAGTGTGCATACCATGTACTTAAATTAAAGAACACCAATAAAAACTACATATAATAATTTTTTCCATCAATAAAACTTCATACAGTGCAAAGAATATGTTCTAGAAGTATGAGAAAAATATTTTCATATTATTTAAAATAAAAAAAATCATTGGAATGATTAGGAAAGGGAAATGATGGAATCACATATCTCAATGGTGTGAAAATGCGATGACACATTGAAAGGAAGAATAAAAGAGACAATATCCAATCACCACAGCCAAACTACTGAGAAAAATTACCCACAAATCAACACTATCGGAGCATCTTCACTGGAGGAGGGTCGGGGTGAGGAGGGTCACGACGAGGAGGGGTCGAGGGTTTTGAGGGTTGCTGGTGAAAAGGTGTCGGAGAGGGCGATGGGGGTGTCGACCTCGGCGTCAGAAGAGAGTCGTCGGGGAGGAGGCGTCAGTGAGGAGGGTCGCAGTGAGGAGGAGGGCTGCGGCGAAGAGGTGTCGGAAGAGTGTCATCTAAGAGGAGGGTCGCGTAGAGGAGGCATCGGGGATGAGGGTCGCGATGATGGGGAGTACATGATGAGGAGGCGTCAGGAAGGAGGGTCGCGGTGATGAGGAGGGTGCGGAGAGGAGGCGTCAGGGAGGAGGAGGTCACGACGAGGAGGAGGTTATGATGAGGAGGAGGGCGTGACGAGGAGGAGATCGCGAGGGAGAAGGAATCAGGAGGGTAGGAGGGTCGCTGATCGGGAGAAAGGACAAGGAGCCCAATGGATTTTGGGTGAAAAAGATTGTAGGCACGGTTTTTAATTAAACTGTGGCTATAAATTTTCTATAGCAATGGACCTATAAAACTATGGATATAGGTCCGTGGCTATAGACTTATTTTGTAGTAGTATTATGATTCCATGTTTTGAATCCGGTTTTCTGAATTCTATTCATAGATTGAGAAAATTTTAATTCAAAATTAAACACGTAGACGTGATGAAAACATTGTGTTTCAAAGATAAAATTTTCATAAGTATTAAAAAGTATTAATATCAACATTTAATATGAAATTGATTCAATTTTTTTAAATTGAATTAATAAAAATATAATTTTATTTATTTTACTTTTAAATATTTATAATAAATAGGTTTCTTTGTAAATTATTTAAACAAAAAAATCTTTTTAATAAAATCTGTAATTTTTCACCATTCACCAAAAAATTATACTCTTTTTAAAATTCTAAAAAATCAAATCCATGATAATTAAGACATATAGATTCAAATAATGAATTTATTTTTCAAAATAATTTTTCTAAATCTTTAAAACATTAATTTTATTATTTATTCACAAAATGAAACAAAAATACTTTTTTGAGAAAATTTATTTTCAAAACATATAAATACTTTATTAAAATTTAATTAATTATTTATAAATATATATTATTTATCTAAAAAAGTAATACTTATTATAAAAAATTTCGTTATTCCTCTTCATACATCCAAATATGACGGCTAGGTTTCAACGGTCAGGTTTAAATAATAATATTAATAGTATATAATGATTAATTATTACATTGTGTTACATGTAGTGAAATACACCAAAGAAATTACATTTATTTTAAAAAAAAGTTAGGGTGTTACACCATGTATGGGGAGGTCCAAATTAATGGAATCATCCTCTAGATTAGTAGTCATATCTCCATATGTAAAATGTAATGTATGTTTTTCAAGCTCATATCTCTCTACTATGGAAGCATTGTGATAATGATTGATAAATTTGAACGCTAACATTTCTATTCCATTGAACCCATCATTGAAAAATTATGGGTATTGGAAATAGGTGGTGCAACATGATAGAAATGATGAGACCTACATACAATCAATGTTGGAACATGACATCCCTCTATGACATGCTGTGAAACATGTTTTTCCTTGAATGTGAGAAATAGAGGGCCCACATCTCTACATTTCATACCATCATTACATATTAAATATAATTCGATAAAAATTTTAAAATATTTTTTAAAAATTAAAAGAAAAAAATGGAATCGACAATTTCCATTTAAAATTAGTCATTATGATGAAAATGAGGTAAACAAATATATGTGATTGATGTTGTTATCTAAGTATATCAATTTATTATTTTATTGATCTATGAGTAATTTGAACTTGTTTATAAATAATTCTATGTATATTGACCATGATGAAAATTCCACATAGTACATGTGACTTCATGATATATTCAACAGATCATTTGATATAGATTTAGATACAATTAATTTAGAAGATGATCCAATTTTTATTCATTTTGTTGTGGGTTTTATTTTGTAATATTTTAAATATAACAAAATTCATTCATATTTAATTCATAAATGAAACAAGAAAATTTTGATAAAATTAATAAATGAAACTATCGAGAAGTAAAATTATTCATAAATAAAAAATCATGAATATGAAAAAAAATGTTCACTATCATGAAAAAATAAATAAAATTAATCCATAATGTTTTAAAGTGGAGACCCTTCCCACCAAATGGGGATATCTTTTATTTATATTCTGTTACTTGCGAAAATTATTTAGTCTATCGTCGAACTCTTTATTCATGGAGTGAGTCCATCCCATTTCTAATATTAGTATACTTTGGTTATCCATGAAGGTACAACTTGGTAATATCAAACAACATGATCGGGTAATGAGTAGGAAATGTAAAAGTATGAAATGTCACATATTATTTGGGATAAAAAAATATAACAAGGAAAAAATGTTGAAAATACCAAAATGAAATAAAGGAAAAATGAAAATGATAGATTATGAAACCTGGTAATATCAGAGACTAGAGTTGGTTGATCAACAGGCAAGGTAATCTTATGAAAATAACAAACATGCATCTAAGGTGCACTATAATAGTAAACTAGTGTCATCCTGTGATACACCAAGTCAATGTAGGGTTAATATGAGAAGTTTACCTAAGTACAAGTTTTTATGACATGTTGCCAAGGAAGTCTCAATTTCTGAAAGGAATTTTAGTCATAGTAACTATTTTCCAATACGAACACCAGCACTGGACCACTATTGACTATGACAGGATTATTTAACTCTGTAACAAAAAATTGTCTCCCGACCCAATGAAAAGTTTGATAAAGAAATTTTTCAGTGTCCTGTAAAATCTTATCAATGTGTCTTTAGAAAATATGACCAAAACAAATTCCATGTTGCATCCTCTAATAGGAATTCTAGGATCATTCAAAAAATTACATAACATATATATGTAGTTTATATTATAATAATCCTTGGATTGGTAGTTTGGAGATCCCCTTAAAGACCCCATTTAATCACTCCACTATATAAGTTGTAATATATACATATCTTCTACCCCAATTTTATGTGCATTACCATTTTTTATTTGAAATCAACATCATTTAATCATATAAATATTGATAATACCTTCATATTTATTCAATTCGGTGATAAAAAATCATTTTTTGGCATCGAATTCTAAAAACATAGAAGAAAAAATATATTCAAATGTATATTAAAAAAATTTAAAAATACATGTTTAATAAAACATATCAAACTTGATGATCTACTTTATTATTTACTTATATATGAAATGTTTTTCACATTACTTAAAGAATATTTCATAAAATATCAATGATAATATTTTGGTTCTCTCCATGAAAATACGTAACTATTAATGGACTCTATAATCTCTAGAAGGGGATTATATATCAGACACACTCATTGGATTTCTGTAACAGGATTTCATATATAGGGAAAATATCAACTCCATTATTTAAAATTATCATTTTCAATAATGTAAAAATAAATTGGAAGAGTATAATGATTTCCATATGATATCGAAGTAATAAATTGAAAACTTCAATGTTTGTTGTAAAGAAAATTTTCATCAACATTAATGAATTTTTTAAAATTAGTAAAATTATTGAAACATGGAATTAATTCCTAAAACAACCTATAGAACATCACTATTGTTTGATCAACTATATGTTTTTGGGAGACGTACTCAAAAATTTCCAAAATATAGACACCGTAATTGTATTGAAGAAAAACATTAGTTGAAAAAACAATGTATATGATTCATCCAAATCATTATAGACTTTTTAAATTTCCATTTTTCCATTATATGATTTATCATAAGATATCTTGTATTTTAACAACTATTGTATTCATTCCTAGACATGGGACATACAAACTTCTGGAAATGTTTGTATAAACTCTATAATAATAGTTGATATAAAATCTACATCATGTTAAGAATTACCCTAAGAAATGATTGTATTTATATGAGTATTTAGTTTATCCAACTAAGTTTTATTTCAACATAAAAAATATTATCATATATTTATAGAATTAAAAATTTACATTATGACCCATATTTGTCACATAGATTGAGGTATTTTTCCTTCATTGTCTCATAAACCAAAAATGAAAATTTTATCTCTATGAGGTATTGGTTTAGAAAAAATTTCAATTAAATTTTACATTAAATATCATGTCTGATGTATATGAATTCATTAGTAAATTTAGATGTTTTACCTATAATTCCATGGTATTCAATAGTTGGTATAATGGAATCCCAATCAAAATGGTCTACATAGTGAATTATTTAAACTAAGGAAGTCAATAATATAGAAGTATTACCACTAACGTGTAATTTCCAATCTATAAAAGGAAACCCCCAAGGTTTATTCCCCATATTATCCTCACCTATAGAATCTCATATTTCACTATCTGATACTTCCTCATCAAATAAAGTCTCATTCATAAAATCCAGAATATCGATGGGGATATCTATTGTAGTTAATTCCATACTATGATCATCTTCATCATAATTTTTATCTATTACCATATTCATATAAGAAGACAATGAATGAGACAGTTTTAATGTACTGGAATCAATATATCTACCATATCATTGTTATGTAGTGGTTGGATATAACTCATCAATATCAAAAATAGTGTAATATAATTCCATTTTACCTATATTGTATTGTATTCTAAAAAATAATGATTCTTCCACCCAATCATCAACATATATCATAAGATATTTAATGTTCCATTGATGACCAAAATATTAAATATTTTGATACATAATTAATGTAATTTATTTACAAGCCGTATTTTTTAAGTGACTATGAATATTCCAATGAACATCATCTAATGTCACACATTAATGATGATTTCCCACTTTTACTGGTGGATAACTAAATATGTAACATTGATCAGTATAAATTCACACAACATAGTTGTATATTTAAGTAGAAATGATTAGCTATAAATTTTTAAATAAACCATTATATACTACACAATAAAATGTATAACTTCATTTAATTGGTTATGATTAAAAAATGTGACTTTTTCTTGATACTTTTACTATTTATTGGTTTTCCATTAATTGATAAACCAACCAAAACCTATGAGGGAATCCATTATCCTCTATGATCTCATTTTTCTACAAAAATAGATCTCCATTCAGTATTGGGGTAAAAATACATCTTCAAATAGAAACTCTTCTTGTTGAAAAACCTTGTATTTTAATGTTATTAAAGTTAAAGTGAGGTTGTGTAGGGGTTTTGGATGCATAAAAGTTGTATCTATACATGAAGGCCCGAACATATTTATTTAGAGGGATGACACATAATTCATCAATAAGGAAAATAAAATGGAATTATTAAAAAAGTTATAATGATAAAAAAGACATGAAATTTCAATCATACATTGCTCAGTCGTCTCATGATCATTCAATTATTAAAAATTATATATTCAGATATAAAAAAATATATAACCTGAAATGTCAATCATACACTGGTTGGTCATCTAAAGATTAAACATCATAAAATATGGATAACATTTTTTCTTGGCATACTTATTATGTTCTATATATTTTAATATTAATTATAAATATATCTAATAAAAAAATACATAAAAATACATATATTTATATGGAAACATTCATGAATATTTTCCACTCCTTCAGGTGTAAAATAATAGTTAAAACCCAGATCGATAAAAATAACCTTAGTATTGAAATATAAAAAATATGGCATTATTTTATATATTTATACTACATCATCATATGGTTAACCTATCTTAATTAGTTGAGATTGTATAATAGTGACATGATCTGGAGACACTTTCTATTGATTGGTTTATAATTATTCGATTATCCTACAAAAACCTATGGGGAACTCATATAGCCTCTATTATCTAAATTTTTAGTAACCATCAGTCTCCATTGAGTCATGGTATAAATATCCATCATCAAATATAAATGTGTCATAGAAAATTACTTTTTATTACAATGTTACTCACATAAAATGAGGGGGACTAGGAATTTGAGAACATAATATTTTTACACATACACACAGGCTCTTACATAGTTTAAAATAGGGATGACATACAGCTCACCAATTGGGAAAAATGAAATTATTACAAATTATAGAACCATATACAAAAATAATAATATAACATAGAATTTAAATCTCACATTGGTTGGTAATCTCATGATCAATCATGACATAAGAATCATAACTTATTTTTTGGATTATAATTATGTTCTCAATATTATAAATTTACAAATAACTATATCTATTAAATAATAAATACATATATATATGAATTTTCTATTTAATAATTCCTTTTAGGAATTTGTCAAATTATTAATAAAATATTATATTATAATAATATAACATATGTAATCTTATTAATGATGTAAATTTTTTCAATTCATTTATGATATACATGCTTTTATGTAATGATTAGTAATAATATATTTTTTAAAAAATATTAACAATAATACTTTTATTTATCCTTTCATCTAATAATATATTTTAAATTCCATTAATTTTCAATATACTATATATATATATATATATTAATATATTCAACAATTTTTATTATTATTTTAAAATATAATTATATTTTTTTAACAACTATAGTTTCTTAAATAAAAATAATATTAATATATGTATAACCACTCAATATATTATTAATATTTAATTTTAATATTTTTTTTTACAAATGTAATATAATTTATACTTGAATAACCATTAAAATATTGTAAACTTGTGTTACAATAAATATAATAAAATTATGTAATTATATATATATTTTTTGAAGAAATTTAACCATCTATGAAATAAATAATAATATTTTCAACAAAATTACCCAGAATAATATTTATTTCATGTTAATATGTTATAAAATATTATAATAAATTGTAAAAAAGTTTAGCTCTAACAATAAAAGATAATTATATATAAATATAATATAATATTTAATATTTAAATAAACATAAATATGATACATAATATAACAAGTATTTTTTATAAAATAAATATTCATAATATAAGTTTAATAAAATATTTAGGTTGATTCACTTTATTTACCCATGCGTATCAAATATTATATTTTAAATTTCTTTTAATTTATATATAATATATAATATAAAATAGATATAGAAATATATTCAAATCCAATTATTCATAATTTGAATATAAAAATATATACAGTTTTCATATATAATTTATCCTTAAATATAAATTTTATTTTATACAAAAAAATTAATCTATGAAATCACAATAATTAAAAAATTTAAACAATCCAATATAAATAAAATCAATAAAAGAAAACTAAATAATGCAGAAATTAAATCATACAAAGAAAAATAATTGAGATATTCATATAATCATACATATTTTATAAAAAAACATAACAAGTAATTTGACAATTAAAAATTTTCAAATGAAAATTTTCCTTCTCAAAAGGTGATAATATATATTGATAATGAAATATAGTAGAGCTTCACAATAAAATAGAATACAAAAAAATTAAATGGAGGATGAGAGTCCATCTATTTATATTTTTTCAGTAGGTGTGTACCCCATTAATACCTCCATAATAAATATTATAAAGGTAGCATGAATGGGGTTCAAACCTCCCTCGACCCAATTTTTAAAACATACAGAACCAAATCCATTTTTTCTTTTTTAAAGTAACATAAAACCTATTAAAAATCTTAGTATGATCCAATGATTCACTATTACAGGAATCCATATCAATGATAGATACAATCACAAAATCATTATTCTACTGTAAATCCCAATGCACCCTTGAGAATGATGCATGAAGAAGAAATGTATGTTGTGACACCAAGAAAACACCATTGGAGACCTAATTTCAAAAGAGTTCATTTGTTCTTATATATTACATGTTGATGGTAGTATTTAAATAAACCACATTCTTCTTCCATTTTACAATTCCATTAGAATTCACATAACATGATCTTGTATTTGTCAATGATAAACCCAACATGATCTTAAAGAGTGAAATATTTCATTGGAATCCATGTGATATAAATGTTACATGTGATTATTTTCTATTAATTTATCCGAAGAGAAAATAATTTATATTTTTTTCCAATTCATAAACATGATTATACAGTTATGAATTTTTTTTACTGTTGCATAACTTCTAGTTTGAGAAATCAATTTACTCATTATTCCAGATTGATTTATTATTCATAAAGTCTTCACGATTTAAAGTATTCAAGTTCATAACCTGTAATCCATCATCCCAGATAATATTGTTATATTTTTATTATTTTTGTAATACATTATAAAGAGTTATATTGTATCACAAAAGTTGAACCTTACTCAAACACATAGGCTATACCATTACTTATAGATGTTATATATATGGTTCTTACTTATCCATAAATGGATATATTGGGTTCTTACCTTTAGGGTGAAAAATACGTAATCGAGTTTCTCTATCCTTGTTTAAATAGTCATGATTTTATGTTATTCCTCTAACGAAGAAAGGAAAAATTTTATACTAGGCTATCACCCCCATTAATATTGAGGTGCAATAGGTCATCACTCCTAGGAAAAGTTTTCATTTGTGTATTTAGATACTACTTTTGTTTGGATGTGTGGAGAGTGGATTTTGGAATTCCTAAAATATTATTAAATCATAAAATGACTTCTTTTATATTTAATTTCTATCTCAATTATACACCAACTTTGCTAACATTTTTAAATCCAATTTTCATATTTATTATTACCCAAATTTCACACTTTATCTTTTACAACTAAACATATTTATAATTATGAGAATAAACCTTATCCTATTATATTTCTATTTTCTACATTGGGGTACCTTGAAATCAGTATAATATAATGTATCTTATTGGGTTATATTTTTACTATTTAATTATATTTATGTGGATATAATTTTTTTTGAGTTAATATGTCATCATAGTCATTAAATAATACAGGTAATGATCTATAATCTATTTTGGCATGTTCATAAATGATTTATGGTTCATATACACAAAGAAAAACACATCTCAATATGAATTAATATTTCTATTAGAAAGATAAAATTGATACATTCTTGAAAAAAAGATATTGAATTTTATAAGATAAAGTTGAGACCTTACATGTTTCACGAATGTTATTTCAATACTTTAATTTATAATGATTAAACTATGAATATTATGAGTTACCACGTTATGAATAACATTTATTATTTATTTAGTGGGAATTTTTATAGTCATATATCAAATAGAAATTCATCTCCCCACATTTATAATAGTTGAAAATTAATTCACTAAGAAATATAATATTTTAATAGAACATATTATAATATATTTATGGTATATTAACAAGAATTAATAATGATCGATAAAGAAATTGTTGATGTGATATACAAAAGAATCACAAGTTTGATGCATAACATGACTACACTAGGATAAACCATGAATAATAAAGTTATATTTGAAATAATTTTGAGAACCCTTATCGAGAAGTTTGATTACATGAAGGTTTTAATTAAGGAGATAAAAAACTTCACTAATTATTCAATGGATGAACTAAAATGATATATTTTGAAATATGAGTCTGATTTGAGAAATTGGATGATAATGAAAATCCTAAAATAAATATGTGTTTTTAATCCTTTTGTAACCTCATAATAATCATACATTAATGTTATAGTTCTTGCTAAACAAGATATATAGATTAATATAGAATATTAGAAGAATATTTAAAGGAAATAAAATAAAAAATAATATTATAATTAAGTGTTATAATAGTAAAAAGACTTCATTTTTTAATCATATCTATTATGGTTGTAAAGAACCAATCTATTTGAATTATGGTTGTATAAAGTAAAAAAAGATAAATAAAAGTATCAATATAAGGATAAAATGAAATACTTAAATACAATTTCCATAAACACGTATTATTCAGATGGTAAATCTATAGAATCATCAAGTGATTGGTGAATTCAAAACTAGGTAATCTATTCTTGATATATAAAATTATTTATATATCATATTCATCTAACTTATCTACTAGATCATCATATTTTATTTCTATCAAAAAAAATTCATGTTATGACTGGTGATTTTTAGCTTTAACTTCAGTAACTATTTTAGAATCATAAAATACTTCATTAAACTCATGGTTTTTTTGGATAAGATGACAATGACAAGGGAAGAGAATTAAAATTTATGAAATATTTCCTCCTCTAACAATGATAATGATTGGGATTATTTATATGTTATAGAAAATTTAAATTACAAACACAAATACCATGTTTAAAAGCTGATTGATGAATTATATAGACACATAGTTTGGAGAGAATGTTTAGTTAAATTTATTTCAGTTTCAATGATTAAAAAAGAAAATTATATTAGACATAGTTATTAAGATGATAAAATTTAAATGAATTATGTTAAATAATGTGATAATATAAGTATTTTTACAATTATTTTTTTTGATAAAAATTATATTTACATTATACATCTAAGTTTTCTTTGATATTTTCATATATACTTGGTTATAATAAGGATATTATTTCAAAATATTTGTTAATGTAAAATTTCCTAGTACTCATATTGTTTTGGTTCCGAATGGTTATTAATGAACACAGTTGGTACTATGAATGTTTATATATCAATGTAATGTTATTAGCATTTTCTAGATACATACCCATCATTTATTTTCATTTACTAGTGTGCTGTAATGTTAAGTACTTATTTTAAAATCTTTTGGTAATGTATTACATATTATTATCTATCATTTGCATACATAACATATGTCAATCATCTTATTTGTAATTTATTTAATATCCTTTATAAATTTATTGAATATCATTAATATGTTTTTCCCACTTGGTATTAAAAAACTTATTCAATGCGAGTGCACCAAATATGAAACTTACACTTTGTTGGGACCAAGTTGTCTTGAGAACCCAAAAAGGGGGCGAATCAAGGTGAAAATGAATAATTTTCTTCAATTTTTAGTCCCTTAGTTTATTTTAATTTTGTTCCTTTTTTAGAAAAACATTTTTAATATATTTTTCTCTTACACCGTTGAAAATGACGAAAAAACAAAAAAATATAAAATCATGCATGCACTTCGTTCATCTTAGAGGCATAATCTAAAGAGATTAAACCAATAATTTGTGAACATACTAAGAAGTATTAATAATCACTCTAATTATTGCAATGTTTTAGGAATGAAATGTATTTAATCCTGGGGACACTCTAAATTATTCAATTCACAAACTACTTTGATGAATGAAATAGACTGTTTATATAGATGGAATCTATTCCAATGTTTATAGACATAAATTTCTCTTCTAGGTTATCATATGTTTCTAATAAATCTTTAAACCTTATATCTAACTACATTATTTGTCAATATATTCTTTTTTTCACTCCTTCTTCACACCCTAATGGGATCTACTCCTCGATTTATGGGTTGAGACTTTATCTTCAAAAAACTCATAACAAAATACCTTCTTCTCTAGAAGAATATTAAGATATTCTAGAATAATATTTTTTACCTCATTATTTTACCTTTTGACATTTAAATTTAACCATTTATTCATGTCTGAACCATATGTATCAATATATATAGTCTTATCAATCTTCTCTCTCTTGGTTAAATAAATCAGTATTACTTCTGATGATCTCTGTATCCATAATTTATTTAATTATTTAATATATATCTTCCATGTATCCAACCCATAAACTAATAGAATGGATAAATCCATCTCTTATAATCATATTAGATTATTCAATTGTACCACATGATTTTATTTTTGGTTTTATTATAAAAATAATTGTAGTCAAATATTGAAATATTGGGTTTGGTATTAATAATTTTAATTTATATGTGAAACATCCAGTTAACATGGAATTAATAATTTTATGCCATGGGTTCCTCCCTCTTAGTGTGACATTCAAAAACTCAAACTTATTCCCAATTTTATTACATTCCCTATGGCATGATGCTTAGTCAAACAACAGATAAAAAAGAACTAAAAAATAAATTCCTTTAAGTTATTCTAAATATTATAGTGTCATTATGAAAACCTTTCTCAATCCATAAACCTTTCACAAAGTAAAACTTTTCTTCTGTTTGAATATCATATTTTCATTTCAAAATAAAATAAGGACAAAAAATCATAACTCATACTACTTTTTAATGGCAAAAAAATGTGGCATGACCCCTTAAAAACATCTTAGGTCTCAAACAATTTATGACTTGACCATCCTTTTTGTGGTGTTATTGTATGATTAATTTAAAAGCTATTTTCTCATTATTATTCTAAGTAAACTCCTCAAATAATTTAACCACCTTGACATGGAATGGTCGTTCTTTTCTCTCAATAGGATTTGACATACCATTTTTTCATGGAGTGATCATCTTTATATTGTCTGTAGAAAAGAAATTTACATTAAGTAAAATTATTATTTGGATAGTCATATAATTTTATGAATAACTCATATGTATACTCTTCATGGTATTTCCCTTTATTCCATATCATTATTAAAAAAAATTCCTCAGTATGTGAATAGATAATCATTATACACCCAAATAAGACTATATATATGAGGGGACTTTTCCATTTTTATAACTACCACTCAATTCATGGTATGAAAATAATACCATGAAATGGTTGATTCACTAATAATTCATAACAATATATAATTATTATAAATTATAGCGGGCCAGATCTTCTAGAAATTGCATTCATGGAATTTTGTTTCTCCTAACTCTTAGCCATATTTTTTTTCCTTCTCATTTTACCCTTGTGTGTTTAGGGATCTTCTCCATACCATTTCCAATTTTATTATCTATGTACCACATGAAAAAAAAACATATATAGTGTTTTTTTCTCTAACATGATTTCTAAGAACTCTAATCATGTTTTTATTTCATAACCCATAGTATGAATTTATTTTTCACCATAGATTTTGTACAAATCATTAATGAATTATATTAAAAACTAATCCAAATCCATATGAATCAATGTCTTGTATAATTGTTCGATCAAGTTTCAATAATGGTTCTATACTTATAAACTCATTCTCAAGTATGCATTTCCCTTTACAACCATACATTATGATTTTAGTGATCAGAAATAAATCTAACACCAAACACAACTTTGGTTATAATATTCTATCCCTTTAGTTTTTTCTATGTTCACACAATCATAAATCAGTCCTCCATGAAATGAAAAACATACCTCTATGGATATGGATTAATTATTCCCATATTTCCTTCCCCTTTAACATCAAAACAAGAAGGCTATATTTAATTTCTTCACCCTTACGGTATCAATAATCTTCTTACATCAAATTTTTTACGGAATATCATCATCATTTTAATACTTTAGAAACAACTAGATCTTCTGATATTATCCTCTCACTATTCTCACTCCCAATCTACTCACACCCAATCTAATCACTCCCATTATTTCAATAAAAAGGAAAATGGTCAACTACATATAATTATTCTCATACTATAACCCTTTCTGAATAATTTATATAGGATTTACCTCCTTAATTACACTAACTATTTTTTCGTGACACATCGTCCCAAATCACCATGTCTTAGTTGATGTTCCATAAGACCTAATGCACATATCCTTATGCCCAAAATGTTTCAGACAAGTGGAAAGTGTCTTTAGTTCTCTTGGAGAGACTATACAATTGGTACCCATAACCATACAGAAAAATATAACAACCTATACATAACCCAACTAAACATAATAGCCGAAAAATATCATAAGAAATGTGTAATAGCATAAGTCATGTACAAACATACAACATTGAATCAAACAGGACCATAATGTTGTAATTGAATAATTAAATGTAGTGAGACAAGAAATAAATAAATATATGGTGTAATAGTATCTATACATAGTTTTTATCAATTGTTTTTTCATATATTAACTCTAACCTCCATAGTGTCCTACCGTTGGTCACTAACCCTTCTCTGGAACATTGAACATGAAGTAATCACATGCATTGAGATTCTCATGGAGGGTGTGAGTATAAACATATTAAGACACCATTAATGAATCCTTAAAATATGTTTAGACATGTATGGTGGTGTTTTAAAAGATTCAATTATAAAAGTGTATACAAGTACACAATCAATCATAAATCTAGTGATCGTGTGATAACTAATCTACACAAACCCCTACCATACCTTCTTATATGCCATGATAGAAGAGTATTAGGAAGTTATCACATGACCTATATCATGTAATGTAACACAATCCACCTTAAGGGAAAATTCATGTTCCAAATTAATGGAAGAAGCCACACCATTATTTAAGGGAAATCCATTCCCATATTTCATGACTACTGGACTACAAACCCTCATGGATTCCTTATTTAATTTCATGGGATTCATGATTAAAATTATCAAAAAATGTAAATATAAAAATACATAAGTACTTTCCCCGATGATACATCATATCAGCCTACAGATCCTCTTCTAAATGAGTATGGTGTTCTCCTCCCATGGGCTAACCACATTATAAGCTCAATAACTAAACATCCTATACAGATCCACATATAAAGAGTCATGTCATCTAAAATCCCCCTCTATGGATCCAGAAAAATCTATTATGGACATTTTTTAACCTAAACCCTGAGATAACGTTCCACTAGTTATGCACAAGACACATGTAAATCAGGAACTCTGAAGGAATAAAATATGACGATAGATATTTCAAAGAATATGAAAAGTATTTAAATAAGGTATAATGTAACAAGGAATGATAATGGAATATCAAACTTACCATTAGATATGAGTAACCACAAAAACAGAGTGGTGTAACTACAATAATACACGACATACCGGAGAAGGTCTCAAGGGGTACCAAATAACACTATACATAACTTTTATACAATAGTATTTACCATAGGAACAAAAATAGAATCCAAGAATGTAAAAAATTCATACAAGGGTTGAAAATGGTTAATAATTCCAACCTTATAATATTTAATACAACTTCTGTGATCCATTGAGAGATGGTATCTGAATCATTCCCACACATCAAATTTCACATGATCAAGAACAAATACATTGTAATGATGTCATTAGATTTCATATAAAAATAAAATATATATAAAAATGGATAAATTTCATTAGACATACCCAATGAGATCTACCTCCAATAGTAGATCTAGATTCAATTGAGAGAGTGGATGTGATTCTCAATAGATTTGAATACAATCCTTCAATGATATAAGAACTTCCCATTATATAATGATAAAATCCATATATCTACCCAACATATCATGGTTTTATGATTAATCTCATGGTTGGAATATGAGATCATGGAGTAACATATTACCATGAATCAATATGTCTCGACACACTATATCCTTATAATTTGTAATATGAAGGGAGATGAACCACCTAGAATCCCCCTCTGAGTATTTTGGATTGAGATACAGGAGAAAAAATTTGAGGTTTTGGAGGGAATTTAAAAACAACCATTTATAAATTATTTAATACCCCACAAATTTTTTGGTCACATAGTTTCCAAAACCATTTTCCAATAGCATGAGGGTTTCTACCTAGTTAAGGAACCATTCTAGTTTTTCTGTACAATTTAGTAAATTTTGTGTCAGCCATTATTTTGCCTCTATCCCAAGATACATGTTATGATGTAAAATTTCACATGTTTGGTTAAAAATATTCAAAATTCATTATTTCTCAACTATCCATGTGCAAAAAATAATCATTAATTCCCTGGGAATGTTTCATGGTATTCACTAACCTTGCACCAAAAGTGAATTCATTTTATTGCCTCAAAACCCACAAATTGAACAAGAATATTCTTGAAACATCAATTAGGAAAATAATAAATCAAAATCACTCAATTAAGAGAAAAACAAACGTATAAAGAACCTAAAGTCTATCATTTTATAAATTTGTAATTCAATGCTTTTAAATCCAATTTGGTATAGACGAGTTTCATAATCTTCCAAAAATTACTTCCTCTTTATATACAACATGGTACACATGATTTTAATCAATATTTCTTGGATTAATCAACTATTTTAAAATTATAATTTAAAAAATTTGACAATTTCAATCCCTTACACCTCAATAACAGCTCTTGGAATATTAACTCCCCTCAATACTATCAAACCTTCATGTTATCTCAACCAAATATGGACTGATCATTTGATTCTTTTACCACATATCAAAAACATATATTAGATAGAACCCCCTTTTTTTAATTTGATATTGGTTAAATTTTTTAGTTAAAAATATTCTATATTTTTCACATTATATGTTCTAAATGATTTATTATTTCCACATATATTCTACAAAACTATTTTAAATGGGTGAATTTCCACTATTCATTGAGTACTTTTAAACTCCTCTAATATTTTTGAGTTATAATTCATTGTATGAAATAATATTTCAACTTAACAATCTCAAGCTCTTCCATGTCACCACATACTTCTTTTAATTCTATCATTTTGTTATTTTCACTGTCTCTAACACATCCTACGATCTCATTGACACATACACAATTATAACCATTATAAAAATAGAATTTGAAAAGTGTCTGAGATATACCCCATTTTGAACCAAATGACACAGCCTGTTTATGATAAATATGTAATACCACTAAACATCATTATTCATATTATCATCAAAAGAATTATATTTTCACTAATGGGGTTCACTACCATTTTATTTTTCATAATAAAAATCCCTTTAATTCCATTGTCTCTTTATGGAATGTTTTGAGATAATATTTTATTTGTGGAAGAACATATTGGATAATTATGATTCCTACCTGAAGATTTTAGTATCCTGAAAAAAATTGATACCATGTTATTAGGTAATAAAAAAAAATCAGGACCATTGTATCTTAATCAACCAATTTTTATTCTTTTTATTTTAGTGGTCTAATGACACTTAATATATAGAATGATAATAATTGTTTATTGTCAAATTGTTCTGGACACCATTAAAAAGTTCATATTAAAATTTGTCACCACATTACCTTATAATAAACATCTTAATTATTTAATCTTATTCGTCAAATCAAGAAAAATCATATTTATAAATGAAACATACATTTGTTTGATATCAAAAATTTTTTATGTTTGGAAAAGGCCCTAATAAAATTTTATCATTTTATTAATGTCTCACACCAATTAGTCACTTCAATAATTATGAATCATCTTATTTCATTTGTCTCTTTTTTATTACACACACATTCTTTCAGATCATTCAAAACACATAGATCATATATCACCCTTAATTCTATATCAATTGACCTGAAGATTATAAACATTTTAAAACATTAAGAAAGGGTCACATCCTGATATCCTTAGGATAATGAATATAGTTTTTCTTGGATAACCAACCCTTTTCATTCCAATTTCTTCATAAAATTTACAATAGTTATTCATGAAAAAATCTTTTATAAAAATATTATTCATGATGTCATATATGAAATTATAGATCTTCCATGGATTTACTCTATATTACTACTATAAGAAAAATCCTACTTATAAATTTTTTTTATTTTTTATGTGATATTATTGTATCTATCTTACTAATTCATCTGAAATAAAAAATATCTTCTAATAACCTTCACCTATTCCTTATGGTATGATTTTTAAACCAACAAATCATGGTTCATGTCTATCTTCGCCAATTTATAATATATTTACTACATGATTTTACATCCTTGGTCACTCTCTCGTTGTATGTTCATCCATATTTCTCTCAACTTGAGAAGATTCCTTATTTTTCTTCCAAAGTTTATATTTTTAGTTCTAGGAGGGATTTTATGAATAATCCATAGTTAGTTTTAATGAACCCTTCACTGTGATTTATAAATTTCCCCAAATAGTGAATCTATTTTCACTATAAAATATTTTAATTTAATATATATTTTATTCCATCTTTCATAACCTGGGATTCTAGATACAAACTCATGTTGTTCCACATTTTTCAAAAATAGTATTACCTTATGGTAACCTTCTTCTAAGAACCTTCTCTTTCATATTTAGAAAGAATCTTTAATTTACATCACATTTCTATTTTTAAACTTATAATAATTAATTTTTTTGAGGTTTCCATAAGTGATATCTTCTTCATTTAATAATATTTTTTAACCTCTCTTTTATCTCAATGATATTCTCATCATTTTCGTTAAATTCGATAACTATATTCTCCAAATTTGAGAAATATTACCTTCCATGTTTTTAATCTATTGAATTTTTTTCTTATGAGGGATAATTTATTTCTTTCAAATCCTTCAACGTGGACATTTTTTTATTAGTTCTTGTGAAGGTTCTTTAATTTGATAACATTTAACTACTATTATTTCACATATTTTTCATTATGTCAACATTGAAGGCCACCATTACAATATTTAGTTTTTTCTTCTCACTCTACAAATATTTTATGAATTATAAGTCCAATTTATGAATGGTTATATATTGGTCAACTTTCTCATATATGGATTTTATATCATGAACACTGCCTGATAATTCATTAAATTGGAGGATTATAATCATTTCCATGTCATTATTGGAGTCTATATATTATTATATCTCCATGGGTGATTCTAAATTTTAATATTTGTAATAAATTTCAAAAACATATTTACAAATAGATTTTACTATATGGTTAGAATTGATAACATTATTATAATAGCCCATATTCTTAGTACTCTTTCTTTTTCATAATCCTCATATTCTTTACTTTTAATATAAGGATAATTTTTCTAGGTTTTTCATTAAAATATATATCAATTATCCTCTTTATGTGGTTTCATTAACATTAGTTTATCTACTTGATTTCTTATATATCAGATCCATTTTTTCACATCTCAAATTTAGTGTAATAGTGAGTAGTTTTATTGTATACATCATCAGACAAGGATTTAGTCAAGATATTATTTTTTCTTTCATCACCATATGCATTAATTTTTTTAGATAAATCTATAAAATAGAATATATAATCTATAGATTTATTTCCATAATAACAGTGGAACATACTCATTTCCATCCATTATCCATAAAATTTAGTTCCTCTAAAAAATGGAGTTTTTATCATTGATTCGATTTGTGTAATATAATATAAATTGAACATATACAATGAACTTCAAGATTTAACATGGAATTAATAACACATCGTGAAACATAGTTTACCTGAATCGCCCATAGAGTGGTTGAATTAGTTTTCACATTGATTAACATTTTTATCTTTTCAGACTTCTAGGGCATACTAATCTTTTCCCCTTATTATAAGAACACATTTTTTACTACCAAGTGAATGTGTGTTGTATTCGATGAAACTATTGTTAAAATAGGTATGGACATTGCAAACTTGGGGTTGTGTCTATGTTAATTATAGATCTTTTGAAGTGGTACATGGTCAGTACTGGTGGATAAAATGGAAAGGATTTGGATATTTTTACCTATTATGGAAATTTTTCTTGGAATGATGATTATTTAAAGTGGAATTTATGTATATATAGATCATTCAATAACAAGTATTTTGAATTCACAAATTTAGTATCAATAAAAGAGTTAGAGCTAGTTGAACATTCGATAATAGTAATGATTCAGAATATGAGGTCTGTGTGATTTTTTTCACTCAGATTCTAAGTACAAATTACACTGTTTTAAATAAATTTATCGGATCATAAGTTTTTACATGATAATTTCATGGGATTAGAATTTGTGAATATTGTTTTTAAATGATATTATTTCCTAGTATTTTCTATATATTTTGACATGATAATATAAAGGTTTTTTAATGTTATTTGATTATTTGGAGGATATGAAATGCCTCCCAATTATTGAATTAAATGGTCAACTTAATGAAGTTTAAATTACTATGTAAGAACACATCCTATTAATGGGATGTTTTTGGAGTTTACTCTAGAAAGGAGCTCACTATACCACAAGTTTTAGTATGTGGTTCATTAATGAACCAAGAGACTAAATAATTTTGGACACCATGATGTAAGAATTTGTTGAGGTGGAGGATTTTTGTCTATAATGACAATGAATTAAAGTGAAAATATTAATAGTGGAGTCCCTGATATGAAATGAGGAGTATGTGATGTTTGAATGGACATGCGTACATTTTAATTTTGTGAGTTATTTGATGGAAATTTTTTCATTTGTTTCATATTAATTATAATGGATCATTGGTTTTCACAAACATATTTTCAAATAAATTCATGGATTACCCATTCATTAAGAATGGACTAAATGTAAAATAATATGAACATATAAATAAAGAAAAACATTAGTGTGGTAGGGAGTATGTATGGACCATTTCTAAAAAGTCTGTATGATGAGGTCATGTAGGTGGAGGAGGATTCCCTGAGGTTGCTTCAATGAGTTTAATTCCATGAGTTTAGTTCTTCAAAAACATGTATGCAGTTCAAGATTCTATGATATAATCTCTTAAAGTAGGCATTATCCTGATGTATCTTCACAAGGAATGTGCATTGATGTGTTTTTGTGGTCTCCTAGTTCTATATGAAGAGATGAAAAGTTTATAGTGGAGGTCCATGATGTAATTTATTATTTCCATGAAATGGAGTATGCGGTCCATAGTGGGAGAATGTGTTGCACTATATTCCCTTTTTTAATCTTATAAGTCATATTTTTGAAGGAATATTTTCAAGAATATCTCAAGTAGATATTCTGGAAATAAAAAAATATGGGATTCATCAGTGATCTTGAGGAATAAGTGGAGATCCATAGAGGATTTTATTTACTTCTCTGGTTTAGTTAAATTAGTGAAGGTTTGATGAATGAACATAGAGTACCCTTTTATATATCTTGTATTCTAGGAGGACATTGGAATATAGGAAAATATTTGTGTGAAATAATCCCGTTCTACAAAGAGACATTTTTTTTGTATTGATTTATGGAAAAAATTATCAAATTTATTATTATATAGCTGATCAGATCTGGCATTGAAAAATTAGATCATTGTGATAAGATGAATAACAAATCATCAAATCAAGATCCATGATGAATGTATACTATCATGATAGAACGATACAAAACCTCACATCAATAATTTTTTGAAGAGACCTAAAAGTTTATAAATTTTTGAATAACCTTCAAAAAAGAAGTAGTGTGTGGGATTGAATACAAGTCAATTCACCATAGGTGAGGAGTGACTAAACCCATAAAAATATTAATGGTAGTGATCCTGGAACTAAGTGATTATGGCCAAAATAATTTTATTCCATCAAAATGGTGAATCATAATGGATTTCGGTATTATCAAAACATTGTTATCATATAATACTTGGACTAGCCCTTTATGGTGAACCAGGAAAAATTATTTTGTTCTTTACATAATCAACATTATTTATTATCTAATCATGGTTCGATGAGGTTCTGATAATGTTAAATTAAGTGACATATTGAACTTAGTTCCTTATAAAATTAGAACCAGATCATAAAATAGTATAAATTGATTAAATAGAAAATTTTAGATTGTATGTCACTCAGATCCCCCCCCACATAAGGAATCACGGGGTAAAAAATTTAGTTTCATAGAATGAAGATTCAATCTTGTAATTCAATCTTAAAAACTATATTGGATTTCTTAAGATCATAGATTCAATGTTAGAGCCTTTGGTTTGTAGGGGAAATTTTTTATCAATCAAAGAAAGAAATTATTATCTTTCTATGAGCATGTGGAAAGGTGTATTTTGTAATAATTACATATATATACCAACTTGAAGAATCATAGTTAATAATAATATTATGGAGTGACACATAGATTTATAATTGGAGGGATACATGTTGTGGTATTTAAGAAAATTATTCATTGTGTAGGTTACTTCAAAAACAAGGTAGATTTTTAAATGGTGTACAGAGGATCATACATAATAGATAATTTAATGACTACCTAAAAATTAGGATAAAATTTTGTTCAAGTTGAGAAAACATTGAACAAGGTCTGAGAATTATTCCTTAGAAGAAAATCTAAGTAGCAGATGTGGAATAAGAATAAACTTATTATAATCTACTCTCCAATTGTTGTGATGAAATGTGATTTTGTTAATATATATTATTCTACCAATGTCTTGGAAGATTCATTAAAATATAAAATTAAGTAATATTTTATTGAGATAGAAAAAAGAATTAATTTCATAGAAAGTGTGGAAGTGTCAAAACTAAATATTGAATGACAAGAAATAATGATTGAAATTTTAAATTCAACTATTGAAGAATAAGATCATCAAATTTAGAAACTAGAGGAAAAATATACCATCTCTAAAGGAAGTACATTCATTAATACCTTCATCAATGACCCTAGTGGAAGTATAATATTTGGTGAATTTCGCACCAAATATGATCCACCTGTATATGATGAGAACTCTTATAATGAAGAATCTTTAATGAAATATATCCTTCAATTCGACTGAAGTTCTTAAAGAGACCAAGACGATCTAATTAATCTATAAAATGATACATTTGTGTGAGATCAAGAAGAATGTGTATTATGGATTCATTGAATATCTATGTATAAGGAATAAGATGATGAAAAGAGTATATGTGGACTTGAATTTACGTATAAAGAATTTTTGTTATATGATGAATGAACAAAGTGACTTACATGAAGTGCTCTCCCAATATATAATTAATAAAATTTCCATGGTTAAAGAACAAAGATAAATTATTCTCTTTATAAAGGCACGATTGGATGAATGGGTATTGTGAAATAATTAAACCAACTCATTACTTAAAGAAAATGATACCCATATGAAATATAAATATGAAAATATAAAGGAATTTAAGATAAGCGTGTGTTCCTAAAATAATAAATTGAAGATAAATTTTCCCACCATGGAATCTTCAACATGAAAAATATAAGAAAACCCAAATATGAAATCTACACAGAGTGAGATTTTTTTCAAATATGCACTTGTAGGTTCTTTAAGGAATATATCTAAAAAGTGATGTTATTATAGAAAATAAGGACACATCATTAGTTTATATTGAATCCTAGAGGATAAATGGTGATTAAAAAATTGTTGCATGGTTACATCAGCTTGAATTAATACCACACATGGTATAAATTACATAGAAGATGTTTTATTTGTACTAACATAGGTCACAAGGAATGCAATTTCATATAGAATAAATATATAAGGGAAAGGGGATCCATAAGAATGTTATTAACCTTTTTTTCCAAAAAAGGTGGTTATCATGGAAATAAACCTTATAATTTATATTTCAGTTCCCTGTTCTTGAGGAATAACATGGAGCACAATAGAGGATGCAACAAAATCCTATTATTTTACACCCACGATAACCCTCTAGGATGAAACCTGAAAAAATTTGGAAGTAAAATTGTAAGTTACTCCAGATATTTGTAAGAATGATATGCACATTAAGGACAGAGAGGGGGTTATGGATATTAAAATGGGAAATCCTGAGTAATTCATTTGTTGTTTCACATGTTAGGACACAATACAAGAAACTAAGCTATGAGGGGGAACCCTCTAATGGAGGAGGAATCATGAAAGATATATAGGTGGTGCATCAATAAAGAAATCATGTAGACCAGGGTATTGTACTAAAACCATGAACAATAATAATCATATAGAACCTTCACACACAAGTAATGATCATTTGTGTAAATAATGGATAATAATATAAACAGATCAACTATAATTTTGAAGAAAAATATAAGAGACACAAAAAAATGATGGTTCAATACTTTCTCTTATAGTGAACCCTAAGACAAGAAATGATAATTTAAAATAATTCATCTACAATGAATGTTTATCAAGTAATTATATACACTTTTGTTCTACTATGAAATATTGTGGGAATGTTAGAAAAAAGGGTTGGTCCATAATAAACTAAAATTCAAAACATGAATATTCTTGAGGTACCCATCTCCCTAGGTGTTAAATGTTACTAATATGTTTTATAAGTTGTACACCATTAATTAGAGGTATGATCTATTAGTTGTATTTGGACCGAAAGGAAGGGATGTGATTGACAATTAATATGTTATTGAGATAAAATCTGGTATATTCAAATAGATGAGTCAAAATGTTGTAATTGTGAGGTTATATAAGGATTTTTATAATAGAATATTTTAGTTCATTGTATGATCAAGTGGTATCATGACTAAATCTAACTCAATAAGTGGCGTTGGACAACGAATGTTTTTCTCAAAACTAAATTTTAAACTCACATGTTTAAAGGATGAATTTATAATGATATAGAGTCTCATATAATGTAAAATAGAGTCAAATCCACATCATAATACATTAATGGTGCCATGAGGAATAAATTAAACGCATGTAAGATCATGAAATTTCACAAGTGGTATAATACCTCTAAAAGTGGGAGAATAATGTTTTTTAAAGCATTGTATTTTTTTTATTTCAAGTTTTTAATATGTTATAACAATGTGGTACCATCTAGATATTTTTAGGATAACTACCAACTACTACAAAAAAGGGTAATTTCAAAAAATTGATCCACATGATGAAAATTATCCCAAATTTTGGAGAAATTAGATGAAGAAGTTGAATTAATGTTATTATTCTATTATAAAAGGTTATTCATCCTTATCTACGGAAAAAAATTCCCTTTGAAAAAGATTCATATTCATCTTATGGTATCATGAGTTTTTCAAAAAAAAAATTATGAATTTATCTTTTATGTTTTTAATCGAACAAACTTGTGTTTTATTTCTTATTTTCTAATGGTTCAGAGAAAATTTGATTGGGATCATAGGATGAAAAGAAGTAAAATAAAAATGTACAGCTTCAATTATAAATAGAAAAAATTGAGTGACATGAATAGATTTGATATTATTATGTTTTAATATTGTTTCCTACACTAATTTATAACTATGTGAGATGTGGGGATATGTTTATAACTCAAAGACCAAGTGTTAAATTCACTCTTCGAAAGTCCATTTCTAAAGGAATATTTAGATAGAATGAGAAAAAGGTTTGAAGGATGTAATGTATAAATATAAAATATTAAAGAACCTACATGAGTTGTGGTGGAAAGTGTTATAAATTTTTTTTGCATTTAGACTTTTCCAAAAAAATATTGAATTGAAGTGTATGATAATTATATGTGGGATTAAGTGTAATTAAATTCACAAAATGCTGGTAGTAACATTTACTTCCTTTATGGGAGATAAACATTATGCCTCACATTATGTATTTTTTGTAATGGGATCTCTCATAATAGAGGGGTAAATCTTAGTGGAGATCCCCAAGGAAATACTATGAAAAATGGGGAGTTAATATAGAAATATAGAAACACTTTTGGGGGAGTGATCATGAATGTAAAATATAGATTATATGAACCCTTTACATTTTATTTTAAAAATGGGGATTGTGTTGAAGGTACAAAAAATTATTACAAGGTTTTAGATTTTTCATCAAAAGGTTGATTATGATTTATGGTAACAATTTCAAAAATATATATAGGGTAGGAATAGTATATCCAAGAGGTTGTGTGTTGGGTTTTTTTAACAATTTGGCCGGTGTAGGTATCAACGGTATATAATTGGTGATATGAGGATATTCATTAATGATCTAATGAAGAGGTACAAAATTATATTTGGTGGTGAAAATGTAAATATTTAGATATTATTATATATCAAGGACCTATTTTATGGGATGAGAATAATTCATAAAAGAACTGTATATATATATCTAGATAATTTGAGAAATAATATATTATATATTAGAGTCAGATAGGTATACAATATATAGAGCTGGCACAACATTTGGTAGTTGTGATGATTAAGAAGATGAGGTCTAAATGATGTTCTACACTCAAAGATAGATTATAAATGATGTAAATTGAAATAACCATATGGGATAAAACAAATTCTCTGATAATTTCAATATTCTTGATGTTCTGGAACTCATTTATGAATAGATATTTTTCCTTGTGTTTTTTATAAAATTCACCATGAAAATGTAGTGGTTTTTTAATGATCTATTATGTTAGTGAGGTAATGTAAGGTGTCTCGTAAGGTCATGTTCATAGTCTTATTAGTAATTTTTTTAGTTCATCAACCAATCCAGAACCTAATAATGAGATATCAAAAGGGTATTCTCTAGGAAAAAACTTATTCTTTCAAGAGGTTGAGTATGAAATTCATCAAATAACTATGTGATCCTAAGGAAATTCATTTTGGTATAGTGTAAGGATGAGAAACGTGTTGATAGAGTGTCTATTTTGGAATAACCAAGATGTCTAACATATGGTTGGGTAGTAGATTCAATGGTATTAAATGGTATGTACTCGGGATGAGAATAGAGGTGAGTATGTAGAGAGTTTGTGTGATTCGTTAAGGGTATTTTATTAGTGTTTGAACATTATTCTTATAGTATAGAATTTTTATTTTAGTTAATTTTCGGTATATATCTACAATACTAATTCATTTGGAATGGATAAGAAGCAAAAGAAGTCCCAAATATCAATGATGGAAAAATAATCTATCATATATTGAGTGCATGGGGACTACATTAGAGAAGACAGTTTTGTGAGATCAAGTATGAAATGGAGGATTTTGTAAGGTTGATTCCCTAAGGTCAGTTCTATGAGGTGAGTTAAAAAAATTATATTTTGTTGCATAGGTTTTCATGAATTCATCTTGCAAAGAAGGAGTTATCGTGAGGATGATTTATAAGGTAGGAGCTAAAATGAGGGATTACGTCCTATTGGGTTTGTACATAGAAGAGTGGGAAGTGTTTGAGGAGGTCCATAATGTACATTAAGTGGTATATAAAGTGTTGTATGTGGTATGTAGTGGAATTACATGGTGCACTAGGTTCTACATGGTTTCATTGTTTAGGGATTATTCTAAAAGTTATTTTCACATGAAGATATGAAGTGGGTATTTGAGAAATCAAAGTGTATATATGGGGTACATGAGTAATCTATAAGAATAATAAGAGATCCACTAAGGATTTCATTAACATTACTAGTTTGGTTTGAGACATGAATGTTCTAAGGGAGAAGAGTGGGTATCTATTGAGATGTCGAGACATGGATTATAATAGAGTGAAATAGGATATTATTATCATGAAATTATCCTCTTTTATAGAGTGAAGATCTGCAATAGTGATTTTGTGGAAGAAAACGAATCTAGTATAACATTTCATAGATAATCTATTCCCTAATTTTAAAAATCACAATAAGAAGAAGAACAAAGTAGGATAAAATCAGGACCCATATGCAATTAGAATTACATTCTATATAAAAAAAGATCATCCCAACTATTATCTGTTGAAGATAATTACATGACTATAAATAGTGGTAGATCATTCACCAAAGTAGTGTATGGGAGTGAATAATTGGCTGCATACCTTGGGTTAGGAGTGACTAAACCCAAATAAATAATAAAGGTTGTGATTTTGTAATAGAGTGATCATGTATGAAAAAATATTAATCCATCAAACTAATAATGCAAAGAAGATTTTATCATGGCTAACACATAGTCATGATATGATCCATGGACTAGCCCTTTATGGTTAACCAAGTAAAATCATTGTTTTTTGTTCATGATTTATTTTTTGGTTATCCAATCATGGTTTGATGGTGTTATAAGAGAGTAAAATTGAGAAAAACATTAAACATTGTTTTTTTCAATGTGTTAATATGGTCCTAAATAAAGACAAATATATTAATGTGAAATATTTAATTTATTTTCCTCCCTAATTCATACCCACCACTCTCTGATGGTGTCCTAGGGTATAACATACTTAAATAAATACTAATCTGGTTTCACTCACACTAAATAATAAATAATGACACAGAAACTAAATTACGAACAAGATATAGTGATTTTACATAGTTCACCACAAAGGGATAATCCTTGTAGTATTTATGTACCAGCAAGGTGTCGACATATTAGGATGAAATAATAATCACTATATTTTTTATAGATATTTAGGAAAATATTATTTTCAATCATTGATACACTGGATCTTCTTCCCTCAACACACCACTTTAATAAATGTAGCAGTTAGTTCATGTACATGAATATCACTTCAAAATTTTACAAACATGAAGGTGTCATCGAAATCATCATAGGTTTATTTGAAATGCTACATCATCAAATATAAGATAATACACTTTTCATATCATCTTGTTATGTTATTCATATTAATATCATTATAATACCAACTTGTCATTGTGAGGGATGAGTCATTGTCTTATAAAAAACTCATTGTCGTAGAAGTTCATCTTCATAAAAATATTAATACATACTGGGATAATCTTGATTCACTAATTTTTTTACCTCCAAATTTAGTTATTTAATCCCTTATTATTCCTTAAAAAATATGTCTCAATATGATAAATATGATATATCTTCTTCTTATGTGATTAATATATAATTATTTCTATTGAAAATTCATTTTTATAAAACAAATACAATAATTTTGTAAATATCTTTTAGGAATATAACCCTAAATTTGATTTTTGGGATCAATCCCACTCTTCATATCATATAATATGATACTAAGTGAACTACACTATTTTATTATGGTCATTAAATTCCAATTGAACCGAGAAAACATGTGAAATCATGTCCCAAATGATCATTATTTAAATTTACAACTGAAACAATGAAAAAAGAAAGAATTCACAAGATCATGGAGTTTCCTCCTCCTTCATAGTGTGATATGCGTCGACTCTATCTTCTACGTGGAATGATAACCTTAATTGTTTCATGTTTTTTTGTAAAATTACACATTAATTTTTTTTCTCCATTTTAATTATTCCAAATATCATGATGTGATACTTCAAAATATTCTTGATGCATAAAATTATCTAGGAATGAATATTTTGTCAAAAATGGTACATCTAATTAGTATTTTTAAACATACTTGGCTTAAACATACATAAAACCTTCTTCTTTTCCATGGTTAGACAACATTACATGAACAATTCAAAACAACTTAGATATTTTTGCTGCATTATTACCTACTCCACATAAAATCTGTCAACTTATCATTCTTCATTTTGTATTCCTCACATGGAATGATCACCTGGCCACATCATGACCCATATATCTTCTTACCATGTTATTGAATATCTTTTTTCATGTTTTAATAATATTAACATTTTTATTAGAACTAAAATTCATCATAATATTCTCCATGATATGGATATTCTCTGCATTTTGTGAATTACTCCCGTAAGAACCTAGATCTTCATTTCAGGTATGTTTGTCCTTTTCTGGTCGTTTTTGAGAAAAGGGGAGTTTCTAGAAAATTTTGAAGTACACGTCGTGTACTTTATAAGTACATGCCATGTACTCCCATGTCGCACCAGGCCGTGTGTTGGCCGTGTTCGGGCCACAGACACGGTGTGTAGGGGTGAAGTGGAGGCCACTTAAAGTGGATTACAAAAAAGTAGAGTACACTTCGTGTACTTAAGTACACACGATGTATTTTTTTAATTAAACAGAACATGGTAATGACTAATCAACAGAATTGTCTTCTTCTAGGTCTCATTCGACCAAGAGATGTTGTACGGCCATGGATCTTCTCAGAATCCCCGATCCTTCATCTGTTCTCCGAATTGACCGTCGTTTATTGCATTGGAACCGTAGTGGTGAGTTCTTTCTTCTCCTAGAAACACATTTTCCAATTCCTAATGTTTCTTAAGTTATCATGGGTTGAACTTTTTGTTTGTTTTCATAGATATATGTCATTATGAGGAGAATCAAGCCTTGTGGTTCAAGTATATCGATCTCCTAGGATCGAGGTATGTGGTTTTCGCTTTACCATTCAATGTATTTGAGTTTTATGTGCAAATTACACCAATACCTGTGAACTGGGTATTGCGTGTTTACCTTGTTTACCTTATGGTTATTCCTACCTTGGTTGCATGATTGTGTAGAGGTAAATTGATCATGTTTGTGGATAATTGTCGTGCTTGGATGTTTTTCTCGTGCTTTTTTCTTGTTACGACCTTTGGGCCTTGTTAGCCTTTGGCCGTTGTACCTATTTCCATGCCTTGTGATCATAGGATGACGTGATGTTGTTAACATGCTTATTTCTCTGTAGACTGTTTAGCCAAGTAGCTATATAGGTGTACTTTTGTTATCCATATAGCTCTATAGGTGTACTATGGCCTTATAGCATTAATATGTACTGACTGGCATGGGACTGTGGGAACCTGGTGCTATAGACTATAAGGGATAGACCGAGTGAGATCCCAAGGAAGTCTTAGATATTTTAGAATATATGGGGAGAGACCGAGTGAGCTTTCTCAGAGAGTCTTGGACATTGTAGACAACATGGGATAGACCGAGTGAGCTTCCCGGAGAGTCTTTGTTATTATAGACTACAGGAGGGTAAAACGAGTGAGCTTCCTCATAGAGTCTTACCTTGTTTTAATTTCTTTAAAACAATCCTAGGCTAGAGGAGGAATTGACCAAGTGAGCATCCTCATAGAGTATGTGGTATACCTTAGGCTATAGGAGGATGGACCGAGTGAGCTTCCTCAGAGAGTCTCTAGACCTTGGGGCCAAGAGGGTTAGACTGCATGCTCTCCCTCAGTGTGTCCCTAACTACCCTATACTATATAGGAAATTGACCGAGTGCGATTATCCAGAGAGTATTATAAATTTGTATGACCAAACCAGAGGGGTTAGGCTGAGTGCACTACCCAGAGGGTTGTGTTACATCTTGGATAGGACCAGAGGGGATGGTTGTGAGTACATCCCATAGGGTTTCCTACTTGTGTTAGCTATTGATTCACCTGTGCTTATTGTTCTATGGATTGATCACTATTGTATATCATCTTGTTCACTGCTTACTGATTACTACCTTCTATTGCTACTACTATTTACTACTGTTTGTATTATTACCTGCCAAATACTCACTGACTGTTAGGAACAGATCTTTGGGTGGTTTCCTACTGGGATTTAATCTCACACCCTATTTGGGTCATTCTTTTGGGCCCAAATAGACTATGTTGTTGCATGTATAGTGATGGGAATGTGCCCTTTGACTTCTGGTACTTGATTTCTTGGAGTAGGAGAGCATGGGACCAAGCATTGGCTTGCGATGCTCAGGATCTGTTTACTTTGTTTTTTACTTGTTTTGGTAGTATTGTATTTTTCAGCATCGTGACTTTTTTGGCTTCTTTCCTATATATGTATAATGAATCATTTCATATATATACATATTTGCTTGAGTTTTTTGCAGATTTAGTACTCCGTTGTTTATTATTGTTGGTTGTTTACTGCTTCTGCTATTGCATGTTTATTTACTTATGTTGTCTACTCTTCCAATGAGGGCATAGTTTCCCCACTATCACACCCAAGGCCCTCGCAGCTAGTCAGCAGCCTCTGGAATTTGGGGAAATGCACTTGAGGACATGTGACCAACCAGGTACGGGGAACCTCTGGGTGGCTTTCAAAACCAGGACGTTACATAGTGGTATCAGAGTAATTCTTTTCACTTGATTTACTTTTTGGAGCCTTTAGCCAGGGATATGACAGATTCAGAACATGGTAAAAAGATGTGCCTAGGAGTAGCTAACATGTGGACAGGGAAAATCCATACTACCTTGTTTATTTCAGTTTTCCGGTTTTTAGATTTTACGGTTGATATGATTTCACCTTGAGTGATTCACATGACATGTGTTGTTATTTTTTTCTATTATGGTTCTATTTTTTCCGCAACCCGTTAAGATGAGGGTATTCCATCTCATGCATCATATAGGCACTTGTTAGAAATCACATTTCATGCATTCTTGCCATGCCATCTAGGGTGAATTAGTGATTTCATGTTGTCGTGATAGAATTTGTGTAGATTATATATGTTGTTGTGATAGATGCATTGATAGAATCTCTGCATTTGATAGAGGACTGTTTGTATTGTAAAGTGCCTAAATGAATTAAAAATTTTGGTTCTTGAGGTGTTATGGGCCCTCTTGAATCGGAAATTGGTGATTCATTGACCTTTTTTCCTTATATATGACAGTATTGGATGCCAAGCTTTGATTCGTGGGGAGTATGGGCCCTCACGGATCAGAATTTGGCACCTTCATGACTTGTTTTTTCAGTATTTCGGGACTTTGGTTCAATTTCTGAGCTACTACCGGGAAAAACCTAGAATACATGGCATGTACTTTAGGACTACATGCCATGTAGTTTCAGACCATGTCACTAACTGTGTGAGCAGAAACATGGGGTTGAGGAACTTTCTTTAAGAACACGCCATGTAGTTTTTATACACGCCGTGTAGTATAGAGTCGTGTACCAGGCCATGTCACGAACAACCCGGGCCGTGGATGCTCAAGTAGAACATGCCATATAGCCTTGTTCTAGGTACCCGATCGTGTCACAAAAAACACGGGTCGATGCTATCTTCTCATATACACGCCATGTTTGTTCGGAACATGTCGTGTAAGGTTCAGCCGTATAGCCGACCATGTGACTAACAACATGGGTCGCTGAAACCTTGTCCACTAGACGCCGTGTCCATAGGGAACGCGTCGTGTCCACAGGGAACATGCCGTGTAGTCTTAGTTTAATAAGACCATGCGGGTTAGCCATGTAAAGAGACTCAGGCAGGGGAATAGAGTTCATGTTCACGCCGTGTGTGGGGAAAACACGCCGTGTAGTTTTGGGTGTTACATGACTATAGGGGGTAGGAGTACACGACCATGTCTTTGGTTTAGGAGAACACGTCGTGCCGTTTTTATACATTATGTGAAGTCATTTTTTTGTAAACATCAATATTTCCTACTACTTTTCCCGTTTTGTACTCTTGTGTTCTCAGTCTTTGATAATCCTAATCTAAGGTGTGATTTTGATCTTTCCAGAACTATGCCTCCAAGACGTCCTCCAGTTGTACGTTAGTTTCCAGACGGTGATCAGACACCGGATATGGCTGATCAGGGACTTCCTACAGATCCTCCTATTGTGCCAGCCTTGGAACCAGCAGGTATACCCGTCGCAGGTGCCGATGCGCAGCTCTGGGAGGCTTTTCTACGGATGATGCAGACATTTCAGGGAGCACCGCCTCCTTCCCCATCGATGGTTGAATTGATGCGGGTATTTCAGAAGCAACAACCTTATACTTTCTCAAGGGATAGAGGACCCCATGCTATAGAGTAATGGCTAGATTCCACACTGATGATCTTTGAGCATCTGAAGATACCCCCAGAGAAAAGGGTAAAACTGTCCACTTATATGCTTCGAGACACCGCCAAGAGGTGGTGGGAGGTGATCTTGCAGTCGCGGTGCCAGTAGAGTATGTCTTGGGATAAGTTTCGCTGCACATTCTATGACTAATTTTACCCAAAGACCTTGAGGGCTGACCGATCTCGGGAGTTTATGATTCTACAATAGGGTACTCTTCCTGTTATGGAGTACTCGTCTCACTTTTCTAAGCTGCAACGCTTCACGCCGATCCCAATAGGTGATGAGGTGTTCATTGCTAGGAAGTTTGAGGACGGTCTCAGGCAGAAGATCTGTTCCTAGGTGAATATCTTCAGGTTGACTTTGATATCCTCTATTCTCAACCAGGCTCTGATCACTGAGTGCAACCTGAGGGATTCTGGAGCAGTGAGCCAGGCCAGTTTGGCATCCATAGCTGGTTTTCCTACTACGGATAGTAGGAAGCGCCGCAGAGAGTCTTCTTGAGGAGATCAGTGTAGGAGAGATTTATCTTTTGGCAGCCAGGTTGTATGCTACCAGTGTGGTAGGAGTGGGAATATTAGGCGTCAATGTGAGAGAGATCCAATGGAGAGTCGATCCTGTGGCAAGATGAGCCATCTTCAGTGATTTTTTCATATCTTCTCTCCTTCAGCTGGTGGTAGGGGTTCTTCTATGACCCTGCGATTAGGAGATGCTTTGCTAGTTTCTCACCAGTCTGGGAACTGGATTTCTTCTAGCTGTTCAGGCTGAGGTGGAGGTCGCGGCCGTGGTAGTCAGTCACCAGGATTCCGGCAACAGTAGAGTGGGTCAACTCAGAGTGGTCATCCCGGGGTGCAGGGCCACGGTGCAGGCCAGACCATCGCCGTGGAGTAGACTTACTAGAAGAAGGATCCTGACCCTTCTATAGTTCGAGGTACGATCTTAGTATCCTCATATTTATCTTCATCACTTTTCGATACTGGTGCTTCACATAGTTTTATATCTATTGCTATTGTAGAGAGCCTTGGGCTCTGTATCTTTTCGTCTGCTGACTTGTTGACTCTTGACATGCTGTTGGGAACGAGGAAATATAGCATACGTCAGTGCAGAGAGTACCCTCATGAGGTTGCGGGGTTTCATTTCTTATGGGACCTCTATGTCATAGAGATGATGGGATATGACGTCATTCTCAGGATGGACTGGTTAGTTCCCTTCCAATTAGTCGTTGATTGCTCTCGCCGGAGGGTGAGTTTCGTATCAATAGGGGGTAGATATTTTTTTCATAGAGGCGAGTGGGATGTCCAAGAGGGTAGAGCTGGACTGGTGCATCATGGGCTAGGAGGAGTTACAGACCAGATTTCCAGTCTTTATCTAGATGACCAGGGGACTTCATACTTAGACTTTCCTCCAATGGTGGATCTTTTTAGGGATGTATTTCCAGAGGACTTTTCAGGTTTTCCTCTGAAGCGTGAGGTAGAATTATTGATTTAGATCTTTTCGGGAGTGGCACCGGTGTCCATTCCTCCTTATAGGATGGCTACACCTGAGTTGTAGGAGCTCAAGAAGTAGTTGCAGGAGTTACAGGCAAAGGGTTTCATCCAACCCAGTACCACTCCTTTGGGTTCGCCTATTCTGTTTGCGAAGAAAGCAGACAGAACCCTTCAGCTTTGTGTGGATTATTGAAAGTTGAACCAGTTGATGGTCAAGAACCGATATCTCTTGACGAGGATCGATGACCTCTTTGATCAGCTTTAAGGAGCCCGGGTGTTCTCAAAGATTGATTTGAGGTCTGGTTATCATCAGTTTCATGTCAGACCATCGTATAAACCTCTTACATATTTCATGAGTAGGTATGGTCTATATGAGTATATAGTCATGTCGTTCGGTCTCACAAACACACCATCTTTTTTTATGGCACTAATGAACCGAGTGTTCCATCCGTAATTAGATTCATTTGTGGTGGTTTTGGTGGATGACATCTTGGTGTACTCTCACACTCTACGTGACCATTCCACACATCTTGAGATCATTCTGATTACACTGAGAGAGCATCTGTTATATGCTGAGCTCTCGAAATGCCACTTTTAGATGGATCAGATTCACTTCTAGGGTCATGTCATCTCAGAGACAGGAGTATCAGTGGACCCAGAGAAAGTGAGAGTTGTAGTTTCCTAGGAGAAGCCAAAGAATTTCATTGAGGCGTGGAATATTCTAGGGCTCGATAGATACTACATGCGTTTCATGTAGTACTTTTCAGACCTAGCATCACCGCTGACAGGTATAAACAAGAAGGGGGTCTTGTTTTTGTGGTCAGATTCTTGTGAGTCAGCCTTTCCAGAGCTGAAGGGGTGGATGACGTCTGCACCGATACTGGTCTTTCCAGAGCCAATCGAGGGCTATACTACGTACTGTGATGCTTCAGGTATCGGGCTGGGAGCTGTGATTTTGTAGGGAGATGGATTTGTTGCTTCCGGGTCTTGGCAGTTGAGGCCACATGAGATGAACTACTTGACGCACAATCTGGAGTTGGCAGCTGTTATTCACGCCTTACGCTATTGGAGGAACTACCATCTGGCAGAGCACTTTGAGGTTTTCACGGACCACAAGATTCTCTATTATATCTTCACTCAGCATGATATGAATATGAGATAGCATAGGTGGGTTTAGTATCTTCAGTCTTTTGACTTCGAGCTCGCCTATATTTCGGGAAAGGGAAACGCAGTGGAAGATGTGTTGAGTAAGAGAACTCATATTCTGGTAGTTCAGGAGGCCAGGAGTGAGTGGAAACTTATGGATTTGTTCTCTGAGATGCAAATGGAGGTGCACCATAGACCAAGACAAGCTTTCCTATCTTCTGTAGTTTTTACCTCTTCTCTTATTGATCGGGTACGGATAAGGCAGCTATTAGACTCAGAAGGCTTAGTTCTGTGGGATAGTGTGTCAGGAGAGGACCCTCTTCCTGGATAGAGAGTGGGCGAGAATGAGATCTTGCGTTTCCAGGGACGCGTATGGATGTCAGCTGACATACACTAGGAGTTGATGCGGGATTTTCATTCCTCAGTTTGGGCAGTTTATCCTGGCATCACCATGATGTATCATGACTTACACTGCCAGTACTGGTGGCCAGGTATAAAGAGAGATGTTTCTGGTTTTTTCATGAGATGTTCTACTTGCCAGCTGGTGAAAGCAAAGCATTAGGGACCAGCAGGGCTTTTACGGCAGTTACCCATTCCCGAGTGGAAGTGGAACGATGTCGCGATGGACTTCGTGACCGGGTTACCGAGGTCACCTCGAGGGAGTGATGCTATTTGGGTTGTCGTCGACAGGCTTAAGAAGGTTGCTAACTTCTTACCGATCAAATAGACCTTCAATGTTTATGAGTTGGTACGGTTGAACATCTAAGAGATTTTACGTCTACATAGAGTTCCACACTCCATTATTTCAAACAGGGTTGTGCGCTTTACTTCTCTTTAATGGCAGGGAATTCAGAAGGCTTTGGGTACACAGGTACTTTTGAGTACAACATACCATCACCAGACTGATGGTCAGTCCAAGCGTATGATCCAGGTGATTGAGGATATGCTCTGAGTTTGCATTCTAGACTTTGGAAGTTCTTGGGAGAAGCATATAACTCTTTTGGAGTTTTCTTATAACAATAGTTTCCAGGTGACTATTCAGATGGCGCCTTATGAGGGATTGTACGTTAGGCCATGTCGATCAACCTTATGCAGGTTGGAGGCAGGAGAGGCATCTTTTCTTGAACCTCATCCTGTTCAGGAGACCTCAGAGCAGATAGAGTTGATTCAGAAGATGATGGCTACAGCACAGTCTCGGCAGAAGTCTTATGCTGATCAGCAGAGATGACCTATGGAGTTCGAGGTCGGGGATCGGGTTTTCCTACGTATCGCACTGAGGTTGGGACAAAAGAGAATTCAGAGACAGGGTAAGCATTCACCATAGTACGTCAGGCCGTTTGAGGGGTTGGAGAGAGTTGGGCCAGTTTCCTATCCGCTGTAGTTACCTCCAAGGTATCGGGCTAGGCCTGACGTCTTTCACGTTTCACAGCTCCGATGTTACTTCTCAGACACATCTCATGACTTTCAACCTGAGGAGGTTGAGTTTGAAGCGGATGCATTGTTTGAAAAGAATCCAATCTGGATTGTCGATTGCAGTACCAAGGTTCTCCGTGGTCTGTCTGTTCCTCTAGTACAGGTGCTATGGCAGCACGGGCGACTGTAGGGAGAGACTTAGGAGAGGGAGGCTGATGTACGATCGCAGTGGCCAGAGCTGTTCGGGGTTTCTTCTTCTACGCCTCGCTTGGGAAATTCGGCTATGAATTTCTTTAAGGGGGGATGTTTGTAAGAACCCAGATCTTCATTTAAGGTATGTTTTTCATTTTCTGATCGTTTTTGAGAAAAGAGGAGTTTCTGGAAAATTTTGAAGTACACGCCGTGTACTCCTTTGCCGTGCCAGGCCATGTGTTGGCCCTATTCGGGCCACACACATGGTGTGTAGGGGTGAAGTTTAGGCTGCTTAAAGTGGAGTATGGAAATGTGGAGTACATACTATGTACTCAAGATGTACACGCCATGTATTTTTTTATTAAATGGACCAGGGTCACGCCTACTCGACAGAATCATCTTCTTCTTGGTCTCGTTCGACCAAGAGACGTCGTACGGCCATGGAACTTCTCCCAATCCCCGAGCCTTCATCCATTCTGTGAATTGACCTTCATCGATTGCATTGGAACCAGAGTAGTGAGTTCTTCCTTCTCCTAGAGCCTCGTTTTCCAATTACTCCTCTTTCTAAAGTTATCATGGGTTGAATTTTTTGTGCGTTTTTGTAGATCTACACTGTTCTAAGGAGAATCAATTTTCATTGTTCAAGTATATTAATCTCATAGGACCGAGGTAGGTGGTTTGTGCCATACATTTCGATGTCTTTGAGTTTTATGTGCAAATTCCACTAATACCCATGAATGGGGTGTTGCGTGTTTACCTTTTTTCCCTTATGGTTAATAAATCCTTTATTTCATGATTGTGTAGAGGTAAATTGTTCATGTTTTTAGATAATTGTCATGCTTGGATGTTTTTCCCATGCTTTTTTCTTGTTACTACCAATGGGTCTTGTTAGCCTTTGGTCGTTGTACCTGTTTCCATTCCTTGTGATCATCGGACAGAATGATGTTGTTAACATGCTTGTTGCTCTGTAGGCTGTTTATCCAAGTAGATCTATAGGTGTACTTTGGTTATCCAAGTAGCTCTATAGGTGTACTCTGGCCTTATAGAATTATTATGCACTGACTAGCACAGGACCATGAGAACCCGGTGTTATAGACTATAAGGGATAGATCGAGTGAGCTTCCCAAGAAGTCTTAGATATTATAAACTATACGGGGATAGACCGAGTGAGCTTCCTCAGAGAGTCTTGGACATTATAGGCTACAGGGGACAGACTGAGTGATCTTCCTAGAGAGACATAGTAATGATATATTACAGGAGGGTAGACCGGGTGAGCATCCTCAGAGACTCTTACCTTGTTTGAATTTCTTTAAAACCTTTCCAGGATAGAGGAGGAATTGACCGAGTGAGATTCCTAAGAGAGTCTTTGGTATACCTGAGGATATATGAGAATAGACTAAGTGAGCTTCCTCAGAGAGTCTTTTGACCATGGGGCCATGTTAGTTAGACCGCGTGATCTCTCTCAGAGTGTCCCTAACTACCCTAGACTATAAGGGGAATTGACCGAGTGAGATTCCCCAGAGAGTCTTATAAATTCGTATGACCAAACCAGAGGGGTTAGGCTGAGTGCACTACCCAGAGGGTTGTGGTACTTCATGGATAGGACCAGAGGGGATGGTTGCGAGTACTTCCCAGAGGGTTTCCTGCTTGTGTTAGATTTTGCTTCACCTCTGCTTGTTGTTCTGTGGATTGATCACAGTTGTATATCATCCTATTTACTGCTTACTGATTACTTCCTGCTATTGCTGCTACTGTTTACTGCTGTTTTTTTATTACCTGCCATATACTCACTGATTGTTAGGCACAGATCTTCGGGTGGTTACCTACTGGTATTTAGTCTCACACCCTATTTGGGTCATTCTTTTAGGCCAAACAGACTATTTTGTTACAGGTATAGACTAGGGAAAGAGCCCTTCGACTTCTTGTACTTGATTGCTTGGAGCAGGAGAGCATGGGACCAAGCTTTGGCTTGCGATGCTGAGGAGTTGTTAACTTTCTTTTGTACTTGTTTTGGTACTATTCTATTTTTCAGAATTGTGACTTGTTTGACTGATTTCCTAGATATCTATCATGCATCATTTCATATATATACATATGTGCTCCCATTGGTTTCTGATTTAGTTCTCCGTTGTCTATTATTGTTGGTTATTTTCTGCTTCCACTCTTGAATGTTTATTTACTTCCACTGTGTACTCTACCAATGATGGGCATAGTTTACCCACTACCACACCCAAGTCCTCCGCTGCTAGTCAGCAGCCTCTGGCGTTTGGGGAAATGCACTTGAGGCCATGTGACCAACCAGGTATGGGGCACCTATGGGTGGCTTCCGGAACAGGGACGTTACAACTCCTATAAATTATCTTCACAACATAAACCTTCAATATATAACATTACTGTATTTTTCTCCTCAACCTGGAAGAGTGAAAATTTTTACATACCTTAATAAATCCTTATGTTTGAGGGTAATTTTCCAATTTTTTTACTATCACTCCATTCACAGTGTGAACCCAATTCTACAACATGGACACTTCACCAATAATTCGTTATTATATTTTTCAATCACAACCCATATATAACTATATCTTAATAATATTAATTTCATTTATTCTAATGTCTCTTAACATATTTCCATGTATTTATCCTCTTCTCTAGATACCCTTACAAGTAAAAGGATCTTCTCTACACCTTTTCTAATTTTTCATCCTGTGCAACACATGAAAACTATTTTGTAAACAATTTGTTGATTTCCATTTCCATACTTCTATGAAATATAATCATTGATTGACTACATTATATTCCTTCACATATTTTCTACTAACCTTATGAAAATTCCACTTCCAAACTAATCAAAATATATATTTAACAATGTTATATATATTGTTAGGTCCAAAAATGGAAAAGATACCCCTATAGGGGGTGAATCAGTGTATGGATATTCTTTTTGAAAATATTCCTCCCCCACTAGATCTGGTCCTATTTATTATAAGGGTCACATTATTTTTACTTGTGTGTTTATCCAGATTTCATCTTTTATTCTTTATCTAATGATGATGCTTTAAAATTAAAGTAGTAATGAAAGAACAAAGACACATAGATTTTTACTCGGTTCATCCTCATTCGCTACATCTAAGGAGCATACAATAGTGGTGTACCGATGTAAAAAATCCACTAAAGCTCATTTCCAATTACAAGGTTTGGTCTAGATAACTTCTATGCTCAGGGTTACTACCATTACAATGTTTAGGGACTGCTCATTGAATTCCAAAGATCCACCCCTTATGTCTCTTTCTCTAGATAATTGTTAGTGTAAAAGATCACCATATTTTTATTCCTTTTCTCACCGCTCTTCGAAGAAATCCACTCACAGTTTATAGACACTTAGGTCCCTTTATTATCTATAATAAATGAATCCTCAACTTTATTTAGATTCTTATTTGGTTTCCCATATTAATCCAGCGATGAATACTACTTTACCATAGATGTAATAGGGAACTTCAAACTTTTCATGAAATATCAAGATGACTTGCACAAAACTCTATGCCATCCATGAAATCTTTTCCTTTATCATGAAAAAAGTTTGTGCAACTTTGTACTTGTTACCAATTTTTACATGCAACTCAATACTTGAGAACAACTCCCTTTTTTCATGTAACTCAATACAGGGTCTCAATTGCATTCTTGCACGCAACACGGTAATTATGCCCAACTCTCTACTTGTGTGTAAATTTCAAAAAACTTGCATGATTCAGAGAACAAATTTTATGTAAGTGTATACAATACCCAAATGAGGGGGTATCCACATATTTATAGCTATTTTCCAACACTGCACGTAACTCACACAACCTTCCCCTAATCACAAAACTCACAATCGTGTGTGCCTCATTCACACACAGTCACATATCCTGCAAAATAATTACATGCATGAACTTCTTTAATTTTTTATATTTTGATGTACTGAACATTAAAATTTCATGTCCAAAAACATTGAAACATCCTAAACACCTACAAGTATCTTATTTTTCCATAAAAAAATTCTCCATTATTTATTAATTAGACCAAAAAAGTTGGAAAACAATGGGAAACAGTGACACCATGTATATCAAATTTTTGTACCACCTCTAGATCATTCATTCAATCCTTATGAATCCTTTTCAACATATTATGTCAAAAATATCTTTGGAACTCCACAACTGGCCATAGAAACCCACTTTTTCAACAAACATAGTCAGTCTAAAAATACATCAACATTAACTTGAGGGATTTTTTCCCATAATATATTTGTTCTACCATGTTTTCAAGAATTCCTCTCTTAGCATATTAAACTCATTATTAAATAAATTTTTTATTATAATCCCTTATATATAATGATATTAGTGATTAACTAAAAATATATCATCAAAATCACAATACATTTCACTATCTTTCAAAGGGGGTAAATGCTTGTATTAAAGGATGGTATACTTTTCTAACATTATTTTAAATTGAAATTAAATGATTATCTTTGACATTTATTATCCTTTATTTTTTTTAAATGATATTTTATATTTTAAGAGTCCATTGACATTAATAGTAACCATGTCTTTTTAATTTTTTTATTAAATTTTGTACATTATTTTATCAATAATTTTTTTTATAATTCTCTATTTACTCATATTATATTATTTAATAGATTTTCATATTCTCACAATAGTTAATTATTTTATAGAAGGGTTTTTTTATATTCTATATTTACTAACACCCATTTTATAATTTGGTTTATCTTTAGTTACATTAAATTAACCATTATATGATTTTAATTATCTGCCCTTTTTGATCATTTCAAAAGTTCATACAATTTGATTATACCCTTATATGTGTTTTAAAATAACTACAAAAGAGGTTATTATTATTATTATTTCCTAATTTTGATTAATATCAAATCAGAGCCTTTATGTGATTTAATTTTTTATTTTTCCTTTATTGTTTTCATACATACACTTTATTATGATATTAAAAGTATATTAAATTATATGTGGTTTTTATAATATTTGTTTATATTTTTGTGTGAGTTTTGTTCGGAAAAAAATACGTCAAGGTAACTCTATTGTGTTTTGGGGTTTGATGTATTTGTTGAAAAAACATGTTAACATAGTCAGTCATGGAGTTATAATGTGGTTGTTGAATATTCATGTTGAAAAATCTTTGAGACAGAGGTATGGTATCTAAGGAAGTGGTATATTCAATTGTTTGTAAAATTTTGCACTATTTTCCAATGTTTTCAAATTTTTTAGACTCCCAAATTTGGAGGGAGGGCTATGTTTTAGGAAATTTTCATTTCCAGAGTTTCCTTATGAAAATATGGAATAGGAATAGAATTCATTAATGTTTGGTGTTTCATGAAATACTTTTATTATTCAAAATTTTGGAGATTCACAAATTTTTAGAGTTTTATAAAATATGGCTATGTATTAAAAGAAATATGATATGCTATGTTATTATGTGAATATTTTCATTATAGAAAATTCCCTAATGTTTTGGAAGGAAATTAAGATTTGTAAACAAGAATGAAGAGTTTAACAAAAATGAGATGTTGAGCTTTAATATTTCATTAAGTGAAGTAAAGGTCAATAAAATGGTGTCTACCCTTTATTTTAGGAGAGGAATGTATAATAAAAAGCAAAATTCTTTGAATTGATGGATGAATTTTAGGAAATATTTCCTTTCATGATAGATTCATATGAATATTAGTTTCATAAAGGAAAGAACTATCATGATAGTGAATGTTTCTAAAATAGAAGTGTGTTTAGTAAAAGATTAGAAAGTTTCATGAGAGTATATGATTTTAATTGAAGTAAAAGTTTAACACTATTTTCATAAGTTTTATGAATTATTTTGTACTTTGGAGAATCTTTAGATTGGGGTTTCATGAAAGTGAATAATACGACCTTTAGAAAGTATTTCCCAAATAATATATGGAATTGATGTATTAATAATCTTAATGAATTTAGACTATCAAATGAGGTAAAAATATATTTATTCATGTGATCAAATGTATAATAATATTATATAGTAGTGATCACACTTCTACTGAGAGAGTATTGACTGGTCAAAATTTGATTGGTTATAAATCAGGAGGGGTAGTGAATCTAATCTAAACTTTGTATTATAAGTTTTATTTAGTGGACTTATCACATAGTGACATTGACTTTTTTACTCCTCAGATATAGCCTAATATGGTTTATCCAGTTAAAATTGATATGTATCTTGAATGCTTTGTTTTGTTTTCATACATCTTTACAGGAGAGGGAGAGAAGAGTGATTTGTTTAACAAAGAAAATATATAAGAACGGGTGGTTGTTTTAATCATTCATTACGCTAGTACCCCCATTAAATAATTTAACCTACTTGGGATTATAAGTGGTGTTAGATGGAATGGATAAAAACATGTTTTATATCTTAGTAGAAACAATGGAGGTCGTTAATCACAAAGGGATTCTAACATTCAATGGAAACGATTTTTGTTTTTGGAATAATATAATGAAACACTACATCTGATCATTAGTAATAGATGTATTTATATCAATGATGACTAAAATTTTATCAAGTGTGGATAGTGGAGCTTTATTGAATTCAAAATAAAGAGATTTGGATAAGGGATCTAGAGTAATCCGTGCATTATAGGGTGAACTATCCAATACAATCTACACAATTGTGACATCTTGTATGTCTTCACATGAAATGTTTGATAAGTATCTAAGTATTCATGAGTTTTATTTAAAATTAATATAATCTAAATTATAGGTTTCATGGAACAAATATGAGTATTTGATAATAAACCCCAATGATCCTTTAGATATATATTTTTATCAATTTAATTTTTTTTGGAATAAATGTGTGTTCTAAAATGAAATATAATGATAATTAAGTGCATCCAAAGAAGGCTTCACCATAGTTCACTATGAAGTCCTCTATACTGGAAGATAAATATTGAAACGATATAAAATTTGATAAATTTCATAGTACTTTTGTTGAATTCTAGATGAGAAAGGATGATATTGAGTTTATGGAAAAAGGGAAGTCCAAAGAGGTTGAATTCAAGGCCATACAGAATCTCACAATTGAATATATCAAGGAATAAGAAGAGAAGGATGAGGTCGTATAATTCCTTTCTTTAAAACTACAAATGGTAAAAGAAATTTCAAAAGGAAACTTCTACTCATATGATTTCGATGTCAAAAGGGTTGACAACTGAAATAAAGGTGCCCCAATAATTTTGAAGATTCTTATGAAGATGAAGTTGAAATTTTAATGAAGAAGTCTCCAGCCAATGTGAAGGGTAATAAAATTTTAAAGAGAAATTTATTCAAAAAGAAGAATCTTATTTAAAAATAAAATTAATGTTTATAAGAATATACAGATGAATATATGGATAATGGAATGTAAAATGGAAATTCTTTTTAGTGATTCTTGTAGGTAACTCTCAAAGAAGGGGAGAAGTTGAAAAAAGATGTAAAATTCAATGGAATAGTTGATCTCTAGGATGAATTATAATCCTTTATTGAAAACATATATGTTTTGGTGATCCAAAATAAATAAATCTAAAAGAGTGGTTTATGATGAAAAATCTCTATGATGTATAAGGAAGAAGAAAATTATAATCTAATGGAAGAAACGAAAAATATTATTTATTAAATGAGATTTAAAATAATAAAGTTCGTTGAGTACAAGGTAAAAGTTGAGTAACATAAAAAAGTGATGTATAGTTTCACTAATAAAGAAAAATATAAAATAAAATTTAATGAAGAATAAGAATAGGATTCTATTTAAATGTGATGAAAATTAAAATATCAAGAGATAATCTTGACTCCTGTTATGATGTTGTAAAATAATATAACTCATGTCATAGAAAATATGGAACTAAAGCACAAAGTTACAACAAACCATAACCAAAAGTCATATCCAAATGAAAAATCTTGAATGATCATGATCATAAATAGAATGATATGTTGATTGATTTCAAATCATAAGGTACCACTATGAGGATAAAAATTGATTTGGGTACAAATAAGAATCATAAGATTCATAGAACCCAAGGAAAAACCAGTCCTACAACAATGTATGGTAATAGAACTAGTATTCCTTTCTATTTCCATAGAATGAAGGTAAATTATCAAAATGTATGTTCCATTACAAGAATTTTTAGATTGAAATAATAGAAACAGTGGTAGCCACATAAAGCTAAATACTCAATGGGTGATTTTGATGGTCAATTTTTATGGTGTTGAACATTCAGACACATGGTGAGATACTTCTCATTAATAATAAATGGGAATGTGTCCAAGAATACCCAATGGGGTTGAATGCAAATGATGAATAAATAAATAAATGAGATTGAAATGAAAAATGGATTTGTAACTCTATAATATTATGTCATTCCATCATACTCTAGGGAAGATCAAGAGTATTAGTCCCCAAATTGTACGATATCAATAAATTGGATCAAAAATAAAGGATTTGAAAAGTTATTTGTTGAATTGATTACCCTTACAGAATAATGTCATGTTGGTTTATGGATCCTTGACAATGGATGAACATTATATATTATAGGAAGTAATGATATTGTTACGAGAATCAGATATGTCAAAGAAGGTGTTTTCAAATATTTAAATGATGAATGCTTCAATATTATTGTCTCATGAAAACCAAAATACTGGGGAAAAGATATAAGATATACATATGTATAGGTTTTGGAATGTCTCAGTATCATCCAGAAAAGTGTTAGTAATTTGTGTAAGATGGGTCATGAAATATGATTTACCAACAAGTAGTGTATAGTAAATTGAAAATTCAATACAATTTTTTAAAGTTATTGTTCACAAAATGGAATCTATACATTACTAGTGGAGAAGAATATATGTTACTTCTATTTATAGAATAATAAAATTGATTTTGGAATAAATTAATTGGTCATTTAGTCTATCCATTCCAAGAATATATAGTCAAATTGTATGCATATCATGATCTACCCAAGTTATCACAAGATAATACTTATATGAGGAATGATTATCAATAATGGAAAATTATCATAAATACATATAAAAAAATGTTAACTAGAGTGCATTAATTGGTGGATGAATATGTGTGTGGAACTATCTCACTATTATCCATTGATGGGAAGAGGTATTGTGTTCTTTTTATTGATGACTTCACTTTTATGGAATGTGTATTTTTTATTTCACACAAGTCATATGTGTTAAATTTCATGACACAATTTCAGAGGGAATCTAAATGGGTACCTGGAAAGAATATTATAAATTTTTGAACTAATAATGGTACAGAATTTGAAAATATCCATGTAGAGGATTTTTTCTAGAATCACTGGATAAGGAATCAATTTTCAGTAGTGGTAACTCCTAAAAATTTGTTGGTTGAAATAAAAAATCATATCATAATCAAAATTTATAGAATAATTCTTATTGAAAGGACCCACTAGTGAAATTATGGAAGGATGAATGATTGAAATAAGTTTACATATCTAATAGGGATATTTTGTATCAAAAAAAAGGATTGACTCCTTATGATATTTGGTGTGAAAACAATCCAACATTTAAATACATTTGAATATTTTGAAGTAAGTTTCTAATTCTAATTAAAGGGAAGTGTATAAATTTTTATTCTTATGGAGATGAGTGGATATTTCATAGTTAATAAAGAAAAAGAATATCATATAAATTCTTCAACAAGAGCCTATGATTGTTTTTAAAATAAACAATATCTTTTTTTATAGAATGAACAAATTCTTAAACAATACAGTGAATAGTTCCTTGATGATAGTGATGATGAGGTAACCAACTAATGGGGATTATATGTGAAAAATTATAATTAAGAAGAAGACACTTACAATGAGAAGGAGGAAATGAAATTTGTATATACACCAAATCCAAAGAAAAGAGCTATAAATGAATGGAAAATGATCATCGGCGGTCAAGAAATTCTGTTTGGAGCATAGAGAAAGAACTACTTAGAGAAGAAATCCTTATATTATAAGATAGAGAATAAATGTTTTGGAGAAGAAACAGAAGATGAGTGCTGGTTTTATGATACGAATGAAGAGCATGACCAAATTGAGAAAAATCAGACATGGGAGATTATTTTGATATTGGTAGAAAAGAATCTCATCTGGACCAAATGGGTCTTCCAGAAAAAACTAAATAAATATGTATTGGTAATTCAAAAAAAATCACGATGAGTTCGAAATGGATACTCATAAATCAAGGTAATCAATGTTTATGAGACATTTTCACCTATATAAATTCTCGATATTGTTCAATTGTTCTTATTAGAGTATTGTAATAAATGTTAAATGTTTTCCAGATGGATTTGAATTCATAGATTATAAATAGGTTTCTGGAAGAAGAAGTGTATACCAAGTATCCATATGGTTTTATCAATCATGAAAATGAGAACAAAACTCTGTTTCTATAAGGTGTTATATGGGTTGAAGCAAGAATCATGAGGGTGGTATTCAAGACATGATCATGTTTTATGAAGCTTAGTTTTATTGAGGGTGGAGTTGATTACATGGTTGTTATGAGTAGATTTGTAATGGATAATGTCGAGGATATGATGTTTCTAGAGGCTACTTGGATGAAACTATCACGATATGATGAAGTAAAGGTGGTTAATTTCATTGAAAGGAGTCAGTTCACCAGTAGTCTATTTTAAATAATAGTAACACAAATTGATATTGTTTTTTGTACTCTAATAATCATGATATCATTTAAAACCAAAATAAATACACATAATTGAAGTAGAATGAATACATTTATATATCAACGGAATGATGGATTTTGGTTTTTTGTATAATGACATAACTAAGGAAGAGTTATTTGGTTATAAAGATGTAGATTGGGATGGTTAAGTAGATGTTAAAAACTCAACATCTGGTGGTGTATTCTATCATAGTGGATTGTTTATTTCATGGATAAGTAAGAAACAAGAGTGCATTTCAATGTGCACCATGAAAGTTTAATATATTATGGATACTAAATATTACATTTTTTATTGTGGATGATATATTATCTTGGAGATATGAGATATTAAGTGAATTCTACGATAATAATGCATTATTATAATTCATGTTTTATAAATATATGTAAAAATCTGGTTAATAACTCATGGATTAATCATATTGAAATCATGTATCATTTTATCATGTATAAGGTCCATAATGGTCTTATGATGTTAGAGTATGTTCTTACAAGAATATAGGTTGTAAAAATTCTCATGAAGTACATACCTAAAGAGGGTTTCTAGTAACATCTACTAGCTCTTGGAGTTTAGTAGACTTCCACACATGATCAAGTGTGAAAGTGAAACCCCCTCTCTCCATAGTATGGATTTTTTCCCCTTTTTTGATGAAATGTGTTCTTTATAATTTTTTATCCACAAAGGAGTGACAATTGGGTTTATTGAAAAAGGGAGAGAAAATATCATGATTATGAAAGGGAAGAAGTAGATAGGGGGAAGAGATGTAAATGGAGTTTTAAATCTGATGAAGAAAAATATTATCAATCAAATGTTATATATAAATACATATGGGTTTTGTGATGAAATACTTTCAGTATTTTGAGAATGAAGTGTCTCTTTGATGAATTTTGTAGGCTACTCGTGTCTCTCTTTTTTTCTCATAGATCATGTTGGCTTAGAGTGTGTGTTGAGTAAATAATTAATCTCTATTTAAAATAAAAAGAATAATATTTTGGTAGAAATATAAGAAGATTTATTGTTTTATGAAATGTTATAGAGTTTTAATCAAACTAAAAGGTGGATATTTTTTGTGAAAAAATATATCAAGGTAATTTTTCAGGGTTTTGGGGTTGATTGTGTTTGTTGAAAAAAAAGGATGAAAAGGTCAGTTATTGAGTTCCAACGTGATTATAGACTAAGAATTTTGGAAAAGGATTGAAGTAGTTTTATGGAAGCAATAGAAGTGGTAGAGAAAATTTTTTGTACAAGGTTGTGTCATTTCCTAGTGTTAACCAAATTTTTAGAGTCCCAAATTTGAAGGAAGGGATAAGTGTTTCAAAAGTTTCATTTCCATGGATGCCTCATGAAAATAAGGAAAATTCATGGAATTCATGAATTTTTTTTGTTTTTTTCAGAAGCCTAGAATTTCATAGATGTTTAGTGATTTTTGAAGGTTTGGAGTTTCATGAATGATTGTTTAGTAATGAAGGGAAATATGATAAATTACATGATTATAATAAGTTTTTTGAAATATAAAATTTCCCTAAAAATTTAAAAATAAATAGGGTTTCATAAAAATGAATTAAGACATTCAAAAGAAGATAGTGGAGACATTGACTGTTTCTAGATGATATGAAATGTCTAGGAATAGGAAGATAATCCCTCATTTTCGGAGATAAAACATTAACAAAAATCCAAAGGACTTGAATTATTGAAGGAATTTATTGAATTATTTCCTTACATTATGTATTATTAAGAATATTATTTTTCTGATGGAATGACATTTCAAAAAGTGAAGGATTCATGAACATTTTTGAGTTTTGTAAAATATTATAAATTTTCATGAAAGGTTGTGAGTTTCATGAAAGGAAAATCATAACAATGGTCTGTATTTTTTACATGACATTCTGGTTTCTAGAATCTTGAGAAAGGTGTTTCTTATAATTGATTCTTGTGTGATTTAGAGGGGATTACCTAATATTTTTTTTGTAATGTGGTACTCCTCAGGTGGATTAAAGTGTAAAATAATGATTCACTAAATTAGGAGTAAAAAATATTGATTATGGTGATGAAAAGAATAATACTTTGAAGGTGTATTAAGAAAACATTTGTTGAGGGAGAAGTGATCTTTTTAAATGTGATTTCATATAATTAATGAGGGATATTGAGTATTTTACAAAATATTTAATAGTAGTTAAAATTAGTTTATTTAGTGAATAGGCACATTTTATTTGTAAAATCATTATACATATCTTAGTTCTAGTTATCTAAGTAAAATTTCTTTTTATCATGCATTATTTTCATTATATTCAAATATTTATATAGGAAATGGAGAGAATAGTGATTTTTTTAATGATGAAAAAAGATATAAAGGGGTAGTTTTTTAGTCAGTCATACCCCAATTCACCCCCAAAGGTTATATAACCTAGTTGGGATAACATGTTTTAATATCTAAAATAAATAATATTTATTCTATATTAATTTATAAACTGTTTTCATTATTTCCAATATTACAAGTAAATTTTTATTTGGTATTTATGTTTTCAAATAACATGATATTAGTATTTTTATTACGATTTTAAAATTATTTGGGATTTATTCTAAAATAATTTTATTTTTTGGAAAATTTATTTTATAAAATAGTTTATTATAATTGAAATAATTTCTATATTTTTTAATTGAACTTGTCATGCGAAATCATTTAAACATTGAGATATACTGATGTCAAATTGATATTATATGAAGTTCGTGGGTTACTGATTGTTAGAACTTGTGAGATGTATGTATTTGAGTTGTAATATATGGATGGGGATTAAACTAATTTTTTATATCTTCTTATACTAATTTACCCTTTGTTGAATGATCATATATTAAAAGAAAATTTAATTATTAATTTTTATATGGGAAATAAAACCTTTCATGCACAACACATCCATGTGGTAGAACATGGGTAGAATAAATAAACATGTAAACTATGAATTATAATTTTAACCAAAATTATGTGATGAATTTAAGCACTGATGGTATATTATACTAATTTACCTACATAATAGACATTTCGATCACTATACACACCATGAACTTATTTTGTGGGGTATACTCCCAACTAAGGGAGTAATTTTTATAAGATTCTACTAAAAACAGATGAATTATTATGTGGTTAGAAATAAAAATATGATGAGTTTTATTTGGGTGATAACCAACCCATATATCCTTGAACGGTTGATTAAAATTTGTTGATGAGGGAATTGGCATGGGTAGAGGAATAAATCAAATGATCCATTGATAGTGATATAATATTTATTCTTCATATAAATATTTATATCTACTATATACTAAAAATATATATTCCTATAATTATTTATTAGTAAAGGATATTGGTGGGTAATTATATGGAATTTTCTTGGATGGTAATTATTAGAGTCTACCAAGTAATGCTACGATGTCACTCTATTTATTGGTATATTCACACCCACCAAATCATTAGTTCATGAATTTTAAAGTTAGTCCTAGTTATGATAGAATAGTATATAATTACTCAATACATGTACTTTTTATTGAGTAACCCTGAAGAGTCTTTGAAATATGGTGAGCAATGAAAGGACTTTTTCAAACAAACAAAGAATCATTGATGCTTTTTAAGACAATATTTGAATATCTGTTATTAAAAGGGATTATAGTGATATAGAATGGATCAAATTAGTTTTTATATTCAATAGGGACTCCATTTTATAGGAACTTGAGTACTCATCTAGATAAGGTATCTTACCCCTTGAAATTGGGTGGACACCTATTTTGTAAAGGTGTGTCTTATTGGAATTAATCATTTTTCTAGATCACAATGTGAATTGAAAATTCTTCCAAAAATAAAGAAAATTACATGATCTAATACACACATGTGTCCACATGTTTTTATGGTGTAGTGGACCATCCTCATAGGATTTCTCCCAGGATTCATTTAAAATTATTATAAATGTGGTATCCTTATAAAAGATCCTCCACTCCAATACACTATCTAATTTTTGATAGCCAAAAATATTCCCCATTAAAATTAAAAATAGAAAAATTAAAATATATTTAAAAAACATTAAAACAAATATTTATCAAGAGAATAGAAATAAAATTTTCATCCCCCATCTCTTATAGATGTTGGAACCTAAGAAAACTGTATAAAATCTTTTTTCTCTTATATTTCTCTTCTTTTGTTCATGTGAAATTACTTATATATGTTTGATATATACATCCATAATAAAGTGGTATTGGAGACACTATGGTTATAATAACAGCGATAAGGGAAGGATTTAATGTGGCTATTAAATTAAAGGTTGTTAAATCTTATTTTTAAATCAATATTCTAAAATATATCGAAGATATTATTCCAATACAATAAATGGCGCCAAAAAAATTGATCTAAACCAAGCTCTCTAGATATGTTCAAAGTACATGTCAACTACTGGGTTCTGTTTTACTCACATACTAGAAATGATGAAATTACTCTCACAGGTAATGGGTTTGAGGTAACTTTTCTGGTAAAATATTTTACACGGAATGTCAGTACTCCATCATTGATTGATATGAACCACTAACATTTTTTCCACATTTTGTTCAATTGGGGTCTATTTTTTATTATTTACGAGTTGAATCCTATTATTTAAACCATTCTAAACACACCAATATTCTGTGATTTTCTATATTTTTATTTCATCAAAGGGGTAAGATAATACTGACATGATTAAACTTACTAATTTTAATTAACATATCTAGAATCCAAAAAAACGAAAGATCTTACATATATTAAATATTTTTAGAAACTAGTTATATAGGATTCTAAACCAATTATACTAAAATAAGTGGGAAATTGTATATGTTGTTAAAGCAATGAAAATTCCTCTAATATCATCATACTAGTTGAGTTAAAGTGAGTCATGCCAAATGGAAATTGTGTTTCTCAAATCAAGAAGTGGATCAACAAGTTTATATTCTAAAATTTTTCTAATGACCATGTTTCTTATATTCAATTGTAAAAATTAAAAAAAATTGAAAGAAAATATAAATGGATTAAAGAAAATAATATATATACCTTCTTTTTATCCAAAATTGTGGAATAACATATCAAAGTATATTTTATTATTCAATGAAAATTTTGATCCACTAAATTCCTTAAAAAATATGGTTGATGATGTGTTGTGGGAACTATTTATGTTTGTATCCTAAGAAAATATGTGAATCACATTGGTGATATTAGTCATTAAAACAACTATAGATAGAAATCACAATAAAAAATAGTGAATGATAGATTTTTAAATAAATTATTATAATGTAAGGGTGACATATGCACACCTAAATCAAATGTTGTTTTCATTAAAATTCATAGGAAAAAATGGGGGAGAAAAATTAAAAGGAATAGAACACCATAATAAAAATAAAAAAATATTGAAGTGATGAATTTTTTGATCAGGATGAAAATTAAAGTGACACCACTATTAAAATCCTTGTAATTTCATCTAAGATTGTCACATATTGATTTATAATTAGAGTAATTGGGAATAGAAACCAAAAAATAATGAGGATGTGGTTATCAATGATGTGATCACTACTATTTTATAAAATGATTAGGTCAAAACTATAATCCATGATTTGACATGGGATATTGATTTATGCTCCTTATATGATTTCCCTGCATGAAGTTATTTCTTCTTATATTACATTTTGGTATTTTCAAACACATGATAATAGAAAATAAATGTGAATATAAAATCACTAATATTGGTAATTTTTTTTTGTTGACTGAAATTGGATGCATGTTCCTATTGAATGATATTGGGAATTTTATTTATATTATCCTCGATATGATATCCATTGTAATTCTTGGTAATGATGGATATATCAATTACATTGGTGATAAAAAATGGATTCTTACGATTAGTAATATTTTAAATGATATAGGTATGAAATATAATTTTTTCTACCTCATAAATTATTGAGCATATAGAGGATAAATAAATAGAGGAAGAGGAAAGGTTCCTACAAATTTGTGGCATAGGAATCATGTATAAATGAATGAGAGAGTAAAATAATTCTCTCTAAGTATGATCTCTTTCCAAGAATCAATGGTGCACATCTAGATACCTATATTGATTATATCATGGGAAAACAATATTTAGAGTCACTTCCTGAATATTATATACTAAGAAAAAAATTATAATTGATATAAATTGATTTTTTCAAGATTTGAATCAAGAAATTACAGGTGTTGTTTAATTTTTTACCTTCACGGATGATAACTCTATAAAATATTGGTGTTGATTATTTGAAAACTAAATATCAGGGGTAGGATATTTTCAAGAAGTTTTATGTGAATGTGGAAATAAAAATAGAAAGACTATTTGTGTGTGTGTGTGTGCGTGAGTTTATATAATGCAAGATATAAAGGAGATCCATTTGAAAAATATTTTATGATTTTTGGAATTAATAAATAAAACTTAGTAAAAAATACTCCTCAATATAATGGTTTTGAAGAGAGGATGAACATAATCATTTTTGAGAGATTTTGGTGTATTCACTCTCTCACGACGCTTCCTAACTCTTTTTAGGGAGAGGTAATGAGGACCATATTTGATCTTATAAACATTTATCCATTAATTCTACTTAACTATGAAATACCTAAAAGTGTTTGGATAAGTAAGGATACTTCATACAATCATTTTAGAGTATTTTTTTGTAAGTAATTTGTAGACAACATAAAAGAAAATATAAAGAAACTAGATGGAAACGGAATGCAGTGCATGTTTTTGTGATATGATCTTGAGGAAATTGGGTACTAAATCTTAGATCCTGCCAAATATAGAATAAAAAATAATAAAAGTGGTATTTCATATATAATAATTGATTTAAAATATTTCAAAGAAATAAAATCTAGATAAAACATAATATAAAGAAATTATATATAATTTAAAAACAGAATCACCACCATCAATTATAGAAATTAGGGTAGATATTCCATATAATGATGATACAAAACCAATTGTTAATATAATAATATCTACTAATATGTATCCATCATCTGATATTATAGACCAGATCCCACATAAAGCATAGTTTAGATGATGCACCATGGTATGAAAACTGAGTTATAGATACTTTCCATATGGGTATTTTATTCTCACTACTAGGAAAGATTCAAATATTTATAATAATGTGATCGGGATTCAGTAAAATATGGAATGAAAAATATTAACGTAAGAGGATATTTTATAGTCATAAATGAATTATGGGTTTTAATTCGTAATTTTACCATAGTGAAGAAAGGAACTCAAGAACAAGTGGGTGAATGGAATCAAATGTTATGATAGAAACTAAAAACCACATTGTAGATATAGGATAGTTGGGAAGGGATTTTTCCATAACAAACAGTATTTACATTGATGAAGTTTTCTATCTCCTTTTAGTGAATTCTATTAGAGTTATGCTTGGATTTACAGCTACTCCCAACCAGGAGGGGCAACTAGTAGATTAAATACAACATTAATACATTATTATATTAAAGAGGATATATATATATATAATAGCCATAGGTATTTCATTTTAAAGGTAAATAAAACATAGGACATAAACTTATGAAAAACTTATATGAAAAAATAACTAAGGAAATGTTATAGAAATTTTATCTCATTAACAAGGAAAATTAGAAAAGAATAATGACTAATAATCACTATATTTTCATTAAAAAATAATTATGTTGAAGCTTAATTTATTTTTTATCGAGATATCACTATGATTTATAGGTTGATGAACTAATTGTAAATCTAATTTTACATGAAGGGATTTTGAGAGGATGTAAATTGTTTTCTAAGATGATTTCTCATGGTAGTATAAAAAGAATTAGGAAATATCAATTACCATAAATTGAGAAATTTCATAAATAAGTCAACATTTGAAATGATAAATTAGTATTTACTCAACTTTAATGCCATTTTACACTCAAGACAAGTCAATGCCATAAAAGGAATAAGAGAAATAAGATATGGTGAAAATCAATTATCATTTAGAATTTATATGTTTTATGAATGTTATGTTGTGAACCAGACTAAAAATGAACACATTGTGGGAATTGGAAGAGGGTTTTTATCAACTCTACGAATAGTGAATTTTATAATGACAAAATGTATATTTAAGTACTTATAAGGTACTTATATTCGTTACTTATGTCTTAGAAATGATAAATATATTTTTGAATTATATAAATATGCTAATATTTATATAGAGTTAGACATGATGAAATGTATATTTAGATACTTGATATTATTTTTAGGTGGAGAAAACTCAGGAAAATCCAGACTTTAAATGTTATTCTTATTATATACCACTAAAGCAGGGCACATCTTAATCCCTGTAGGTTGAAATGAGGTATTATTGATGAAGAAATTTATACAAGAGTTAGGAAAGATTTAGAATAGTTTTATTTTCTATTTTGGTAGTTAGTATGCTATTAGTCTCAGTAGATTTTCACAATTTTACTCAAATTCCAAAAACATTAACACATCATATCAGTGGATTAATAATTTTTTGGAAGAAATATTATTGAAAATTTGTAAAATATACACTAATGAAAATGGGGAATACATTCTAATAATGATTCTACTAAAAGAGATTCTATAATACTATAACAATTCTATAGGTTTAGCATCGTCCCTAAATTTATATAGAAGGATCTATTTTGGGTTGATACACTCAATTATCGGAGTAACTTATAGAATATTATTTTTTTGATGGGGGAGATATTCTTTTTTCATAAAAATATAGGATAAGTTTTCATTTGGTGGAATCAAACCCAATAATCCATGGATCATTGAATAACAACCCAACACAGGGGAATTTGTTTGGGTACATGAACCATCTGAACAATCCTATAACATCATTGGAATATTTAAAATTTAAATATACTTGTAACTCTACTTTAAATTAATAAAACTATAATACTTTGATGATTTATCCATGTAAGTTAAATAATACATTTAGACCAATTCTCTTATTGATATATTCCCCTCACTTAACCATGTTTAACCATTTCATTCTATTTTTTATTATTTATTTCACTAGTAATTGGTTGTGAGAAATATATACTACCAAAGTATGTTTCATTGTTTATATAGACCATGATACAAATTGTAAAGAAACACTAATTCAATCATGTGTTATGACTCACATATAAAAATAAACCCAATGTTGTTTAACGATGTGACTTCAAGAGAAAATATGGATAAACAAAATAGCTATCACACTACACTATTTTTCTATCATTTTTAGTTCTCAATTATAATTATTTACATTTTGTATCATTTAAATCTTGTTATCTTCTGTAAATCACATTTTTATATCTAATAATTACATAATATAATATATTTAAAGTATTTTGTTATCAGATTATATGATATTAAAATTGAGGTATAATCAGTTAATTTATGGATATAAACTATAGTTTTGAATTTTCATATACAAAAAATATGCAATCAACATTATTCACATAAAACAATCTTACAAATTTTCATCAATACAACATGATATAATAGATTGAAGAATTAAATGATAGAGTTTATTTATCTATAATAAATCACAATACTGTTTTCAATATGAACACTAGTTAAAGTTAAAATAGATACTTTGTGATAGTGATAACAATTCACGAAGAGGTAATATATGCAGTCAAACTAAAAATAAACACCAACAGTGGAAAATGTTCAGGAAAATTTATTAGATTTTAAATATTATTTGTTAATAGTATTATATAATTTCACATGTTTCTGATTATATTTGGATTGAATATTTAAAAATCCCATAATCTTATGCCAAATGATATTTCTATTAGTATTAATAGACGATGATCTTATATTCTTATAATTTCAACCTGCATTAAGGGAACTGACCAAATTCTTTTTTCTTTTGGTGTGAAAATATTCATGCAAATCCAAATTAAGTAATTATTTTATTTGTTCAATATATGTTAATTTTGGATTGGTAAATAATTTATAAATATTATAGAGGTATAAATATGTGCTAATAACTATAAGTTTTGATTATTAATGAATAATTATAAGTTGGATTAAGATAATAATTCCTATTTTAATTCAACCCCATTATTTTATTATTCAAGTGGTCTTCATGAGCCAAATATTTTATGTTTATCCCTAAAAATTGAATATATATTATTTTATGTTAATTCTTTTACTATATTTGAGAATTATTTTAATGAGTGGTATTCTATCACTTTGTTTTGAATATAATTATTTTCATGGGTTATACCATTCATCATATAATTTACATATATTTTTATTCCTTATCAATAAATGGATATCTTAGGTTCATATCCCTATGGTGAAAAATATGTAGTGTGGTTTATACCTCCAGGATAAATAGGACACAATTTTTCATTGTGACACCAAGGGAAAAAATTTAAAATTTTATATTGGGTTATTACTCCCATTAAAAGTAAGTTCTATTAGGTTATTACTCTCTGGAAGAGTGGACCATAGTGTATTTCAATAGTTTCTTTATTTCTTAGAGTGGATAGAGGATTTGGATACTTATCAACAACAATAAAATCCTATGTTCCTAATATTTGAATCATTATGACCTTACATATACACTAAATTCATTAATTTGTTTGGATTATATTTTCAAATATTTTATCCACTATATTTTGTTCTTTAGATTTTATAATTTCTCTAATTTATCACTCTGAAAACTCACCCACATCATCCCACCCAATATCTTTTCTTTTCATTCTCTACCTTGTGAGACCAAGTAGTGGTAATATGATAATTGAAAACAAAATACATGGGTTTTGATAATTCCTACCTTGTTATTTGAGATGCCTCCATTAGACCATGTTGTATGCCATTGTAGAAGGATAGTTTAATTATAACAAGGACTGAAGAACATGGATATGAGGGTTTAGAGATATATTTTGTAAAATAATTATTTATGGATGATTTTTATTAAGTGATAAAAATAATTGGATAAGGGGTGTATTTCATTGAAAATGAGAAGAGTATTTTGGAATAAAATATTAAAAAATTTATTATTTTTCTCTAAAAAAAAAGAATAGTAACTATTATTGTGAATATTAATAGTTTATGTTTTACAATACACACACACACACACACATATATATATATATTCGTAAGTTTAAAAGACTTGCAGAATTGAATTTAATCATCATAATATTATTATCTCCCCCAAATCAAGTTGCCTAGAGCCCGTGTATTTTTTATTACATTTGAATAAGGTATAAGGAATTGCATCTTGAAAGATTATAAATTTTATAAGTCTTGGTAAACTAGACACATAATTTATTTTTGAATTAAATTCGAAAAAATATCACATCATAATTTTTCATAAAAGTATCATTATTCCATCGTGAATATATGTGAAAATTATTTATATTACACTTCCTGGATTTTCTAGAAAGGTTACAAAATAAGGGTGAGCTCAAATGCTCTGTAAGGGTTAAGTTAAGTAGAATATATCATGAATCAGTAATAACAATCAGCATGGGAAGGTAAATAATTGAACCTAGATTTCATTAATTAACATTAAAAGCATGATAAGATAATGCATATTCAATATGTAAAGGTAAATTCATCAAAACACATTCCATTAAATTTATAAACTAGTAATGAAATGAATACATATTTAATATCATTATGGAAATCTCATAGATACTAAGATAATAAATAATCAATACGAAAATGTAAATAACAGAAAATAAATGAAATTAAATCAATAAAAGTATAATGAATTTCATATAGAGATAATATCATTAATAAAATATCATGGATAATATAATACGACATAATCAATATAGAATGGAATCTGAAATAAAACACATTCCATTTAATCAATAAAATAAGAATTAAATACATCAAAAGATAAAATAAATTGGAAAATTTCATGGATATTAATAAATAAATTCACAATGATGGAAATTAATAAGTATTTGATGTAATGATCTCATAAATCATGATACCTATACCATAAATATTCTTACTCAAAACTGTTTAAAACTGATGGGCTGATATACACCAAAAAATCATTCAACTACGGCCAGCCAACTAATTCATCTCATGAGACTACTGATTCATCAAGGGGTATCAATAACCTGGCCCCACCAATATCAACATTTCTTAATCCTTCCTCATATATTGAATAATTGAATTAATTCATGAACAATGATCCTTATCATTAAATATTGGTATTGAATAAAGAATACCCATTTATCAATATATCCACAAAAAACCTTCAATGTTGAAAATTTTATGTAGAAGTGATATATGGATTGAGAAATAAACATATCCATGATAAATAATATCAATATATAGGATAAATTTAACTTCCAAAGATCACTATTAAGTGAATATTTCACGGGAATATTAATGACTTCAAAAATGAGTCAGGAAAGTTAAGTTCAATACATTACATGGTAAAAATGATCATAACCCATCCATAGAAGGAATAAGTATAGTATGAATCCCAAAAATACTCATTGGAGTATTAATAAAGGTATTTCATCATTGATGAATAGAAATAATATTTAAAAAAATCATTAAAACACTTCTTGAGTAAAATGTACTTTTCATTATGAAAATATCTTTAAAAACTAAAAGTTCACAAAATATTTTGAAAATATTTTTCATTGAATATAATATTTGAAACTTATAAATGAAAATTTCAAACATTGGTCATCCATACTGAAAAAAAAGTTATACATGTCTATTACCATAAAAAATTATTCCATTCACATTTTCAATAAAATTCAAATGGCAATTGATTTCAAAAAATTAATATTACCATGAATTTTTGTAAAAAGTAAAAATTGATAAAAATTCCTTTAATAAATAATTTTTAATATTTTTAATAAAATGAAAAAAAATTATAGAATATGTGGTTTGGGATGAAAAATAATTTTTGAGAGAAGTGAGAAATGAAATAAGATTTTACTATAAATATTTTATAAATCATTTTTAATAACAAGGAGTTGGAAATTATAATATTACCTTAGAAGGATCATGAATAACCATATTAAAATAAAATTAATGCTTTTATTTAACAATGATAATATAAGTTCCTTCAATGGAAATCCAAGTATAAACAATCCAGATTTAAAATGAGAATGCTCAATAAACCCTTGAAAAGATCATAACGTTAAAGAAAGAATTTACCAATGAATATATTATTTGTATCAAATTTATATATAAATAAAAATTGTGTATTTAGATAAAATTTCTTCAAAATTTAATCCACATATAATCATATAATTTTAACGATAATAACGAGGTAATATAACCCAATGGAATAATTTGAGTTATGAAATTCATTACCATTTATTAATTTTAAAGTAAAGTGCTATTGGATGTAAAAATTATAATTTAAAAAATACCATTAATTATTAAGGAGTAATTATATTAAACTTTAAAATACCATTATATACACCATAAAAAATAAATTTGGTTCATAACATTATAATATGACTCAATGAAAGGAATTTGAGATAAAGTCCTATACATCGCACATACATTTAGAGGAATGTGATTTAATCTCAATTATAGCGGTTTTAAAACTAGTATTAACTTATATTTGGAATATTTTAATATTTATAATGTAATATATGATCCTTTTGAACTTCTTATCACCTATTCTTTAAAAATATTTGAATATTTTCATTTCTTCATGTGTTAATTACCTTATTTTCTAATGCGTGTTTTGTGATTAATGATCTAGTTCCTTCACATAATATATAGTTAAACTATATATAAAATAATAATAGAGAAATTATTTTCATATTTATATATAAATTATACTTTTAACATGAATAATGAATTATGTTTTTGAGAAATGAAGTATGTTACGATCAGGGAGACGGTTGGTCATACGTACGTAAGGGTAAAAATTCCATTTTACAACAACCATTATAAAAAAGAGTTAATTTATATCTTATATTTAAATGATGATAATTAAATAATATATTAAAAATTATTTCTTTTAATATACTTATATATATCATCCATCTTGTGTGGTGATGAAAATAGATTCTCATCACTTCATGAAGGTCATAGTCTACATGTACACAAAAAATGTTTTTATCTTTAAGTGAGATAAAATGTAAGAAAAAAATGATTAATTATACTTTGAGAATGATTGATATTCCATTTATATAATAATTAGTCCATTTATATTAAAAATATTAACTAAATATATCTTTATTTTCTTCCATGTAAATCATTAGTGAAAAATGTATCACATCACTTCGCAAGAAATTTGTCCTCCATACACACGTGTGATGTTATCGTATCACCTATAGAATGGAAATTTAATGGGTATATATGATTATTTACAAAATATATATAATTATCTTATAAATATTGTATATATTTTTTATATACATCATCAAAACCAACCATTGTAGGTAGTAATTGAAAAATGAATGACATGAGTTCGCAAGGTGGTAGTCTTTCTTACACATGAATAATGATTTTTAAAACATATTTTATGGTAGTGGTTATAGCTTAAGTTAATTTCATTAAAATAAAACATATACTTATATTTAAGATACTTATTTTAATATATCATCATATCCTACTATTAATTGAGGAATGTGGAGGAAGAAATAAAATAAAAATGCATGTTCAAGAATGTTACCTCTTCTTCGGGTAACCTCTTTCTGTTTTCCCCTAAATACTAACAATAAATGATTTATGACCAAAATTATGCTTTAGGGATGATATTATGGAAGTTTTTATGTTTGTTGTGATGGTATTTTACGGTAAAAAAAGGTTTTATGGTGTGATGAAGAGATGATAGGGGTGGATTTTATAGGTGAGGTGAGTGGGACACTTATTGGTTTTTAAAAGAAAAAGGCGTATCTATGTTTTACACTTTCAAAAATGGTAAAAAATAGAGTTTTTCAAATAATTATATATTATAGTGTTTAAATATGAGAATAATATTTATTTTATATTGTTTTTAGGTCATTTTAACCCTTATATTCAATGTTTTACCACCATTCAACCCTTTTTTACATTAAGCGTGGTAAATAAGTTTCACTATTTCTATTATTTCATACATTTAAGAAGTATGTTGAAATGATTGTATAATATAAAGATTTATTATTCCATATATAGAATTAATTATTATAAATTAAATTCATAGAATTTACAAAATCTAATTTAAAATTAATCTCATAGACTTAATCAGAATGCTTTTTTTAAAGACAAAATGTTCAAATGTTTATAAGTTTTTTATATCAAAATTAAATATGAAAATTATTCCAATGATACAAATTGGATATATATATATATAATTGAACTAATTTTACTTTAAACAAAATTTAAAATATAATTTCACTTTATAAATAAGTTAAATGAAAAGGCTTTATTGAATTAATATTCATTATTTTTCAATATTAAATAAATGATAATTTTCGGAAAATATACCATACATTGAACCTAAGATAACTATGATATAATTATTTCAAAATGAATTAATTTTTTCAAACAAATTTTATAAATTTTTTAAAATTAAATTTTAAATTATCCATTCGAAGCAGGACTAAAACGTCTTTTTTGAAAAATGTAATTTTTCATAAAACGTTTATTTTTATTTTTATTAATTTTTATTAAATTTGTAATTAATAGAGATTCATAATTTACTTAGTATAATTAATAAACCCTCATTTAACTATTAGTTTATAATGGTATAATATATTTCGGTTCGTTTCGGCTCCATGTCACATGTTCCTCAATCTAGAGAAGAGACTAAATATAATGAAATATATTTTTTGGGTTGTTTAAGATCATTATTTAATGTCACAAACACTATCAAAAATAATATTATTTTAAAACCACATAGTTTTAAATTTTCTACATCATAAATATATTTTTACCTTATAACGTAAACTTAATTTCAGAAATCAAGGGTTCGATATTTTAAAATACCATTATTGACAAACCCACATCATAAAAGGTATAATAAAAAATTATATTAACATTAAATAAATGAAGTAAAAAAGGTCATATGGAATAACACATAACTATGTTTCTATATAGGATAATATTGGTGTCATGTGATGAAATGGACAATGTAGAAAACTATAAATAATTATAGTGAGTGATAGGGGTCATTGATAATAAGAAAGTGAATGATGAATGGAATGATAATGACCTAAAAAATATAAATTTGCTATGAATTAAAACTCCATCTAATCATAATATTTAAAGGTAATAGTATAATGGTTTCCTTCAACATCTTTTCCCTAAATATGAGGAATTATTTTATTTTCTATTGATATAAGGAAATATACATACATGATACATTATTAATTTCATAAAAAAATTCATCCTTTGGTTGTGCCATGAAAATTTTATAATTCATGATTAACTCCAAAATATTAAAATCAAAAAAATGATTTTTTTTATTCATAATGCACAAAAATTTACTTTTAATAGAGCATAATATCCATAAAAGTGAGATATGTCATTCTATATATCTCTAAATATTATCTAAAACCAATATGGTTATCAAAAGTTAATAAATATAATACATTACTCACTAGACTTAAACAGTAACAACACTAGTTCATAATTAATATAAATTCATTAAATAATTTAACTAATAAAATTGACATATTAACAAGGGAATCATGTTGGCTAGTGGTATGCCGTAAACCCTAATAATCATTCAGTCACGGGTTGAAGCCTTTTAGATTTTACAAACATGATGGGATACCACATGGCATTCTTGCTATCCTTTTTCTAAAACTATATTAATATAATTCCTACAACATTCATAGAAAATATGATCCACATCTTTGAAATAAAATTTATTATTTAATAACATTTTTTCTAGTGTTTACCAAATATCTTTTTTCAATAGAGTCCAATAATATTATCTAACTATTACTATATTTTCCTTAGTGACCATATTAACCCTCTATTTTATTAATACCTTTAAACTTATATCTACAAAATTTAATTGTATTATTTATAAAATCACTTTTTTTCTCTAAAACATATAGTAAACTAACATGTTTTATTACTAGAAATTTCTCCCAAAATATTTATAATCATGGGTAGACTCTCATCACATAAAACTATTAAATGGTGGTTTAAAACTCTGATCTTATGATCAATATTAAACTCATAAACCCAAAATAGTATCCATAAATCCTATTTTAATGATGAAATGTATGCTTCTAAAATTTATCACAATATTTAGGTGCTTCATAATTCTTATAACCAAAATACCATTGGTAAAATATTACTTTTAAAATTTAATTCTTGAACCCCAATACATAAATAATTTATTCATTTTATTTCCATATAGGTCATTCCTTGGTCTAGGGTCTAACCTTTAGAAGAATGAATAGACTTGAATAATTCCTAGGTTCCCCATGTTTTATACAATGACCTATAAATGGATCCCTTTAATTATACTTGTTTCCTTCCATCATACTCTTCATTCTTATTCACCAATTCATTACTGTATTCCCCTCATTTCAACACATAAATAATTTTATAATTCCTTTGAAAATACTTTTAGGGTTCCGCTTTCTATAATGCCCTGAAACTAGTTACCTAGAGTCAGTGCATTATTACATAACATTGGCATGATAAAAATAGATCATGTATTAAAAGAATGATTAGTTTAATAGCCTTGGAAGTACTGAATACATACCTATGTTTTACATTACATCATTAAATAAAAAACAAAAACATTGTGTTCCCTTTGAACACACTCATATTCGTCAGCCTATCCCTGATGTTTAATCATAATATACTTATTCACATCATGGGAAAAAGAAAACATAAGAAATGGGTGATCTCAGATGTTCATTATGGATAACAATATAACATAAACTATTATAAATAAGCATAATAATTTAAATAAATGTATAAGACTAAAAAACATGACTTTTAAACATAATATTCATAATAATATGGCAAAGATAAATCAACTAATTCCATTTACTTATTCACATGGATGCTCTACTAGTCGAATAGTCATATGTAATTTCAATAGAAAATTTAATAATGATGGATTGCATAATACGGGACATCACAATCACTAATTCAAGGCTTCGTGCCAAGACTACAGATAATATTTTTTCAAATCCTTATTCTATGACACTAGTTTGTTTCATGATACCAACCGATGCATCTAAGATTTATATCAGTCTCCACCTGTCACATACTGAGTCCAATGCATTCCTCATATGAAACGGTCAAAAAAATGTAAACATTCATATTAAAACAAGCATACAAAATGTTAATAATTTGACCACAAATAATAAATGGTATATAAATAACACATCCACAGTCAAACATATCAAAAAACATGCAGTATAATATGGATTATTGTATCATAATAAATCAACTTTATACAATTGTAAAATCTATAAAAGGATGTTGACATAGATGAAATCAAAACTATTTGAGAGAAATATCTCTTTCTATTTTAAAATAATTTAAAAGTAAAAAATTTATAAATTAAAAAATTTATTTTGAAAATAATCTTATAAGATTGTATGGGAATCTTCAAAGGTAATATAATGGTATAAAATATATACACCCACTGTATAAGTAAAAAACATTCTTACCTTAATTTTTCAAAAAGGATATAAAGTACCTTGTATTGAAAATGATGGAAGGATTCATTAAAAAAAATTATAAAAATCCAAAAAACGGTATAAAAGACTTTAACCCATATTCCAAGATACTGTAAAACTATTTTGAAATACATTTTTAAGAAACATGGATGAGGATGATAATGAATTCCTAGTATATGCTTACGTATAAACAACCTCAGATAATAAATAGATTGTAAAATTAACCCTTACCTTGTACTTTTCCTTAGTCATGGGTAAATTAAAATCCTGTAGAATAGTTAAATCATTGTTATTAAGTTATTAAAAAACCACATACATAAATATGACATCATATAATATCTACTAATATTGATATGTTAATAATATTTTAGTAGTATCATTGTTTCATGTGTTAACTGATTAATTTTACCTTATATGTTTTGTTACATAAGTCAAGTTTATAATGGATAGGATGTATTGGATTCATATACAGAATGATATTAATTTCTTAAACATATTTTTAAATCATTAAATGAAAATTATTCTTGAATGGTTATGATGGGGAATGAATCTCATTGTGCACGTGGAGACGGTAATTTGTACGTACGCACGAGCCACAAAATCATTATATTAATGTTGAAATCGTATGTAATTAGATGATATATTACATATAAAGAATAATTAACATGTTATATTTATTATTTACATCAATAATACTTATCATTATACCCATCCAAATAATGAACTGTTGAATAACAAACTACACCACAACATGGAGACGGTAAGTAGTACGTACGAACCTATGGTGACTTTGTCATTCATAGGATGGATAGAATAATGAATATGGTTGTACTATATTTATAATAACATCACATTATGTAGAATGTACTTGAGTTATTTTTTTTATGGAAACAACAAAGAAAGAGGATGTGGAAGAATAAAATAACTTTGAAAGTAGTGATGAAATTATTACCTCTTCCTCGAGTGCTTCCTTTTTTATTTGATATAAAGGGATACTTAAGTTGGCTTTCAATTCAATGTAAGGCCTTTAGGATGAATTGAGGGTAGTGGGGAAGATATTTGAGCAGGGTTTGGTCGATCCAAATGGCTTTGGAGGTGTGATTTTGAGAGAAGGGGATGTACCCTTTTATAAGAGAGGTGAGGGTCACTTTTGGAAAAGCTTCAAATATTATTTTATTATAAAATAATTTTCATTATATAATGGAACATAATGGATTTATTTCTAATATACGGTAGTTATGGGTCAAAATATTCTCAACCAATAGGTTTTAGACAATTTTAGGTCAGAATATTAACATTATCTTTTAGATTTAACTCTTAATTAAATAGTTTAACATTTACAATATCTTCTTGTATTTTTATATTACATGGTTAATGAACATTATATAAAATTAAAATATGACCTCAAGATGTTAATTAATGACATATATATCATTATATAAGACCTTTAGCTGAACCATATATTTTTAGTAATATTATATCATCTAATAATATAGTATTTGTTTTAAAAACACATTTATGTCAATTTTCACACTATTTAGTCTTTGGTTTTTGTGAAAGTCAAAAAAACGTGATTACTTAGAAAAAATACATTAAGTAAATAATAACATGTCATATTAACCTATTAAATTGTTGTAATGCATCAAATGTCTCAATTTACATTTATTTTCATATTTTTAATTTCAATTATTTTAATCTTTCATTAATAGGTTAATTATTGTATCATCATTGTGTCATAAATAAATTTAATTATTTATTGTCTAAAAAATTTAAACAAAATATAATGATGTATGAAATATTTTTAGATTTATAATGAATATTTATAGTCAAATTTATCTTATGTATAACCCTATATTAAAAATTATTTAGTTATTAAAATTTGAATTTTAGACTTTTAACTCTTCTTAAAATAAAATAATAATAAATGCCCTAATCTAATCCATGTCGATTAAAAAGCACAATATTTTACTATTAAGTTTGATTTTGGTCAAAATAAACTTATCCAATAGAATTAAGACATGTATTAGGGTAATTATAATATCATTTTTACCTTTAGTTACCCGATTTACTTGTAACCTTGGTGAATAAAATTCCAAAGTTACCATTCACCATAAATTATTTTCATCTTATTGAACAAATTTTACTTACTGATGTCAACCGAGACTCTCAGAGTTTTGAAATTCAATTCACATTTGTGGTAAAATTATATTTTAGGAAAATTTGCAAATGTGCCTAGAAGGTGGGTAAAAGGTGATAAATAATTCAATAAATTTTATATATCTAATCTTATTATAAAATGACTCCAATGAATTAAATTTAACAAATATATGTATTTTATATCTATTTTCGCTTAAAAATAAATTTAAATAAAAATAATAATTATTTAAATAAAATTCGGTTTTAAAGAATAACGTAGTGTTTTCACAATTCAAATCAAATTGAATGTTTTCAGAAAATTACCAAAAATTCACCATAAACTAATTTTAATATTCCAAATCAAAAAATGAATTCCATTTTGAAAAAAAAATTAAAAAATTTCAAAAAGTGGTTATTACTATTCATAGCTGTTTTTTAAATAGCTATTTTGATTAGTCATGGTGTGATGGAACTCGATGTTGTGTTCAACAAAATATATTGTATTATTCAAAGAGAAACGTATCATGGACTCTTGTGGTGTTACATTATTCCCTCTTTAAAATAATTTTTCCCTTGAAATTTCTAGAATACTATTGCAAAAAAAGATTTGGGTGGTTCCTCATCATAAGTTCCTCAGGTTCCCATGTTACCTCTTCCATATTTTGGTTTCTCCAAAGAACTTTTACCAGACGAGTTGTTTGTTTTGTCAAAAAATGTTCTATACTATCAAGAATCATGATAGGATCTTCACAATAAAAAATATCAGGTTCTAGTTCTATTTCATTATAGGTGAGTACATGCGTTGGGTTAGGCAGGTATTTTCTCAACAATGATACATGGAACACATCATTAACTATGGAGAGACTTGGAGGTATTGACAAACTGTAATCTAAAACTTCAATTAGTTTAAGAATTTTGAATGTTTCGATGTACCTGGGTCTTAATTTACCCTTCTTACTGAATTGTATAACACCCTTCCATGGAGATAACTTCAAGAAAACATGATCTCCTAATTGAAATTTCAAATTCATCCTTTGGTTATCATTGTAGCTATTTTTCCTACATTGAGTTGCTTTGATGTGGGTTTGGATAATCTTCACCTTTCCCATTGTATCCTCAACATGTTCTAGGCCTATGAGATTTCTTTCACCAACATCATCCCAACAAGTTGGTGTATGAAACCTCTTTCAATGTAATGCTTCATATAGTGCCATCTGAATACTTGAATGGAATTTATTGTTATAAAAAAATTTTACCAGAGGTAAATATTGAACCCAGATACCTTCAACGTCATGTGAAAAAATATCAACATGTATTCTAAGGTTTGAATAGTCCATTTTGATTTTCCATTAGTTATAGGGTGGTAGGCAGTGCTCAAACAAAGTTCAGTGTCATGGTTTTTCTAAATAATTTTTTAGAATCTTGATGTGAAATGGGGATAAAAATTAGAAATAATCGATAGAGGTACTCCATTAGGTCTTAAAAATTAATTAATATATAGTTTTTCTAACCATTCATGTTGTAAATCTTATCTTATATCAAGAAAATGTGTTAACTTTTTAAGACGATCAATAATAACCCATATTTCATTATTCCTTTTAGGAGTCCTTGGTTGCCCCATGAAAAATCTCATCATAATATCATCCAATTTCCACTGAGGTATGGGAGTAAGTTACATGACTCCTATAGGATGTTTTATTCTATCCTTTACCTATTGAAAAACTATACATCTTGACACATATTTAGAAACCTTCCCAATCATGTTGTCCCACCAAAAATGTTCCTTCAAACCTCTAAACTTATTAGTGCTACCAAGGTGTATAGAGAAATTGGATCTTTGAGCATCATCCAAAAATTCTCTTTCTAGATCAGGTGTGTCAGGAACACGAAGTCTCTTCCCAAATTTCAACATACCATCTTCATATATGAAGTCAATCAATATCCCTTCATTCATAGCTCTAATTTCCTTTTGAAACTCCTCATCATCAGTTTGAGATCTTTTTATCCTTTCTAGTAAAGATGGTTTGGAAACCATTTGAATAATATTGATGTTTCACCCTCTGTGATTATTCCCATATCCATCTTTACTAGATCCATGATCATAGGATCCCTTTCAACTCTCATCTTGTTCCAAACTCAATGATCCTTTTTGTTCAAATAATCTACCACATTATTTTCCTTCCCCGGGTGGTAGTGTATAATGAAATAATAATCCATGAGTAGTTTAAGCCATCGTCTTTGCCTCGTGTTGATTTCTTTCTGTGAGAAAATATACTTCAAACTCTTTTGATCTGTATATATCTCCCATTTTTCACCATATAGATTATGTATCTAGATCCCCAGAGAAAATATTACAGCTGCTAACTCAAGATCAAGAGTAGGAAAGTTTTGTTCATGAATTTCTAGCTGTCATGATGCATAGGAAATAACACTAGCATTCTACATATGGAGACAACAAAGTCCTTTCTTTGAAGCATCCCTATAAATAAAAAACCCATCATTCCATAATGGTAGAGTAAAGATAGGAGCATTGATTAATACTGTCTTCATTACTTCAAAACATTATTCACAATCTTTTTTCCAAAAAAAAATAACCCCTTTACTTTTGAGCTTGGTTATTGGGTTAGCCAATCAAGAAAAATTCTAGGCAAAATGCTGATAGTAACCTATTAAACCAATAAAATTTTATACCTCAGTTATACATGTCGGTTTTGTCCATTCTATTATTTCTCTTATCTTAGAAAGAACACTAGAGATTCCATCCGTAGAGACAATAAGGCCATGAAAATATATATATTAAATTCAGAATTTACACTTGTTAAACATCCTATATAATTCATTTTTTCTAAGAGTGTTTAGAATAGTGCGCAAGTGATTTTAATAATATTAGTAGATTTTGGAGTATACCAAAATATAATCAATAAATACCACTACAAAGTCATCAAGATATTCCTTTAAAACTCTATTCATTTGATCCATGAAGACTGAGGGTTCATTAGTTAGTCCAGAAGGCATTATTGTAAACTCATAATGATCATACCTGGTAGTAAATACTATTTTCGGAATGTCATCCTTCTTATTGAACAACTAATGATATCAAAATCAAGGTCAATCCTTGAAAAATATTGAGCTCCTTGAAGTTGATCAAATAAATCATCAATGTGAGGTAGCAGATACTTGTTCTTTATTGTTGTAGCATTGATCTCCCTATAGTCAATGCACAACCTCATAGATCCATCTTTCTCCTTAATGAAAAGAATAGGGGATCACCATGGAGAAACACTAGGTAGAATAAATCCTTTATTACTCAATTCCACAAGATGTTTCTTTAGTTCCACTAATTCAACAATGGTCATTCTATAATGGGTCTTCGTTATGGGCCTTGAACCAATAATTAAATCAATGGAAAACTCAATTTCTCATAGAGGATGATGTCCAGGTAAATCCTCTAGAAAATCATCACCATATTCCCAAACAATAGGTACATCCTCTATTTGAAAATTCCTTCCCCCAACCATAGTGATTTCACTCTATTCATCCCTAATTATTAAATTTAGTAGAGCTATTGGGGGTGGATGTAGATGAGTATCAGATGGTGATGTTTCTACTATAATGTTAAAGGATTAATTATAATCATCAAAAATTGTTACCTCCTTCTTCTTATAATATATTTTCGCATCATGGTCTGAAATCCAATCCATGATAAGGACTATTTCAAATTCAATCATGGGTATGAAAATAATATTAGTAGATAATGCACATTTATATTCCCTAATGGAAACTGATTCACAAAACTTTGTTACAATGATACTTCCCTTTCAAGTTTGAACTGAAAACTCCTTTGATAATTCAAATTGGAAATATCTAATTTTCTTGGAAAATTGAGATGATATGAAACAATTCAACGATCAAAAATAAAAAAAAAGAATTGGTTAAATTTTTGGAAGGTATTAATGTACATGCCTTCACGTCATTCAGAACTTCAACTTCACTAGTTATGATCGCATAAGCTTAGCATTTATCCCTTATCATTTTTTGAGGAAATATTCCGTTGAGCTTATGAAATTCATTATCATAATGCCACATTTATCTACAATTATATCATTTCACATTGACAGCCTCTTTCTTTACCTTGCAATCACATGCTTGGTGGCCATTTTCACCACATTTGTAATAAAGTCTCATTCCATTCAAGAAAGTACCGAGGTGTTTCTTCCCACATTTACAACATGATAGAAATTCATATTTTCCCCTCTTACCCATATTTCTATTTTCATATTGTTATAAAATCACTTCTTTTGTTTCTTTACTTTAAAGTCTTAAGATTTAACGAATTCTTTTTCTATCTTGATAGCACATGAGACTATATCTTCATATCATGAGAAGGAATGAGAGACTAATACTCGACTGATAAATTGTATTAACCCATCAAAGAATCAATAAATCTTAACCCTTGGGTAACATAGATAATCTCTTTCATGCCTTTCTACCCTTTTAATGATATCCTTATACTTTATGACATTCTCATACTTCTTTTTCCTTAGACTTATAAATTGTCTTTCCATATCTGCTCGATGGTCACGAGGAAAGTATTTTTCTTTGAAAATATCTTTAAAATACCTCCATTCCATATTTTATACTTCTTCATCCTCTTTGGTGTTTTTAATTAATGACCACCATTGATCTGTATCTCATGTGAGGAAATAAACTACAATAAAAACTTTTTCCCTTTCACAACTCCCCAAAGAAAGAAATATTTTCTCCAAGGAACATATCCATTACTTAGCTAAAAATGGATTTTTAGTTTCATTAAAAATTGGTGGTTGTTGCTTCATGAAGCAATCTAACATTAATCATCTGCATTGTGGATCAGGCTGCTCCATACATGTTAGGTTATTATTTAAAACCTGAGTGAGTTGTCCAATTATGGTTACAAGCAGCTCTGTACCAGTTTCAACACCAGCTCCACTATAATTATGTTGAGTAGGGGAATATCCCTACATGGATTATGTTCATTAATACAGTTTACATTCCTTCCACTAGGCACCATTTCTTAACAATGGCATACACTAGATTAGTTTATGAATCACAATACAAAATTCCAAACTAGTAAAATACCTACCATAAATTTAACAGTTTATGAATGTAATCCATAATCATAAAAAATGTTTTCTTTGAGGAAATATTTACTCATAAATCTTTTATAATGGATTGTAACAAAAAAATATGAATTATCCTAAACATATCCCGTGGGAGTGTCGTAACCAAGAGTACAATAAGGCCTGTTGTCATGCACGAATTCCCGTTCGCGTATAGCTCAAAATGGTGTTTTCAGGTTTTACCCCTAGATACATCTATTCCAGAGTTGACTCTACCTGCATGTATCTAGAAAGGGATGCATTTCTTGAAAAATTCATAGAATTTCTACATTTCCAAAATTCTAATATGTAATTCTATACTAATCCTCAAAGTCTATCTTGAGGTAATTTTCTCTAATAGGTGTTTTTCTAAATCTAGTTTCCATGGTTTATACTAAAATATCTATGATTCCGACTATAATGCCTGGACCCTAGTTACCCATAGCCAGTGCATTATTAAATAACATTTCCATGATAACAAGAGACCATTTCTCAAAAGACCTATTAGTTTTGTATCCTTACATGTATTAGATATGAACATAAATTTTATATTACATCATGAAATAAAAAAACTACAACATTGTGTCCCATTTGAACAAACTCATAACCCTTAGCCTATCGCTATAGGTTAATCATAATATACTTCTTCACATGCTAGGAAAAAGAAAACATAAGAAAGGGTTGAGCTCAGATGCTCAGTAAGGATAACAATAGAGGGGAAACTATTATAAATAAGCATAAACATTTTAGGAAATGTATAAGACTAAAACACAATCCTTTTAAACAGAAACTTCATCATAATACTAAAAAGATAAATCAAATAATTCCATTTACTTATTCACATGGATATTCTACTGGTCGGATAGTCAAATGTAATATCAATAGGTAATTTCATAATGATAGAATGCATAATGCCAGACATCATAACACCGTAGTCAAGGCCTCAAGACAAGACATGCAAATAAGATTTTGATAAGGCATTATACCAAGACACTTGTTTGTCTAATGATACATACTGATGCATCGAGGAGCTATAGCGGGCTCCACCTGTCACATACTATGTCTAGTGCATTCCACATATGAAAAGGTTGATACATAACATAAACATTCGTATTAAAACTAGCATAAGAAATGTTATAATTTAACCATAAACCACGAATGGTATAAAAATAACACATCCATAGTCACACATATCACAAAAACTTAAATACAATATGGAATATTGTATCATAATAAATCAACTTCAAATAAGTGTAAAATCCATCAAAGGATGTTGGCATATATGAAATCAAAGCTATTTGAGAGAAATATCTCTTTCTATTTTGAAATAATTTAAAGGTCAAATAATTTTAAAAGAAAACATTTATTTTGAAAATATTCTTATAATCTTGTAATGTAAGCTTTAAAGGTGTTATAACGGTAGGAAATAGCATCACCCACCTTATACGTTAAAAAAAATTATACCTTAATTTGTTGAAAAGGTCGTAATGTACCTTGTTTGGAAAACAATTTAAATGACCCTTTCAAAAAAAAATTATAAAAAAATAAAAAAAGTGTATAAATTAATTTAACCCATATTCTAGGAAATATTAAAAATGTTTTGAAATAAAGTTTTAATAAACACATATGAAGATGATTAAGATTTCACAGTAGATGCTTACTTATAAACAACCACGGATAAAAAAGATATTGTAAAATTAACCCTTAACTTGTATTTTTCCTTAGTAAAGGGTAATTTAACCTCCTGTATAATAGTTAAATCAGTGTTATTAAATTAAAAAGGAACCACACACATATATATTATATCATATATGATATTGTAATATTGATTTGTTAATAATATTTTAGTATTATCATTGTTTCAATTGTTAACTGATTCATTTTCATTTTTTTGTTCCATAAGTCATGTTTGTTTTGGATAGGATATATTTGATTCATATCCAAAATGATATTAAGTTCTTAAACATTATTTTAAATCATTAAATGAAAATTATTCTTGAATTGTTAGGATGGGTAATGAATCTCATTGCGTTTGTGGAGACGGTAATCCGTACGTATGCACGAGAAACAATATCATTCTATTAATGGTGAAATTGTATATAATTGGATATAATATTACATGTAATGAATCATTAACATGATATATTTATTATTAAATTCAATTATACTCATTATTATACCAATCAAAATAATGAAGTGTTGAATAACATACTTCATCCCTACGTGGAGATAGTAAGTTGTACGTATGCACGTATAGTGACTTTGTCATTCATAGGATTCAAAGAATAATGAATATGGTTGTACCATATTTATAATAACATAATAGTATATAGAAGGTACTGGATTTATTATTTTGGTATGGAAACTACAAATAAATATGAAGTGGAAGAACAAATGATCATTGAAAGATATGATGAAATTATTACCTATTCTTTGGGTGCTACCTTTTTTAATTGATCAAAAAGTATACATAGATTGTATTTATAATTAAATTAAGGCCTCTAGTATTAATTGAGGGAAGTTGGAAATATATTTTAGATGTTTTTGTCAAAGTCAAATGGTGTTGGAGGTGTGATTATGAGATAAGGGTATATACCTTTTTATAAGAGAGGTGAGGGTCACTTTAGGAAAATCTTGAAATATTATTTTATTATAAAATAATTTTTGATTTATAAAGGATCAAAAGTGATTTATTTATAGGATAAAGTGGGGATTAGTGTAAATCCGCTCAAGCAATAGGTTTTAGACATGTTTATGTAACAATATTAACCATATCTTTTTGATTTAACTCTTAGTTAAATAGTGCACCATTTATAATGTCTTCTAGTATTTTTAAATTACATTGTTAAAAAACCTACTATTAAATTACAAGAGAACATCAAGTGGTTAATTAATGAGATATATTTCAATATATAATCCCATTGGATGAAACTTATATTTTTAAAAATATTATATCATTTAATAATATAGTATTTGTTTTCAAAACTCATTTGTGTCAATTTTGTCAATATTTATTTTTTGGTTTTTGTGAAAGTCAACAAAACTTGATTATTTAGAAAAAAATACATTAAATCAATCATAAAATGTCATAAACCAATAAAATTTGTTTAATACATAAAAATTCATAATTTTAATTTATTTTGATATTTATTATATCAATTATTTTATTCTTTCAGTAACATTGTAATTATTGCATCGTCGTTGTGTCAAAAATAAATGTAATTATTTAAAGTCTAAAATTTTAAATAAAATACCATGATGTATAAAATCTTTTTATCTTTCTAATTAATATTTATAGACGAATTTATGTTTTGCACAACACTATATTAAAAATGTTTTAGTTATCAAATTTTGAATTTAACACTTTTAATTCCTTTTTAAATAAACTAATAATAAATGCCTTAATTTAATCCATGTGGATAAAAAATGATCATATTTTATTCCTAAGGTTTATTTTGGTTTAAATACACTTATCCCATAGAATTAGGACATGTGTTAGGGTAACTATAGTATCATTTTTACCTTTAATAACCCTATTTACTTTTAACCGTGGTAAATGAAATTCACAACATATTATTCACGAAAAACTATTTTCATCCTACTGAAACACATTTTACATATTGATGTCAACCATGTCACATGGATTTTTGAAATTAAATTCACAAAAGTTGTAAAATTTCATTTTATTCAAATTTGCAAATGTGACAAGATGGTGGGTAAAAGGAATTAAATAATTCAATAAAATTGTATATATCTAATATTATTATAAAATTACTCCAATTAATTACATTTAACTAATATAGGTATTATGTATCTATTTTTATGTTAAAATAAATTCAAATAATAATAATTATTATTTAAAAAAAATCTGGTTTTAAACAGTAACACAGTGTTTTTCACTATTCGGCAAAAATTGAATGTTTTCAGAAAAATAAAAAAAATCACCCTATGATAATTTTGATATTTCGAATCCAAAAATGAATTCCGTTATAAAAAATAAAATTTATAAAATTACAAAAAGTGGTTATTACTCTCCATAACTATTTTTAAAGAGTTAGTATGATTTTTGTGGTGTGCTAGAACTCGAAGTTGCGTACAACACACACTATAGTATTATTCAAAGAGAAAGGTACCAATGAAGCTTTGGGTGTTACAATTTACTTATTCTTAACATTATGTGAATAAATCCTTCATTCATATATGTTCTCAAACATTATAGCTATATGTAAACCCCATCCTTATACTCTTTGGTGCATTTGATATTTGGTTAAGGTATAGGTTGTTAAAAATATTTTTTGTTAACTAATTTACAATAATCATGATATCTTTCACTCTTATCATCATTACTCTTGGTTCTATGTAGTCACCACCTTGTCTTACATGTTCAATGTTAATATGATTCCTTCAGGTTCCATCCATTGACTAAATCCAAAAATTATATTGTTGGAAACAATAATCATCATGGGAAAACCATATAATCATTTATAGGATGTTTAAATCATGAAAACATTATTTAATATAAGACACCTTATGTTTAACCTATTTCATTCATTGTCACCATCTATTGGAATCCTTCATAATGGTTTCTAAACAAAATGAAATTTATCCAGAGCATATCCCCCAAGTGTGTCAAACCATGTCCATAATAAGGATTGTTGTCATGCACCATGTGATGAACGGATCAATCCAAATATTCCCTTTTTAGAGATATTACCCCTAGGTAAAACTATTCTAGAATCAAGTCCACTTATAGTCACCCAAAACCGAGTAGTCTGAAGTTGGTGTCTACATTATTACATTGTCAAAGGATATAATTAATCAGATCTTAAAGGACCGAATAGTTGGGTAGTCTTGGTAAACTATATACATACATTAATCTTGAATTAAATTTAAAAACATATTACAACATAATTTTTTTAGAATATCATTATTCCTTATATCAGATCTTTTCCTATCATTCATAGTACACTTCGTGGGATCTTTGTAACGGAAAAATTGGTGATCTCAAATGCTTAGTAAGGGTTGAGTAGAGTGATAGATATCATGAATCACCAAGCATAATCAACATAGAAAAGTATATAACCAAACACAAATTCTATTTAATTAATTTTATTATCATGATATGATAAGAAATAATCAATATGGAAAGGTAAATAACTAATAACTCATTCCATTTATTAAATAAATTAGGTATTTAAATAATCTAGAGATAATATCATTAGTAAATACTCATGGATAATAAGATGATGAATAATCAAAATGATATGGTAAATAACTAAAAAGACATGCCATTTAACCAATATAATCTGAATGAAATTCATCTATTGAAAATTTCATTAAGAAAATATCATAGATAATAAGATAATAAATAATAAATATGGAAAGTTCAATAACTGATAACACATTCCATTTAATCAATAAAAAAATAATAAAATACATACATATATAATTTCATTATGAAAATATCATAGATAACAATAACTAAATTCTTGATGAATGAAATTATAAATTAATCTATTTAACGATCTCAAGCATCATGATATCTCTACTATCAAAATCTATCCTCAAGATAGTTTAAAAATGATGGGTGTATATTCACAAGAAACCCGTTGAACTAAATCTATCCAACTAATTCATCGCTTGAGACTACTAATGCATCAAGGGGATATTTGTAACTAGGACCAACCGATATATACATGTCAAAATCTGTCCTCGTATATTGAAACATTTATTTAATTCATGAACGATGTTCCTTGTCATTAAATATCTATATTGAGTTAATAATATGGATTTATCAATATTTCCCCAGATAACTTCTGATATAGAAAAATGTATGTAGAAGTGAAATATGTTTTAATAAATAAATGTATTCATGAAATTTAATATTGATATTTATGGGAAATTTAATGTCCAATGGTTACTAGTAAATGAAGATTTCAGGGAAATTAAATGAATAAAAAAATTAATCAGGATAGGGAATTTCAATACATTTCAAGTTAAAAATTATATCAAATCATCCATAGAATGAATAAGGATAAAATCAATCCAACGGGTACCAATTGGAATAAAAATATAGTGAATTTATCATTGATTAATAAAATCCCATAAAAACATCATTAAAAATATTCTTTAGAAGAATATCCTTTTCATTTTGAAAATATATTTTTAAAACTATAAGTTCAAATAATAAATTTAAAATACATTTCTTTTAAACAAATATCTAATACATATTAATAATTCATAAAAACATTGAGTGTTCATGAAGGTAGAAAATTTCATACATGCCTAGATTGTTAATGAAAACATTCTTTTCACATTTTTAGTAAAATCCAAATGGGACTTATTTTTAAAACATTATGAAGATTCCTTTAAAAAATTAAAATTGCATAAAAAATTAAAAAATAATTTTTAGGCATTTCCAAAAAAATTAGAATTCATTTTATAGACACCTTGTTTTGGGAAGAAAATTCATTTTCGACAGAAGAGTGAAATGAAGTTTTATTTTACTAAACAATTATCAATACTTTTAAGTACCCAAGAGTGTGAAAATGGTAATATTACATGGAAAATAACATTAACAACCAGAATATAATAAAATTAATTCATTTATTAAAAAAATAAATGATTTAATTCAATGGAAATTCATGTTTAAAAACCCAATTAAAATGATATTTTTAAATAAAAACTTGAAAACATCATAATGTTAAAATGAGAATTAATCAATTAATTGAATATGTGTATGAAATTTAAATCCGCATAAAAAAAGTGGATTTAAAGATTAATTTATGCAAAATTCAATACACACAATATCCTAGAATATCAAATAATATGAAGAAGTAATATATCACAATTAAAGAAGTTGAGATATGAAATTCATTACTACATTTTATTTTTTAAGTAGAATCCCCAGGGATGGGATAATTAAAATTGCAATTAAAAATCATTGAATTATTATGTAATTGTGATATAATATGAAAAATTATTGTCATATACACCTTATAGAAGAAATTCTTTTTTATTTCATCTTATAAAAAATAGAATAGAATTATTTTTTTAGATTTTTTAAAATGGTTGAATTCTTGATGAATAGTGAAATACAAATTTTTAAAAATAGTGTCCCATTTATGAAATCCTCATCATATAAGAATTTTTTGAAAAGTTATGAAAAAAATTCAATAAAATTTTATATTATTTAATTAAAAAACAATTTTAAAAATATGAATTTATAAAACCAATGTTTACAATTTTGGAAATATAACTACTATTTTACTTAAAAACTATATTTTATCTATTTATTTTATTTATTTAACCAAAATATTAAATTAGGTATATAATTTATTTTAAAGTAACTTAAATATTATTTTGTTAATGATAAACAAATTAATATGATATAAATAAAAATACACTAATAATTTTATCTTAATCATAATTTTAAAGCCTAATTTTCTTTTGTAAAATTATTGTTTATATAAATTATATGTTCCAATATTAAAATTTATTTTTATCAAAGATATAATTTTTATTTGAAAAAATTCACATCATATATACAATAATTAGTGATAAATTAATTAAAAATTCCCATATTATTTTTATGGATTATAGGAAAATTACTTAGGAAATAAATAATTACCATTATAAAAAATGAAAAAAGGTAAAAGTAAAAAATATAAGCATAAAATACTCAAAAACCTGTGTAAAATATATATTTTACTCTTTCTAGACCTTACACTTTCCCCACTCTATTATCTTTCATTATTGGATCCATTTTACCCTTGAATAGTGACTTCTCTTTTTATATTATTAAAAAAATGTCACTCTTCACACTTATAAAATGGGAAATCAACCACCCTTTCAAGGACACTATTATTTAAAATTCATCTTTAACCTCTACCAATTTTTCTTCCCCTATATCCCAATTCCATTTTCCAGCATCTTAATCCATTTAAATTTTTTGTCCTCTGTTTTTAATAATTTATTCAAGATAAAGTTCAAATTCTAAATGTGTATACAAACTAATCTATAATATTTTTCCTTCGCTATATTTATTCTCAAAAACATTACTAACTATAACATGGTTAAATCATTACTAATTATATAATGATTTTTTTTATGTTCAGGGGATTAACAGTAACTACACTTTACACTTAGAAAAATTAAAATGTCATCATGCGTACATGAAAACAACCACCTCCATGAAAGATGTGATTTATTTTCCATAACCACCTTACTTTATTGGTTAAAAAATGTATTTAATGAAAAAATATTATATTTATAACATTATTATGATCCTTTAATAGTAATACACTTCTTACATTACACCCAATATTTCGAAAATGAATATGTCAATAATGTGTATGTGTGGACAACTACCTCCACAAAACAAAGTATTTCATTTTCATCTAGATTTTTATTCTTTTTAAAAATATCATAAAATATGATTAAACACATTAAAAACATCTAAATAATATCATTATAATTCTTTTATGATGATATTTTCCTAATGTAGTCACTTTTTTAATAGTACTCACCCACATATTATAGCATGTTTTTATTTTGGTCAGTCTAACCACCTATATGAATAATGTGATAAATTTATAAAATATATTACTATGAAAACATAAAAACATTTATTATTATACATTAAAGAAAAAATATTTTTTTTTATTTGTTTATTGCATGGTTATATTACTATTTAACTCATTATTAGTATATTGACCATAGTTTTTCAAAAATTACTGAAAGAGGCATAAGTTTTTAAATTCACTTGTCAGGAAAAAAATATGACATTATAAAACTAAAAATTTAATTAATCAGGAAATATACATTAAAATAAATTTAATAGTCAATTAGTTGATAAATTTCTATCAAAATAATACTACACATCATCAACATTACAATTCATGCATGAAAAAACAATATTAAAACATATGATAATGAAAATAAGTGACAACTACCAAATTATTGTATGATAAAATATTTCAAAAAAATATAAAAAGGGTTATTGATATGAATATTTTTATTAAATATTTTTTTGATATGGTTATGTTTGTTATATTTTATTTTAAATCAGTTCCATGGAAGAATATAATTAATGTAAGAGTGATTCTTTACTAAATATCCTTTCTTTAAGTTATAATGGTTCTTCCTAAACATAATTTTTATATGTGGAATAAATTACTCCATATTATTAGATTATGATGTATTCAATATTTTATTTCTCGATATTTACATTTCTAAAAAATTAAATCCATTTAATATGATCTTTACCTTAAACTTTTTATGTTTTTAAGGGGTTACTCATGACTAAAAATCATTAATTTAAGCATAATTATTCCTATTCAAAAATTGTTATACATGATAGTTTTGTTATATTAGATGATTATATTATATATAATTTCCTCCTTATGTTATAAAGAGTTTCATTTATGGACTTCTACATTCATAAATGATGATAATGTCAAGAATAATTCCCAATCTCTATAAAAGAGAACCCTCTTCCATATCCATGTTACCTCCTAGTATAAATATTCTCCATTATAATTTTTAAATAAAAATATGACATAAATTTTGTGATCTTCAAATTTATAATTACTTGTTTTAAAATGGAATATTTATCTCTCTTTTTATGGTGTGGGTTTTAATAAAGTAATTTTTTAAAAATATTGAAAAGTTTTAATTTACTGATTTTATATTTTTTCTTCCACTCTACATTAATCCATAATAAACTCTATATAATTTTCATGGATCCATTATATAAATTACATTCCAAATAATTTTTAAACGTTCTTCATTTCAATCCATAAAAAATTATAATTTAAAAAATGACTCATAACATTTCCTCATTTCATTGATGTCAAGAAATGTTTTTTAAAGAATCTATTATGTTTCGCTTATATTTTTAATATTTAACATAAAATATATATCCCATATAGAGTTATTTTATAAAATATACCTTTTAAATGATTTAATTAAATAATCTTTTTAGTTTGTACATTTTTGGAATCAGCCAATCTACATCTGATATAACATTTTCGGTACAATTTTGAAATGATATGAACCCCATTTGTAATGCCCTGACCCCAGTTACCCAGAGTCAGTGCATTATTATATAACAATGGAATGATGACAAGGGATCAAATATATAAGGCCCCAGCCTTAAACCTTACTTAATCTTGAGTTATTACAAGATTACACATTGATGATCTTTTCAGGTTTAGAGTTTTAGAGAATTAGATCATAAAACATCAATTACATTCCACATTTAAACAAAGTGGTTACATAAAAGATAGTATTAATTTTTCCCATCAACAGAAACATATTTAAAATAAAACATGGATTCTTTCTTGACACTTCCTTGACACTATCATCAAATCATGTACCTTTCCCTTGACCTGTGAAAAACATTTCAAAAACATGGGATGAGCATAAAAAGCTCAGTAAGGGATATAAAAATATAGAAAGGAAACATGAGTACATATATACATAATAATGAAATCATAATTTTCCCATAAAACATTAGCACTTTAACATACCTCATCAAATCATGAATAAATCATAGAAATCATAAGACATAAAGGTAACTTGAGGCATTCATAACATTCTTACGTAGGGAGTAACCCTCTTGGTTACCTTTGGAATAGCCATCACAGTATATTCCCTAAATCTCTTCAGAAAAACCTCAAAGTTTCACCCCTTCTCGTTAAGCAATGCATTGGAGAGCTATATCAGGCTCACCCGCCCTTAGTTTATCACGGAACCACTCGTCTTCATAATAATTCCCAAGAACCAGAACATAATCGTATCACATAAAACATACATAAAGGAAACATAAAATTTCCACATTTCAATAACAAGATATCAATACAACACATTGATATAATAAAAACATTATGAAAACCATTTTCAATACCAAAATAAAAGAAAAGTAAAACAGGGTATTTATTTTTCTTTTAAAAAAAGGTATGGCTTGTAGAGGAAGCCGAAACTCAAATAATGGTCACGGCAGCGTAGAAGTCGTTGTCGCTGCATACGTATGACAAAAACATTCCATTTTGTCGTCTAGTAAAACACTTAATATTAAAAAGAATTCTTTTTAGATAAACGTAAAAGTCAAAGGGGTTTATACACCGTATAAAATAAGGTTGTGTATAAAACAAAATATGCCTCAATGAAAGGAGATTGAGACGAAGTCCCATACCTCAGGTCCGACATGACTCGATCGTTCTTTAATCTCCTGAATAATAAACTTGAGTTAATTTATACTTTCCTAAGATCCTTTTTCAAGTTAATTATTCCTTTTATATCACTTATTACCATGTTATGAACAATATGTAATCATTTAAGTTAATAACGGCTGTTTTGTCGAAATTTTTACTTGAGTCAAAAGTGAACTTCTTATATTTACAAGTTGTTCACGTAGTAAAATATCCATTTTCTCAATAATGATATTCAATATTTAGATGCCATATATATAATATATATCCATTATATAGATGCATTTATAATATTACATAACGTTTAGAGGTAAGAAATGAAATGCACCATTCATGGAGACGGTAAGCCGTACGTACGCATAAATGCTACTTTCATTTCTATTTACTATTTTATGGAATGGAATCATAATGATATAAAGGTATATTATAATTACATTATAATATCATATATAATATCATTAATTACATCCTTTATAGATCCCAAATATGGCATTAACGAATCAAATCATTTTGAGGGGGCGGTAGTCCGCACTTCCTAAAATGAAGATATCATGTTTACCCATAATTGAAAACATAAAGGTATGCCATAAATGAAAAATAAAAAATCTTCAGTAAAACATAAACATATTATATATCATATATAAATATAGTGACATATTAATGGTCAACTTTGAAGGTGTTATATGAGTGTTGAACAATCATCGTTTCGTGAGGCAGAAATTCACCATCCATAGAAACAGTATGTTCTTTAACCATTAGATGTAGGTGTGTGTAAGTGTATCTAGAATACATCTTATAAAAACATCCTAATATATGGAAGATACTGTTGTTGTTACAAAATAAATGAATAAAAATAGTATAGGGGTTTGGAGAAGCAAAATAAAACATAAGAACACAAGAGAAGACACTACCTTTAAATCGGGTAACTCTTTTTGATTTGAGCTCAAAGGCTTCTTTGGGAAGACTTATGTCCAAATTGAGGCTTCTAGGAGTAATAGAGGGATGTGGAGAGACAAAATGGGAATGGTTTGGCCAAGCCAAAGGCTTGAGAGGTGTGGGTAAGGTGGTAGAGGTGGGGGCCTTTTATAAGAGGAGAGGATGAGCACTTTTGGAAAGTTATAAAAGGTTACTTTATTTTCAAATGAGTTTCAGATTTTAAAGGTCCCATATTGATGTATTTCGAGGATAATGTGATAAGGGTTCAAAATACACTCATCCAATAGGTATTTTACAAGTGTATGTCTTAGATTTTACATTATCTTTTCATTTTTTTAAATCGTTTATTAATAAGGTAATTGCTGCATCATCATGATGTCATAAATAATTTAATTTATTTAATGTCTTAAAATTATAAAAAAAAAATCATGATGTAGAAAATATTTTTAGATTTCTAATGACTATTTATAGTCCAACATATCATTTATATAGACAAAATTAAAAATGTTTTACTCAGGTGATATATTCTTTGTTATATTTAAATTTCTTTAAAAATAAAAAGATAAAAAGTCACTTTCACAGAAAGGTGATTTCATGGGGTCCCCAAATTTGGAACAAGGCATCCCATGATTGGCCATGAGACAACCAGTAGCATTAGGACATATTTTTGTGTCATTTTGTATTATTATGATATTATTTTATTTTCCTTAACTACCCAGTTACTCATTAATCAATATAATTAAAGATAATTACAGCCGTTACTATTCATAATGTCCAAAATCATAAGAGTATTAATTACATAATTTGGAACTTATGATTCAAAATATGTAATCCATTTTACCAAATTCCAAACATATAAATTGCAATAATTTATTTAAAAATAATTCCCGCTGTCAAAACAAATAGCGGGTTTTTTGAAACAGTATCTATGAAAAGTTTGGTATTAGTTTATGCCCAATTCCATAGTGTAATTAATCCTAATGACCACCATTGGATTAAATGGTAAAAATATATTCATATTAAACTTTAATACCAATTAAAAAAATAATCTAATTATATAATTAAATTAGTTGAAAAAGTAGTTTTGATGGAAAATGCATTATTTTTGACTATTCATTAAAAAATGAACATTGTCAGAAATATACCAAAAATTTATCCAATTTAAATTTCATTGTCCCAATCATAAAGAATATGTTTATTTTGTAAAATATATATTATAAAATTGTCAAAAGTTTGATTTAAAAATGGGTTTCCATCAAAAGGCAGTAAAACAATCTTTTAAAAATATTAGTGTATTTCATGCTTAAGATTGGATTTATTCTCATTTTAAGCCTCTAAAACACTATCTAATTCATAAATAGACATAGATAAAAATATATATTATTAATTAATTACTTTGTATGTTACAAAATCCCAAAATACCGATCAGTTTAGTAGCCTTGAAGTACTAGATACATTAATATGTTTTACATTACATTATAAAACGAAAAACAAAAAAACATTGTATCCATTGATCACATTCATATCCCTTAGACTATCCCGGTAGTTCAGTCATAATATACCTCTTCACATCCTGGAAAAAATAAAACATAGAAAGGGGTGAGCTCACATGCTCAGTAAAGATAACAATATAGCATAAACTTTCACAAATAAGCATAAACAATTAAGGAAATGTATAAGACTAAAACATAATACTTTTAAATATAAACTTATGCATAATATGGACAATATAAATCAAATATTTCCATTTACTAATTCACATGGATATTCTACTTGTCGAATAATCACTTGCAATATCAACAACCAATTTCATAATGATGGAATGCATAATGCCAGACATCATAACCACAAAGTCAAGGCCTTGGGCCAAGACTACAAATAAGATTTTTTCAGGGCCTTGTGCCAAGACACTGGTTTGTCTCAAAAGACATATCGATGCATCAGGGAGTTATAGCAGGCTCCACCTGTCTTTTACTAAGACCAATGCATTCCTCATTTGAAAAGATTTAAACATAACATAAACATTCTTATTAAAACTAGCATACAAAATGTCTGAACATTATCCATAAATCATGAATGGTATAAAATAAATCATCCATAGTCAAATATATCAGAAAACCATAAATATAATATTGAATATTTTTGTCATAATAAATCAACTTCAAACAAGTTTAAAATCCATCAAAGGATGTTGACATAGATGAAATCAAAACTTTTTTAGATAAATATCTCTTTTTATTTTGTAATCCAATAGAAGTCATGTAATTATAAAAGAAAACAATTATTTCAAAACTATTCTTATAATATTTTAAGGAAATCTATGAAGGTGTTATAATGGTGGAAAATAGCCCCACCCACCATATATGTTAAAAAAATTCTTTCATTAATTTTGTCAAAAATGCTGTAAAAGACCCTGTTTGGAAAACGAAAGAATGATTCCTTTATAAAAATTTAATAAAAAGTCAATAAAGGGTATAAATGACTTTAACCAATATTCTAGGAAATATTATAAATGTTTTGAAATATATTTTTAATAAACACGAATGTGGATGATAAAGAGGTCCCAGTTGATACTCATGTATAAACAATCTCAGATAATGAAGAGATTGTGGAATTAACTCTTACCTTGTACTTTTTCTTAGTAGATGGTTTGTTAACTTCATATATAATATTTAAAAAATTGTTATTAAATTATAAAATATCTATATACATATATATGATCTCATATATGATCCTCTAATATTCCTTTGTTAATAATATTTTAGTAGTATCATCATTTCGGGTGTTAACTGATTTGTTTTCCTTTATATGCTTTGTAACATAAGCCATATGTTTTATGGATAGGATGTATTAGATTCATATACAGAATTATAATATGTTCATAAAAATTATTTTTAACTATAAAATGAAAAATAGACTTGATGGATTACAATGGGGAATGAATCTCATCGCGTTCGTGGAGACGGTAATCTGTACGTATGCACGAGTGACAATATTATTATATTGATGGTGAAATTGTATGTAATTGGATGGTTTATGATATATAAGTAATCATTAAAATGTTATATTTATTATTTAAATTAGTTATACTCATTATTATACCCATCCAAATATTGAAGTGTTTGAATAACAAACTACACCACGATGTGGAGAAGGTAAGCCGTACGTATGCACGTATGGTTCCATTGTAATTCATATGATAGATAGAATAATGAATATGGTTGTAAAATTTTTATAAAAAAATAACAGTATATATAAGATATTGGAGTTATTATTTTTTTAATGGATACTACAAAGAAGAGGAAGTAGAAGAAGAAAAGAACTTGGAAGAGGTGATGAAATATTTACCACTTCTTCGGGTTCTTCCTTTTGATTTGATCAAAAGGGCTCCATAGGTTGGCCTTATGATCAAATTAAGGACTCTAGGTTTATGTGAGGTTTGTTGGGATGATATTTTGGAATGGTTTGGCCGAGGCAAATGGCTTTGGAGGTGTGAAATTAATAGAAGTGGAAGTGCCCTTTTATAAGAGAGGTGGGGGTCACTTTAGGGAAAGCTTGAAATATTTTTTTATAATAAAATAATTTTTGGTTTCTAAAGGCTATAAAATGATTTAATTCTAGGATAAGGTGGGTATGGGTAGATAAACCCTCGACCAATAGGTTTTGGATAGGTTTAGGTCACCATATTAACCTTATATTTTTTATTTAACTCTTTGTTAAATAGTTTGACATTTAACTTGTCTCTTTGTATTTTTATATTATATGGTTAATATAATTACTATAACAAGCCAAGATAATCCCAAGTGGTTCATTATTAATATATATAACCTTATCTAAGCCCTTTGGCAGAATCTCATATTTTTAGGAATATTATATTAATTAATAATATAGTATTTGTTTTAAAAACTCAATTATGTAAATTTTCCCACTATTTAGTATTTGGTTTTTGTGAAAATCATAACAGCATGATTACTTCTAACAATAATTATTTAATCAACCCTAACATTTCATATTAACTTATAAACTTAATTTAATTTATCAAAAGTCCCATTTTCATTTATTTGGATATTTATGATATCAATTATTTTAATCTTTCATTAATAAGGTAATTATTGCATCATCATTGTGTCAAAAATAAATTAAATTATATAATGTCTAAAAATTATAAATAAAATACAATTATGTAGGAAATCATTTTATCTTTCTGATGAATATTTATAGTTGAATTTATCTTATGTATAACCCTATATTAAAAATTATTACTTATTAAACATTGAATTTTTCTCTTTTAACTCTTCTTTAAATAAAATAATGATAAATGTCATAATCTAATCCAAGTGGGACAAAGGGGGTCATTTATTATTCCTAAGGTTGTATTGTTTTTTAATTAAACTTATCCAACAGAATCAAGACATATGTTAGGGTAATTATAATATCATTTTTATCCTTAATTTCCCTATTTAATTTAAATTGTGGTAAATAAAAGTAAAAAGTTACTATTCACAAATATTATTTTCATCTTATTGAACCAAATTTTACTTACCAATGTCAACTGTGTTTCTTGTATTTTTTAAATTCAACACATAGAAGTGGTAAAATTATGTTTTATGCAACTTTTTAAATGCTCATAGATGGTGGGTAAATGACGGTAAAATGTTCAATAAAATTTTATATACCTAAACTTATTGTAAATGGAATCCAATGAATTACATTGAAAATATATATGTATTATGTATCTATTTTGACCTAAAATAAAATATCAATAAGGTAGTGCTTTTCACTATTCATCTAAAATTTAATGTTTTCAGAAAAATACCAAAAATTCACCCAATGATACTTTTGATATTCCGAATTCAAAAACGAAGTACATTTTGAAAAATAAAATTTATAAAATTTCAAAAAGTGGGTATTACTATTCATAATGGCTTGTTCGATTGGTTGTGGTGCATTAAAACTCCATATTCTGTACAATGCAAGCTACTTCATTATTCAAAGGGAAATGTATCGTGGTTGCTTGGGGTGTTACATTCTCCCCGCATTAAAATAATTTCCCCCTAGAAATTTCTAGAATATTACTACATAAAAGGATTCGGTTGGTTCTTCATCATATGTTCCTTGGGTTCCACACATTTCCACTTCCATCTTATGGTTTCTCCATAGAACTTTTACCAGATGAGTCATCTGGTTTCTCAGCACTTGTTCTTCGGTATCAAGAATTTTGACAGGCTCTTCACAATAAGACAGATCAGGTTCCAGTTCAATTTCTTTATAGGTGAGTACATGTGTTGGGTCAGGCATGTATTTTCTCAATATTGATACGTGTAATACTTCAATAACTTTGGAGAGACATGGAGTAATTTCCAAATGATAATCTACAACTCCAATTCATTCTATAATTTTAAAAGGTCTGATATACTTGTGACTCAATTAAACCTTCTTACTAAAACGTATAACACACTTCTATGGAGAAACCTTCATGAAAACATGGTCTCTTACTTGAAATTCTAAATCCTTATTTCGGTTATTAGCATAGCTCTTTTGCCTACATTGGGCTTCTTTTATGTGGGTTGGGATAACCTTCACATTTTCCATTGTTTCCTCAACAAGTTATGGGCCTAAGAGTTTTTTTCACCAACATCATCCCAACAAGTTGGTGTGCAGAACCTATTTCTATATAACACTTCATATGGTGCCATCTGAATACTTTAATGTAAGATATTATTATAAGAAACTTCAACCATAGGTAAATTTTTATCTCACATACCATGAATGTCAAGTGAGAAAGATCTCAACATGTCCTCTAAAGTTTGAATAGTTCATTCGATTGTCCATCGGTTTGAGGGTGGCAGGTAGTTCTCAAACAAATTTCAGTATTCAGGGATTTCTAAAGACCTTTCTAGAATCATGATGTAAACTGGGATTCATAATCCAAACAAATCGACATGGGTTCTCCATGAAGTCTTACAAATTCATTAATATACAGTCTTGCTAAATGATAAAGTGGTAAATCTTCTCTTATATCATGAAAATGTGCTGACTTAGTACGACGATCAAGAATGACCCATATTGCATCATTTCATATAGGAGTCTTTGGTTGTCCCATGAAAAATTCCATCATAATATCATCCCATTTCCACTCAAATAAGGGAAGAGGTTGCATGACTCTTTCAGGTTGTTGTCTTCCAACTTTCACAAATTGGAAAACCATAAATCTCGAATAAAAATCAGCAATATCTCTCTTCATGTTGTCTCACCAAAAATGTTCTTTCAAATCTATATACATCTTATTGTTATTAGGGTGTATATACAAATTGGAGTGATGAGAATCATCCAATAATTCCCTTTTTGATCAGGTATATCAGGAACACAAAGTATCTTCCCAAATTTCAAAATTCCATCATCATATATGAAGTCGATCAGTATCCCATCATTCACAGCATTAATTTTATTTTGTAATTCCTCATCATCATTCTGAGAACTTTTTATCCTTTCTAGTAAAGATGGTTTGGATACCACTCGAGAAAGCATTGATGTTTTAACTTCCATGGTTATTCCCATATCCATCTTTACTAGATCCATGTATATATGATCCTTTTCAAAAATTATCTTTTTCATAACTCCATGATCCTTTATGCTCAAATCATATGCCACCTTATTTTTCTTCCCTGGGTGGTAGTGTACAGTGAAATCATAATCATTGATTAGATTAATCTATCTCCTTTTCCACATGTTGAGTTACTTATGTGAGAAAATATACTTCAAAATTTAGTAATCGGTATAAATCTCACATTTTCACCATTGAGACAGTGTCTCCATATCTTCAGAGCAAAGATTACAGATGCTAACTCAAGATCTTGATTAGGATAGTTTTACTCATGAGTTTTTAGTTGCCTTGATGCATAGGCAATAACTATATCATTATGAATAAGGACACAACCAAGTCCTTTCTTTGAAACATCAATATAAATAACAAACCAATCATTCCCTGATGGTAGAGTCTAGATAAGAGATTTTACTAATATTCTCTTTAGTTCTTCAAAACATTCTTCACACTCTTTTTTTCCAAAAAAAATAAACCCTTTACGTGTGAGCTTCGTTAATGGGTTAGCCGACCGGGTAATATTCTAGAAGAAATGTCGATAATAACTTGATAAACTAATAAAACTATATACCTCAATTAAATTCATTGGTGCATGATATTCTTGGATTGCCTTGGCCTTTGAAGGATCAATAGAGATTCCATCCTTAGAGAAAATATTGCCAAGAAAAGAAATCTCCAAAAGCCATAATTCACACTTTCTAATCATCCCATATAATTCATTTCTTTTATCGGTTTTCAAAAAAGTGCACAAGTGATTTTTATGATCTTTGTAGATTTTTGAGTATACGATGATATTATCAATAAAAATCACTACAAAGTCATCAATATATTCCTTGAAAAATTTGTTCATTCGATCCATGAAAACAGAGGTTGCATTAGTCAGCCCAAAAGGCATTACTATAAACTTGTAATTCCCATACCTAGTTTGAGTTGTTGTCTCCAGAATGTCGTCCTTCTTCACACACAACTTATGATATCCAGATCTGAGTTCAATATTTGAAAAATATTGAGCTCCATGAAGTTGGTTGAATAAATCATCAATGCGAGGTAGGGGATACTTTTTCTTTATTGTTATAGCATTGATCTCCCTGTAGTCAATGCACAACCTCATAGATCCTCCTTTCTTCTTAACAAAAAGGACGGGGGCTCCCCATGGAGAAACACTAGGGTGAATAAATCCATTGTTACACGATTACTCTAGTTTTTTCTTTAATTCCACTAATTCCATGGTGGCCATTCTATAAGGGGTGTTCAATATAGGCCTTGAACCAAGAATTAAATCAATGGAAAACTTAATTTATCATTCTAGAGGATTTCCAGATAGATCCTCTAGAAACACGTCAACATATTCTTGCACAATATGTTCATCCTATATTCAAACATTCTTTTCCTCACCCATAATTATATCATTCTCTTCTTCCCAAATAATTGAATTTAGTAGAGTTACTGGGGGTGGATCTAGATAAGAATCAGGTGGTGATGTTTCTTCTCTAAAGATAAGGTACTCTTTATCATCATCGAAAGTTGTAATCTCCTTCTTCTTACAATAAATTTTTGCATCATGGTCTAAAATACAATCCATTATGAGGATTATATCAAATTCAATCATGGGTATGATGATGAGATTAGTAGATAAAGAACATTTATTTTCCCTAATGGGTACTGATTCAGAAAACTTTGTTGCGATGATACTTCCCTTAGGTGTTTTGATTGACAACTCCCATGTTATTTCAAATTAAAAATATCTAATTTTCATAGAAAACAGGGAAGATATGAAACAATTTGATGATCTGGAATCGAATAAAACATCGGCTAAACATGAGGAAACCATTAAATTACCTTCTACCATGTCTTTCAGAGATTTAAAATCAGCATTAGTGATATCATAATCTTGGCTTTTCTCCATTGCCCTTTTCTGAGATAATTTTACTTGGTGCTTAGGACATTCATTTTCATAATGCCCCTTTTCTCTGTAATTTTAGAATTCAAAATTTACAGCCTCTTTTGTCCCCTTAAAATCACGGGCTTGGTGGACTTTTTCCCCACACTTGTAATAGACTCTCATTCCCTTCAAGCAAGTACCGGGGTGTTTCTTCCCACATTTACCATAGGATGGATATTAAACTTTTCTCTTCTTCCCCTTATTTCTATTTCTAGAGTGTTCAGTAGGTCTATTCTTCTCTTTCTTTTCTTTAAATTAGTAAAACTTTGAGAATTCCATTTATGTATTGATAACACATAAGATAATTTCTTCACACGATGAGAAGGATTGTGAGACTATTGCTTGATTGAGAAATAGTTTTAACCCATCAATGAATTGATCAATATTACTCCTTGTGTTATTTATATAATCTACAAAATGTCTTTCTAACCTTGTAAAGTTATCCTCATACATTGTGACATTCTTATCCTCCTTTTGCCTCAGACTCAGAAATTGCCTTTCCATATCCACTTGATGGTCATGAGGAAAGTATTTTTCTAGGAAAATCTCTTTAACTCCATATATTACATTTTGATACTTCTTAATCTTCCTTTGTGTTTGGGATTAATGACCACCATTGATCTGCATCTCTCGTGAGGTGATAAACTACCATGACAACCTTTTCTCTTTCAATACTCCCCAAAGCATGAAATATTTTCTCTAAGGAACTTATGCATTTATCAGCTACTAATGGATTTGTAATTACATTTAATTTTGGTGGTTGTTTCCTCATCATGTGGTCTAACATTGATCCTCAGCATTGTGGATCAGGGTGCTCCATACGAAAAGGTTATTATTCATAACCTCAGTGAGTTTTTCAACTATGGTGATAAGCAGATCAGCACCAATTGCATCACTAGCTCCAATATAATTATCTTGAGTATGAGGGAAATCCCTACATGGATTTTGTCTGTTGATACAGTTTCCATTCCTTTAACTAGGCACCATTTCTAAACTATGGCATACAGTATATTAGTTTATGAATCGCAATACATATTTCCAAACTTGTAAAACACTTAACATAAATTGAATAGTTTATGGATATAATCCATAATCATAAAAATGTTTTCTTTAAATAAGTATATACCCATAAACCCTTCTTAATAGTTTGTAAAGAAAATGAGAATCATACTAGGCATATCCCCCTGGAGTGATGTAACCAAGAGTGCAGCAAGGCCCATTATCATGCCCCCGTTCCTGTTCGAGTCTATCTCAAAGTAGTGTTTTCAGGTTTTACCTCAAGTTACATCTATGCCAAAGCCACCTCTACCTGCTCATATCAAGAGAGGGATGTATTTCTTGGAAAAATAACAAAATATCTACTACACAAAAAATTCTTGGATGTTCTTCTATACTAATCCTCAAAATCTATCTTAGGGTAGTGTTCTATAATTGGAGTTTTTCTAAATCTAGTTTCCAATGTTGGTACTAAAATTCCTCTAATACCAACTGTAATGCCCCGACCCTAGTTACCCAGATTCCATGCATTATTACATTAAATTGGCATGATCACAGGGGATTAAATCCCAAAAGAACGATCAGTTTAGTAGGTTTGGAAGTACTAGATACATTCTTAAGTTATATATTATATTATAAAAAGAAAAACAAAAACAACATTTTCACCATTGATCATATTCATATCTATTATAGTATCCCTTATACTATCCCTGCAGGTCAGTCAAAATATAATTCTTCCCATCCTGGAAAAAATAAAACATTGAAATGGGTGAGCTCATATGCTAAGTAAAGATAACAATATAGCACAAACTTTCATAAAAATTCATAAACTATTAAGGAAATGTATAAGACTAAAACATAATACTTTTAAACATAAACATCTGTGTAATATGACCAATATAAATCAAATAATTTCACTTAATTATTCACATGGATATTCTACAAGTCGAATAATCACATGCAATATCAATTTCCAATTTCATAATGATGGAATGCATAATTCCAGACTTCATAACCACATAGTCAAGGCCTTGTTCCAAGACTACAAATAAATTTTTTTCAAGACCTTGTACCAAGAGACTAGTTTGTCTCATGAGACTTACTGATGCATCGAAGAGCTATTGCAGGCTCCACCTGTCACTTACTAAGTCCAATTCATTACTTATTTGAAAATGTTTAAACATAGCATAAACATTCGTATTAAAAATAGCATATGAAATGTCAATACCTTATCTATAGACCATGAATGGTATAAAAATAATAAATCCATAGTCAAATATATGAAAAATCCTTCAATACAATATGGAATATTTGAATCATAAAAAATAAACTTCAAATATGTTTAAAATCTATCAAAGGATGTTGACATAGATGAAATCAAAACTATTTGAGAGAAATATATCTTTATATTTTGTAATCATTTAGAAGTCATGTAATTATAAAAGGAAGACATTAATTTTGAAAATATTCTTATAATATTATAAGGGATGATTCAAAGGTGTTATAATGGTGGAAAATAGTCACACCCACTGTGTATGTTAAAAAAATTCATTCCTTAATTTTGCCGAAAAATGTCGTAAATGACCTTGTTTGGAAAAAGACAGAAATATTCCATTATAAACATTTTACAAAAAGTCAAATTAGGGTATAAATTAATTTAACCCATATTCTAGGAAAAATTAAAATTGTTTTGAAATATATATTTAAGAAACACGGATGTGGATGATAAAGGGTTCCCAGTAGATACTTGTGTATAAACAACCTTGGATAATGAAGAGATTGTGTAGTTAACCCTTACATTGTACTTTTCAATAGTAGATGGTATGTTAACCTCCTATATAATAGTTAAATCATTCTTATTAAATGATAAAATAACTATATACATAAATATTATATCATATATGATCCTTTAATATTGCTTTGTTAACAATATTTCAGTAGTATCATTGTTTCGGGTGTTAACTGATTCATTTTCCTTTATATGCATGTTTACGTAAGCCAGGTTTTTTATGGATGGGATGTATTTGATTCATATACAGAGTGATATTATGTTCATAAAAATTATTTTTTATCATAAAATGAAATTTATTCTTGAATGATTATGATGGGTAATAAATCTCGTCACGTTGGTGGAGACGGTAATCCGTACGTACGCCTGAGCGATAATATCATTATATTGATGGTGAAATTGCATTTAATTGGATAGTATATCATATATATAGAATCATTAAAATTTTATATTTATAATTTATATTTGTTATACTCATTATTATACCCTTACAAATAATGAAGTGTGTGAATAAAACACCACACATAACGTGGAGACGGTAAGTCATACGTATGCACGTATGGTGACTTTGTCATTCATATGATAGAAAAAATAATGAGTATGGTTGTAACATTTTTATAAAACCATCACAGTTTATAGAATATAATGGAGATATTATTTTATAATGGAAAAAACAAAGAAATAGGAAGTTGAAGATGAAATGAACTTAAAAGAGGTGATGAAATAATTACCTCTTCTTCAGGTTCTTCCTTTTGATTTGATCAAAATGGATCCTTAGGATGCCTTTATGATCAAAGTAAGGACTCTAGGTTTATGTGAGGGAAGTTGGGAGGATATTTGGGCAGGGGTTGGATGATCCAAATTGCTTTAGAGGTATGAAATTAAGATAATGGGATGTTCCATTTTATAAGAGAGGTGAGGGTCACTTTAGGAATATCTTGAAATATTATTTTATAATAAAATCATTTTTGGTTTCTAATGGATCCAAAATGATTTATTTCGAGGCTAAGATGGGGATGGGTCGAAAAACTCTAAACCAATAGGTTTTATATAGGTTTAGTTCACCATATTAACCTTATCTTTTAGATTTAACTCTTAGTTAAATAGTTTGACATTTACCATGTCTCTTTGTATTTTTATATTATATGGTTAATAAACTTTCTATAACAAGCCAAGTGAACCCCAAGTGGTTAATTATTAATATATATAGCCTTATCTAAGTCATTTGGCCGAACCATAGATTTTTAGGAATATTATATCAATTAATAATATAGTATTTGTTTTAAAAACTAAATTGTGTCAATTTTGACACTATTTAGAATTTGATTTTTCTGAAAATCATAACAACGTGATTACTTCAAAAAAAATTTAATCAACCCTAAAATTTAATATTAACCGAAAAATTAGTGGAATCCATCAGAAGTCTCAAATTACATTTATTTGGAAATTTATAATATCAATTATTTTAATATTTCGATAAGAAGGTAATTACTGCATCATCATTGTGTCGTAAATAAATTAAATTATTTAATGTCTAAAATTTAGAAATAAACTACCATTATGGAGGAAATCATTTTATCTTTTAAATGAATATATATTGTCAAATTTATCTTATTATAACCCTATATTAAAAATGGTTTAGTTATTAAGCTTTGAATTTAACTCTTTTAACTCCTCTTTAAATAAAATAATAATAAATGTCCTAATCTAATCCATGTGGACCAATGGGGTCATATTTTATTTATAAGGTTGGTTTTGGTTGAATTAAACTTATCCAATAGAATTATGACATGTTTTAGGGTAATTATAATATCATTTTTACCCTTAATTATGATATTTTCTTTCAACCGTGGTAAATAAAAGTAAAACATTACTATTCACCAAAAAATATTTTAATCTTATTAAACCAAATGTACTTACTGATTTCAACGATGTCTCTTGGATTTTTGAAATTCAACTCACAGAAGTTGTAAAATTATGTTTTATGCAAATTTGTAAATTCTTTAAGAAGGTGGGTAAAAGAAGGTAAAAAGATCGATAAAACTTTATATATGTAAACTTATTATAAAATGACTCGAATGAATTACGTTGAACATATATTGGTATTATTTATCTATTTTTACCTAAAATAAATTAAATTAAAATAACAATAATGTAGTGTTTTCCACTATTCATCAAAAATTGAATGTTTTTATAAAAATACCAAAAATTCACCCTATGATAATTTTGATATTCCGAACCCAAAAATGAATTCAATTATAAAAAATAAAATTTATAAAATTTCAAAAAGTGGGTATTAATATTCATAATGACTAGTTTTATTGGTTTTGGTGTGTTAAAACTCCAAGTTGTGTACAACGCAAGCTACTGCATTATTAAAAGGGAAATATACCATGGAATCTTGGGGTGTTACACCATTCTATTTCCATGGGATTTTATAATATGATAATTGATTTATATATAGTAGAACAATTATGTGTGGATATTAATGGTTGGGTTATAATATAGTCCTCCAATTCATTGGTCGACATGTTATATATCCTGCGATAATTATTTTCATAAAGAACCCAATTCAGTTAACTAAATTCCTAATATTGATTGTAAAGGCAATACAGATAACTCTTTCACAAGATTTATAATGAACCTAATTTAGTTTTCTAGATTCACAATATTGAGTGTTAACATAATTAATTAAGGTATGTTTACAATATTGAACATGGACTAGAAGAATTTTGAAGGGTTTATAATTTTATGGTTCCCCATTTTGATTATTATTCCATACTTTTATGTTATATATCTATCATTATGATTTGTGGTTAATGTATAATATTAAATTATTATCATAACATTTTTTCTATTTTATGACTATTAATTTGAGATTACTTGACTATCCATCACAAATTATCAAAAACTATTATTGTACCATTTTTTAATTATATATTCTTTCCACAGTTATTTTTTCTAATACGTCATGATCTAATTATTTACGACAAGTTGATGATTTTTTTCTTACTCAGCATTTGAGCTAACCCCATTCTTATGTTTCCATTACAAGGGCTATGAATATTAGTATAACTTATGATATGTATAGAATGGATTCTATTGTGGATTGATAGTAGATAAATGATCATAGGTACTATGAAATATATTTCTTATGTATTTTTTTCTCGAAGTCACAATGAATTTGGTTCATGGGATTGTATATTATTTTTATATATAATGTTTATATTGTGTAAATGATGTAAAATAATTATATGTTTAGGTTGGTCCATCACACTTGATCTCAAATCCTTTGTGTAAATTATGTTTTTTTAGTACCATTTCCAAAAGTGTGGTTCTGGGACACCTCATTTGGTATCAGAGTCTGCTTTAGTTATTTTTTAGGATTATTTTAGTTATTTTGGGGACTAGAATGGTATAAAATTTGTAAAAAAATTAGACATAATTATAAGTATATGATATCATCATGATGTTTTGGTAATGTAGATATTGTGGGGATTTCTAAAAATGAAATCTCTATCTAGATACAACCAAGGGAATTCATGCTCTAGAATAGATACAGCTATGTTTAAAAACCATGAAAAGGCTGGTTGGATGTTAACAAAATCATAACCTTGGTCATAAAAAAGATTCATTACTTTTCATATGGATTGAAACTCTCATGAGATATGGTATAGTGATTTACAATCTCTATATGACACATTATGTGTGAATTTAATAGATTTATGTTAGAGAACCTAATATGACATATACAATTAATAACCTATATTGAAACCTAGAATGATTGATATTAGGGTACATATGTAATTTATGAAATATTCCATTCATGTTAATAGTAATACTTTTCTATAAGATCGTCATATTTTAATTATCATCAATAATATTCCTTCATTTATGTAATGCATGGAGTAAGGAGAAACTGAGTTAACAATGTGTGTGATGGAAAAAGTGGTGATTATTTAAATGGGCAATCAAACGGGAAAGTATATAGTGATGAAAATAATGTGATTATGCTCACCCAAATATCTCATATTATTATTAATAAATTCAATCTTTATGAACTTCCATACACATTGAAAATAGAATAATTTAGTTTCAATGAAGTTCATCTAATAATGAAAATGAAAAAAGATGATTTAACTTCCACCGTGTCAAAAATGTTTGACGAAATGATAAATATAATGTTAAAAAGGAATGAAGAAATGTTTTATTTGAAGAAGTATTATCCATAGATCTATTTCATTTCAAATAGAGGTGAAGATGTTGGCCAATATAAAGGAAGGTATAAGGGTATCAACTAATTTTCCATTCACGTATTAATTATTAAAATGTATGGAATTTAGAAATTATGAAAGTCGATACACTAATCCAATGGGTAACATGGATAATTTGTATCAGAAACAGCTAAAACCAAGGGAACAAGTAAAATATAATTTTTTTCATCATAATGAAGTGAATCATTATAATTAATTTAAAATTTTCCTCTAGTAAAGAGTTGTGTAAGTATTGTTGGACTATAAATCTAGGAATATATTATATCTAGGAAGTCTTATTATATAATTAAATCACCTCCTTGATGATTTAATTAATAAAAAAATATATATTTGTATGATTATTGTTTTTCAAGTTGATGTTTATAAAATTTTGGCTTATGAAAATATTATTATCCTTCCTTTTGAAGAATTTAATATGATTTTGAAAATGGATTGGATATCTCTATATAGAAGAAAAATAAAATTTTAGAATAAGGAAATCAAATATCGAACTATGCTAGGATATCAATGAAAGCATAGGTATGAACACCCTTTTTAATAAATTCATATAATTTGGGTGGTAATACTCAATAACATTTAACTCATTGCTCCAATTGTTGGAGAAAAACACCAGAAATGGGATCATCCTATTTTTAGGAAAATATATATTTCTTATGTCTGAAATTTTAATCTATCTATTAAAATTTATCTTCAGTGGTTTAAATATTTTGGAATCAATTCTTCATTTTCATCAGTATGTAATAATTAAAATTTCAAGGATATAATTTATTTATGTGGGGTAGAATGTAACACCCTAAGATTTTACTATGTATCTTAATTTAAATATACAATTTTTTGATATATTATTTCACACAAAACAGAAAACTAAAATGATCAAGAAACATTTTATATTAATTATAAGAAAAATAAAATCTCTAGTAAAAACAGATTTTAATCAACTAAATTTACTTACATTTAGATGATTAATAATTATTATGATAAAAAAAGAGATTATTCTTCCTTAAGTAACTATTTTTTTAAGTGATTTTAATTTTATCCTATTAAATTAAAGTTAATGATTCTCAAATATTATTATATATGAAATAATATTAATACATTTTTAAAATTGATATGAAATTATATTAAGAACACTTACAAATGATAATTTTTCAAAAAAAAATATATTATATTTTTATCATATTTTAAAAAATAAATTTATAAATTATTGAAGATTATAAAATAATCTTTATTTTTTAATTAATCAGGTAAAATTTATATTAAGATGAATTTTATAGTTTTTTTCAATTATTTGATTTTCAGTTAATAGTGAAAATATCAATTTTCAAAATACTAACACTTTTATAACATGGTAAAAATTCTAAAATGATTTCAAAAATTTAAGAAAATTTTTTGTATAAAATATATATATTTATAAATTAGAAAAAATTATTCAAAATATAATTGTGAATTTATAAAACTAATGGTGAACTTTTTGAAAACATAAGCAACATGTTACGTTTTAAGAACTCTTTATGGTTTCTACCATTCAAATACGTATTCACAAGGTGGAATTCAGATTTTTAGTGTTTTTAAATAAAAATAACACTTATTTGGTTAATAATAATACAATTACATTTATACAAATCAAAAACATTAAAAATTATATCTAAATCGTAATTTTTATGAATAAAAATGCACATTTTCTAATAATGGTTTTTTTAACATTATGTTCTCAAATATTAAAATTATATTTTTTTCCCTTATAAATTTTATTTGGAAAAAAATTATAATTTTTTTAATAATTATTTCTAAATTTTATAAAAATTCATTTTTTAATTCATTAAAAGTAATTTATCTATTTAACAATATATGGTAAAAACCAAAAATGGTAAAATATAAAGATATGTGGGTAAAATAACTAGAATCATGTAATTGTTTTTAAAGAATATGGTTATGTATTTCTCAAAATTACCCTTTCACCAACTCCAATATTTTACATTATTAGAATTATTTGAGCATTGATTAGTGACTTGACATTTTATATAATTATAAAAATACCACTCCCCACGCTTATAAAAGGGTTATTCTTCCACCACTTCAATGCCAATATAATTCCTCTTGAAAAAACACCCCTTTGTAAATTCGCATAAATCCCACTATAATTTTTTCATCCCCTTGAGCCATGGAAAATATATAAGTCCTCCTTTTTCAAGATGTACACAAACTGAAAGTTAAAATTATCAACATAAGTACTAATGAATATCTAATATTTTTCCTTCCCTATCATTATTATAAAACCCTATTTATCCCATTATAACAATATTAAATTAGTATTACATATAACATTAAATTTTTTATGTTCATGGGATAAAATTAGTTTACCCTTTCCCCTTAGAAAAACGAAAAGGTCATCATCTGTACGCACAGACTACTGACTCCATGAAAGACATGTTTTAATTTTCTTCACTTCCATACATTATTGGTTAAAATGTAATTAATAAAATAATATGATATGTATAACATTATTAATATCCTAAAAGGATAAAAAACTATATACCCACCTCCTGGTCTATGAAAACATAATGTGTTGATCGTGTGTATGTGCAGATTCCTACCTCCATAAAGAAACATATTTTATTTCTTATAAAAAATATTCTTTATAAAAAACACTTAAAATGTGATTGAAATAACTAAAAAACTAAATAATATCATTACACTTATTTAATAATGACACTATTATGAACTAATAACTTACATAACCATAGTCGCCCTTCGATTATAGCATGTTCTTGGTTGGGTCGGTTTAATCCCCTATGTGAAAAATGCTATAAATTTTTTCCATGGATTTACATGGAAACATAAACACATTTATTATTATAAATTAACTTGTAAATAATGTTTTTGTTTTGTTTAGAAATTTAATATTGTTATTTAAATCATTATTAATATTGCAATATTTTTTCTTCAAAAATTACCAAAAGTGTCTTATTATTTTACCTTTACATGTCAGGAGTAAAACTATAATGGGATGAACATACATCTTGTTAAATAAAAAATGGAATATATTTTCTAGTATATTGACTAGTATGGTAGTTGATAAATTTTGAACAATTTAATAGGGATCAAAATTGAAATTACAATCCATGCGTGAAACAAAAAAAACTACAACATCTAATAATTAAAATAATTGATAACTAACTAATGAATTTATACTAAATGATTGCAATAAAATAGTAAAAATGTTTTTATACATGAATAATGTTTTGAAATAGGTTATTATCATGGTTATTTTTATTAAATAATAGTTTATAGTACTTTTTTGGAAGTTGAGAATTATGTTAGGGGATTTTTTTACCTCAATATACTTCTGTTCAATTATAATGATTCTTCTTAAACATCATTATTAAATTTTGGGTACATATTCTATATGATTTTATCATTATATATCCATTTTTTCTTTAGGATATACATTTCACTCTTCTAAAATCTCCTTAAAATGGTACTTACTTCAAAAATATGATGTTCTTAATGGGGTTTTCTGGACTCGACATCTTTCCTTTAGTCATGATTATTCTACATTGAATATGGTTTTAGCAAAAACATTATGATGTGGGTTTCAATAAATGTCAATTCTTAAAATTTTGAAAATATTTCACTTTCCCAATTATATATTTTAACTTCCTATCCAAATTTACACTAGATATACTTTATGAATTTTTGAATGACTAATTAATAATATTTATTTACAAATAATATTTTATGTTCTCCATCTCAATTTCTCAAAAATGATATTTTCAAAAGTGACTCAAAACATCTCCTATTTTAGATGTAGTTAAGAAATTTTTTCTAAATAATCTTTTATATTTCAATTCCAATTTACACATTAAGTCAAATATATATACATCCCATGGAGTTATATATTAAAAATCACCCTCTAAATACTTTAAATAAATACACATTTTTTGTGATTGAAATAATCATGTTAGAAAACTACTTTTGATATCATTTTATGTGATTAAATTTGAAAATGATATTAACCCCATTCTCGTTCCTTCTGTTTTCAAAATAAGATGATTGATTGATATATTATAGAACACATATGTCTGGGTAATAATGGTTTGGTCATATATATACCTCTAATTAATTTTTCAGTAATCTATATCTCATGAGACAATGATGTTGAGCGTGAGCCTGATGTTGTTATCTAGGTTAACAAGATTGATCATGAACCCAATGTGATTGGCTGGGTTAACAATATTGATCATGTACATGATGTGGTTAACTAGGGTCACAAGATTTATCACAAACCTAATTCAATTAGTTAGGTATAGAAAATTGAGTGTGATCACAATGCAGATAGATTTGTTCAATGGTTTGAGCATAGACCGGATATAGTTAACTAGGTTCACAATGGTATAGTTCCTTATGCTTATTCTTATACCATATTTCTATGTTATATTCTTATGATTATGATTTATGGATCGTGTTACATATATCGTGATTATATACAAATTTTCTATGGTTTATGATTTTTCATTTCATATGACATGTATTTCTATCACGACATCTAAAAAATATTATTATTTATCTTATTTTTAATAAGTTTTTTCCTTTTTAATATTCTTTTATCATATTCATATGATTTTAACCTTGATGAAATTTTGATTATTTTTTCCCTTTTTTTGCATTATATCTCACCAATTTCTTATGTTTACATTCCATAGGTCATAAATATAATTATTACTTATAACAAGTCTCAAAGAGAGTATATAGTTGAAAATTTATGGATATATTTTCAAAAGAATCTAATATAAGTTAATTATGTATCTAGTTCTCAAAGATAGTAAACATTTAGTTCTTGTAATTGTTTTTTATTATGAGATATAATTGTTTTATTTTAAAAATGATGTAAAATTATGTAAAATTATGACTGGTTTAGCTACATCCATCTCACTTGTTATTAAATCATATAAATAATCATAGAACTATATTTGACTGTGTAGGTCTGGGTCATCATAGAATGACTCGCAGGTTTTAAATTATATCACTTGTTATGTTGAAATTCATTTCATATAGATTTCATGAATTATTAACGATTACTAAGAAAATTTATAAATTAAATAAATCAATTGAAAACATGTTCTAAAAAAGAGTAAAATATATTCTGATAAATTAATGACCATAAGTAGTGAATTTAAATATATAACTAAAAATGATTCATCTATAACTTTATACCTATAAGGAATATGTTCTTCTACCTTAAACTACCTATATTGAGTTTTATCTAGAGTACTCTCACCTTCCTGGGACTTCAAGTTTTTTATCCTTAGTTCTATTCAATTTTTTATTGATTTTACTTTCCAGTTGAATAATACATTTAGGATTATAGATTATATAGAAGAAGAAAACTCGATACACTACTCTATTGAGATAAAAATCTATGAAATCTTTAGATAGGACCTATCCAACCGCAAAACAAAAAATATTTCCTATATTTTTGAAATTGAATATTTTTATGAATAGGCTTACCACATTGATTAAATAATAGTGGTTTACTTTGATTGGATGATAAATAAGTGAATACATGTGGTATTATTATACCACTATAATCCATATAACTATTCTAAACATTCTTCCATATTTTACCATCCAAGCTCCATTCCCAATTTCTAGGTTTTGGGAAAACTTAATCTTTTATAGTCAGGACTGTTATAATCACCTCTATCCTCAAATACTATGCAACTACATCCACATAAGAGGCATGACCACACAAATACACCTTCGAATTGATATCTTTATTTAGACATCATTTGAAATATTTATATTTTAAGTTATAATTTGAGACTAAATAAGGTGAATACAATGTTGTATTAGAGAAATAATTTTCATGCTCCATCATTATTTGATAATTTTATTGAAAATAAAAAAATTCATCACCTTCACCTCCTTTATGGTAATTAAATATTACTATTGAAAATAAAATTTCTTTAAACAATCCCATAACTGGTCCTTGCATGTATTTGAACAAATAATAAATTTCTACTATTTTCATCTCTGACTGAAAATTGATTTTTTTTAAATAGATAAAGTTTATGGAAAAAGTGGGAAACCATACGTATTTTGAATGGTATATTATTAAATTCCATAAGAAATAACTGATTTACTAAAACAAATTTTAATCATATTAGAGACCCTACCATTATAGAGAATCCATTAAAGTGTAGAGGACTTCGTGTTCTGATCATCTATAAGGAGGTCTTCAAATATGTACACCATATTTTTCCATGTTTTTAAAAACTCTTGAATACCAATATTCCTTTTATTTAAGCCACATGTTAAAATTTTATTTTTCTTATTTATCCATGTACTATGTTCTTCATCATGTTCCACTCATATATTTTTCTCAACGACCCTATCAAAATCATCTTGAGAAGAATTAACTTCTAATTCCACCTCTCAAATTTCTACATTGGATTGAATGATGAGCTCCCAATCCTCATTTTTCTAGAATCCTCTTTATCAGATGCCATAGACATAACATTAGAATCCTACATCACCTGATGTTCACTCAGCAGAGTTGATTTGTCTTACAGATAATGGGTCATTAATTAACTTTAAATATCTTTACTCCTTTTAACAAACCATGTTTTCATCATCATAGAAAGTTGAGAGTAGTCCTCATGACCTTTGGACTTCTTCTACTTTACCATAATTAAAATTCCTTCTTCTCATTCCCCCTTCTTCACATTCTTCCTCTAGGTTTTTTATATACATATTTCATTATTTTCATCAAATATGTCTCCTAAAACATATCTAGATGACTCATACTCTGAATCATCCCCATATACTACTTTATTTGTAGAGAGGTTCTTATTTTGTGGTAAGGGTTGGACACCATTTCTAGCTTCTATCTCAACTGCTTATTCCTGAACTAATCCTTTAGACTCTAAATTTTTGAGTTAATTACTAAAATGAATTTTCATACTAGTCCTTCCTGACCTTTCCTTAATTGTTAGATACCAACAGTCCCTACCGCCTCTACTACTTAAGATGGTTTCTGAATTTTCCTCACCTTCCACCTATATCACCATTTTACCTTTTTCACCATATCTCATTTCTATTACATTAAAATTAATCTTCACACATCCTTAGGCACACACCTCCTTAGATATAAATTCAATTCTCCATTGATATCTACACCTTTTAGATCAAAAATTAGAACATGTTCCTTCTTATGGGTGTTTAAATTATTTATTGGCCCACTCGGGTGATCAAAAACATATCCAGGAAGAAACTCATTCTCAGATGAATTACTAGCCTCATGTGTTAAATTTCACAAAACATCTTAGAAAATTATTTGATCAATTCACACTCCAATTAGAGACTAATCCATATTATTTTCACCAAAAATGGACACCAATCCATTTTCTCTTCATTTACGCCCCAAAATATTATTTTGATAATTTTTCTTCCTATCACACATACATGTCGCCGATAAATTCCAAATTTCCTTACATGAAGAAAAAAATCCATCCATGATATAAAAATCGTCAATTTTACATAAGGAAACTCTTCTCTAACTTCAATAAAAATAAACTCAATAGGTTATCTTAAAAAATGCTCTTCTATAAAGATTCGTAGAGAAATAGGTTGGTAAACTGATGTAGTCCTACTATCAAATAAATGATAACGTACTATGATATATTATAACATTCGAATAGTCAAGGAATATTAAAATAGAAGTCAGAGTTTTGAAAATATAACATAAATATTCATTTTTAGTGAATCACATTTCATGTGGAAGTCATAAGCCTATAATAAAAGGAATAGTTGGGATCCATTGTAGGTGTGGGGAGCACTCATCCTCGCATTGACCAAGTCATTCTCTACTTCGACACATACCATGATGTTCTTGGAATTGAGAAGACCAGCCGTCTCTCACTATAATAAACCCCAAGATACAAAAAGGATTAATTTAAAATATTACACCAATGGATGAAGGTGTTTGAACCATTATATTTGTGTCATATTCATCAAGGATGAAGCATTAGAAAATTATGAGGACGAGATCAACAGTTGCAGTGAGCCATCAAACAACTCTGGGACTTTCAATCTATGAAAAGTCTGAGGAGAAGAAGGAAGACAATTTGGGTTAGAAAATGGGAAAAATTTATTGTAAGAGTCTTCTTTGATAGATGGTGGAGGTCCCTCTCTAACCGAGGGGGGAGGTGTTGGCTCTGTTTCCATCATCATCTAGGTCACGAGGGGGGGGGGGGAGGAAATCGATAGCGGTCTCTTCCTCCCTCCCAAAGTATTTTACTGGGGAATTGATTTCCAACTCAGAAACACAAAAATGAAATTGATAATAATGACATCAAATATGTCAATAATTAATATATGAATAATTATTCTCCCAATATACTTCATTCACACCTTTTCTTCTTGGTAATATTTATCCCCTGGGAAGACAAAAAGATCAAAATTATTCAATTCATGAATCCAATATCGAGATTGAGTCAAACAAAAACCTACACCAATTTCCTTAACTTGAAAATTACATATGTATGATTTATATAAACTTTGATAAACGTGAGGATTATCATGTTGCAAATTGTAATTTTCCCTAACCTTATACTCCCTCACATGATTGATCTATGTTTTCTACTAGACCTCAATTGTGAATCCTTAAATGCCAAAGGTTTATGAATAGTATAAAAGTTAAGGAATATAGTATGGAGACTATTCACTATGGAATAGAGTTTCAATAAGAATGTAAATAATATAAAAATTAACCTTCTACAAAGTAGATAAATGGAAGAACTAAATAATCCATATTATAATATAATCATGTAATGTCATGTTAAATGTAATAAAATTTCATTTTGAGGCCATACAAGTAAAAGGGTATGCATAATAAATAAAAGACTGTAAAATACCATGTCCTAAACACTTGTTGGTCCTACCTACGTGCTCCAACCCATCTAAAAATAAATCAACCAATACAATTCCCCTTTCTCTTATGCAAACAGAATCCATGAATTCTTTCTATTAACCAATCACTGGCCAAAACAAGGTGTGACTAAAACATAGTATTCCAACACCCATGATGTTTAAAAATTCCAGAGTAAATATATAGTTAATGTAATATAATGATAGATAGGATTTGTAATTAACACATTAAAAAAAACATCAAATAATTCTTCCAACCCTTAGGCCTCAGGTTGACACCCTAGGTCATCCAAACCTTCTTTGGGATGATGTTGGATATCCCTAGTCAGTTCATGAGATCATTCCGTCCAAATCCATAAACCCTTGTAGGTATATATCATGAATCAATATAGTGGAACTAGTAATATCCCTCTAAATATTTAATCATTTATGAGGAGAATCCATTTTTTTAATAATTAAGTCATGTTTGGGTGCAATCCATTTTTATAAAAATTTCAGTATTTTCAGGTGTAATAACCTTGTATAAGATTTTTAGAATATCTGGGTCAAAGCCATTTGTATAAGAATTTCTGCATGTATGATCACAAAAAATTTATATAATAATTTCATTATAACTAGGTTAAAGACCTTTTCATATTTATTTCATCATAACCACGAAACAATTATTTCAAACATGTCAGCACATGTCACAATGTTTCTTCATTTCATTCATAAAATTCATTGAATTATTCCATTGAGCAACACATAAATTATCATCTTAATTTTTACAATCCCCATTTAAGTATAAATTAATTCCATAGTAATTTTAATTCCTAAATACCCATAATTCACCATTTTATCATGTTTATTACATAAAAATACAACTCATATTTTTATTTCATATGAATCATTTTTAACACAATTTCCTTTTTACCTTGTTTGGCCAAATTTTCAATTCACTTTCCAAATAACTCAAATTATTTAGAAAAACTCCATATTATGAAACATTCAAAAAAAAATTTAAAGGGTAGGTTCACCTTGGTAGTGGCATCAAATCTAGCCTCAACACCAATTGACATGATGGGATTTATGGAAGTATAATCATGTTTTTTTAATAAAAACAAATAATTTTACATTTAGGTAGGTCCTTCACACGGCATGCCAGCATGATTGTACATATTTAACATACTTGAAGAATTTTAAAAATACATTTCAGGGTTTTTGTAGAACACATACCTCAACGAAAATTTACTCAAAAACACACATTAATTTCAAGGTATAGATCATAATATTTCATCCTTCATGTTAATGAAAACTAGAAAATCAATCAACACTCGTATCCTAACAAGATCCGGGGTTGGGTATTGTGTTGGGGTTTCATCAAAAGAAAAAAATGATATGAGAAGAATAAGATATAATGGAAGGATTACATTCTATTTTTGGTTCTAAAACCCCAATATCCAATGGAATATTTATGTTGGCTGAAAGATAAATCCCAGAAATCATTGATGGAAGGAAAATACACAAATAAAATGATACACCTTATCGTTAATCTTGAAAAATGCTACTAGAGGTTTAAAACTAATTGTTCATAGAATATTCGCAACACAAATAGTGGATTCACATCATGATTAGGTTATTCACGTCATGAATCACCTGATTCCTTTATATGATGAGAAAACTATCACCCCATATTTAAACCCCAAATAGAAATTTTTCCACATCATGAATTCATTACAATATATGATATTTTATTCATTAATTCCCCCAGACCATTCTGGATGTAAATGGGATTCATGTGGTCTACCCTAGACCATTCGCACCTTGAATTGAATTCATTTTGTTAGCCCAAATAATTCACAAAATGATTTGGAAATTAAAAGTGTGAATTTATTTTGTAGTTAGAACTGGCCTCTAGTTCCAAAATTCACCCCAAACCAAACCAACAAGACTAATCATTGACTATCAAGTTCGAAATGAAATTAAACTGGTCTTGAAAAGATTTACCAAAACATAAATAATGAATTACTTATAAAAATACATATCTGACAAAAATAATATTTCTCATTCTCTAAATATTTCACTTGGAATATCTAAAGATGAATGAACTTTTAATAACAATAAGTATAAAAAATTATTAAAATATATCATAGGTCTCATAAATATAAAATAAAATCTAAATCAATAATAAAAAATCAACTAATCAATAAAATTGAATTTATATCCATTTAATAATATATATTGAAAGTATTTTTAACACCTTGTGTGTTAAAAACATCACCCAGAGAGAGTTAAAACATAGGATAAAAAATAATCCATTCTTAATATTAATGTAATATAATATAAATAAAATGAAATTATTTTTTTAAAATTCTAATGAATATTTTTAAAGTTATTTATAATAGATATAATCTATGAAAATTAAAGTTAGAAATCCTTCAAATTAAAAAAAACATTTTTTATCTCTATAATTTTACAACAAATATCCTGTATATTTTATCAAATACCATGCATGCTAAAAATTGTTTTGAAAATTAATTCATAATTATCGCCATATAAAATAAGTACATAACCTATCTAAAAAATATCAAAACATTCACAAAATTCCCATCATGTTTTCTCAAATGGAAAGCATTGCATAATAAATGAAATTTGAAATAATATAGAATCCAAATATCAAAAAATATAAGAATATACATAGATATTTGGTATGACTACACAGTTTCCCAAACCATGTAATAACCAAAAATGCACATACTAGAAACATCTAGAACAAAATTCCCGCCTCATACATGGTTTTCCAAACCATTCAAAATTTACACACACCCTTAAAATTATCACATATTCACTCTAAACCCCTATAATTTCCCAAAATAACATATATAAAATCCATAAAAATGATAATAATACTTAATTAGACAAGATATGTCAAAATTTGGAAATACCATGATCACATAGAAAATAAAAAAATCAACTAAAAATGTTAACTCAAGGATCAGTATAATGTCATGTAACATAATCAACCCAAAATTACATGATTTATAATAAAGGTTTCTGTTGGTAAAAAAATCCCTATGGTAACATTTCATCATTTTTTTGGTTTTTTTGTTTATAATGTGTGTTTCTATGGTGAATTTTTAGTACCAGAGATATTGTTGAAAATAAATATTGACAAAGAATCATGTTAAAGAAATAGATGATATCGAGGTAGTAAAAAAATAACATATATAACGTGGCACTGTTTTCCAGTGTTTTTCAAATTTTTGGGGCCAAAATTGGGAGTTTGGATAGCATTTTGAAATATGTCTTTCCTAGAAGACCTCATCCAAATATAGAAAAGGAATGAGTTTCAAGATGATGGGCTTCATGAAGATGGTTTCACAAAGTACCAATGGAAGTTGAAGATGATCTCTACGACTACGATGAGCCTCATGAATGGTAGAGTTGAAGAGCATTGTGAGTGGAGAAATGTGGTGGTGAAATGGTTTTGAAGGAAGGATATGCGATTAAAATAAGCATTTTATAATGGAAAATATCCATTGAACTTCTCAAAAAAGGGATCATTGTGGTGGAAAAATTAGAGCTCTTCAAAATGGTGCTGACGTGGTGCTGACATGACCCAAAGATTATGGATTCTATGGTAAATGTCTATAAATAAGCTTTTACCCCACTGATAAATATAGAGATACTCAATGAAAATATTAATGTTCTTGAATTGCGAATAACTCTTATGAAGGTAGCGAGCTTCCAAAAAGTAAAGGGATTTTCAAAGGCTAATTGAGCTCTGCAAAAGGGGGGAGAATTGTAAAAGCTATGTTGATATTTGTAAGAATGGTGTACTTCATGATGGCTAGTCTAATATTTGAGAAACTACGATCTTTATGAAAATTCAGGAACTTCATGAAGGATTGTATGATATTTAAAAAATATGGAGCTTTCTGAAGGTAGTGTGCCTTGTGAAGGGGTTTTCGAAGGGTTTGCACAGTTCTCTATTGTAAAGTGGTATTCATATGTGGATTAAAGTGAGACATCAATAGAGAATCTACATACAATATGGGATTCATTTGTTAGTGATAATGAAGAGACCAACATGTCTATAAACGATGAGTGGCTCTTCTAAAGAAGTAGTCTGCACAATTCAGTTAAGAGAGGTGTGAAATTTCAAATTGTGATTGGTTGTAAACTAGGAAAGATATTGATTCTACTAAGAACATTGTTAATAGTTGTGCACTTATAGTGGATTTGGGACTTCTGTACATTGTTGGGGTATGTTCCGTGGAAAAATCCTACTAAGGGTGAAATAATTAAAATTCATGTGTCTTGTACATGCTTTAATATCTATTAATACTCTTCGATGGGAAGAAGAGAGAAGAGAGTTTTATTTAACAATGAGACAAGATCAAAAGGGGGTTTTCATAGCCTAATTCACCCCTCCCCCTCTTAGGTTATTTGACCTAGTGGGACAAAAAAATTTCTATCATGTGAAAAAGATAATATTAGTGTTTCTCTCTCAAAGGAGTTCGTCAGCCATAAAAGGATTCTGATCTTTTATGGGAATAATTTTCAGTTATAGAAGAATAGGATTCAACACTAATTCCAATCCATAGAAATGGATGTCTTCATAGGGTCGATGCATGGAATTTCAACCAATGTCAATATTGGTTCTCTATTAAAAGCTGAAAGAAGGTAATTGAATGTTAAAGGTAATAAATTAATGCTTTAGTGAGAGCCCCATCCAATAAAATATATACAAATGTGATGTCATGTAAAACATCACATTCCATGTTGGAAAAACTAATGAATATATATGAAGGTGATTAAATTGTTAGGGAGGAAAATTTATAGGTTATGTAGAAAAAGTATGAAGATCTAACAATGATCACAAATGATTCTATTGATGCATTCATCAATAGGTAAATATTTTAGTTGAATATAATAAAGGTATTTGAGAATTCATTAAATATATAAATATTTTAGTGTATATCTTGAGGAAAAATCCACCTTGGTTCAATCTGAATGTTTCAGTATTGGAAGATAAAGATCTGAAATATCTGACAATGGATAAATTGCATAGGACCATTGTAGCATATGAAATGAGAAATGATTATAAAGATGCTGTGGAAAAGGGGAAATATAAAGAGTTTTAATTGAAAGCCATGAAGAAGCTCAGTGATAAAGATTATTTGGAAGAAGAAGAGATAGAGGACTTGATGTGATTCCTTTTGTAAAATATACAAATATGAAAAGGATAGTTCAAGGGGAAACTTCCACTTGATTTATTTAAATTGGTAAACTTCAGACATCTTACAGCAAGATTCCCCAAGAACTTATACAAATATTATGAGGATGAAGCTAAAATATTAATGAATAAGTCTTCATCCTATGTGAAAGGAAAGAGAAATTTTAGGAGAAATTTCTTGAAGAAAATGAATATTCTTTCACAAGAACGTGATATTTCAGATGAATCAAAGGTTGATAAGGTAGAAGAGATATAGAACTGTAAAGATCATGGAGAAACATAAATGGTAGAAGTTTTTGGTACTACGTAGAAAATGGATGAAACCAATTTTTTGTAGAAGAAGTTGAAGGAACACTAGTTTAAAAAAACATTTAACACATTGACATTTTTCACGTCGATTGTATATAACAAACATGCAAAGCTATAATGATCGATATTTCAGGTCTGTTATTTTATAATCGCGGTAAAATATAAGGAGTTTAGCTTTTTTATGTTGGTTATTATATAACCGACATGCAAAGCCAATCTGGTGCGCATTATCGCGTCTTTTATAAAATAACTGATGTAATAAAGGAAATCATGGAGCATTATCACAACGGTTATTAAATAACTGACGTGATAAAGGAATGCTCGGTGCTTTACCATGTTGGTTTAAAAAAACCGACCTGATAAAGCCAACCTCTACAATTTATCATGTCGGTATGAAGTGACATATATCATGTCGGTCATAAAATAACTGACAAGATAAATTGTTTTCTACATCGGTTATTAAATAACCGACGTTATAAAAATTTTAAAAAATACTTTATAACTGCAGTTATTAAATAAACGACGTGATAAATTTGTTAAATGATTTATCACACCCCGTATTTAGTCATTCATTTTTCTTCGATCGTGCGACCTTAGACTCATCTCTCTCACCCAGAAAACCTATAATCGATTCTTCGAAGTCATGCACTTCAGCCTCGTTTTGCCAACATCATTATTCAAACTTATTATTATCAGATCTATCAGGTTGACTCACAACACTCATGTAAGCCTCACATGACTCCTTTTCAATTTTTTTTCCACGATTCCCGAATCTAATTTGTTGAGATGTAATTTTTCATTGTTTTTGAGGTCATGGTTAGTTTCATAGTGTTCATTTATACCATTCTAAATTCTTTTCTAGTAAAATAAACCTATGGATGTGATATCATGAAAGTTTACGATTTTTGTGTGTTCTATCGTGTGTGTGACTGTGCGCGCGCGCGTACAGGGGGTTTCCAAGGGGGTGGGTGGCTGTACAAGTGGGTGGGGGTGTCTAGGGGGTTTGGTGGGCTGTCCAGTTGGGTGGGGGTGTCCAAGGGGTTTCAAAGGGGTTGGGGTGGTGTCCAAGGGGTGAGGGGGCTGTCTAAGGGGGTTGAGTTGTCCAAAGGGGGTGCGAGGGATGTCAAAGGGGGTGGGGGTGGTGTCCAAGGGGTGTGGGTTGGCCAGAGGGTTTGGGGGCTATCCAGAGGGTTTCGGGGGGGAGAAGTACATGGGTGTGGGGGGGGGGGTCGAATGGGTGGGGCTGTCCAAGGAGGTGGGTGGGGGATGTCCAAGGGAGTGGGGGGCCTGTTTAGAGGGTTAGGTGGGGTGTCCGAATGGGTTGTCCATAGGGTTGGTGGTGTCCAGGGGGTGTCCAAGGGGGTAGGGGTGGGGTTGGTGTCCAGGAGGGGTGGGGTGTCCAAGGGGGTGGGGGCTGTTTAGAGGTGGGGGGTTTTCCAGGGGTGGGGGGGCTTTCCATAGGGGTGGGGGATATCCAAGGGGGTGGTGGTGTCCAGGGGGTGCCCAAGGGGGTGGGGGTGGTGTTCAGAGGGTTTGGGGGGCTGTCTAGAGGGTTGGCGGGTGTCCAGGGTTTCCATGGTGGTGGGGGAATTCTGTGGGTGTGGGGGGGGGGGGGTCGAAGGGGGATGGGGTGGGGGATGTCCAAGGGGGTGGGTGGGGGGGGGCTGTCCAAGGGGGTGGGGGTATTTTAAGAGGGTTTGGGGGTTGTCCAGAGGGGGATATCTAAAGGTTTGGGGTGTCTAGGGGGTGTCCAAGGGGGTAGGAGGTGGGGGTGGTGTCCAGGAGAGGTGGGGTGTCCCAGGGGGTGTGGGCTATCTAGAGGTGTGGGGGATATCCTGAGGGTGGGGGTGTCCAGAGGGGTGGGGGTTGTCCAAGGCGGTGGTGGTGTCCAGGGGTTGTCCAAGGGGGTGGGGTGGTTTCTAGGGGGTGGGGGGATGTCCAAGGGGTGGTGGTGTCAAGGGGGTGTCCAAGGGGATGGGGGTGGTGTACAGGGGGTTGGGGGCTTTCCAAGGGGGTGGGGGATAAGTGTCAGTTGGGATTGACTATTTCATCATTTTTTGTCATATTATGACATGATGATTGTATTGTTTCATGGATATTAGCCAATAATTTATTAGTGATGTTTAAGGGGATCGGGGTGGTGTCCAAGGTGATGGGGTTGGTGTCCAAATAGGTTGGTACAATCTATGTTTGAGGTTTCCACTATGATTTCTAGGGATTCAAGCATTATGAGAATATGTGGTGTGTTGAAATATGATTCTATTTGGTTATATATATTTTTGAAAATTCATTGACAATGAAAAAATTATGCTTTATCGGGGAGACAATATTGTTGTTTTCAAATATGCATAGTTATCCTGAACCCATTGTGTCACGATGATAGGCTTTACACTATGATTTTCTCTATCCGAGTTTTTATTCTAAATTTGATTTGATTCTTAGGTTTACTCCATTTTATCCAATTTTTTATCAACCATTGGTGGCCCCATTCTTTTCATGGATTCCATATAATTTCCTTAAATAAGTTACTTATTCCATGTTCTTCTTCTTTTATTCTTAGTTTCTTTTTTTCTTCTTCGTCCTCTTCTTCCTCTCCTTCATTACTTCAATTATTAGGGATGTTTGGTCATTTTTAAATTGATAGTTTAATAGTAATCGATGTGTTCGGGGGTTATTAGGAGGGGTGGGGGTGTGCAAGGGGGTGGGGGCTGTCCAGAGGGGTGGGGGCTATCCAGGGGGTGGGGGCTGTCCAAAGAGGTGGGGTCTGTCCAAGGGGGTCATGGGGTCCAAGGGTTGTCCAAGGGGGGTGGGGGTGGTGTCCAAGGTGTGGGGGTGTACAGGGTTTAGGGGGTTTCTAGGGGGTGTCCAAGGGGGTAGGGGTGGGGGGTGGTGTCTAGGAGGGGTGGGGGTGTCCAAGGGGGTGGGGGTTGTCAAGAGGGATGGGGGATGTCCAGAGGGGTGGGGGTTGTCCAAGGGGGTGGTGGTGTCCAAGGGGTGTCCAAGGGGGTGGTGGTGGTGTCTAAGGGGTGGGGGATGTCCAAGGGGTTGGTGGTGTCCAGGGGGTGTCCGTGGGGGTGGGGGTGGTGTCCAAGGGGTTGGGGGTGATGTCTAGGGGGTGGGGTGGTGGCTAGGGGGTGGGGGCTATCAAGAGGGGTGGGGGCTGTCCAGAGGTTTCAAATCGTTAGGATCTGTGTAATTTTCAGTAGTGAATGAATACATATTTTAATATTTATACTTCATATTTATTTTTTATAGAAGGGTGAATTTTGTATCCAGTAGAACCATGATTTCTTCTTTGTGAAACATAAGAAGAAATGATCAAAGATGAATTTAAAACTATTATATCTATCTATATTTTCTATTTAAAATCATATTCAAGAATATTTTTTTAAATAAACATATATTTTTTTTTATTTCAAAAAAAATTTACATTTAAAATGTGATTTTTTTCATATAAACATATATTATTTATATTTTAAAAAGATATATAATTTTGATATTTTTTATAGGTAATAATGAGTTTATGTTGGATTACATTACATTGAATGAGCAATGAAATGAGGAAGGTGTTGATTCCTTTTTGTAATTTTCTAAACGAAATGTTCCATGTAGTGATATTTTTTCTATCCATGCCTGAAATCTTTGAATATGAAGAATATGACATGTAGAGAGATAAAAGATCATCTGATTTTTCAGGGTTTTAGTCCGAGTTACATCCCTTGGATTTGGCATGGAGAAACTGGACGGAATGTCACTAATGATAATGATTCACAAGATGGTGACTCCAATGGAAATGATGAAATGATTCACAATATTACAGCAGAACAAATTGAGATAGAACCGACAGTTGCACGTCTATATAGTGATGCTAAAAAACCATTATATCCTAGTCTTATGGAATTTACGGTTTTCTCAGCGTTGTTAAGATTGATTAACATGATGGCGAAACATGGATGAAGTGACATAAGTTTTATAGAGCTGCTAAAATTTATGAAAAACATTCTTCCAAAAGATAATGATCTTCAATGTTCATATTATAAAGCTAAAAAATGAATTATTCCCGATGGGATTGGGATACAATAAAATACATGCATGTCTAATTGACTGTATGAAATAAAGGAAGGAATATAAATTTCTGTCAGAGTGTCCTAAATATGGGACATCACGGTATAAGGTGAAACAAAAATCACTGGCTGATATAGATATTACAATGATCCCTTCAATGGTATTTGGGTATCTTCCTATAATTAATCATTTCAAACGTTTATTTTCTAATTCACATGATGCAAAGAGGTTAAGATGGCATGCTGATGAGCGGTTATGTGATGGAAAAATACATCATCCAGCTGATTTTCCACAATGACGGAAAATTTATGAGGAGTATCCAAAATATGGAAATGAAATTAGAAATCTAAGACTAGGGTTGTGCACAGATCGAATGAATCCATACCGAACCCTCAGTAGCACACATAGTTCATGGTCTGTTTTATTAGTAATTGAAAACCTCTCTCATGAAGTTTTTATGAAGCACAAATATGTCAGGTTGAGTATAATGATCTCATGTTCGAATCAACCCGGCAATGATATTGATGTTTTCTTGTCACCATAGATTGATGATTTGAAACTTTTATGGGAGGATGGTATTAGGGTGTATGATTATTATAAAATGGAATATTTTCAACTGCATTTAGTGCTTTTGTTCACTATAAATGACATCCTAGTATATGGAAATTTGTCTTGATATAGTGTTAAAGTGTATGAAGCATGTCCAATTTGCAAAGAACAGAAGTCATATTTTCAATTGCATCATGGGAGGAAAATAGTGTACATGGTTCATCGAAAGTTTTTTCCTATGGATCACTCTTATAAAAGACTAAAAAAGGCATTCAATGGATAACATGAATTTGATATTGCTCCAAAACCTTTATCACCTGATCTGTATTTTGAGAGGGTGAAAAACCTTGATGTGACATTGGGAGACACACAGAAATTTGGTAATGATAGACATATTTGGAAGAAAATTTTAATATTTTTGGAACTACCATATTGGAGATATCACGAAGTTAAACATAATATTGATGTCATGCTCGTCGAGAAGAATATCTATGATAGTTTGATTGGAATATTTTAATATATTAAAGGTAAGGAAAAATATGGGTTGAATGCAAGATTAGACTTACTATCAATGGGAATACGTTTGGAGTTATCTCCCACTCCTAATGGAAGATGAAAATGTATTCCCCCAGCTTGTCATACATTATCAAAGAGGGGGAAAATTATCTTTTTTTAGTGCAATCATGATATCGAAGTTCCTCAAGTTTATTCTTCCAATGTAAAAAATTTTGTCTTATTGAAGGACTTGAAGTTAATAGTTGTGAACTCTCATGATTGTCACATCATGATGCAACAACTTCTACAAGTTTCATTGTGTGGAATATTTCCCATCCGTTTCAGAAAGACTAAAATGAAGTTGTTTTATTTTTTCAATTCAATTTTTAATAAGGTGATTGATGTAAATTCTTTGAACATTTTGGAAAATGATGCAATTTATATACGTTTTCAATTAGAAATGTATTTTCCTCCAATGTTTTTTGATATAATGGTGCATTTAATGATTCATCTGGTTCGAGAAATAAATATTTGTGGACCTATATATCTTTATTAGATGTATCCTTTAGAAATGTATATGAAAAAATTTAAGGGGTATATTAAGAATCCATATCAACATGAAGCCTCCATTATTGAAAAGTATATTTCTAAGGAGGTTTCTGAGTTTTGTACGAGCGACTTGGTTGTGGCGCAGCACATAGGTTTTCCTCCATCTCTCCATGAACGAGTTAGTAATGAGGGAAAAGGGATTCATGGCTTGAAAGTAAAATCTTTGTCAGTTGAACAAATGAAGAGAGAATCATACATCTTTAATAACATAGCTGATACTCAACTTTATATCACATTATATACTGATGAGTTGAAACAATGTCATCCAATGAAGAAAGAAATGTGGATTTTGAATGAGCACAACAAAAAAATCGCATGGTGTAAAAATTCCTTGCTTGGTAGATCAGATATTTCAGAGACATTAAAATGAATAGTGGGTGGTCCATGTTTAAATGTGATAACATGGTCTAGTTATGACATTAATGGAAATATATTTCATTCAAAATCTCATGAGAATAGAAGTGCAGTTTAGAATAGTGGTGTATTGGTGTTTTCAGAAGCAATGCATTTTTCATGTGCTAAGGACAAAAACCCAATTTCTGCATCGAGTGCATATTATAGAGTGATTGAATACATATGTGAGGTTGATTACATTAAAACTACAGTTCATGTTTTTAACTGTAAATGTTTCATCAGTAACAACAGTGTCAGACATGATGAATTTGGAATGACAGTTAATAATCTGAATAGATTGGAAGGCAAAGATGATTCTTTTATAATGGAAACACATGCAAAACAAATTTTATATGTAGTAGATCAATCATATATTTAGTGTGCTGTTTTTTTACAAGGGAAAAAACAATATGTTGGTGAGGATGAAATTGATGAAGATGTTGATTTATGTGAGATCCCTACTTCCATGGAATGATTAACAGAACATAATGATGAGCATGTTGAAAACATGGTTTGTGCCATAAGGAACGATCACGACGAAGGAATTTGGGGAAAAAATCATTTATACATTCCTAAATTTATAGGTAAAATTTGATTATTTCTTGTTTACATTTTTTTCATAAAATGTTTGATATATTATGTTATTTCTTTATTAAAACATGTATTAAAACAAAATAAGTATAAGTTTTTGTTTATTTTAATTTTTTTAGTTTACTTTATCATGTTTACCATTACTTAATTTATATATCTATTATTTTTGTTTAGCGATAATTACATTACCATGTTTTCCAGGTTTACCATGTCTTAATTTTGTTTAGTTGACTTTATCATTTTTACCATTATGTAAATTATATATCTATTATTTTTGTTCAGTGACAATTATTTTACCATGTTTACCATGTTTACCAAGTTTAGCATGTTTACCATGTTTACTATCTTGACCGTCTTTACCATCTTTACCATTGTTTAACTTTCTTACCATATTAACCTTATTTACTGTTACGTAACCTAGTACAATTTTCTATTATTGGATTATAGTAGTATTAAAATATTTGAATTTGTATATTTGTGAACTAATGTTTGTTTTTTTTATTTTAAGGATAATGACTGATCAATCAGTTGATCAACTACATTATTCTAGAGATGAGCATATTTTCCATACCTATGGGGATGAACATTGACATGATCCTATTGATGTTCCCCAATCTTCCTCATATGCTCCTATTATGAAAAAGTGTTCAAGACTTGGTAAACGTTGTTGCAAACGTTTACCAAAATTATGACTTGCCCGTATGCAGGATCAGAGGATACTTGTTGAGTTTGAGGAGGATGATATTTCTAGAGGTCCAAATGAAAAAGATTTTAAGAGTTTTGTATCGACTCAAGGTAATAGAAAAGTAAGAATTTTGTTTGATGACTGGAGAAGTATGGACAAAGCGATAATCTCTCAGTTGTGGGAGACGATTTTGGTAAAATAATTTTTTATTATTTGCCTATTATTTAAATGTTTCTATATATATAATATGATTAACTACTTCTTTATCAGATGAAATTTATTATTCCTAACACTGGAGGAGTCAGGAAGAAATTCTTATTGACATCTTCCAGGAGATTGAGGGATTTCAAATCAACCCTCACATCTAATTTCATTTTTGGTCATAGGATTCATGACAATCCATGTTGTACATATCCTTTTATAGATGAAGACACATGGAGATAGTATATTGAAATTGGAAGAAAATAATCATTTTTGGTAAGGGAAATGTAAACTTTTATAAATTTCTTATATAAATGATCTTATTAATGTTTTGCTAATGATTTATTATTCTTAATTTATAGTAAATCAGGAAATCTCATCAGGAGATCCAATCTAAAAATGTATACCCTCATAGTTTATCTTGGGGAGGGTATACATTATTGGAAGAACAAATGATGGTGGAAAAATTAAAAAAACAAAGAGCAGAGTCTTCTAGATCTGGAGAGGTGGCCCTTCTATCCCGTCCATCTAGACATGAAACATGGAAGAGAGGTTGGATGGGAAAAAAAGGGAAATATCTTTCGGAATATTCGAGTATTATATCAGAGAGGATTATAAGATATTTATTTTATTTATTTAAGTTAACTATTTACTTCATATAATTTCAATCATTACAGAAATGTTCAATTAATTAATACAGGATTCTCTTGAGGAGCAAAGCTCACATGGGGTATTTACAACTGCTGGGAGGAAAGATATATTTATCAATAGCATTGGGTGAAGACCGAACATCCTGGTCATGTACGAGGATATCCGATAGGTGTATCAGTAAGAAAAGTGTTTCCACATTCTTCATCTTCTTACGTTGGGGGTGTTTATAAAAAAATAGAATCCTTGGAGGCTGAAGTTCATAATACTAATATGACGATGGAGGAAAAGATTAGAGCGTTGGTACAGTCTATGTTTGCAGAGATGCAAAGACAATTTCAGACTACAGCTCCCACTCCTCCACCTCCCCGTACAGACCCCATGATTTATCCTCCACCTCCTCCAATAGTTCCCACTCCCCCACCTAAGCCTAAGGACCCCATTTTTTATCCTACTCCTTTGCCACAGCTTCCTATTTATTGTGAGTTGTATGCTGATGATCCTCAACATCATATAGTTGCATGTGGGTTGGTATATTATATAGGAGATACAGTTCATCATCAACAATTAGTGGTAGAGAATCAGAGGGTCACTGAACATGATAGTATAGATAGATCATCTCAAGTACCATAATATACAGATGAGGTGACGACAGTTAGACATAGTATCAGACATTTTTTAATTTGGACATCCAGACTTCTTCGACTCATTACCACAGAGGTATGTATGTTATATCTTCTATTTTATTTTTTATTAAAGTTGTTTTATCATGTGAAAACTAATATTTTTTTCTATTTATTTTTACATGAATACATCAAAGGTAAATAAATACTCTTTAAACAAAAACATAGAGAAATGGCTACGACATCAGATACATATTCTAGTAGTTTTGACAGATTGTTAGGATATTCAAAATTTTTGTCAGATCATTATGAGTTTACAATGGAAGCTCATGTTTGTGGACGTGAAATAACTGTGGTGATTGTGAAAACTGATATCATGGAGCTTGTTACTGGAGATAAGTTGGGCATCAACGTGGTGAAATATTTTTCCATTTAAGTCTTAACACCTTTTCCCTGCATTATATTTATTAAAAATGTATACTTATGTCTATTTTGTATTAGTTATTTTTATAACATTTCTGAGAAGGATGAGAGGACAGATGTATATGGGTTCATGGACCCGCATTTGACTTCCCTGGAAGCATGTTCATTGGATGAGGAACAAAGAATTCTTTATATTACTGAATGACTTGAACAGAATATAGTCACCCAATGTTGGATGATTCCTTTTTGTGAGATGGATGAAACACATCTCTCTCAAAGAGTTCATTATCTTTTAACATAAAAATCCACTAACCTTAAATTTTCTTTTATCAGTGATCATTGAATGTTAAGGATTTTTTCCAAGGGATAAGACACTTTATTGGATAGGATCTGTCTATGGTGATGTGTGGGAATGTTTTAAGAAAATGTTGGAAAAGTCTGTTTCATTTTCTCAATAGATTTATATATTATAATGAATTTTAAATTTATCCTATTTGTATTATTTTCTAACAGGGGATGGGACTACTTTTGAAAAAACACAATGAAAAGGAGTGTGAAGATCGAATATGTGAATGTAAAGGTAAATATCCATTTATAATTTGTACCTTTTGATTTATTACATAAAAATAATATATTTAATTTACACTCATTCAAATAGAATTATCATGAACAACAAGGCGTCATTGAATGTGGATATTATATGTTAAGACATATGTATGAAATAATAACAACTGGGATTGTTTTGACCTTTGAACTGGTAAGATTTACTTTTAAACGTTTCCATAATATTTCATTTGATATATTCATTATACATGTTAACTACAGTCCTTTTAGTTTTTAGCTATTTGATGACCCTCAACCCTATAGTTCTCAAGACACCAAACACTTACAAGTGTAATGGTCTAATTATTTTACAAGGTTGACTAAATTTTAGTTGTTTGTAGTGTAAAATGTAATTTTTAATATTGTCATTGTAGTTGTGTATTTGGTAGTCGTGTGGGTTGGATATAGTATTTTTAAGTTGACATTGTATGTTTTGAATGTTATATATGTGAATGTTTAATTTCTCTCTAATTCTTTTTTTGGTCTAATTATGATTGTTTTTCTGGTATGGATTCTGCTCTAGGGGGAGAGGTTACAAGGGTGTGGGGGGTGTTCAGTGGGTTGGGGTATCTAGGGGTGTGGGAGGGCTGTCCGGTGGGGTGGGGGGTATCATGGGTGTTCGTGAGAGTGGGGGGAAGTCTAGGGGTGGGAGAATTTCTAGGAGGGTGGAAGGGCTGCCCAGGGGAGTGGGGGGTTGTCTATGAGGTGTCTAGGGGTGTGGGGTGTCTTGTGGAGTGAGTGGGTTTCCAGGGGTGTGGGAGGGCTATCCAGTGGGGAGGGGTGTCTAGTGGGGTTGGGGGTCTAGGGTGTCCAGGGGGATGGGGGGGGGGGGGCAGTCCATGGGGGTGGGAGAGGAGGCGCCACCATCCCTTGGGGGGGATGAACGTCGTTGGAAGGTAATCATCACTCCCACATGCGAAGCTTGAGCTCTCAAAATGTTTCACCAATGTTTTCTTCCCCTATAAACATCATTAATTCTATCACTTTGATGCCAGTATAACTAGGGGAAACACCATAATGTGTGATTGTGTTTTCCCCATGGTTATACTGGCATCAAAGTGATATAATGAATGTTGTTTACAGGGGAATAAATCATTGGTGAAACATTTTTAGAGCTCAAGATTTGAATGTGGGAGTGATGAGTACTTTCCAGTAGTGTTCAACCCCCCGAGGGATGGCGGAACCTCCTCTCCCAACACCAGCTATCCAGGGGCTGTCCAGGGGAGGGGGCAGTCCAGGGGTGTGGGGGGTGTCCAAGGGTGTGGTGGGGGCTGTCCAATGGGGTGGCGGGGGGGGGGGGGGGGTTCTGGTCTGGTGTTGGTCTGTTTTTGGTCTGGGGGTGTCCAGGGGTGTGGTGGGGGCTGTCCAGTGAGTTGGGAGGGTGTCCAAGAGGGTGGGAGGGATGTCTAGGTGAGTGGGGGGATGTCCAGGGGGTGTCCAGGGGGTAGTCTTGGGGGTGGGGGAAGTCCATGGGTGTGGGGGTGTGGGGGTTTCCAGGAGGGTGGGGGGTTGTCCAGGGGTGTGGGGGCTACCCAGGGGGTGGGGGTAGTCCAGGGGTGTGGGGGTGTCCTAGAGGGTGGGGCAGTCCCGAGAGTGGGGGGTAGTCTAGGGGTTTGGGGTGTCTAGGAGGGTTGGGGGGTGTCCAGGTGTGTGGGGGATGTCCAGGGGGTGCGGGCAGTCCAGGGGTGTAGGAGGAGTCCAGGAGGGTGGGGGTAGTCCTAGGGTGGGGGAAGTCCAAGGGTGTGGGGGTGTCCATGAGGGTGTGGTTTTTCCAGGGGTATGGGGGGCTCTCGAGGAGGTGGGGGCAGTCTAGGGGTGAGGGGGGTCCAGCAGGGTGGGGACAGTCCTGGGGGTGGGCGCAGTCCAGGGGTGTGGGGGGTGTCTAGGAGGTGGGTGGGTTGTCCAGGGGTGTGGGGTATGTCCAGGGGGTGGGGGAAGTCTAGGGGTGTGGGGGTGTCCAGGAGGGTGGGGCAAGTCCCGGGGGTGGGGGTAGTCCAGTAGTGTGGGGGTGTCCAGAAGGGTGGGGGTTGTTTAAGGGTGTGGGGGGCTGTCCAGTGGGTGGGGGTAGTCCAAGGGTGTTGGGGGTGTCCATGAGGGTGGGGGAAGTTCTAGGGGTGGGGGTATTCCAGGGGTGTGGGGGTGTCTAAGAGGGTGGGGTCAGTCCCGGGGGGTGGGGGCAGTCTAGGGGTGTGGGGGTGTCCAAGAGGGTGGGGGCAGTCCCGGGGGGTGGGGGTTGTCCAGGGGTGTGGGGGGGAATCTAGTAGGGTGGGGGTTTTCCTAGGGTGTGGGGGCTATCCAGGGGGTGGGGGTAGTCCAGGGGCATGGGAGGTGTCCAGGAGGGTGGGGGAAGTCCTGGGGGTGGGGGCAGTCCGGGGGTATGGGGGTGTCCAAGATGGTTGAATTTGTCCAGGGGTGTGGGGGCTACCTAGGGGGTGGGGGTAGCCCAGGGGTGTGGGGGTGTCCTGAAGGGTGCGGGGATGTCCCGTTGGTGGGGAAAGTCTAGGGGTGTGGGGGGATTTCCAGTTGTGGGGGCAGTCCAGGGGTGTGGGTGTGTCCAGGAGGGTGGGGGCAGCCCCAGGGGTGGGGGAAGTCCAAGGGTATGGGGGTGTCTAGGAGGGTGGGGGTTGTCCAGAGGGTGGGGGTAGTCTAGGTGTGTGGGGGTGTCCGGGAGGGTGGGGGCAGTCCAGGGGTGTGGGGCAGTCCGGGGGTGTGGGGCAGTCCAAGGGTGTGGGGGTGTCCAGGAGGGTGGGGGTGGTCCAGGGGTGTTGGGGGCTGTCTAGGGGGTGGGGGCAGTCCAGGGTGTGGGAGGGTGTTCAGGGGTGTGGGGGGGATATCCAGTGGGGTGAGGAGGTTTTGTTCTTTTTTTTTATTACTTTTTGGTCTGTTTCAGTGGTGTGGGAGGGCTGTCCAGGGGTGTGGGAGTGTTGTCCAGTGGGTGTGGGTATACAAGAGGGTGGGGGTAGTCCACGGGTGTGGGGGGATGTCCAGGGGGTGGGGGTCGTCTAGGGGTGTGGGGGTGTCCAGGAGGGTGGGGGTTGTCCAGGGGTGGGGGCTGTCCAGCGGTGTGGGAGTGCTGTCTAGGGGGGTGGGGGTATACATGAGGGTGGGTGGTTTTCCAGGGGTGTGGGGGTTGTCCATGGGGTGGTGGGGTAGTCCAGGGGTGTGGGGGGTTTCCATGAGGGTGTGGGTTGTCCAGGGTTGTTTGGGGCTGTCCAGGGGGTGGGGCAGTATAGGGGTGTGGAAGGTGTCCAGGGGTGTGGTGGGGGCTTTCCATTAGGGTGTGGGGGTTCTGTTCTATTTTTGGTAATTTTTTGGTCCATTTTAGGGGTGTGGGAGTGATGTCAAGGGGTGTGGGAGTGTTGTCCAGGGGTTGGGGTTATGCGGGTGTTGGGGGTTGTCCAGGGGTGTGGGGGGCTGTCCAGGGGGTGGTGGGGATGTGCTAGGGTGTGGGGGGCTTATCTAGGGGGTGGGGATGTCCATGGGTGTGGGGGTGTCCAGGGGTGTGGTGGTGGTTCTGGTCTGTTTTTGGTATCCTTTTTCTCTATTTTAGGTGATTTGGCTGGGCATAGTAGTTGTTCGGTTTTATTTAAAAATAATAATTTTTTTGGGTCTGTTAATTCATAATCGACGTAAATAATGCATTGGTATTTGTTTTAACATTGGTAATTTAGAAACTGGCGTAATAAATTCATGGGAAATGGTTTTTATGTCGATTATTTCATAACTGACATAATAAATTGAAATAGATAGTTTTTTACGTCGATTATAAAATAACCGACATCGTAGATATGTTTTTACGTCAGTTATTATATAACTAACATTGAAAACCACTAGGAGAATAGGTTTTTCATGTTGGTTATAAAAATAACCAACATGATAAATGCTTCGGAAGAGTACTTTATGACATTTGTTATTATATAGCCGACGTAAAAGGGTATATACCATGTTGGTTATTAAATAACTGGCATAATAAAGTGCTCCACTAAAGCGTTTTCCACGTCGGTTTTTTATCAACCGACGTGAAAAATGCTTTGGATTTGTTTTTTTTACGTCGGTTTTAAAATAACCGACGTAAAAAATAATGTTTATAACGTCTCCTGTAATAATATCGGCCAAAATCTGACATAAAAAATAAAAAATAACCGCCATAAAAAATGTTTTCTGCACTAGTGGAAGAGTTGATATAGAGGCTGAGTTGGAAGAATATCTTAAGGAGATAGATGCTTAGAGAGACAATACAAATAAATCCAATAAATTGGTTCGTGATGTCAAACTCTACATGTAGAAGCAACAAGAAGAGAAGTCTGAGTTAAAAGAATAAATTGAGAATTACAAGTCATCATTGCTAGATAATTCAGAATTAGTTAATGTTTATAAACATAGGGTCACAGAATAGAAAAGTGACATTGATGGGTTGAATAACACTGTAAATAAAAAAATCAAACACATTGATGAATTAGAAGAAGAAGTTTTTGGACTATGGTAAATGTTTAAGGATTAAGAAAAACTATTGGCTCCTAGTGTGACATTAGGAAAGAAAATTATTCAGAAGATAAAAAAAGCTATATGTGGATCACATAGTGATTATAGAATAGAAGGAAAAGTCAAATCTAAATGATTATGCTGGTATGGGGCTTGATCAAAAATATAAAGTAGGAATGGTTAATGTCATATCGAAATCACCAACTCCATGATTGAATGTTTATTTGGGTACAAAAAAAATCATAATATTTAGATAACACAAGGGACAACTAGTAGTGTAGAATTAACACGTTGTAATGCACATTATATCAGGTGTTATTGCTATGGAAAGATGGTACATTCACAAAATTTGTGTTCTATAGCCAACAGATATCGAAGGGAACACAAACAAAAATGGATGAAAAAAAGAGCTCAATACCAACGAATATATTTCGAGGGACATTGTTTTTACTATGAAGTATTTGGGTACATGACTAGATATTGTACATCAATCATTTAGAAGAATCTTCCAATGAAAAATCAAAGTAGTCCCAAGAAAAAAATTAAAAAATAGGTGATTTGAAAAAACAAAAAAGATTTGTAGCTTTGCAAGATGAATTTGTTCCTTCATAATCTAAACAAGATAAAAGTTTTCAATATGTATTGATTATGAATTCAAAAACCTAGATGAAGAATAAGTGAGATAAGAAGGTAGTGATTGCTGAAATTTCTCTTAAAGCATCATATTATTTTGGTGTATAGATCTTTTCCAACATTTTCATATCCTATAGGACAGGGAATTAGGATCTTGTTATAGGCATAAAATATGACAAAGAAGGAGATGTCAAATTTGGAAATGATGAAGACCTGAAAATAATTTTTTTGGATAAGGCCAGGTTAGGGGGAAAATAAATGAGACATGATGATGTCTTAGTATTAGAAGGTCTCAGTCAAAACTAGCTTAGCATCAGCCGACTATGTGACTCAGGTCATTCATTAAGAGTTATTATGAATATATGTATCTTTAAAGGATGATATGGTATAATATTTCTATAGGGAAAAAGGAAAAATGGTAATATATACCTTCTAATTGGGGAAAAATATATGTCTGTTTTTTCCAAAGCAGAAGATCACAAGTTGTGGATTAAACAACATGGTCACTTATTCAAATAATCCATACAAGATCTAGTAATGTGTGATACAACTGGAGACCTCCCCAAGCTATCACGTGATCATACTCAAACATATGATGCATGTCAACAAGGGAAGATCATCAGAAAGACCTACAAGGAAAAGTAACAGAAGAAAACAAGAGTGCTTTAATTAGTTCATGATGAGGTATGTAGACCTATCTCATCAAGATCCACTGATGGAAAGAGATATTATTTTATGTTCATTGATTATTGTAGAAGAATAGATTGGTTATTTTTCATTGCCTATAATCCCGATATGTTTAGTTGCATAAAATTGTATTGGAGGAAACCTAAATGGATTCTTGGATATAAGATTATAAAGTTTCTTATAGACAGTGTTATGTAATTCACAGGAAAAAAAGAGAAGGAATATCTTGAGAAACGTGGGATAAGGAATCATGATTCTTCAGTAATAACTCCTCAAAATAATGGAGTGGTTTATAGAGGAAATCATGTAATCAACAACATGTTTATAATGATTCTCATTGAAAAAGGTCAACCAAATAAATTTTGGAAGCTAGCATTCTTGACATCTGTCTACATCTCTAACAGAGATCTATTGTGTCTGATGGAAGGAAAGACTTTGTATGAGATGTGGTATGGAAAAAATAAAATATTAAAATATATTTCAATATTTGGATATAAGTGCTTTATTCTCAATAATGAAAAACACATAAAATTCGAGTCATGTGGAGATGATGTAATATTACTTGGATACTGAGGAAAATGAAAATAATTCAAATTATTTAATAATAAGTTGAGAAATTTTTTTAAGATAAATGATTACACTATAGTGGAAAATGATGTGAATATTCAACAACACAGTGAATAGTTTCCTAATGAATGTGATGAAGAGTTAAGCAACAAACTTGTAATAGAAGTGGCAGATGAAGATTCGAAAAAAGAAACTAATGGGACCAGGAAGAAGTCAAGTCTATGTCTATGTAGAAACCAAATAGTCAAGATGAAATTTATAGCCAAACTGTCACTTTTTATCATAAATTTCATGTTCTGAAAAGAAGAATGAATTCATTACAGAAGACATCATTCTTTTCTCAGGTAAAGCCTAAATTTTTATATGATGTAGTTGGAGACAAAAACTAGGATCATCCAAAGGATTATGAGATTGACCTTATTGATAATAATCAAACATTAGAGATTGTTTTTAGGCCAATAGATATGAATTTCATCAAGGATAAATGGGGCTCTCACAATAAGACGAATGAATATGGTATAGTGACTCGAAAAAAATCATGAAAAGTGTGAAAAGGTTACTCCTATATTTATGGTATCGTTGTAAGTGAGAAATTTTTGCCTGCTGTAAGGATCTATACAATCAGATAATTCTTTTCCATTATAGTGAAACAAAAATTCAATTTTTTCCAGGTGGATGTCAAGTCTACATTTTTTGAATGGGGTTCTGAAAGAAGGAATGTACATTAAGAATATAGATGGGTTTCTCATTCATGAATATGATAACTAAGTATTTCAGCTGAAGAAGGCACTATATGGGTTGAATAAATAATCAAGATAATGGTATTCAAGGATATATTTTTATTTGAAGAATCACTGTTTCCTTTGTCGTGGAGTTGATTAAAATATCTTTTTCAATAATGATAATAATCAAATGATGATGTTCTAGGTTTATGTTGATGACTTAATATTTGATGGATCAGATAAAGAACAATGCATAAAGTCTTCTAAATTCATGAAAAGAGATTTTGAAATTTCAATGATTGGGGAGTTTATTTTTTCCCTTGTCCTATAGGTAACATAAGGAAATAATGGAACATTTATTTCGCAATATAAATATTCCAAGTAAGATTGGAGAATATTTGGAATGTAAAATTCCAAGGGTATGATTACTCTTGTGGACAACTAAATGAAACTGTCAAGGTGTAATGAATGAAAAGAGATTTATGTCACATAATACTAGATTATCATTAGAATATTCTTATACTTAATAGGTACATTACTAAATATTTTGTTTTCCACATGTCTGGCAATGTTGTATCAATGAAATCTAAAGGAAAACCACATGATTGTAGTTTAAAGAATACTTTGGTGTATCAAAGGCACTATGGATTTTGGTATGATGTAGAATGACATATCACAACCATAGTTATTAGTATATATAGATGCAGATTAGGTTGGTTTAGTAGATTGCATGAAATAAATTTAAGTATGTTCTTTAAATAATGGTGGATTGTGAATATCATGGGTAAGAAAGAGACAAGATTTAATTTCAATGAGAACCTCTGAAGAAGAGTGTATTATGTCCACTAAAGCTTGCACACATTTATTATTGAGAAAGTAGTAGCTTGATGACATGGGAGTTGATGTGAAGTCTCCAATCAGAATCCATTGTGACAATTCAAGTGCTATAAATATTAGAAAAAACAATATTTATCACTCTAGGACAAATAACATTCAATTTATGTTACATTTTATCAATTAGAAGGTGGATCAATGGACAGTGATGTTATATTTTGTACCAACATAATTACAGTGTGCAGATATTCTAATAAAGGCCTCACCCAGAAAGGCATTGGAGATGCACCAACTAGCTCTGGGAGTCCAATCGACTCCCCATATATGAAAAAATGTGGATGTGGGACACCCCATATCCCAGAAGTATGATTTTTTTCATTTAATATATTTATTTGTGTTACTTACTCTATTGTAGACCGCAAAGTAGGGTTCTTTGTGTTCATTTACAAAGGATGATAATGTGTGGCTCTACTCTTTATGGGGATAAATGAAGGGAGAAATTCTCATAAGCCAAGACATGGAGGGAAGCTAACAGGTGGAGTAGAAAGATAGGATTAGAATTTGATAAAAGGGATTTATAAATCTAACAATGCTATAATTCATTGATAAAAGGATATATATTATGACTGTTGAGGTTTGGGAAGAATTCACGTGTTCGGTTTCAGTAATTAGTGTCAGGACTAAAGTGTTTCATTGATGAGATTCTCATTATACTCTTGTTTCTCATTCAGACCATTGTTCATGTGGTCTTAAAGTGTGTGTTGAGAAAATATTTTATCTCTAGATGAATCTCAAGAAGAGAGTGGTGGTTGAAGATATAGGGGGCATCGGTGAGGTATCAAATTATGAAAGAGTTGTCAGTAAAACCAAATCGGGAGGTTGTTGGGATAGAATACCTCAAGGTAACATTGTATCATTTTTGGGTTTGTTTTGTTTGTTGAAAAGGTGGGTTTACAGGGTTAATTCTCAAGTTCCATAGATATTTTGGACAAAAAATGTGAACTAAGAACCTTGTCAAAGTAATGGACAATCTGGAGGAGGTAAAAAATGAATAGATACAAGGTGGCGACATTTTCTAGTCATTACCAAATTTTTGGGGTACAAAATTTAGATTTTGGATAGCAATGAGAAATATATATTTCCATGAATATCTCATTGAAATATAAAAAATTCATGAGTTTTGTGAAAATGGGCTTCATAGAGATGGTTTCACAATGCATAAAATGAAGCTAATGATTATCTCTGCGACTACGACAAAGCTTCGTGAATGGTTGAGGTGAGGAACATTGCAAGTGGAGAATTGATGTATCACAAAGATGTTTATGGGAGGCTCTAAAATTACAATGAGAAATGAGGAATGTAAAATTTCATTCGATCATTGCGATAAATTTATCTTTGTAGTGGAAAATTTTAATCTCTGTAAAATAGTATTGACATGGTGGAGACATGGCCATATGGATCTAAAGTCAGTGGGAAAGACCTATAAAAAGTATTTTACCCCCTTGAGAAGTGTATAGGGGATCAATAAAACTCTAAAGGCTCTCAAATCATGATGTAGGTTCATTAAGGTAGTGAGCTTTGTGAAAGTAATGGAATTCGCAAAGGCTAATTGAGGTCTGCAAAAGGGAGATTCTTCACAAAGGCTATGTTGATCTTTTTGAAAGTAGTGTACTTCATGAAGGCTAGTCTGTTCCCTGGTAAATTGTGAACTTCATGAAAAGGAAGTAACATCCTTAAAGTCTTGTTTGCACTTTGAAAAATAGGGAGCATTGTGAAGGTAATGTGCTCTGCAAAGGGGGTTTTAACTGGTTTTTCCAATTCTCTATGTAAAATTAGTATTTATTAGTGGACAAAAGTGGTACGTTGATTGAGAATCTATGTATAATGGAGGATTAATTCATTAGTGATAATTAAGTGACTTTTAAGTCTATAAAATGTGAGTGGATCTTCTAAATAATTAGTGAGAACACATCGTTTGAGAGAGTAGTGAGCTTTCAAATTGTGATTGGTTGTAAACTAGGAGGGACAGTTAGTTTGTTTCGATGTTTACAAATAGATATGCGCTTATAGTGGGTTTGGTACATCATCACATCATTATTGTAAGATCCTTTAACGTAGCCTATTGAGGTTGAACCAAGTAAAATTTATGTGTCTTATGAATGCTTTAATATCTATTCATTCTATTCTAATGGAAGGTGAGAGAAGAGAGTTTTGTTTAACAATAAGACAGGATCAAAAGGGATAGTTGTTTTACTCTTTCATACCCTAATTCACCCCCCCATCTCAGGGTATTTGACCTAGTGGGCCAAATAGTTTCCCTTAATTTAATTTCTAGGATCTCATAGGTTTATATTTTTATAGAATTATGAAAATCATTATATAACATATTTGACACTTCCACTTAGTGTTAATTTTTTCCATAGAAGTAAAATCTTGTGTTTTCAATCCTACTTTATTCTAGACAAATTTTCATCATTAAAGATGAATCTTCATATATGATAGATAGATCATTATATAGTTCTCAATAATCATTAATCACTATGAATTTTTCTTGAAAACTAGGATGATTAAAAAAATCCCAGTAAGGGATATAAAAATGAAAGAAACCCATGAATCCATTAAAAAATATTTAAAGGCCCTAAGAAATTTTTCCTTTTTACAAAAAAAAATTGATCTCAAATTTTCATTTAATTAAATAAAAAAATTATTACACAAATATATTCACAAAAACGTCTCATAAGAAAGAATAATTGAAAAATGAAAATCACTAGTGTTTTTTTTGAAAAAAATAATTGAAACATTTTCCTAAAAACAAATCATTTACATAAAAAAGTCATAAATTTTATTTAAAATAATATCCCATTTTTTGGACCATATTAAATCAAAATATTTCCATAACCCCCATTATAAAGAATATAATATAAATTTAGGTAACTTGTTTCTTTATCCTTATATAGATCTCACTATCACTCTTATAATCACCATTATAAATGTAATAACCTTCAAGGGAAATTCCAACTTGTCTTCTCTAAAGAACATATATTTTACAATTTTATTAGAGGGATATTAAAGACCCACCCATCCTAATAAATAATTCTAAATAACCATAAACAATTTATAAACATAAAATATTTAATTTACATCATAACACACATGAGAATTTTAAATTTCTCCAATAATCAAAAGCACTTTCAGTTATCTAATAAAAATATGAGGAAATATCCATTTCTTTTGAAAAAAATTTTAAAAACTAAAAATTACCAAAAAAATGGAAATATCATATTCTTTTAAAAAAATAGATTATTTTATAAGAATAATTATAATTAATAATGGTTATGATGGAGGGAATATGTGTTCATGTGGAAATTTTTAAAAAGCATTATTTTTCACTTCTATAATGAAAGACAAAAATAACCAATAAGGAAAATATTGAAAAGGTTTAATTTTGAACATTTGTAAATAAAGTCAACGATATTTTTAAATGATTTTAACCAATAATTTGAGTATAAAAAATAACACTCTTGAAATATTTTAAATAACATGGATATGAAGGAAAATTGTTTAAATGAAAAGATTAAAATAATGTTATGATAAAAATCTTACCTTGAGACTCAACTTACAATATATGACTTTTTCTTTCCTAAATAATAAACTTATATTAATTATATAATTTATTGGATTATTTTTTTTTCTAATAAATATCATTATTACTTTTATTAAATTTTTTATCTTGTTTTATTTAGTTACTAAATTGGATAACTTCTCATCAACCATTATTAGGTCGATCGCTCCAAAATGGATTTCATGTGAAGACCATGGTCAAAGGGGTCATGGTCCCATTATCTAAAGAATCAAAATTAATTTATATTTATCATTTTTATACATTAAATATTATTTAAAAAAATTACATGTAATTAGGTGATAAAAAATCAGATACATCATTCTTAGAGATGGTAGTCTGCATGTACACATGAGCATCATTTTTATTTTTCTAATGGATTAATTTGAAATAAAGTAGATAAAGGTTTAATTTTAAATATTTATAATAATATTTTAAATATAATATTAATTAAATAAATCCATACTTATTACTCTCCACGTGATATAGTAACGAAAAATGAAATATGTCATTCATGGAAGTGATTGATCACACCTACGCACAAACAACATTTTCATTTTCCAACAGATGGGATAGTAAGAATGTAGATAATATATTAACTTTGTAGAATAATAATTATGTAATAATTTTAATATATATACATTAAATCATATTTATAACCATCTATTTTAGTATGTGATGAATAATTAAATATATCACCTTATGGTGGTAGTAGTCTGCATGTATGCACCTACAGCATTTTCATTTCATAGGATGAAAAAATAGGTTTAAATTTTTTATTCCATAAACATAATAACATTTAGTTATTGTAAATATCATATTTAAATTATATTACGAAGGTTATAATATATTTTAATGAATTAAAATAATAAAAAACATTAAATAATTCATTTAAGACTTATACCTCGTCCTTGGATATCTTCCTTTTGCTTGAAACTTATGCCTTTTAGAGTGGTCATTTAGTAAGGCTAGAATGTCTACAATGTGTTGAGAAAATTTGGGGAGGTAATTATTAGATATTGGTTAATATAAGATACTCAAAGTGTGTGATAAATTTAGAATACGTTGTTTTCTCTTATAAGTGATACGACTGAAACCCTATTAAATATTAAGAACATTAAAATATAATAAATGTCTTTCTAAAGGAAAGTAGTTCTAATTTTTTAAAATTTATTATATAGGATATATTAAGGTAAAATATAATAACCAATAAAACTAAGGAAAGTTTTATTGTTTTTTAAGCTTGTATTTTAGTTAACCCCCCCCCCCCCACAGTTATTCCTTTTAATCTTTATCATGGTGACAAACTTTTACCCTGGTAACTTTTTATTATCACTGTAAATAAAATTAAACTCCTTATAAAATTAGTAAATTATAATCCCAAATAGGGAATAAATTTTCTACTATTTAATTTCAATTTGTATTAATGTTAATTTTAAAACAAGAACATGTAACTTTACAAATACAATTTTGAAAAAATGATATTTATATGCATAAAAATGGTTGTATTCCCAAATAATTGAAAATGTTAATTATAATGTAATTAATTATATTACTTATAATTAAATTATAATTATATTTTATTAAGACCAAAATAATATTCAATGAAAACATTTCAATACATGATTAATAGAGAAGAACAAAAAAATGTATTTATTTGAATAAAAATATTACATAGATTTCTAAAATGTTAAACATATATATATATATATTATTTTATTTTACTAATTATTAAATATATTAAGTTTTTGTAATATACTTTTTATAAACATTAAAATTATTCTTATATCATTATTAGGTCATATAAGTTATAATATTTGAAAAACTATTTTTTCCACTCTTCACCAAAAAATAACCATTTAAGAAAAATCCCAAAAATATAAATTAAGATTATATTGACATGATAATAACTAAAATTAATTTCATTTTATCAATTTAAATATATAAATTCATAAATATTACATTTATATAAAACATATAACACATGGAAAAATAATTTACTTAAATAATACTATTCCTTTTTCTATTGAAAAATTATAGAAAATTATTTTAAAAACTCTATTTAATATGAAACCATAAAATTAGTACTTATAAATCATAAAATTGAATTTATTTCTTGTATTTAATGGGTTTTCACATATTTTCCCCTCAATTAAATTGCATCATCTTGATATTATTTATTACTAAAATCGGTGTGGGTATTTTCCCCTTATAGCTTTTTTATATTCCCATCTGGATTCTTCAGTCCTATACTTATTCCATAAAACATTGACTAGATGAGTTACCTTATTCTATATAATCTTATTTCTATGATCTATAATCTATGTTGGATTTTCATTATAATTAATATCCTCTTCCAATTTAACTAATTAAAATTTTAAAACATATCATGCATCAAATACATATTTCCTTCACAGTGAAACATGAAACAAATCATATACTTAAGATAAAATGAAAGGTAAGTATACATGGTATGTAATTGATCCCACTTTATCCTTAATTTTGTATGGACCAATAAACTATGGATGTAATTTTCCATTCCATCTGAAATTAATAATACCTTTCAAAGGATATTCTTTAAGAAAAATATGCTCTCTTACCTCAAAAAAATTATTTTCACTTTAGTTGTTTTTATAACTCTTATGTATTATTTTAGATTCTCTAATATACTTCTAAGTAATTTTCACCTTTTAAACCATCTCTTCTGATGACTCGGGTCCTAACAACTTTATTTACCCAATTTTTCCACTACATATTGGATTCTAACACATATTTCTATATAATCCCTCAAATGGTGAAATATGTATTATATAATTAAATTTTTTATTATAACAAAATTACACTAATGAAATATGTTGATAAAAACATCCTAGATAATATAAAGATAAATCATAAAGTGTATCTTATAAATTTGGAATTGTTCCCTTCATGTATCTATTATATTGATAATGAAAATATGTATTGAAATTTAATTTAATACCAAATTAATTATGGAGTCCTTTCTAATAATTGGATGAAAATATCAGTTCAATATTAGATAAAATGGAGCTAGTATCTCCATATAACATGACTATATCTTCAAGATTTATTTTGGAAATAAAAACAAAAAATAAAGTAACTTGAATTTCAAAAAAATATAGATTTAGTGAAATGATCATTAATCACCCAAATTTCATTATTACCTCAAAATGAAATTTTTAATCCCACTAAAAAATACATGGTTGCATTCTTAAATTTATTTTCAGGAAATCAAAATAGTTATAGCATACCCTTCTATATTTGTTTTTCACTTTAACCTATTGAGATGTCAAACATTTCATGGTAAATAAGCAATATCATTCTTCATTACTTTACAAAAACAATATTTCATGAGGTATTTTTACATCTTAATACTACCAAGATGAGCATAAAATGGTTATCTATGTTCCCCACTCAAATTTATTCAACTTGGATTCACTTATCACACCAAATATCTTTTTAAATATTATAACACCTTCTTTATCAAAGTTAAAAATATGAAACATACCTTTATAACTAATTCTATTATTTTTGAAAACCATTATCCTTTTTATTAGGGTTTTTCATTATTACTGACAAGAATGATTGCATTAATACCTGATATAATGGATAAGGGGTTTCTACATGCATAATTTCTACTCTAAAATTCATTAAATAATCAACTAAATTATCATGTTCTAAACATATCATGGTTAATGTTGTATTATCCTTTATACTCAAATCATAAAATAATTTATTGGATTTTTCCAGATGATATTGAATCATAAAATAATAATCCTTTACCAATTATAACTATATTCTACACATCATATTAAAATATTTTCAAGTAAATATACACATAAAACTTCTACAATCCATATATATTTGATATTTATCCCCAAATAGAATATTCCTCAAGATTTTTAAACTAAAAACCAACACTATAATTTCAAGATAATGCTCTTCATAACTATTATAATGAGATTTCATTTCATTCTATTCATATGAAATTAACCAATCATTTTTCATCAATACACATCCAAGGCCATTCAACAAATAATTTATATAGATGAAAAAATCATCATTTCAAGATTATAAGTTTGATGTCATTTCATTGACCAATATTATTTAAAATTCTTGAAAACATTAACTATATTCCCTTATCAAAATGAATTTAACTCCCTCTTTATTTAACTTATTTAGCAGGATAGATAGTAGAGAATATTTTAAAATAAAACCATTGATAAAAGCCCACTAGTCTATGAAAAATATGAATCTAAATTTTACTATTAGTCTTAAACATTCTTCCACAACATTAGTTTTAGTAGGATCAACTATTATTCCATTTTTTGTTACAATATTCCCATGAAAAGAATTATTTAGCTACTAAAATTAAATTTTATTGAATATTCCATAAAACTGTATTTATTTTAAGGTTTTCAGAACAACCCCTATATGTTTCTCATGATACTAATAACTTTTTGAATATACCAGAATATTATTTGTAAAAAAACATAAATTTATCCAAATACTCCCTAAAAACATTGTTTAATGATCTATAAATATATTCAGTTCCTTTTTACAAACTAAATTTAATAACCCCAAACTCAGATTGGTCATACCTAGTATATAATATTGTCCATGAAATGTCTTCCACCCTAAATTTATACAAATAATATATGAACCTAGGGTCAATCTTTGAAAAATAAAAATCACCGTAGAGCTGATCAAACAAGTCATAGGTATGAATAAATTGATACTATTTCTTAATATTAATGTTATTGAGTGCCCAAATATCAATGAAAAACATCAAATAATCATACTTATTTTTATTAAAAAATCATTATCATCCCTTTATGAAGTGATAGGGTTGATAAAACCGTTATCAAGTAACTCTTATAATTAGTTTTTGAATCACATTAACTCTTATATACTTAGTTAATATGAAGGTTTTAAAATTTTAATTACATCAAAAACTTATTCAATGGTGAATTCCACCACCAGATCAGTAATTAGAATAAGGGTATCACTAGAGAATGTATTCATGAATTCATTTCACATAGTCACATTAATAAGATAAATAATTTCCTTTTATAATGACTTGTACAAGATAACTTTCATCCCCCATTTTAATCAATTTCTCAACTTCTTGTTATTTTATTATAGGTATGAACATAGTTTCTATAAATGTTGAAACTCTCTCTAAAAATTTAATATGTCTTCTTTAGCTCTTCAGTGTATCTTATAATGATAAATTAAAAGTCAATACATACCTAGAATAATATCTAACCCCATTAATGGTAAGAAAATGGTATTTGTAGGAAAAATATTTTCACAAATGATAATATTAAAGATTATAGAAATATTGGGGGATTTAATAATTACATAAGGTATTTTTAACAATGTTTAAGTCTTTATTTCTTGAGGTAATATTTATATTTTTCTAGAAAACATCAATGAAGTAAAAGAATTTTTTGACCCCAAATAACATAATACATTGGAATAATCTCAAAAAATAAGTAATATACTGATCACCACATCATTTGATAGTTCATTGTTCACTAAGGTAGTAGAAAGTGACTTTCCAACATCCTTCTACTTACAATGTTAATGATTTAAATCCATAAATATTTTTTGACACATATCAACACAATGGAAAATCTCATTACAAAAAAAATATTGTACTTTTAGATTATCATAATTTGTATGACCATTTCCATTTCCTATTTCATTGTATTCACAGGCCAAAAATCCCAACTTACCACATCGATAATACTTTTTAGACTTCGTCAGTCATTCCTTAGAATTCATTTTACCACACTTACTAAAATAATAAGGTTTAATTTTCTTACCATTATATTTATTTACTGGATGATTCTACATTACCCTACACCAAAAAAATATTATCATTATTGATATAAAAATAAGAAAATCTCATCTTTAACTTCTCAAAACATCAAACGACTTTCTCAAAACATAAAAAAATAACATGAAAAATATCCCACTAGATGGTTAGTTTTAATCCAGAATAAAATCAATTAATTTTACAATATTTTTCCAGAATAAAATTTCGAGAATACATGGCTAGTCTAGTAAGAACAATTTCATAGGAGGAAACTAATCCCTTGTCAGTTTACTTCAATTATTTGAATTTCCTTTCTATTATAATTCAAGAAACTATAATAAAATATTTATCAAAACAATATATCCTTATATTATTTTCCACTATATGGAATAAATATCATATTTTTCTTTTGTTTACATAAATAATGACCATCATTGGTTAGCTATACCTTCACACTGATAAATGGAAGGAGTCACCTCCTGGTGTAATGAGAAACCAAAAAAAGTGATAATTTTATCCAAATAATTGATCCATATTTCAGCTACCACTGGGTTTTAAGATCCAAAAAATTTTAAGGGGTGTTGTTTCATAATGTATTACTCTGCATACGTGTTCCTTTATATGGAATTGGTTCACTGTATTGCATGGGTACAACCAGTAATAGCCTATTGTTACTAAATTAACTTATCTAAAAATTCCTCAATTCAAATTCCAACTACTCTAATTGACTGATTATGAAGGGTATCATGCTCATTTTTCCTTCTTCATTTATCTTTCATGTTTCCTTTATAGAAAATATAACATCCTAACCCATCTCACTCTATGAATAGTAACTGAACTAATTTTCCACATGGGCTCGGTTGCACCTCCCTGAGAACCTTAAGATTTTGTTGAGTAGTGGGGGTCAAAAATGGTATCATGGGCGTTTATAACCCCTTTTATCAGAGCTCAATGTCATTGGTAAATAAATAAGTAACATCCACATCACCAAATCAATAATAAACATCGAAGTGTGCATAATTAATGAATCAACATAATAAAAATCCAAGTAAAATCTATATAGTCATACAAGGATGATCAACCATGGGGCCGATCACATATATAAATGAGGATAGAATAAAAGAAAATAATAAGGTATATGATACTCAACTAAATCCTCAATACTCTCCTCAATAATAGTCTCTAATCTAAATTGATATTCTTATCACATTCATCAACATCATATAGATCCTCTTCTTAACCTATGCATGTGATAAGTGAGAGGACTATTATGGTAACCAAGATCTATAGACACTCATATACGGTGTCAGTACGTAAGTCAATAGGGAAACACCAACACATTCCAATAAAAAACAAGTATATTCCATTTAAGTTCAAGTGACATGCTTAAGAGAATTGAAAATAAACTATAAAATAAAAAAATAAATGAAATAATATCTCATTACCTACTTTTTCCCAATTCTATAATGTCTCCCACCATATCATGTGAAGTATTTCGACCCATAAACCAATTTCCACCATTTTTTATTTTTAGGTAAATGACCCTAATCAGCCATAACTAATTTAGTCAATGTTGGGGGGTCTTTGAGAATTTCATTATTATTATGCCAACCTAGTAATATAAAGACTCTAAATCTATGAATCCATCACCACATCCTCACAACATCAAGGATTCATCCCATGGTAGTCCAATCATTCGAGTTACAATTATATGAAAACTCCAATATTGAGCTCTAAAATCATGAAATATTCAACCCCAATCTTTAAATCAAAGGATTATCATACATTTGTGTCCTCACAACTCTACGGTTCCATCCCATGGAAGTCCAAGTATCTGAGCTCCAAATCCATGTAATCTCCAACACTGAGATCTAAATCCATGGTATCTCGAACACTTAATCGGCTTGAAATCCATTGTATACCAACTATTTAACTTAGAGATAAAAAGGTTAGACCCTATGAATTACCTCTAGGAATATTCAATGTCACCATCACATCTCATCATGCCAATAGTATGGGTCCTAAAAAACATGTTTGGGAACCTATAGTTGCGTCAACATTAAATAGGTGAAATCATAAATATAGGGTAGGGGTTGGACAAAAACCTAAACCAATCACCACTACCTATTCACCCTCAGGATCACATCATATTTATAGGTTATATGGTTAAAATTTTTTCCTTCTCTTCCCATTACCATGTACACCCTCTTGATAAGGTCATAAGTAATAAGGGAACCTACAAGGGCTATAAAGGTCTCATCGAGGTCTCTTGGACCTCCTATGAAAGTCACATTATTGATATGGCCTTCATCCCACCTCCTTTATTAGGTGTCTTTAGTCGGACCAAAAACTCAACCCGTATACCTGTCCCTTTAGGTTATAACCTCCCAAGAAATTGAATCTTATTAGGGGAGGAACCCTCGCTCCATGGTCATATTGACGATCCAGATGGATCTAATGTATCACTGCTGGACAGTCCCATGGCTGTACAACCTAGTTCACCCAGTTCAATTTATATCTTCATTTATTAAATGAATGAATTTACAGCTGACACGTGATGATCCATTGGGTCCCTTGATATCATGTTCAATTTCGTCATAGGGTCTAATTTTTTTGAAATAACATGAACAATTTAAAATAGTACCAAATCCTAAAGTGGAAGGTCTTGACATATCACATGCATATAATCATTTTCCTAATACCATAGGGTAGATGCATAAGGACCACATACCTTAAACTAAAGTGATCACACTTTTAAAAGTAACTTGAAAGCTCCTATAGAGGCTCTCCAAGACTATCCAGTCGTTTTCCAAAACATTGAGGCCCTATCTCAAATATGAACAACCAAGTAAATTAAATATAAAATATATATTTTATTAATTAATAAAAAATAAAAAATAAGTATTTTAATTTAAATAGATATAAATACATAGAAACTCCCTTTTCAACTTCATCACATTGAAAACAAGAAGAAACTACTATCAATATCTCATGGTGCACTCCGAGACACATTCCACGAAAAATCATGACTGGCAATTCCAAGAAAAATAAAAATTTAATCTAATTCAAGGTTAAACATTATAAAATTAAAAATATTGATGTACCTATTTTGAATTTCATTAAACCTTTGATAAAATCTCTCTCAAGATATCTTCTATGAAATTATATAAAAATCCCCAATGGGTGATGATTTTTTAATTATCAATTCAATTTCAATTGAATAAAAAATATAAGAAAAGTGAAGGTGGAATATTACCTCCCTCAAAATGATGTGTTGTGGTGGGAGGATGTCTTCCTGAGATCGCCTCTATAAATTCCACATGTAAGTCCTATGAGTAATGATTGATTGCACAAATTGAAGATGACAGAGGCCAAGAAAAACCTAGGATCATCTTTTTAATCAACCAAAAAATCATCTATTGGGGATTATTATAGGTAACATGTGATGGGAAGATAACCCTTTCATACACAATATAAGAGGATAAGGGAGGTTGGATTATCCCTTAAACTCATGGTGGAAAAGGGAACATTAAACCCTCTAATGACCCCATAAGCTATTGAATATGGATCCACTAGCTAGCTGTTGGAACCCCTACATGAGGGGGTAATATTTTCCAGCCATCGGAACACCATTTTCTCACCAATAGATCATTAGTGGGTTTTATAGCTTTCTGAAATAATTCATCCATCCACTAGTTTTGTCCCTCTATTCATCCATACCTACCCCATCACCTTATATAGCCCAAAATACATCTAATCACATGTGTTTGAGGGGTTCTCACTATCGAAATTAAATTCCAAATTCTAGTTAAAAATTTATCTCATAAAACAAATTGAAAAGACAATTTTACCTTAAGTTTCATGGCTTATTTATGCCCATAAAAATTACAAAATCCCCATCATAAAACATATCACCCTTTATAATTCATATTGGACACCGAAATATGTATATATCAACCTACATCGATTGTAGATTCTCAGTAAAATGGTTTTTGATACCTCTAGATTCCCATCACACATCTAAAGTACCACATTAAATGTAAGTTTCTTAAACAACCAAAGAAAATCCATCAATCAAATTGATCACTAAAACACCATGATAGTGCCTACCTGGGTTCATCCATCTTGATATAGTCATGGGTCATCACCCAAAATATCATATATCCATTGGTTCACCCTCCCATTGAATTATGATTATAACAACTGATCTTGATGCAACGTAAAACCATAATTAGAATTGTCTATTGAACTACCACATACACATTCTCACAACATAACCAGTGGGTTTTCTTAACTTAATATACCCTAAATAAATGAGATAACAATTTAAATGTTGTTACCCACTCTTGTTTACAAAAAAACCTTATCATTTTAAATGTGCCTCTGCAATCCATGAAAAACTTGAGAATGGTTTATTTTCCTTGAAAAGCACATAATATTTCCCAAAACAAAAAATTCAAGCCTAAAATGATGTTTTTGATGCATTTACCAACTCACTACAGCCAATTATATGAACAATGACTGGTAAGACCTTCTTTGGATGGTTTGTCTCAATGGAGCATGGATACACCTTCTAATGTGTTCTCAAACTACCTGATCCTAATGCCTAACATCCCAAAGGTAACCCAAGATCAATATAATACATCCAAAATAAGTATCAAATTGGATTTAATTTTCATTCCTTGGTTGATTCATCAATAAATCAAAGCTTTCATTGTTCTCTTCCATACCATGAGTACCGATGCTCTTCAAATCTGATCAATCTCAAAACATCTCAATTCATCTCGAACCCAAGATTGACACATAGGCTCTATCTAGTATCTCACTCTTATTTGACTGTATAATTTTCTAAGGAATCTAGATAACTCAAAATAATCAACATACTGGTGTCCCAATCCCAAAATAAGTGTTTAAATATAGGTATTATTCAAACATGGACCTTCGACTCAAGGAAGGTTTGATCACTGGTTCAAATTTCTGATAACCATATCCAGTTCCTCATTTTTTAGAGAACATAATGATTGGATTTGGCTAAAACCCCTCATAATTGATACCCACCACAAAACAAAACATGTCACATGTTCTTGTCTCATGGAACACCACCCACAACTAAAACCACATCAGGTCCATTTACCATCCATTATGTCACCCCTCCTGATCCATGATCAAACACTACCTTAACATTTAAAACATATTTCATAATATAATTTATATTGATTGTGTTAAAATAGCTAGGCCAGTCAAGGAATTTCATCTTTCCATAGGGACACCTATATTCCTAAAATAAACCTAAGGATATTAGGACCCCAAGAGAGTCCTAAAACTTATCAATCCTCAACCATCACCTATATAAAAATTTTTTAGATTCCATGCTGAAATAGAATGTGTCACCCTAATATTTATTTGGAATAAGTTGCATATTCTCCCATACCAGTCGATCAAAAAATCTGACTCATCCTCCAATGAGTAACATTACATAAAAACTAGGCCTTCACACCTACACTACACGTTATCCATGTTCCAGATCATGTGACTATTATCCACATATTTAGTCACAAATCTACATAGCTATAAAACCAAAATAATATACACATTCTTGCACTATGATACCAAAGGTGCATCCAATAACACATAGGCCCTAATTTCACTCGTCTTATATCCTTAAAACTACACCTTAACACCTAAGGTACTAACAAAAAAGATGTTAATCACTGAAAATCAATAATGTATCACTATACATGTGTCATATACCTGATAACACCTCACATTCACTTATATCATCCACAAGTGAGTTATATATGCGTCCTTATCTAAGGAAAAGACCAAGCCAGGATAACCCCTGTGAAGGTTCACCTTCAATCATACAAGTCACCAACTCACTAAGGTATAATTCATACCTCAAGGGTCACTAGGGTCTCCCTCCTAGACCCACAAAAAAAGTCTTATAAAAGGTAATAACTCACATTACAATACTCATTACACCCATAACAAAAACCCACAACATCGAACATGTCATATCACCAACTGTAGGGTCTGACATATGATCAGAATCAAATTCAAAAACAAAAAACCACACAAATGATGTAAATTTCTCTGGGAATATATACACATTATTTCCCTTGGGGAATCCAAATCCCATTGTTAGACTAATATTTGTACAATTCCATCATCCTATATAACCTGTTTTGAAGGACTACATCTATACAGTTTAGTTAAGTAGAATTATATTCAAAAATAAATCATAAAACATGATATATATTGTTGTTAACACTTTAAATAACCAAACCTAAAATACAGTACCCTACAAGGGGATTTATGATTAGGTATCATATTCCTATTCTAGAAAACTAGGGTTACTACACCTCCAGTGCACAAGGATTATGTCATCATCTCCATCATCAAGTGTCTCATCATATATTCACATGACTTGACAACATAAAGGAATGTGTGTGTGTGTGTGTGCAAGTTATCCCACTTGAGTATAATTCCATAATGTTATTATATGATAAAATGATTATGGGATGTTTTTTAAAGATTAAATACTAAGCGTTGGAATTCAATGAAATCACACATTAATAGGACTATATGTTATGTGAAACATAACTTCCAAATATGATGCATATACAATGATCTCTCACTAGGGTGATAGGGGATGAAACCCAATAAGATACCAAAAACCTAAAACATCCATGGGAGTCACTCAAAGTGAAAATTATATAAAAATATAAAATAAAAAACCAAAATTATAGTCTTGTATCCCTGGGGACCTGGACTTACACCGAAAATAGTTTTCTTGATGCACTAGTATAGGTTCCATCACATCTTAAAACACATTACTGTATATCTAGTATACTAAATCATAAAAAAGCAGGAAAAAGAAAAAATTAAGGCTATGATACCCCACTAAATTACCCCATCCCAGATCACCCATGAATAGAAACTAAAATGGTTCACTGCATAACATTATGTGTGATTTAATGAACAGAAAAGGCTATTGACTAGAATCAATTGTTTATAGATTATTGTGTGGAGAGTATACCCCCTATATCCGACTGAATAATCATAGGAAAATTACTATGTAACATTCACATCACCATGTTAGAAATAAAATAAGAGTAAATAAGATTAGTGAATGAAAATAATTCATAATAAAAATCCATGTAGAAGAAATATTTTCATACATGGATGATTTACTACTAGGCCAATCACATATACAAATATAAATATAATAAAATAATAACATAAGGTATAGGAGGATAAAATACATCATTGGTCCTCTTCATAATCCCAGTCTCTAATTCTGTTACAGCAATTTAGCTTGGTCATCTATATTATACCAAGCCTCTGGCTAACTTATTTTTGTGGCAAGTGAGTGGTCTACTCATGTAACTATGTTCCATGGAATCTTGGGTAGGGTGTGAGTGCATAAATTAGTAGGTCACCACCAACATACTAAAATATATAATAGGTGTATATCATGTTAGTTAGTTTGAATTGATAAACTAATATATATATATATATATATATATAACGAAAATATATTAAACAATATATCGTTACCCACCTCGAATAAAATTCAGAGTGTCTTTAAGAACATTTCATGAACCATTCCTACCCATAAACTGAGTACCATGTTTTTCAATCCTTGGTTTTATGGCCCCAATTGACCATACCTGCTCTAACTAGTGTTGTGGTGTCTTATATCACATCACTATAATGGTGCCTACCTAGAAACATACAGTCTTAAAATACATGGCAGCCCTAAAGACTTCCTCAAAACTTCAGTAACCCATCCCATGTTTTTAAAATCATCTAATCTTCAAATCCATGGTGTCTTTAACACAGATCTGAAAATCCATGGTTTTTCCAAACACATTCATTAAATACAGAGTATCATACACAACGGTTTTCTTAATACTATAATGATAAATCCCATTGTAGTCCAAGTGTCTAATCTCAAAATATAGGGAATCTCTAATGCCAATATTTAAATCCATGGAAACTCAAATATATATCCAACTGAAAATCCATTGCATCCCAACCATAGCATAGAAGTCTCAATGGAATAATCCCAAGATGTACCCTTCGACATCACCAAAATTCACTATCACATCACATATATCTCAGAGATCGGGTCTGTAACGCCCTGACCCTAGTTACCCAGAGTCGTTGCATTATTACATAACATTGGAATGATCACAAGGAAATCATATCTCGAAAGACCGATCAGTTTATTATTATTGGAAACAAGATTCATACATAAGTTCAACTTTATATCTTGAAGAGAAATACAACACAAATATATTTCATTAGAAACATCCAAGCCTCCAAGATTATTCCTGCAGGTCACTCATAACTAACTTCTTCATATACTGGGGAAATGTAACATAAGAAAGGGGTGATCTCAAATGCTCAGTAAAGGTAAGTAATATAGCAGAAAATGACATAAATATTAAGCATGGTGAATAATTAGAACCACATGCTTTTACCAATAATAAACTTGAATACTTTTACCGCAAGAATATGAGCTGAGTAAATAATGCCATAATAAAACACAATCATGGGTATTCTACTAGCCGAATAACCACATGCAGCATCAATATTATTTCCGTAATGAGGGAATGTATAATACCAGACATTCTGAAACATTTTGTTAAGTCATCGGCCAAGATGTCTAAAAATGAATAAGGCCTCAGCCAAAACCATAAATGAAATTGGGAAAGGGCCTCGGACAATTTCACGTCTAGTTGTCTCATGAGACCCACCGATGCATCAAGGAGATATAGCAGGCTGCACCTGTCACTTACTAAGTCCAATACATTCCTCATATGAAAAGGTCTAAACATATAATAAACAATCGTATTAAAACTAGCATACGAAATGTCAACGATTTAACCATAAACCATGAATGGTATAAAAATAGCACATCCACAGCCAAAATTACCACAAAACCTTCAATACAATATGGAAATTTTTGTATCATAATAAATCAACTTCAAATAAACATAAAATCCATCAAAGGAGGTTGACATAGATGAAATAAAAATCCTTTTTTGAAAAATATCTCTTTCTATTTTGAAATATTTTAAGAGTCACATAAATATAAAGAAAACATTTATTTTTGAAAATATTCTTATTAGATTGTAAGGGAATCTTTTATGATGTTATAATGGAAGAAAATTGTCGCACCAACTCTATAAGTTTAAAAAACATTCTTACCTTAAATTTGTCGAAAATGTCAAAAAGTACCCTGTTTGGAAAACAATGGAGAGATTCATTTCAAAACACAAAATATTATAAATGAATTTAACCCATTTTCTAGTAAATAGTAAAAAAGTTTTGAAATATATTTTTAAGAAACATGGATGTGGATGATAAAGGGGGTCCCAGTAGATACTTACATAAAAACAACCTTGGATAGTAAAGAGATTGTAAAAATTACCCTTACCTTTTAATTTTCCTTTCTTGAGGGTAGGTTAACCTCTAGTATAATGGGAAATAATTGTTATTAAATTATACAAGAATCATATACATTAATATGATATCATATATGATCTTTTAATATTGCTTTGTTAATAATATCTTAGTATTATCGACATTTCAGGTGTTAACTTACTCGTTTTCGTTTATATTTTTTTTACATAAGATGTGTTTGTTATGGATAGGTTGTATCTTATACATATCCAGAATGATATCAATTCCGTAAACATTATTTTTAATCATCAAATGAGAATTATACTAGAATGGATATGATGGGGATTGAATCTCATCGCGTTCATGGAGACGGTAGTCCGTACGTACGCACGAGTGACAATATCAATATTTTGATATTAAAATCATATATAGTTGGACAGTATATCATATATACAGAATAATTATAATGTTATATTCATTATTTACATCAATTAAACATCAATACCATACCCATCCAAATAATAATGTTTTGAATAACCATTACACCACGACGTGGAGACGGTAAGCCGTACGTATGCATGTATGGTGACATGTCATTCAAAGGATGGATAGAATATAGAATATGGTTGCGCCATATTTATAATAACATCATTTTATTTATAATATATTTGAGTAATTATTTTAGAATGGAAATAATAATGAAAGAACAAGTGGTAGAAGAAAAGAACTTGAAAGAGGGTGGTGAAATCATTACCTCTTCTTCGGGTTCTTCCTTTTGATTTGATCAAAAGGGATCCTTATGATGGCTTTCTGATCAAACTAAGGCCTCTAAGTTGAAGTGAGGGAAGTTAGGAGGATATTTTGGAAGAGTTTAGTCTATCCAAAATGTTTGAATGTGTGAATTAGTGATAATGGGGTGTGCCCTTTTATAAGAGGGGTGAGGGGTACCTTAGGAAAAACTTAAAATATTATTTTATAATAAATTCATATTCGTTTTAAAATGGATAAAAACTGGTTTATTTCGAGTCTAATCTGGGGATAGGTTGAAAAAAACTCAACCAATAGGTTTTAGACAGGTTTGGGTCACTTTATTAACCTTATCTTTTATTTTTAACTCTTAGTTAATTACTTTGACATTTGCCATGTCTCTTTGTATTTTTATATTATATAGTTAATAAACATAATATATATATCCAAAAGACCCCTAAGTGCTCCATTAATGATACACCTATCATTATATATGTCATTTTTTTGATCCTTATATTTTTGGGAATAGAATATCAATTAATAATATAATATTTGTTTTAAAAACTCCTTTAGGTCAATTTTGACACTATTTAATAATTGATTTTTCATAAAGTCTTAACAACATTATTAATTCAAACCAAATTCAATTAAGAAATACTAACATGTCATATTAACCAATAAAATTCGTGTATGTCATCAAAACTTTCAAATTATATTTATTTTATCATTTATAATACCAATTATTAGATTCTTTCATTAATAAGGAAAATACTGCCTTCTTATTGTGTCATAAATAAATTTAATTATTAAATGTCTGAAAATTATAAATAAAATACCATTATGTATAAAATATTTTTATATTTCTAATTAATTTTTATAGTGGAAAGTATAACATATATAACTCTATGTAAAAATTTTTTTGCTAAAAGATATATGCTTAAGTCATTTTTTTATTTACTTTAACTTAATTAATATAAAGTGTCCTTATCACTTAGAAGTGTCTCCATGGGGTCCCAAAATCATCCCAGAGATTCCTATGGTCTGACAAGAATCAACCAATAGGGTTAGGACACGTTTTAGGGTAAATTTATAATATTATAATAATACTTTTTACCTTTATTTACCAAATTTACCCTTTAACCATGGTAAATAAAATATTTACCATAGTAATTATTCAAAATGTCTAAAAATAAAAGTTACCTATTTAAAAAATATGGACCCCCTGATTCTAAATATGGAAACTATTTTTATAAATTCAAAACACAAAAGTGGTAGAAGTTAATTTAAAATTAATTCCCGTTGACAAAACAAAAAACGTGTTTTTAAAAAATAATAACTATCAAAATATTGGCACTTGCTTATGTCCAGTTTAAATGTGAAATTATGTCCACTGACTAACATTGTATTAAATAGTAAAAATATAATCTAATTATATTCTAAAATCACTCAAACTCATAATTTATCACTATTAATTATTTCGATTAAAAAATTTGTTTTTAGTTAAAATTTAGTAATTTTCACTATTCATAAAAATATGAAAGTTATCCGAAATGTACCTAAAATTAACCATAATATAATTTCAATATTCCAGATCCAAAAAATAAGACCATTTTGAAAGATAAAATGTATAAAATTTCAAAAATTGGTTATTACAGTTCATAATTTCTAGTTGATTAGTTGTTGTGTTTTAGAACTCGAAGTTGTGTACAACACACGCTACTGTATTATTCAAAGTGAAGCATTCCATGGAAGCTTGGGGTGTTACATTCTCTCATCCTTCAAATAATTTTTCCATCAAAATTTTTAGAATATTACCACAAGAAAAGACATGGGTGGTTCTTCATCATAAGTTCCTCAGGTTCCTACGTAGCCTCTTACATCTTATGGTTTCTCCATAGAACTTTTACCAGACGAGTCATCCGGTTTCTCAGCAATTGTTCTCTCATATCAAGAATCATGACAGGATCTTCACAATAAGACAGATCAGGTTCCAATTCTAATTCATCATAGGTGATTATATGAGTTGGGTCAGGCATTTATTTTCTCAACAGTGATACGTGGACCACATCATGAACTTTAGAAAGACTTGGCAGCATTGCCAAACGGTAAGCTACAACCCCAATTCGTTCTAAAATTTTGATTGTTCCGATGTAGCTGAGAATCAATTTTCCCTTATTACTAAAACGTTAACACCCTTCCATGGAGATACCTTCAAAAAAACATGATCTCCTACCTGAAATTTCAAATCCTTCATTCAGTTATCGGCATAGATCTTCTTCCAACTTTGAGCTGCTTTGATGTGGTTTTGGATTACCTTTAACTTTTCCATCATTTCTTCAACAACTTCTGGGCCAAAAAGTTTTCTTTCACCAAAATCATCCCAATAGGTTGGTGTGCGACATCTCTTTCCATATAAAGCTTCATATGGTTCCATCCAAATACTTGAATGGAAGCTATTGTTATAGGAAAATTCTACCAAAGGTAAATATTGATCCCACATACCCTGAAAGTCAAGTGAGTAGGATATCAACTTGTATTCTAAGGTTTGAATAGTTTGTTTTGATTGTCTATCTATTTGAGGGTGGTAGGCAGTGCTCAAACGAAGTTTTGTATCTAGGTCCTTTTGAGGAATCTTCCAGAATCATGATGTAAAACGTGGATCACAATCAGAAACAATTGATAGGGGTACTCCATGAAGCCCCACAACTTCATTAATATATAGTCTTTCTAGAAGTTCAAGTGGTAAATCTTCCCTTATATAAAGAAAATATGTTGACTTGGTAACACGATCAACAATGACCCATATTGCATCGTTCCTTCTAGAAGTCGTTGGTAGTCTCATGACAAAGACCATCGTAATATTATCCCATTTCCAATCTAGTATATGAAGAGGTTGCATGACTCCTCCAGGTTGTTTCCATCGTTCTTCCACTTGTTGAAAACCCATACATCTTGACACAAAATCATAAATCTTCCTCTTCATATTGTCCCACCAAAAATGTTCCTTCAAATATCTATTCATTTTGGTGCACCAATGGTGTATAGAGAAATTGGAGCTATGAGAATCATCTAATAATTCCCTTTTTAAATCAGGTATATCAGGAATAAAAAGTCTATTCCCAAATTTCAAATTTCCATCTTCATACACAAAGTCACTCAATCTCCCATCATTCACAGCTTTAATATTCTTTTAAAACTCTTCATCATCGGTCTGAGAACTCTTTATCCTTTCTAGTAAAGATGGTTTGGTAACCATTTGAAAAAGCATTGATGTTTCACCTTCTATGGTTATTCCCATATCCATCATTACCAGATCCATATATATAGGATCCTTTTCAACTATCATATTGTTCAAAAATCCATGATCCTTTCTACTCAAATCATCTTCCACCTTATTTTCCTTCCCCGAGTGGTAGTGTATCGTAAAATTATAATCATTGAGTAGTTCAAGCCATCTTCCTTGTCTCATATTGAGTTCTTTTTGCGAGAAAATATACTTCAAACTCTTGTGATCAGTATAAATCTCACATTTTTCACTATAGAGATAATGTCTCCATATCTTCGAAGTAAATATTACAGCAGCTAACTCAAGATCATGAGTAGGATAGTTTTTCTCGTGAATTTTCAATTGTTGTGATGCATAAGCAATAACCCTATCATTTTTCCTAAGGAAACATCCAAGTCCTTTATATGATGCATCACTATAAATAACAAACATGACATTACCCGATGGTAGAGTCAATATAGAATCATTGAATAATCTTCTCTTTAATTATTCAAAACATTATTCACAATCTTTTTTACAAACAAATTTAACCCCTTTTCATGTGAGCTTTGTTAAAGGGTTAGCCAATCGGGCAAAATTCTGGATGAAATGTAGATAATAACCTATTAAACCAATAAAACTGTGTACCTATGTTATACTCTATAAGGGTTGGTGTCTTGAGAACCAACTGTTTTTTACTTTGATTGCATGAATGTTCACTTATTATATATTGTTCGTTGTTCTGCATGACTATAATATAATAATTTCATGGAATATTAGTTGCATTGATAAGGTCATGGAAGATCCCCGCTATGATGAGAACCTTGAAATTCTATAAAAAATATTCTTAAATAAAGTTATATGGTTGGATGAATACTATGATAGGACACATAGTATATAGACCGTCATGTACGAGTACTCGTAAGAAGAAGAGACTATCTCTCATGGAGTTCGCATTTGGTAATCTCCAAGATGGGAGACTATGAGAACAGACCCGCCAGTAGAAATTCTGCATGTCTTGGTGTCATCAGACATTTCTATCTACGAGCATGTGTAATGGTCCGTAGACTGGAAGATTATCATTATCTCATGTCATGACTCACGCACTTAGATTTTATGATGAAAACCGTCACGTAGATAGTTGGCAGGATGTAAGGTACGTTGGGTGTGTCACGAGTGACATTTTTATAATGGATAAGTTGAGGAAGGATTTGTACCTTCCATTTATGGAAGTTGATATCTTGGCCTTTTTATTGAAATAGAAGTGTCGCATTAAATTCCATGGCCATGGTGTAAACGGCGAGTTTATTTCAGGAAGTCAAAGAACGACGGATCAAGCATATAGGTTTATGACACTGCCATGAATCCTGCTTGATGAGATATCAAGACAAAGGGATTAAATTACATAGTAAGCATTTGTATGAGGTGATACGTCAATGCGGCATCAACATCTTTCTCTTGGGTGACTTGACCCATTTCTAGACAGTAATCTTGGACTTTAGGAAAGCTCGCCTAATGCCAATGAGAAAGAGGCCTAGAGGGTCACACACTAAGTGTATTCAAGTATCTCATGTAGAATAAAGATTATTCCCGTATGTGGTTTAATAATTATTCAAGGAATCATAAATCATTTTAATGCAAGAGGAAAACGGAAATGAAAAACATGATATACACACCATGTATTAAAGATTACACGCCGTGTAGTTTTTCATGGAAAAGAAGCACACGCCGTGTATTAATAATTACACGCCGTGTAGTTTTCATTATGTAAATGAAATGAATAAATGAAAAAAAGATATACACGCCATGTACATTGAATGAACATGCCATGTAGTTTTTAATGAAAAACAATTATATGCCATGTATTTATTAATACACGCCGTGTAGTTTTTCTAATTGGGATTTTGAGGATATAATATTGTTTTAAATGATATTTATTATAATCAGCATGGGCGCATGTCAAGGAATTAAATATTAGACATGGGGGTTTTAAATAAGAGCCAATGAAAAAAATAAAACACGTAAAGAATTCATTTATTGTCATAACTATACAACCTCAAACCTGATTATAAATATCCTCAAAACCCCAACTCTTTTCTGACACACAAGAGAATTGTTGTGCACATCAACTCTTGAGAATTCATTCAAGGCTGAAAGAACCTCTTCCTCCAAGAATGCTCTCAAGATCGAGAGAGATCCTCTTCCATCAGATCAAGATGATCTAAGTCGGACAATGCAAGCAAAGGTTTCTCCACACTAGCACCCAGAGACTCCATTGGTGATGTCCCGAGATATGAGGTACACGTGTGGATCACCACTAGAGGAAGTCTACACTTGGCTTCTGTGACACAATGACGAATCACATCGGAACATGATCAAGAACATCAATGAAGAAAGACCACCCAAAAGGTATTTCTTTTCAATTGATTAAATTAATTATAATCAACTTATAACGATCGTACTTTATGCTTCCGGCACTTTCCTTTTCTTTGTCTATTTTTGTGATTCGATCTATGGAGACTGGTTTTTATCGTCATATTGATCCTGGATTGATCATTGTTAATGACAAAAATCCAAGTGGGCACATCCACCAACGTGCTTCTGCTGTGCCCGGAACCTTCAATTGGTATCGGAGGGAGGTTACAACATTGATTATATTTATTTAATTTATGTTAATAATTTACGCATTTATATTTGATTCAATTCAAAATAAATCATTCTATAAATCTGAATAAATGAGATTTGTTCTTCCTTCTTTGTTTCTCGATTCATATCATATAAACAGCCTTAAAATTTTAATTTTGATTAAAATAAAAATGAGGAACTCATCTGGAGGAGCCACTCTTTATGTGTGTACAACATGGGATTACACGACGTGTAATTAAAACTACACGTCGTGTACTTAGGTTCAATGAACCGACACAGGTTTGCCAAACCACGCCGTGTGAATTGATTATGCCTATGTTTTAATCACGTCGTGTTGACCAGAATTGAATGGCGTGTGGAAACCAGAATACACGGCGTGTATGTTGGAGAAACATGCCATGTAGTCCGATCTGGCCAAGGTGAAACTGTGTACAAAGAGAAGTCGTGTTCCGCGTACACGGGATCTCCAGGCCGGTTACCGCATAACAAGGAAGTACACGCCATGTACGATTTATCTACGCACCGTGTACTCCAAAATTTCCAAAGTACAGAGAATATGCCAAAGCCCCGACATGTACTTTGGATAAAAGGTGAAAAGAAATACACGTAGTGTAAATATAAACTACAAACTGTGTACTTTCAGATATTTCACCAAGTTTCCTCCAAAAGTACAAAGACCTGTACAAGGAATATGGATGAGAAGAATCTCAATGAAATTCAGAAAGGAATTTAAGATAAAGAATTGATTAATTATAAGATCATAATTAAATGAATTCAAGCACAACTTATCTTAAATAATAGAACGATTAAAAGAATTTGAATTTTAAATATACGTAAATGTCATTTCATGCTATGGATGATCATGAGCTATACCAAAGACCCTTTGTATGTGTGTATGGTTTCATTTAAATTTTTTTAATTTATATTTTTTGTCCTGCAAGCCTTCTTCCAATAAAATGTAGGGCCTGCATGCCTATGGTTTCTTTATTGTAAACCCATGTAAATTGAGGATCTCCCAAGGCAGAGGAGATGGTTCGATATCTGAAGATGAGGCAAAACCAACCTAAGAAGATACAAAGGTGGACAGGTGGGAGATGCAAAACACAAACCATCAGGTTCAAGGTGTTTTCACTAGGTTTGGGTTAGTTTTTCAAACCGCTAGATAAGCTAACCAATAGAAGCTCATGATCATACCATTTTATTTTATTTCTGTCGGATTTCATGGTTTATTTATTATGTATGTGTTGTCCCAATCACATAATTAATGAAATAAACAAGAATGGAAAAATTGAATAAAATAAAAACCGGACTATGAGTAAACATTATGGGATCATGGTTAATCACTTAAGAAATAATCACTTAATATTAACAATAATGTGATAATGTGAAACTATACATAAAGATTAAAATCCCTCAATACCATATTAAGTCAGACTAAGCCTTCCGTTACTTGATTAAGGGCTAGAATCAATAAAACTATGTGTTTGACCAACCCTTCTTGGGACACTTACTTTTATAAAGGAAGCCCTTATTAAAGGTTTTGGGAAGACCTAACCATATTATATTAAGAGGAGTAGCCCTTGCAGACTTTGTGTAATATTGAAGGCAAGAGTTGAGGAAATCCAAGTAAGGATTTCAGGATTGGGGATTCCACTCAATAGATCAAGGAACTCTAAGCTCACAGTTGGAAAATAAGTGCCTACCTAAATACCTTCAAATAGCTTGACCAACCCTTGTTGGGGTTTTGCGAAGGGGAATATGGATCCTTGCCACTAGAATTTCAAAGCAACGAGACATTCTGAGATCAATGGTGAGGGCCATTGGGACTTGATAAAATAGTGGGAGACTTAATAAAAAAAAATTATTTCTCATAAAATGTAATCAAGTACTGGTAAATCTGCTCTTTTAATTTATAGAATCAAAATGACAAACTCATCAACCACATTTTATCTGTGATCAATTTTGGATAAAGACAACATCCTCAACGGCAGTATCTTTCAGGAATGGTTTAGGCACCTTCGGTATATCCTACGCCATGAACGAAAGTTTTACGTGTTGGAGTCCTCACTTCCTGATTCCCCTGCCCCAGGGGCGAGTGATGAAGATTTCCTAGTCTTTGATCAACACTTGAACGATGCATTCGGCGTTCAATTTTTGATTCTATAATCAATGTCTAGTGGGATCATGAAGTCTCATGAAGACATGGAAGCCTATAGCATGCTCGAGCATCTCCGTGGTCTATACCACAAGAGAGCAAGATAGGAATGGTGTGAGATCTCCAAGGCTCTATTCCAGAGCATGCTTGGAGAGGGTGCCCCAACTGGGCCTCATATATTCAAGCTCATTAGCTATACTGAGCGCTTGGAGGTTCAAGGGTTTAAACTCCCCGAAGAACTGGGTACCGATCTCATTCTTGTGTCACTCCACCAGAGCTTCTCAAACTTTATTTTGAACTTCAACATGAAAAAAATTGAGAAGTGTCTGTCTGATCTTCTTATCCTTATTCACCAAGTGGACAATGACATGAAGCATGAAAATCCCTCTTTCCAAATGGTGAATAAAAGGAAAGGGAAGGTGAAGAGATTTAAGCCTAAATATTCTTCAAGGCCTTCCATGAAAAGGAAGATCAAAGGGGAGGCAAGGGAATAAGATGCTTTTGGTTTCGCATGTGGCAAGAAGGGCCACTGGAAGAAAAACAGCACCCAGCCAAGGAAGAAAGGGGAAGTTTCAGGTGCATTTGTTATCGAATGCAGTCTATCTGTTTCTACTAATTGGTTATTATATTCTGCTTTTGGTGCTCACATATGTATCCAAATATAGGAACCATGTATATTCAGAAATATTGATTGAGGTGACGTGGATCTACAAGTAGCCAACAGAGCCAGACTCTCTACTGTAGCTGTCAGAGACTACCATATCACATTGCCTACTGGGATGGCCTTGGTTTTTAAAGGATGTTATTATGTAACCTCTGTAACCAAAAACATTATTTTAGTTTCTAGATTAGATACAGATGGATTCAACTTCAAGTTTGGATGTGGATGTTGCTAATTTTATAAATACAGCATTTGTTTTGGGAGGGCACATTTATATAATGGACTTTATGTGTTAGAATACACAAACCAAGTAATGGATATCGATAACAAAGTTAATTCACATGACTCATACCAGACCCAACTTTGGCATCACCGGCTAGGTCATGTGAATGGGAAACGTTTGACAAAATTACATCAAGATGGGTATTTAGATTCTTTCGAACAAAAAACACTTGGTGTATGTCATGCTTGTCTACAAGAAAAAATGACCAAAGCCCAATTTAGTGGGAAAGGTGAAGGAGCTAATGAGCTTCTAGAATTAGTTCACACATGTAACGCCCTGACCACAGCTACCCAGAGTCGGTGTATTACTTTGTAACATTGGCATGATCACAAAAGATCAAGTCTCGAAAGACCGATTAGTTTAGTAGCCTTGGAAACACTAGATACATTCATAAATGTTACATTTCATCATAAAGTGAAAAACTAATAACAAATTCTTCATAGTCCACACTCATATCCTCTTCTGACTATCCCTATAGGTCATTCATCAAATACTTCTTCACATCCTGGAAAATATTAAAACATTGAAAGGGGTGAGCTCAGATGCTCAGTATGGATAAAAATATTGAGGAAGCTTTCATAAATAAACATAAAAATTTAAGGCAATGTATAACTAAAACAAAATCCTTTTAAACTTGAACATCAACATAATATGGCAAAAGTAAAATGAGATAATGCCATTCACTTCTTCACATGGATATTCTACTGGTCGAATAATCACATGCAATATCAATAACCATTTTCATAATGATGGAATGCATAATACCAGACTATCATAACCACGTAGCCAAGGCCTCGTGCCAAGACCACAAATAAGATTTTGTCAAGGCCTCGTGCCAAGACACTAGTTTGTCTCATGAGACCTGCCGATGCATCGAGGAGCTATAGCGGGCTCCACCCATCACTTATTAAGTCCAATGCATTCCTCATATGAATAGTTTTAAACATATCATAAACCATAACATAATCGTATCACATAAAACATGCATAAAGGAAACATAACATTTCCACATTTCAATCACAAGATATCAATAAAACACATTGATATAATAAAAACTCTTTAAAAACCATTTTCAATACCAAAATAAAATAAAGTTAAAACCTTGTATTTATTTTTCATTAAAAAAATGATGGCTTGTAGAGGAAGCCAAAACTCAAATAATGGTCATGGAGGCATGGAAGTCGTTGTTGCCGCATATGTACGGAAAGAAAAACATTCCCTTTTTGTCGTTTAGTAAAACGCTTCGTATAAAAAGATTCCTTTTGAATAAACGTAAAAGTCAAAGGGGTTTATACACCGTATAAATGAAAGTTATGTATAAAACCAAATATGCCTCAATGAAAGGAGATTGAGACGAAGTCCTTAAAAAGATCATTTTTAAAATAAAATAGATCTATTATGTGTATTCACTATAGGTACACATAAAGAAAGAAATAATACATAATAATATCATGACATAATTTGAATGTAGGAGATTAACCCAAAGAATAGAAGTTAGGTTAAGAAGTTCCCTTACCTCGTGTCTGACTTGACTCAACCGTTCTTTAACCTCCTGAATAATAAACTAGGGTTAATATATACCTTATTAAGAACCATTTTCAATTTCATTATCCTTTTTATATCACTTATTACAATGATATGAACATTATATAATTATTTAAGTTAATAACGGTCATTTTGTCGATCTTTGGTACTTGAGTCAACAATAAACTTCTTATAATTACAAGTTGTTTATGTGGTAGAATATCCATTATCTCCAGAATTATATTCATGATTTAGATGTCATATATATCATATATATCTAGTATATACAATCATTTATAATATTACATAACATTTAGAGGTATGAAATGAAATGCACCGTTCATGGAGACGGTAAGCCGTACGTACGCATAAACGCTACTTTCATTTATATTTCGTATTTAATGGAATGAAATCATAATTATATAAATGTATAATATAATTTCAGTACAATATATTGTATAATACCATTTACTCCATCCTTTATACATCCCACATATGGCATTAACGATTCAAATCACTTTGAGGGGGCGGTAGTCCGCACTTCCTAAAATGAAATTATCGCATTTTACCCATAATGGAAATCATGAAGTATGCCATAAATGAGAAATACAGAATCATAAGTAAAACATAAACATATTTTATATCATATATAAATATAGTGACATCTTAATGGCCACCTTTGAAGGTGTTATATGAGTGTTGAACAATCATCGTTTCGTGAGGGAGAAATTCGCCATCTACAGAAACCGTATGTTCTTTAACCATTAGATGTAGGTGTGTGTAAGTGTAGCTCGAATCCATATTATAACAACATCCTATTATATTGAGTATACTGGTGTTGTTACAAAAGAAATTAATAAAAAGAGTTTAGGGGGTTGGAGAAGAAAAATAAAACAAAACAACATTAGAGAAGACATTACCTCAAAATCGGGTAACTCTATTTGATTTGAGACAAAGGCTTCCTTGGGAAGATTTATTCCCAGTGTGAGGCTTCTAGGAGTAAGAGGGGGAAGCTAGGAGAGTATTTGGGCAGAGTTTGGCCGAGACAAATGGCTTGAATGTGTAAATGAGGCGGGAGAGGTGGGGGCCTTTTATAAGTGGAGAGGAGGGGCACTCTTGGAAAGTAAAGAAAAGTAACTTTATTATAAAATGAGTTTCGGATTTTAGAGGTCCCACACTTATATAATTCGAGGATAAGATGATAAGGGTTCGAAATCTACTCATCCAATAGTCTTTAGACATGTGTACGCCTTGGATTTTACATTATCTTTTCATTTTATTAAAATCGTTAAATAATGAGTTCATCGTTGCATCATAATGATGTCATAAATAATTTAATTTATTTAATGTATAAAAATTTTAAAAAAAATACTATGATGTAGGAAATCGTTTCATCTTTCTAATGAATATTTATAGTCAAAATTTGGACTTGTGTAACCCCACTTAAAAACTGTTTTAGTAAAAACACTCATGTTTGTGTCAATTTAATTTTAACATTAAATAAATATATATTAATGTCATTTTCCAACCAAAGTGGCTCCATGGGGTCCCCAAGTTGACCCATGGGTTGTCTTGGTCGGACATGACTCCTCCAATAGGAGTAGGACAAGTTTCAAGCTCATATCATATTATTAAAACATTTTTTTTTACCTTAAACTACACTAATTACCTCTAATCGTGATTAAGAACTTAAAAGTTACTATTCACCAAAAAATTATTTTAATCTCATTGAACCACATTTTACTTCTTAATGAAAACCATGTATGTCGGATTTTTGAAAATCAAATCACAGAAGTGGTAATATTTCATTTAAACGAAAAATCAGTTATTTAACTACCACTTAGTGGTTTCACTATTCATCAAAAATTGATGTTTTTCAGAACAATGCCAAAATTTCACCCTAAGCTATAATTGATATTCCGAATTCAAAAATGATGTCCATTTTGAAATATAAAATTTCTATAATTTTAAAAAGTGGTTATTACTATTCGTAACGGCTACTTTGATTAGTCGCGGTGTTTTAGAACTCGAAGTTGCGTACAATGCAAGCTATTGCATTATTGAATGAGAAGCGTATCGTGGAAGCTCGGGGTGTTACATTCTCCCCTCCTTCAATAAATTTCGTCCTCACAATTTGAAATTTTTCTTTGAAAATAAAAGGTTGAAAAGAGAAAATACCTTTGAGGAAAACCCACATCAGAAATAAGGTTAATAAATATATAACATTAAAAGAAAGAAAGATAAGTACAAAGGTCACCCGATATAGCCCATTCTAGGATTCTATGAAAATATGGATTTGCAGAAGAAACAAACCATCAAGGTCTGATGGAGAGTTATAGAAAACAGGATTAGGAGAAAGTTTAACCACAAGAAAATCACAAACTTGTGATTGGTTAAACGGTCAATGAATCCCCAGTTGGAAAAGTTAACCGACAACATTTTTGTTTTAAGTAACCTTTTATAATGTTGAGGAATTTATTTAGGAGATTTACTAAGAACGTAAGGGAATATACATACTTGTTATGTATACTTTCATTCGTTAATAAATTTTTACCACAAACCCAACTTTTACTCCAAATGGTAACGAAACTCAAAAATATTCTATTTATCCTAATTTTATATGGTTCCAAATGTTAACACATACCATTTAGATTAGTAAAACTATTTTGTAATAACCAGGGAATTCCTGTAGGCTAGTGGTAGGAAATAAAGGCATGTCGCACTATGGTTGTGGGTTCGATTCCTGCAGCTTTGTCCGACGCGACGGGTTATGCCCCACCCTGCAGGTTGTCCTTTTCCTAAAACTATAGTATCATAATATTCCAAAAATAATCTTCATAAATTTTTTAACCTTAAACAATACTATCCAAAGATCAACTTAATCTACTCCAACCTTTATAGTTATCCAAAATACCTATGTCCAGACTTTCTCTAAAAGGTCTCTTAATTCCAAAATCAATTTATCAGATTCCCCAAACAAAGTAAAGTTTCTCTTATTGTCACATACTAAAAATATAATTACCTTCATCATATTAAAACCTTACTGAAATCAACAAGTACTGTAGTACAATCAATATATATATATATCATATTATTCTAATAACCAGAATATAATCCATGAGTCCAAAAGCACCAATACATTAGTTATTCTGCTTCAACTGTAGTAACAGCATAAGATTGTCCTTGATCCCTTGGCCTTTTCTGAGGTAAGTTTCCCTGACGCTTAGGACATTCATTTGCATAATGACCCATTTCTCTACAATTATAGCATTAAACTTTGATATCCTCTTTCTTTCCCTTGCAATTATGAGCCTGGTGACCCTTTTCTCCACATTTATAACAAACTCCCATTCCTTTTAGACAAGTACCAGGGTGATTCTTCCCACAATTATCACATAATGGAAAATCTTTCTTTCCCTTTTCCCCTTTATTTGTCTCTTGTTCCACCGTTCTCTTCTTCTCTTGCTTTACTTTATTGTCATAAGACTTAGAGAATTCCTTTTCTGTCTTGATAGCACACGAGACAATATCTTTGTATGATGAGAAGGATTGTGAGACTAATGCTCGACGAAGAAATGGTTTTAACCCATCAAATAAATGATCAATCTTACTTCTTGGGTTATGTATATAATCTCCAGCATACCTTGCTAACCTTGTAAAGTTAGCCTCATACTTTGTGACATTCTCATCCTCCTTTTGTCTCAGACTCAGAAATTACCTTTCCATATCTGCTCGATGGTCACGAGGAAAGTATTTTTCTATGAAAATCTCTTTGAACTCCCTCCATTCCATATTTGATACGTCATCATCTTCCTTTGTGTTTTGAATCAGCGACCACCACTGATCGGCATCTCCAGTGAGGCGGTAAACTGCTATGACAACCTTCTCCCTTTCGCTACTCTCCAAGGCATGGAATATTTTCTCTAAGGAGTTTATCCATTGCTCAGCTACTAATGGATTTGTACTCCCATTGAAGGTTGGTGGTTGTTTCCTCATGAAGCGGTCTAACATTGATCCTCCACATTGTGGATCAGGGTGATCCATACGAGTAAGGTTATTATTCATAACTTGGGTGAGTTTTCCCAGTATGGTAATAAGTTGATCAGCACCAGTTGTATCTCCAAATCCATAATAATTATCTTGACCAGGAGGGAAATCCCTACACGGAGTGCGTGCATTGATACGGTTTCCATTCCTTCCACTAGGCGCCATTTCTTAACAATGGCATAAACTAGATTAGTTTATGAATCAAAATACATAATTCCATACTTGTAAAATACTTAACATAAATTGAACTATTTATGGATATAATCCATAATCATAAAAATGTTTTCCTTGAGGAAGTATATACTCATAAACCCTTCATAATGATTTGTAAAGAAAATGAGAGTTATCCTAAGCATATCCCCCAGGAGTGTCTTAACCAAGAGTGCAGCAAGGCCCGTTGTCGTGCACCAGTTCCCGTTCGAGTCTAGCTCAAAGCGGTGTTTTCGGGTTTTACCCCTAGAAACATCTATGCCAGAGCCGCCTCTACCTGCTCGTATCCAGAAAGGGATGTATTGCTCGGAAAACTCACAAAATCTCTACAATACCAAAATTCTAGGATGTTCTTCTATACTAATCCTCAAATTTCATCTTAGGTATATGTGCTCTAATCAGAGTTTGTCTAAATCTAGCTTCCAAGGATTGTACTAAACTGCCTCTGATACCAACTGTAACGCCCCGACCCCAGCTACCCAGAGTCGGTGCATTACTTCGTAACATTGGCATTATCACAAAAGATCAAGTCTCGAAAGACCGATTAGTTTAGTAGCCTTGGAAACACTAGATACATTCATAAATGTTACATTTCATCATAAAGTGAAAAACTAATAACAAAGTCTTCATAGTCCACACTCATATCCTCTTTTGACTATCCCTGCAGGTCATTAATAAAATACTTCTTCACATCCTGGAAAATATTAAAACATTGAAAGGGGTGAGCTCAGATGCTCAGTAAGGATTACAATATTGAGGAATCTTTCATAAATAAACATTAAAATTTAAGGCAATGTATAACTAAAACAAAAGCCTTTTAAACTTGAACATCAACATAATATGGAAAATGTAAAATGAGATAATGTCATTCACTTCTTCACATGGATATTCTACTGGTCGAATAATCACATGCAATATCAATAACCATTTTCATAATGATGTAATGCATAATGCCAGACTATCATAACCACGTAGCCAAGGCCCCGTGCCAAGACCACAAATAAGATTTTTTCAAGGCCTCGTGCCAAGACACTAGTTTGTCTCATGAGACCTACTGATGCATCGAGGAGCTATAGCGGGCTCCACCCGTCACTTATTAAGTCCAATGCATTACTCATATGAATAGTTTTAAACATATCATAAACCATAACATAATCGTATCACATAAAACATGCATAAATGAAACATAACATTTCCACATTTCAATCACAAGATATCAATACAACACATTGATATAATAAAAACTCTTTAAATACCATTTTCAATACCAAAATAAAATAAAGTTAAAACTTTGTATTTATTTTTCATTAAAAAAATGATGGCTTGTAGAGGAAGCCGAAACTCAAATAATGGTCACGGCGGCATAGAAGTCATTGTCACCGCATATGTACGGAAAGAAAAACATTCCCTTTTTTTCGTTTAGTAAAACGCTTCGTATAAAAAGATTCCTTTTGAATAAACATAAAAGTCAAAGGGGTTTATACACCGTATAAAAGAAAGTTGTGTATAAAACCAAATATGCCTCATTGAAAGGAGATTGAGACGAAGTCCTTAAAAAGATCATTTTTTAAATAAAATAGATCTATTATGTGTATTCACTATAGGTACACATAAATAAAGAAATAATACATAATAATATCATGAAATAATTTGAAAGTATGAGATTAACCCAAAGAATAGAAGTTGGGTTAAGAAGTTCCCTTACCTCGTGTCTGAATTGAATCAACCATTCTTTAACCTCCTGAATAATAAACTAGAGTTAATATATACCTTATTAAGAACCATTTTCAATTTAATTATCCTTTTTATATCACTTATTACAATGATATGAACATTATATAATTATTTAAATTAATAACGGTCGTTTTGTCGATCTTTGGTACTTGAGTCAACAATAAACTTCTTATAATTAAAAGTTGTTTATGTGGTAGAATATCCATTATCTCCAGAATTATATTCATGATTTATATGTCATATATATCATATATATCCAGTATATACAATCATTTATAATATTACGTAACATTTAGAGGTAAGAAATGAAATGCACCGTTCATGGAGACGGTAAGTCGTACGTACGCATGAACGCTACTTTCATTTCTATTTCGTATTTAATGGAATGAAATAATAATTATATAAATGTATAATATAATTCCAGTACAATATAGTGTATAATACCATTTACTCCATCCTTTATACATCCCACATATGGCATTAACGATTCAAATCACTTTGAGGGGGCGGTAGTCCGCACTTCCTAAAATGAAATTATCGCATTTTACCCATAATGGAAATCATAAAGTATGCCATAAATGAGAAATACAGAATCATAAGTAGAACATAAACATATTTTATATCATATATAAATATAGTGACATCTTAATGTCCACCTTTGAAGATGTTATATGAGTGTTGAACAATCATCGTTTCGTGAGGCAGAAATTCGCCATCCACAGAAACTGTATGTTCTTTAACCATTAGATGTAGGTGTGTGTAAGTGTAGCACGAATCCTTATTATAAAAACATCCTAGTATATTGAGGATACTGTTTTTGTTACAAAAGAAATTAATAAAAAGAGTTTAGGGGGTTGGAGAAGAAAAATAAAACAAAACAACATTAGAGAAGACATTACCTCAAAATCGGGTAAATCTTTTTGATTTGAGCCAAAGGCTTCCATGGGAAGAGTTCTGCCCAAAGTGAGGCTTCTAGGAGTAATAGGGGGAATCTGGGTGAGTATTTGGGTAGAGTTTGGCCGAGCCAAATGGCTTGAAAGTGTAAATGAGGTGGGAGAGGTGGGGGCCTTTTATAAGTGGAGAGGAGGGGCACTCTTGGAAAGTAAAGAAAAGTCACTTTATTATAAAATGAGTTTCGGATTTTAGAGGTCCCACACTTATATAATTCGAGGATAAGATGATAAGGGTTCGAAATCTACCTATCCAATAGTCTTTGGACAAGTGTAAGCCTTGGATTTTACATTATCTTTTCATTTTATTAAAATCGTTAAATAATGAGGTCATCGCTGCATTATAAGGATGTCATAAATAATTTAATTTATTTAATGCCTAAAAGTTTAAAAAAAATAATATGATGTAGGAAATCTTTTCAGATTTCTAATGAATATTTATAGTCAAAATTTGGACTTGTGTAACCCCACTTAAAAACTGTTTTAGTAAAACAACTCATGTTTGTGTCAATTTAATTTTAACATTAAATAAATATATATTAATGTCATTTTCCAACCAAAGTGGATCCATGGGGTCCCCAAGTTGACCCATGGGTTTTCTTGGTCGGCCATGACTCCTCCAATAGTAGTAGGACAAGTGTCAAGCTCATATCATATTATTAAAACATTGTTTTTACCTTAAACTACACTAATTACCTCTAATCACGATTAAGAACTTAAAAGTTACTATTCACCAAAAAAATATTTTCATCTCATTGAACCACATTTTACTTCTTAATGACAACCATGTATGTCGGATTTTTGAAAATCAAATCACAGATGTGGTAATATTTCATTTAAACAAAAAATCATTTATTTAACTACCACTTAGTGGTTTCACTATTCATCAAAAATTGAAGTTTTTCAGAACAATGCCAAAATTTCACCCTAAGCTATAATTGATATTCTGAATTCAAAAATGAAGTCCATTTTGAAATATAAAATTTATATAATTTTAAAAAGTTGTTATTACTATTCATAACGGCTACTTTGATTAGTCGCGGTGTTTTAGAACTCGAAGTTGCGTACAATGCAAGCTATTGCATTATTGATTGAGAAGCGTATCGTGGAAGCTCGGGGTGTTACAACACAGATGTGTGTGGACCATTTCCAATTGAAAAAGGGGTGGGTTCTCATACTTCATAACTCTTACTGGTGATTTTAGCAGATATGGATATATTTACTTAATGAGGTATAAGTCAGATTCTTTTGATCGGTTCAAAGAATACAAGAATGATGTTGAGAACTATCTTGGTAAAAAGATTAAGAAACTTTGCTCAGAAAGAGGAGGAGAATATCTTAATCAAGACTTCATTGATTTCTTAAGGGAGTTTGGGATTCTGTCTCAACTAACTCCTCCTTACACACCTCAGTCGAATGGTGTAAGTGAAAGGAGGAACCACACCCTATTGGAAATGGTGATATCAATGATGATTCATGCGAGTCTTCCATTATCCTTTTGGGGATATGCATTACAAACAGTAGAACACATACTAAACCATGTACCAACTAAATCGATAAATGGTATTCCATGCGAGTTATGGAGTGGACGCAAAGCCATGTTATCGAATCTACATGTGTGGGGTAGAGAAGCATTTGTTAAGGCCTCTTCAGTTAACAAACTTGCACCCTGAGTCACAAAGTGTATCTTTATAGGATATCCCAATGAAACAAGGGGATATTACCTATAAAATCCCTCAGATAAAAAGGTTACAGTGGCAAGACATGCCATATTCCTTGAGAGGGAGCACAGCTCCAAAAGAGATAGTGGGAGCGAGATAGAATTCGATGAAGTCGAGGCTCATGATACAAAGGAGTTGGTACAAGAATAGATTCCACAAAGCCCCATGCAAGAACAATCTATTCCAGAGACATAAGAACTGTGTAGGAGCACGCGAGAGGTGAGAGAACTAGAACGATATGATTTTCTTGTCATTGAGGATGGTGACTCATTATTGGTTGACAATGATGATCCTCTTACCTACAAGGAAGTAGTTGAAGGCATAGACGTTGCCAAGTGGCAAGAAGCCATGAATTATGAAATAGATTCCATGTACCAAAACCATGTCTATATTTTGGTAGATCCTCCAGTTGATGTAAATCCTATTGGTAATAAATGGGTATCCAAGAAGAAACTGGACATGGAGGGGCAAGTCAGCACCTATAAGGCACGACTGGTTGCAAAAGATTTTAGACAGCGTAAAATAATTGACTATGATGAAACCTTTTCACCAGTTGCGATGCTGAAATCCATCAGAATCCTATTGGCCATTTATGCTTACCATGACTTTGAAATTTGAAAAATGGATGTCAAAACAACATTCCTTAACAGGAACCTCCAAGAAGATGTCTACATGACACAACCTGAAGGGTTTGTGACTCCAAAGGATGCCAACAAGGTATGCAAGATGCAGAAATTCATTTATGGATTAAAGCAAGCATCAAGGTCATGGAACATTCGTTTTGATGAAGCTGTAATGGAATTTGGATTTGTTAAGAACAAATGTGAGCCTTGTGTCTATAAGAGGTTTAGTGGAAGTTAAGTCGTTTTCCTAATAGTATATGTTGATGACATATTACTAATTGGAAATGAAGTACCTTTGTTACAGTTAGTTAAGGCTAGGTTGCATAAATGCTTCTCCATGAATGACTTGGGAGAGGCAGCATATATTCATGGGATCAAGATCCATCGTGATAGATCCAAGAGAATGTTGGGCCTGAGTCAAAGAACATACATTGACAAGATACTGAAGTGACTCAGTATGGAATAGTCCAAGAGGGGATTATTTCCAGTGTCACATGGCATTCATCTTTCCAAGAAAATGTGTCCCCATACACATGAGGAAAGAAAGATAATGGCAAAGATCCCTTACGCATCTACGATTGGGTCAGTCATGTATGATATGCTATGTACGAGGCTAGATGTTTCTTATGCATTAAGTGTGGTAGGTAGATATCAAGAAGATCCAAGAGACTGCCATTGGATGGCAGTCCAGATTATCCTTAAGTATCTGAGGCATACTAAGGATATGTTCCTGGTTTATGGAGGAGATGAGGAACTAGTCATCAGAGGACATGTAGATTCTAGTTTACAAACTAATCAAGATGACATGAAGTCATAGAATAGATACATCTTCAGTTTGAATGGAGGTGCAGTGAGCTGGAAGAGCTCAAAGAAAAGTCTGGTGGCAGATTCTACAGCGGAGTCTGAGTATATCACATCTTCTGAGGCAGCTAAAGAATCATTATGGATTCGAAGCTTTGTCTAAGAGAAGGATGTAGTACCGAGTAGTAAAGATCCTATCACACTCTATTGTGATAATACATCAGCGGTGGGACTTGCAAAAGAGACAAACTCACATCAACTGACAAAGAACATACTTTGGAAGTATCATCTCTTGATGGATTTTTCTCAGAGAGGTGAAGTTGTAGTAAGTAGTATTTCCACCGAAGACAACGTGGTGGACCCCTTGACTAAATCCTTGACTTAGTAGAAACATGATAATCATGTGAGGTCTAACAGACTAAAATTCGTAGGCAGTTGGCTCTAGTCCAAGTGGTTGTTTGTAAGGGTTGGTGTACTGAGAACCAACTGTTTTGTACTTTGATTACATGAATGTTCACTTATTATATATTGTTCATTGTTCTGCATGACTATAATATAATAATGTCTTGGAATATTTGTTGCATTAATAAGGACATGGCAGATCCATGATATGATTAGAACCTTAAAATGAAATAAAAATATTCTTAAATAAAGTTCTACGGTTTGATGACATACTATGATAGGACACATAGTATACAGACCGTCATGTACGAGTACTCGTAAGAAGACGATACTCTCTCTCATGGAGTTTTCACTTGGTAATCTCTAAGATGGGAGATTATGAGAACAGTCCCACTAGTATCAATTCTGCATGTCTTGGTGTCATCAGACATTTATATCTACGAGCATGTGTAATGGTTCTTAGACTAGAAGATTATAATTAACTCATGTCATGACTCGCGCACATAGATTTACTGATGAAAACTGTCACATATATAGATGGCGGGAAGTAGGGTATGTTGGGTGCGTCACGAGTGACATGTTGTTAATGGATAAGTCGAGGAAGGATTTGTCCCTTCCATTTATGGATGTTGATATCTTGTCACTTTGATTGAAATAGAACAGTCGCATTAAATTCCATGGCCATGGTGTAAACGACGAGTTTATTTCAGGATGTCAAAGAATGACAGATCAAGCATATAGGTTTATGACACTTCCATGAAACCTGCTTGATGATATATCGAGACAAAGGGATTAAATTACACAGTAAGTGTTCGTATGAGGTGATATGTCAATGAGGCATTAACTTCTTTCTCTTGGGTTTCTTGACCCGTTTCTAGACAGTAATCTTGGACTTTAGGCAAGCTCGCCTAATGCCAATGAGAAAGAGGCCTAGATGGTCATACAATAAGTGTATTCAATTATCTCAAGTAGAATAAAGATTATTCTCGTACGTGGTTCAATAATTATTCAAGGAATCCTAAATCTTTTTAATTGTGGAGGAGAAGGAAATGAAAAACAAGATATACATGCCGTGTATTAAATATTACACGCCGTATAGTTTTTCATGGAAAACAAGTACACGCCATGTATTAATAATTACACGCCGTGTAGTTTTATTTATGGAAAGGAAATGAATAAATGAAAAAAAGATATATACACCGTGTACATTGAATGTACACGCCATGTAGTTTTCAATGAAAAAAAGTACACGCCGTGTAGTTTCTCCAGTCGAGATTTTGAGGATATAATATTGTTTTAAATGATATTTATTATAATCAGTGTTGGTGCATGTCAAGGAATTAAATATTCAACATGGGGTTTTTAAATAAGAGTTAATGAAATAAATAAAACACGTAAAGCGTTTATTTATTGTCATAACTCTACAACCTCAAACCTGATTATAAATATCCTCACAACCCCAACTCTTTTCCGACACACAAGAGAATTGTTGTGCACAACAACCCAGGAGAATTATTTCAAGGCCGAAAGAACCTCTTCCTCCAAGAATGCTCTCAAGACCGATAGAGATCCTCTTCCATCGGATCAAGACAATCTAAGAAGGAAAGTGCAAGAAAAGGTTTCTCCACGCTATCACCCAGAGACTCCATTGGTGACATCTTGAGATATGAGGTACACGTGTGGATCACCGCTAGTGGAATTCTACACTTGGCTTCTGCGACGCAATGATGAATCACATCAGAACGTGATCAAGAACATCAATAAAGAAATAAAACCCAAAAGGTATTTCTTTTCAATTGATTAAATTAATTATAATCACCTAGTAATGATCCTACTTTGTGGTTCTAGGAATTTCCTTTTCTTTGTCCATTTCTATGATTCAATCCATAGAGACTGGAATTAATCATCATATTGATCCCAAATTGATCATTGTTAATGAAAAAAAAGCCAAGTGGGCACATCCACCCACGAGATTTCGCTGTGCTCGGAACCTTTATACTCGTCAGTGTTGGCCATTATTGGATTTCCTTGGTCTTTGAAGGATCAATGAAAATTCCATTCTTAGAGACAATATGTCCATGAAAAGAAATATCATGACGCCAGAATTCACACTTACTAAACTTATCATATAATTAATGTCTTCTAAGGGTCTCTAGTATAATGCGCAAGGGATTTTCATGATCTTCATAGATTTTGGAATATACCAAGATATCATCAATACAAACCACCACAAATTCATTTAGATATTCCGTGAAAAATATATTCATTAGATCCATAAATACATAGGGTGAATTTGTCAATCCAAAAGGCATTACTGTAAACTCGTAATGCTCATACATGGTTTGATAGGTTGTCTTTAGAATGTCTTCCTTCATTACACATAACTGATGATATCCAGATCGAAGGTCAATCTTTAAAAAATATTGGGCTCTATGAAGTTTGTCGAATAAATCATCAATGCGAGGTAGGGGATACTTGTTCTTTATTTTTATAGAATTGATCTCCCTGTAGTCAATGCATAACCTCATAGATCCATCTTTCTTCTTAACAAAAAGGACAGGGGCTCCCCATGGAGAAACAATAGGGTGAATAAATTCCTTATTACTCAATTCCTATAGTTGTTTCTTTAGTTAAACTAATTCCACAGTGTCCATTCTATAAGGGGTCTCTAATATGGGCCTTGAATAAGGAATTAAATCAATGAAAAACTCAATTTCTCATTCTGGAGGATGTCCAAGTAAATCTTTAGGAAACACATCAACATATTCTTTCACAATAGGTACATCCTTTATTTGAACATTCCTTTCCTCACACATAGTTATTTAATTCTCTTCAACCCTAATAATTGAATTTAGTTGAGCTACTGAGGGTGGATCTAGATAAGAATTAGGTGGTGACGATTCTACTCTAAAGATAAGGTGTTCTTTATCACCATCATCAAAAATCGTAACCTCCTTCTTACAATAAATCTTTTCATCATGGTCTGAAATCCAATCTATACCAATGATTATATCAAATTCAATCATGGGTATTACGATGAGATCAGCAGATAAAGAACATTTATGTTCTCTAATGGGGACTGATTCACAAAACTTTGTTGCAATGATACTTCCCTTAGGATTTTTGACCGAAAACTCCCTTGTTAAATAAAATTGGAAATATCTAATTTTATTAGAGAACTGGAAGATATGAAACAATGTGATGATCCAGAATCAAATAAATCATTGGATAAACTTGAGGAAACCATTAAATTACCTTCCACCACTTCTTTTATTGCTTCAACCTCAGTAGTGGTGATTATATAAGTATGGCCTTGATCTCTTGGAATTTTCTGAGGTAAGTTTCTCTGATGCTTAGGACATTCATTTGAATAATGTCCAATCTCCCTGCAATTGTAGAATTGAACCTTGGTAGCATCTTTCTTTCCTTTAAAATCACCAGCTAGATGGACTTTCTTTCCACATTTGTATCATACTCCCTTTCCTTTTAGATAGGCACCAGGGTTCTTCCTTCCGCAATTATCACAAGGTGGAAATTCAATTATTCCTTTCTTCCCTGTTTTCTTATTTCCTTTCCTAGAGTGTTCAGTAGATCTCTTCTTCTCTTGCTTTGATTTAAAGTAATAAGACTTAGAGAATTCCTTTTTTTTTCTTGATATCACATGAGACAATATCTTAGTATGATGAGAAGGGTTATGATACTAATTCTCGATGAATAAATGGTTTTAACCCATCATAGAAACAATCAATCTTACTTCTTGGGTTATGTATATATTTGTAGCATGCCTTCCTAGCCTTTTTAAGTTAGCATCATACTTTGCGACATTATCATTCTTCTTTTTCCTCAGACTCAGAAATTGCCTTTCCATATCTGCTGGATGGTCATGAGAAAAGTATTTTTCTAAGAAAATCTCTTTGAACTCCCTCCATTCCATATTTGAAACTTCATCATCTTTCTTTGTGTTTTGAATCAATGACCACCATCGATCAGCATCTCTAGTGAGGAGGTAAACTACCATGATAACTTTTTCCCTTTCACTACTCCCCAAGCCATTGGATATTTTATCTAAGGAATTTATCCATTTCTCAGCCACTAATGGATTTGTACTCCCATTTAATGTCGGTGTTTGTTGCCTCATGAAGCGATCTAACATTGATCCTCCACGCTGTAGATCTGGGTTCTCTATACAAGTAAGGATATTTTTCATAACCAGAGTGAGTTGTCCCAGTATGGTGATTAGCTGATCAGCACCAGTTGCATCACTAGCTACACTATAATTATCATGAGTAGGAGGGAAATCCCTACATGCAGTGCATGCATTGATATGGTTTTTATTCCTTCTACTATGTGCCATTTCTAAACAATGGCATAGACTACATTAGTTTATGAATTGACATATATAATTCAAAACTTCTAAAACACATAACATAAATTGAACAGTTTATGGATATAATCAATAATCATATAAAAAATTCTTTGAGAAAGTATATACTCATAAATCCTTCATAATGGTTTGTAAAGAAAATTAGAATTATCCTAAGCATATCCCCTAGGAGTGTCGTAACCAAGAGTGCAGCAAGGCCTGTTGTCATGCACCAGTTCCCATTCGATTCTAGCTCAAAGCAGTGTTTTCGGGTTTTACCCATAGGTACATCTATGCCAGAGCTGCCTCTACCTGCTTGTGTCCTGATAGAGATGTATTACTTGGAAAACTCAAAAAATCTCAACAATACCAAAATTCTTGAAAGTTCTAATATACTAATCCTCAAAGTCTATCATAAGTCTATGTGCTCTAATAAAAGTTTATCTAAATCTAGCTTCCAAGGTTTGTACTAAACTTCATGTGATACCAACAGTAACGCCCTGACCCTAGTTACCCAGAGTCGGTGCATTATTACATAAAATTGGCATGATCACAAAGAAATCATGTCTCGAATGACCGATCAGTTTAGTATTATTGGAAACAAGATTCATACATAAGTTCAACATTACATCTTGAAAAAAAATACAACACAAATATATTTCATTAGAAACATCCAAGCCTCTTTGATTATGTCTGCAGTTCCCTCATAACTAACTTCTACATATCCTGGGAAAATGAAACATAAGAAAGGGGTGAGATCAAACGCTCAGTAAGGGTATGTAATACAGTGGGAAATGACATAAATATTAATCATGGTGAATAATTGGAACCACATGCTTTTACCAGTAATAAACATGAATACTTTTACAGCAAGAATATGAGATGAGTAAATAAAGCCATAATAAAACACAATCGTGGGTATTCTACTAGCCTAATGACCACATGAACCATCAATATTATTTCCATAATGAGGGAATGTATAATACTGGAAATTCTGAAACATTTTTTCATGGCCTCGACCAAGACGTGTAAAAATGATTAAAGCCTCTGCCAAAACTGTAAGTAAAATTGGGAAAGGGACATGGCCAATTCTATGTCTAGTTGTCTCATGAAACCTACCGATGCATCGGGAGCTATAGAGGGCTCCACTCGTCACTTACTAATTCCAATACATTCCTCATATGAAGAGGTATAAACATATCATAAACAATCATATTAAAACAAGCATAAGAAATGTTAATGCTTTAACCATAAACCTTGAATGGTATAAAAATAGTACATCCACATTCAAACATATCATAAAAACTTCAATACAATATGGAAGTTTTTGAATCATAATAAATCAACTTCAAATAAACTTAAAATCCATCAAATGATGTTGACATAGATGAAATCAAAACCCTTTTTAGAGAAATATCTCTCCTGTTTTGAAATATATTAAGAGTCACATAACTATAAAGAAAACATTTATTTTGGTTCATATTCTTATAAAATTGTAAGGGAATCTTTGATGATGTTATAAGGGAAGAAAATATATGTACCTACCATATAAGTTTAAAAAAACATTCTTACCTTAAATTTGTCGAAAAGGTCAAAAAGTATATAGTTTGGAAAATGACGGAGAAATTCCTTTCAAAACACAAAAGGGTATAAATGAATTTAACCCATTATCTAGTAAATAGTAAAAATGTTTTGAAATATATTTTTATGAAACATGGATGTGGATGACAAAGGGGGTCCCAATAGATACTAACATAAAAACAACCTCGGATAATAAAAAGATTGTTAAATTAACCCTTACCTTGTACTTTTCCTTGGTCGGGGGTAGGTTAACTTCCATTATAATGGTGAAATAATTGTTATTAAATTATATAAGAATCATATACATTAATATGATATCATATATGATCTTTTAACATTTCCTTGTTAATAATATCTTAATATTATTTTCATTTCGGGTGTTAACTTAGTCGTTTGCTTTTATATTTTTTGTTACATAAGACATGTTTGTTATGTATAGGTTGTATATTATTAATATCCAGAATTATATCAAGTACTTAAACATTATTTTTAATCATCAAATGAGAATTATACTAGAATGGATACGATGGAGAATGAATCTCATCGCGTTCGTGGAGACGGTAGTCCGTACGTACGCACGAGTGACAGTATCATTCTTTTGATATTAAAAAACTATATAATTGGATGTTATATAATATATAAAGAATCATTATAATGTTATATTAATTACTTACATCAATTACACATCATTATCATACCCATCCAAATAATAATGTTTTGAATAACAATTACACCATGACGTGGAGATGGTAAATCGTACGTATGCACGTATGGTGACATGTCAATCAAAGGATGAATAGAATACTGAATATGGTTGTACCATATTTTTATTAACATCATAGTATATATAAGATACTAGAGTTATTATTTTATAATGGAAATAATAATGAATGAATAAATGGAATAAGAAAGGAACTTGAAAGAGGGTGGTGAGATCATTACCTTTTCATCGGGTTCTTTCTTTTGATTTGATCAAAAGGGCTCCTTCTGATTAAACTAAGGCATCTAGATTTATGTGAGGGTTGTTGGGAGGATATTTGGGCAATTTTTCGCTGAGACAAAGGGATTTTATGGTGTGCATTAGTGAGAAGTTTGAGTGCCCTTTTATAATAGGGGCGAGGGGCACCTTAGGAAAAACTTAAAATATTATTTTATAATAAATTCATATTCAGTTTCTAATGGCTCCAAACTGATTTATTTCAAGGATACGGTGGGTACGGATCGAAAAAACTCAACCAATAGGTTTTATACAGGTTTGGGTCACTTTATTAACCTTATCTTTTTGTTTTAACTCTAAGTTAATTAGTTTGACATTTCCCATGTCTCTTTATAATTTTTTAATATATAATTAATAAACATACTATATATTTCCAAGAGACCCCAAGTGGTCCATTAATGATAAAACTATCATTATATAAGTCCTATGGACAAACCATAATTTTTTGGGAATATAATATCAATTAATAATATAATATTTCTTTTAAATACTCCTTTATGTCAATTTTGACACTATTTAATAATTGATTTTTCATAAAGTCATAAAAAGGTTATTAATCATATAAAAATTAATTTAAGAAATAATAACATGTCATAGTAACCAATAAAATTCTTGTAAGTCATAAAAACATTCATATTATATTTATTTTATCATTTATATTGCCAATTATATGATTCTTTCATTAATAACGAAAATACTGCATCATTATTGTGCCATAAATAAATTTAATTATTCAATGTATAAAAATTATAAATAAAATACCATTATGTATAAAATAGTTTTATATTTCTAATGAATATTTTTAGTTAAAAATATAACATATATAACCTTATGTAAAAATTGTTTTGCAAAAAGATATATGCTTTTGTCGTTTTTGTATTTACTTTAACATAATTAATATAAAGTGTCCTTATCACTTACATGTGGCTCCATGGGGTCCCAAAATAGACCCAAAGATGCCCATGGTCGGACATGTATCAACCAATAGGATTAGGACACGTTTTAGGGTAAATTAATACTATTATAATATTATGTTGTTACCCTTATTTACCGGTTTTACCCTTTAACCATGGTAATTAAAATAATTACCGAAGTAATTATTCAAAATTTCTAAAAATAAAAGTTACCAATTTACTCAATTTGTACCCCCTGATTATAAATATGGAATCCATTTTTCTATATTCAAAACATATAAGTGGTAGAAATTAATTTAAAATTAATTCCCGTTTTCAAAACAAAAAGCATGTTTTTAAGAAATAATAACTATCAAAAGATTGGCACTTGCTTATGTCCAGTTTAAATGTGATATTATGTACAATGACCAACATTGGATTAAATGGTAAAAATATAATCTAATTATACTCTAAAATCACTCAAACCCATAATTTATCACTATTAATTATTTCGATTAAAAAAATTGTTTTTAATTAAAATTTAGTAATTTTCACTATTCATCAAAATATGATTGTTATCCGAAAAGTACCAAAAATTCACCCTAATCTTATTTCAATATTATGAATCCAAAAATGAAGTCCATTTTGAATGATAAAATGTATAAAATTTCAAAAATTGGGTATTACTATTCATAACAGCTAGTTGATTGGTTGTGGTGTTTTAGAACTCAAAGTTACATACAACACACGCTACTAAATTATTCAAAGAGAAGTGTACCATGTAAACATGGGGTGTTATAGGGTCCTATGAATCAATTACTAGGAACCTATAGTTTTGTTAACATTTAATTGTTGAAATCATGGATACATGGTAGGGGTCTGCTAAACCCATAAAACCCAACACCACTACCCACTACCCCTTAGGCTCACATCATCAGTAAGGGTTATATGCTGACTCTTGTTTCCATCTTTAATTATTCCAATTAGCACTCTCTCACTAATTTCATAATTCATAGGGTCAGCAACAGGGGTCCACTACATCTCAATGAGGTCTCTCTACACTCCTATACATGTCACACTATGGGGACATCCATTATCCTATCCCATATTAGAGGCATCCCAGGTCATCCCAATCACCTAACACATCCTCTAATATCTACATGGAATAACTATGCTACCCTGATATTTAAAGTTATCACTATGTTTGATATTATATAAGACATGCATCGCTGATCTTTAACGATAGTGAAATATTATATTTAATATAAATGTAATAATCAAGTTGTTGAATTAGAGGGTATGAATATGATTAACAAAATTATGATATATATATATATATAATGGTCTTAATCAATTAAAATTTATTCACTAATTAATAAGAAATAAGAACTAAATTTTTGGTGAAGTAATTTTATGCACAAAAAATACATTTTCTTCAAAAAAAATAATTTTTATTGGTCTTATGTACTAATAATATATTTAATTTTTACAACATATTGAAATTTCATTAATATTGAAATTAGAATACTAAAATTACATTTATTTCAATTTTTTTATTTTTCTAAAATGATTAATTTTTCAGTTAATAGTGAGAAATTCCGACATTAGAAAACAATATTTTTTATTCATGTATTTACATATTCTCATTTTATATTTAATTGATTTTAAAAATTCATTAGTTCCATTCAATTAAATAAATTCAAATGAAATCCATTTTAATTTACATTATGCATAAATGTTATAAAAAACATTTTTATACTTAAAAATTCTTTTTTCTAGAAAATCATTTTTTGTTGCATTTTTTTGGTTTATTTTAAAAGGAAATTTTTGGAACTTAAATAAAATTTATTTGATAAAATATATTAATTATTTGAAAGTCATCATGAATAAATATGGTAAATAATTTAACATTATTTTTTGTCTTAAGGAATAGTAACCTTGGTAAAAATGTTTTCCTAACAGTAAAGGTAAAATAGGTTCAACAAGTTTAAAACTATAAAATAAGGCTTATAAATCTTCCATATTGTTTTCGGTATTTAATTTTTTGAGTTTAATTCTACCAAACCCTTTTAATGTTTAATCATATGTCATTTTGGTACCATTTTTCTTCAATATCGTCCTTTATAATATTTTAAGTGTTGTGATATTCTAAAATATCTCATTATTTTTTTTAATATCTATTATATTTTGAGATAGAAATAAAAAATAAGTAGCATATGGTTATAAAAGGTTATTTTTAATATGATTAGATTTATATTATTATGGTTATTTATATTTAATTTTTACTGATAAATAATTACCTTAAATGCTTACCCAATTTTCACACGGTGCTTTTATATGTAGTATAAAAATAAATTAAATTAGTTTAAAAACCCTAGATGTAATATTTTTTTGTTAATTTATGGTCGAACATGAAATTTTTAGATAAATATAATTTATTATTTCCATGTTAATGTTTATGTTCGAATTAATTTACTATCATGATATATTTTTAATGTCAAATTATTTGAATTGCCTTGAAAATGACTTTAATAGTTTTTTTTGTTAAATAATATTTTTTAAATGATTTAAAATTCATAAAATACTTATATTTGTCCATGTGACTTTTATATGGTCTAACATATAAAACATTCTCCACTTATGGGTCATATTTTTTTATAGTATCTTTCATGATACCTAATGTATAAAACATTGTGTTATCATAGTAATCATTAAATTGGGTTAAGAGGGTGTTAAAACTAAGAGATAGTGGTTAATACAACACCTAAAATTTTCTAAATTTTATTATATGAGAGTATATAGACATATATATATATATATATATATTTCTGAAATTCTAAATATATCAATTAGTTTCACTGAACATAAATATTAATTTATTTTAATTTAATAATTTATGTAATTACAAGGATGACCTTATCTTCTCTTATATAATGATATCTCCTCTCCTATCTTACTCACACTTATTAAGTAAAATATCTTGACCAAAACCAACAAATCCATTAATAAATCCATTAAATAAATTTTTTGTGTTATTTTTTTAATATTCCCTCCCTAGGTCCTTTAAGTAGAGATCCAAAGGACATTCTTCAAAGATGAGGTAATTATCTCAACTGAGCATTTTCATTTTACATCTTTTTCTACCTCCTTCAATAATTTTCAAATAATTATAATTTAATAACTTAAGTATCTCAAATAAATTAGATGTAGTTATATTAACTTCATATCCTTTACTATCTCATTTTTCATTAAATGGGAAATAAAACCGCCATTCGTGTATATGTGCGAACTACCACCTCAAAAGCCTATGTATTTGATTTCTCATTACCATATTTTATGGATGGTTATTTTTTTGTATTTAAAGTAAATATATGATATTAATGACATGATTATGATTCTTTAAATATTATATATCATCTACCTTCTTACTATTCCAATCATTAAAAATGGAATCAATGCATGTGTGTACATTTGAACTACGGTCCCCACATTGTGATGTACTTTGTTTTTTAAAAATCGCATCTCATGGAATGTCTTTGAGAACGAAATAATGAATTTCTTTATTTTTGTAAAATTATAATTTTTATTGAAATATAATTTTTTAAATTTCATTATTTTCTTTCCAAAAAAATTTATAAACAATACCCATGTGTACATATGGAATACCACCTCATGGGATGATGTAGTTTATTTTTAATGAACACATTTAATAGATGAATCTAAAATTTTATTTTATGTATAAAAATGGAAATAATTTCATTATTACTATTATTTATATTATATAACAATTATATCTACTACTATGGTCTCCCTTCTAAATTCATTTTCCAATTATGAACAGAATGCCCTCAAAATGTCTAACAATATCTTAATCGAATTAGTAACTATATAATACAACGAAATAAATGAAATAAATTGTATTATTATGAGGTAATAAACATAAAAAAATTTCTTGAGAGAGTCAAAAAATTAACATAATTTCATTATTGATGATTTAAATAATGGACGTGGATGGTTGGGAGATGAAATAAAGAATATTATATCCTAAAACCTGGTTTTAAAATTTTTTAAGATTTGTTTCTAATATCATTACTCCATTTACATGCTATTTTAAAGATGTTTAAAAATTATAGAAATGAATTTATAAGTTCATTTTACAAATCCTTTGAATTTCTTACAAAGTTATACAAAAGGAATTATTTTTTTATTTCAAATGGAATTTTGACTTTCATTATGATGTATAAATTGAATATTTTTAATGTATATAACATTAAAAAAAATTCCCACCACCATAAAAATTATTTTATATATTGATTTCAATACACACATCATATTTTTCTTCAAATAAAACACTTCTTCCCTTTTTTAGGTAATTTAAATTGGAAAATGGGAATTTTTTTGAATGGATTTTTATGATTTGTACGCTATAAATGCAATATTTTATGTTTTTTATATCATATTGTCCGTGGAATGTTTTTTATGATTGGTGAGCCTGGTATTTATCTCAAATTTATAAGGTAATTATTATGTAAACTGAATAATTATGTTGCAATTAACAGAGTACGTTTATGAAGATGTTGTCCCAATGAACCTGTATGATTTTCTATGATTTAAAATTAATTTTGATGAAAATATTTTGATTCCATGAGGTAATCTAATGATATTTTTTAAATTAATTATTATTTCCTTTGAGGTTCAAAATTCTTTTTCTATGAAAAAAGACATGGGCTCTCATCTTTTTAAGAAACCCTCATGATTTATGATTTTGCTTTATGTTTTCTTATATATTTATTTTTGAGAAATAGTGGGTATTAAATCTAATTTCATGTATAAATATGTTATATTTGAACTAAATTTTTATTATGTTAATGTAAAAAACTTTTATTTTATCTCATGTTTTTGAAATAGACTAACGACTTTATTTTATTTTTCTATATGTCCTTTAATGCGCTTTATTTTTCTCATCAATCATTTTCAAATTATTTTTCATAGGTTTGAAGGACGAGTAGAAATTATAATGAAGTTTGATTTCCAATTATGGAATTTATATTTAATTAATCATGTTTGTCTTTATAAAGAAACTATTTTATGGGAAAATTGGATACTGTGTGGAAATGTCCACTTTATTATATTAGAGTTTTTCCAAATTATCTAAAACTATAAACCTAAATGGATCATGCGTATGTAAGTAATATAATTTTTCCATTTAAGGTTATATGTTTAATATAGATAAAATTGGAACATTTTTGTCTATATCAAAGCTAAAAATGTATATATTAGGGTTTTAACACTAGATATGGTAATGCGAGTTCTGGGATAATATAGTTATCATAAATATTGAGATTATGATGTTTCAATTGGAGTTTAACTTAACAGTTATAGATACCATCATGGTTTTATAATGATATGGTTGATCAAATATTAAAAGGCTTATATACCTCTTTTTAGGTTTTAAGCGATGAGATTTTATATTGTTTAATGTTACTTTTTGAGATTTTTTAAAAAAAATTATAAATGCTTGAGATATATGTCACATATAAGGTAGATGTTTATTGAATTAATTTGTTTATTTAAGGAATAATTATTTTTTATTTGATCGACATAAGTTGAAAGGTAACGATAACCTTTAAGGTTCATATAATCTTTATTATTCGGGTAATTATGGTTAATTTGGATAAAATCGTTATTATGTTTTTGGGAACATATGTTTTATCATATAGATAACCATGGGATTGAAAAGTGATTTAGAGGTAAAGTGATTTATGATATTTTTCATGAATTTCACTTTTTTTGGAAATTATTATGATTAATGTAAATGGAAATACTTTTGGATGAGATGGGATTTTATTTTAATAATAATGAAACGAATCATACTTTTTGAATGATATTTGTTTTTGAAAATTTTTTATATATTATTTTATTCAAAAAAACCATGCTTTTCTATGAATTAAATATAAAGGAAAATATGGCCATCTAGATTCAACTATTATATGATCATTGGTCTATTATGACCATGGGAAAATATGACTTCTTGGAAATATACCCTTAATAATAATATTAGAGTTATAATTACTATTATAAATAGAAATCATAATGGATACGTAATGTAAAAAAAGAAACAATATCTTCAAATGATAGATTCATGTCATACGTTGCCTATTTTTTGAGATTGTGAAAGAGGTAGCATCATTGGGCTCCAGCCTTGACCAATCCCAAGCCATTCTTTAACATGTTATGCTTTAATGAAATCACCTAAGGGGAAGTTCAAGTTAGTGGAAATTAAACCTCATGCGACGTAATAAGAGATGACCCAAAATTTTATCGTCATCACACACCTTATTCTTAGTTCATATGAGGGTGTTATAGAGATTTATGTTTCGAGTCCCTATTTACTTAATGTGTAATTACATTGTATAAATAAAATTGTTATTCCATCAATTTTGTTTTAAGAATATTTCTTCATAAAATAATTGAGTTGGAATTTTATAAATATATTTTTTTGATAGAAATTGTACTTTTAAAAAAAGATATAAATATTATAATAAACTACGATATTACAAATAATAATTTTTTTAAGGAAATATTATTTTCAAAACATTCCAATTTATATATAAATAGTATAATAAGTTTTTTCACATATCTGAAATTTCACAATGCAATTTTACTATGCATTTTCTATCAACTATTATTTTTAATAAATAAGGACTTTTATATTTAAAAGATAATATAATCAAATTTAAATAATTATTATGATAAAATAAAAAACATATTTTAATTCAACACATAGAAATTTGGTTACAGTTAATTTGTAATAATTTCTAAAATATTTTATTTTTTGTGAATAGTAAAATTATAGTTAGAGTTTTTTGGTATGTTTAATGAAATCATAATTATTTTATAATGATGTTATAACTAATTAACAAAAATAAACTTCTTAATATTTTTTTATATCATGTTTTTTAGTATGTTTTAATCAATTTTTAAATATATAATTTATTTTCCATATTTTAAAATGGAATCTTTAACTTAAAAAATATTACTTTTTGGAAACATTTCTTTATTTCCAAAATAAGTAATATAAAATTTATTCAAATCTTATGGATTAAAATATCATAATTGGTGTCCCAATTTTCCAATACCATGGGAAAATACCAAGGGAAATCGATGGTTTTCATTTACCATAACCTAGGTGTCCAAATAAAGTAATAAACACATCTTCTTATTTTGCTATAAATACACACCCATTTCATCATTTTATTTCATTTACAAATCATCCTATATGAATCTAAAATATTTTTAAATCCCAATGTGTCTTCAATCCCCTAAGATTAAAATACTCAATTTTTAGTATTTACTCTTCAAGGTAAAGGAAATTTCAACTCTTTTTTTCCTTTCAAGTTCCCTTTTTATGTGGCACGCCTTTCAAATTTCCAAAAAATGTTCTAAATACATTTTATTATTTCCATTTACTATTTAAATATTATTTTAGTAATGGTAGACCCTTGAATACCCTCTTTTTAGTGTCTTCTAAAACAATGTTTTATACACATTCTGTTGCTGGTCTTTCTTCTCAAAATTTCCTTCTTTATCTCGAGTAAATATCTTATTTTATTTCTTCAATACCTAAACCTATTTATTTTCAAATAGTATCAACCTATATGTCCAAATGATATTATTTATTTTGGTATTAACATATATGAAACCCTCCTTCAATTTTTATGGGTTAATAATGACATAATGATCTTATCTTTAAGCATTTTTTTAAACATCGTGATATTGAAATGAAACCCATTCTCTTTATTATCCACAAGTTATTTATGAAATGTGTTATTATTGTATATGTTACTCAAATTAATTAATACATATTAAGATTTTTCCCTTATAACACTCCAATGAATTGGTTAAGGAATTTAATCTCTAGATATGACATGTTTATGATACCTTGGTAAAAAACCTTGGTAATTTTTATGAAACCTTAGAGAAACACATTGGTGATATGATTATGAATGTATCATTTAAATTTTATTTCCACTTTTCCATGTTATTAATCATTTTATTATTATTATGATATGCCACTTTTTTCTTTTTCTAATTCCTTTATGATATTCCTTACGATTTTATCGGAAATCCTAAGGATCGCATGTAGACGATTTCCCTTGTTGTCACCTACTATTCCTTATGCTCACCCTTTCCATTGATGTATGTCCCTAGGTTATGATATGTAGTAAATATACTTAGTATGTACTTTTGAATTAGTCTATCAAGTGGATTATAACAATGTTTTATTTTTTCATGTATTTTTACCTTTTTTTAAAAAAAAAATGAACATTAAAAGATCCTCTCTTTGTACAATGTAATGTAATGTTGTAATAAAAAGGAGGGATTCCATAATTGGTATCAAAGGATGGTTTAGTTATTTTTGGAATTTTGGATTTAAAAACTTTAGGAAGAACCTTTGAGAAAATTTTAACAATATGAAAACATCCAAGTATTTTGGTGAACTATTATGTAAGTGGTTTCCAAGAAATGAAATCCTTATCTGCATTAAAATAATTAGATGTGGTTTTGGAATAGATGTACCTAGGGGTAAAAACTCGGAAAAGCTGCATCAAGCTTGAATTGGCATTATCCTGGTGCATGAAAATGGTCCCTACTACTCACATGGTTTAACACTCCCAATGGATATGTTTGGTTAATCACAAGATTTTTATGAACCATTGTGAAGGATTTATAAAAAATATAATAATTTTTAAATAATAACATATTTATACATGATGTTTTAATATAATAAATTACATTAGAATTGTATTATTATTAAAAGAAATGCATTTCTCACAATGTTTTTCCTCTTTTAGAAAAAGGCTTGAAATAGAAGTAACCATGTAAATGATTAGCCCACTGGACCAAGTACTGGCAGCCCTACGATGAAAGTCAGAATAGAAAAATTCCTAAGAATGATGAATCAACTAAGTCAAGTAATTAGGAAGAAATTGAATGAGGATCAGAGAAAAAATTCAACTCAATGGGAATAACATTCTATTGGGTCCTTTATGCATCAAAGACCACATTCTTTCAGTGGATCTATTGATCCATTGAATTCAGAATAGTGAATAAGAATTATAGAAATGGAATTTTCTATACTATGTTGTTTAGAATAAGAGAATGTCACCATGGATGTGTACTTCATAGAGGGAGAATCTAATCAGTGTCGGACAATGGTTAAAAACATGAATCCAAAATGGTAGATTGTTGTAATGGTGTAGTAAGAGTTGAGGGGAATGTTTTTCAAAAACATATTTCCCCCCGATCAATGAGAAAGAAAATAGAGAAGCAATTCCTAGAGTTAAAGAAGAAGGAAAATGAATCTGTGGGAAGATATGATATGAAATTCAGTAGACATTACCATTACACCTCTATATTTTACATGGATCTTAATGGTAATATTAAAAGATTATTTGTTATACTATGACCCCATCTACAGAATAATATAACAAACTGAGAGTACGAAAACTCTGAGGATATCATGAGGAGTTCTATAAAAGATTAAATAGATTTTGCAGAGATGTAGTGGTCCCACAGATCGAATGAAAATAAGAGATAAATGGATCCAATATTATGAAAAAATTTAAAAAGGTAATGCTTTGGTCAAAGACCAAAGCACAATTTATTGATAAGCAAAAATATTACAAAAGTCGGAAGGATGGGATTTTTTTAAAATCTCTATCAAACAGATATAACAAGTCAGCTAGTAGAGTGTCTATCCAAGTCATGCTCTGATGTAATCCTTTGTTAGCAAGATCATTTGCAACAACATTCAATCCACGGTAGGCATGAGTGGCTATGTAATCAATCCCATGGAGCAAGTTCTGAAAATTCATCCAAAGTGTGGTAAGTGGCCAGGCAAGATGAATGTTGCCATTCCATATGGCATGAACGATAGCAGTAGAATCACTTTCAATAAAAATCTTTCTCCAACCGCTTTAAAGAGAAAAATCAACTTCATGGATGACCACCATCATTTCAGCCTCCATAGATGAAGAATATCCACATCTAATATAGAAGCAACCCTGACACTGGCCAGCTGAGTCTATGAAGATGGCACCACAATTGGCAGGGCTTGAATTGCCTTTAGAAGCACCATCAACGTTCACTTTGATCCATCCCGGCATCGGTGATTGCCAGAATAATTCAAAGGAATGTTTGGGCTTTGGGTATATGCTAGGCACACGAAGATGACGAAGGACATAAAAGTCACCAGCCGAGTTGTTGCAATAGTCTTTTTGAATTGAAGAAGCTTGATGAATCAAAATTAGAATCTAATATTGTCCTGCATTGAGACTAAATGAGTGTTTATTGTGAATAAGATCATTTCTAATGTACCATATCTCATACAAGAGTTCCGCCATCTCCGCAAGAAAAATATTTTTAACCAGTAGAGATGCTTCATATCTAATGCATTTTCTTACAAACAAAAAAATAGAGTCAGATAAGGGACATATGCAATAAAATAATTCAATAACATAATTCCATAAAGCAAAGGTCATTATACAAGACAACAAAATATGATCAGCATCTTACCGGTGCTAATTACAAAAGTGAAATTTAGAGCAGAGTTTTATGCCAAAAGTTTGCAGATCGGCTTCAGTAGGCAATCTATTATGAGCAATGCGCCAAATAAGGGTGAGCCTAGAAGGGTTGATCCAAGGCTTGTTAAATTGACTCACCCATTTATAATTGGATTCATTTCAATAAAATTATTTCTTATAGTAGTTTTTAGAGTCTAGGATTTCATTTAATGCAGGTTCCCAAACAAGGAAGTCACCATTAGAAGAAAAAGGGTGATTATCAATGATCTGTGCAATATTGTCAGGGAGGTCATGTCTATGAAATTGTAAGACATACTTTATAGAATGACTAGTATCTTCAGGAATAATTTTAGGAGATAACAATGATATCATGGGGTTACCACACCATTTGTCACACCAAAAATTAATGGAAGAATCAGCACTAACCATCCATCTAGAATTTTCCATGATCTTGCGGTACGAGTCCCTAATAGAAGGCCAGATCGAAGAATTGATGAAATTAAAATTCCCATTTGAGAGTTTAAAGAGGAATCTATGGTTCAAGAATTCGGAAGCTTTAGAAGTATAATTAATAATACGCCAAGTAAGATGGTCTTGCAGATCATTATTGAACAACTTTAAATTTTTTATACCAATTCCACCTTTATCTAGGGGTTTACAATAGGATTTCCAAGGGATAGTGACAAGTTTCTTTTAAAAAATAATTCCCATACAAATGAAGTTTTTAATATAAGTATTAATTTTCCGGAAGCTGCCAACAGGCCATTTATAAATCATAACAGAGTAGACCATTTTAGAGACAATGGTCGATTTGACCAAACATATTCTTCCAACCATGGAGAGAGATTTCTCTTTCCAAGTAGAGAGTCAGTTTATGATTTGATCAATGATATTAGCAAATTAGCTTGTGTTAAGACAACCCCAAAATATTGGGACACCCAAAAATGTTAAAGGTAAAAGTCCTTCTTTAATTCCAAGATAAGTGGTAATTCTAGATTGCCTTCTGACAGGAAAGCTCTTTCCAAAAAAATATAACTTTTATTCCATGAAATCGCTTGTCTTGAGACTTCCTCATAGTGATTAAGATATTTCTTGAGGAGATGAATATTATTTTGATCCCATTTTAGAAACCGGATGATATCATCTGTGGTGAAGTAAAAACTTCTCAACACTAATGAAAAGGGGAATATGGTTCAAGAAAAGCCTAAATTCCAATGCTTCAAGTGTTGATAACTTGGGAAATTTTCCAATCACATTGAAAATATGAATATAGTAGTGGGGAATCATGGTAAACCTTAGAAAATTCCAAGGAATCAAGGTTTTTATTTTTCTATCATGATAGCTGATGTTGAAGCTCCAAATGATGTGGTGGAAGGAATTATTATTTTTCTATCGAATCATGCAATTAAATTATTTAATTATAGTTCTACTAATTTTTTTTATTTCCTATAGTTTTTCAGGTAATATAGAATAAATCCTTGAAAAACTATAATTAATGTTATCTTTCAAGACTCTTAGAGGGATTATCCTGGAAAAAATAGTGAATATAAACTCTAGTATTTAATTTAGGGAGCATAATCTCATTGAAAATCTAGTAGTCATTCCCATGATAGAATTCAACATCATACTTGGGATGGTATGGCTCTCATTTTATAATGTTAAGATAAACTTCATAAGAAAATAAATCTTAGTAGTCTTGATTAGACAACCTACATTTGTTTTGAAATGAGATATTTCATGACATGAGATTTTTCTAGATGAACCTCACATAGCCTTTATTATAAAAATTATCTGTGATGATGAAGAATGAAATTAATTTATATCAATAGATAAAATCCCATAATTTAGGAATACATTGACATATTTCTTGGGGAGTTACTTAGACCCCCCACAAAAAGAGAGGTAGAGTTTTCCATTGAACTCAAACCAAGATCCATGATGATATCAAAGACCTCATATAGAATGGAAAATGTAGAGTTGGAAGAATTGAAGAAAAATCTTCAAGAACTTTTGGAGAAGTGGTTTATCTATCCAACTGTGTCTCTTTGGGGAGAACCTGATCTCTTTTTGAATAAGAAGGATAGATAAATGTGGCTATGAATTTATTATAGATAAATTAACAATATCATAGTGAAGAATAACCACTATCTACCTAGAATTGATGAATTATTTTACCAGCTTCAGGGGTCTCAATTCTTCTCCAAGATTGATCTTTAATTTGGTTATCCTCAATTTAGGGTGAATAAAGAATATATTCAATAGACCGCCTTCGGATCAAGATATTGGAATTAAGTGTTTGTTTTTATGCATGTACTCTTTACTAATGATGCTACTATTTTTATTGATTTGATGAATAAAGTCTTTGAGAACTACATTGATAACTTTGTGATAGTTTTTTTTGATACTTATATTATATTTACCAAAAGTCATAAGGATCTTGAGGATCATATAAGGGTTATATTACATAATCTAAGTATGGTGAGGCTATTTTGAATGTTAAGAAACTCTGAATTTTGGTTGCTAAAATTTTCATTATTGGGGAACATTATAACCAATGAAGGAATCTCAGTTGATCCATCCAAGAAAAATATTATAGAGGAGTGGTCTCATCTACCAAAGTAACTGATATTTGTACTTTACGTGGATTAGTGGGATATTTAAGAGGTTTTTCAACAAAAAATCACTATATTCTAAACCACTAGACCTATTAACTAAAAAAGGGGTCAAGTTCATCTAGACAAATGAGTGTGAATACTATTTCCAGGAGTTAAAGAATTGATTGGTTATGACACCCATTTTAACTCTACCCTTAATTAGATAATGATTTTTCATTTTAAGTGATACATATATGAAAGTTAATTCATGCATCCTCATGAAAAATTACAAAGTGATTGCTTATGCATCTTGAAATTTGAATCTTCATGAGTAGAACAATCCTATGTATGACCTGAAGTAGGATGTGGTTGTTTTTTCATTAAAGATATGGAGGAACCATATTTACGGGGATAAATTTGTTATATACTCAAACCATTAATGTTTGATGTATATTTTCATGTGAAAGGAATTGAACATGATATATAGGAGATGGTTGTAACTTATTAAATACTATGATTTTTCAATTCATAATCACCATAGAAGATAAAACAATGTTGTCGATGCATTATGTAGTGAAAACCCAATTTTTCTGTAAATGATGAGGATTCAAGGAGATCCTTTTATCAAAGACCTACAAAACTATTCAAGGGAATCATAAGAGAGGGGACATTATCAACCCTAACACAAATTATTTCTCAACCATCCTTACTAGATAAGAGCAATAAATCTCAAAGAGAAACTCCTTTTTTGCAGAATAATTTTGAGGTTATGAATAAAGCGATGTTTTAAGAGTTCAATATTAATAAAAAAGGTGTAATAAAATTTGGTACAATGATTTGTGTCACTTCTATTCCAGAAATAAATAAGTATCTGATGGATGAAGCTCATACCTCTATATTCTTTGTACATCCTGGAATCACTAAAATTTATTGGGAACCTCGTTATCATTATTGGTGGTATAATATGGAAATGGATATTTTCAACTACACAATAAGGTTCCCGGTGTGTCAACAAGTGAAGGCAGAGCGACAACTTCCTAAAGAGGTATCAAAACCACTACCCATTCCAGTATGGGAGTGGGATAATACCACTATGGAATTTGTCATTGGTATCCTAAAAACATCCAAAGGAAACAATATGATGTGGGTTATGGGGTACAGTATCACCAAGACTGCACATTTTATCTCTATTAAGGAAGATTTCTCTCTTAACCAAAATACCATGATTTGTTTAAAGGAAGTGGTGAGGTTGAATGTTGTTACACTTTATATCATTTCTGATCATAATACATGGTACACATAAAAGATATAGATGAGTTATTCACATGATTTGAGTACCTTATTTAATTTTAGTATGGTCTATCACCCCCAAACTGATGGATAATATGAAAGTACTATTCTGACACTCGAGGACATGCTGAGAACATGCTCAATGGAATTTCAAGGTGTATGGGATAAAAATATCCCATTAGTTAATTTCTCTTAAAACAATATCTTATATTTTATTATTCAAATGAAACAGAATAAATATCTATATAGGAATCACTATAGAAATATTACTTATTAGGATGAAGTTGGCATGGCGATGCTTCTTGTGCCTGATCTTGTGCAAGAGATAGCTGAAAAGGTTCATGTTATCCAACAGTATAGAAAGGCTAGTCAAAGTCGATCGAAGATCTCTGCTGTTATCCATTAAAGGGACTCAAAGATTGATTTTGATGAAAAATTATTCCTTTGAATTTAAACTTGTAATATATTAATACAGATTAGGAAGAAATGGAATCTTATCCTTGAGTACATTGTCCCAGATTAAATCCATGATTGCATAGTTTTAGTATCATATTAGTTAGCACATCCACCAACCATAGCTCAAGTTTATGATATATTAAACTTATCTCTCATGATAAAGTTCATACCTGGACCTTTACGTGTACTAAATCTATATGTGGTACAACAACAATATGACCACTCATATAAGGAATATCTAGTGGGATCATAGACCATAGAGACAGTATTCTATGCAATAATACTACCCACCTCGACATTGATTTGAGGAGAAACCACAAATATGAATAAGTGACGTGGGAACCAAAGGAAATAATGTGATATAAGTACCCATATATTTTCTCAACTGAAAGAATGAGTTGAAATTTCAGGGATTAAATTTCTTAAGGGGATAAGAATTTAACAAACTGAACTTTTTGAATTATATTTTTTTCTTGAAAATTAATGTTATATTATTTTATTCACAGTAAAACCATGCTTTTTTGTGAAGTGAATATAAAGGGAAATGTTACCATACAGATTATTCCATTATAAGATTATTTTTCAATTATGACCATTATACAATATGACTATTGGGAACTATACTCTTAATGATAATTTTAAAGTTATAATTAGTGTTATCTATAGGAATGATAGTGTTTAATTAATGCATAAAGGAGAAACAATGGCCTCAACTACTAGATTCAGGTCATACAATGCTAATTTGAAGGAGATTGGGAATGTGGTAATGTCACTAGGATTATCTCTTCACTACTCCCAAGAAAATCTTCAATATGTTAAGATTAAGTGAAATTTTTAAATGATGTATTCAAGTAAGTTGAAATTACCACTCGAACAATGTTATCCGAGTCACCCCAAGAATCCGTCACCATAACACACCTTACCCTAATGTTGTATACAGGTGTTATAAGGGGTTACATTTCAAGGCCCAAGTTACTTAATGTATAACAACTTTGTAAAAATAAAATTTTTGTTCCATCAAATCCATTTTAAGAATAGTTTTGTTCAAAAACATTGAGTTGGAATTTGACAAATTGATTTTTCAGATAGAAATTGTACTTTCCAAAATAGATATAAATATTATAATACAATAATATATTATGAATAATAATTATTATATTAAATATTATGGCTTAGACAAACATATTTAAATATAAATGTTAAAAACATATTTTTTAAAGTGTGAGAAATTTCACTATGTATTATTTATCAGTAATTATTTTTAATAAATAAGGACTTTTTAATTTAAATGTATAAATTATAATATTTATATAATTATTATGATAAAATAAATATAATTTTTCAAATCTTCAAATCAAAATTTGGTTAGGGTGAATTCATGTGAATTTTCTAAAATAAATTATTTTTTCTTGAATTGTAAAAATACAGTTTGAGTTTTTCGGTATGTTTAATGACATCATAATTATGTCATAATTATTTAATATATAATTATCCACAATAAAATACATAATATTTTTTATTTTCTTAATTTAAAGTATTCAAATATTTTTTTAATCTTTTTCTAAATTTATAATTTACTTTACAAATTTTAAAATTGAAACTTTATCTTTAAAAATGTTAATTTTTGAAAACATTAATTTTATTTTCCAAAATAAGTATAAAAAAATTCAACTCATTTATAATAAAATATCAAAACAGGTTCCCCATGTGTCCAAGAACATGGGCATGTTCCGTGGGTAATCTAATGGTTTTTCATTTTCCACTACATGTGGGTCCAAATATATTAATAAACAAGTCCTCTTTTCCCATAAGTACCCACCCATTTATTAATTTAAATTCACTAAAAATTAATCCTCTATGAATATATGATATTTTTACCTCCCAATTAGTTCTCGCATATTTCCTTAATCCTCCAAAGTCTAAAACATCATGTTTTAGGATTTACTCTTCAAGGTAAGGGAAATCTCAACTTCTTGTTTCCATTCGTGTTCCCTTTTTATGTGGTATAAAGTTACATAATCTGTTATTTTTTCATTTTATTAAATACCTTTACTATATGAAAATTATTTTATGAATTTAAGACCCTTTTATCCTCTCTTTTTAATGTTTTCTAAAACCATGTTTCATACCCGATATGTTGTCGAATATTCTTCCCAAATTTCTCTCTTTTTCTCAAGAGATACTCTTAATTTTTTTGAATACCCAATACTTTTTCTTTGATGGGGGTATTAAACTAGTTGTCAAAATTATATATTTTTTATTCTAGGATTAATATACATGAAACTTGTCTTCCTTTTCATGGTTTAATGGTGACATAAAGATCTGGCCTTTAATTATATTTTTTAAAAGCCATGATTTTGATATAAAGCCCATTTATTTATTCTCCATATGTTATTTATGAAATTTTTTATTATGATATTTGTGACCCATAAGAATTCATAAATATTAAGGATGTTCCTTGATAGAGAATCAATATATTTGTTAAATAATTTAATCTATATATAACATTTTTTATGATACCTTCAAAAATAACTTTGGTAATTTTTATGACACCTTAGTATCAAACATCAGTGATATGATTATGAATTTATCATTTGAAAGTTTTATCCACGTTTAAATTTTATGATTAATTTTATTTTTATTATTAAATGCATGTTTTTCTTTTTCTCATGACTTTATGATATTCCTTAATATCTTATCGATAATTATCATGATCATATGTAAACAGTTTCCCTTAATATCTTTTATTATGCTTATTCTCACCCTTTAAATTTATATATGTCCCTAGGCTATGAGATGTAGTAAATTTAATATGTGAAAAACTTTTAATAATCCATTAAAGTGGATAAAAATATTATTTTATGTTTTTTTTATTATTAATCTTTTTCTAATAAACTAATATTTAAAATATCTTCTAATTTTACAATGTAATGTAATGATATTTAATAAAAATGTGGGATGCCATAAATAAAGGTTGAATTTTATTTTGTTATTTTTTTGGTTTTATTTCCTCATTATGGTGATTATGGTTATTTGTGAATAGTATTATAATATTAAGGATATTATATGATTAGTAAATATATTTTTTGGTATATGAATTTATGAGTGTCTGATGTTTTTTACAGATTAATATTACATTTATCTTACAAGAATATATGATCCAGTCATAATTATTGGGAATTAAACATGGTTCGGAATATTTTAATGTTTTTTAATTTTTATTTTTTTAATGTTTAATGTTTAAAATTGGGTGTAATTTATTATGATTTTAAGTTTAATGTATTATTTCTTATTTTTTGAAATTATCATACATTATTCTAACCATTTTGGTTTTGGTTACTATATGTATACAAGAGTAAAAAAATTATACATTTTTGGATCATTTGATCCATTATTATTTGATTTTAGGGATTAATGCATGAAGAATTCAACTTTAATATCAATTATATTAAATAATATATGGGATAGAAAATGAAATTGATTGAAGTGAAACCAAAGGATGAAATTGTGGTATTGACATGTAAATAAATAAAGTGTACATTCTTGTTTTCTCAATCCCAATGGTAAAAGAGTCTATAATATCTTGTAAAATGATCTTTAAATTAAAAAAATTATAATTTATTAATTATTTTTGATCAATTTAAGGTATCTTATTCTCTAGAAAGTGAATAATGATGTCTCTTAAATGATTCTTCTTTCCAGGTCTATGTTTTCACTTCCCACCAATGTTCTCCTTAATTAAGAACCTAGTTATTTGTTATTCCTGATGAACTTATCATATAAACATTACAATTTTTAAAAGTGTTTTTATTATCCCTTTTTACAATGTGTGTTTGAAAAAATTTTATCTCAAAAAAATATTAAAAAAGATTTCCCTTTAATAGTTATAGGTTTTATCTTCCACTCCTTGGAATTAAAGTAAAAAATGTTTAAACCATTTTTATGAGAAAAAAGATAAAATTTCAGTGATTAAATTTCTATAATGGGGTATAATGTAATACCTCTATATTTCTAAAGAATAATATCTTTAATAGAATACATGACACACAACACATAGCTTTAAAAACTACAAAATATTGTTATTTAATATGACTTTTATAACATATTTCTAAAATTGGACGGTATGAATAAGATTAAAAACATATGATATATATTTATAATGTTACTACTTAATAAAAGAATATTAAGTTATACTTAGGAAATAAGAACTAAATTTTTAGTGAAGTCGTTTTATGATTCAAAAATAAGTTTTCTTCAAAAAATGTTTTTATTACTTTATGAGGGAGAATATTATAATTAGCTTTGGGGAATCATGGAAATTTTATTATATAAAAAGTGTATTATGTTTAAAATCATAATATAAAAATTATAGTAATGTGAAATTTTAGTGTTTTTCAAAAAACCATAATTGTTTCATGAATATTGGAAAAATAAATATTTTACTCAAAACACTCTTTTCTATTCAACTATTTAAAAATCCCCATTTTTTAAAAATTATTTTAAAATTTTAATATTTCATTTTGATTAAAAATATAATTAAAGTAATTTTAATCAACATTTTTCTTAATTTTAATATAAATACATTTTTATCGCTAAAAATTTATTTTTTTATAAAATCATTTTTTTCAAATCTTGTAGCTTTTTTAGAAGTATCCACTTAATTAAACGGAATTTTTTGAAATTTATTCGGTATTTGGAATCATTATTTATGAATTTTGAAATTATTTCAACTTTATTTTTTATCATAATGAATAGTTACCTTGGGAAAATGTTATCACCATGATAGGCATAAAACATGTTAAACAATGCTATAATTATGAAATAAGGATTATAAATCATCCTTAAACTAGCTCATATTTCTTTAGATGCATTAAATTTCTCGAATCCCTTATTATATTCAAAAATATGTCATTTCAAAACCATTTTTCTTTGATAATGGTCATTATCTTATTTTTAGTAAAGGAAAATTCAAAAATGTCACTTTCCATCCATTTATAACTATCATATTTTGTGACCAAGATGAAAATTAGTTTTGAATTGTTATAAAATGTAATTTTTAATATGAATAATTTAATTTTATGATTTTAATTTATTTTTTATTTTTTGTGATTAAATATTTATCTTAAATTCTTATGCAGAGCTGATCCGATGTTTGTGTAAGCAGTAGAAAAATCAAGTAAATGATTTCAAAAAATCATAAGTAATATTTTTTAGGAAATTTATGGTGTTAAAAAAAATTAGATAATTATTTTATATTATTTATGTGTTAAATGATTATATTTTAATTAAATTACTATCATGTTATTTCTAAATGTAAAATTATTTGTATAGTCTACAGTATGACTTTAATGGTATTTTTTGTTGAAAAATATTTATTAAATAATTTAAAATTCAGAAAAATAAAATATTCAGAAAATTTAAATGTATATTGTTAAAAATATCAACCATTTTACCCTTATGTTTTTTAGTCCTTATATGTTAACTTTCAAGTCCCCTATTTGTAAAAATATTTTTATCACGGTAATCATTAATCAGGGTTAATAGGGGTTCAAATAAGAGATAACGGTTAAAAAATCCTAAACTTGTATAAATTTAATTTATAAGATAATTTATACTTATTTAAATCCTAGATTCTGAATAAATCAATTTAGGGTCCCTCAAAACTAAAAAATTATTTTATATTAATTTAATACATTAACGTGTTCCAAGGGTGTCGCTCTTCTATCTTATATAAGGACACCACATATCCTCTATTAGTTTCACTTATTGAGAAAACTATCATAAAAACCCCTAAAACATTATCTAACTTACATAGATACATTATCAAGGTTCTGGTATTCCTAAAAGACCGTCCCATGGGTCTTTAATGAGAGATGTAAAGGAGGTTCTTCAAAGAGAAGACAATCATCTCGACCGAGTGTTTTATTTTATTTCGTCATCTACCTCATTCAATTCTATCCAAACCATTATGATATAATAAAATTAGTACATCCCATACATTTACATGTTATTATGTTAATTTAATAACCTTATTCATATCCTTTTTTCATAAAATGGGAATTGAATCTAACATTAGTGCATTGGTGCGGGCGACCGCTTCACAAAACTATATATTTCATTTTTTCATAGACTTTCATGGAATGATATTATGATGGATTTAATGTAAATTTTTTATACTCATTGTTGGTCATAGTGGATACTCAATAGGGGGAGAATTGAGCTTTAATTAAAAATTTCTCTTTAAAAGATTTATATTGAAATCCCCTAATTTAAATAGCAAGCTAAACTGTAGTAAATTTTAAATACATTAAAGGTTTAGTTAGGTTCTCAAGATATTGATTAGTTCTCAGTTAATTTAATCTAAAGATTAGATTAGCTTTTGAAACTAACCAACAGGATTACAATAAATACAAACTCATGCTATTTTAACTATTAGAGTAAATTTGAAATAGATTTATATTTAAAGTACATAGTAGTGGAATATTCAAACTCGTTTTAACTAAAATAAGCATGCACATAAGCTTTAACCAAGAGGTTAAGTATCAAGGTGAGACTTATTCCTCCCAAAGTGTTTATTTAAAACTTTTATCCACACCCTAGATTGGGGTTTACAACAGTACTCAGACTGTCCAGGTCCTCATACCTCTACCATAGTTCTATGTGGGAAAGCAATAATAACAACAGCTCACAGGCTGTCCAGGTCCTCATACCTCTACCAATATCCACAATGGGATACAAGAGTATAAGGTATGTATTGAGTGAGGATTTAGAAATCCTCTAGTTTATCTTAGGATTCAGTGAGTGTTCAAATAGAGACAATCACACACTTCTCATAATGTAAGGAAAATGATGGTCACAGTCGAGAAAGAATATAGAGATTAGTTTAAAATGATCTTGTGTGATGTCAATGTAGTTCTAGACTTCTTTGGATTGAAGCAAATGAATCTTTGAGTCCTTTATTGGATGTTGTGTGGAAAATAGGGTGTCACGATTCTTCTTGTGTTCTCCATGAGGTTTAGTCGAGTGATGATGTTCTTTTGGCATCAAAAATGCTTCGTATGTGCTCAGCTATATCGAGTTGCATGAAGTGTGACTTTTTTCTAAAACTTCCTCCAATTATGATATTATTTCTTATCAAAACTTCCTTACATTTTTTATGAATCATTATTTTTGATTCTTGGTCACACTTCACCTTTAACTTGGAATGCAGGTGTTGGAGCTGACAGGTTGCATGTGTTCTGAACCTCGTACCTGATATTGTCTGATGATATGTATACAATGAAACATTAATTATGTCAGTGAATTAAATTCATCAAATATGACTGTTAGAAATTAAATTGAAAACTAAAAATTAGTTTAGGGAATGGTGTCACACTAAGTCATATAAATGGTGTCTCTTTCACACGGTGTATAGGTTGATCATAGTGTCTGAGTGTCCTGGTGTCTCATTCATAGTATCTCAGGGTCATGGTGTCATATTCACAGTGTCTCAGGGTCACAGTGTCTTTTTCACTGTGTATCAGGGTCACGGTGTCTCGTTCACGGTGTCTGGTTTCATGATGTCTGGCTTCATGGTGTCTGGCTTCACGGTGTCTGGATTCATAGTGTCAGAAATACATAGCTAGTGGAAGACTCACAGTGTCTTGGACTTCCAAAGAAACTATGTGCCGACTTAAATAAAGATATTAATATAAAGTATTAGAATTAATCATTTGTTAAAGAAGGGATTCTAAGAGTAGATAAAAGATATTATAATGTAAGTAAACTGAATATAGAGAAATTAAGATCTTGCATGGCTCTACTTAAAGTATGAGAAAACATTAGATATAAATAAACATGATCTAGATTGAATAAGATGTAGAATCATTAATATATGATTAAATAATATTTTTGATCATTAAAACATGATTAAAACATGAGGAGTCCAACAATATCCCCTTTTTGATGATCACAAATCATATACTTTTAATTTGCATATTAGATTCAATGATAAAGATAAATTGCTAACATAATATATAGAAACTTCTTCCCCTTTTGGGATTATCAAAAAGATGAACTAATAAAGGGAAAAAAGGTTCACAATCCATTAATAGAAAATAGGGGATAGTACACAACATGATTAAATCAAAAACAATAGAATCCCTATCAAAAAATATTAATCACTGTTCTTCTTAAAGGGTCGGCCTTCTCATTAACTTTTGCAGTAGCAGAAGAGGAAGCCATAGGTGCAATGGTTGAGATAGAATAAAAAAGATATGTGGTTGATAAAGGGGGTAAAGGAAGGCCTTCAAATACTGAGGGAGTCAAGGTAGGAGTATTAGAAGATCTAGGTAGTTGCTGATCAAGAATCACAGGCCTGATCTGACTGAGTTCTTGGCCGACAGACATGGTGGTTGAGGCTAGGACAGAGGTGAAGGCAGGAAGCCATGGTCTGAGAGGTGCATCTACTGGAGAAACAATGGATGAACCCTGAACATGAAGATATGTTCGGAGGAGTCTGATGAAATATGTAATGATCTCTCCACCATACTGCATGTCCGTCTCAAAATCTTCCTTGTTCTCCATAATCTTGTCCAACAAATGTGTAAACTCTGTGAGTTTCTGGACTTGGTTCTTGAAAGCATGAGTCACAGGAGGAATCCACAAATTTTGTACAAGGTACTTGAAATGGTTTATCATATCAGTATTGGAGAAAATTCTATTGAAGTAGAAATCCACTTTCTTGGAAATATCTTTCTGTGCATTATTTGAAATTTTGGAGTGGATTTTTACTAAGTCAAGAACTCTATCACTATTTTTGACTACTTTAGATAAAGAAGATGCATTAAATCCACTGAAGACATTCTGAAGATCTTCTTTAACTACAGATCTGAGAAGATCACTGCCCACATAAGGTGTATAGGATTTATTAGATGCTTTGACAGCTATAGTCAGGGATTTTAGTTGATTCATCACCTTTTGAAGACATCGTGTGTACATGATAAGTTTCAATCTGAGACACACCAAATTGTTGGATTTTAGAAGTAGTAGATTCTACAGGAGGGGAAACAGATTTAGATCTCTAATGCATCTCTCTCTGCATGTCTTCAACCATACTTCATAGGGACTTAACTTCATTACTGAGCAGTCTATTTTCAACTCTTACCTCTTGAATCTCATGGAGTATATTAGGTTGTATTATCCAAATAATCTTTTCCAATAATAGTGATTCATCTATCTCACTTAAATTTTTCACATGAAGAGGTTGGGTATTCATGAGTTTCTCAAATCCAGATAAGAGTGTATCTACAAATTCCTTTAGATCTACCTTACTCTCAAAGGATGGCTACTCAGATAAGGTTTCAGGAGTAAGAATGGGTACAGGTTCAAGTTCAGGTTTAGGTTCCTTCTCAGGTGAAAAGTTTTTGATTGATTTCAACTGAAATAGGGATGAAATAGCAATCCCACTTGTTTAACCTGCTGAGACCCACTCGCATCATAGAAACTAAGAAATTTAAACTAAAAGTCTACATGACATGATAATGTTTGATTTGAGGCTTTATTAGACTCAAGAATTGGGGTTTTCTCCTCCTCAATAGGTTCCTCCTTATCAGGACTGAGAGATTAAAGAGATTGTTCTAAATCCACAGACTCAGCTCTATGTTCCTCACTCATTTCCTATCTATCCAGCTGAAAAGCTAGCTCCATCGGTTCTTCATCAGAGGGTAAGATTTTAGTAACAGATTATTCCACATGGAGTTCCTCAAGATTGGGCTCTTATAGGATAGGTAACTCCTCCACTATATGCTCTTCTATTGTAGGCTCTTTCAAGGTATGGTCTTCCAAGGCATGCTATTCCAAGGCATGCTTTTCTGAGTCTTTGGAAACTGATTCTATTACAGCCTCAGGTTGAGTTTCCAAACTAATAGCTTCTTCAAGAGAAGGAACTTCTTCTTAACATCATGAGAAACAGTATTTATATCTTCCTCAACTACAAAAGCCTCCATAAGTGGCACTACAGCCTCTTCTTCCCCTTATTCAAAATACTCGACAAGATCATCTGGTTCCAAACCAGTATCAGAAATTTCCTTCATCCTTGAGGGATAATGCACATGATTGAAATTATCATAAATGTTTTCATTGTCTTCTACCCATTCCCTTTTCCAAGGATTCCAGTTTATCTTCATTCTCATGATGGTAGCTTTTGAGAGACAGTACTCATAGTCCATAATCACTTCCTCATTAGGTCCAACCACACCTTTTTCAAGAATCATGGCTGATATAATCCGAGAGTAGAACTGAGAGGTGGACTTGGATGTGAATTTGATCAACTCACACATGTGGTGTATTATATACTTTCACATGTTCCTCTTATGTCCATTTTTCACGAGGTGAATCAAAAACACATCTTGAAAATTTAACACAGAAAAATCACCTTTTCTTGGACTTAATAAATTCTATACAAACTTAAACTGAAGCCTTGTTTTTTCATCTAATTCGGCAGTGATAGCTCTTATCTGGGTTCCATTTAGAGTTAGGGTTTTCAGAGCATCTTCCAAATCAAATAAATCAGTTGATGGTGGGGGTCCTCTTTGATAATCATCACAAATACCCTCATGAAGTATCTTAAGGCATGCGACCCATAACCTCGAAGAGAAAGAAAATCTATGCCCATTGACCCATCTCTTTTCAACAAAACCTTCACCATAATCAAATGAGAACTGTACGTACTGGTAAAATTGAGCCACTAAACTAGGATATATGGGTCTATCCCCCTTCAAGAACCATTCCAACCTACCTGGTTTTTCTAACACTTTTAGTACCAGTGAATTACTAGATAGAATCCACTTGGGGAAAATTTCTTTCTCATATACAACACTTCAGTTTACCATATTCGAATTTAAAGGCCCTTTAGGTGTCAACATAGGTGCAATATTCTTCTTCATCGAGTTGTGCTTCTCAGGTCTTGATGATCACAGAAACTTCATCATTGGAATTCACTGACGATTCGAGCGAGATAAATGTTGCAAGGATGAAGAAGGGTTTGAAAAGAGTTGGTAAAAGAAATCTCGAGTGATGAATCGGGTGATACCTGCTTTGTTTTATCATTTAGGAATACCAAACGTTTCTAAATTAAAAATGAGGAAAAATAAAAGAGGTTAAATAATAATTACCACGATACAGGTCAAAATAAATACATAAAGAATTTTTTACGGTGAGACTGTGAGTGAGTTTCACAGTGAGACAGTGAGTGAGTTTCACGGTGAGACCGTGAGTGAGATTTTTAGTGCGCATTACGGTGAGACAGTAAATTTCAGACCATAAGTACAAAATGCTAATGGTGAGACCGTAAACATAAAACTTTACGATGAGATAGTAAACATGAGAAACAGTAACTGAGAAACCGTAATCATGAAATAGTAAAGTATAACACAGTAAGATATCGCACAGTAAGACCTGAAATAGTAACAAGCAAGGTCCTTATTTGAGATTTATCATTCCTAGTTCATGTATGATGTAGTCTATTCTCTCGTAATTTAATGTTTTAGTGAATATATCAGTAATTTCATATTCAGTACCAATGAATTCCAAAGTGATATAACCTTTTTGATAATGATCTCTCAAAAAGTGATGTATTACATCAATATTATTTGGCCTAGAATGTGAAACAGGATTCTTTGAGATGTTAATATCACTTGTGTTGTCACAATTTATAGGTACATGTCTGAATTGATATCCAGAATCTAGTAATGTGTGTTTCATCGACAAAATTTGTGCACAACAACTTCCAGAAGCTATGTATTTAGCTTCAGTAGTAGATAATGCAACAAAATTTAGTTTCTTACTACACAATGATACTAGTGACATGCCTAAAAGGTGACATATTCTAGAGGTGCTTTTTCTATCCAACTTATAGCCAGCGAAGTCAGCATCAGAATAACTAACTAACTCAAATGTTTGTCCTTTAAGATAAAACAGTCCTAGATTGGGTGTATGTCTAAGGTATTTGAAAATTATCTTTACAACATTTAAATGAGATTCCATAGGGTTTTATAGAAAATGAGCACACATACACACAATATCATAATTTCAGGATGACTAGCATTTAAGTAAAGTAAACTTCCAATCATCCATCTATAAGTGGTTTGATCAACATATTTTTCATCTTCATCAATATAAAACTTACAAGGGGTGCTCATAGTAGTGTCACTACTTTTAGTGCTATCCAATCCCAAATGTTTTAGAAGGTCCTTTTTATATTTACCTTGATTTAAAATAATACCATTTTCATTTTGAAAAACTTGAAATCTAAGAAAATATTTGTGTTCTCCCATTAAAATCATTTCAAATTCACTTTTCATCATTTTAGAAAAATAAACACATAAATAATTTTTCAAAGATCCAAAAATAATATCATCTACATAAATTTCAAAAACAAAAAAATCATTATAAATTCATTTTATAAAAAAGGGTAGGCTTATCTATCCCTTTTGTAAATCCTTTAGAAATAATAAAATCACTTAATTTATCATACCAAGATCTTGGATCATGATTTAAACCATATAAATATTTTGATAGTTTAAAAATATGATTTGGAAAATGAGGGTTTGTAATTCCAGGGGTTTTTGAAAATAGACATCCTCAGATATATACCCATTTAAGAATGCACTCTTAACAACCATTTAATATAGTTTGAAATTCAGATGTGAAGCATAGGCAAGTAGGATTCTGATAGCTTCATGTTTGGCTACTAGTGCAAAGTTCTCTTCATATTCAATTCCTTATTCTTGACTATAGCTTTGTTCCAAAAGTATATCCTTGTTTCTAACTATGTTACCATCTTCATCAACTTTATTCTTATAGACCCATTTAGTGCCTATGTCCAAGGTGTCCTTAGATTTGTCTACTAATTCCTAGAATTTATTTCTTTTAAATTGATTTATCTCTTCCTACATAGCCATAACCCAAAATTCATCATTGATTGCATCATTGATATATTTTGGTTCAAGATGTGAATGAAAATCTTGATGTTCAACATGATTTCTTAGATAATCTCTAGTTTGTGTTCCTCTATCTAAATATCCTACTACAGAATCTAAAGGATGGTTTTTAAGGGACCTAGTTGGTCTAGAAAAGATAGGGCTAGAGATTTCAGGTTCATTTACAGGTTCGGGATCAACAGAAGCAGATTCTGGAACATTTCCAGAGCTGGTTGTCTTAACAACAGGTTCACTCTTCTTTTCATTAAGGTCTAGAATGGACATGTCTTCTTCAAGATTTTCAAGAGGAGTCTTTGGTTTAAGTGGATCAGTTTCATCAAATTTGATGTGTACAGATTCTTCCACACATTTGGTTCTCTTATTGAATACTCTATAGGCTTTAAATTGATATTTAGTAAGCTATAAAAATTCCTTCATCACTTTTTAAATCAAATTTGTCAATATTGTCTTTAGTATTAAGGATAAATACTTTGCAACCAAAATATATAAATTAATTAACCATAGGATTCCTGTTGTTCCAAAGATCATACGGGGTCTTTTTAATAATTGGTCTAACCAGGACTCTATTTATAATGTAACAAGATGTATTAACAGATTCAGCCAAAAAGTAAATTGGTAAATCTTATTCATTGTGAATTTTCCTAGTAATCACTTGAAGTGTCCTATTTCTTCTATCTACTACACCATTCTGTTGATTTGTTCTAAGAGTAGAGAAGTTGTGACTATAGCCATTATGTGAGCAATAAGATTCAAACTCATGATTCTCAAACTCATGACCATGATCACTATTCAAGGTCTTAATCCTAAGTCCACTAAGTTTATCTACAGACATGGAATATTTAATAAAATAAGAATTTTATTCACTTTTGTGAGATAGAAAATATACCCAAGTATATCTAGGAAATTCATCTATAAGAACATAGACATAGTGCTTCCCATTTAAACTAGAAACTCTAGATGGTCCAAATAAATCCATGTGAACCAACTCAAGAGGTTGAGAAGATGAAACATTTTTATTTTATTTAAAAGAAACTTTATGTTGCTTTCACTTTTGATAGGGATTACAAACATTGTCAGCTAGAAATTCAAGTTTAGTTAGGTCTATAACTAAGTTCTTCCTAGTCAATTTTCTAAGTGAGTGTATATTACAGTGTCTTAATCTTCCATGACACTGTCAATATTCTTAATTAAAGGAATTTAAATAGGTAATATTTTGTTTAGCTAAAGAATTCAAATCTACAGCATAAACATTTTCATTTCTTAGTGCAGTAAATACAAGAGCATTTTCAGAATCAAACACACTGCAAGAATCATTTTCAAATTTAACATTAAAACAATCATCACACAATTGAGAAATTCTTAACAGATTATACTTTATTCCATCCACAAATAAAACTTTGGAAATTAAAATTGAACCACTATTACCAATCTGGCCTAAGCCGATGACCTTTCCTTTGGAGTTATCACCAAAGGTGACATATCCTCTATCAACTTTGATTAAGATTTTGAAGCATGAAAAGTCTCCTGTCAAGTGTCTTGAACATCCACTGTCCAAATACCACATCTTCCTACAAAAACTTTTTAAGAAGGTTTCTTACAACACAATTTTATATAGAAAATGATTTTAGTACCCAGATTTTTTGGATCCATACAGGTTAGCAAGAAGAACTTTTGGTACCCAGATTTTTCTAATGGGTTTCATATAATCCGTATTTTTAAGTGATTTTGAATGATAAATTTTTTTTGAACTATAACTATGTGAGTAGATAGTTGATACATAAGAATATTTAGAACTTGAACTAGTAGAATAATGTCCAGATTTAGGAATAAATCTATTCTTTGCAATCTGCCTTTGTCCAGGCTGATAGCCTAAACTAGTAGTATATTTTGGTGCTACTTGTTTTCCTAGAATTTTTTTAAGCGTGTACTTTCCATTAGTAATTTTTTCTAAATCTTTTCCGAGTTTCTCATTAGACAATTTCAGTTCAGTATTCTCTTTGAGTAGTTGGGGACTCTTTTCCTTTTGTACTTCTCATATAGATTTGATAGTGCTAGTTAAAGCATATTGTTTTTTTAAGGCTTTATACTTGTCTTTCAACTCATTCCAAGTATCCTCTAGCATGTTAAAGTATTCAAAAAATTCTTCACTAGACATGTTTTCAGCATCCGAATCAAAATTATCTCTAGAATAATAAGATTTTAATGTAGTAGTATTCAATGTTACATCATATGTGTTTTTCATGAAACACATATTAGCTTTTGAGTTTCTTCAGCCTAAGTGGAATCTGAATCACTTGAACTGTGTTTTGAAGCACTTCAGGTTGCTTTCATAGATTTTTTGTATGTTTTTTCTTTTACCCATATTTCTTCTTGTACTTCAACTTCGGACAGTCATATTTCACATGTCCTTTCCTCTATCATTCATAGTAGACTATATCATAACTTTTATCAGTTCGCTTCCAATCCTTCTTCAAATGACCTTTATTGTCATACATTCCCATGTAATTTGATTTTATGAAAAAATAAATTTCTTATAAAACTTCTTAAATCGACTGGATATCTAATCCATTTCAGCATAAATGTCATATTCACTTTCTTCACTACTTGAACTATCACTTGCAGTTTGAATTTTCTCTATGTCCTTAATTTTTTAAGCAGACGTCTTGAAGGCTACTGATTTCTTTATTGGTTCTTCATATTCTTCTTTTTTTACCTTAAATTCTTCCTCATACATCATTAACATACCAATGAGTTCCTTTAGAGGAAGATCACGAATGTCATAAGATTCTCTAATTGAAACTGATGTGACTCTCCATCTTTCTAGAAAGCATCTGAGTATTCTCATGATTCTCTCCTTTGCAAGAATAGATTTTCCTATTAATCTCATTATAATAACTATCTCATTAAACCTGTGATACATATCAGAAATAGATTTATCAGATTTCATTTTAATGCTATCATACATAATAGTGTATGTATTTACTCTCATTTCATTAACATTGGTTGTTCCCTAATGTGAAAAATCTAAAGTATCCCAAATTTCAAAATTGGTTTTAAAAGTAGATATTTGGTTAAATTATCCATCTCCTAAAGCACGATACAGGGCATTCATTTCTTTACAATGATTATTGTAAGCAGCTTTATTAAGTTCATCCCAAGTTTTTCTAAGAGTTTTTGGAATCTTATATTGAGTCTCTATAGCAGTCCAAATGTCAAATCCCATACTTTCTAAATGAATTTTCATTTTGATTTTCCATTGGTCATAATTTATACCATTAAAGAAGGGTGGAATGTTGGTTTCTATAACTTCTAATATATTATCCATAATAAGATTTTAGAAAATATATTTAAAGAGATAAAATTTAGAAATAACAAAAATTTAAGATCATTAAGATACCACTAAAATCACAGTTGAAAACTTTTCACAAACAGAGAGTTTTGAAAACCATTTAACAAACCTTTGATACCAAATTTGTATCGCATTGGATACTCAAGAGGGGGGTGAATTGAGTTCCAATTAAAAATTTCTGTTTAAAATATTTATATTGAAATCCCCTAATTTAAATAACAAGCTAAACTGTATTGAATTTTCAATACATTAAAGGTTTAGTTAGGTTCTCAAGAGATTGATTAGTTATCAGTTAATCTAATCTGAAGATTAGATTAGCTTTTGAAATTAACCTACTGGTTTACAATAAATAAAAAACTTTCTGTTTTAGCTATCACAGAAACTTTGTAATAGATTTATATTTAAATTACTTAGCAGGGGAATATTCAAAATAGTTTTTACTAAAATAAGCATGCACAACAGTTTTATCAAAGAGGTTCAGTCTCAAGTTGAGAGTTAGTCCTCTCAAATAGTTTATATAAAACTTTGATCCACACCCTGGGTTGGGGTTTACAACAGTACTCAAACTATCCAGGTCCTCAGACCTCTACCACAGTTCTATGTGGGAAAGCAATAATAACAACAACTCACGGGTTTTCCATGTCCTTAGACCACTACCACTATCCACAGTGGGATACAAGAGTGTAAGGGAAGGATTGAGTGAGGATTTATAAATCCTCTAGTTTATCATAGGATTCAGTGAGAGTTCAAATAGAGAGAAGCACACACAACTCGTAATGTAAAGAAATGGATGGTCACAGTCGACCAATAATATAGAGATGAGTTTAGAATGCTCTTTTGTGATTTCAATGCAGTTCTAGACTCCTTTGGATTGAATTAGATGATGCTTTGAGTCCTTTTCTGGCAGTTGTGTGGAAAACAGAGTGTCATGTTTCTTCTTCTGTTCTATGTGAGATTCATTCGAGTGAAGATGTTCTTTTGGCATCAAATATTCATTGTATGTGCTTATCCATATCGAGTTACATGCAATGTGACTTTCTTCTAAAACTTCCTCCAAGTATGTTCTTTTTTCTTGTCCTCTCTTCCTTACTTTTTGTTTCTATATCGTTCTTTTTGATTCTTGGTCACACATCGCTTTTAACTTGGAATGTACATGTTGCAGCCGACAGGTTGCATGTGTTCTGCAACTCGTACCTCGTATTGTTTGATTATATGTCTACAATGAAACATTAATTATTTTGGTGCATTAAAGTCATCAATTATGATGGTTAGATATTAAATTGAAAACAAAAAAGTAGTTTAGGAAAAGGTGTCATAGTAAGTCATGGAAATGGTGTCTCCTTCACACGGTGTCTAGGTTGATCATGGTGTCTGAGTGTTACAGTATCTCATTCACGATATCTCAGGGTCATGTTTTCCTGTTCATAGTCTCTCAGGGTCATGGTGTCTTTTTCACAGTGTCTCAGGGTCACGATGTCTTGTTCATGGTCTCTGGCTTCACGGTGTCTGGCTTCAGGATGTCAGAAATACATAGCCAGCGGCAGTCTCACGGTGTCTTAGACTTTCCAAAGTAACTATGTGCAGACTTAAATAAAGATAATAATAGAAAGGATTAGACATAATCTTTTGTTAAAGAAGGTATTCTGAGAGTAGATTAAAGATATTATAAAGTAAGTAAACTGAATATAGAGCAATTAAGGTCTTGCATGGCTCTACTTAATGTATGAGGAAATTTTAGATATAAATACAAATGATCTATATTGAATAAGATGTAGAATCATTAATATATGATTAAAAAATATTTGGGATCATTAAAACATGATTAAAACATGAGGATTACAACACTAATGAAATAATTATTGTTATGAAAATATAATAAATCATATATCTATATACTATTCTAATCTTTAAAGATAGATTCATCACACATGTGTATCGACAGGCTACCGTCTCCACTGGGTGGTGCACTTTATTGTTTCCAAAACCTCCTCTCATGGAAGTTCATAAAGATAAATTTATTGAGTTTATTTGTTTTTTTTAAACTGATAAAGATTCTATAAAGATAATATTTGTTTTATTTATTTATTTTATTTATTTTCCTACGAATGAAAAGTAAAAAATATCACTTTTGTATACATGTAGACTACCGCATCACATGCCTATGTATTTTATTTGTTGTGACATATTTTACTAAATGGATATAAAATAGTATTTAATGTATAAAAATTATAATTATTTGTTGTCTTTTATTATGAAGATGATGGATTAATGATCTCTTTGACCACGGTCATCTTACCAAACATATTTTTCAATTATAAACCAAACATCCTAAAAACATCTAGAAAGAATTTAATTGATTTAGTAACTATATTAGAAATGGTAATAAATGAAATAAAATAGATTTTTATAGGTTAATAAACCTTAAAAATGTTATAAAGAAAGTAAATAGTTAACAAAAGTTCATTTAATAGGAGTTAAATAATATATCTAATAAGTTGGGGTATAGGGTAAGGGGAATTCTATCCTAAAACCTAGTTCTAAAATGGTTTGAATATTTATTTATTATATTTTTCCTCCATTACCATATTATTTTATAGATGTATAAATAAGTGAATAAATGAATTAAAAATTAATTTTACCCCTACTTTTAATTTTTTACATATGTCTTCAAAAGGTGCCTTTTAGAATATTTCATTCAAAATGTTTTATATTATTTACAAACTATGAAAGGAATTTTTTTTAATATAATAAATCAAAAACATTAACCTCCACCACAATCATCATTTTATATTTGGATTCCAATAAAAGGTTCCATTTTTTATATAAATAAATACCCTTCTTCCCTTTATTTTGGGTATTTGTTTTAAACATATTTTTAAAGGAAAGTGATATATAAATTTTTTGAAAATGTTTTACTTATGGCTTCAAAAGTATTTTTTCTGATTTTGATGGCGGATTTCACAACCAAACCCAATCCAAGGCTTGAGAAGAAACTACCCCAAGCCCGCCTCCATAGGAAAGGTGTGGTGACAAGCTCTGAAGGCACACAACACTCAAGGAGGCCTTTTCTTAAAAACCAATACACACACAGCCAACTCAATGAAAAGTGTAGAGGGGGAAAATAAAAGATAAAAACTACTCTAAAATAAGCCAAGAATTCATGAACCTCTAGATAGTACCAGAGTATGATAATGTATACTGAAATTAGAAGGGAAAAATACACACCCAACCAGAAACATGTCCCAACATGACAAAACTGGAAATTTAAAATAGCTGAGAGAGCCCAGCTCTTGAGTCCCATGTTGTGACCAACATATTTGAACTGAGAACCATATATCCCTAAGAACATATAAATTCACGATCAACTTTTCCTTTGTCTACAAAAGACACATCACGTGTTGGGTGAATCCCATGTAGGGGTGAGTATAAACATACCCGATAGAATGTCCAGAATATGGTGAATGGGGAGAAGCAAGGGATACATTGGAGAGGAAATTAGTAGAGAGAACAAGGTACAAGAGTACAAATTAGCTCAATAAGAGAGTAAAAGTTAACTCATCCAAATAAAAGGAGTTCTAAATGGTGATAATATGAACATCCCATTGAGTCCTAGATACTTATAGTTGGAGAGTGGACTCATCCAACCATTAGAATCTAGGCACGGAAAGCAAGTGGAATACCTCGTGAGTCTTCACCTCTCCTAGAAGGAGAGTAAACAAAATCGAAAGAGTGGGTACTTAAATATGATATGTGGGTGTGTGTGTGTCTATGTGGGTGTGTGTGTTCTCAATCAAAGTGTCCCAAACAAGAGAGTAAGGGGATCTCCATCTCACAACTCATCCCAGGAAAAGAGTCACCAACAGTTCCAATGTATGTTTATCTATGATTACATGCACCCCACATGTCTTCCCTGAACACACATGTTTAAGTGACTCCTTCAACAGAACATGATACTATCCGATTTGGGTCGAACAGACTCGCCCGCACAGTTTTAGGTCGCATCATAAAGATATATCATGGTGGGGAAATTCTTCCTATTTATCATAAGTCCAAAGTTATATCAAAAAACATCTCATCATTGTGATTCATATTCAAGGGTTCACAAACTATATAGGAACTTCACCCTAGTATGTTTGGGGTTCACTCTAGTCTTCGAAGATCCACGCGCAGTGATCAATAGTCAGAAGTTGATGGGGACCCATTGCCTGACCTCGGTAAAGGGTATACGATGAAGGGTACTTCCCAGCAAGTCGCTATAGAGGACCTATACCCATGTTGATGGGGGTAAACATGCAGGTCATTAGAAATTTGAGTCCTAGTACATCAGGGGGATAAACACTAGGTTATAGTTGTAGAAAACCTACACCCATGCCGATGGGGGCCCATAATCTAATCATCATGGAATGCCGCTATCCTACCCAGCTGGTGGGTAAGCCCAGAACAACCATTGGGGAAATCCACTACCCAGTCCCATTGTAGGGTGAACCTAGAACTATCATCGGGGAATTCCCCTGCCCAACCCAACTCAAGGGTAGTCCCGGTACTTCTTTGGTGATTATGTATGATCATTTCCATCAACTGGTGTCTCCTCAATGCATGTAAAACCCAAAAAAAATTAAATTATATCAAAAAATCAAATTTCAATTGTTCTATCATGTTCTATGAAGAAAAACACTCATGATAAACACTCATGGGACAAAATTCAAGTTCAAATGAAAGAGATATGATAGGTATAAGATTTATAAAGAGGTAAACAACATGTGTGGGACTAACATGAAGTGTGACCCTTCCTCATCGTCTAGTTGTGTTCATATATTTTCTCAGGTATTAAACTACGTACATGAACCCCTAGTAATTTCAGTGTACTCCCAGAGTACATGGAATTTCAGGCTGAAAAACTGACAAGTTCACGATGCTTGTCATAGGTCTAATGGGGAAAATGTAAAATCACTAACATGCCTCCTGAACAAACCCATAAAAACCAAACTGATCACACCATTCTGATACTTGCATAAAAATGCATAAGATAGAATATTAATTCACCCAAATCATACATCCAGTTAATAAAATGCATTTGAAAACATTGCACAAGAATAGTGCTTCATGGGACCCACATCTTAATCCCAAAAAAAATATACGGATCAAAACCCATTTATCGGCTCATAAAAACACTTGAGATAGGATATTAGCCTTTTCAAATTGTACACCTGGTAAAAAAATTATAATTTCACTGCATCACGCCCTAAATGAGATTCATGGGGGCCATGCCTTGATTTTGATTTAAAATCTTGATATTGGTCTCAAAACACCCACCTCAAAATTTGGGTTAAAATCCACTGACGAAATATCTATTGGATTTTGTACATAAGAGTTATAGAGGGTCAAAGATTGAATAATAATAATATAATATTAATATTTGAATGTTTTGGTGACCCGATTTGCAAGCATGAAAAAGGCATCTAATATCAGTATCAAATTGTCCATCTTGAAAACAGGATCACATTTCTGCTAATGCAGCATCAATTGGGAATCATATGCATGAGTTATGGAGGGTCAAAGATTTAATAATATTTTTAAATATAATATTTCATAGGAATTTCATGGTACAAGGTAGCATGTTTGAGAAAATTATCCAAAATAGTCTTAAAATGACTGTATCATAAACAGAGTCACGCCACCACAGACGGTGTGTGAATCAGACTCTCAAAGTTGGAGTATGGGGGTTTAAATATTTAATAATAATATTATTATTATTATAATTATTATTATTACAATTATTATTATTATTATTATTATTATTATTATCTCTTCTTCTTTTTCCCTAGGGTTTCTGCTCCCCTTACTTCCCATACAGTCTACCGCCCTACATCGCACCCTACACTACGTCTACCATCGCCGCCTCGAGCCACATCCTTCACCAACCCTCCAACCTGCCTCAATCCCCACCTGGATTTGCGCCTACCTACATTAACCCCAGTCACTGGACTGCTTGTCGGATCGACCCTTTTATCGGACTGTCATCTATGCTACCTGCAAACTCAGACCACCGCAACCTGGACTACCTCATTGCCTACCTTGACCATAACCCTCCTTAAGCCACCTCCCCACTGGCCTCACCTGACTTCCTAATCCTTTATAGAGGCCCTGCAGCATTCCACCTCCATGGGTGACTGTTTTGACCTCCATTTATTGGATCTGCTAATAATGTTTCTTCCTCAACTGGCCTCACTGCCTTATCTCACTCCACCGCGGTAAACCCTAATGGTGGAGATCCATCAAAAACATCCATATTCAACCTCATTTCAATAAAACATGGATTTTTACTTGATCTCAAGGTTGATATTGACCCTGATCTACATTGTCAATCTGTTGAACCAAGAATCATGTATTCAATGGTCGATTATTCGGTTGTTCATTGAAACTGGTTACACAATAATTTATTATTGGGTGTTTGTTGAACCATCAGAGAAAAGAAATTTCAATGATGAACAAGTAAAGAATGAAAAAAATAATCTCTTATAGAAAATTGAGTAATGAACCATGACCATAGTTTGTGTTGGCCTTGATTTGATTCCATTAGAATTATTAATTAATAGCTACAATAATTAATACACCATAGGCTAATGTGAAGAACGATATTCACATATCAAAGATGGATAAAATAAATAATAAAAATTTTAATCAAATGAGGAAGAAACATGAATTGAAGAGTCCTATATGGATTTTATCAATCTTCATTGATGAAGAACTCACTCACCAAGATCTGTTTCATTCGACATGCTTCGAATTTCCTCGATCTAAAGTTCCATCGTCATCTTCTATCATTTTCCAATGGAAAGAAGTGGAGATTTCATCATTGGAAAATCCAAATTTTTGGAGGAAAAACTCCATATATATATATCATTAGATTAAATGAATTTAATCAACTAAATTAATTAATTATTTATTTAATTTAATCTACTTAATCATATAGTAAAGGAGAAAGGGGTCTAAAAGTCTCACGTAAACTTATTTTATGACTCTTATAGGGTAAACACCATGTTCCTAACCCAACCATACCATTGTATTTCTGATCCATGCTTCCGTATATGAGATATTTGGGTTTGAACTACTAAATGAATTAATTCATTCATTAATTCATCCATTTAAAATATTGTCAATTATTGACAGGTCAGGACATCCCATGTCAACTCATTTTATGTCGGTCCTAGGGTAAGCACCATGTTTTGGACCCAACAGTTCCCTCGGATTTCTTATATGATCTACCATTCAATAGTTATCCCATTTCCTATAAGAGTTTACATGCGTAATATAAAATTTCATTAATAATTTTTTAAAATTTATTCCAGGAACATCAGGCCTTACTATCATGAAAAGTATCAGTTCCTTGCTCTTGAAATATTCAAATAAATATTCAAAAATCTTACATGAAAATACTAAGGTATCATTTTATTCCCTTCTTCAATGGTTTTTTCCCTGAAAAGCACAAACTAAGAAACGAGATGGGGATACTGATCTTTCACCTAGTACTTATCTAAGTCGAGTTGTACATCCAAAGGAGAAGTGTAAAACTCCCTTATCGCCACTTATCATAACGTATTTGGAATCATTTTTCATCACTAAAAAAATGACGTTATTCCATTCTATAGAAAAAAAAATCCTTATTCTGAGAACATCTGGTCATGCAAGACCTTGCAGTCGATGTCCCCCTCATGAAAGTGCCATCTCATTCTCATGAAGAAGACTAACACTGTCATCTCTAGGTAGGGATTTTTATTGTACTTTTCATGGGGTCTCAACTACCCCAACCCACATGAGATAATTTTCTACTACTTCATCGAGGTTGAAGTTGAGCATGTAAGAGTACCAATAGATATGGTAGGTGGGTAGACTCATCCAACCACGAGAAGCTAGATGCAAAATGCATGTGGAATACCCCATGCGTCATCACCTCTCTTAGAAGGAGAGTAACCCACAAACCAGAAAATCCACCACACATAATTTTGGTATCCCAAAAAAAGGTTTAAGTAGAAAAAGTCCACCGGAAATGTTAGGTTTGTGTCTGACACTCCATCACACAACCTCTCCCTAAATGCACAAGTCAGAGTGACTCATCCACCACACCTAGATACTATTAGATTTGGGTAGCATTGAATATCCCTCATGGTTTGTCTCATGTCTAAAAAAGTTTCTTGGTGGGGGAAGAAATCTTCTTCCTCATGCATAAAAAGCTATGTTGAACAACACTGACATAGGGTTACACCGACACCCTACATCACCCTGACTGAACAATGAGAAATGAGAAAAAAGAGGAGAGTACCTCATAACTGTGTCTATAATTTTCTTCACTAGAAGGTATAAATTTCATAGAGCATACCTCTTAACATCTCATTTTCAATAGGGCCATATAACTCTAATGATTTTGATAGTCCACAGCCCCGACTGTTAACTCCATGTGCCTGATGTGGGTTGCCTTGTGGTGGTGGAAGGATCTCATAGTGAATGGAACCAACCATAACTCCTCATACTCCTATAAAAGCCCTAGTTTTATAGCATCCCTATGGCCGAAATCTTTCTGTCACAAGTGCATACTCCAGCACCCCAGCATAGGTGGGGATACACAAGGGCACTACTCTAGCTCGGATCTCTCTGTAGAGTCCCTTCTTGAACTTCCACACTCAAAAGTAAACATAAATTATTGTTTTTATAGAGTAACATTTAAGTTGTATGAACCTATCCACATACTCTTCCACTGTCATCCATCCCTTTTGAAGCTTCATAACCTCTTGAATCTAGATGGAGCTTAAGCAAGAGGAGTATTACTCCTCATGAAATAGCTGTTGAATGTTTTCCCATGAGAGTATCGACTCATCGTGCATCAGGGTAACTAAATTCCACCAATGTCAAGTTTATACATGGAAAAGGCTAGCTAAATAATCCACCATATGATCCTTTGATGTCCAAAAAAGCATGAATTTATGGACCACCAACTCAACCCAATCCTCTACTGCTTGGGGATGGCTTCCCGTGGAACCTCAATAGTCTCTGACATTGGAACTCAAGGAGTGCTCTCGGCCTATGCACATATTCAGCCTAATCTATTGGGATGACCTTCTTCTCAACAGATGGAGGTTCTCCTACCTATCAACCTAGTGTAACAGGATCACATGATGTACCCCGAACTGAGGCCTCATAACTCATAAGGTCATCCTCACAAATCAGATCTGGTATCCTGGTTGGTTGTTGTCATGGAGGCATAGTAAAAGTTATCAATGAGTACCATTTCCAAATGAGTATATATATATATATATATATCAATGAAAATGGGGAGTTTTAATAAGAGTGATAGTCAAAAAATCAATCCTATATGATGTTTGTACAATTTCTCCCTACCAAAAATGTCTCAGGGTATGGAGTCGACAAGTGGGTAATCAGGGTCCTGGTGAATGGATACGTTGGTCGCTCATACCACCACTGAACTCCTTGTCCTGAGAGCCAAAAACATTGAATTTTTTTCCCTAAATAATAACCAATTCATTTTTCTGGAACGTCCAAACAATGTACTAAGGAATGAACCACCTCTGAAACTGGTCTTTCACAACCCGACCCAAGATGGGGCTTGAGCTGTAACTACCCCAAGCCCGTCTCCATAGCCCAAGGGGAGGTGACAAGTACTAAAGGCACACTAAATTAATGGATTCATTTTCCTGAAATCTTTTACACATGTACATCCAACTCAATGAAAAAGTAAATAGGGAAAGAAGTAAAATATTCAACACTCTTATAAAATAAACCAAGCATGCATGAAACTCTAAACAATACAAGAGTATGATAGTGTAAATTAAGTGTAAATGGAAAAGGTAAATGCCCAACCAGAAACATACCCCATCCTAAAAAAACATGGAAAATAAAACAACTGGGGGAGCCCATCTATTGAATCCCAAGAGAATACCACCATAAGCGATCCAAGAACTCCATATCCATAAGCTCCGCTGAAGTCATGATCAACTTGTTTGTCAACTGTAAAATACACTTCATGTGTTGGGGGAAGCCCATGAATTGGGGAGTATATACATATCCAGTAGAACACCCCAAATGGGGTTAAGGGGGAGGAGTAATGGAAAATGAAGAGGAATGAAGTAGAGAGAACAAGGTACAAGTGTACAACTCAACAAAACAAGAGAGTGAAAGTGAACTTGTCCAAACACAAAGAGCTTAACACAATGAGAAGATGAAATTCATTTTCAAGTCTTTGGAACCTATAGTAGGAGAGTGGACTCATCCAACCATGAGAATCTAGACACAAAAAGTGTGTAGCATACCATGTGCCTCTTTGCCTCTCTTGGAAAGTGACTAACCAAAACCGAAGGATTGGGTTCTGAAATAGGATATATATATATATATATATAAGCTCAGTTAAAGAATCCCAAATGAGAGATTAGGGGGATCTCCATCTCATAGATCATCCTAATAAAAGTGTCTTCAATAGTTCCAAAGTAGGTATATCTATGATGCCCAACACCCCACACATATTCCCTAAACACACTAGTCCAAGGGACTTAATCACCACACCTTGATACTATCCACTTTGGGCAGCACTGGCATTCCCACATAGTTTAAGGTCTCATCAGAAGGAAACAACTCGATGGGGAGAGCATCCCTCTTTCTTGTGATTCAAAAAGTACCCCAAACCACGTCTCATCATTCTTTCACACGGTCAAGGGGTCACAAACTCTATAGGAACTTCACCCAACTATGTCGGGGGGGTCCCTATAGTCTTCGGGGATCCACGACCTAGTACAATTGTGGGATCAACACCTAAAAGTCTATAGAGGCCCACTACTCTTCCTCGATGAAGGGTATACTCTAGATGGTACTACCTGTGAAGTAGCTTTAGAGGACCCGCATCCATGTTGATGGGTTGTCAAAACACTATTCATTGGGGATCCTCTCTCTAGTATTTCTGGGGAATCAACACCGAAAAGTAGCTATAGGGGACCAATGCCCATGCTGTTGGTGGTTCAACACTATGTTCATCAAGGAATGCCATTATCCAGCTCAGATGGAGGGTATGCCTGGATCTACCATAGGGGAATTCCACTACCAAACCTAGCTAGATAGTAATCCCAGAATAACCATCATATAATGCCACTTCCCATCCCAGTTAGTGGGTATGCTCAGAACTTCTCTGGTGATTCTTTATGATCTCTTCCCTCATTGGGTATCACCTCATCATGTGTCATACTTATAACATTTCACATCATATCTCAAATGCCACTTTCGAGTGATTCATCATGTTCAATGCAGAAAAACACTCTGGATATGCTACTCATGAAGAAAAATCCATGTTCAATTTAAGGTTATATGAGAGGAAGAAGATTCATAAAGAGGTGCATGACATGTATGGTACCCACATGACATGTGATCCCGCCTCATCGACTGGAAGTGTACCTACCCATACTCAAGAACTATGCTATTTACATGCACCCCTAGGTGTGCCAGTGTACTCCCAGAGTATATGGGATATCTGCCCAAAAGGCTGAAGAGTGCATGATGCTTGTCATTGGTCTGAAGGGAAAAAGATATAATTTCAGTGACATGCCTCCTCAAATAGGCCCAGATTACAAAAATGATCACAACATTGTGATTCTTACATGAAAGTGTATAGGATTGACAATTCATTCACCCAAATCGGACATCCCATGAGGAAACTACATTTCATCGTATTGTGCACAAATGTTGTTCCATGGGGCCCACAACTCGATCAAAAAATGAATATATGGATCACCCTACTATGATTCTCTAAAAAATGGTTGAGTTAGGGCACTCACTTTTTTTATTCGGATACATGGTGAAAAAGTATAATTTGACAGCATCATGCCGGAATCGGAATTTTTAGGGCCCACTCCTCAATTTTAATTTAAAATCCCAATATTTTTCTCGAAATGTTGACCTCAAAATCAAGGTCACAAAGCCGAGGATGGTACATCAATTGGATATTTTATGGAAGAGTTATGGCGGACCAATTATTTAATTATAAAAATATATTATTTTTATTTGAAAGTTTTAGGGACCCAATCCATATACATGAAAATGGTATCCAATATCATTCTTGAAATGTTCATCTCGAAAATAGGAATTCATTTTCACTGACATCACATCAATTGGATGTCGTATGCCTGAGTTATGGTGGGTAAAATATTTAATAATACTATTAAATATAATGTTTCATGGACATTTTTTAGACCCATATCATGGGTTGGGGAAAATTATCTAAAATAGTTTTCAAAAGACTGTATCATCAACGTGGTCACGTCACCAAATACGATGTCTGAATTGGACTCCCCAAGTGGGAGATATGGGGGTTTAATGATTTTGTAATAATAATAATAATAATTTTATTATCGTCATCATCATCATTATTATTATTATTATATTCTTTTTTCTCCTAGGGTTTCCCCTCCCCACCCATACACCTTGCTTCCCACATGGTCTGCTGCGAAACTATGCACCCTACGCAGCCTCCACTATTGTCACCTCCAGCATGCCATCGTCTCACCTTGAGTCGTGAATTCCTATGTTGACCCTAGTGACCAGACCACCTCCCAACTCAACCTCCTTACCATACTTTCATCCCTGTGACTGCCACCTCGGACCTCCACAAACTAGACTTCCACATGCCATATTGCTTGCCTCTCCTAGAAACCACCGCGAGCCATCGCCCCATCAGCCCCGCCAGCCCTCCTCAGCCTCATCATATGCCCTATTTTATGCTACCTCAATCTTTGAACATTAAAATCTCTAATTTACAGATCTACTGATAATCATCCCTCTTCAACTATCCTCACTTGTTGCTCGCACACCACTACGGTAAACCCAAACTACACAGATCCTTTGAAAACATAGAGATTCAACCTCATCTCAACAACATATCACATGATACCTGATATTGTCTCCAATCCAGATCTTGATCTACATTGTCTATCTATTGCACAAATAATTGAGTGTGCAATGGTCTATTATCGAGCTACTCGTCAAAATTAGTTGCACAACAATTGGTTGTATGTAATATTTCAGGCCTCCAGGCAATGAATTCCTCTAAGGCCTATGGTCCATGTAATACTTACGCCTAGGGGACTTGTAAGGGTTCCACCTCACCCCTTGAAAGGTGTATTATCAAAATCAATAAACAAATGAAGGCCTTTGTGCCATTGGAGGAGTTGCACAAGAATTTATTATCGGGTGGTTGTCAAACCTTCAGTCAAAATAAAAGTCAGGGATGAACATGTGAAGAAAAAAGATAGTAATCACCAATATTAAATTGATTAATGAAACTCAACCATAGTCTGGATTGGCCACAATTTTTTTCTGTTAGATTTATGAACTAAGATCTATAATAATTAATAAACTATGGATCATGTGAATAAAGATAATCGTAAATCAAATATAAATAAAAATAATAATCAATATTTTAATCAAATGAGGTGGAAACCACAATTTATGGGTCCTACCTATATTGGATTTATCATTGTTGATGTAGAATGCACTCTCCAAGGTTTATTCCATTCATCGTGCTTCGAATCACTTCGATCTGAGGATTCGTTATCATCTGCTAGCATTCGCCAATAGAAATGAGAGGATATGTTGTCATTGGAAAATCCTAGTGTTAGGAGGCAGTCCTGGGCCAACCTCCATAGAGATAAATTTATAGATCTATTATTATTAAAAATGAATTTAATCAATTAAATTAATTTAATAATTTAATCCATTTAAAGGTACTACAAATGGGTGATGGGTCCAAACAACCCGCACCGACTTATTTTATGTCGCGCATAAGGATAATGCCACATTACAAACCCAATCATGCCCTCATATTTCAGATTTTAAGCTTCCTTTCAGGAGATATTTTTATTTCAAATATTTAATGAATGTTCAAATAAATTAATTCATCCATTTAACATACCACCAATGAGAGAGGGGTCCAGAAATCCCGCATAGATTCATTTTATGTCGCACCTAGGGTAAGAACCACGTTCTGATCCCTACAATGGTATATGATTTATAATCTAGATACCACTTATGATTTATCCTATTTTCTTTAAGATGTTGCACACACAAAATATAAAATAAAATAAATGTTTTTATAAAATTAATTTCAGGAACAAAGGGCCTCAGAATCACGCGTTGTTGCAGCACCTGGCTCTGTAAATATTCCTAGAAATATTCAAATGTATTATATGGAAAAACCAGGGTCTCCATAATGAAAATAGAATTTTTAACGTGTTTCAGGTATTTTATGGCCCTAAAAATTGTTTATGAAGATGGATTATCTAGAGATATTTCTATAATGCATTAGGTAATTATTATGTTCTCCATAGAATTATGTTGGAATTAACTGAGTAGGTTTTTCTATTTATATGGGTTCCTATAACGGTTACTTTAAGTTTTATATAAATATAATGTCCCAAGGAACCTAAATTATTATTATTACTTTTAAATTACTTCTCAATGATATTTTCTATTTCATATGGTAATCTAATGATTTTTTTCATAAATAAATGATTATTCCCTTTAAGGGTAAAATATACTTTTTTAAGAAATTTTTTTTCAAGGGACCTCAAATTTTAACAAAATCCTCATTTTTTATTTTAACTTCATGTTTTCCTATAATGTTTTTTTATGAAAATATTTTGACACTAAATTTGACTTCATGTGTAAATAAATAATTATTTGAGATCAAAGTATATTATATCAAAGGAAAGAACTCTTATATAATCCCATGTATTTGAAACTAACTAACAATTTTATTTTATTTTTTGTATATGTCCCTTATAGAGATTTGTTTTTTACATCCCACATTTTCAAATGATTTTAAGAGGGGTTAAGTATAGAAACACTATCTTAACATATATTTATATTACATCAGTTTATATTAATATTCAAAACATTAAAATTGTATATTCTTAAGGACCGTAAAAGTTTAGTGCCTTTCGAAACATGAAATAAACTCTTCTAAATGGGTGAAGGATCATTAATGTTTCCAAAAAATATCTTCCCCTTTGGTAATTCTACCTAAAAATATTCTTTATAACCTAAGAAAATTAATCATAAGAAAAGTCAAATTCATATTCTTCGTAAGGGTAAATAATGTAGATATGTAATCATAACATGAGTATAAGGTTATGAGAACCTGAGAATAACATTGGAAGATCATAACCTGTATATCAAGGATTATACACATGATTCATGGAATAAATATTAGTAGTTCATAAGACAATAATGGTTTGGTAATCAATATAATAATCCTGGAGGGAATAATATATGAATAAGACATTGAATTTGTGTTATACATGTAATAATAGAAAATCATTCCCTATAAGTCAAGGCTTATTTCCAAAACCAATCAGGGAAATTCATTGGTACTATACCAACTAGTTGAGACACACCACCATCCCCAATTATATTCCTTTCTATGGAGTGGAATGGGTTTACTCTCCAAACATTCTTATTAATCAAGGTTCACTCCCAAGACCATCTTAGTTGTCAAGGTTCTCTCACATGACCACTTTTGAAGAAAAATTCCATTACAGCAAAAAATTTCACTCCCCATTCCATCCATGTCAATCTCATGAGATATAAAACTTTACACAATGCACTGTATTAAGATATAGGTCACACCCATCTCATAATTATACAATACATACGTGTTCCACTGGATATTAAAACATTCATCATATCATGACCCACATAACGAGATGGGTTTCATAACAATCATATCAGTATCATAATCATTTCCTCATATCCTAACATGTGGAAAATATACAGGTTTCAAAACCATATAATAGGGAATTTAAGAATCAGGTTTCAGAATCATTATATTATGGTATAACCCATGAAAGGGAAACGAGTTTAATAAACAACATGTAATATTAAACATAAACCATTCAAAGAAAAAGTAATAATGGTGTCCTTGGATCAAATCACGGGGAAACAAATCAGTAAAAAATGATGCCATATTATATGGGGAAGGATTTGGAAATATCACGAGTAACACTTATTAATAAATAATATCCTTTTAAAAATATTCTTTCCTAAAACATTTTTAAAAAAACCATTTATAATATTGAAATATTTTAAATTTACTTTAAAACATTTCTTGTGGAAAATATCATTTCCACTTTAAGAATCACTTTTGTAAATCATAAAACATTTGAAAACATTTTCCTTTGAAAATAACTTTTAAAACTTACAAATGGAGCTTGAAAAATATTTTAAAACCTTTTCTTTTCAAATGACTTTTAAAATTTATAATGAATACAAGAAAATAATTTTAAAACCATTTCTTCAAAAATATCTTTGAGAACATTTAAAAGAATATTGAAAAAAAAAATTGAAAAATAATTCTTTGAAAATAACACTGAAAATATATAACTAACGATTCAATAAATTTAAAAAAAAAATTTAAATAATTTTTCCAAAATATAAAATAATCTTGAAAAAAAAAAAAAATCATTTTCTTTGAAAATAACTTTGAAAAATTCTAAAAGAAGATTCAAAACATATTATTTGAAAATAAATTTCAAAATATAAAAATTAATCTTGAAAACATTTTTAATTTTTTTATAATTAATATATGAAATCATAGAAATGAATATTGAAAAGATCTTGAAAACCATTTCTTTGAAAATAACTTCGAAAACTTATAATGGAATCTTGAAAACCTTTTTAAGGCCATTTACTTGAATATAACTTTGAAAACATACAAAGGAATATTTTAAAATAATTTAAATACTTTTATTTTAAAATAATATTAAAATATCATTTAAAACCATTTTTAAACATTTTTTGGAAACATGGTTTTGGAAGAAAACATCTCATCGACTAAAAATAGAGGTAAACACATATTTCATTAAAACCCATTCATAATTATCTTAAGTACCAACATGTTGAATTAATGGTTCCATTAAATAAATATTTCATTAATAACCATAAGAGAATAAAATTGATGATATTTATTTAGATTTTGATCATAATATTTCATCAATGCATGATTAATCACAAACAATCCCGATAAACGATGAGATTATAGTAATAAATTGTTACCACTTTGGTAACATTGAATCATAATCACCATGAAAGAATATCATTACATGAAACATAAAATATCTTGAAAAAAACTATATTCATTATATAAATGTTTAAATGGTAGTGTATACTCCTCGATGAAGAATATAGGTTTATAACCTAACATGTTTCTCAAAGAAGGAAAATGGTGACAACATTACTCTACCGATTTGGTATATTTTGAACCATAAACCCAAGGGAATATAGATAATAAAATTGATATTTAAATACCCATAAATTTAATAATAATTATCTTATAATATAACCATGTAATTTATATACACCACACAAAATAAATAAGTGGTGAGTAAGGTATAAATCTCACAGAAATAAAAGTGAGATGAGAAAACTCTTACCATAAACCTTGGATTTATTCATAACCATTCAAACCTCATGTATTATAAATATAAGTTTATTATAAATATACAAAATAAAAATATTATTATATATAATATAATATCATATTTTATTTTATTTTGACTTTATATTACCCGTTTATGAACAATTCTAGGTTAATGTTATTTTTTGGGTAATATATATTTTATTTATCGTATATGTTTTGATTTGTTATTCTTGATCCTATTACTTAAATCATTATTTGATTATTTAGAATATGAAAAAATGACATAAATATAATCTATATTCATAATTTAAAAATTTATAACAATATATAAAATATATAAATATAAAATAGAATACACCGTTCAGGGAGACGGTTGGACATATGTACATATGAACGTTATTTCTATTTTCTGATTGTATTGAAAGAATGAAAGTAAACAATATATATATGTGTGTGTGTGTGTGTTATTAATCCATTATAATTATTATTTCATAAATATCATATAAATCTATTAAAATCATCCTTAATTAATTCCTTGATAAATGTTAATGAATCCCATCTCTTTGAGGAGCCAGTGGTCCACACGTCCACAAACGAAGTTATCATATTTACACATAATAAAAATCATTAGGGTATGTTTTATAAAATAATTAAATTATCATAAATTCATCCTAAATATCATATATGTCATATATAACATATAAAAATAATATTTACATCATAATTCCCAACCATGATAGATGGAAAATAAAAAATAAAGAATATTATTTCCTGAGGCGGTAGTCTGTCGTACACTCGAAATGGAAGTTTGATACCCATTTTATTGAAGTGTGTATAGGTGTGAGAATAAAACATATAATAAAATAATTGTCCGTATATTTATTGTACTTATCTTATTGTATAATTAAATAATAAAAGTAAATTAGGGGGAGAATGAAAATTAATCAAAATAGCTAGTGGAATGATGTTACCTCTTCTTTGGGTAACTCATCTTGGTGTGCACCAAATGGGCTACCATGGATGGATTTATTCCAAAATGGAGGCCTCTGGGATAATTTCAGGGAAGTTGGGAGGATATTTTTGAAGGTTTTGGCTGAGACAATTTTGTTGAAAGGTGTGAATAATTGAGGGGTAGTCAGTTCCATTTTATAGTGTAGGAGGAGTGCCATTCTTGTTTATATAAAAATCTAATAAATATTGAGAGGTCTCTCTTACATCATGTGCATCTAATAATTTTTTATTTTTAATAGAATTGGATACTTTTCTAAATATTACTTTCCAATGTATTTTGGAGATTTTTCTAGGTTATTTTTCCCTTAAATTATATATTAACCCCTATATAATCTTTTTTTACATCAATATTTGTATTTAATTTTAATTACATCCACTAGTATTTGTGTTAAAAACTATGTTGACATTATTAAAAATTAGGAATTATTCGGATTCAAAATATTTAATCCTTTTTTTCTAATTCTAAACACATAAGTATCCTAAATTAATCTAAAATTAATCCCACATATGTAATGAAACAATGGTTTTTCTAAATCAAAAATGTTTAAAAGATTGAATTGTGTTTATATCCATTTTCATTATAAAATTGATTCTAATTACCTAAATTGGATTAATTTAAATAAAATATATCTAAATTAACTTTTAAAACAATTAAAAATATAATTTATCTTTATAATTAAATTAGACAAAAATGAAATTTTCAATTAAAATTCATTATTTTTTACTATTCATTGAAATATGAAACTTCTCTGAATAATACCTAAACTTCATGCAATGTAAATTTTGATATACTGATTTTAAAAATGAATCTTATTTATTCAACTTAATATTATAAATCTTTCAAAAATTATACTTAAAATGGGATCACCATTAAAAAGAGGCAAAATGACCTTTTAAAAAAATACATCTTTTTATTCATTAAATTAGATTTATTATTATCTTATACCTATAAAAACTATTGGATGAGTATCAAAAATATTAATTAAAAATATAATATATAATTTTTTTGGAAAAAAATTAATCAAAGTTGGTTTTTTAATTTATTTAGTTAACATTGTGATTGTACATACAAAAATAGTTTTCTTAGGAAATTAACTTCTTTATTTTAAAATAGAAATCAGGTTCATTTCTAACTAATTGATAACTAGAGGATTAATTTTAAATACATTTTTAAAAAATTTATTCACAATTCTGTTAATCTTATTCATAAAATCCATTCCGATGGAAAGGTGGTAACTATAATAATATCTTAATAACAATATTAATAGAATATTTTAATTCAGTAAAACATGGCATTTTATGTAACAAAATCAATCAAAAGAACTTGTAATTGTGTGTAAAAAAAAGAAAAATATAGTTTTATGTGTACCAGAATCTAGTCAATGGGTTGTATGTATTAAAATCTAATAAAAGGGTTGCATGTAATGCAATCTTGATGTGATGTTGTGTGAAATGAACACCCAAATTTGTGCATTAATATAACAAAATCAACATTAAATGTGTGAAATTCATAATAATGAAAAGATTAAATTAATTCGAATTTTTTTTAAAAAATATCAGGATGTTACATTTTACCCCCTAAAAATTAATATCTCGCTCAAAATTTTTCTGAATTATCAAAGGTTTAATAATTGAAATTTAAATTCTTAGAAACCCACATTATGGAAATGAATAATAAAACTTTTGTTAAAAAAGGAATGTTAGGACCATAACGGTTACACTAAGTAACTCATAACTAGGTTTCCATGTAGAAGAACATAGGTTGAAAGTGAAAACATGAACATGGAATAAAAATCTAACTATCATGTTCTGATGGAAAGTGATAGATTACATAGTTAATAAAAAGTTAACGATCACAAATCCATAATCCAAAGAGGCTTGAAAATGTCATTGATATCATAAAAAATGATGATAAGATGTTAAAATTTTATTTTAGGACCCTTTTTTCCTATAGATAAATAATATTCATGATAAAATTTACTTACATGATTTTAGGACAACCTCACCATTTCTTGTGCCTAGATCAATTTACACATTATCTATTTCTATGAGAAATGATGGAAAATTTTCACTATTATTTCATTAGAAGATAATGATATCAATATATAAAATGATAGGTCATTAAAATAATCATTATCAAAATAAAAAGGTTATCACAAGTTCCCAATATTCATAAATCCGTATATAGCGAGATAATACTTTAATCTCAAAAAACTCATCCTAAGATTAACATAAACCATTACATAAATGGTTAACCTTATAACCCTTATGAAATATGAAATTACAAAACTTTATAAATAAGGTTGAAAAATGTCTCAAAAACAACGTAGCATTGATTTCCTATATATCATAAAGTAGTTATTGTTTTTAACAAACCAAACATGTTAATACCTTCATCATGTATTCTATTAAAACATAGTAATAATGTGAATTATAATAATACCTTATTAAAAACATTAATTTTTCCTTATTCCAAATTTTATTTTACATATTCCTTAAATACTAAAATTATTTAAACTCTATATATTATATCATAAACCACTTTGTCATTAAATCCTTAATCAGTTCCCAGGTAATCTGTACCATCCAATTTACTTATTCACATTCAACATATCTTTACCCAAATAAACAATATCAACATTAGAAACATATTAACGGTTATATTTCCCTTAATCATGTGTTTACAATGAATATCACCTTTATATTAAATCAATTTTCATGTCCATCCGTACAATTAATAATATTCTTGTAAATTATTATAAAAAAACCTAAAGTGATCAATCTTTTATATTTGAAAACTCGTAATTCTTAAAACCAAATACATAAACAATTACATTAATCCCCTTCATCCTTAATACGTTAAAAAGTATTACTCATCTTATTCCTTAATATGTCATCTATTTCACATTCCACCTATATTCCATTCATCATCAGCTATATATCCATTACTATTACAACCATGGTAATTCTCTTCAGAAGCTTTCCACTTGGGAAATGATTTTAATAATGGATATTCATTCAACATTTAAAGCATTCAATTGATTATGATACCATAGGTAGTATACTATTATCATTAGTTACATTAACCAAGATTTTAATTTTCCCTTTTTAGTTACATGATTTGTGTCCTTTTCCACAGTCAAAACATCTTTATGTTCCTCTAATACATTCACTTGAGTGATTTTTTCCACAATCTTGACACAAAAGAAAATTAATATTGATTCTTTGAAGGTATCCATTACCCAAACTCTCAGTAAAACCTTTTATTCTCTTATTTGGTGAGTCTGAGTGTTGGTTAAGGTAAACATTTTTAATCATGTTTCATCAAAACTAATTAGGCAAGATCACAAAATCCTTCTCTCTATTGATCAACCTTTTTGAATGATCATTAAAAAATTGTATATCACATTTAATGTTAACATAGTTCATTCTGGTTCCCACCATTGAATAAATCTAGAAATCATTGTGTGAGTAGAACATATCATGGAAGAAGGCCACATAATCATGAAAAATTACATATAGGATATCAAAATTATGACACCTTCTTTTAGATCTATGACACCTTAGTCTTATCCTTAGTGAAATCCATAGAAATATCCTTAGAAATATATATATATGTATCTATCTAATGTTTTCCCATCATAGTTTCAGAAGTTTTAGTAAAACATTTCTTTGATACCAACTATGGTGACTCAAGATTAACATACATTGATATTACATCAATTTAGATGAATATTCAACACATTTATAAGCACATGCCCATGGATCGTAATAGTTTAGTGTCTTTGGAAACTAGGAACACAATTACATAACTAAGTGTAAAATCTTAAATGCTTCCCAAAAAGATCTACCCATTCAGTAATTCTCCGTAAAAACATTCTTCATAACATAGGGAATGTAAACATAAGAATGGTTGAGCTAAGATACTCATTAAGTGTAAATAAAGGAGTTGTGTAATTATAAAATGATCATAAGGGATTGAGAACATGAGAATAACAATTTATGATCATACCATTAATATCAAAGATTGTATACATGGTTCATGGCATAAATATTTATTGTTAATAAGACAATAATCCTAATTGAATCAAGAGTATAATTCATGAAGACATAAAATATGAATAAGACAAAGAATTTTTTGAATACATGTAAGCATAAAATATCATTCCTGATATGTCAAGGCATATTTACAAAATCTATCAGTGCAACACATAGGGGAAACAGCTACTATTCAGGACACAATACCATCCATAGTCATATCCCATTTCATGTAGTTGAATTGGTTTAATCCACAAACCATATTAGTTGTTTTGTTTTACTCCCAAAACCAACTTAGCAGTCAGGTTGCACTCCCAATACCATTTTAGCGTACAAATTCCTTTACTGAACTGAGTTAACTCCTCATTCCATCCATGTTTAAATCATGAGATATAAAACATTACATAGTGAATTAGAGGAAAATTTAGGCCCCAAAAATATCATAATTAAATCATATATATGTTTAACAAAAGATAAAAAAACATTCATCATATCAAGACCCATAAAAATAGATGGGATTCATAAAAATCAGGTCATAACCCATGAAATTAAATAGGTATTGGAAACATTTCATCACATAATAACCTATGGAAAAGAGTCAGGTTTCATAATCATAGAATAAACCATTAAAGAAAGAAGTTTTCATAATAAATATATCATTGTATAACTCATGGAACAAAACCTAGTTTTATAAACAACATTCCTTCTTAAACATAAAAAATTAAAATAAATAGTAATAATGGTATCATTGGATAATATCCCTAGTAAATAATAAACTATCTATAATGATTTCATCTTATATGGGGAATTATTTTGATATATCACTTTGATCATTCCATATGTCAAATATCCTTTCTTTAAAAATCCCTTCAATAAAATATTTTCAAAAAACTATTTCTTAAGAAGAAGATTTTAAATTTCATTTGAAACATTTCTTGAGGAAAATATCCTTCACATTTTCAAAAAAACTTTTTAAATCATACAAAATTTTTAATGCATTTTTCGAAGAAAATATTTTTTAAAACAAATAAAATAATATTGAAAAAAAATTAAAACCTTTTCTTTGGAAATTACTTTGGAAACCTATAAATGAATCTTGAAGAAAAAATTAAAACTATTTCATTAAAAATAAATTTGAAAACTTATAAAGGAAGCTTGAAATTTTTTGGAAATTTTTTTTTTTGAAAATATATTTAAGATATTATAAAGAAATATTAAAAAAATTAAACCCACTTCTTTGAAAATAACATTTAAAACATATAAATTCATCTTGAAAACTTTTTTAAAACATTTTCTTTCAAAAACACATTGAAAATTTATAAAGGAAGATGGAAGTAATTTTGAAAACATTTTCTTTGAAGATAACATTTAAAACATGTAAAGGAATCATGAAAACATTTTGATTAAAATTTATTTGAAAAAAAAAATAAAACATATAAAGGAATATTGAAAACATTTTTAAAACCTTTTCTTTCAAAATAAATTTGAAAACATGTAAAGGAAGCATGAAAACATTTTGAAACCCATTATTTGAAAATAACATCAAAAACTAATAAAGTAATATTTTAAAATTATTTTAAATAATTTTATTTGAAAATAATTTTAAAACATAATTTAAAACCATTAATTAAACTATTTTTATAAAATATGGTTTTGGAAGAAAACAGATCTCTGACTTAAAAGAGAAATAAAGTCATATTTTATTAAAAACATTTTCTTAGTTATATTACGTAAAAAAGGGTGTGAAAACGTTAACATTACTTCAAGATATCATGAATAAGAAAAGGAGAATAAAAATCATGATAATATATGAGATTTGGATCCTAATATTTCATCAATTTAAGCATAGTCATATATAATTCTGATAAATGGAAAGATTGTAGAAATAAACTATTACCACTTTGGTAACATTGAATCATAATCCCCATGAAATAATAATAATAAATAAAGCTTAAAATATTATAAAAATATTTTTATTCATGATATAAGTTGTAAAATTCAAGTGTATACACCTTTTATAATAATATATGTGCATAACTAGGCATGTGTCTCAAAGAAGAAAAGTTGAGTCAAAATTACTTTACTAATTTGGTAAATTTTGAATCATAACCCCCATAAAAAGATAGATCATAAAATGAATATGTAAATATCCATAGATTTTATTATAATAATAATATAATATATTCATGGGCGGAATATTCACCACACAAAATAAACATGTGGGTGAGAAGGTATAAATATCAAAGAAAAAAATGAGATGAGAAAACCCTTACCCTAAGTCTTTACTTTCTTTGAACACATTAAAAACTCTAGTATAATAAATAGGAGATTATTATAAATCTATTTTTATAACCATATTCATATATCTAATACCATATATTATTTTATTGTGACATTATATTAACCTTTTATAAACAATTTCATGTTAATGTTGTGTTTTGGGTAATATACACTTTGTTTTTCAAATTTGTTTTGACTTGTTATTCTTGATACTATTACATAGATCATGATTTAATTAATTAATGAATTTAAAAAATTATATAAATATCATATATATTATGTATATAAATATTTTATCACAATCTATAAATGATATAAAATTATAAATGTTATACATTGTTCATGGTGACGGTAGGTCGTACTATGCATGAATATTATTTCATTTTTTATACCGTATTGAAATAAATTAAGTAAATAAAATATATGTATATTTATTATTATTAAAATATATTTATTATATCATAAATATCTTATAAATTTACAAAAATAAACCTTAATACATTCTATAAAATATTTGAATGAATCGCATCGCTCTGAGGAGGTGGTAGTCCACACGTCCACAAATGTAGTTATCATATTTACCAAAAGGGAAATCATGAAGGCATGATTTATATAACAATATCAGAATAAAAAATAAATTAAAAATATCATATATATCATATAAAAATATAATTTACATCATAATTCCTAATCATGGGAGGTGTAAAAGGAAAAATGAATGACATCGTTTCGCAAGGTGGTAGTCCACCATACACACAAATGGAACGTTCATTACGAATTTCATGGAAGTGAGTATAGGTGCAGATCAAACCAATAGAATAGAAAAATATAATTTTATTTTTTATACTATGGTTATAATATAATCATGGGATAAGAAAATTTTTGGGGTGGTTAATATAAACCAAAATAGATTATGGAAGGATGTTACCTCTCCTTTGGGTAACCCTTCGTGGTTTTTCCTAAAGGGACTCCTTGGATCGATTTTCTACTAATGAGAGTATTCTATGATTAAGGTAGATAAGTCTAGAGGAAATTTATGTAGTTTTAATAAGATCCAAATTTCTATAGATGTTTGAATAAGTTAAGGGTGATTTCTATTTTATAGTGGTGGTGGAGATACATTCTTGTAAATATTAAAAGGTAAACAATATTGAGAGGTATCCCTAAAATCAACTAACTCCAATAATTTTTTATTTTTTATCCAAGATGTTAAATGGTCTAAATATTTCTATCCAATGGACTTCTTACATGTTTCTAGGTTATTTGGTCACTTAAGTTAAAGGTTATCTTTTATATAATGTTGTTTTTACCTTAACCGTTATAGTTATTTTAAATTAAATTCAGTAATATTATTGGTCAATAACATAGTTGAACCTATTTGAAATTATAAATTATTCTTATTTAGAATATGGAATTAATTTTTATAAATTATAGTCATTTAAGTGATAGAAATCAATTTAAAATTAATCACGTAGATGGGACGAAACAATGGGTGTTTTTTTAAAGTGAGAATGTTCATAACTTTATATTTTTTATATCCTATTTCAATATGAAATTGATTAAAATGACCTAAATTGGATTTATTGATGTACAATTTATCAATATTGACTTTAAAAACAATTAAATATATTATTTATCTACATAATTAAATTTGAAAAAATTGCAGTTTTCACTTAAAATTTTGTATTTGTCAATATTCATCCAAATATGAAACTTCTCTGAAAAATACCAAAAATCCATAAAAAGTAAATTTTCATATCCCACATTTGAAAATAATGATTATTATTTAAAATAAAAAATATAAATGTGTAAAAAAAAATATTTAAAATTGGTTCTTCAATAAAAGGTAGTAAAATTACCTTTTATAAAAATACATCTTTTATTCATAAAATTAGATTTATTCTAATATTATACCTATCAAATATATTATATAAGTATTAGAAATATTTTATGATTATATAATATATAAATATTCTTTAAAACATTCATCAAATTTTTTTTGTTTAATTTATTAAGAAAAAATTGTTTTTCTACATAGAGAAATAGTTTTCTAAAAAAGTAATTTATTTATTTTTAAATAGTTATTTTAGTCATTTATAAATAATTGGTAACCAAATGATTTAGTTTATATACATTTTTAAATAAGATTATCACAATTTAGTTAATATTTTTTAGACTTTTATTCCAACAGCTATATAGAAACTATAATTATATTTTAATGACAATATTAATAGTATATTTTAGTTCCGTAAAACTTAGTCCTATGTGTAACACATGAAATCTATGGAACTCAGAATTGTGTGTAACACAACAGAAATATTGTTTTTCATGTCACAAAATATAATCAATATTTTTCATGTATTGAAATCTAATCAATTTGTTTCATGTAACACAAACATAACTTGGTGTTGCGTGCAACGAAAAAAAACATAGATATTTTATATAACATGTGCTATATTTAGTGTTGTGTGAAATAAATAATATTGAAAATACTGAATTAATTAAAAATTCACAAATTCTTATGGAGTTATAATAATTAAGAGAACAAAATTTAATAGATTTAGGGTTCTAGATATGTAAGTTACCATTATTGAACAAAGTGTGTCTTTATAAAGAACTTGTCTTAGGTTGAAAACGGATACTGTGTGGAAATTCCCACTTTGTTATATATAAGTTTTTCCAAATTATCTAATTCTATAAATGAAAAAGTTCCTTGGATATGTAATTGTTCTAATATTTTATTGGATGTTTCGGATGGCTAATTTTAGGTAACATTTATCGATATCAATTCTTGAAATGTAAAGATTATATTTTTAGAACCACATTAAAGAGTGTGAGTTTGGGTCTACTATAATATCCACTCAATTAATCATTCCCCAATATAGGAGGAAAATTTTCCCCAGAGTAATCTCTATGAGCCTTGTGACTATCGGGTATCTTCTATGGCTAGTCTCTTTTCCATTTATCCCAAGTCACTTGGTTCAATTTATTTCCACGATCATTGTTGGTTGAGTTGTCCATCCGGTACATGAGGCCCCATTGGGTCCCTTATCACCAGTTCTAATTTAGTCATATGATTTAATTTAATTTTTTACAACTTCTGAAATTTAAAAGAGGACCACTTTTTAAAGTTTTGTTTCCACACATACCACATGAATATAAAAAAGTTTGTAATAAGAATTGGTAGATATATAAGGGCCACCTTCCTTAAAATGAATCAAACTCTATTTTAAAAATTGCTCGACAACTTCTGTTATGTCACACCAATACTATCCAACCATCATTTAATGTAAGAAGACAATGACTCAAACCCAAACTGTGAAATTAATTAACTATGGACAACTTATAATTAAATAATTAATTGTAAATAATTATAGATAATTATTCAAATTAATTTAAATAATAATAAATTTCAAAAGGCTCATGGGTCGACTTCATCCCACCAGAAACATGATCAAATACTTGTCAATTTCTATTAGTGAACTTCTGTACACATTACTATAAAAATAACTTACCATCATTTTGAAAAAAAATAGTAAATTAATTTATTCTATTTTTAAAACACTTATAAAATTCCAAATGGTGATGAGCCTATTTTTAATAATATGTGGCATCAGGAAGACACTATCATGGGATGACCCCAACGTAAGAAAAGTATAATCCCCAAAGGGAAACTACATTTAAATTATCAATTACATTTAAATAAAATAAAATACCTAATAAAAATAAATGAAATTGATTAACTCTATTAAAATTATGTGTGGTGGTGGGCATACATCATCACAAGATCTATTATATATAAGTAACATGGAATACCCATGAAGAATGGATGATTCAACCATTATATAGTCTAATTTCCACTAAATCCCAAAACAGGGAAAATAAATATTAATAAAAGAATTGGAGGACATAAATGGAGTAAAACATAGGCCAATACATTCATAGTATTATGATTTTAATCCACTAAAAATCCCTCCCTTAAGAGAGATTGAAGGGAACAGGATAAAGGGAGAGACCTCTATCATGCACACTATATGAAGATAAAGGATGGAGGCCTCACTTAAACTCAAGGGGGAAGTGTCATCTGACCCTTCAATGACACCCCCCAGATATATAGTTTGGGTCCATCGGTACTCCAATGGAATCCCTACTCAAGTTGGTGTTGGTGGCACACAACAGGCTAGTCGTTGGTTGGTGCAGTTTTCTACAGGGTCCCATCCATCCCACATAATGGTCTCACTGCACACCTAAGCCTACCCCATCACCATAAAGACCCAAAAACATGTCTAATGACACATTCTTTTTGGGTTATAACCCTAATATCTCCATTATGAAGCTCGATTTAAAATCTAGATCATCTAGTTAATTGAAAACTCAAATTTCCCTTCAATTACATGATTCTTTCATACCCATTCACATTGAAGAAAACCATTCTAAATAGACATGTATTAGATAAATAAACATGGAAATAGATAAAATATATTTAATAATAATATAACCATAAAATATGATCCTATAAAAATTTATTTTAACAAAATCGTAGCCTCTACCATTATCTAAACACTTTCTTTGATACCAAATATAACACCCATTAACATAATCAACCCATAATTACATGATATATAACCAAGGTTTTAGTTTTTTTAAAAAATTTAATATTTTAGGTTTATAGTTTCTGGGAATTAGTAATATAATTAAATCGAATAGAGTACACTTTCACATCATTTGCATTTTTTTCAATAAAAAATAGGTTCTTCTATTTTTTCCCCTTCATTCAAGACATGTTTTATTCTTTTATGATAAATCATCATTGTAGAAAGATAGTCCTTTCTATAGAACCTAATAATACTTAATATCAATGAAATGTATTTTAAAATGTTGGATGAGAGAATAAATCTCATTAATGGATATAAAAGGTTAAGAAAACTGTTAGGCCATTCAAAAATCATGAAAACCCATAATAAATTTTTACTTTTTAACTAATAAACTTTAATATTGAATAACCATTTTCATCCACATAAAAAATTATTTCCCATGTTTTTTTTCAAAAATATCTCATAAGTAAGCATAAATAGTAAATCATATACATGTGGGTTTCTTGGAAAACATGAAAAAATTTCCTATCTAAAAAGATTATAAACGTCCATTAAAATCATAAGCTCATTTTCTTAACCTATAAAATAAAATTATTCAAATAAAATACCTTTTTTCAATTATATACTATAAATATAGGTACCTTTTTACATTATATTTATATCACTATTATAATCACTGTTATAAATGGTATAAACATTAAGGTTAATTCCAGTATGTCTTCTCTAAAAAATTTATCATTAACCAATACATTATAGGGACATAATAGACCCACCTACCATAATAAAAAATTTATAAAATCTATAACATGAATGAAAAAAAATAAAATATTTCATTTGAATTATAAACCTCATAAAAATTATAATTTGATTCCATAAAAACATCCCTTCACGTTTTCTTGTAAAAATGATAATAAATATACTTTTATTTTTGGACACATTTTAAAAAATTTACTATAAATATAGGAATATTATATTATTTTTAAAACCACAAAAACATGTAGAGGAATATTAATTTTTAATAACATCTATTATGGAGGTAAAATTCATTCTTGTTGCAAAATCTAAAAACATTTTTTCACTTTTTAATGGAAATTAAAAAAAATAACTCATATAGAAACTTTTGTAAGGTTTTTCTTTTAAAATTTTGAAAATAAATTTAAATATAGTTTAAATTTAATTTAATAACTCATTTTATTATAAATAATAAAATTATAAAAACATTTTAAGAATATAAATTTTGAGGAAAAGAGTGGGAAGGAACACTTTAAAACTGTGTTTTAAATTAAAATATCTTACCTTGAGTCTCGAATTTCCCCATGCGTCTATTAATTTTATAAATAATAATATTATATTATTTATTTAATTTATTAATATGAAATTCCATTTTATTTTCATTTTAATTATTCCTTTTATTTTTTTTATCATGTCCTATATAGTTACAAAATCAGTTGAATCCATGTTAGACATTTTGTGGTCGTTTAGTCAAAAAACATCTTTGGTGTGTTGGCCATTGTCAAAGGGATAATGGTTAAATTATATAGATATATATATATATAATATTTAAATTTTATAATTATAATTTTTACACATTCAATAATATTTTTCAACCATCTATTTAAATTGGTGATGAGAAATGTGATATGTTGTCCGTGGAGATTGTAGTCCGCACATAGACAAGATTCCCATTTTCATTTTTCTAAGAGATGAAAAGAAAATAAAGTGGATAAATGATTACCTTTACAGAATCATAATAATATTATAAATATAACATATATTCATTAAATTCATCCTTTATGACTATCCATGAGTGATAATAATGAAACATGAAATGCATTGTTCGTGGAGGTGGTGATCCACAGGTTTGCAAGAATGACTCTTCCATTTTCCTCTATATGGGAGGGTAAAAATATTAATAATATATTATATTTATGGAATTATAATTACTTAATTAATATCATATATATATATTCAATCTATATTTATAATCATCCATTAGATATGGTGATGAAAATTGATATACATAGCTTCATGAAGGCTGTAGTCTTCACTTACACATACGCTACATTTTCATTTTCAATAGGATGGAGATGAGGAGAAAATTTATTGTTTCATAAAAAAATTCAACTACAATAAATATATTTATTTAATTTTATTATGATTGTAATAATAAATATTACAGAGGTAGAATAATAAATAAACATGAAACAGTTTGTTTAAGCCTCATACCTCCCCCTTAGACATCTTCCTTTAGAATTTTCTTTATGCCTTCAATGAGTGGTATTTTGGAGAGAAACAAACACTTATAAGTGATTATGATTTTATGAGAGGTATTTGGGTAGATATTGTTCTATATATGGTTCCCAACATGTTTGAGTAAGTGTAGAGTGGATGTTCCTTTTCTAAGTTAGAGGTGGGGCACCCTTGTAAATATTAAGAAAATTCAAATATAATAACTGTATTTATCATGGAAAGTGGGTCCAATTTAGTCCAATTTCAATGTTAAAATAATTTAATGTTTAATTACAATCAAAAAATAAAATTTAGAAAGGTTTTAGAGCTAATTGAAGTCTTATCATCTAGTTTAACCCCACCTTGTTAACCCTTTTTACATTTACAATAATGAATAAGTTTTACCATGGTAACTATTAATTATAACAAAAATGAAATTTAATGAAATTATAATTTTGAAAATTATAATCCAAAATATGGAATATATTTTATAATAATAAATTTATATTGGTGTTTTAAATTAATTTTAAAATAAATGTGAGTGATGTAAAAAAAAAATTTTAGAAAAATGCATTTTTTAACCATAAAGATGATTTTATACCAAAATCATGAATAATATTTATTAAAATAGAATTAATTCAATTATTTGTAAAAAATAGAATTAATTTACATTTAAATAAAATCAAAAACTAATTTGTCCTTTTGAATAATTTATTAATAGATAATAACTAAACATAGTTTTTATTTGAATCAATACGTTACTTACATCACCATAATGTCAATCATAGATTTATAAGTACACAATTACTTTTTAAAAATCATTATATCAAATATTAGATATATATTTGTTTTATAAAAATCTTTCATAAACTTTTAAGGCATTATTATATCATTATAATTTCATAAAAGTGATAGTACTTATAACATTAGAATTTTTCACTATTCAACCAAAATTTAACCATTTTGAATATTACCAAAAAAAGTTATATTAATATTATTTTCACATAATAATTTCAAAAATTAATTATATTTTATATAATTTAATTTATAAAATTAAGAAATTTAAATTTTATATAAAAACATTTAATACATGGAAAAATAATTTAGTTAAATAAAAATCTTCCATTTTCATTAGAAATTTTATAAACAATTATCTATAAAACTTTGATAAATTAGAATCCATAAAATGAATGCTTATAAATCATAAAATTGATTCATTTCCTTGATTAATTTTTCTATCACATTCAATATATTAAAGAGTCTATTGAACCCTCTCTCGTGCCTACCTATTGAGTTCTAGGGATTTGGTCTCATATTAACTTTATTACTCAAGTAAGATAAAATAAAATCTTACTTTCATACAATTTTTCAATGAACCAATATGAGTTTCCCTAAAATAATAACTAGGATGATATTTTAAACTGATAATGAAATCTCCCAATCACCATAGTTTAGAAGAAAGATTCAAGGAATCAACCTATATACAATGGTATTTATTTCACCTGATAAGTTTATAGATCTAAATAATGGATTCAAAGAACAAGTTTTTTTAATTACTACATCATAATTTTTTGTTTCAATATAAATAAATAACAAATTATAAAAATTATAATATCCAAAAAAGTAACTAATTTATTATAAAACATTATAAAAACAAAAATGAGAAATAAATTCAACCATAAATAATAAATTTGGTTTAAAAAACCACATATCAACCTAAATTAAAAAATTGAAAGAATGAAAGGATAAATGAGTGAGGAAGACCATTATGGATAAATTTACACAGTGGTACCAAAATAAAAAATCATATACATTACCTGAATGATACCAAATACCCATCTTCATATTTTAACAATATTCAATTTTCATCTGACTTCCTCCATGAATGAAAAAAAGAAATAAAGTCATCCACTAGATTAAAAATTATCAAGATTAACCATTATAATTTAGAATTAAAGTATCTATACAACCAATGTTAGAATATAGGGTGTGATAAAATCATGCCTAAGAGAATTCTGGAACATTATATATTCATTTTTATCTTAAAAAAACACAAAATGAAATTTTAAAATACAACAAATCCATTTATCCATTTTACGTTGGAATACAAATAGAAAGAGTGATAATTTAGTTATAATTCCATTAAAATTTAAAAAATATCTAAAATATGTATAAAAAATGTATTTCATGAAAATAATATACCAATAAGACTTTATAAGATAATGTTTTTTGAAACTAGAAAAAATAACACCATTTAAAAAAACAAACTTCTATACGTACAAACAAAAATGATTCTTTGTTAGTTTGAAATCATGTTTTTCCATTATATTAGAAACATCCTTAGAAATAATGAATTTTTAAATACTTCTAAATTGTGTTATTTTCTATTAAAAAATATAATATAAGATAAAAATTTAGGAATAGGTAAATTATCATATCCTTAAACCTAAACTAATTAATAGGCATCCTAATGTACTATAAATCCACACAAGAAAGTGACTATCAACAAAAAGATACATTTATCATACTTCAAGGATATTTTCATCTTTTATTTTATTTTATGTGGTTTTCTTATCTCACACTTTAATGGTTTCCCCCCACTTTTTTGTCTTTTATTATCTTTGACTCTTATATCACCTTGTGTTGAATGTATTATTCATGTTTTTTGTTTCATATCTAATTTATTATTTTTTTCTTTTCAAATTATTTTTTATTTATGGTTCCCATAATTTAAAAAAAAAATCAATATTTATCCTTTATCATCATGTTATATTACCATTCATGTAAATTCCATGTCTGTTTCGAGCATATTTAGATAAAAAAGGTCTCACTCACATTACCTCAAGCCTCAACTCTATAGTTTCTTGTCTTCGATAAAGCATTCCCATATAAACTTTCATGGTTTTTTTCCTCTTCTTATCCAATATTTTATATATATATATATCTATCTTGAATTATGGATTTTATTCACTTCCTTTAATCATTGATTTTGTGCATGTTGAGCCTCATTAATGATTTATTTCGTTGAAAAAGTTCAATTTTTTATGTTTATTCGTGATGTTTTTAGTTCCTATTCATTTTTGATGTTGGACTTCTAGATATGGGTTTTTTTATTCAGACTTATTTGTAATTCTATAGGATATATCAATATAAGTATTCATGAGTTTCATCTTTATCATCTATTCTTTTTCATTACTTCTATTTGAGATATGGATCTTAGCCCAAAAGAGGTGGATCTATATCTTTTGACATTTTATAGCGACTGAATAATTAATTATAATAAAATAATATGACACATGTTCCTATAAATTAAATGGGAAAATCATCCTCTTCATGAATATTTTGGAGAATTGATAGATTGAGGCTTTATGAGTTATTCCTTAATGAAGATCTGGTAGTGATATTTCTCCAACAATGTAAGTGGAGTTCGGGCATATCTGAATCCTCTTGTTTGTGACTAGATCTCGATTCTTATTCATTTTTTTAGGTTTGGAATATGTTTTCTAGTTTCCCTTTTTTCTCTGGTGTAGTTGGTTAGATAATTTATGTGTTCTTTTTCAGTGATTGGTTAATGGGAAATGCTCATGGAAGCAGTGTTTTAGGGTTTGCTCACTATTGATCATTTTTGGGAATCAACTTTTTTGTTTTTTGTGTTTTATATAGTGTTATGTTATTTTATTATGATCTATTTTTTCTAGGTTGAAATGTGTTATATGGAAAGCTGATATGATATTAACAACACTTAAACTATGTTTTTCCTTCCCTGACCTCCCTAAGTGGAACCCCCCCCATCTAGAGAATAATAATCCAATAAGGGAAACTATCCAATGTGTAATCTGAACTAATATTTTTAACATCCCTTACATCCCACATAGGATCCCAAATATTCTCATGAAATTAAAATTAATGTTGGTCAAATAATTTCATGTAAACCAATATTAATTATATATATTATTTCATATAAACTCATGTATCTCCTTTAAACTCCCTTGAAATAAACAACACCTTTAACATTTATATCTTCTTATAAACTATTCCTATTATACCAATCCTCATCTATGTAAACCATTAATCTAAGGATAAAATATATAAAGTGTGAAAAAACCAAAATCAAAAACACTTTATTCTTGTGATAAATGGGACTCTTTTTATTTTAAACCTCCATGAAATCATAATAAAACATCTTTATTATTAAAAATAAATTATATCAAAACAATTTGAATTTAAAAAAACTCTAAGATAAATATAGTATATTATTTCATTAGCTAACCAGTGCATTGAATAAAAAAATAAAAAAATAACCACATATATCATTTAACATCATCATTATAAATATTTTATTATTTCTTTATAAATTAAAATGGTTTTATCCATCCAAAATACATTGGTTATCCCATGAGAAAATTATCCTAATAATTTCATAAAGAACGTAGAGTAAAAAACTACACTTGAGAAGAATTTTATACATTTAATTTATAGAATAACTTTTATCTTAGTGAATATTGTAACACCATAACCAGAACCAATAGGTTTCTACTAGGTGTTTCATGACCTCATGTGTGCCTCCCCATATGAAAGAGGCTACCAAGTAGTAGTCAGGGTTTACTTCGATTTTTGGGGTGACTATACCCTCACTATAATGTCACAGGTTCAATAATAAACAATGATATTTAATAACTATAACAAAATAATCGAATTTAAAATAATGAAACTAAAAAAATAGAATACATAAAATAAATATAATTTCCAAGGTTTCAAGCCTGTCAATAAATTTACCAAAAAATATCAAAATAAAAAAATACATAAACCTATGTGGGTCCTCTATATTTTTCCCAATCTTATCCAAAACCATTCTCAACATCTCAAATTTATTCTATAGAGCCCTTTCCATTCAATAGATCCCTTGTGATATCTATAATCTCATTGAAATGATCAGGTAGGTTGTGAGTACAATAGTCATTAAAACACCACCAATGCATCCTTAATAGGTGTTCACATGTCTAAAAGTGTATAATATAATAATGATAAATGTGAAAACAAACTAATATTATACAGATCATTCATGAATGTACCAAGCTACCACAAACCCTAAGAATACCTTCTTCTATTACATTCCAAAAAATAATGTAACGGTCACAGAAATGTTACAATATTGGAGCTAGCCTTAAGCTACTCAATAGTCGTACGTTCCCCAAACAACCAGATCAAAAAAAACTATGTCATCATTTTCCAGTGCAATATTTAATTCTAGTCCCATAGACCATCACGCCTAGTTGTTTCAATGTAGGCTCGATCATTCATGATCATCACACACATGATTTTTATCACATATTACTTTCATTCCCCTGGGCCGGGCCACACTAGGATATGATTCCTTATTTTGTATCTCAATATCATTATCAAGTCACATGTAGTATTTGAACACAGTCCCCCACTAGGGATACTAATCCATCAAAGGTTCACTAGCCACTTTTTTACCATTCATAATACAACACCATAGTATATACCAATAATATCATATGAAAACAGTGGTACCAAATCAAAGAATGAAAAATATATCATGAGTGTGAGATAAGAAAATTTTAAATACATGTGATCAACCCAAAAATGGTCTAAAAACATTAATATTCATAATAATATCATGTCAACAATCCTAAACATGGCCTCAATAGGGTAACAAACCTCCTACATCACAATTTTCAATATCGACGTTACATTTCATTGCATATGTCATCACCAAAACTATGACCTCAAACCAAATATAAAATTTGTCACACTCCAATGACACATAAAACCTAAAAAACATATCATAAAGTATTCTAGATGAAGGAAAAGAGAAACCATAAAGGGGAGAACCAATTTTATACATAGGGTTATGCTATTAGAGAAAATCCAGAAGGAACACCATGAAATAGACCAGAAGGCTAAGGTGTGGAAGTTTTTCTAGAATAGAAACCATGTAATTTAAAAACCCATTATTCCATAGTGATATTTCGAAAGAATGAAACCATAGTGTAAGGTAGAAACCATGGTTTAATGGTTAATAAGAGGAAGCAAACCATGTTGAAAATGGAGAACTATGGTGTAGGGTAACGGTCACCATGACATGAGGCAAGGTTTATGGCCATAGAAGATAGGTAGAAACCTCTCTCTATGATTAAAATGTTGTATTACTATGTATAACTCAGTTGTTTCATGCTTTTTTGTAGTGCAGTTTCTATAGTATAGAGTATTGATGCATCCTCCTAGAGCTCAAAGTTTTTTTGACAAAGTAATTGATTGATGGTATAATGGAATGGAAAATTGGTATTTATATAAATCATGGGAGTTCCAATAAATATGAAATACTCCTAAAAAATCCTCATTTAATTCCCCACTTTAATCCACAAAACTAAAGGCTCCACTTTATAACCAAAAATGTTTATTAAAGGCCATAATCTACAAATACCAACATGCTAGACCAGCCTTCTGAACTTAATGTGGAAACACTATTGTGGAAAAGCTTGAGGCACTACAGATTAGCCTCCAATGTTCCACTCATCCATAATAAAGGCTATAGAATATCCACACTGAGAAATCCTTCACTATGGTGAATCCTTTGGAAATATGGCATGACTCCTTATCCATCCTCCTACTATAGCATATCAATTTCCCACTATAGTGGAACCTACCCACTATGGAATAGTCTTATGGGGTAAATAATAGCCGCCACGGTTTTGGAATAATTCTTGAAAAGCACCCTTTATGCCTAAAAAAACCTCCCAAATTCTGTTATCCACAATAAAAATAAGTCCCAACATAAAAAAATGGAGATAAACAAGGATTTTATTATAGGAAAATATATTCCATGCTTTTAAATTCCTCCCCCTCTTAATGTAAATTTGTCCTCAAAAAGTGTATCTCGGTTTACTTCTCAAATAAGTCTGGCAACTGAGCCTGAACATCATCCTGTTGATCCTGAGTCTCCTACAAGATCTTCCCATTCTATCGTCAAATCCAAAAAAGTGGTACCATCTTGCCTTATAGTAAGTTCTCGCCCTGGTCTAAAATATTAATCAAACACTTTTCATACAATACATCTAGATCCAAATCAATGTTATCATAGTCTATAACATGCACAAGATTGTCCATGTACCTTCATAGCTGAGATATTTGAAATAGATTATCAATCCATCTATAATGTGGATGAAGTTTCAGATGGTATGCCATTATTCCCACTCAATTGGTGATATCAAAGGGTCCCAGAAAACATGGTTCTCACTTTCCCTACTTCATCATTCATTTATTCCCTAACCAACGATTCGATCTCATGAAAACCTGATCAACCATAGTGAACTCCAGAGGTCTCCTCCTTTAGATGGCATATGATCTCTACCTTTTTTAAGCAGTAATCAAACAATCCTGAATTAGCAGCAGTCTCTCAAAGGTCTCTCAAACTATACTAGAGCCCAAAACTAATTTTTCACCAACCTCATGTGAAAAAAGTGGTAAACTAAATGACCAAAAATACAGAGCCTCATAATGTACCATATAATTTAATGCCTAGTACATTTTTTCGTACATGAATTCAACCATGTCTAGGTGATCATACCATGATTCGATAAAGTCTAGGACACAAGATCAAGTGATATCATCCAATATGTGTATAGTCTTTTTGAACAATTATTTAGTCTAAGGATGGAATGTTACACTCAAAAATAGTTATGTCCCTAGGTATTTCTGTAATTATTTCCAAAACTGTGACATAAAACATTAATCTATTCTTGAAAAAATGGTCAAGGGAACTCCATGTAAGAGTATGATCTCATAGTGTTAGATCTTTCCTAGCTCCTCTACTAAGTTTGTCTCCCTAATCGGTAAAAATTTAGATACATTCATCATCCAATCAAAAACCACATAGATTGTGTCATGAATCATTTACGTCTTTGTCAACCCATAATTTCCAACATGAAATCCTATCATTTATTTATGGGTACTGAAAGGGGTTGATGCCAATAACTATGTCACTAGTGATTGTCCTTTACCCTCTGACTAATCTAGCATCTAGAGATGAAACCAAAAATATCCATATTCATACCAAACCACTAGAACTAGTTTCTAATGTTTTGATACATCTTGGTCATTCCATAATTTATTACCCATCTATTGTTATGTTAATCCCTAATCAACTACGAATTTGTGGATTCATGTATCCCTAATATCTCATATACCAATATCACATCATCATCATCTTCATCCACTAAAAATTCGAGAATCAGATCACCACCAACAAGATGTTCTCTAATAATAGGAATCTATAGGTCTAAATCCTCTCTAGTAATCACCTGGTCCACTAGAGAATATGTTACTACCAAGGGATAACAATCCATATGACCCATGTCCTCTAAATAATCCATCTTCTAGTTATAAAAAAAACTCATCAAGTTTCATGACTCTTCGAAAAGATGAACGCCAACCTCCTGCTCAATTTGCATCTTACCACTAAGTTAATACAAAATGACATTAACCATTCTAGGTGTATAATACATCACATAGTGTAACATGTTTATCTACTCAACCCAAAAAACTATCTTAGGATTAGGTCTCTCTTTTTGAATACATAGTGTAGGATCTTATGGCCTATGTAGAAAATAAATCTCTAGTAAAAGAGAGAGTGTCTCCAACACTTAAGATCATGGACCATATATTCTAGATTAAATTCATTTTTAGGGTAGTTCCACTGATGGGGTCTTGGCTGAAAAGACCCATAGGCTACTACTTTCTCTCTCTACATCAGCACCACTCATAACCGAACATCTGATGCATCATAGTATAATACATAGCCAATCCCAGACTTAGAGAGTATATGAACTAGAGAAATCAACAACCTTATCTTTATATTGAGTAATGAATCTTCACACTAGTATAACCACTTTTACTTTACTCCCTTCTTTGTCAATGTTGTCATGGGTGAAGATATTCAGAAGAAGTTTGGGATAAACTGTCAGTAATATCCTACAAATCCCAAAAAGCTCCTAATGTCAAACATGTTTTGGGAAAATTTCCAGGACTTGACTGCTTCAAATTTATCTAGGTCTATTTATATACATGTCTTATACATGAAATGGAAAAAATTACATCTCCACACAATTACATAAGTCACATTTTAACAAATATTCATAAATTGGATGTTCCTGAAGCTTACTCAGAACTATCTCTCAACACCTAGCATACAAATCTAGTGTTGGTGAGTAGAAAAGGATGTCATCTATGAACAGTATGACGAATGATTCCTAGTATGGGTGTAAAATCATGTTAATGAGTTATATGAACACTTCTAGAAAAATTGTTAGTCTGAATGACATGAACAATTACTAATATAGTTAATACTTTCTCCAAAACATCATATTCCAAATATTATCCTCCCTAACTCAGAACATATAATACCCTAATCAAATACTAATCTTATAGAAAAACTGGGATCCATTTGGATAATAGGAAATATCATCAATACTATGAAATAGATATTGTTTCTTCACTTCCACCTAGTTCAACTTCCAATAATTGACCCAAAGATGACAATTTTCATCCACCTTCTTAGAGAATAACATAGGTACACACCACAGTGAAGTACTTGACCTAATAAATTGCTTCCTATCCAATTCATAAAACTATACCGTGAGATCATTCGTCTTGGTCAGATCTATAAATATAGGGGGAATCAAAGTAGGTTGCGAATCCAGTATTATTTATATCTCTAGGTCAACACCTCTATTAGGCAGAATCCTAATTAAATCATCAAGGACAACATCCTGATATGGGTATATTACTTTAGGAAAATATGAGGGTATTTTCATTGATATTGATGAAATACCAAAGACTATCATATTTTTTGGTCATCCCAAGCTATAGAAAGTCTGGTCTAATATTCCCACACCCAGTTCCTACTCTCTTGTCTCAAGAATTTCTCTTCATTTGATGAATCGAATGATATAAATCTTTGATAGTAGTTTATGTGATATCAAAATCTAGTCATCCAATTAATTTTGAGAATCATGTTGAACATCATCATCTCAATAATCATTTACTCCCATATATTTTTATATATATTGAAAAATATAGGATATTGAAGGAATTTCTAGAGGTGGTCTACTTTCATTTTCAAATATATTATAATAGAGGATAGTTTGGAGCATAACTTGACAAGTACATCTAGTAGAAAAACTAATTATTCATATCAAAAATAATGGGAAGCACCAGTATCAAACAAGGAAGTAGAAGAAGTTTATGTAGTCAATATACCTTGAATAGTAGATATCCCATCTTTATCCTCTTCTAGAACCTAATCTACTGCATTGACTCTCCATGTCTCATATATACAACCCTATCCCTGAGGATTCATCATCTAGGTAGAATGAACCATATATTGAGGTGCCTAGCATGTCACATGGATTGATTCCTAAGTCTTTCTCGATCCCCCATAATGCCTCATTTCTTATTAATTCAAGAAAAATCATCATATATGTTCCATATTTTCACGTCGAGGACATCATACCTCAGGTTTTGGGAATGAAGTAAAATAATTACAATAGTGCCCATAATTATAACATTGAGGTCCTCCTTCTTTGTAGGTGGTACTAAATAGACTCTACTCAAATCTGATGGGTTTTCACTTCTCTAACATGTGTATAATTCAATCCTCTTTCTTCTACCAAAAGAAACTCACCTAGTATTGAGTGAAATATTAGTCACTACCCTGTTATGGGTTCAAAGTAAACCTACTAACCTTTATAAGAACCTCTATATAAGTCATTAGGTCAAATACCCTAAACTATCATCTAATCTCTAGTCGAAGCCCTATATCAAACATTTATTCCTTTTATGATTTGATTCTAGAGAACAAAGTATAAATTAGAAGTAACTCTATAAAACACAGAGTATGTATAGAAAGTCATCAATCCCTATCACAACACTATTAACTCTTAGACATGGTACAAATTCATCATTTTAGGAAATGATTAATTAAGAAACTACTCCTTGAAGGTTTTCCAAGTACCTCTCATATCCCATCATGTGTCATGGTTTTCCATCATCTCATAGTAGGTCCTCAAAACATGAAGGTTTCTAGAATATATTGTACCACTTCTAGGATATAGATTACCTCAAAGATGTTATCGATATCACTAGTACCCTAAATTTATGAAGTGTGGTTGAGATGTAAGACATGAGAATGATTAGTCATGGTCCTATGAGGTAATCTACCATAAAATGGAACTATCTGAAAGAGTCTTAAATAAAAAAACTCTTCAACAAGAACCATCTATTATGTTATAGGAGTGTTCTGAGGAGAATTCTCCTCCTCCATGGACAATGGCACATGATCATCCTGGTATTCTACAACTGGAGGTCCTATTAAATTTATTTGAGTAATAATCACTACATCATGAATAATGATAGGAACATATAAAGTCCTATCAAATCTATTAGATCACACAAATGTTTCTATATAATTCTACCCTCATCCTGAGATTGAACCCTCCTATAATTAACCCTTGTCTTTATACCAGCACATTAGTAACAATCATCATGTATACTCAAACAAAAAAACATTCTTAGTTTAAATAATTAATTCCAATAGAGATATATCAAATAGAACTGATAAATAAAACAAAATAAATAATCTTTAATAGATATCACAACTCAAGGGGTTTAATTTAATAACTACTATGAGTCATAAAAACTAGTATATATATTTCATGTGAACTTACATGCCAATTCATGATGCATGAACGCACCTATAATCTCATAAATCACATATCAATTTCATGTGCATAACTTAAAGTGATTTTAATCAACTATAATTAAAAAATAAATTTCCTCATTTTATGGAAACTAATTGGTCCACTATACAGTATTGGTCAAGAACTGTCATCATTCACCTACTCAATCCCCAACTATCCTAACTCTAGTCTAACCTATCCCATATCAACGTAAATTGAAGAACAATTTATTGAATCCTAATGAACTGATATCATTTTGTGACACCCTAACATGAACTATCAATTCTCATATGTGGATCTATGTGATATCATGCATGCCTCCCCATATGTAAAATGTTTCTAACTATTAGAGAGGGTCTGATTTCATTAGTGGGGACACTATACCTTTAGTATCATGTTATAGGATCAATAATAAACAACAAATAATAATAATATTAAATAGGTAATGATAGTAAACATGAGGAAACTAAATAAATGGACTAAATATAAAAAATATATCTCCCAATTTGTTAAATATATTTAGAATGTAAGTAGAATATATGTAAATAATCGTATAAATAAACATATGTGAGTCCTATGGAGTTTGTTCTAGTCTACTCCAGCTTCATGCTTCATTACTGAATTCTCAACCATAGGGTCATTTCCCTTCACCAGATTCCTTATGACAACTAAAAGTGAACCAAAATACCTAGGTAGGGTGTAAGTATCACATCACCATTTCATCTGTGAAATGTTTTCAAATGCATGGGGTTTTATAACATAATATGTATAAACACATGAAAAACTATTTTCAAAGTGAGCATTCATGAACTTACCAAGTAACAAGAGACCCTGGATATACCTGCTCCAGATCCATTCTAAAAAACATTGGAAAGGTCATGACAATATTACAATGTTAGAGCTAGCCTCAGGCTATTCAATAGTTGTACAAGCTCCAGACATCCAGGTCAATCCACACTAGGTGATTATACCCTAGTGAAATATCTAGATCAAGTCACATAGACCATCAAGCCCCACTATTTTCAAAAATTATCTTATCACTCATGATCGTCATTCCCCATGGTCATCACACACATGTGTCTAATCGCTCATGATCATCAATCCCCCAGTTTAGGCCACACATGTCCATCATGGCCCATCTTCCATTTGTTCTTGTCATAACACTCCCCCTCTAGGGATACCGAGCCACAAAGGGTCCATATATCACTTTGGTTCCACGCATAATACAACAATATAGAAGATATGAAAAATATAACAAGACAAGAGTGGTATAATATCATGGAATACATAATATATCATGATTGTGGACAAAGATAAACATACACATATGTGAGAAACACAACATGGCCTAAGTCACATCAATAAAAATAATCATACCATGTCAAAAATAAAAAATGTGGCTTTAAAAAGCTAATGATACATCTACCTCTCAATTTCCAATGACGATATTATGGTCTATTGAAGAATTCATAACCTGAATCATGCTCGCCCCCCATCAAATAAATTGATCACACACCAACGACTAATAAAACCTCCAAGAAATCACATCAAGGATTCAAGATAAATGTGAGGGGAAATGAGACAAGGTAGAAAAAAATCTTATTTTTGGGTAGGTTCCCAGAGAAAACCCATAAGCAGCTCCCTAGTTCAAGGGAGAATGTTACAACTTTAAGGATGGGCTATAAAAAACACCAAATCACAAAACAGAACAATATAGTGTAATTTTTTTTGGAAAAAGGCCATCATGGTGAAAGGGAGACACCACAATTCAAATATTCACTATAAAAAGAACACCACATCCCAAATAGATGACTACGAAATAGAGTGTAGACCACTTCAACATAGGGCATGGGTTGTGTTCAAGGAAGAGATTTAGAAACAACTCTCTATATTAAAAAGGGAGGACCTCTATCATATAATCATGTAGCTTCACAATCTTTTATGGTGTAGGTTCTTGGTCTGTAGTGTGGATTTCCATTCTAGCCTCCCAGATCTAATGTATTTCCTAATAAAGGATGTGATTGATTATAGAATGTGTGTTGAAACTTGTATTTAAATGGATTCTAGGAAATACCATCCATGTGAAAACCACCTAAAAAATCCTCCTTTAATTTCCCTCTATAATTCCCAAAACCAAAGTCACCTCTTTAAAACCAAAATTCACATTTAAGGTCATAGCCTTAGAACACCAGGAGGTTCGACTAGTCTTCTGTAACTGATATGGAAAATTCCATTTTGTGTGGTCTTAGGAAATATGGAAAAACCTCCATTGATACTCTCATCAATAGTTAATTTGAAAGGTTTCATCATGGGTTCTCTCAAATGATGCTCGGTTTGGGGTTATTTAGGTGCAGTAGAGTGGATGACCAAGGTTGTTTCTCAATGAAGGAAGTAATTTAAAAAACATATTAAAGTTTTGTTGAAAATAAAATAAAACAAACAACATATAAGGATGGGTGGTTTTAAATATTTATAAAATAATAAGATGAATTATTCTAGAAGAAGATTGTATTTTTTTTTGTTTTGTTTTTGAAATGAAGCTTGATTAATAAAACACATCGAGAAGATTTTTTTTTATAAAAGTATTTTAAAAAGCATAACTAATCTGACAATACCACTTCACTTAATTATTAATAATTATCATTTATATTAATTTACACTTAATTATGATCCCATAATTTTCTATCCCTGGAACCCTATGAGAGTTAACTTAACCACAATGATCAAATGAATTGAACCCTAGGTTCATTTTGGAACATGCAATCGTACCAACCTACGTTGATTGTCATTACAATACTACATTATGGTTATTGGTAAAATAGATAACATATCCATTCTATAAATTAGGATTAATTGATTTTAGGGATTATATTTTAACAATACAAATTAATCCCCTGTGGTTTTGTTTTACCAGTTATGTTTGCGCTCTCACAATTCGCACATTACTCGACCCCACAAGTATTATGTAAGTTGTTCAATTTTATTCTTACTTTAATATAATTTAAAAAATAAATTCATAAATCACGCTATTTGAATTAAATCAACCCATTGATTCCATGTTATTAAGTGAATAACGTTATAGGCAGATCAATTACTAAAAAGAATTACTCTTCCATGGGAAGTGTAGTCATTGTAGAAACATTTTACAATTGAAAATGTCGTTGGAAGGGTACAACCTAATTGCATTTCTACTCTTGATTTCCAGGCCAAATATAAATATTACATAAGAAGATATTTGAAAAAAATAGAATAAAGCAGAATAAATAAATGTGTAATTAATATGTTTGTTACGCAAACACAAACATTACAATGCAAAGAAGACAGAGAAGAAATTAATTAAGGGATCATTTCTTCAAGAGCTACCCATATTTAATTGATTTGATAATTGGACTGGAACCATTTATCCTATACCCTAAACTTCCTAATTCACATCCCAACCCCTCCAAATGAGAAAATTCATATTTATGGACTGGTGGGGAGGCTCAGTTATAAGTGGTTTCAAGTGTGAATGGTTAAATTCATCCAAATATTTTAAGACAACATGCTCCACCTTTTTGGCCACTAAAATGCGTAAAATTTCTATCATTATAAAATTATTTGTTTTTCTAAATTGGTTTCTAGATCACCCCTCCAATTTTCATCCCAATTGAAGCATCAATAATGATGGTTTGTCCCAAATACTGAAGTTGTGTCCAATTTGGCGAGTTCATCCCATATTTGAATTCATAACCATTTTATACCAATCGAATGCATGAACCAGCTTTGATGACCTGAATAAAAGTTGTATCCCATTACATGAGGAACAAAGTTACAAAATTTTAACCTAATATAATAAAAATAAATAAATTTATATCTCAAATACTACAGTGAATTTAATAAATCATAACTGAAATTTTCATCAAATTTTCAAATGAATGATTTAATCCTAAATATTCTATTAATAAACATATTTAGCATAATGTAAGGAAATTTTTTCATTTATTATAAATTAAATATTCAATAAATTTATATTTAATCAACTCCTCTATGGTTACCATATTTCACTCCGGGGAAAAGTAACAAATCATGTATTTTAAAAAATTGTGATAAGATATGTGTGTTCGTATTCCTCAATCCACAGTAGAAAAATAAGAAAATTAAGAATCTCATCAGGATTCAATATAAATAAATATTAAATTCATTGTCTTATAAATTATTTAAAAACAAAATATAGTGATATTAATAACACTAAACAGAGCAAAAACAAGTTATGTGTCTACCATGCCACTAATTCCCCATGTGTGTGTGTAAATCATTTCAAGCCTGCATCTCCACCCTTTATCCAATATATTCTAGTCAATAAAAACTTTTATTCTTAACTGATTCTATTCCACCAATTTTTATCAACATCCTTTGAAATTAAATTTCAAAACCCACTCATTTAAGAATTCCTAGAAGTCAACCCATGAGCTCCCGACTTAAATATCCCCACATGTTGTAAATTTTTTCACTCCCCTATTTATTGGTTTTTTTATTTTGAGTGTGTAAAATATTCATATACAAGGTTAAAATGTATAGGTGAAGATGGTACAGTGATATAAATGATCAAGAGAGAAAAAAGTTTGGAAAGGCCATGTTATAATCTAAACAAATGCGTACCTTGAATATACATTCAATTGGGTAAGAGAAACTCACATGTACCTATTGTGTGAAAAGATGTGTGGATAAATGAATTACATAATTTACCATGAACAAAAATAAAAATTAGTGGTGTAAAAATATAAAATCTTTTTTTATGACCCAATAAATCATATTATCGATGACATCAATTTTTATAAAAATAAACCCTTGACGATGAAATATTGCTCATTATTTTCATACCACCAATGAATTTTGAAAACATTCATTTTCTAAATATTCTATATCTAAATGATCATTCTAAATGATATGGTTATTTTTTTGATTTTTTTGGGGATTTTTTTTTGCTTTTTTGTTTGTTTATTTTTTGAATATTTTCACCAAAAACATAACTCAAAACACACACAAATGAAAATCCTAAATATCTACCACAAACTGTTCTCACCTCCCTCAAACTAAAAATATAGAGTTGTCCATAATGGGAACCTAGGAGATGATATGTACACATGAAATGTATAATTTGAAATAGGAAAAGTAATATAAAATTTAAAGGGTTGGGTATAGCTTGATATTTTCAAGTAATGATGGGGTAATTTTGTGTGATGAAATCAACTACATCGGTAAGAACACCCTAAATGTATTTCTTTAACCCTTTTCCATTGACTTTAAATCTCCTTATTGTGTCCTCCTATGTGATCTCCAGTACATCAAAAGGAAAAAATTAGACACTACATAAGGGCCTAACCATCTGGAATGCAACTTACTAGGAATCATCTTCAGTCGTAAATTGTATAGTATAACTTTCTATCCTATATGAAACTCTATTTGTTGGATCATTCTATCATGAGATGATTTTGATATTTTTTTATAGAGCCTTTATTTCTCATATGATGACAACGGAATCTCCTCAAGCTCTTCAATTTGTAGATTCCGTTGAATTCCAACTTGGGATAAATCCATGTTTCATTTCTTTATATCCCAATAAGATTGATTATCAGTTTCCAAGGACAGATTACAAGTTTTTCCAAAAACAATCTGAAATGGGGACATACCTATAGAGGTTTTTATGTTGTCCTATAGGCCCATAACACGTTATCCAATAACTTTCTCTAATCCTTCCTATTTTGTTATATTTTTTTCTCCAAAATTTGTCTCAACTCCCTATTGAAAACTTCATCATGGCCATTTGTTTGGGGGTTGTAGGGAGTATATTTTTAATACCTCTCCCCATACGTTTGAAGGAGGGAAAGAAAAATTATGATTGCAAAAATGTGTACCCATACAACTAATGATATCATATGGTACTCTAAACCCACAAAAAATTATCCTTGAAATAATCCACTACAACTTGAGAATCATCAGTCCTGGTGGCATTATCCTCGACCAATTTTATCACATAATCATCATTGACCAAAATGTACAAAAACTAGATGAACTAGGAAAAGGACCCATAATATAAATTCCTCATACATAAAAAATCTCATAGAATAATACGATTTTTTAAGGTATCTCATGTCTCCTAGAAATGTTTCTCATGTGTTTGAAACATTGTAATGACTTACAAATCAATTGAGAATCATATAATAATATAGGAAAATAAAAAATGTTGTTTGAAACTCTACCAGCTATCTGTTAGTGTCCAAAGATTCCCTCACATGAATGTGTATGGTAGAATTGTACAATAGACTAAAACTTGTGATTAAGAACACACCTCATAATGACTTGATCACTACAAATGAACCATAAGTAGGGATCATCCCACAAATAAAACATATACTCAATATTTAATTTTTGGAATTGATGTTTGTTTAAATTGGTAGGTATTTTAGTGGAAATAAGGTAGTTAACTAAATCTTCATGCCAAGGATGTGTTCCTGAGAGTGCATAAAGATTCTCATTGGGGAAAGTGTCCTGAAGTGGTACTTGGTCCGAGCTGTCATCCTCTAGTGTGTGAGTATGCCTACTCAAGTAGTTATCCACCAAGTTTTATGATCCCTTATTTTCCTTTATCACAATATAAACTTTTTAAAGAAGGATCATTCATTAGATAGGTCTACGATTTGCATCATTATTCTTCAAGAGGTACCTTAGATCTGTATGGTTTGAAAATACAACTACTTTAGTTCCCAATAAATATGAATTGAATTTATCTAAAGAAAATATGAATGAAAGAAACTCCTTTTTCTTGGTTTTGTAGTTTTATTTGTCTACATAAAATTTCCTCGAATCTTAGTCAATCACATGTGAACATACCTCCACCTTCTATGATAAGACAGCTCCAACTATGAAGTTAGAATCATCACAGATAATATTAAATGGAATGTCCCACCATAGGGGATGTATGATCAGTTGAGTGGTCATATGTTTCTTCATCTCATAAAATGAAGTCCTACAAGAATCATCAAACACAAAATCATAATTCTTTTAAAGTAATCACCAAATAGGAAGAGAAATCTCACTGAAATCTTTGATGAAACGATGATAAAATTCAGTATTCCCTAGAAATGATCTATCATCACACACACCTGAAGTATAGTGTAAAGATGAAATAATATCTACCTTATATCTATCAACTTCTATCCCATGTTTTGACACAACATTCCCTAAAACAATCCCATTATCTACCATGAAATTACACTTTTCAATGTTCAAGACCAGATTCTCCACAATACTATGATTCAATACCTTACCCAAACTAAATATGCATTCATCAAATGACAATCCATATACTGTAGAATCATCCATAAATAATTCCATGCAAGACTCAATGAAATCTAAAAACAATACTCACCATGCATCTCTAAAAAGTACTTGGGGCTTTCCATAGTCCAAATGGAATTCTTTAGTATGAAAATATACCGAATAGATCAGTGAATATTATCATCACTTGATTTTCCAGAGCTATAAGAACTTTGAAATATCAAGAATGTCTGTCGAAGAAACAATAGCGTTTCTTCCCAGCTAGTCTCTAAAGCATATAATCAATAAATGGGATGGGGAAATGGTCCTTGTGAGAGGATTGATTTAGTTTCCTATAATTAATATACACACCAACTCTTTTGTACCCTCATTGGAACTAACTCTTCTATATCATTTCTAACAATAGTAACAAAACTTTTCTTTGGCACAACCTGAATAGGGAACCCCCACTGGGAATCTAAAATGGGATAAATTATACTTGCCTTAAGCAATTTTTCATCTTCTTTTTTAACAAATTCTAGAAGTTTTAGATTGTGTATCACTTGTAGATTCCTTACCATTTTATCCTTATCCTCTAAAAAATCATGTGCAAGAAAATGGAGGGTCAAATACTTGATATTTAAAAAAAGGTCCACCTAATTTCCTAGATGTTCTCCCTGAAAAGATTCGAAAGTTTTTATTCATGACCAAAAGGGTGATTATTATTAGTGATAATAGGTAATTTATCACCACTTAATAAGTATTTGTATTTGAGATTAGGTAGAAATATATTGAGATCTAATGTAAGTGTGTAGTGTGGATTGATACATTGAAGTAACATAAATATGTGCACAATGAACTTCAATACACGAATAAAAATAATACAAATCAGAGAATAATAATCAAAATCAGATTATTAATCCATTTTAAAATTGAATCTAAGGGATGTTTGTCCATTATAAATTGGTGGGTAATTTATCTTTGACATAAAACTATAACCAATTATAAAAATCTCACTAATCATGGGAAATTTAAAATCTATGATGTTTTTACTTGGTGGGTAAAAATTGGAGATAACAAAATCATATGGGTTCTCTAAGGGGTACTTCATGGAGTCCATAACATTAAATATCACATATTCATCTCTAAAATCCCTAGAAATTGTACCGTCATGGACATTTATGGTAGTTTTTCAGTTTTGAGGAAGGTACTACCTAATATTATGGGAGCATACAAACTTACCTGATCATCATCATTGTTAAGAACATAGAAATATGCTGAAAGATCATGTATCTTAACTAAACAAGTACATACTCAAGAACTCCCACTGGATATATTGTAGCTCTAAACTACACCACTAATCTCGTCAATATCAACTCACTAACATATAAAGAAGATAATATAGAGTGAGGCATCAAATTTATAGAAGCATCTAAATCACATAAAGAATAAAAGAAGTGGTACTCCCATATAGTGCATGGGACCGTGAATGTCCCCAGATCCTAGATTTTTTTTATCTTTGCTTGACTTGGTGTAAGGATTGCACACACATTCCATCCACTACTGCTGCTTTCATATACCTTGAGTCTTCTTCAATTGGTATGAAGTTATTTTAAGAATTTGGAATACATTGGTATTTTCTTAATTTATTCAAGTAGAGGGATGTTGATCCCAACATGCTTGAATGTGTCTAAGACATATTTTTTCATCACCTCTTTATACATATTTATTTTTTGGACAACTCTATTTGGAAAGGTAAGGTGGGTAAGAGGAACTTTATCAATATTTTTCTTACATTTTTCTTTCTCCATGGTCTATTCATCAGTGGTTCTTGAATGGGGATTCTATATAGTTGAGGTGAATCTCGGTGGATTTGTAGGTGCAGATGTATCAGTCATTTGTTTCCCACTTCTCAAGGTGATAGCACTGAAATTCCCCTTGGGGTCTGGAGTAGGTTGAGAAAGAATATTCCTTCTTACTTACCAGTTCATGGAGGGAAATGGAAATCTGGATCATTTTTTTCTTCAACTCCATAAATTTAGAACCTTGAATCTTCTTCTCATTCTGTCAATTAAGAACAACTTGTTTCAAAATATTATCAATGTTAGAATATACCTTGGGTGGGGAATTCCCTTATTGTCAAATTGTTGATTCTTCTGCTTCAAATCACCTTTGGGTTTTTTGGAAACACAGCTAGTAAGGCATAGATAGCTGGAAATTTTATTGAAAAGGGGGACTTTTGTTTTCCAGATCCATACCTCATAGCTGATTGAACCTCCCACCCTTGGTTATATGTTGTAGTAAAGGAATCATATTCCTTCTAGGGATTAGTCTATTTTTCTACTAATATAGTATCCCAAGGAATAAGGATACATAATATTTTGTCTCTTATAATTGGGGGATATAATCAGTCAAGAAGTTTTCTTTAGCGAAAATTCCACAATGCCTCATAGTAGTCGGTTGGGATGTCTTTTGAGCCAAAGTAATTTTCCTCAAAGTTGTGGATAATTATTTCCACCTTGTATCAGTTAAATTAATTTGAAGAGAATATGGACTTACATAATGTACTCCTCTAACATATGGTGTACAACAATCAAATAATGGTTGGGAATTTTGTGTCATATTTTGAATAAATGCACATAAGATTACTGGTGTTTTATCAACCAATGCCCCTCCATCTATGACATCCACCATGCTTCTCTACATAGGTGTGATTCCATTTTCTAATTTGTGGATGAGGAGTTTCTCACTGATTTGGTGATGTGGATAGCTTTTTTACAACTTCTTAAGTCGCTCCCAATACTCATACATTGACTCCCCTTACGCTTTCATGATCCTCAAGATCTCATTAAAAATGGAAGTGGTCCTTAGTAGTGGAATAATATCTACAATAAAATACATTTCAAATCACTCCAACATGTCACGTCATTAGGTTTTAAATAATACATCCATAATTTTCAGTTCCCTCAAGTGAGAATGCGAATGCTCTTATTTTTTTACCTTTAGTGACATTTATTGGTGTTAAGGGTTGAGAAAACAACATTAAATTATTTTAAATGTCTTTTTGGGTTACCCACCAGAAAATAAATGTAAATTTAGAAGAAATTGAATAAAAATAGATTTCAATTCAATGTATGATTTGAGATTTGGTTATGTAATACAATTTGGTTGAAAGTTAATGTCTGGTGCATCTAATTCTAAAATGGTTCAATTAAGTTAATTTTTATTTTTTTCATCCATTGGTTCCTATTTTATGTTTGATTCATAATTTTTTCTAATTTTACTATTCCCAGAATGGATGAATTCTTCAACTGGTAAAATGATTAAACTTCCCGTAGACTGAGTTTGTCTGATTTGATCTCAAAGGCTATGCTAAATATCAGGGTCAAGATCTAAATTATCCATGAGATTATTACATGTTATAAATCAAATAAAAATAAAAATAATAAAGTGGAACAAAATAAAATAAAAATGTGAATTTTGATTTGATGGTCCAAAAAAAGAAGAACAGGAAAACCGAAGAAGAAGAAAAATTCAGATTGTGTAAATAGGGAAGAAATAAGAGAAAAAAAGAATAAAATGAAAAGTAAAATTAATAACACTAATTTGTGGAAATAATTAATTTCCAACCTAGAAATGGATTCAATTTGAATAGAACTATCATGGGAGCTCTCAAATGATGTTTGATATTGGGTTATTTAGGTGAAACAAAGTGGTTGGTCAAGGTGGTCTCTCAAAGGATGAAGTAATTTAAACCAACATATTAAAGGTATTTTAAAAATAAAATAATATAAAAAACATAGAATGATGGGATTTTTTTAAATATTTATAAAATAATATGATGAATTATAATGGAAGAAGATTTTATTTTTTAAAATGATATATGATTAATATGAGACAACAAGAATATTCTTTTTAAGAAAACTATTTTAAAAAGAGTAACCTATATGAATCTACCTCTTAATTTACATATTAATAATTATAATTTATATTAATATCCACTTAATTATTATACCCTAATTTTCTAACCCTCAAACCCTCTAGGAGTTAACTTCACCACAATGATGAAATGAATTCAATCCTAGGCTAGTTTTAGAACATACAATCATATCACCCTACGTTGATTGTCATTTAAATACTAAATTATGGTCAGTGTTAAATTATGAATCATATCCATTGTATAAATTGTGATTAACTGAAGGTATTTTTTATATTTTAACTTTATAAATTAATCTTTCCTGGTTTTTTTACCGATTAAGTTTGCGCTCTATTAATTAACATATTACTCGACCTCACAATTTTTATATAATTTGTCAATTTCTTTCCTGGTTTCATATAATTTAAAAAATAAATTCATAAATAATACTAGGTTAATTATATTAATATATTTATTTAGAATTATTATGTGAATAATGTTATAGTTAGATCTATTACTAATAAGAATTACTCGTCCCTGGGTAGTCTAGTCATCGTAGAAATATTTTACATTTGAAAAGGTCATTGACACTGTATAACCAAATCAAATTTCTACTCATAATTTCTAGAACAAATAGTAATATTACATAATAATATAACTGAACAAAATACAATAAAAAAGAATAAATAAAATAGGAACTCAAAATTTTATTACGCAAACACAAACATTATAAGGTGAAGAAAAAGAAGAAGAAGGCTTCGATGAAGGGATCCTTGCTTCAAGAGATACCCATATTGAAATGCTTTGAAAATTGGAGTGGAACAACTTATCCTCTTCCCAAAACATCCTAATTCACGTCTAAACAAATAAAAATCATAAAAATACATATTTTATAGCAGAGGTGACTCTAGGTTATAAGTGGTTACATGTGTGAATGGGTAAAGTTAGACAAATATTTTTTGCCAACTTGTACCACCTCTTTAACCCCCAAAACTCATGAAATAGTTGTTCTTACAGTAGTATTGTTTGTTATAAATTGTTTTATATATATCCCATATAAATTTGGTCCCAATCCAATGGTGGATGAATATGTTACAGCCCAAACACTGAAGTGGTGTCCAATCTTGGGAGTCTTGCCCACCTTTGATTTCATGGCCCTTTATTCCAATAAAATGAACAATAAAAATTTGATTACATAATAAAATCTATATCCCATTGAGTAATAAATCCAATTATAAAATTTTAACTAAAAATAATTCACACACAAATATTTATGTTCAAAATACTATAATTAATTTTAAAAGGGAAAAATTGAAATTTTTATCAAATTTTCAAAAGAATGATCTAATCCCAAATATAATATAAATAAACATATTTATCACACTGTGATGAAATTACATCATTTATTATCAACAAAAATGTTTTTAATCTGAATTTCATGGAACAACCTCACCCAAACATCCTTGACTACAGCATAGCCTTTAGTTTTGTGTCATATATCTTCTTCCACCCTCCTAAGACATATCCATTTTCCACTATAGTGCATCTAACCCACTATGGTGAGGTCTTATATAACATGGTGTAGCCACCATATTTTTGTTAGTAAAATTTCCAAAACACCCCTTATACCTCCAAAAACCTATGAAATCCCTTCATCCTTAACCAAATCATGGTCTTACATAAATAATAGTAGATAAAAACAACTTTTATTATAGGTAAATAAATTCAATCTGTTTATAAATACTGTATAAAAAACATTGAAAAATAATCATAAAAAATAAAAAAAAAGTTTATTATATTAAATAAAATAGCATAAGAAATAATAATTCACACATAGGTTCATAAATAACTAGATTTATATAGATACACCTACCATTAACCTATGAATCTATTATCAATGGTTTTATTCTACAATTAAAAGGAAATAATATACGATAGAAGACAATAAAAGTCCCTAAAATAATAATAAAACTCCCATGTAAAAAATCATGTGATTTGAAAACTTATGTCATCATGAAAAAATTATGGTAAGAATGTAGAGGAATGGATAAGAAGATGGCGATTATAAGAGGTTTTAAGTGGATAACCCTACGGAATCCCCTCAAAATGATGAATACCCTCCATGGTTGAAGGATCATTAAGAGTTAAATGGATGGGAGTCAATACATGGGGTTGATATGACCAAACAAGTAGAAAAAATCTGTCACATTTATTTAAAAATGGTTTTAAAAAAACCAAATAATTAACAAAAATTCACCTATACAATTTGAATTCACGGTTAGGATAAATGTGGACTAAAAATATACAAGATACAAGACTAAAAATTAAAATTTTCATGATTAGGGTTCATAGTTAGAAAAAATTTCACTTATATCTGGAAGTACATTTTTATTACGCAAGGTTTATGTTCACAATTTAAGAAATCATTTCTAACCATGCATCTTGGGATATTCTCTAAAATATCTATATTTTTATTCTAAACCCCAAAAAAATTACATATTAAAATACATTCCAAAATTAAAATTATTTTTATCACAAGAATTATATACACCATATAAAATAATTTATGTATAGAATATGGAACATGTCTCAAAGAAAAGAAATTAAGATGAGAATCTCTTATGCTTAGTCTCAAATTGATTTATATGTCCACTAACCTATTGAATAGTAAAATTGTACATATTATTTAATTTATTAAAAGTATTATAAATTTTTTTGATTTTATTATTATTATTTATTCATTTACACTTCACTTATTAGTTTCATGCTGCATATATGAATCGTTTGGTGATGTTCGGACCATAGTTCCAAAACTGCTTCAGTATAATGGTAATAGTCAAAGGTAATTATCCAATGGTTCTATAATACCTAGTGTTGTAAAGGTATTTTATTCATATCATTATATAGGTAAATAATTTCAATATTTTAGTATATATTTACAAATAATAGAATGATTTATGGTGAGCTAGTTTTATATGCTTACACTGATCATGGTGATTAACCATTAATGTTATCAATTAAATACTTATTTTTTCTTTATAATGTCTTAAACATAACATAATTTTATTATTAAATTTATATTTATAAAAAAATATAAATTTTAATCATCCATTATATTCATAAGTGAAAATAAAACATCATCTTTCATTAAAATAGTATAAAATTACAATGTATGAACAATTATTTCAGAGAGTATAAATAATGAGAAAAGATAATTAATATTTTATTTTAATAATTAAATTAGATTAAAATTAAAAAGTCATCTTAATATTACATTAAGGACTTCTTATGTTATGGAAGTGGTAAGCGAATGATAGATACAAAAAGACTTGAGTTTTGAAACCCTTACCTTGCTCTTTAAGTTGCCTCCTTTGGGGTGATAATAAGCCTTTGGAGAGTGGTCTTTGGGTTAGCACACAATCTCAATATTATGTCTAAGAGGATTTACTGAGATATTTGGGATGATATTTTTCAATTCAATAAGTTTTTAAAGTGATGACAAATGGGTTGATAAGGTTTCTATTTAAAATCAAAGTAGACGGGTATTTTTTTAATAAAATATTGAACAATTTATTATTTTGTTCTAAGACTATAAATATTAATAATTCATGGGACTATTAATATTTTTTGTTTAAAAATATGTATTTTAATTAAATTTAAACACTTCAAAAATCTAATTGTATCATTAGAATATTTAATTCAATGTAATGAAAAAAATATAGTTTTTTCTTACATTAAAATATATTTAAGCAATGAAAATTGATTTATAGGATTATAAATTCAATTTTTTTAATCATTAGTTTACTTAATAAATATATTTTAAATTATTAAGAACATGTTATAAATTATAGATCCTTTTTTACATCATAATGATATCATAAAACTTATCGTATACGTAAAAAATAATTTTTTACTATTCACCTTAAATTCCACTATTGTAAAAAAATAGAAAAACTTTAACTTATGATAATTTTGATGTCAAGATTCTATATTTGAATTATTATTTATGAAAAAAATATAAATATAATGAATTATTATATAGAAACACTCAGTGTATTTCAAATTCTTCTATTTAGTTCCAAAAAACTAATAACACCATTTAAATAAAATAATTATTATTTTAAGACATGTTTATGTAGTTACACTCTAATTGATTGATTTATTGACATTGTTTATATTTATTTATTATAATATTCTTATATGATATTATGTATTTCATTGGACACTTGAGTGTTACACATAATGGTCAAATTATTATTCCAATAGTCAAATTACTATGTTATTATTAAAATGGAACCTTACCCTTCTAATGATCTCATTAGAAATTATAAACATACTTCATTATAAATTTTAGAATTATTCATATAACTCTCTTATTTTCACTATCATTTTCATTCTATTTCATATATTTTTCTTCATAATAGACATGTATCTTTTATTATAGTAATTCTTCATAGAATATGATCCCTTAAAGTTTATGATTATGGTGTAGCCATATATAATTCTCCTTTCAATACCTCTAGATGTAGTTATTTTAATGAATAAAACTCTATCTTTTTTATTATACTAATATGATTAAATTAAATTACTTATATTGTGTTTATATGATTAAATAAAATACCATTCATTATTTGATGGAAGTTGTGAAGCATTATTTATTTGTTTATTAAAAAATTTATAATATTATTATTTATTTTTAGAAATATAGATATAAGAAAGTAATTTTTGTCATTGGTATAATTTCATAAAAATAAAATAAAAAATTATATATATAAATCAGGGATATTAAGAAAATAAACTTATCATTCACGTCTCATTGACTCTAACAAACACTTTATTCAAGTTAACGACATCTCATTCAAGTAGAAAATAAATATAACATCCTCATCGGTCTTAATAAATATTTTATCTCTACTTAGAATATCAAAGTTTTAGTGTTATCCCATTATAATTATTATGGATTAAAGTGATAAAAAATTATCTCTTCATGTCCCATTGGACTCCCATTGAGCACCATCAGAGTCGAGATTATCCAATATTTTTATGTTAAGAACACATGTTTTCTGGGACAGAAATTTTGAGCAGAAATTTGAATTTTCAATTTCATATGTATATAAGGGGTAAAATTTCCATTTTAACATAGAATATGATCTTTGATTATTTTTCTGACCAGTCTATTTGAACTAAACCCTAGGAAATGTGTTTGGTGGAATCAAGAGTTTTTCGAATTTTAATGATATAATTAATAATTAATATATAATATATAATTAATTAAATATTAATTTTTTCATGTAGGTTCATTAATCCATATATTTTGAATAGATAATTCGATTGAGATTGTGTATTTTGTATTTCTTCTAGAATGGAAATTTTTTTAGGAAGGGCATAAACTCATGTCAAGCATTGAGTTCGACCAACACCCCATTTTCTTTTCCATTTCTTTTTTTACTTGTCATTTTCATTTTTTTTTCAATTTATCCTTTATCCACTAGATTCTCATGTATGCCACTATGCAGGCGTCATTCATCATGTGATAGAGATAGGATAGGCATGTGGAGAGAGATAAAGAGGGAGAGGGTATTATAAGTACCATCGCAGATCTCATGATGAGCCGGATCATCATATATTAGCCATGAAATGTGGAAACAGAGGATGATTTGGAGGAATTCACCCAAAGGTAGGCCTTTTTTAATTTATTTTTTATAAATCTTATTTATTATTATTTTAAATTTTTAATGTGTTATTATTACTTCTTATAACCCTTTGTGATTCGATCAATATCTTTTATGGATAAAATAGGGGTTTCATGAAATTTTATGGGTTTCACATTAAAAAATATTGATCAAATGATATGTAATTCAAAACATATGTCTTTTGTTCTACGGATTTAGGAACGATGATATTTTGAGTAGTACACACTATGCATGGTGTATACACGCATGTATTGGGACTTTTCCATGTAACCAAGTACCCAACCACACAATATGTGGGATGTGTTCTCTTTCATATAGACTAATGCAGTCCCTTGTTTAATCCCTATACCTGTATACTATTCTACAAATCCTATGTTGGATGCTTATGTTTTTTTATCACTATAGGATCCAATTTAGGATTCCTCCTTTTACCTCAACAACTGAGGTTCCTGAGTAGGATGTCTGCCCTTGTGTGTAGACCTAGAGGATCTCAATTAGGATACCTCAAATGTGTTATGACATGATATACCCATTGGGATATCTGATGTTTAACTGAAGCAGAGCTAGTAAATCGTGTTTGGGAAGATATGGTAGAGTGTGTCACCCTAGAACCCTTGCCAAACTCATAAGTCTGAGAGGTGTGATAGTAGGGGTGGGTTTATGTGCCCATCCACCCTCACTCTTCTTTTTATGAAATCAGTTGTTTTCTGCTTATGTAGAAATGATTACTAGAGTTATTTTCTTGTATTTGGTTGATGATCCTAAGGTGATATGACATCCATATTTGCGATGACTAGAAATACTTCTCAGGAGTGATTTTATTCTTTTATTGGGGTTGCTAGACATACTACTAGGGACTTGGATTCTGAGCCCATTTAATTAATATAATTGAGATTCCCAAAACTACTTCCTTGGATCTATATTTTGATCCATATATTTTTTGATGTTCTTCACATCCTTGTTGATGATTTTTTTTATGATTCTGATCTCCTTAATTTATTATATAATGAGGATGATTCCACTCACCTCAATTTGTTGGTTAAGAAGGATGATTAATATCTCTTTAATTTGGGAATGGTGTCCCTATGATTATGATATATGGGAATGGAATCCCTTCTGATATTACACGTGGATGATTATCTTCTCCCTATTAATAGGGATTATTATTCTCACCCTTATTGATTACATGATCGTAGTGTTAGACATAGACTTCCACATCATCGATATATACTTTTGGATGATTACGCTCTCCTAAGTGATGGGGGTGATTAAGATCTGACTATTTAGAAACCTCAAGGGGTGGTCATGAAGTTTCACTAGTGATATCTCCTTATACATCGCCTAAGGGTCACACCCTTAGGGGTTGTCTAAGTTGAAATTTCATGATCACCTATGAACTGGTACTTAGGGCTCAGACACTGGACTGGATTTACATGGTGATCATGGCATGAATTGCAACTTAATACCATATCCATAGGAGCTTCAATCAGTATACTCCATCCTTTATTTTATTTATTGGAGGTGATTCTTGGTTAACCCAGGGATATGAAAAGTATCCCCCTATGGTTATTCATCTTTCTCAGAGACATTCTTGTTTTTGGTCAAAGAAGGTATGGTTGACTGGGATTATGATCCTAGAGAGTGATTTAATTATACATGGATTGGGCGGTGTGGCATCCATCTCAATTCTCTTTTCCTCGGTTGTCTAGATGATCTGGATCATGGACCCATGGATTGGTTCTGGACTTAATTATTTTATTTAATGTAACACCTTTTTCTTTGAAGCTTCTTCTTTTCTAGGATCAGAATTTTTCATTAGCATGCACTTAATAAATAAAATGTATGGGTTCATCATTAGGGTGTCCTGCGGAGAAAATTTTTCACCCTTGTATATGCACCTTAGTGTGCGTGAAATATTTATGTCTATATTTAATGTTTATAACAGATTAATGGTGGTTAGGGCTGAGGCCTATAGTTTCATGATCGAGTGGGGATACATATGTGGATTCCTTTGATTGGATTGGAGCTACTCGAATGTGTCTTGGAGACCAACTATGTGTTCTGTATTGATGGTATCATTAGATCCAATTACTTTATTTTAGTTTATTTATATACTCCTAGTTGTATTTTCAACCCAATGGGTGACCAGTATTGTTTGTATGAAATGGTTTTTTGGGAATTTATAGCATTTCATCAATTATTATAGCATGTTCTATTTTAGTTTATTTACTGATTTTGCAGTCTATCTATTTATTTTTTGGAATTATATCTAGTTATTTATACTATTCTTACTCTAAAATTAGGGTATAGTATTCCCATATACACACTATAGGCCCTTGATAGTATTCAATAGCCTCTATCATACAAAGAGTTCCCTTGATTATGTGTGGTGAACTGACTTGGGTCACTAGTTTAGTGCCACCAGGGTTGGGAATTTACAAAGTGGTATCAAAGGCATTCATTTCCTTTTGATTTACTATTTGGGATATGGTATATAAGAGTATTATAAAATTTTCAGAACCTATAATGGATATCGAACTGGTGTGTTGAGAAAATGTGTTCTAGTAAGAATTCAAATAGATGGTATTTTAGTTTTAATCTATGATGTTACAATTGTATATTATTTTCTCTTTTAATGATGAACTTTTTTGTATATTTTATTATTTATTGATTGATTTCTGACTCTTGGATCATTGGAAATAGTTCAGAGATTGATTTTGACTCTTTTTTGATAAAGGATATAGGATTATTAAGCATCATATTTGGCACATAGGATTCACATGTTATAGGCCTATTAGTGTGTGATTTCATATATGAGAGTGGCCAATGGTTTAAATTGTAAACAAAAACCTAAATTTTGTTTTCTTGTATATGTTTTTGGTTGAATTCAACTCAATTATACTGACTTGAATATATATTCTCCTCTAATGGAATGATATATGGATCTCATTTTGTAAGTTTTATAGTTAGGAATATGAATCAGTACTCATAAATAGGAGGTTCAGTGACCCTATTTGGTTGATAGAGCACACCATTCCAAAGTCTCAGAACCTTCAGGGTGTGTTATTTTCTAGATTTGGTTTTTTAAAGTATCGATAAACACCTATATAGTTTTCCCCTATATAAATTTGAATGACATTCTACTCGACCAACATTTATTACAGTTATCTAGTTAGATTGCTGAGTATGATACTCATTGGTACCAAGATTGTTTTAGTGAACTGGACCATGTAGTGAAGTATTTTTTTATACAGGTTATTAGTGAGTTTCAGTTCAGTATCTCTTCTACGTTATATTGTGATCTCTATGGAGTAGTTATTTAAGAGGATTATTAGAGAGGATTGTTCCCTTGTAAGTTGATGATGATAGTTTTGACCCTTTTAGGTAAGTGTTATCTTTACCTCCCTTAGATGGGTTTGATAGTTTGGTCTATGAGGTTAGACCATGTGAAAAAAATTTGAGACTTGATTATTTGGTCTATGTGGGAGACTAATAGACCATTAGATTTGACTGAAACCCTTGTAGGTCAACATTCATTTTGATAAATGGAAAACTATATGAGAGGTTTTCTTGGGTTTTTGGATTCCTTGTAAGTAATTAAGTTGGTTATACTCTTATTTTGAGACTGATGAATTCTTATTACTAATGTTTTGTGATAAAGGAAAGTTGATGAATTTGGATTTAGAATAGGAACCTAGGGAGATTTGGTATTGTGACTATATTTTATGATAAATATTTCTCAGTTCCCTAGAATTTTTTACTAGTGGTTCTATTATTGATGATGTACTTTGACAATGGGCATACACTCGTGACTAGAACAACACTGGGTGATGGGAAACCATAGAATAGATCAAGGAGTGGTTAAGGATCCTGATTTTGAACAAGAGTTCCAAGTGATCTTCTAACTTGTTATATTGAGGTATCCTGTAACACAATTAGCTTATCTATGTGATGGAAGACTCACAGGTTCATGAGTTTGGTGACAAAGGTACACACTAGTTGTATGTGGTCCCATTTATATGAAATATGAGTATTGATACTTCCAATGAATTTTTGTGGGCATGGTTTCCTAGTAGTTGTGGTTAAATGATGAATGTCCCCCCATGGTATTGGATATATCAAAAATGGATACGGGCTATGAGATGGTTGACCCATGTTTGGACTGGAACATGAATTGTTAGGAGATGTGGTTTCTGGAGTTGATTAAAGGAATGTGTATCATGTTTGTGGTGAGAATGGCTTGGATAGATCTATACATAACTTTCAATGTGAACTTAGTGTATTCATACTTGGAGACAATCTTACTCTATCTTGACATAATCTTGAGTGCACTGAGATAGAATTAGATTAATGATGAGCCTATATTATTTAAAATGTGTTTCATGACTAATAAAAGAACCTATTAAGGTTTCACTTGTGGAGCTGTATAAGGTAACCCTTTCATTGTGGAGTTCTCCATTGGCTTTTGAGGGTGGTGACCCTCATTTTTAGTTGACATTTGTCATTTTACATGGTTTTTTGAGAACCTAATTTCGTTACAAGATGATGATAAGGATGATCCTATGATGGGGAGTACCAGATCATTTTTAGTTAAGTGTTTCCAATTTAGGAGAGTTTTTGCTATTGTGATACTAGTCATTGGCTAGTAAAGACAGTGTAGTTATGAATATGCTCGAATTGAGAGCTTGGGTATATTTGAAAACCAAAGCTTCTTGGGGATGAGAAGGATTATGGTGGGGAGACTATAACAACCCATTTTTTATAGATTGGAATTTTTAGTAGATATTTTAATTTTTCATTCAGATGTTTGCAAGGGGTAAAACACAAATTTTACCCAATTAGATGGTCTAGAATAATTTTTATACCACTTTGTTGGTCCCTAAATACAGTGTTTACCAATGGATAATAGTTGAGTGGAATTCCTGCCAATTTAAATTTTATTTTAATAATCAATATTTAATATTTAATTAATTAAATATTAATTTATTTGTGTGGGTTCATTTGGCCACATATTTTTCAAAAAGCATCGGATTGAGATTAAATTGCTGCTATTGATTCTATAACGACGAGTTTTTTTAGCTGAGGCATACACTCAAGTTAGACACCAAGGCTGGCTCAACCCCATTTTTTGTTTCTTTTCTTTTCTTTCCTTTTATCTTCCATTTTTATTTTCTCCTTTCTACCATGGATTATCATGTATGTCCCCTGGTGGGCTTCATTCGTTTCTCAAGGACTACAAAAATCGGAAAAGCATTGGCAGATTCTACCCAAAGGTAGGTTGGTTTTTAGTTTTTTCAAAATCCTTATAGATTACCATATTGATGTTTTGAGGTCTTATTATGACTACTTAGAGCCCCTTGTGGGATGATCTATACCTTTTGAGGAGAAAATTGGGGTTTTGGGTGATTTGAGTGGTCTCCCATTCGTAAATCCTGATCATATGTCATATGGCTCAAGAACACACATCATGTGTTCCTCCTATTAGAGGAAGATGATATTTTGAGAAGTACATGTCATGTATGTGGTATTTGTTTCATGTACTAGGACTCAACCAAGTCACCAAGTACCCAGACAGAAAACTTGTGTAGGGGAACATAGCCATGTAGAGTACATGGGAAACCCCATGTGGGTCAGTCATCATGTAGAGGTACACAGCTAGGTGAAGTACCTGACCAGGCCATTTGAGGAGAATAGGAAGGTACCCCATGTAGGGTAAATGTCGTTTACATGATCAACACATTGTGTGTTTGGGATTTTACATTCCATGTATGGCTGGTGTAAATGTCCAACTTGGGATTTGGGGGTACATGTCTGGTACTGGGTATACACGCCATGTGCTACCCCATTCCTACCCTTTTAGGGATTTATATCATATCATTATTCCCATGATTTGAAATTAGACACATGATTATTATATTTTGAGTATAATTATGTGTAGATCCTTTTGGTGAAACCCTTAAGGTAGATTGAGGACTCATAAGAGGGGTTTTATGGAATTTAAGTACAATTGAGAGGTTCTTCCTCTGATAATCACATCATTCTATCTCCATTGAGTGAGACACTTTGATCTAAGATGATCCATAAGCTATCTCTATTGACTAGTGCTTTAAAATATTTTCCTTTAAGGATATATCCCTTGAAGGATTTGAAATTATATCCTAAGAGGCCATAATATTAGTTATTTTTGAGGATCCCATATAGGATGCCTCTACGTTGTTGATGTTATCGAGGTTCACATGTGGGATGCCTTTACTTTCATACTCACCAAGGGAATACCTTATAGGATCCTTCTAAATTTATACCATTCCAAATATCCCTTGTATAATTATTTTATTTTTTTACCATTGGAGGATCCCATGTAGGAATTATCCTTTGAAATTCATAACTAGGGATCCTAAGTAGGATGATTTTCCTTATGTGTAGACCATGTGGATACCGAGTAGGATGCCTCAATTATGTCATGCCATGAGGTACCCATTGGGTGCCCCAATGTTTGACAAGCCCTGATTTAGTACATCAAATTTAGGTATATATTCTTATAGGTGGGACCCTAGAACCTGTGTTGAACTTGTAATCTTGATAAGCCTTGTAGTAGTGTCAGTTTAAGCATTCATCCACCCTCATTCATATTGTTATACATTCACCAATTTTATACTAATTCAATGATGATTAAAAAAGGTGATTCCTAGTTTGGGTATGATAAAACTAACGCGATGTGAATTATATCTTTGGGATGAAAACACATACTTTTAGGGATATGTATTCTTAATTTTGTTGGGTTCCCAGAGGTGATACCATGGACCTGGCCTCTCACCTCCATTTATTTATATCTTTTGAATAACTAGACACAATTACAGGGATTCAAATTTTGAGCCACACATGTTTGGATGTTCTTCACGTCCCTTTTGATGTTTTTGAGTATTATTCTAATCTCCTCAATTTTTTATATAATGAGGATGATTCCACTCTAATCAAATTTTTTTTTAAGGGTGGTGATTACTCTCCCCATGATTTGGGCATAGTATCCTTTTGATTATGATATATCGGCATGGTTTCCCTACTTATGTTACTCATGGGTGATTATTCTCTTCTGGGTGATAGGGATGATTACTCTCTCCCTTGTACATTACATTATTTCAATGCTGGACATAGAGTTCCACATTGTTGGAATATACTCATGGATGATTATACTCTCTTGATTGATGGGTATGATTACTTTCCCCCTAGTCAAATACCATGAGGGGTGGACATTATGTCTCATCGGTGATCTCTCCATATACATCACATAAGGTTCATACCATTAGCGATTATCTGAGGGAAAATGTTGTGAATGACTATGGACTTGGACCTAGGTATGAGATATTAGAATAAATTTACATAGTGGGTGTGGAATGAAATCCAAGATTATACCATGTCTACAGGAGTGTATGTTTGTGTTTCTGATGCTTTCGTCAGGGTTCACGTGTCTGTCCACTTGGGTGCGACAGGCATGGCTGTTTTGTTACCCCGCATCCCCTCTTTCCAAAGGCAGGCGACATTCACTATTTATTTAGGGACGCCTCCTCCTTGATCAAAACTGGGATGATGAGATGTCGGTTCTTCCTTCCATGGATTCCTCTTCGGAACTCATCACCTGGTCCGGGTCACCCTCATAGATTTAATTTGTTGTTTGTGAATCTCTTCCCAGTGCCATGTTTCCATGGATGCCGTTTAATTACACCGCTCCTGTCAGTACATTCCAAGGGGTCCGATCAGGGCGACAAACATTAATTGGGGATTAGTCACGTTGAGACATCACTGGCGTTTCTGGACGCTGGGGAATTGGCATGTCTATCTTTTGTCCCTTATTATATGGCTTCTCGAGGGTGCGGAATCCCAAGGCATCCCGCATCGATATCAGGGAATCACATGCCATTGGCATGTATCTGAGGTTTTCCTCAGCTTCATGTGTTTAACACGAGGTATGCCAAAAGTTTAACATCCAGAGGAGACGGATCATACTGATTAGAACACCGATAAAGGTGGACCAGATTGGTAGACCCCCTTGAGGAATCACCGATATTGGGGCCAGCACGTGGGTGGCTCCCTGAATACCATGGAGGTTGAAATGAAATGGGACCATTGTAAGTGCGATAGTGAAGTTGTGAATGAGCCTCAAAGATACCTCCTATGTATCCCTGTGGTAGGGAATCAAAGTCCACGTAGCTCGAGTTGGGTTTCATCAGCGAACCGATGTGAAGGGGATCGGGATAACCAAGTTGTGGGATTGAACCTCATTGAGGCTTCCTATATACCATTCCTTGACATGGATCAAATTCCTCATAGTTCGCTTCGGGTGTGTCGGCAAACCGACATGAAGATGGACCTTGGTCCGATGGGTATCGTCAGCGAACCGACGTGAAGGTGGACCTTGGTCCAATGGATGTTGGGCTTGATCCTCTGGGAGGTTTCCTACGTACCATGCCTTGACATGGATCAAATTATTCGTAGTTCACTTGGAAAGTGTGGGGATTACACTCTAGGCTGCCCAGATGTTGGTGAACCGACGTGAAGGAGGTCGGAACGACCAGCTCTTGGGCTTGAGCCTCTAGGAGGTTTCCTATGTACCATTCCTTGACATGGATCAAAGTCTTCATATTTCGGGTTGAAAAGGGGATGTTGAACTAACATGAAGGGTTGTTGGAACAACCAGTTAGTTATCTTGAACCTCATGGAGGCTTCCTACATACCATGCCTTGACACGGATCAAAGTCCACGTAGTTCAGGCATATAGTTTAACGTCATGAAGGATGGGGGTAGAACCTGACGTGAATAAACGATAGAGTGGTGGTCTTGAACCTCGTGGAGGCTTCCTATATTCCATGCCTATACATGGTTCAAAGTCCACGTAGTTCAAGAAGGGTTTTGTCAATGAACCGATGTGAAGTTGAACCTGGGGGTCCACTGGTGGTGGGCTTGAACCTCATGGAGGCTTCCTATGTACCATGACTTGACATGGATCAATGTCCACATAGTTCGGGTGTATAGTTTAACGTCATGTAGGAAAGGGCATTTGGGGCTTACGCACTGAGGTGGACCAAGTTTTGGGGAACCGACGTGAATGAAGTCAGAATGACCGGATGGTGGGATTGACCCTCGTGGAGTCTTCCTACGTACCATGCCTTGACATGGATAAAAGTACTCAATGTTCTCTAAAAGAGGAGTCAGGTTTGGTGCTCACTCTAAGCTCCTGTGAGTCATGCTTGGTGCGAGAAACAAGAGGTTGCAGGGACCTGACGATCACGTCGTGAAGGGTGCGTTCGTGGGAAACGAGAAGGGGCTTACACGTTAGGCGGCCCATGGTGTATGGACTTACTCCATGATGGAGGACTGAGGGTGAAAAAGCGCAATAGGAGAGAGATTTGGGACCGAGGACAAGGGTTCCTTGTTTTATATCATGCCCTATAATAGCCTTGGCAGTGGGGAAGTACAGAGGTGCATGGGTGCTACCTTCCGTAAGAAGGACTAGGGTCTTACACCAATATGGCCTCCCTTCCCCCATGGACAAAAGCCACTCCGAGAAAGAGGATATCATCCCCTATGGGGGGTGATCCCATCCCCATGGAGACGAGTGGGTGTAAAGAATGTCCGAGTCGGGGGGACCCTGCGTGCGGGGCATGGGGCCGGATCACAGTTTAACGTCATGTGTTGAGGAAGAGGGTTCTTGGTAGTTTAACATCCTACAGCTCGGAAAAGGTGGGTTTACTCCACACCCCTAGGACTTACATAACTTAAACCCTCTGCTCCTTGTGGGAGGGAAGGTACCAGCAATGCCGTGGAAAAAGGGATGTCGCGGAGCGAACCATCGAGGGGTCCACATTAGCATGGCTATGCGAAGAAGCAATAGTCGTTAGCATGCCTATGCGGAGAAGAATTAGGCGAAGCAACGCCACAGGCGGTATCGTCTAGGGGACTTTGAAATCACATCATGCAGACCTGGAGGGCCGCACGGGAAAAGGATTCAACAAGAATCGGGGACCATAGGCATGGGCCTTGTGGAGATCTATTGCACTGTATGGTGAAGGGAACTTGCGAAGTGGTTTGCTTCGCGAAGTGGGATGCCTTAGACTTAGCATGGGGCGGAGATGCAAGAGGGGGGGTGCTTCGTGAAGTTGAAGGGTGTTCATGGAGCACTGCCTCATGGAGAATAGGTGTCTCGTGAAGCGAAGTGCCGCGAAGCAGTGTGCTTCATGAAGTACAGTGACCCTGCCCTAGCATGTGGATCACATGTACAAGATGGGTGTCTCACAAAGCATAAACACTCTGCGACGGCCTGGGTCCTCTTGGGGATCCCCTTCCTTCATGAAAGCTCCCGTGCTTCGTGAAAGGAATCCCTCTCGGAAGAGGGGATCAAAACGAGACAATGCAGAGGCACCTCGCAAAGAAAAAATACCTCGCATAGCTCATGATTCCCAGAGAAAAGGGAGCTTCGTGATTCGGGAGCTAATAAGGAAAAAGGTACAATTGTCCGTCCCAGGGACTCAGGGGGAGCTGGGTATTTATAGGCAAGGGGCGCCGTGGAGCAGCACTCGCGCGGTGCGAAGACGGCTTGTATTTCTTCACGGCGAGTCGAAAATGTCAAATGGGTTCGCAGAGGAGTACCACCTCCTTTTCTTTGCGAAGAGCTCATGAACGTCAGGGGGGTTTGCGGGGCATCCCACCTCTGCTGCTTCGCGGCGGGTTTGTGAACTTTAGGGCTACTCGCGGGGCTTCCAACGTCTGCTGCTTCACAGTGGGTTTGCGAACGTCAGGGCCATTCGTGGGGATTCCCACCTCTACTTATTCATGGTGTATTCACAAATGTTAGGGCCATTCGCGGGGCTTACCGCCTCTCTTGTTTCACGGCGACCGCGTTGCTTTGGAGGGCTCCGCATCGGCGCTTCGTAGGGCAGGCCTTAGAGCCTTCTTTTCTTCGTTTTTTTCAACCAATATTTTGGAACCAACAAATTCCCCCCCCCCCCTTAGACTTGGAGCCGTAGAGGGATCAAGGGTCAAAGTCTGAGGGAAATCGCCAAAATTATTGGCGGTCCGCGATGTGGGCTCGTGAAGCAGGTGCGTGAGGTAGACAGGGGCTGCTCTGTCTGGACGTGTTGTGAAGCTTCGTGCGGACTAGATGCGACACGAAGCTCCGAGGGCCGATGCCTATAAATATGGGGCCTAACATCTCTTTTTCCCTTTCCCTTATCTGTGACTTTTTCCTTTTGTGCTCTTGATTCGTGAAGCTTCGTGTACTCCATGTCTGCCCACCGCGAATCGAGCTTCGTGGCGAACCGTGAGTCTCCGACTCCACGACCGCGCCAAGAGAACATCTTCTTGTAAGCTGAGGCCATGATCTGCATCTTTGCTTTGCGACTGAGCTCCATGAACGAGCACCGCGAATGAGCTTTGTGACCTAACCTGAATTTTGTCTGAGTTCTGAAACCCAATGGCCCATCAAGAAGCTGCGCTGGTGGTGCTTGCAGGCGTCGCCTGGAGGGATTAAATGGCCATCTATCTGGGCCTGGGGGAGCTAGTACGAAGCCACTCAGACCATAATTCTTTGATAGGATAGATATCAGAGAGTCAAAAGAACTATCCGCTATGTAAGAATCTACCTTTTTATGGCTTCGGGCTGAGGGATGACGTCTTCATTCCTGAGGCGAGTAGGGATGAACAAGCATGCTGGTTCTGAAGCACGACTTTCCAGCATCAATGGTTTAGGGTGGCTGATGGTCATGCTCAGGAGGACTTCACACCTATCACCACCGACTATCTGTACAACCATTTGAACAACATTTATGGGAATCCATTGCAACCTAATACTTCCCCTCCCATGTACCGCACAATACTAAAGAAAGCTTTGAGGGATTCGAAGAAGGGGTGGTCCAATGAGTGGGACCTGCACCAGGGTGGAAACTTCACCAATGATTGGGCATGGGCTTACTAGGTAGGTGCCTCACGCGAGGAGTTTGGTGAAGAGCTGAGGAGAGTGGGTTGGTATGAGGAGGAATGGGCCTCCCAATTCCACATTTATCAACCGAAACAGCTAATTCCAGAGATGTTAAGCAGATCGTCGTCTAGGACCAACACTTTTCACCTACACCATGGGGAGGTTGGCATCAGTCTGTGGGATGTACATTAGGTTTTGAGGGTCCTGATCTTGGGGGATATGTATGATGAGTTCCTCCCCATCATGAGCATGTGGGAGCATCCAGAGTTGATATCGCGGCTGGCGCTAACACTGATGGGATTGCTCCTTGGAGAGGACAAATAAGCAGTGAGATTTGTCCACTTTAATAAGTGGTTCAAGTAGTTCCTGAACTTCACGAAGGATCGAGAGTTTCCCCCAAGGCCTCGAACTTGTCCGAAGGGGGCTCAATGGGGAAAGGAGCACTCATATTTGTGGTTCCTGGAGAACAGCTAGTGGAAGACATGGGGTTTCAGTGTCAGCATTGAACAGTAGCCAATGGTCAGGATGGCGGGGTTTATCACGATCCTTATCTGTTGTTGGATCCTACTAGTGAGGGATACCAACATAGGGGGACGACCCAACTCATTCGTCATGGCGTCCATGCTGGCCACGGGAAGGCTGGTCAATCTGGGGATTCCGATGCTCACCAGATTGTGCAAGATGTTGCGGCATGTTATCGAGGGCAAGAAGCCGCTGAGGATATGTGGGCCCTTCCACCTTCTGTAAGGGTGGATCGCGGCGCACATAAGGGGGGTTTACGAGTATCTGAACCCCATCTCGCCACCGGGGTCAAACTTCCTCCCATCCATCCTAAATGTTGTCGGGAGATTCCTAGTCAAATTGACTGATCCCTTAGTACTGAACCGGGTGTGGAAGGCGGATGAGTTCAATTTCCACCTGTTTCCCTTGCCGACGGGAGTACTCGTCGATGATGGTCAGGGAAGAGAAGAACATCTGGCCTATCTCTTGGCCTTTCGAGGTGGAGTTTTCGTGGCACGGGTGGACCGCGAGCCGCTCGGCGAGCCGTACACCCCACATCGGTTCGTGAGGCAATTTCGGTTCCTACAGCGGCTGACCCCACAGGTCTACTGGGAGGTGCACCACGATGAGTACCCGTGTGTGATGAGGAAATTGTGTCTCATGTTCACACAAGAAGATGGAAAAATGCGAATTGCATTGCCTCCACCTACTGCTGCCTTTGGACTGGTGAAGAAGTATGCCATCAGCTAGGAGGCAACTCATCCGTGGGAAATGCTGAAGAAGCCGACTGTCCGGGCTGGTGATGGCAGACCTCCCATATCCAGAGGATGAGGTCGGAGGGCAGAAAGGGTGTCTCGTAGTGGTTGGGATATCTTGGCAGCGAGACCTGCACCGGCTGAGAGTGAGGCAGTGGCGGCGGATACAACAGCGGTAGTGGACCTGATGGTCCCGGAAGGGCAGAGCTATCCGGAGGGGAGCCACCGAGGGGATTCTACAGGATATCCACCTAGGCTTTGGGGAAGTGGCTGCATCATATCGACATGCTAGAGAATGTTGTTTTCCCAGAGGCCTGGGACATTTAGGATGTCAACTGGTAGTTTCTCATCCCCCCTGAGATGTGGCAACACCTAAACCATCTCGGGATGGACCTTCCGGGTATAGGCCCTGTTCGGGTCGGTTTCGTAGTGTCTACGGCAGAGGCGGAGAAATATTTGGTTGAGCTCGAGGACTACATACATTCCTCTGGTTCCCTGCATCTGATGACAGACCGGGTGAGGGTACTGCTGAACCAGACGGGTCCCCCGCAGCTATCGGTCGCTGAGCTAAGAGAGCGTTTCCCCCTACTGAAAGAGTCGGGCAAATCATCTTGGGCAGACGAGGCTGGTGGAGGGAGCCCATTGGAGGAAGGCAAAGTCAGCGATCAAGACTTGGATCTCGACAATTTTATGGAGGCTCTCAAGGTAATATTCTAAGTCTCTTTATACAGAGTCTGTTATGAGGTCATCATATATTTCTTACCAATATTTGGACCGTGCAGGAGGAGTTTGTACGCAGACCTCACTCTCACCCTGTAGAGACCCAAAGCTTGACGTACATGGACATTACATTACTTTTTCAGAATACCTAATACATTACAAAAACAAACACTCAAGGATTGTAATAGTTTAGTTTCTTTGGAAACTTGGAACAAAATCTTCTAATCGTTGTGAAATATCTTCAACATCACCCATAAAGATATTATCCTTTTGTTTTCTTACCTAAAACCTTTCTTTATATCCTGGGGAAAATAAAATATATAAAGGGTGATATCAAATGATAAATAAGGGTAATCATAGAGAGAATAAAGCAAACCATATACATTTGAACTTAAAAACATTAACATAATGTTTAAACATCAAAATCATGATCAATGACATAAAACATGGAAGTACATAAGGCATAGATCTTAATGGAACATCAATCATGATAAAATAGCATGGGAATAAAACATGTAATTGTGGAAATTCATTAATCACATGATATTATTTCTATAGTATCCAAGGCATTGTTTCCAAGACCATCTTAGTGGAAAAAGTCCCTTTCTGAATCGAGTTCACTCCTCATTCCAGTCCTGTGACACTGAACCGGATTAACTTGTCATTCCAGCCATGTCTATCTCATGAGATATAAATCGTTATCCAATGCATTGGAGGGAGATATAGGTCCCGCCCATCTCTTAATGAAATCATTATTTCTTATGCCACAACATAAACATAAATCATTTATCATAACCCAAAGAATAAAATGTGTTTCATAAACATCATCCCATCATAACATAATCCATATAAAACAAATGGATATCATTCAATCATAAGAAAAGTGAAACCATTTAAATCATAGAGACATTATACTTGAATCATACACATATGAAAAATGTCATCTTATATGTAAAATGGTTTTGATAAAACACTTGAAATGAATTCCTAAGGAAAATGTCCTTTCATCTTCAAAATCATTTTCTTTTCACAAAATGCCATGAAATTTTAAAATAAAAGAATTTTGTTTAAAATATAAATGAAATATTTTAGATTAAGCTTCTTGAAAATAAGGAGTTATGAAACCGTAAAAATACGTGCATGCCATATAAGTTTAAAAAAATCATTCTTCTTGTAATTTTGCTGGAAAAGACAAAAAGTACCTCATATGGTAAACAAAAGAAAGATTCCTTACATACCATGTAGTAAAAGTCAAAAATGGGTAAAAAGGACTTTAAAGATACATAAAAACATTTTTAGAAAACATGGGCATGGATGATAACAATAACAGCAGTAAATACTTACGTATAAGAAATCCCGAATAAAAATGAGATTGAAAAATTATCCCTTACCTTAGGTCTGATATGCTTCGTACGTATCTGAACCTCCTGTATAATGATTTAAATAATTTCATTGACTTATTATAGAAATTTATTAATTGTTATGATATCATATATTATTCACTTATGACTTTATATTACCCGTTATTTTGTAAATTTCATGTTAAAGCTGCGTTTTGGGTAAAACATTTTATTTATCATACGTGTTTGGACTTGTTGTTCTTGATAATATTACTACTTATATCATGATTTAATTACTTACAGAATGTAAATCATGATATATATATCATATATATTCAATATATATATATATATAATATAGATAAATGAAATGAAAAACACTGTTCATGGAGATGGTAGGCCGTACGTACGCATGAACGTTGTTTTCTTTTCCTTATTGACTTGAATAGTAGTAAGTAGATGAAATATGTATATATATATGCTTACATAAATAGAGTAGCTTCATTATTTCATATATTTCATTATTATTCTTTACATATACATTATAATCATTCTTGAATGGTTAATCATGGAAAATGATTCTCATCGCGTTCGTGGAGACGGTAGTCCGTACATACACACGAGTGATAATATCATTCCCATGATCGTGGAATTGTATTGAAGTGTATGTATAATATTACAGAATAAATATCACGTTACAATAACCATATATAGTTATTTATTTACATCATTATACACATCCATGTAAGGTGGTGGTGGAAAACATATTACTCCATGGCGTGGAGACGGTATTCCGTACGTACACACGCGCGGTGATTTCGTTTTCCATAGGATGGATAGAATGTGAAACACCTAAATAAGAGTAAGTATAAGAAGAAAGAAACTTGAAATAGTCAGTAGAAGAGATTACCTCTTCCTCGACGCACCACCTTTAAACTTCTTCTTAGCGCACTAGAGTTGGTCTTTTGGGAAGACCAGAACCTCTATGATGTAACTAGAGAGGTTGATAAGAAGAATTTTCAGGGGTTGGCTGAGCTTCATGGCTCAAAAGGGTGTGAAGAGAAGAGGTAAGGGGTGCCCTTTTTATAAGGGAGGATAGGGGCACCTTAGGAAAACTGAAAATATTATTTTATAAGAATGTCATATTCGGTTTTTAATAGCTCCAAATTGATTTATTTTGAAGATAAGGTGGATATGGGTCGAAATAATCTCAACCAATAGGTTTTATAAAAGTTTAGGTTACTATTTTATCGTTATCATTTAGATTTAACTCTATGTTAAATAATTTATTTTTACCGTGTCTTTTTGTTTTCTTACACTATATGGTTAATAAACTTACTATAACAAGCCAATAGAACCCCACGTGGTTGATTATTAATATATATATCCTTATCTAAGTCATTTGGACGAACATTAGATTTTTAGGAATATAATAACAGTTAATAATAAAATATTTGTTTTAAAAACTATTTTATGTCAATTTTGACACTATTTAGAAATTGATTTTTGTGAAATTCATAACAGCATGATTTGTTCTAACAAAGTTAATTAAATACATACTAACATGTCATATTAACATATAAAATTAGTGGAATTAATAAAAACTCTCAAATTACATTTATTTGGGTATTTATAATATCAATTATTTTAATATTTCATTATTTAGGTAATTACTATATCACCATTGTGTCATAAATAAATTAAATTATTTAATGTCTAAAATTTTTAAATAAAATACCATTAGGTATGAAATATTTTTATCTTTCTAATTAATATTTATAGTTGAATTTATCTTATGTATAACCCTATATTAAAAATATTTTAGTTATTAAACTATGATTTTAACTATTTTAACTCTTTTTTAAATAAAATAATAATACGTGTCCTAATCTAATCCAAGTGTACCTAAAGGGTAATATTTTATTCCTAAGGTTGTTTTTGGTCGAATTACACTTATCCAATAGAATTAGGACATGTGTTAGGGTAATAATAATATTATTTTTCTCTTAATTACCATATTTACTTTTAACCGTGGTAAATTAAAGTAAAAAGTTACTATTCACCAAAAATTATTTTTATCTTATTGAACCACATTTTACTCCTTGAAATTAACCGTGTCTCTCAAATTTTCGAAATTCCACTCACAGAAGCGGTAAAATTATGTTTTATGTAAATTTTCAAATTCTCCTAGGAGGTGGGTAAAAGACGGTGAAAAGTTCAATAAAATTTTTATATGTCTAAAATTATTATAAAATGACTCCAATGAATTACATTGAACATATATAGGTACTATGTATCAATTTTGACCTAAAATAAATTTAAATAAAATAAATAATTATTTATATAAAAAAGTATGTTTTTAAATAGTAACCCAATATTTTCACTATTCATCAAAAATTGAAAGTTTTCAGATAAATACCAAAAATTCACCCTAGGATAATTTTGATATTCCTAATCCAAAAATGAAATCCATTTTGAAAAAGAAATTTATAAAATTTAAAAAAGTAGGTATTACTATTCATAATGGCTAGTTCATAATAATATTTTGATAATATATCGTTTAGTGAAACTCGGTATTGCGTACTACACACGCTGTTGAGGAACGTTTGATTGTGTGTAATGCAAGCCATGTCTGGGATGCGTCTAGTGAAAGCTCCGTTTGGTGTTGCGTATAACATAATCAAAACATATTTCATTTATACATTAAACAAAATTTATAATTACTGTTGCGTAAAATAATTTCCACAAAACGAACTTGAAATTGTGTGTAACAAGAGCCAAGAATAGTGTTGCTTATAGTGAAAACTAATTTTGGTGTAGTGTAAAACACAAGACATCAATGAAATTAAAAAGAATAATTCTCCTAAAATCTCGGGTCGTTACATTCTACCCCCCTGAAAATGAATTTTTTCCTCAAAATTCGTCCGGGTTATAAATGGTTTACTACTTGAAAGTTTCATTCATAGAAACCCACATCGTAAAAAGGAATACAAAAACTAATCTTTAAAAACTAAATTATGAAACGTAACGGTTTCCCAAATTAACTAATCACTGGATTTCCACATATGAAAACATAGGTGAAAATATGGATATGGAAGAAAAATCTGACCATCATATTCTGATGGAGAGTGGTTGAGAACATGGCTATGGAAAATCCAACAATCACAAAGCCATAAATTTTTGATGATCTAAGGTGCCATCTAATTTATCGAGTATGAGGGCACTAGGACAACGTTTTTGGTTTTCAAGATCATTCCCCTAATGCTAAAGAATTGTTGAATTAAAAGAAATACTTACTTGATTTTGGTAAAATCTCACCGTTGTTCATGCCTTGAATAATTTACAGTTCATCTCTTAAAGAAATGAAGTGGAATTTTTCATTCGTGAAGTGTTAGCAGATCATGCGATAGAATGATAGCTCATTCCGTCTGTCTCAAACATAAAGTTAGAAAAAGTTATCAAATATACATAAGTCCATCTATAGTACGATTAATCGTATATGGTTCCTAATGTGGACTTATACTTCATATATCATACCTCTTAATATAATAAAACATGTTTCTACTAACCAGGGACTTCCTGTAGTCCAGTGGTAGGTAATAAAGGCATGTCACTCTTCGCTTGTGGGTTCAATTCTCGCAACCTTGTCCGACGCGACAGGTTGTTGTCCATCCTGTAGGTTGTCCTTTTTCTAATACTATACTATTATAACATTCCAGAAACAATATAGAAAAAAAATTATATCCTTAAACAATACTAACTTATGTCCAACATAATCCATTCCAATATTTGGGCTTATCCAAAATAGTTCCCTCCTAGCTCATAGTATAAAGAAAACAATTACTAGAAATGTCATCTGTCGAGCATGTGAATACCATCATTTATCCCCAATATATCATACAATATATCTTTTTGGTCAAATTAAAAACATGTGAATACCTTAATCATGTATTCACTTGAAAAATGAATACCCATTGAACCTTAGTGAAAACATTAATGTTGTCAAAAGTTAACTCTTTCAACATACCAAAATCCCAAAATTTCTATATACTCAAACCATAATATCACTTAGTCCTTATATCAGTCATGAGCTCCTGAATACTATTAAACATTTCATTTTCTCCTTATCATATCATCTACTTTCCAAAATATTTTAATTACTTTTCATGGTTACCATTACCATATAATTATTATAAACCATAATAATCCAATATATAGATATTCCAATATTCCCCAGTACTATAAATTAGATTCCACAACATTATTTTGGAATCCCATTACATAAACACATAATCATTCCACTACACCATTGTCATACTCTACATCGCCAATTGTGATCACATGTGACTTCCCTTTTTCCTTTTCCTTAAGAGGTTTCTCATGTAGATTATCATTAACCCTTGGATTAGGGCATTGGTTAGCATAATGACCCCATTTCCTTGTACATGAAGCATTGAAGTGTTGGTGGAGAGTTCCCTGTAGTCTTTTCTCTATTCACGTCATTGAAAACCTTTTTCCCATTACTTCAGCACTCATCTACTAGATGACCTTCTTTTCCACACTTTAAACATTTTCTAGTACCTTTTAGAAAATCTCCACCATGCTTTTATCCACACATTGAGCATAAAGAAACATTCATCTTCTTTTAACCATTGTTCTGTGGTTTTTCCTTGAACTCCATCTTTCATTTCTTGTCAAAACCATGAGATGGCTATGTTACACCAACTTTCTATTCTACCTTGATAGTACAACACACAATTTATTCATAGCTTCTGAAGTCTCTTATAACTAATACCCTTCGAAGACTTGGTTTTAAGCCACTGAAAAATCGATCAACTTTACTTTCAGGTTGGATGATAAAACCAGATACATACCTTGAAAATCTTATAAAATTCACTTCATATATACCAACAGATTCATCATCCTTCTGCTTAAGCTCAAGGAACTCCTTTTCCATCTTTGTTCAAAGAATATGAAGGAAGTACTTACTGAAAAACAAGTTCTTGAACTCATCCCATTCAATGGATTCAATTTCATCTTGGGGCCTTGTATTCTTAATTAGAGTCCACCACTGGTCTGCTTCACCTTCTAAACAGTAAACAGCTAGAATGAATTTATAATGTTCTGAACAACAATGTATGGAAAATATCTTTTCAATGGTAGTAATCCATTGTTCATCAACAAGTGGATCAGAAGACCCAATAAAAGAAGGTGGACGTTTCCTCATGAAGGACTCAATAGAATATTGTTCCCTTCTCTGATCATTTGGAAATCTATAATGATTCATAGATTTTTTAAGTATAGCAATATGATTTTTCACTCCATCTCCCATCACATTTGGTTCTTTAGGAGGACAATCATCGCATTTTACATTACATTGATCAACACGGTTCCTTCGGGTTCTAGCCATCGTCTAAAACCCAAAAAGAATAGTGTGAGAGGAAAAAATCATGCTAGGGAAGACAACATAATAAAGGGGGAGCATCTTCAATATATAACATATTGCGGTTAATTATAAGATTGTTACCATAATTCTAGGACTATAACCTATACTTATAATTAACCTTACGAACATCCCTAGACATACCTTAGAAATATCTCTAGGGATCACACTAATGTTTTCTCATCCTAGTTTCCAAAGGTTAACTAAACCTTTCCTCTGATACCAACTGTAGATACCCAAAGCTTGACGTACATGGACATTACATTAATTTTGCAGAATAATTAATAAATAACAAAAACCAACACTCAAGGATCGTAATAGTTTAGTGTCATTGGAAACATGGAACAAAATATTCTAATCGTTGTGAAAGATCTTCAACATCTACCATAAAGATCTTCCCCTTTTGTTTTTTACCTAAAACCTTTATTTATATCCTGGGGAAAATAAAACATATAAAGGGTGAGCTGAAATTCTCAGTAAGGGTAAGCATGGAGAGAATAAAACAAACCATATACATTTAAACTTAAAAACATGAACATAATATTTAAACATCAAAATCTTGAGCAATGACATAAAACATGGCAGTACATAAGGCATAGATCTTAATGGAACATCAATCATGATAAAATAGCATGGGAATAAAATATGTAATTGTGGAAAACCATTAAGAAAATGATATGATTTTTATATTATCCAAGGCATTTCTGCCAAGACCATCCTAGTGGACAAAGTCACTTTCTAAATCAAGTTCACTCCTCATTCCAGTCCTGAAACACTGAACCGGATTAACTTGTCATTCCATCCATGTCTATATCATGAGATATCAATATTCACCCAATGCATTGGAGGGAGATATAAGTCCCACCCATCTCATAATGAAATCATTCTTTCGTGTGCCACAACATAAACATAAATCATTTATCATAACCCAAATAATAAAATGGGTTTAATAAACATCATCCCATCATAACATAATAGATATAAAACAAATGGATATAATTTCATCAAAAGAAAATTAAAACCATGTAAATCATAGAGACATTATACTTGAAACATACACATATGAAAATTTTCATCTTAGATGGAAAATGGTATTGATAAAACACTTGAAATGAATTCTTGAGGAAAATATCCTTTCTTCTTCAAAATCATTTTATTTTCACAAAATTCCATGAAATTTTAAAAGAAAAGGATTTTTTTTAAAATATGAATGAAATATTCTCGATTAATATTCTTAAAAATATGGATTTAGGTAACTGTAAAAATCTGTTCATGCCGTATAAGTTAGAAAAATCATTCTTCTCATACTTTTGACGGAAAAGTCAAAAATTACCTCGTATGGTAAACAAAAGAAATATTCCTTACATACCATGTAGTAAAAGTCAAAAATGTGTAAAAAGGACTTTAAACATGCATGAAATTTTTTTAGAAAACATGGGCATGGATGATAACAATAACCCCAGTAAATACTTACGTATAAGCAATCTAAAATAAAAATGAGATTGAAAAATTATCCCTTACCTTAGGTCTGATATGCTTCGTACGTATCCAAACCTACTGTATAATGATTTAAATAATTTAATTGACTTATTAAAGATTCATATTCATTGTTATGATATCATATATTGTTCACTTATGACTTTATATTACTCGTTCTTTTGTAAATTTCAAGTTAAAGCAGCATTTTCGGTAAAACGTTTTATTTATCGTACGTGTTTGGACTTGTTGTTCTTGATATTATTACTACTTATATCATGATTTAATTACTTAAAGAATTTATATCATGATATATATGTCATATATATTCATTATATATATAAATATATATATAATATATAGATAAATGAAATGAAATACACTGTTCATGGAGATGGTTGGTCGTACGTACGCATGAATGTTGTTTTCATTTCTTTATTGAAGTGAATGGAAGTAAGTAGATGAAATATATATATATATATGTATACATAAATACATTATCTTCATTATGTCATATATTTCATTATTATTCATTATATATACTTCATAATCATTCTTGAATGGTTAATCATGGAAAATGAATCTCATCGCGTTCGTGGAGAGGGTAGTCCGTACGTAAGAACGAGCGATGATATCATTCCCTTGATTGTGGAATTGTATTGAAGTGTATGTATAATATTACAGAATCAATATCACTATAAAATAACCATATATAGTTATTTATTTACACCATTATTTCTATCCATGTAAGGTGGTGGTGGAAAACAGATTACACCACGGCGTGGAGACGGTATTCTGTACGTTCGCACGCGCGGTGATTTTATTTTCCATAGGATGGATAGAAGGTGAAATAGGGTTGTTTCATATTTATAATAACATATCAGTATATAAGTACTAGTTATGTTATTACTTTATAATGAAACAACTAATGAAGAGTAAGTAGAAGAAGAATGAAACTTGAAGGAGTCGGTAGAAGATATTACCTCTTCCTTGACGCACCACCTTTAAACTTCTTCTTAAGGAACTAGAGTTGGTCTTTTGAGAAGACCAGAACCTATATGATGTAACTAGAGAGGTTGATAAGAGTAATTTTCAGTGTTTGTTTAAGTTTCAAGGCTCAAAAGTGTGTGAAGAGAAGAGGGAAGGGGTTCCCTTTTTAAAAGGGAGGAGAGGGGAACCTTAGGAAAACTTAAAATATTATTTTATAATAAAGTCATATTCAGTTTTTAATAGCTCCAAATTGATTTATTTCGAAGATAAGGTGGGTATGGGTATAAATCCTCTCAACCAATATGTTTTAGACATGTTTTGGTTACAATTTTATCCTTATCATTTGATTTAACTCAAAGATAAATAATTTAACTTTTACCGTGTCTTTTTGTTTTCTTACATTATATGGTTAATAAACTTACTATAACTAGCCAAACGAACCCAATGTAGTTCATTATTAATATATATAACCTTATCTAAGTCATTTTTCTGAACCTTCGATTTTTAGGAATATAATAACAATTAATAATATAATATATTTTTTTTAAACTATTTTATGTCAATTTGGACACTATTTGGTAATTGATATTTGTGAAAATCATAACAGCATGATTAGTTTGAATAAAGTTAATTAAATATATAATAACATGTCATATTAACCTATAAAATTAGTTTAATTCATAAAAAGTCTCAAATTACATTTATTTGGGTATTTATAATATCAATTATTTTAATATTTCATTATTTTGGTAATTACTGCATCACCATTGTGTCATAAATAATTTAAATTATTTAATGTATAAAAATTTTAAATAAAATACCATTAGGTATTAAATATTATTATATTTCTAATGAATATTTATAGTCAAATTTATCTTATGTATAACCCTATATTAAAAATGTTTTAGTTATTAAACATTGATTTTAACTATTTTAACTATTCTTTAAATAAAATAATAATAAGTGTCCTAATCTAATACAAGTAGACCTAAAGGGTAATATTTTATTCCTATGGTTGTTTTTGGTCGAATTACACTTATCCAATAGAATTAGGACATGTTTTAGGGTAATAATAATCTCATTTTTTTCCCATAATTACACTATTTACTTTTAACCGTGGTAAATAAAAGTTAAAATTTACTATTCACCAAAAATTATTTCTATCTTATTGAACCACATTTTACTCCTTGATATTAACTATGTCTCTTGGATTTTTTAAATTTCAATCATAGAAGCTATAAAATTATGTTTTATGTAAATTTTTAAATTCTCCTAGGAGGTGGGTAAAAGACAGTGAAAAGTTCAATAAAAAGTTTTGTATGACTAAAATTATTATAAAATGACTCCAATGAATTAAATTGAACTTATATAGGTATTATGTTTCAATTTTGACCTAAAATAAATTTAAATAAAATAAATAATTATTTATATAAAAAAGTCGGTTTTTAAATAGTAACGCAGTGTTTTCACTATTCATCAAAAATTGAAAGTTTTCAGAAAAATACCAAATATTCACCCTAGGCTAATTTGGATATTCCGAATCAAAAAATGAAGCCCATTTTGAAAAAAAAAATTAAACTTTCAAAAGGTGGTTATTACTATTCATAACGGCTAGTTCATAATAATATTATAATAATATATCGTTTAGTGAAACTCGATATTGCGTACTACACATGCTATCGGGGAAGGTCTTGATTGTGTGTAATGAAAGACAAGTCCAGGATGTGTGTAGTGAACGCTCCGTTTGGTGTTGCGTATAACATAATCAAAACATATTTCATTTATACATTGAACAAAATCTATACTTAATGTTGCGTAAAATATTTTCCACAAAACGAACTTGAAATTGTGTGTAACAAGAGCCAAGAATAGTGTTGTCTATACTACAAGCTAATACAGTGTTGCGTATAGTGAAATCTAATTTTTTTGTAGGGTACAACACAAGACATCAATGAAATTAAAAACAATAATTCTCATAAAATCCCGGGTTGTTACACGCCCCTTGGTGGGTGATGATGCAGGACCTTCGGAACCAGTGCCTGTGGCTGTGTCCAGTTCTCTGTCTGGCAGGGCTAGGGAACCTGAGATGGCTCCTCTAGGCTCTCCAGACCTTCTGACAATATACGGAGGGCCGTGCCTCGGGGTCCCGTCAACATCAACTCAAGAGCAGCACCAGGAGTTCGATCTTCGTAAGTCTTCTCCACTGAATTCATTTCTTGTCATATGTAGATCATGTCAACTGATGTTCCTGTCCTTCCCTGTTACGTACAATTCTTCGACTGGAATGGGCTACTACGGTGAGGCTAGTTGGGATTTCTAGTGGTGCCCCTCCCAGGGGTATGCCAGTAATGGTGGAGATAGTTACCCAACCCACCCAAGCTACAGCGCTCCCTATCACTGGAGGGACCACCGGTGGGGTCGTGCCCGAGATCATCGAGGTAGGGTCTGACGACGAGGATCGACCGGCTGACCTGAGTCCGCCCATGCCTGATTCGACGCCAAATGTCGTGCTTGATCCAATTCCAGATATAGATCCCGCTATAGATTTCTTGAGGGCGTATCCTTCTTATGAACCTGCCCACCGTACGGACTGGGATGAGATGGCCTCTAATGAAGAGGATAGTGATATAGTTTACCGCTGATCATGGAAGATGATCGTGCACTTTATCAAGAAGACCCCCCAGGCATTATGGCTAGAAAAAATGGACAGGCTTCTCTCATGGCTGCGCGATCTGTGTGCTGGGGGAGTGGATGCCCAACGTCCCCATCTACTCATCCGGGATCTCATGGCGGAGAAGATCCGGGAATATGATCACAGCCTCAGCGTGGGCTGGCAACGGAGGAAAGCAACAAACACCAAGAAACTCTGGGAGGCTGAAGATGAAGTCCAATGGCTACAGATCTGGGAAGATGAACAGTCAGCCTCTCTTAACAAACAATCTGAGCAGATCTCGCGATTGAAGGCCCGACTAGTAGAGGTGGAAGAGCGTCTGAGGCAAGCTTCCGAAGAAACGGTCATCATTCAGGATGACATAAAGTAGGCCTAAACTGAGACTGATGAGTTGTACCCCATCACTGCTGAGGAGAAGTAGGAGCTAATCTGGTGGCAGCAACTCCTGGACGCCAGAAGTTGGAGGGTGGCGGAGCTGCAACGCTCTTTCGACCGGGTCAACCCGTCCAAGGGAGGGATAAACCCGTGAGTGCTATAAGGATCACAAACTCTCAAACGTACTTTCATATTTTGATTTTGAATAAATGAGTTTCGTTATCAATAATGTCTTTATACGCATATATTACATTCATGAAATGTCTAGTGGTCAGTCCCTAAGCTCACGTGGGTCAATCCCAATGTGAGAAACAAGGGGTGACTACTATGCTATTCCATCTGAACATAATGCATCAAACAACCTTAGAGTATCTGGGGTTTAAGTAACCAATCCGGATCCATTGAGAAGACATGGGAGGGGACCAATTGGAGGATTAGGGACTCAGAACAATCGATGAGGCATTTTTCTAATGTGATCTGGTGCATGAGCAGGGTAATTCTAGGGGTGTTGGGATTAGTCTGAACATAGGGATGTGAGAAATGCACATCACGATACCCGGGATGGTGTGACAATAAAAGATAATTGTTGAACATGTTCGAAACATAGTATCCTTATCGTATTAGCCTGAAATGGAGATAACAAATGAGGGTCAACTGTTGACTGTGTTCGAAACATGGGACCAGACTCAAAATTCTATCTGTTAGTCTTTCAGAACGTTGGCCCAGGACAGTAGGCGAACCATAGGTCAAGCATTCATACCGTTAGGGGGTCCCTCCAGACATGAAAGAGGATGAGGGTCCAAATAAGGTGGGCATGCAAAGTGTGGAATGCAGATTGAGGTTTTGTTCGGGTAGAATCCAAAACTCTTAAAATAACTCCACTGTGGAGGGAGCACACTGGATGCTCACATTGGTTTGATCATGGATCATTCCTTCTTTCAAACAAGACCTCTCTGGCGAGGGAGTCGTTGCTTCCCAAAGTCATCTCGAGGCATCCCGAACTTGTTCAGGGTAGAGTTACATTTACACGGTTCCACCTCGAGGGGTAAGGTCGTGGGCTGGAAATGGGGAGGAATGGGATCTTAGGATTCCTAAAGATGGACCCGAGGTGAAATTCCTGGGTGTCCCTACATATCCAATGAGAATGAGAATCAAGATGTACGTAGTTCTGGAAAGAAGATCCTAGGGAGTATGTGTTGTGGTAGCTATAAAACTGACATGAATGAGGACTTAAAGTACAAATCACACCACGTATACCTAGGGGAAACTCTTTAGGTTGAGGGACCAAGAATGAAAATTAGGCTGGGCACAAAGCATAGTGGTTGGGCATTCCTGCGTACCCCATGAGGATGGGAATCAAGCCACACGTAGTTCTGAAAGCGCAGTTTAACATCATGTGGGATGATGAGAAGCATGGCCGCGTTGGTACACATCCTACCAAAACTACTAATCCCACGTGAGTCGTGATCGGTGTGGGAAACAATAAGTAATGGTGGGACTTTCCCGACACAGTAAGGGGAATGTTATAATTGAGGGATGCTTGGTGAATACCGGTCCAATGATTCTAACACGTCCATGAAGCATACCTAGACGCAAGAAGATATAGAGCTGATTATGTCGGAATTACACTTGAACATGAGAGAGTGGAAATGTGTGAATCATGATGCGCCAAATCTGGACCACAATGATGGTTGTGTGGCAATGGAGGATAGCCATTAACCGTGATGAAAACACAGCATCCACATCATGTTAGCCTGGAGTGGAGATAGTCAGATGAGGGTCGACCATTGACCATGTTCGAAGCACAGGACCATGTCACAAATGTCGTCAGAGATCCTTAAGGGCATTGTCATGAAATGATAAGAGAGCCCCAAGGCCCAGAATCCATGGAGATCCCTTAAGTCTAGCATCCATGTCGTCTGAGGGTCCTTTCGGATGTGCAAGAGGATGAGGATCCAGATTGCGAGCTCACAAAGCCTAGACATGGAATGAGAGGAATGTCTCCCGGAAGATTCCACACTTAGGGATCTTTGTCAAAACGCATCTGAATATGTTAATGAGACGTATTAGGTAGAGGGAGTCGAGTCCCTTCCAATAGGGAGATCCTAGTTTAGGGTCATAGAGTTTGGACCATGGATGGGGGGAAACACAGGAGGCACGCGGTTGGGTAACTCAAGTACCTGACGTGAATGAGAACCGGGGGCTCTGACCACCATGTGCTTCTCAGAGATTTTTAGGTCGAGGGACCAAAAACGAGAGTTAAGCTGGGCCTAAAGAAAAATGCAAAGGAATTCTTACGTACCCCATTAGGATGGGGATCAAGCTGCACATAGTTCTTCAAGGTGGCACGGTAAGGTACCAGTGCTAGGGAAGAAGGGGAGTGCGAGCATGGCCCTTCCACCAAATGAAGAATAATTTGATAAATCTTGTTTGTCTTTTAAGGTGAGTTGTTTTTTTTTGTGAAGCGACAGGCCTAGGGTAGCAAGCCCTGGTGTCACTACAAGAATCAAGCCATAGTAGGTGTTGACAAATGGCATGGAATATTACCAATACCCAACATTATTTTCTCTACAATGAGTTCACCACAATGCAGTGCCATTTTTCGTCATGCGGCCAGGACGATAACGTCACAATTTAGGGTCGTGTGATAGGACCAAGCTTGCATTTTAACATCATGCAGTGAAGACGTAGCAGAGATGATGCTAGGCGGGGAATGTGTACGGTTCCATTAAACATAACCGATGTCGATGGGGACATGATCCCACATCACACCGTATGCAATTCCGAGATAGGAACCTCAGACCAAGGTCCCAAATAGGGGAACGAAGGAATGGGGCATGAGGAACTAGCTACCAGCTGAGTTGGACTCAGAGACCAGATGTATGGGTGACCCATTGCATCCCATGGGGATGAGGATCGAGCTGCACATATCCCTTTATGAAGATATTAGTTTATGGTCTTAGAGATTGGACCGTGGATGCCCCAAAGGATGCCGTATTGGAGCTTTGTCCCCCTGACGTGCAGAGGTGCACTGAGGGAGAGCACCAAGAGTGTCGAGATTCCACCTGGACATGATGGGGTGGAACATAATGTGAATCATGTAACCAACATTCGAGTTCTGAAAGGGATGGCATGATGACAGAGGATTACTGCTGACCATGTTCACAACACAGTATCTTGTCACGTTAGCCTGAAATGGGGACAAACAAATGAGAATCAACCACTGACCATGTTTGCAACGAGGGATTTGTATCAGTTTTCTGTCTGAGACCCTCGGGGGTGTTGGTCCGTAACAGTAGGAGAGCTCTTAAGTGTAGTATCCAGGCCGTTGTTGGGGGTCCCTCCTGGTGTGAAAGATGATGGAAGCCCGAATTAAGGGGAACACGAAGCTTGATAAGTGGAAGGAACATGACCAAGTTGAATTTGACACTCTTGGTCCTTGACCAGAGTACTCTTAACACATAGGAAAACCACTGCAAGGGGTCGAGGGACTCATCTTGAGGGCGTCCAAGAGATGGTGGATTCCTAGGAGAAGGGAGGCATGGTGCCAAATACCATGTACCACACCTATATATCCTCCTTGTGGAGAGGGACAGGCCAAGGGGCCAAGGTGACTGGGAGATCGGGAGATCTCTAAGAGGTGGTGTTGGACCCGAAGTCTAAACATTCGGGTGGTCCTACGTATCGCATAATGATGGGAATCAAGCCACACGTAGTTCTAGAAAGGTTACTTTTAATGACATGCGGGACAAGAAATAGGAGGGTTAATCTTTAGAACAGGGTGCACGTGGTATGGATTTCAGAAGCCCGACGTGAATGAGGACATAATCCCGTACCATATCATGCGATCCTGTAATCAATGTCTCGAATGAGGGGTAGAGAAGACAAATCAGCATAACACAATCTAAACGTAGTTCTGAAATGATCTTAGTTTAGGGTCTTAGAGCTCGGACCAAGGAGGGATGGCAGCCTTCCAAGTAAGCCCAGAACTTGACCTAATCCCTAAGCCCACGTGAGTCAAACTCGGTGTGGGAAACAAGGGAGGAAGATCCTTATTGAAATAATTGGAATGCCCATTAAAGGGAAATCGGTGCAGAGCCCCGAAGTATGCCTTTTCCACGGCTTTGTTCCCCTGATATGTAGATGCGCACTGAGGAATAACATTTAGAGTGCCGAAGATCTACTTGGACATGAGAAGGTGGAGAAGGATGTGAATTGTGTAACTGACATTTTGAGCTTAATGGGGGTTGGTGTGGCGATGGGGAATAACTGTTAATTGTGGTGGGAAAACAGTATCTATATCGCGTTAGCCTGAAGTGGGAACAAAAAATGAGCATCGATCGCCGACCATGTTCACAACGCGGGATTTGTATCAATTTGTTGTCCGAAACCCTCGGGGGCGTTGGCCCATAATGGTACGAGAGACCTTAAGCGTAGTATCCATTCTGTTCGGGGGTCCCTTCAAGTGTGAAAGGTGATGGAAGACCTAATGAAGAGACACAAAGCCTGGAAATCTGGTGGAAACGTGTCCCAGTACAGTCTGATGCTCTAGTTGACAAACCAGAGTACCCTTAGTCACATTGGCGGACCACCAAAAAGGGTCGATGAAGTGGATCAGAAAAGGTAGGCCAAGGAGCCATGGTGGGATGGAGATTTACAAGAGATGGGGTTGGACCCAAATCATATACGTTCAGGTGGTCCTACGTATCCCATAAGTATGGGAATCAATCCACACGTAGTTCTCGAAGACCCCAAGGCGGTAGGATACTCTAACGAGGATGTGTACGGCGTGGAGAGAAACCTGACGTCAATGAGGACATAATCCCATAGCACGCCGCACAATCCCATAAAAGAGGACTTGGGTCAGTGGCCCGAAAAGGCCAAGGGGCCTTGGTCAGGAAGGCCTGACCAGCTTGCAGTTTATCATCTTGCAACAAGGATGAGGGTTGGGGAATAGGATTCCCTAGACAGGGGAGGTGCAAGGAATGACGAGTAACTCAGCGTGAATGAGGGTGTAATCCCACACCACACCGTACACTCCGAGTATGACTTGGGACAAGGGGCCTGAGAAAGCCAAGGGGCCTGAGGCAGGGCCTCGATCAGGAAGGCCTTACCAGCTTGCAGTTTATCATCATGCAGTGAGCACGAGGGAATCTCATCTAGGGATGTGTACGATGCAGAGGATAACCTGATGTGGATGAGTAGATAATCTCATACCACATCATAAAATCCCATAATAGAGAATCTTGGTTGGGCGCCCAAAAAGGCCAAGGGGCCTGAGGGTTGGCATCGCCCAGAGGAAGTTCGTCGCTTGGAGATACAATGGGGCATAATAAACCACTACGCTTGATGCTTGGGACATCTTGGGGTGACCCCAACGATCCAAGACAACTTTTGACCATGTTCAAAGCACAGCGTCCCTATAGTGACCTAAAAGGGGAGCAAAAAATGAGCGTCGACCGCTATCCATATTCAAAATGCGGGACCTATATTGGATTATTTCTCGACATCCTCGAGGGTGTTGGCCCAAAATGGTAAGAGGGCCCTTCTGGATGGGGAATGTGATGGAGTCCCATCCAAGTAGTGGGTGAAGCATAACTATACCCATCTACGAAAGAGGAGAACATCTTCATAGAGGGCGACATATAGCCGGGTCGAGGCTAGCTCGACGTGAATTGGGAAAAAGTATGCACCCTTCCATATGTCTTGACCTGAGGGGAAGATTCTGGCTTTTGGGATGGGCCAATGGATGGAATGTCTGGGAGTTCCTACATATCTCATACGAATGATAATCAAGCGATACGTAGTTCTTGATGGCCATGCAGTTTAACTTCATGCAATAAAGACGGGGGAGGATAGAAGAACAGGAGTGGGCACATGGTGTGACCATTATAATCCTCATATGAGTGGGGATAAAGAATCCCACTCTACATCATGCGAGGACTCTCCAAGGAATCTATACCCATGGGAGAATAGTCAAAACAGAAGAGTTTGGGGTTGGGCTCCAAATGAAGTGCCAGGGCGTTCTTGCGTATCCCATGAGGATGGGAATTAAGTCATACATATTTATAGAAGCACAATTTAACGTCGTGTAGGACTATGAAATGTATCTCATATGGGGACACATACGTTGCGGTGAACCTCACATTAATGAGTAGATAATCTCATACCACATCATATAATCCCACAAGATAGCCTGGATCAGGGAAAGGCCTTGGATCCTAAGGTTGGGCCTCACTCAAGAAGCCCTGACCAACTTGAAATTTAACGTCTTCCAGTGAGGACAAGGGAGATATTAGTTTAAGGTTATAGAGCTCAGACCATTTTGCAGTTTACTATCATGCAGGACAATAATGAGTTGTTTAACGTCATGACAGTTTATGATCTAGTTTAACATCATGTAGGAAGATGTTGCAGCTTAACGTCATGCAAGACCATCCAGGTTAAGGTCATTTAGGACCGTACACTTTAGGGTCGTGCGGGACCGGGGTGAAGTTTACGGTCATGCGGGACCCAGGTGTAGTTTAAGGTCATGAGGGACCAGAAGCTTAGGCAAATTATTGCTTGAGGAACTTGTCATTGGTGGGAGGATTTATGCGCTCACCATCCATGGTTACCAATGAGTATGCTCCATTGGAGTAGACCATGTGAATGATGTAAGGTCCTTCATATTTGGGATCCAACTTGGGTTGTTTCCTGTCAGGGATCATTGGCGCTTGAAGGGACAATACCAAGTCGCCTTGCAAAAACGATCGAAGGAGAACCTTCTTGTTGAAGGCTCTGGATATCTTGTTCTGATGCCTTTCCAGATTGTGCAGGGAATGGAGCTTGTTCTCATCCAGTACTTCTAGTTCATCTAAACAGATTTTGGACACCTTATCTGGCGCCTGCTAGTCATAGACTGCAGTGCATAGCGATGGAAGCTGGATCTCGATGGGCAGGACAGCCTCATCCCCATACACCAAAGAATATGGAGTTACCTAGATGGAATTGCAAGTCGTCGTCTGATATGCCTAGAGGGCGTTGGGGAGCTTGTCCGGCCAACTCTTCTTGCTTTGACCAAACATTTTATACAGAATTTTAGAGAGGATTTTTTTGAACACCTCGATCTGCCCATTTTCCTACACGTGTTAGCGAGAGGTATGGTTTGAACGGATATTGTACTTGGTGTACAGTTTCTTCAGCTCGACTGCTCGAAAGTTGGTGTTGTTATCGGTGAGGACATCGTGAGGGACTCCAAACTAGTGGATGATATTGGAGCTCACAAAGTCATTGATGTAACGGGCCTTGACCTCTTTGAGTGGAACTGCCTCTGCCCACTTGGAAAGAAATCTGTAGCGGTTAGGATGAACCTACACTGGCAAGCTGTCGCCGGTGGATATAGTCCCACAAAGTCGAGTCCCCACACATAAAATGGAAAAGAGTACTTGGTGGAGTGGAGAGGCTCTGGCGGCTGATGCAGGAAGTCAGCATGAACTTGGAACACGTTCATCTCTTGGAAAACTCAATACAATCGTGGATCATAGAGGGCCAGAAGTACCCTAGTCTCCGGATCTGATGGGATAGCTTCAGCCCAGCCTGGTGGGCACTGCAGGAACCGGCATGAACCTCTAGAATGACCTAAGATATCTCAACTCCTTGAATGAAAAGGAGGATAACACCATAGAAACCCCTCTTATAGAGGATCCGCTCAAGACTAGGACCACTCTAGAGGGTAAACTGCAGTGTGCGGTGTTGGATTCGCTCGCGCTTGACCCGACCATCCGGGAAGCAACCATTATGGAGATACTCGACAAAAGGTGACCTCCAATCAAGAGTGGCCTCCACCACTACATCTGAATAACCTTTGGCTTCTAACGTGGATGGTCTAGTGGTAAGATGGCCTACCCATATACCGTCGTCTTCCTCTGGGGTGACAGGGGCAAGGACTCTCTGGTGTGCCACATGTATAATCAGATCATCCTGCTCAGGTAATGCCAGTGACTCAGCTAGGCCGGCCAGAGAATCTGCTCGACCATTGTGTGACTGGGGGACATTGGTAACCTCTAGTCGAGAAGGGAATCGATCCATTAAATGGAGGGTGGACTCCAACAATGGCACGAGCTCTAGTTTTCTGACAACATAGTCACCATTGACCTACTTGATGACTATTTTGGAATCCCCTTTCACGTCAAAATGGGGCACATCGATCTCAAGGGCCAAATCGAGGCCAGTGATGAGAGCCTGATACTCTGCCTCATTGTTGGTGCAACCTTATGACAACAGGAACAAGTATGGAAAAACATTTTGCACCATGTAGATGATGATGATACCCAGACCCACTCTTTTGAGCCTAGGATAATTGATCCTCCTATTGGTGGGGCTCCGGGAGGAACTATTGAAGTAAATTTTACAACATTAGATGGCATGATCGACTGAGAGGATTGCCTCATCGGTAAAATCCTGGTCCAGGGATTGATCCATGGTGGTTGGATGGGTAGCTAGGAAGTCTTCCAATGCCTTCCCTTTAATAGATTTTTGGGGCACAAACCTGGTGTCAAACTGCTAGAGGATCACCGTCCACCATGCTAGCCAGCCAGTAAACATGGGGTGGTTCCGAATGTACTTCAGTGGGTCCACCTGAGAGACCAATTGTACCTCATGGTGCTGCAGGTATTGTCACAATTTCTTATATGGAAAGCACGAGTGCAAGGTAGATTCTCTTGATAGGGTAATATATGGTCTCCGTATCGAGGAGCATGTGGTTGAGGTAATAGAGGTTGTTCTCTATCCTCTCATTGTTCTTCTGGGTGAGCAGGGTGCCGAGAGACCGTTCTAGAGTAGTCATATAAAGGACCAATGGATTTCCAGAGATGGGTGGCATCGGGACTGGGGGCAGGAGCAGATATAGCTTGATTTCTTTAAAGGCGGCCTGACACTCTTCATCTCATTCATAGGAGGAGCCTTTCTTCATGATCCGGGAAAAGGGCTTACACTTTCTAGCCCGATTCGCAATGAATCTGCATATGTAGGCTAATTGGACTTGAAGGCCTTGAATCTCCCAAATATTACTCAGGGGAGGAATATGGCTAATGTCTTTGATCATCTCTGGGTTGATCTCGATGCCTCGGTATCTAACAACAAATCCAAGAAACTTTTTGGAAGTGACCTCGAAGGCACACTTCAACGGGTTCATCTTCAGGTGGAGGGAATGGAGGAAACCGAACACTTTCTCAAGGTCGTTGAGATGGTCCTGGTGCTGGTTGGATTTTACCACTAGATCAGCCACATAGAATTCCACAAATGTTCCCAGAATTTTCTTGAATATGCGGTGCATTTCTCGTTGATAGGTGTCACCTGCATTTTTTAGGCCGTAGGGCATAACCTGGTAATAGAAAGTACCTTGGGGGCCCTGAAAGTGATGGAATCTTCTTCTTTGGGGGCCATCTGGATCTGGTTTTACCCAGAATACCCATCCATGAAGGAGAGGGCTTGGAACCCAATCTCGCATCAATCAACAAGTCTATCACCGGGAGGGGAAAATCATCCTTCAGACAGTGGCGGTTGATATCACGGAAGTCGATACAGACTCTGATCTGTCCATTCTTCTCCCTGAATGGAACAATTTTGGCTAGCCACTTGGGGTACTAGACATCCTTGACAAAGTTGGCTTTGATAATCTTGTCAACTTCAGCCTCAACCAAGGCACCATGGGAAGGGTGCATCTTTCGGGGAGGCTGCTTGAACCCATGATGGTTCGTCGGGAGACCAAGGCAGTGGACAACTACTTGGGTATCTAGCCCTGGCATCTCGCTATAACTCCAGGTGAACACGTCTTGGTGCTGCTTAATGATGTTCACGTACCATTCCTGATCTTCGAGGGACATGGAGGCACTGATCAATGTGGATTTTGGATCTTCCTCGCTACCAAGGTTTACCTGTACCAGTTCATCGATCGTGGTAGAAATGCCTTCTTCAAAGGCATGGGAGCATCCTCTAGGTCCTCTTCTTTACTTGTGGAGGGATATTCCATAGTGGGAGTTGCTTCCGGGCCACCAAACTCTGATGGGAGTCTAGTACTATCTTGGGCGGCGGTGGTCATCACATTAGGAGATTCATGTGTCGTTGAGACCATAGCGATGAAGGCAGTTGACCCAATCCCATTTGGCCTTCGTCCCAGGGGGCCACACATGATGATATCAAATTAGTAGTGGTGCATCGACTTGATCTGGTTAATTCCAGCCTGGAATAATAAACATGTATGACGCACTGCTGTTGCCATGGTGCAGACATCCCGATACCAGACAGGGGTAGAAGGTTCCAGTGTCACCTGAGCCTGGTTGGTGTAGGAGCACAAGGCGATTTCCCACCGTCACTTGGACTTGGGAATATGCCTTCCTCTCATAACCGAAACTAAAAAGAATTTCCCCATTTCGAGGGTTATGGCCTCCAGTTGATGGATTGGGAAGACATAGGCATCATCCAGACCTACCCAGGGATCACTCATGACCGGGGCGGGTTCAACATCAATTTCCATAATCTACTTGTCCTTACTCTGGTAATAGCCATCATTTTGATAATGAGATTCACAAGAGGTGAATGGAGATGTGTCTCCTTGGATCATGCCCACTTGTCCATTGAGAGATTATTTGAGGCATTGGTGATACAAAAGGGACCTCTGCATGTAGGTGGAGCCATGGGGTCCCCATTAATGCGTTGTACTTTGTGTCCTGGGAGACAACCATGAATACAGTACTAGCTATTAGGCCACTGAAATGGGTCTTCAAATGGATCTTGTCGACCGGGGTCTACTCGGTCCTGTCGTATCCCTAAATTATTAGGTTGGAGGGAGTTAAATCATCATCAAATAAACCCATCTTCCAAAGTGTCCGAGTCGGGATTAGGTTAATCCCTGAACCTATGTCAATAAGACAGCAACAGACTTCCATACCATTGAACTGGCCAGTGATGTATAGTGGGTGAATGTTCCCCTATATGGGTGGGTCTTCGTCTTCACCAGAGAATGAGATAACTTCCTGACACTCGTCATTCTCAATTGCCTCAGCATGGAAGGCTTTTACGGCTGCTACCTCCATCTCAAACTGGAGGGGGCTCATTAGGGCTTTGGCAAGCACCTCGTGCATTTCTTACAATAGGCTAAGAGCCTAAAGAATAGAGAGCCTCGCCGGAATGCCGGCAAGGTGCTTCAAAACTTCATACTTCCTGGCCAGACGTGATCCTCTGCTTACAGGAGGCCGCTCTGCAATTGGAGGCACAGTGGGGCCTACCAGCTGGACCGGTGGATGGCTAGTGCTAGGTACGTCCCGTTTCTCACTAGTAAAGGCCTAATGAGTAGCTGTATGATGAGGACTAGACAACTAAGATTGGACTATAGCAGGGTGAGACTATCCGCGATACAGAAGAGGCAAATCTGCCTGATCCAGTAGCACAAACGGCAGTGGAGGTAGATCTGCGGACACCAGAGGTTGGGCGTGTTGAGCTCTGCGCTGGGCCTACTGCCTGGTCTCTGTGGAATTCATGGCCTGGTGGAAAGTGCTAGCTAACATTCCTTGACAACCCATATGTCTGCGGCTCCGCTGCCATTGGCATCGGCTGGGGACGTTGGGGAGGTTCACCTGGCATTCCCCTTCGCCGGGAGTGATATAGGGGTTTACCAACTCGACTTTGTTAACTGAAGCATACCCTTGATTGTTGGTTGGGGATTCATCCACCATTGGGTGGATTCGGGGAGTAATCCCCATCTTAGGGGGCATGAAGTCACCGAGAGTGCGGGATGACGATAGCAGTGGTGGAGCGTGTTGCTTCTTCTTGCACCGCCGCTGCTTGCCTTGCTGGGAAAAGGCCGGCTTAGATGATGGTGCAGAGGTACTCGTCGCATCTTCTACAGGCTCCAGGTGATTCAGGTGTTCCTGAATGATTCCATGGGCACGGGCAACCATTTTACGGGCCATCCAGTCGTCGTACTTCTGGGATCCATGGCTGGGAACCTGCTACCACTCACCATCATTGTCGCTACCGCTTTCCGACTTCATGAAGTCACCTGCCACTTGTGCCGTGGATGGAACCAACCTGACTATGTTTTTTTCAACCTGGTCTTGGAGCTATTCTTTAAAAACATATCACTACTTGAGGGTGTGCCCTAGGATCCAGTGATAGGGACAGCAGTTTGGGTGATTGGTGAGATTCGCCTCTATCGACCTTATGCACTCAGGTAACCGCACAATCCCCTGCTCTAGGGCACTACAGAAGTAACCGAGGACCTGAGCCTTGTTTAATGACTAAGTCTAGTGCCTTCTTTCCCAATAGGGGGATTTGGTAGACTGGCCCTGATGAGGGGTCGGAGGGGCCTGCTAAGGAGGTGGAGCATGATTGTCCCGCCTAGGCAGTGGTGGCGCATTGCGCGGGGGAATCTTCTAATTCTGAGGCGGCCATTGCTGGGAAGGAGGTTGTGCTTGAGGTGGAGGGACCCTATGAGGTTGTGGAGCTTGGGCTACTGCCAGCAATTCAAGCTGTCTAGGGGCCTCTATTTGGGCCACCACGGCAGGCTCGGCTCTGGCATCCCTCCTTTCAGGGATAACAGGGGGCAGTGGACGTTCTTGACTAGCCTGTTTTAGAGCTTCCTCGAGGCGTTGGAACTTATCTGAGAAGTCTCAAAACCCCCCATGGTAGTTCTGAGTGTTTAGGGAGGGAACTAGTTCTGCCTTGACGTTCCCTACACACATCGTCGATAGTTTCTCCTGAGTCAGTGGCATGTCGAGTGAATATGTGAGCCCCTTCCACCAGGCTATGAAGTCTGTGACTCTTCAATCAGGCCTTGGCTTGCTCCTAAAGAGGTCTGCGATGCTGGTCTTTCGCGTGGTGGAGCTGAACTGGAATAGTAATTTTCGGCGAAGATCCTCCCAACTGGTCACCAATCTGACAGGGAGCTGGCTGTACCAGATGAACGTCGGGCCCTCCAATGTCTGCACAAAACATTGGATCTTGGTGGCTTCCAACTGTGCTGGAGTTCCCAGCATGGGGCCACACCTGGAGGAAAAGTGGGCCAGGTGCTGCGGTGGGTCCAAAGACCCATTAAAGGGAAAGAAATTAGGATTTCCAAAACCTGGGGGTGCAGGCATATCATCCAGCCACACCGGATATGGCTTTCCATCTGGTGGGACTACCACCTGCCACGTTTCCAGCTCCTCGAGGCGGGAAATGACTGCCGCTATAGGATTGTCTGGCTGAGGGTCCCTGTCTTGACGGGGATCCCTAATCATGAGTGTGTTTTCGGGCTCTTCGACATGGTAGGTGGGATCAACAGCTCATGGAGAGATGGGCGGAGTGTCCTGAGGGGCAGCTAGAGGAACCCGGGCTGGATTCCTCAGATTGCTGCGCCGCTCGGGAGGGTTTCGTGAGACGTATCACGCCCTCTTTCCATGTGTTCCGACTACAGCCCTGTCTGCGGAGATGGTATGATTAGCGTTTCCTGGAGTCACCTCGCTAGGGGGGAGTTGTTCCAGACCCTACTTCCTCCTCCTAGGATTTCCATAGTCGGGTCACCGCTCTATAGCATGCTCAGCCATGAGTTTGTCGCCCAAACTCTTATGCTCAGTGAGTTGTTGGCGCAACGTGGCCTTCTTGGGGTCTTTGTCTGTCTTCTACACTGAGGCAGACGGGTCAGAGTGCGTGACAACTCTGACATGTTCTTTACCCTTACCGGCATTCTGACTGAGTACCAGCGACTCGGTGGGCGCAAGAATACCTAAGAGGTTCCTCTACTGACGAGTAATCTTCCCTAATGGGTCCAACAATGGTGGAATGTCTTCAGGGGTTAAGTCTCCATCAAGGAATTCCAGGTCATCCTCCTTGTCCAAGACATCGACCACGTAGACCCTGACCCTTCTTGGGGGCATGTCCTCAATGTCGCATAACGAGTCGGGCTGCCGCCAAATGGGACTGAAGAGGAGGGTGGCATACTGTCCCCAACCACGGACTTGCAAATGGGGGTATCTTTCCTGCTGATTTTTTGGAGTACTTTGTAACTCTAAACGCATTTTTTTCGGAGGGTGATCTGGCGACCTGGTGACTCAGGGCGCTGGGCCACAGGGTGTGCAGCCAAATCGACCAGACGACATTGTTCGCCTATTTCCTCAAAGTGGACTTGGCTCCTGGGGTACACCACCCGATGATAACGAAGACTGATGTGTGTCGCCCATATGGTTTGGCGGAAGCACCCAAATTCCTCTGGGGTGAGGGATTCCAGCACACGAAAGTTCGATGGTGCCACATGCCAGAACTTCTCCGGGATGTGATCCACCGAAAGAATGTTCCAGAATCTCCTAGACTTGGATTCAGGGTCTAGCCCCGTATTTCCCCACTCGTCAATCAGAGGTGGATGAGGAACCGGTAGTGGTACTGATGCGGACCTCTGGGACAGTAAACTGGGCGGCGGAGAATACGGTGAATTAGCTGACTGACCGCAGAATTCTGGGGCATCCTCCGAAGAGCGTGGTGACCTGACCACAATATTACGATACGACGGGCTGAAAGCCACAGCTTCTGGTGCAAGGATCGTGGTTACCAGTGATGGATCACGCTGTTTCCCAACCGCCTTCAGTCCCTAATATAGCTCTCTATGATCAGTGGTCGAGGTCGATGGCACTTCTGGTGACGACGGTGGTGACAGCATGGTTGGAACCTCTAGGTCTCCCAAAATTTCCTCCTCTTGGATGTACCTACGAAGAGAGGTGGGGATCCGGTGGACTTCACATTCTTGAAGGATGAGGCTGACACGCCTTGTTCCTTCTACGATCCTTGACATAGAGGATTGAGGGGAAGGTTCCCATGCCGAGTCATATTCTGCTTCAGAATCTGAGAAGCGGGCCGATTTGATCTCCGTCTGGGCCTTCCCAGGATTCTTCTTGTGGCAGCGACGACTCGCCTTCCTGCCCCTAGGTGGCTCCTCGGGACAAGGATGATTACCGACTTGTGGTCTTGGGTTCGCGCTGGTGTTAGGGCGGAGAGGGACTCTACATGAGACAACCGGGGTGCAGGGAGCACCAGGACAAATTTCGAAGGGGACATGGAGAGGACCTCCATGAATAGCACCTGAACGGGTGAAACCTCCATCGGAACTGACGGGAGCCTGGAGAGGACCTCCATGTTATTGGTGCGAGTGGAGCGAGGCTGACCTTCACCCCTTTGGTTTCCAGGGAAAGGAGGACCTTCGCCAGCTGTGGAGAGAACGTAGGGAGGATCCCCACGTTGGAGAGGGACCTGCTAGGAGATGATTTCACATCGATGGTCAGGGGCAGGAGGTAGAATTCCATACCCAGTGTGGTGGGCATGGGAAAGGCTTCCACGCTAAGTGTCACTTTCGTAGGGCAGGCTTTCATTCAGGTTGGGGATATCACTGGGCATACCTCCATGATGAGCTTCGGTGAAGGGAAGGCCCACGCTTTGTGGAATAACGGTACGAGGAGGACCTCCATATGGGGTGACATCACCACGAGTTTGTTCGTGGTGATCACCAATCATGCCTACGACCCGGGGAGTCGACTTAGCCTACCCGTGGGGTGGTTGGGGCATCGATACGGGTCGGGCATACAGCTTCCCATGCTTAGAATATTCAGGGGGTGATGGTGCATGCCGGCGGTGGCTCAGGCCACAATAGCTACTGATGTTGATGCCCTCTGACGGGCATCTTCCTTGGCCTGCGCCCGACGCTGGTGTCGGGTGACCCGGGCCAGTACCAGTGGCAGAGGTAGGTAGTCTACCTTCTATTCAACTCGGGTAGACAGGTGGCAGCGTTAGTGCGTCCTGGTGGGGGACCTTGCTGGGAACCCCTGGGACGGAACTCTGGCCAGGTGGGCCCGATCATCCCCTACCTCATCGATGTAGGGCATGGAGTCATCGAGGAATTTTGTGGAAAGGCTCCCGAAACAATTGAAGGTTGGAGTTGGGAGAAACGGCTCCCTGCACGACCCTCTTGGGCGGCGTTGACAGTGATTCCTGGACTCCTTGAAGTCCAGGCTGACCATATCCCGGGTTGGGATTATTCCCTCCTCCTCGTAAGGACGTATGAGGTTGTTAATCACCATTCATTGGATGACTTCTGATGGGGAGATGGGGAGTGGGTTCCCCACATTTGTGGATGCAGAAGTTGTTGTTGCAGTTGTGGAGCCACACGGAGCAGTGGTGCTGGTGTTGCCCCTGCCCCGGTGTAGGTGGGTGGGTGGTGATCGTGTCACTGTAGTAGCAACCGGTTTCCTTGGAAGTATGGAGATCAAATCATTAGAGTTGAAAGAAAAATAAATCAACAACCAATTCCCCAACGTCATCCCCTCTTCCATGGTCAATAAGAGGGATCCACACCGACAATGTTGCAGAACGGAATTCCCAACATTCTACTACCCCAACTTCTGGTGAGTTTCATGCCAGGCCCGGTATTTTCTTGGCGGGACTGGGCGCTGGATAGTTGGATCTGGTGACACGTCAATCTACTGATTTCTCGAGGGATACTAATCTCCATATTGACTAGAAGATATTCATGCCGGGTTCACCATTTCCATTTCTGACACTTTCGTCGGGGCACGCGCGTCCGTCCTCTTGGGCGCGACAGGCACGACTGTTTTGTTACTCCACATTCCCGCTATCCAAAGCGGGCGGCATTAGTTCCTTATTCAAGGATGTCTTCTCATTGATCGAAACTGAAATGATGGGATTTCGGTTCTTCCTTCCATGGATTCCTCCTCGGAACTCATCACCTGGTCCAGGTCTCCCTCATAGATTTAATACGTTGTTTGTGAATCTCTTACCAGTGAAATGTTTACATGGACACTGGTTAATTACACAGCTCCTATCGGTACATTACTAGGGGTCCGTTCAAGGTGGCAACATTTAATTGGGGAGTAGTCACATTGAGACATCACTGGCATTTCTGGACACTGGGGAATTAGTGTGTTTATATTTTGTCTCTTATTATAGGGCTTCTTGAGGGCGTAGAAGCCCGAGGCATCCCGCATCGAGCGTGGGGAATCATATGCCATAGGTATGTATCTGATTTTTTTCCTCAGCTTCTTGTGTTTAAAACGGGGTATGCTACAAGTTTAACGTCCAGCGGAGATGGATCAGACTGATCATAACACTGATAAATGTGGACCAGATTGATGGACCCCCTTGAGGAATCACCGATATTAGGGTCAGCACGTGGGCGACTTCCCAAATACCATAGAGGGGGAAATAAAATGGGACCATCGCAAGGGTGACAGTGAAGTTGGGCTTGAGCCTCGAAGAGACCTCCTACATATCCCTGTGGCAGGGAATCAAAGTCCATGTAGCTTGGGTTGGGTTTCGTCAGCGAACTGACATGAAGGGGATCGGGATAACCGAGTGGTGGGATTGAACCTTGTGAAGGCTTCCTACGTATCGTGCCTTGACATAGATCAAAGTCCTCATAGATCGGTTGGGGCCTGTTGGTGAACCGACGTGAAGATAGACCTTGGTCCGAAGGGTATCGTCAGCGAACCGACGTGAAGGAAGACCTTGGACCAATGGATGTTGGGCTTGAACCTCAGGGAGGTTTCCTATGTACCATGCCTTGACATGGATCAAAGTCTTCGTAGTTCACTTGGAAAGTGTGGGGCATACACTCTAGGTTGCCCAGGTGTTGGTGAACCGACATGAAGGAGGTTGAAACGACCAGCTGTTGGGATTGAACCTCATAGAGGTTTCCTACGTACCATGCCTTGACATGAATCAAATTCTCCATAGTTTGGGTTGAAAATGGGCTATTGAACTGACATGAAGGGGTGTCGGAACAACCATATGGTGAGCATGAACCTCAGGGAGGCTTCCTATGTAACATGCCTTGACACGGATCAAAGTCCACATAGTTCAGGCATAATGTTTATTGTCATGAAGGACAGGGGTAGAAACTGACGTGAATAAACGACTGGGCGGTGGGCTTGAACCTCGTGGAGGCTTCCTACATACCATGACTTGACATGGATCAAAGTCCACGTAGTTCAGAAAGGGTTTTGTCAGCGAACCGATGTGAAGGTGAACTCGAGGGTCCACTGGTGGTGGGATTCAACCTCGTGGAGGCTTCCTACATACCATTCCTTGGCATGGATCAAAGTCCATGTAGTTTGGGTGAACAGTTTAACGTCATGTAGGATGGGGAATTTGGGGCTTACGCTCTGAGGCGGCCCAGGTTTTGGTGACCCGACGTGAATGAGGTCAGAATGACCGGATAGTGGGCTTAAACCATGTGGTGTCTACCTAGGTACCATGCCTTGACATGGATCGAAGTCCTCGTAGTTCTCTAAAAGCGGAGTCAGGGTCGGTGCTCACTCTAAGCTCACGTGAGTCATGCTCGGTGTGAGAAACAAGATGTTGTAGGGACCTGATGATCACGTTGTGAAGGGTTCGTCTGTGGGAAACGAGGAGGGGCTTATGCGTTAAGCGGCCCATGGTGCTAGGACTTAATCCATGATGGAGGCCCAAGGGTGACAAAGCGCAACGGTAGAGAGATTTGGGACCGAGGAAAGGGGTGCCTCATCCTCTATCATGCCCTCCAATGGCCTTGGCAGTGGGGAAGTATGGAGGTGCATGGGTTCTACCATCCGTAAGAAGGACTAGAGGATTACACCAAGATGGATGCCCTTCCCCCATGGAAAAACACCACTCTGAGAAGGAGGATATCATCCCTTGTGAGGGGTGATCCTATCCCCGTGGAGATGAGTGGGTGTGAAGAATGTCCGAGCCGGGGGGACCCTATGTGCGGGTCACGGGGCTGGATCACAGTTTAACCTCATGTGTTGAGGATGAGGGTGCTTGGTAGTTTAACTTCCTATAGCTTGGACGAGGTGGCTTTACTCCACCCCCTAGGACTTACATAACCAGTACCCTCTTCTCCTTGTGGGAGGGAAGGTACTGGAAATGCCAAGGAAAAAGGGGGGTCACGGATCAAACCATCGAGGGGTCCATGTTAGCATGGCTATGAGAAGAAGCCATAGCCATTAGCGTGACTATGCAGAGAAGCATTAGGCAAAGAAACTCCAGGGGCGATATCATCCAGGGGACTTTGAAATCACATCGTGAAGACCTGGAGAGAAGCACGGGAAAAGGATTCACCAAGCAGTGGGGCCCATAGGCAGGGGCCTTGTGGAGCTCAATTTCTCTGTATGGTGAAGGGCACTTGCGAAGTGGTGTGCTTCACAAAGTGGGATGCCTTAGCCTTAGCATGGGGCAGAGATGCAAGTGGGGGGTGCTTCGTGAAGTGGATGTGTGTTCACAGATCACTGCCTCACGGAGCATAGGTGCCTCGCGAAGCAAAGTGTCGCAAAGTAGTATGCTTCGCGATGTACAGTGACCCTGCCTTGGCATGTGGATCACGTGTACATGATGGGTGTATTGCAAAGAATACACATTCTGTGACTGCCTGAGTCCCCTTGGGGATCCTCTTCCTTCGCGAAATCCCTTCAGCTTCACGAAAGGCATCCCTCTCGAAAGAGGGGATCAAAATGAGACAATGTGGAGGCACCTCACGAAGCAAAAATACCACGCATAGCTCATGATTCGCAGAGAAAAGGGATCTTCGCGATTCAGGAGCTAAGAAGGCGAAAGGTTGGATTGTCCATCCCAGGGACTTAGGGGGAGCCCAGTATTTATAGGAAAGGGGCGCCGTGGAGCAGCGATCTGCGGCATGAAGATGGCTTGGATTGCTTCACGGCAAGTCGTGAATGTCAATCGGGTTCGCGGAGGATTATCGCCTCCATTTATTCATGGAGAGCTCTCAAACATTAGGGGGGGTTTGTGGGGAATCACGCCTCTGCTGCTTCGTGGAGGGTTCGCGAACATCAAGGCCGTTCTCAGGGATTCCCGCCTCTACTGCTTCGCGGCGGGTTCACAAACGTCAGGGCTATTCATGGGGCTTCCTACCTCTGCTGCTTTGATGAAGGTTTGCGAACGTCAGGTCTGTTCACAGGGCTTCCCACCTCTGCTACTTCAGAGAGGGTTCGCGAATGCCAAAGCTGTTCATGGGGCTTCCTACCTCTGTTGCTTCACCGCGGCCGCGTTGCCTTTGAGGGCTCCACATTGGGGCTTCGCAGGGCAAGCCTTGGAGCCTTCTTTTCTTCGTTCTTTTCGTCCATTATTTTGGTGCCGACAATTGGTATATGGAATCCATCATTATAGTGATTTAAGGTGAGTAATAGTGTACTCGGGGCTAGGACATGTATCACCATGTGGTCAGGTATCTTTCTTAGAGACATTTTTTGGTTCTAGCCAAAAAAAGGTACGTCCAAATGCAATTAATGACCCAAAGATTAACTTAATTATAAATAGCTTGACTGGTATGAAATCCAACTCAATTCCATTTTCACAACATTTCTAGATGATCAAGATCATGTACCCATGGATATTTTTGTGTACTTTCTTGTTTTTCATTATTTATCATATTTGTCTTTACAATTGTGTCTCAAATAGGCTGAGAATATTTCACAAGCATGAACTTATGACCATAGATTTATAATTTAATTGTTGGGGTGACCTAATGATATTATATGTCACCCTTTTATGTTTGTGTTAGGTCCAAAAGCGGCCTAGATACCCTGAGAGGGGGTGTGAATCAGGGTATGGATATTCTTTTTAAGCTTCTTCCTTCCCTACTGGATTATGACCTATTTATTATAAGGGTAACTTATTATACACTTTAATTTCAATTTTGATCTTTTTACTTTCAATTTTATATTATGATAATTAATTGGAAGTATAGAAATAAAGAAAACACAGGTACCAAGAGATTTTTACTTTGTTCACCCTCTTTGGGCTACATCTAAGGAACATACAACATCGATGTTCCGATTGTACCAAATTCCCTAAGGCTCACTACCAAATTAAAATTTTTAAGATAGTTCTTTTATACCCAATATCACTACCTTTACAAGGTTTAGGGTCTTATCACTACATTCCCAAGGGTGACTCCCTATGTCCCTTCCTTTGTCCCTCTAATGGTGAGAAGGATTACCTTCTTCCTCTTCCTTTCCTTACTTCTCTTGGAAGGGATCTGATAACAGTTTATAGACTTTTATGTCCCTTAATTATCATGAATGCACACATCCACAATTTTATATGGATACTCTGTTGAAGTTCATTTTTCACTTGTAGATGAAATCCAATTTTTCACTTAATGCTAGTTAGCAGAAAATACGTTCGTGAATTGTTTTATTTCCTTTGAAAACATTATTTAATCCTCCCAGAGCTTCCTAGATTCCTCCATGAACTTATCTACACCGCATAACACATGTACTTTGTATACCACTTCTCCTTCAGACATTCCATATTTACAAATTTTGAGTATTTTTTCCATGTACTACCTTCGTGTACCACCTCCGTTTACCACCTCTGCCTAATGGTCTTCCTTATTCTTTGAATATCCTCTACATACCTGACTAAATTCTTCTATGAACTGCCTCTTCCATGAACAAACTATCCTTCAAAGACCTTTTTCTGAGTTACAGTTCCCCGAAAAACCACTTCATGAACCATTCATATGAACTCCTTCACCCTTTATGGAATCCTCCTCGTGAACCAATTCTCCTTCATAGAATTCCACCTAAAAGACCACTTTTGAACTTCAACGAATTCCCAGATTAGATATGTTTTATTATAAATATTGATCTACTTAATTATGGGATTATCTCTAATCATATAGGTAAATTGATCCATAAAATCAACTAATATATGATTTACTAAATCTTCAATGTGGTACAGCTTTCAATGTGTACTACATCTCTCGCAAACCGTTCTTCGCTACATGGTCCGCGTACTGCCTATCTTCCTTCGTGGCAGCCCAAAACACCATCACATTTTCAGAAACAACACCCTTCATTGTTTCTCACATCACTTCCTTGTTTCCATGAACAACAACCCATCCCGCATACTACAAGCCTTCTGTATACAACACGCATTCACCATGAACTGATTTCTCTATGTGGATCATTCTCATATGTGGTCGGTGACTCCTGCTTTGTAGTTCAATTCCTTTGTTGATTTCCTTCGAATTTCCGCATACCTCCTTTATAATCAGTGGACTGGGTTAAAAGGTTGAAATACTCTTAACTCCTATGCATAAATCCTTCCTTTTCCAAAAACCAACTCCGAATTTTGAGGTCCAAAAATTTGGCAAATCCTGAGAAACTGTGTCACCATAAACACCTGCATTAGCAAACACCATCCATGCACATTCATGGTCATATAGCATTGTCAATAAACACAATCAAACCCAAAATATACCATTAAGACACCTTGATGTATTTTTACCCAACAATCTCCCACTTTGGTTTTGTTGACAACACTTTCATAATTTGATATCTCGTTAAAGCTTCTTCCAAATTTTACGATGATTCACTTATTGTGATTAAGATAGTGATCAAGGATTTTATAAAAAAATACTCTAATCCCACATGATCCATACCCATTGTGAGAAACAATAGTATATTGAAAAGTTCATCAATGAATAACATTATTCAATTCCCAAACCATTCTTCTGATTTCATCATGATCCTCATCTTTCATGATATGTATCCTTCAACCGGTCATGTCCAGCATCATCAGATTTAATACCCCCCTTATATCATTGATCCCCCTAATATCTTAAACTCCCCCTATCTCACTGTTCCACCTGTCAGCTTCTCCCCTTATCTAGACTAATACATTTTTCCCTCTTAATAGAACAATTTCTACACCTTTTTCAATGAACCCAACGGTTATTTCTTTTAGGTTTCAAACTGGGTAAATAACATATATTAGAACATTAAGAAAAGAAACACTATACCTCAGGAAGGGGGATCTATATCCACATTATTTTAGTGTGGGGAGTCTATTGAACTCCAAGAGCTAGTCAATGTCCATCAAATGATTCTTTGGGAAAGTCCTTTGTCAGAATATTTGCAACTTGTTGTTCGGTAGACACATATTCCAGCTTCATAATCAATTTTTTCACCTTCTCCTTTATAAAATTTTATTTCATTTCAATTTTATTTGTCATTGAGTGATGGATTGGTTTTTTCTATATTTTAAAACACTTGAGTTATCGCAATGGATTTTGATCAGATACTTCACATCAACCCCCATATCCCCAAGCCACCACTTTCTAAACAATAAATGTGTGCACTCTTGAGTAGATACAACATATGTATCTTTTATGTTTCTCAATGAAATAAAATCATGTTTCTTGATTATCCAAGAAATACATAATCAACCAAGATAGAAAGAACCTCTTCATGTTTATTTCCTATTACCTATTTAACCATCCCAATCAGCATCAGTATATACTAATAGCTATGGATGAGATTTATCATTATACATATAACTGAAATCCACAGTTCCCTTGATATACCATAGCACTATTTTCACTGTAAGCATGTGGCTTTATTTGGGGTTTCTTTAATATCTCACTACAGGGCATGTGGAAAAAACAATGTCATATCTTATCGTTGTCTAGTATAATAGACTGCCAATGATTTTCCGTTATTCAGTGATATCAACTACATTTCCCTCATCAACCCATGACAGATTCATTAGAGTATCCATCAGAGTCTTCATCTCCTTGGAATTATCAATTATAATCCTTCTCAAAACCTCCTTGGCATATTTATATTGTGAAATGAATGTTCCATTCGTTCATTAGGTTACCATTATCATCATCAATTGATTACTATCATTAGTGAAATGTATATTTTAATCAACTCCACCATACTGGAAGCTAAGCTTCATAAAAAAAAGATCTAATCTTGAATACCATGTTCTTGGTTCTCACTTCATCCCATGTAACACCTTTTTTAGCTGACAAATTTTGTTCTCATCTCCGTGAATGAGAAAACCATCTGGTTGACTTTGAAATTTATTTACACTGAAATGGCCAATAATAATCTAATTTTATATAGCCATGAAATAGGTACAAAAGTTTCATCAACATCAATACCCTCAATCTGGGAGTACCCCTTTCACACTATTTTTGATTTTTTTGAATGATTATGCCATCCTCATTCATCTTGTTACAAAAGAATTATCTATTCCCAATGACATTCTTATCTGTTGGCATCAAAACAATCTCCCATGTATGACTCTTCTCAATTTTATCTAGATCTTCATTCATAACTGGAACCCAGTTCTCATCTCTAGAAATCAATTTCATCTCCACACATTGGTTTTCATGAAGATATAGATTTGAATAATTCATGATCACTATCTATATCTTTATATGAATCATAATGTTACACTTCTACTCACCCTGAGTTTCATACTTTATCATTGTTTCCATAAGGAAACACTTTAAATTTTTTTTAAAGATTCTGTTCATTCTCTACTACAGTGAAATTATTGCTTTCAACGTGTTTTGTATCCTTATGTTGAAAAATTACTGACATTATCTCATAGCATCTTGGTATCCTAATAATATTCACCTGGTGTAATATTATTAGAGAAAAATACATAGTCATGAAATACATGAGTTTTAATACTTCTCACCAAAGTGTTCTTCTTGATGACAGACAATATAAAATATCACCCTTTATATCCCACTATGATCATGCATCTAATTATGAGATAGAGTTCTCCCCCTATGATGTGAACCTCTTTCTATTTTTGGGACCCCTATTTAGACCCAAAACATTCTTCTTCTCTTGCATCATTTAGTCCCATGTGGTGTTTTGAAATGAGTCATCAACAAAGCCTCCAATCCTACTGAATAAGAAATCGATGTAGGAAACAAGAGATAAAGTCAATAAAACAATCATCGTCTATTACAGTAAATTATTTCCATAAATTTCATAAATCCATAAACCATTAACTCCTTTCAAGGAACTATTCTATTTTAATTATTCAACTCTTCTAACTAATTTTAATTAGTTGAAATTCAAGACCATATTACATCGCCATTTTTTATATTTTTACGTCACTTCCCCTTGGATCGCATCTCCCCTTGAACCTAAAACAAATGAAAATCAGTCAATAGTATTTATACACGTAGGGAGAGGGGTTTCTCTGGAAGACTCAAGAAGAGGATTGTGATTGATCTTAATGGATCAACCCATTGATACATTCTTTAAAATCAATGTACTCTTTCAATGCTTGTTCAGATTTCTCAGCCAACCTCAATTGTTATTTCTATATTACTAAACATTTTTTACCCAAATTATCAGTCTTCCTTTAATATTTTGGTTCTATAGGTTTGGCCATTTTCACAATTTGGGTTTTATACCCACAAGTAGATATTTACTTCTTTCAGGATCCTCCCAAATTCCATTTTTCATGATTCTTTTACAGATCATTAATCTCTCGACTAGTCTTCTTCTCTTGATTATTCCTCAATTGTAGGGATCATTCCCCTTCTTTCACTTCCCACCTTATGGCACATTCGTGATTGTAGAGACAATATTTATTCATTTTTCGTTAATTAGTTATTCAATTATCCTCATTGTTTCTTACTACCTGTGGGTTCTTCATTGAATGTTCATTCTTATTACTCGCAACTGGAGTAATTCCTCCCTTTTTCTTCATGGTTTGTTCAAATTCTTTCACAGAGTGTTGTTGTGAGTGTAGAAGAGGAGGTAATTTACACTCCTTTCGTTGGGATCTTTTTGTTTCCCATGATAATTTAAAATTATTTTTCAACTTATCAAGTTATCTTCCATTATACGATTTCTCATTATACACCGCTAGAGTTAGGGATCTTCTTTCATGTTCCATTTCATTCCTTTCATTATTCTTACTAAAATGACTTTCCAAATTTCCATGATCAGAATATATTAAACATTTTATATTAAAGGAATACCTCATTTCATTATTTATCATCTGAGATGTTAATGGATCCAGCATCCTTCTAATGTTGAGCCCTCGAGCTTCTTGTCACATACTCATGGTGTGTCCATGCCCTCCACTTTAATAGAACTTGGAAACTTGTTTCTTCTGGGAGACATTTATTTCATATTTTCCAAGGAGATTATGCTTGTTCATAAATTTAGAAATATTTATACCTTTAAAACATGAAATGTATTCTAGATCCTCTGAACATAAACATGATCTATGACTATGAGCTCAACATAAATAGCACATTCTATCACTAATTCATGTAAATTCCTTTTTAGTTCTATCTCTAGAACCTACATGATTTTTCTTATCTCTAAATTTTTTTACATATTTCTTCCAATCATGAATCGGAGGGGGATAATCAAATCCCATACCAAATTTTCAAAAACAATATTGCCTTTGAAATGAGAAAATATGTTTTTATTTTTCTTTAGAAATAAAATATTTTCCTCTAATTTCATCATCACCTGCTGAAGGATAATCAAATAGTAAGTGTAAGGCATATTTCATTGTAGGATTTCCTTTGGCATTAGATTTCTCCACTTCTTTATTCCTTGATTCTATATAATCTCTCAATTTTTAAATCTTCATATCCCATGATTTAAGATGAGAATTAAGTTCTTTCTTGAGATTATTCCCTCTACTCATCTCATCTTCCAATTCACATGTGATATTATCCACCATGTCACTTTTCTCCATTGTTTTAATGTTTTCATGAGCAATAGAATTAGAACAACATGCATTCTATTATTCCAGCCTTTGGTTCTTCTAAACTAGTTCATATAGCTTTGTACCAAGATCATTATTTCTAGATTTCAAATTTTTTATTTCATTTGACTTTTGATTCTCTTCATTTTAATCAAATTTTAGGGTTTCTATATTTAATGAAATATTTTTAGTTTTTCATCGAGAGAATCATTCATCTCCCTCAGATCAGTATCCATATCAATAACACTTTCATTTAAACAACATAGCTTGTTTACTCGAATTTTCTGTGCTTGGATCTAGATATCTTTAGATTTAATTTCTTACTCTAATTTTTTATACAATTCCTTTGATTCATGGAGATCTTCCAATTTTGGTCTTCTTAGAGATTCATCATCATCAGTAGTTTCAACATCACTTGGAATAAGAAGTTATTCACATATTCGTACAGAATCATTGAGTGAGTTTATCCTTTCCATTTTAGGTTCATCAAAAAATTTATTTTGTAAACAATTGGATTACTTAAAAAGAATCCCACTTTTTTTATAAACACTTCCACATTAAAGAATACCACCTGATTTATTCTTATTCTTTGAAGTTATTCCCTTTTCCATAGCACGCCATGATAAGAGTAAAATAAATCATTGACTTCAAAAATCAATTTCACAAAGTCTGAGAAAACAATTCTAATATGAGAAACCTTTCTCTGATACCAATTGTTAGGTCCAAAAGGGGCCTAATACCCTAAGAGGGGGTGAATCAGGGTATGTATGTTATTTTTAAGCTTCTTCCTGTCCCACTAGATCTTGAAATCTTTATGACAAGGGTCACTTATTATAATCTTTAATGTCAATTTGGATCGGGTCCTTTCCAATTTTATCAGATGATAATTCATTGGAAGTAAATCAATAAAGAAAACACAGGGTCACATAGATTTTTACTTGGTTCACCCTCACTAGGCTATAACTATGTATCATACAATGGAGATGTGATGATTGTACCAAATGCAGTAAGGCTCACTACTGAATTGCAATATTAGGGGTAGATCTTCTATGCCTAGGCTCACTGCCTTGACAAGGTCTAGGATTTGCTCACCACATTCCCAAGGGTCACTCCCTATGTCTCTTCCATAGGATCACTTCCAGTGAGAAGGACCACCTTCATCCTCTTCCATTTTTCACTGCTCTTGGACGGGATCACCTCACAATTTATGGACTTGTTTGTCTCTACATTTTCATGAAATCACATATCATTAACTATATATGAATGCTCTATTGAAGTACATTTTTCAACCATAGATTAAATCCACTTTTTACAATATTGTTAATTAGTAGAAAATACTTTCAAGAACTGTTTTAGTGCCATTGCAAAAAAATTTAACCCTTCATGAACTACCTAGATTCCTCCACAAACTGAGCTACACCCCGTACTGCATGTGATTTGTAGAAAACTTCTCTTGCAGACTTTCCCTATGTACTGACATTGTATATTGTCTCTATGTACTAACTCTGTGTACCACCTCCGCATACCACCTCTGTGTATTGAACATCCTTCTTCCACAAACTGCCTCCATGTACCAGACTTCCTTCTTCTATGAACTGCCTCTTCTGTGAACCAAATCTCTTTCATAGACCTCTTCTTTTGTGGGTTACAGGGTTCTAAAAACTCCATTATTGAACTGTTCCCATGAAATACTTCACCCATCGCGGAATCCTCTTCTTGAACCACTTATCCTCACAGAATTCCACTTTGACAACCACTTTCAGACTTCATCGAATTACCATAGAAATGATGTTTTCTTATGAAAATCACTCTACTTATTGATGGGATTAGCACTACATATATTAGAAAATAAATCCAAAAAATCCACTAATCTGATATTTACTAAATCATAAATGTGGTATAGCTTTCACCACATATTACTTCTCCTGAAAACCATTCTGCCCTACAAGGTCAATGTATTTCCTCTCTTCCTTCTTGGCAGCCCAAATCACCATGACATTTTCAGGAATGAAACCCTTCACTGATTCTCAAATCCCCACCTTGTTTCAATGAACAAAAATCTATCCCATGTACTAAAAGCCTCCCATATACCGAATTACTTCAACATGAAATGATTGCTCCCAGCGAACCATTCCCTTACGCGGTCGGTGACTCATGCTTCATAGTTCTCTTCCTTTTCCGATTTCCATAAAATTTCCAGGTAAAACATTTGAAATATGGAAACCAGGTTTAATGGTCCAAATAATATTCACTTCTATGTGGAAATAATTCCTTTTCCAAATACCAACTCCAGATTTTCAGGTTAAATTTTTTTACAAAAACTGGGAAATTGCGCCACCTAAAACACTTGCTTCTGAAAAAACTATCAATGCTCATTCACGATCATCTAACATTGTCAACAAAAAAATCACACCCAAAATTTACCAATAGGACACATTTAGATAAATTTACCCAAAATTGTTCCTTGGTGTCACTTATGTGGTTTCCTTTGATCTCGCTGGAGAAACTCAAAAAGGTCTTAGAGGCTGGATATGTGGTCTGGATCAAAGGTAGATGTATATCCTGGAACATTATTTCATTTTCCTTATGTACTCATGTATGTATGGTCAGTCAAATAGGGGACCATAATTGTATGTATGACATAGTTTTTTGGACTTTTATAGCATTTAATTTAATATTAAAGCACGTTCAATTTCAATTTATCTTCTACTTCCTCATTCTATATATTTACTATTCTAGATGATATCTTGTAATTTCCATTATTCTTACTCTGATATGTGGTAATAGTAACTCCATGGACATACCATAGGCCCCCATTGCTAGTTGGCAGCCTCTATCGTATAGAGAGGTGTTCTTCAGGCCTTACGAGGAACTAGATCAGGGAACTAATTTAGTGGCACCTGGTTCATGATGTTACATTTAACCACTAATGAAAAAGAGTCATGTAATCCTTTAAATCAGTCTTATAGATCCCTTTAACCCAAATTTCCTCAAATATAAGATAAAAACATTCAAAAAAACCAAAAAATCTAAATCTAAATCTGAAAAAAATTACCAAAAAAACTAGTTTGTTACAAAATTCCCACCACTAACCATATCTAAAGAGTAACTCAAGGTACTGAGACTTAATTTCCACTCTTTGTTCCTATATCTCCTCCTAATAATAGTCATACTATCACAAATCCAAGACTAGTGGTATGATATTTCACGAAATTATTTTCTCTCTATGTTATAAGATTTTCACTATTCATTCTATGAATAAAGTATACCCCTCTCAATCAACATTATCATAATTGATTATGTATGGAGAATCTAACTCAAATTTTCACAAATACAATACATGGAATACATCATTCATTGCATTATAACAATGTGGTTAGTTTAATAGATTACAAACTCCACTATATGTTTTGTAATCTCAAAGGGCCCAAAAAACTATGGTCCCAAAATCCACTTTTTCACCAATCTATAGTTCCCTATCTATGATATCATTTGAAAAAATTACTTGATCACCCTTGTTAAAATCCGGCAGTCAATTATTTAGTCCATATAAGATCATTAACATCACAAAAACATTTTTAACAATTTCGTGATCAAATATACTCATAATATTTTCTTTTGTACATCACTTGGTCCAAATAGAAATGATTCTCCCACTTTTATTGGGAATATAGGTAACTAAAATTTTCTCCCATATAAGTTCATGAAATTTATCACCCTAATATTTTGGAATATATATTTTTCACTATAAATAAGTACTAGGTTGGATAGCATAATCTAAATAAAACACTGATCAAAAATAGGCCACCACATAATACATGAATAATACTAAAAAAACATAATAATTATACAAACTTGAGTAAATAAAAATAGTTTAGTCAATTAAAAATTCATAGAAAATAGGATTAAGAATACACAAAATTTTATAAGAAAATTATTTTAACAAAATAAATTTTCTTAATATATTGTATTTTATTTTAAAAAAATAAATTTATAGATATTAGAATACTAATTTTTTAAAATAAAATTCCTTTTTAAACTCATCATTTCAAAATTATAGTAAGGTTAGTTTTTGGGATTTTTCTAGAATAATTATTTTTTAATGAATAGTAAAGAATATTTTTTTCCAAAATTTTAAAGTTTATGGATTTATCAATATTTTGGAAATATATAGAGGTTAATAAAACCTTTTTAATTTGTTAACAATTTATTTTAGGAGTCAAACTATACATTCTAAAATATCATTTTTAACTTATAAAACCTATGATTGATTTTTAGAACTTATGTTTCATTGTATCCTAATTTAAAATTACTTTATAGTCTATTGTTTTAATTAAAAAATTACATCATAAAATTGGGTTTTCACTTAATTTGGAAGAAAAAAAATTATTTTTTATAATAAACCAATTTATTATATTTATGTTTTTAACATTGATAATTTTAACCTATAAAAAAATATAATATTGAAAACACACTTTTTATTAAAAATATTTTTTACACATAATGTCCATTTATACTAAAGTTAACATTTATCACCCTTAGAAATTTTACTTAATAAAATTATTTTCAAATTTAAATTCCTAATTTTCAAATTATTTAATTAGTTCAATTTTAATTTTTTTTCATTAAAAATAATCACCATGGTTATAATATTATTACAAAGGTAAAAGTACATTAGGGTTAAAGTAAAAAATATAAAAATAAAAATACATTTATCACTCCAAGATTTATCAAAAATGAGTGGTGGAGAGTTGTTTGGTTAAAATAACTATCTCCACTTAAGATCTTAATCTTTTGGAACCATTAACCATTGAATGGTAACATTCCAATATTTAAAAGTAGCTGGTACTTCCAAAATTATCCTCCTCTTCGCTTATAAAATAGGAACACTTCAACCCCCAAATTCCACTATTATTACTTCGAATTTAAATCTTAATATCTTATATTTTACTCCTCCTATAATTAAATTTAATTTTTATAATATTATAGTCTCAATTATATATATTTATAACTCCAATTTGAGGATATTTCCCTGTGAAATCCTATATTCTCAATGTGGGTATTTATTACTCCATGTATTTTTTTTCTTAATATTTCAATTAAAAAACTATTTAATACATGATAATATAATGAAAAAAGTATTATTAATATACTTTAAATATGTTATATTAATTTAAAAACCATTATTTAATCATTTCTATCCACTAAGAAAAACAAAACAACATGAATCGTGTGGATGTGCGGACTACCACCTCCACAAAATGATGTGGTTCATTCCCCATCACCTCATTTCATGGTTAGTTAAAAGGATTTAACTGATAAATTAATATATTTTAAATTTAACTATTATAATTATAAATTTATAATTTGTCGTACAACTACATTAAATCCTACTTTTGGAGAAATGGAATCGTTAATCATGCATACATGTGAAGTACCACCTCCACGAAAGATAAATTTTAATTATCATCACTACCCTTCATGGATGGTTATGATAATTAATTTAATAAATTTAAATGATTTTTATGAATTTTTTTGGCTTTAAGAAATGTTTTATTAATATTATATGAAAACATTTCTTTACTCATTAAATCATTATAACCCACACCCATTTGGGTTGGTCATACCACCTATATGGATGCTCTAATAATATCTATTTCATGAATGAAAAAGGAATGTAATATAATGAAAATATTATTTAATTATAATTTTTTATAATTATTTAATGATTTTGTAAAGAAAAAATTATATTTAATTTATTTATTTATATATCACCCTTTGATCATTAAACACGTTGAAACTAGTTCTTCACAATTTTCTTTTTCAAAAACCATACCTTTATCATTCACCATATGAAAATGATATATGATGAATCATTGAAACCCCGGGATTATAGTTTATTGGATTATTTTTGATTAATTACCGTTGAACAAATAAGTAAGAATCAACCATGTCATCATGGTACTTGTACAAACTAAACAATCAAAATTTCATAACACTCAATGATTGAAATAAGCTATAATTGAGTATTATATTTTTAATATATGGTTACAAAATAAGTTTATAAAAATATTTAGATATAAAAAAGGAAATAAATTTAGTGATTATGTTATTTTTTTGGTTATATTGTTCTTGAGTAATCAAAAATATAAGGAAAGGGGTTATTTGTGTCAAATTTAATTTCTTGAGACACATCTCTTATTGTGAACCATGACATATTTGATATGATTTGATTAAAAATAATGAATGTTTTTACTATATTCAAATAATTAATGATTTTTATATAGCCATATCATTATATTTATTTAAATGGAAATCAATTAAAATGATACCATGGTTATAAGTGTCTTAGTTAACAAAAATCCCTTCATTAAGTTGTAATGAATATTAATGGAATTATTTTTTCCATGTTTTGTTTCCTCAACCATAATATTTTATTTCATGATACATTTTATTCCACATTTGGGAGAATTAATTTTGAATTCAAATATTTTAACATGATAAATTTATTCCTAAAAAAGTATATCATTTTCTAGGATAATTATTATCATATTTTATAATGGGTTCCCCTCCTTGTAAATATTTTAATTTTCTTCCAATGATATAATATATATTTTAATGCCCAATTGTATGTTATATCATGTGTCCTTTATATTTCCCTCTTCCTCTATTCAAAAATACATTTTATTAACCATTTTAATGATGAAGGGTTTTCAAAAAATTTATTTCAATGTATTAAATTTCTTTCCTTTCATGATCATATGTCTTATTTTTCACACCTCATTTATTCTAAGAATATTTATATACTTTTCAAGGCACATTTATTGAATATATTTTATTAAAATTATAATTTATTCAAAAAATTTCAATTAATATTTTTTAAAATGAATTTTGAATGTGACCTATAACATTAATTTTATGAGTATGGTAAAAAAAATTCTAAAAATTATTTTATTATTTCTCTCACTACATAATAATTCTTATTCAAAATACATTTTTCCATGAATTAAAATTTTTTACGAATGATTTTAAATCTTAGTGAATTTAAAATTTGAATAAAATATATATAAATTTTCAACAAAAAAAATACTTTTTAAAAGTTAATTATTAATTATAATTGGTTTTTTAAAGTGTTGTATTTTTAAGAAACAATTATTTAGGTGTTTCCTTTAATTTCTCCCAAAATAAATTTTTCAAAATAATTTTTCATTTATAATTTTTTTTCTAAGAATATATTTTTATTTAAGGGCCTATTTTTAAAAAAAGTTTTCAATCCAAATTTATTTCATTTTAAAGAAAAAAAATATTCAAGTAATTTTTAAGTATTACAAAAAGGGATAATTCTATTTTTTCAAAAATATTTATCTAATAATCATTTCACTTAAATATATCGCTTTTTCTCGAAAAGATCTAACTCCTATAGAGTTTGGTTTTATAAATTTTCTTATAAATTCCATTATGAAAAAATAATTTTGGGTGAATGAATATTTTGGTATAATTAGATCTACTTTCAATATCACATTATGTGATACCATTTTAAAATGATTTAAATCTCATTTTCATTATATGGGTTCTTTAAATTATGATATTGGATTGATTTTTTGTGTAGATCACATGTGTATGGATGACCATTGTGAGATGTATTATTTCTAATAAATACTTTATATGGTTTGGGTCTGATAAATCTTTAAGATGGATTGGGTCTAATAAATCTATAAGACAATTTTGTTCCAATAAATCCTTAAGACAGTTTGGGTCCGATAAACCACTGAAATAGTTTAGGTCTCAAAATCCATGAGATGGTTTGGTACTAATAAATCCTAAATATGGTTTGGTTATGATAAATCCTTGATATGATTTGGGTTTTATAATGACCTTAGATGGTTTTGGGTATATTAAATCCCACCAATTCATTGTTTGTGCTTAATATATAATGATACAGTAATGTTTAGGCATAATGAGTTTTTTCATAAAGGCATGGTAATAGAATGTTTGTTCAGATTTTAATGCATTGACATAATTATTTTTTTCACAAAGACATGGGAATAATGTTTCTTATCATTGGGATTTCCTCTTAATTTGATTGTGTTGCATATCTATTTTTATTTTATTTTCATACTATGGTACATTCCATGTTTATGCCTATTTTATAATGTATTCCAAATATTTATGTTCTTCCATGTCTTATTTCATGATTTATTATTTATAAGTTTTTGGGTATAACTTTTTTATCTATATTGATTATACTTATATGCTCATAAGATGCTCACTAATGATCACTGAATGTTATAACATTTGTTTACCATTATTAAGCATCTGATCTCACCCATTTCTTATGTTTCCATAACCAATTTTATGATGATGATTATGAATTATGATAAGTCCAAAAGGTATTCTATTGTGGTTTAAATATTTTTAATATTTCTTATGTTCCTTGAAATAATTTTCCTATATAACCAATCCTCAAAGACTATAAATCTTCCCTTCTTCGGATTATGTGATTATTTTATCATTTAATAATTACATTAAATATATTTAAAATATAAATTTATTTAAATTTTATAATTATAGTATCATAGAAAGTTTTAAGTATTTTTTATCATTAGTTTAGTTATTTAGGTATTAGGATAAGAGAAATTTATTGCAAACCCTAGGGATGTGTCTAAGTGTATGATAACATCGTAATATTTTTGTAAAGTAGAGATTTTGTAGTTATACTATCAGTTAAAACCTTTCATAGATATTGAAATATGTATGTGGTTGTGGCATAGATTCCCCAAGGGGTAATCTCCCTAAAAATGGTGGGTTGAGTATCCACTCAATCTTGAATCTTGTGCAAGATGAGTGTGAATAAGACTAAACACATGGATAGACACTCTTGAGATATATGCATTGGTCAATGATATTATTTTCAAAATTCATTGAGATCGATTTATTATGTTATGGAATTAGGTTAAGAAGTTTGAGATATCCCAACATAAAAAAACATAGATTGAACTAAGAGTGATCTAGGTTGAAATAAAATAATTATAGGCTAACATGATGGATTCATGGAGGTTATACATCTTGACATTAAATTTTCCTAAGGTTGTTTATAAAAATTACATTATGATGTTATTATTGATCACTCATAATTAACAATATTTTTTTTTTGAAATATATGGTTATAGGAGGATCCAATTTAATAGTCTACATAATGAAGAATACAATAATTATCCTAATAAGAAACCATGTGGGATAAAAGTTGGTTTAGAAAATATTATGATTATGTTCACAAAATTATACCAAGTTATGATTAATTAATTGATTCCTAACAAACATCCAAATACACAAAAAAATATAATGATTAATTTTTATAGAATATTAGGTGATGAAGATGATCATGGAAATAATATTCAACCTCCTATATTTTAAAAATGTTGGAAGTACCACTTAAGGGAATATCTCATATGAAAAATAAATTCTTTAATGTGTGGAATGATTGTCCACTGATCTCAAAAATTTTGAGCAAGGGTGATGAAGCTAATAAATGAAATTTAGGTTAAGAATGTCTAATTCCTCAAATTTAATGTGTTTTGGAATTATAGAAACAAATTCCCTAACCTAATCGATAATTTGGATAATAAACATAAGAAACCTCCTAAGTAAAGGGAACAAGGGAAAAATATGTTATCCCTATAACTGAAAGTAGGTCATAATGAATGAAAGGTATAAGGTATACTCACCCTCCACTCAATGTTTTTGGATATCTAATTGGAATCTAGTTCTGGAGACTATAATACACCTAAATAGTTTCTTAAGAGAATAAAATCACAACATTTACGATTTTATATCAATTTATTGGAGGAAAATTCTATTAATAATATTTTTTTATCCCAATTTAATTTTTATGGAAAAGTGGATCATATTCTTTTGAGTTGATTTTGGGAATGGAGTAACCATTTCTATATAAACTCTATACTAATTAAAAAAATATAGAAATTACATTTCATATTTCAAACCAACCAATAATCATCTATCAGTGCAATGATTACTATAAAATCTCTATAAAAACAAATTATATTGTATGATTCATGATACCAAAACATGAGTGTGGTTTACATAATGTTATTAGAGAAACATTAATTTTTGGATTTCCACATTCTGATAAATAATATATATTTAATATTTTGGTAAGGTTGATATGGATATATAAATTGAATATTAAGTCGTGTTTATCTATTACATACTTATAGTTATTTTCACTTGTAATTGATTATTAAAATTTCAAAGATACAATTTTTTCAGGAGAGAATGTAATGCCCTAATATTTTAGAATATTTTTCTCTCTGAAATAATATTATATTTGATAGCTTTATCCACACACAACAATGAATTAAAATGATGTAACACCCCAAGATTCTACGGTACGCTTCCCTTTGAATAATGCAATAGCGTGTGTTGTACGCAACATCGAGTTCTAACACACCCCACAACCGATCAAACTAGCCGTTATGAATAGTAATACCTACTTTTGGAAATTTTCTCTCTCAAAATGGACTTTATTTTTTGATTTGGAGTATCAAATTTAGGCTAATGTGAAATTTTGGTACTTTTTGGATAACTTTAATATTTTGATGAATAGTGAAAATTACTAAATTTTAATTAAAAACAACTTTTTTAATCAAAATAATTAATAGTAATAAATTATGAATTTGAGTGGTTTAAAAGAATATTTAGAATATATTTTTACCATTTAATAAAATTTTGGTCATTGGACATAATTTCACAATTAAACCGAACATAAACAAGTATCAATCTTTTGATAGTTATTATATCTTAAAAACACGCTTTTTGTTTTGACAGCGGGAATTAATTTTAAATTAATTTCTGCCACTTCTGTATTTTGAATTTGGAAAAATGGATTCCATATTTGGAATAAGTATTTTCAAATTGTGTAAATATGTAACTTTTATTTTTAGACAATTTTAATAATTACTTCGGTAAATATTTTATTTACCATGGTTAAAGGGTAAATCCGAAAAATAAGGGTTAAAAAATAATTTTATAATAATAAAAAATTACCCTAAAATGTGTCCTAAAGTTATTGGTTGATACATGTTCGACCATGGTCATCTTTGGGTCGATTTTGGGACTCCATGGTTCCACTTGTAAGTAATAGAGACACTTTATTTTAATTAAGTTAAAATGAATACAAAAACGACACAAGCATATATCTTTTAGAAAAACAATTTTTACATAATGTTATATATGTTTTATTTTCGACTATAAATATTCATTAAAAAGATAAAACGATTACCTACATAATGATATTTTATTTATAATTTTTAGACATTAAATAATTTAATTTATTTATGACACAATGATGATACAGTAATTACCATAATAGTGAAAAATTAAAATAATTGATATTATAAATACCCAAATAAATACAATTTGTCGCTTTTAATGAATTACACTAATTTTATAGTATAATATGATATATTATAATTGATTTAATAAACCTTTTTTGAACTAATAATTATTTTATGTTTTCCAAAAAAATCAATTATTGAATAGTGTCAAATTTGACATAAAAGAGTTTTTAAAATAAATTGTAGATTATTAATTGATATTATATTCCTAAAAATATAAGGTTCGGCCAAGGTACTTATATCATGATAGTTATGTAATTAATGGACCACTTGGGGGTATTTTGGATGTATATAGTATGTTTATTAACCATATAATATAAAAATACAAAGAGACATTGTAAAAGTGAAACTAATTAACTAAGAGTTAATACTTAATTATAAGGTTAGTATAATGACCCAAACCTGTATAAATTCTATTGTTTAGGTGGTTTTCGACTTATCCCCACCTTAAAATTTAAATAATCCACTTTGGAGCCATTAGAAACCGAATATGAATTTATTATAAAATAATATTTCTAGCTTTTCCAAAGGTGCCCCTCACCCCTCTTATAAAAGTGCACTATCCCTTATCATTAACTCACACCTTAAAAGCCTTTTGGGTCAGCCAAACTCTACCCAAATACTCTCTAAACATCCCTCACTTCATCCTAGAGGCCTTCCATTAGTCATAATGCTATCTTAATGAGCCCTTTTGATCAAATCAAAAGGAAGAACCCAAAGAAGAGGTAATTGTTTTCACCACCCTTTTTCAAGTTCCTTTCTTCTTCCACTTCATCTTTCTTTGTTATTACCATTCTAAAATAATAACTCCAGTATATTATATATACTGTGATGTTATTATAAATATGGTACAATCATTTTCAGTATTCTATCCATCCTTTTAATAACATGTCACCATACGTGCGTAAGTACGGCTTACCGTCTCCACGTCATGGTGTAATTGTTATTCAATAAATTATTATTTGGATGGATATAATAATGATGGGTGATTCATGTAAATAATAAATGTAACATGAAAATGATTCTTTATATATGATATACCATCCAATTATATATTATTTTAATATCAAAAGAATGATATTGTCGCTCGTGCGTATGTACGGACCACCGTCTCCACGAACGCGATGAAATTCATTCTCCATTGTATCCATTCAAGTCTAATTCTCATTTGATGATTAATAATAGTATCTAAGGACTTGATATCATTCTGGATATGATTAAGAGACAACCTATCCATGACAAACACGACTTACGTAACAAAACATATAAAAGAAAACAAGTAAGTTAACACCCAAAACAACGATAATACTAAGATATTATTAACAAATCAATGTTATAATATCATATATGATATCATATTAATGTATACGATTCTTGTATAAATTAAGGACAATTATTTCACCATTATACAGGAGGTTAACCTACCCCCAACCAAGGAAAAGTACAAGGTAAGGGTTTATTTCGCAATCTCTTCATTATCCAAGGTTGTTTATACGTGATAATCTACTAGGATCTCTTTATCATCCACATCCATTTTTATTAAATATGTATTTAAAAACATTTTTACTATTTACAAGAATATGGTTTAAAGTCATTTATACCCTTGTTTGTCTTTTTATAAGAGTTTTATAAAGGAATCTTTTCGTCGTTTTCCAAACAAGGTTCTTTTTAACATTTTCGACAGAATTAAGGTAAGAATGTTTTTTTAACTTATACGGAGGGTGCGGCTATTTTCCACCGTAATAAAATATTTGAAGATTCATTTACAAGATTATAAGTATATTTTCAAAGAAAATGTTTTATTTTATAAATATATGACTCTTAAATAATTTCAAAATAGAAAGAGATATTTCTCTAAAAAGTGTTTTGATTTCATCTATGTCAGCATCCTTTGATGGATTTTACACTTATTTGAAGTTGATTTATTATGATACAAAACATATATATTGTATTTAGGGTTTTGTGATATGTTTGACTATGGATGTGTTATTTTTATACCATTCATGGTTTATGGATGATGTATTTACATTTCGTATGCTAGTTTTAATACGAATGTTTATGTTATGTTTAAACCTTTTCAAATGGGAATTCATTGGACTTAATATGTGATGGGTGGAGGCTACTATAGCTCCTAGATGAATTGGTATGTCTCAGGAGACAAGCTAGTGTCTTGAAACAAGGCCTTGACAAAATCTTATTTGTAGTCTTAGAACGAGGCCTTGGCTATGTGGTTATGATAGTCTGGCATTATGCATTCCATTATTATGAAAGTGGTTATTGATATTTCATGTGATTATTCTATTAGTATAATATCCATGTGAATAATTAAATGTCATTATTTCATTTTATTTTTTCCATACTATGTTGAAGTTCAAGTTTAAAAGGCTTTTGTTTTAGTTATACATTACCTTAAATGTTTATTCTTATTTATGAAAGTTTATGCTATATTGTTATCCTTACTGGGAATTTGAGATCACCCCTTTTCTAGGTTTTATTTTTCCCAGGATGTGAAGATGTAAATTATGAATGACCTGTAGGGATATTATGAGGGGATAATAGTGTGGAATATGGAGACAGTATGTTGTTGTAGTATTTTTTCACTTTATGATTTAATGTAAAACTTTATGAATATATCTAGTGTTTCCAAGGCTACTAAACCAATCGGTCTTTCGATATTTGATCTTTCTTGTGATCATGCCAATGTTATGTAATAATGCACCGACTCTGGGTAACTAGGGTCGGGGTGTTACAGTTGGTATCATAGGAATCCTAGTACAAACCTTGGATGCTAGATTTAGATAAACTCGGATTAGAGCACATAGACCTAAGATGGACTTTGAGGATTAGTATAGAAGAACTTCCTAGAATTTTGGTATTGTAGAGATTTTGTGAGTTTTCTGAGAAATATATCCCTATCTGGATACGAGCAGGTAGAGGCCGCTCTGGCACAGATGTACCTAGGGGTAAAACCTGAAAACACCGCTTTGAGATAGACTCGAATGAGAACTGGTACACGACAACGGGCCTTGCTGCACTCTTGGTTACAACACTCCTGGGGGATATACTTAGGATAACTCTCATTTTCTTTACAAAAAATTATGAAATGTTTATGAGTATATACTTCCTCTAAGAAAACATTTTTATGATTATGGATTATATCCATAAATAGTTCACTTTATGTTAAGTGTTTTATAAGTATGGAATTATGTATTTTGATTCATAAACTGATCTAGTTTATGCCATTGTTTAGAAATGGAACCTAGTGGAAGAAATGGAAACCATATCAATGCACGCACTCCATGTAGGGATTTCCCTCCTGCTCAAGATAATTATAGTGGAGTTGGTGATGAAACTAGTGTCGATCAACTAATCACCATACTGGGACAACTCACTCAGGTTATGAATAATAACCTTACCCATATGGAGTACCCTGATCCACCGTGTGGAGGATCAATGTTAGATCGATTCATGAGGCAACAACCACCAACGTTCAATGGGAGTACAAATCCCTTAGTAGTTGAGCAATGGATAAATTCCCTAAAGAAAATATTTTAGGATTTGGGGAGTAGTGAAAGGGAAAAAGTTATCATGGCAGTTTACCGCCTCACTGGAGATGTTGATCAATGGTGGTCATTGATTAAAAACACAAAGGAAGATAATGAAGTATCAAATATGGAATGGAGGGAGTTCAAAGATCTGTTTTTAGAAAAATACTTTCCTCGTGACCATCGAGCAGATATGGAAAGGCAATTTCTGAGTCTGAGACAAAAGGAGGATGAGAATGTCGCAAAGTATGAGGATACCTTTACAAGGTTAGCAAGGTATGCTGGAGATTATATACATAACCCAAGAAGTAATATTGATCGTTTATTTATTGTGTTAAAACCATTTATCCATCGAGCATTAGTCTCACAATCCTTCTCGTCGTACGAAGACATTGTCTCATGTGCTATCAAGACAGAAAAGGAATTCTCTAAGTCTTATGACTTTAATGAAAAGAAAGAGAATAAGTGATTTTATGATCAATCTGGGAATGGAAATAAGGGGAAGAAGGAAAAGGTTGAATATCCCTCCTGTGGTAAATGTGGGAAGAAACACCCCAGTACTTTCTTGAAGGGAATGGGTGTCTGTTACAAGTGTGGTGAAAAAGGCCACCAAGCTTGTGAATGCAAAGGGAAGAAGGAAGCTACCACTGTTCAATGCTACAATTGTAGGGCGATGGGACATTATGAAAATTAATGTCCTAATAGTCAGGGGAACTTACCTCAGAAAAGGCCAAGGGATCAAGGCCATGATTTTCCTATCACTACTACTGAGGTAGAAGTTCCAAAAGATATGGTGGCAGATAATTTAATGGTTTCCTCAAGTTTAGCAAATGCATTATTTGATTCTGTATCATCGCATTGTTTCATATCTTCCTAGTTTTCTATGAAAATTAGATATTTCCAATTTGATTTAACAAGGGAGTTTTCAGTTAAAACTCCTAAGGAAAGTATCATTGCAACAAAGTTTTGTGAATCAGTCCCCATTAGAGCACATAAATTATCTTTATCTGCTGATCTCATCATCTTAACTATGATTGAGTTTGATATAATCCTCAGTATGGATTGGCTTTCGTACTATGATACAAAGATTTATTGTAAGAATAAGGAGGTTTCTATTTTTGATGATTATGATAAGGAACACCTTATCTTTAGAGCAGAATCGTCACCACCTAATTCTTATCTAGATCCACCCCCAGTAGCTCAACTAAATTCAATTATTGGGGAGGAAGAGAATGAAATGACTATGGGTGAGGGAATGAATGTTCAAATAGAGTATGTACCTGTTGTGAAAGAATATGTAGATTTATTTCTGGAGGATTTACCTGGACATCCTCCAGAATGGGAAGTTGAGTTTTCCATTGATTTAATTCCTATATCAAGACCTATATCGAAGACCCCTTATAGAATGGCCACTGTGTAATTAGTCGAACTAAATAAACAACTAGAGGAATTGAGTAATAAGAGATTTATCCTCCCTAGTGTTTCTCCATAGAGATCCCCTGTTCTTTTTGTTAAAAAGAAAGACGAATCTATGAGGTTATGTATCGACTATAGGTAGATTAATGCCATAACAATAAAGAACAAGTATCCCCTACCTCGCATTGATGATTTATTTGACCAACTGCATAGAGCTCAATACTTTTCAAAGATTGACCTTCAATCTGGATACCATCAGTTGTGTGTAAAGAAGGAAGACATTCCGAAGACAGCATTTCGAACCAGGTACGGGCATTATGAGTTTACTGTAATGCCTTTTGGATTGACTAATGCACCCTCTGTATTCATGGATCTGATGAATAGAGTTTTCAAGGAATATATAGATGAATTTGTAGTGGTATTTATTGATGATATCTTGGTATACTCCAAAATCTACGAATATCATTAATGTCACTTGTGCATTATCATGAAGACTCTGAGAAGACATGAATTATATGGGAAGTTTAGTAAGTGTGAATTCTGGCTTCAAGAGATTTATTTTCATGGCCATATTGTCTATAAAGATGGAATATCTGTTGATCCTTCTATGACCAAGGCAATCCAATAATGGCCAGCACCTACGAGTATAACTGAGGTACACAGTTTTATTGGTTTGGCAGGTTATAATCGACGTTTCATCCAGAATTTTGCCCCACTGGAAAACCCATTAACGAAGCTCACACGTAAAGGGGTTAAATTTGTTTGGAAAAAGGATTGTGAAGAATGTTTCAAAGAAATGAAGAGAAGATTATTCAATTCTCCTATATTGACTCTACCATTGGGGAATGATGGGTTCGTTATTAATAGTGATGCATCGAAGAAAGGACTTGGTTGTGTCCTTATGCAGAATGATAGGGTCATTTCCTATGCATCACGATAGTTGAAAATTCATGATCAAAACTATCCTACTCATTATCTCGAGTTAGAAGCTGTGATATTTGCTTTGAATATATGGATGCACTACCTCTATGGTGAAAAATGTGAGATTTATACTGATCACAAGAGTTTGAAGTATATTTTTTCACAAAAAGAACTCAACATGAGGAAAAGGATATGGCTTGAATTACTCAAGGATTATGATTGTACGATACACTACCACCCGGGGAAAGCAAACAAGGTGGTAGATGCTTTGAGCAGAAAAGATCATGGAGTTCTGAACAATATGAGAATTGAAAGGGATCCAATTTTCATGGATCTAGTGAAGATGGACATGGGAATAACAAGGGAAGGTGAAACATCAATACTTTTTCAAATGGTTTCCAAACCATCTTTACTAGAAAGAATTAAGAGTTCTCAAACCGATGATGAATAATTTCAAAATAAGATTAAAGCTGTGAATGATGGGAGATTAAGAGACTTTGTGTATAGAGATGGAATTTTAAAATTTGGGAAGAGACTTTGTGTTCCTGATATACCTGATCTAAAAAGAGAATTGCTGGATGATGCTCATAGTTCCAATTTCTCTATACACTCTGGGAGCACAAAAATTTATAGAGATTTTAAGGAACATTTTTGGTGGGACAAAATGAAGAGGGAGATTGCTGATTTTGTGTCAAGATGTATGGTTTGTAAAGAAGTGAAAGATGGAAGGCAACAGCCTAGAGGAGTCATGCAACCTCTTCCCATACCGGAGTGGAAATGGGACAATATTATGATGGAATTTGTCATGGGACTACCAAAGACTCCTAGAAGGAATGATGAAATATGGGTCATTGTTCATCGTCTTACCAAGTCAGCACATTTTCTTGTTATAAGAGAATATCTACCACTGGAACGTCTAGCAAGACTATATATTGATGAAGTTGTGAGACTTCATGGATTACCCCTATCGATTGTTTCTGATCATGATCCCCGTTTTCCTTCAAGATTCTGGAAATGTATTTAGAAAGCCTTGGATACTGAACTTCATTTGAGCACTGCCTACCACCCTCAAACAGATGGACAATCAGAACGAACTATTCAAACCTTAGAAGACATGTTGAGATCCTGCTAACTTGACTTTCTGGGTATGTGGGATCAATATTTACCTCTGGTAGAATTTTCCTATAACAATAGCTTCCATTCGAGTATTCATATGGCACTATATGAAGCGTTATATGGAAAGAGATGTCGCACACCAACCTGTTGGGATGACGTTGGTGAAAGAAAACTTGTAGGCCCAGAACTGGTGGAGGAAATGATGGAAAAGGTGAAGGTAATCCAAAACCATATCAAAGTATCCCAAAGTAGGCAGAAGAGTTGTGCCGATAATCGAAGGAAGGATTTGGAATTTCAAGTCGGTGATCATGTTTTCCTGAAGGTATCTCCATGTAAGGGAGTCATACGTTTTGGTAGGAAAGGTAAATTCATTCCCAAGTACATCGGACATTTCGAAATTCTAGAACGAATTGGGGCTATAGCTTACCGATTGGCAATGCCGCCAAGTCTCTGCAAAGTTTGTGATGTGTTCCACGTATCCATATTGAGTAAATAAATGCCTGACCCAATGCATGTAATCACCTATGAGGAATTAGAACTGGAACCCGATCTGTCTTATTGCGAAGAGCCCGTCAAGATTCTTGATACGAGAGAACAAGTACTGAGAAACCGGATGACTCGTCTGGTAAAAGTCTTGTGGCGAAACGATAAGATGGAAGATGCAACGTGGGAATCTGAGGAACTTATGATGAAGAACCACCCGAGTCTTTTCATGCGGTTGTATTCTAGAAATTTCTAGGACGAAATTACTTGAAGGAGGGGATAATGTAACACCCCAAACTTCTACAGTACGCTTCCCTTTGAATAATGCAATAGTGTGTGTTGTACGCAACATCGAGTTCTAACACACACCATAACCGATCAAACTAGCCATTATGAATAGTAATACCTAATTTTTGAAATTTTATCTCTCAAAATGGACTTCATTTTTGGATTTGGAGTATCGAATTTAGCCTAAGGTGAAATTTTGGTACTTTTCGGATAACTATAATATTTTGATGAATAGTTAAAATTACTAAATTTTAATTAAAAACAACTTTTTTAATCAAAATAATTAATAGTGATAAATTATGAATTTGAGTGGTTTTAAAGTATATTTAGAATATATTTTTACCATTTAATACAATTCTGGTCATTGGACATAATTTCAAAATAAAACCAAACATAAACAAGTATCAATCTTTTGATAGTTATTATTTCTTAAAAACACGCTTTTTGTTTTGACAGCGGGAATTTATTTTAAATTAATTTCTTCCACTTCTGTGTTTTGAATTTGAAAAAATGGATCCCATATTTGGAATCAAGATGTTCAAATTGTGTAAATATTTAACTTTTATTTTTTGACATTTTGAATAATTACTTTGTTAAATCTTTTATTTTCCATGGTTAAAGGGTAAATCCGGTAAATAAGGGTTAAAAATTAATATTATAAAAATACAAAATTACCCTAAAAAGTTTCCTAAACTTATTGGTTGATACGTCTTCGACCATGGTCATCTTTGGGTCGATTTTGGGACCCCATGGTTCCACTTGTAAGTGATAGGGACACTTTATTTTAATTAAGTTAAAATGAATACAAAATTGACACAAGCATATATCTTTTAGAAAAACAATTTTACATAGGGTTATATATGTTGGATTTTAGATTATAAATATTCATTAGAAAGATAAAACTATTTCATACATAATTATATTTTATTTATAATTTTTAGACATTAAATAATTTAATTTATTTATGACACAATGATGATGAAGTAATTACTATAATAGTGAAAAATTAAAATAATTGATATTATAAATACCCAAATAAATATAATATGAAACTTTTAATGCATTAAACTAATTTTCTAGGATAATATGATATATTAGGATTGATTTAATTGACTTTTTTCGAAGTAATAAATCTGTTATGAGTTTTACAAAAATCAACTATTGAATAGTGTCAAAATTGACATAAAAGAGTTCTTAAAACAAATATTATATTATTAATTGATATTAAATTCCTAAAAATATATGATTCGGCCAAGGGACTTATAGAATGATATTTGTATCATTAATGGACCACCTGGGGGTCGTTTGGATGTATATAGTAAGTTTTTTAACCATATAATATAAAAATACAAAGAGACATTGTAAAAGTGAAACTAATTAACTAAGAGTTAATACTTAAAGATAATATTAGTATAATGACCCAAACCTGTCTAAATTATATTGGTTGGGTGGTTTTCGACCTATCCCCAACTTAAGATTTAAATAATCCACTTTTTAGCCATAAGAAACCGAATATTAATTTTTTATAAAATAATATTTCTAGCTTTTCTAAAGGTGCCCCTCGCCCCTCTTATAAAAGGGCACTCTCTCTTCTTATTAACTGACACCCTAAAAGACTTTTGGTTTGGTAAAAATCTTCCCAAATACTCTCTCAACTTCCATCACTTAATCCTAGAGGCCTTACTTTAGTCAGAAAGCTAAATTAAGGAGCCCTTTTGATCAAATCAAAAGGAAGGACCCAAAGAAGAGGTAATAGTTTCACCACCCTTTTTCAAGTTCCTTTCTTCTTCCACTTATTCTTTCTTTGTTATTACCATTATAAAATAATAACTCCAGTATCTTATATATACTGTGATGTTATTATAAATATGGTACAATCAAATTCAGTATTCTATCCATCCTTTGAATAACATTTCACCATACGTGTGTACGTACGACTTACCGTCTCCACGTCGTGGTGTAATTGTTATTCAATAAATTATTATTTCGATTGGTATAATAATGATGTGTGATTCGTGTAAATAATAAATATAACATGATAATGATTCTTAATATATGATATACCATCCAATTATATATTATTTTAATATCAAAAGAATGATATTGTCGCTCGTGCGTACGTACGGACCACCGTCTCCATGAACGCGATGAGATTCATTATCCATCGTATCCATTCAAGTCTAATTATCATTTGATGATTAATAATAGTATCTAAGGGCTTGATATCATTCTAGATATGATTAAGATACAACCTATACAAGACAAACACGACCTTTGTAACAAAACATATAAAATAAAACGAGTAAGTTAACACCCGAAACAACGATAATACTAAGATATTATTAACAAATCAATGTTAAAAGATCATATATGATATCATATTATTTTATACGATTCTTGTATAATTTAATGAAAATTATTTAACCATTATACAGGAGGTTAACCTACCCCCAACCATGGAAAAGTACAAGGTAAGGGTTTATTTCGCAATCTCTTCATTATCCGAGGTTGATTATACGTAGTAATCTACTGGGATCTCTTTATCATCCATATCCATGTTTCTTAAAAATGTATTTAAAAACATTTTTAATATTTACAAGAATATGGGTTAAAGTCATTTATACCCTTTTTTGACTTTTTATAAGAGTTTTATAAAGGAATCTTTCTGTCGTTTTCCAAACAAGGTGCTTTTTAACCTTTTCGACGGAATTAAGGTAAGAATGTTTTTTTAACTTATACGGCGGATGCGGCTATTTTCCGCCGTAAAAAAATCTTCGAAGCTTCCTTTACAAGATTATAAGAATATTTTCAAAGAAAATGTTTTAGTTTATAAATATATGACTCTTAAATGATTTCAAAATTGAAAGAAATATTTTTCTAAAAAGAGTTTTTATTTCATCTATGTCAACATCCTTGGATGGATTTTACGCCTATTTGAAGTTGATTTATAATGATACAAAACTTATATATTGTATTGAAGGTTTTGTGATATGTTTGACTGCGGACGTGTTATTTTTATACCATTCATGGTTTATATATGAAGTATTTAAATTTCGTATGCTAGTTTTAATATGAATGTTTATGTTATGTTTAAACCTTTTCATATGGGAATGCATTGGACTTAATATGTGATGGGTGGAGCCCGCTATATCTCCTCGATGCATAAGTAGGTCTCATGAGACAAACTAGTGTCTTGGCACAAGGTCTTGACAAAATCTTATTTGTAGTCTTGGAATGAGGCCTTGGCTATGTGGTTATGATAGTCTGGCATTATGCATTCCATCATTATGAAAGTGGTTATTGGTATTGCATGTGATTATTCGACTAGTAGAATATCCATGTGAATAAGTAAATGGAATTATTTTATTTTATTTTTTCCATACTATGTTGAAGGTCAGGTTTAAAATGCTTTTGTTTTAGTTATACTTTGCCTTAAATGTTTATTCTTATTAATGAAAGTTTCTGCTATATTGTTATCCTTACTAGGCATTTGAGCTCACCCCTTTTCTATTTTTATTTTTCCCAGGATGTGAAGAAGTAAATTGTGAATGACCTGAAGGGCTATTATGAGGGGATAATAGTGTGGAATATGGAGACAATGTGTTTTTTAGTAGTTTTTCACTTTATGATGTAATGTAAATCTTTATGATTATATCTAGTGTTTCCAAGGCTACTAAACCAATCGGTCTTTCGAGATTTGATCTTTCTTGTGATCATGCCAATTTTATGTAATAATGCACCGACTCTGGGTAACTAGGGTCGGGGTGTTACAAATGATATTTCATGTATCAAATGAATAAGATTAATATAATTTAATAACAATAAAACCTAGAGTAAATAATGATATTTTAATAATTATATATGGATATAAAATAGGATTGGGAACTCTTAATGTTTTAAAAGGTCTTTTTGTAATAAAAGTGGGTTTTCATTAAATACTGTATTTTCATTTAAAAGTTATGTTTTATAATTTTAATTTTTTAAAATAAACATATTTTTTAGTTAAGTATTTCAAAATTATATTTGGAACGATTATTTGTATTTTTTTAAAATAATTAATTTTTAAGTGAATGTTGAAAAAAAAATGCCAAAATGAGAACATTTCTGATCTCATCAATATATGAGAAATAGGTATAAGTTTATAAAGAATTTTAATTTATTAAATATTTATTTAAGATTAAACAATATTTTTTAAAAAATATTATTTTTAACTTATAAAAACAATGCTTAATTTTCAGAACTTAAGTGACATTTTATTCCAATTTGTAAAAAACCAGTCTATTCTTTTAATTAAATATTTTTAATGTAAAATTCATTTTTATCTTACATTTAAAGACACAAAACTTCTATTTTTTGTAATATAAAAATTGATTTCTTGTGTTTTAATAAAATTGATAACTTTAATCTGCATGAAAATTTTATGTTTAAAACCCCCTTTTTCTATACACAATTTTTTACGAGTTATTTGTTCTTATTATATAATAAAAATTTCCACCCATATAAATTTTAGTCAATAAAAAAAGTTTCAAATGAATGATAGTCATTTTAAAATTATTTATAGAGGTAATTTTTAATTTTGGTCAATAAATTAATTACCAACATTAAAAAATTATTTTTAAGGTAAATGTACAGTAAGGTAAAATTTTAAAAAGTAAATAAAATAAAATGCCTTAAATCACAATTAGTTTTATCCAAAAAGATAGGTGGAGAGTATTATTAGACCAATGAAATATATACTTTGTATTTTCCACTTTCGGAACCTCTGAACCATGAATAGTAATAATCTATTATTGAAAAGTAACTTATACTCCCAAAATTACCATTTTATTTACTTATACAAGAGGAACACCTTGACCCATTCATGCCAAATTTATTACTAAAAATTTATTTCTAAAAAATTCATCATTTTTATCCTTAGATAATTCTCTCATAATTTTATAAGTATATGTTCTCAATTTTATAGACTAAGGCCTCTATTTCCAAGGATATTCCCAGGAGAAATCTTAAGATCTCAACGTGAGTTTTAGTTACTTCATAGTAATTTATTCTTAATATTTTTCTTTAAAATTATTATATCCACCATTATATAATTACAAATTTATTTTTAATATGATTTAATGTATGTAAAAATATTTATTAAATACCTTCCATCCACTATAAAAAACAAAACAACATCAATCGTGTATACGTGCGACTACCACCTCCATGAAATGATGTGGTTTATTTCTCATCACCACCTCTCGTGGATTGTGAAAGGGATAGATTAAATGAATTAATAATTTTCCTCTATAAATATTATATTTATTAAATAATAATTTATCATATACCTTCAATCAATCCCATTTTTTGAGAAATGGAATCGTTAATTGTGTGTATGTGCGGACTACCGCCTCCATGAATAACAAATTTAATGTTTCATAATCACCTTCATGAATGATTTTAAGAATAAATTTAATGAATCTAAATTATATTTATGACATGTTTAATATTTTTAAAATTTTATATTAAAATTATATAAAAATATGTATTTACTCGTTAAATCATTATAACAAACACCTGTTTGGGTCATTTTTACAACCAATGAAAATGATGTTATAATGTTAATTTCATGAGTGGTCAAAAAAATTATATAATTATAATATATCATAATAAGAAATTCTCTAATATATTATAATAATTTGGGATCTTTCTTAAGGAAATTTAATATATTTATTAATATATGATCTTTTTATAATTACAAATATAGAAACTAGTTCTTCCTAATTTTATTTTTCACAAACAATAACATATCAATCACCAATTGAAAATGGGATATAATGAATCATTGAAACACCTTGATTATAGTTTTTTGGATTATCCGGGAATGATTAAATTTGAACCAATAAGTAACAATTGACCCTTCCACTATGGTACTAGCATTAAACAAATAATCATAATTTTCCAACACTTAATGAATGAAATAAACTAAAACTAAGTATTATATTTGTTACAGATGGATATAAAAGAATTTTATAAAATTTTATTTATATTAAAAATGTTTTGAATTAGTTTATATGGATAGTTATTTTTTCATACATGAGTTTAGACCTCATTTCAGTAAGAAAGAATACAAGGTGGTGGGTTATTTGTCACAATTTTAATTTCTTAACATGATTTTCCTATTGTGAACTCTGAAATCTTTGAAATGATTTTATAACTACTTAATGAATTTATATTACCATATTCATTTAATTAATGGGGTTTTAAGAACAGTATCATTTTCTTTCTTTAAATTTCTTACAATTAAAAGGATACTAATGTTTTAAGGGTCATTGTTAACTCAACTCCTTTCATTGAGTTAGAATGCTCCGTCTTGAACATTATTCTTCCATGTTCAGCTTCCTACACCACAATATTTTAATTAATGGTACTTTATATTACTCTGTGGGGGGAATTAATTTTTAATTCATATATTTTACCATGATTAGTATCTTCCTTGAAAATTATATCATTATTAAAAAAATCCCATCGTCATTAAAAATGGTTTCACCTCTTTGTCCATATATTATTTTTCTGAAAATTTTCTACTTTATATTTTGAAACCAAATTGTCTATTACCTCAAATGGACTTAAAATTTCCATTCTCCTCTATTAAAGAATAAGTTTTATTCTCTCTTTTTATGAAAATGGTTAAAAATATTATTTCAATGCATTTAAAGTTTTTTCACTTTCTTGAACATATGTTTTATCTTTCACAACACATTTCTTCTAAAAACCATTATATACTTTTCAAGGCTCAATTATTGAATATTTTTTAAAAATTAATGACTTATAAAAAAATACTTCACCATTTTTAAAATTGATTTTTAATTTTACCCATAACATTTATTTTATGAGTAAAAACTCTTTTAATGATCCAATCATTGAATGAGAATTATTGTTCACAACATTCTTTCCATGTTTTAATGTGGTTTTCCAAATTATTTTTACTCTTGATGAATTTGAAAATAAAAGGAAATATTATTACATTTTTATTAAATTAAAATTTTTATTTTAAGAAGGTTTATGTTTTTAAAAAAATAAACTATTTTATATGTATTCTCAGAGAAAGATTCTGAAATCTTTTTTCATTTATATTTTCTAAAAGAAACGTTTTGGTGTTAAGGGGTAATTTTTTTAATACATTTCAAGCATTTAAAAATGGTTATTTTTTATTATTTTTCAAAATGATTTGTTTGATAATCATTTCACTTTTATTTTCTTCATTAACTTAAAAATATCTAACCTTATAGAGTTATATTTAATGAAGCAAATTCTAAGGTATTTTATGAAAAAAATGATTTGGTTTGTTTAATTTTTGGTATCAACCAATCTACTTTTGATACCACGTTATGTGACACCATTTAGAAATGACATAAAACTCATTTTATTTCCTTGGTTTTTCAAGTTATGATATTGGATTTATTTTTGGTGTAGAAAAAGATATGTATGGATAATAATTAGATAATTATTTTGGTCTGATAAATACTTGATATTTTTTGGGTCTAATAAATCCTTGAGATGGTTTGGGTTTGATAAATCTCAGGGATTTTTTTGCTTATATAAATCCCTAATATGAATTTTTTCTGATAAATTTCTAATATTATTTGGGTCTAATAAAGCTATTAGAGGTTTTGTGATAGATAAATCCTTGAGATGGTTTGGGTCCAATAAAAACATGATAATTTTTGGATCTCTTAAATCTCTAAAATGAATTATTTGTGATTTATATCTCATGATAAAGTAATTTTTGGACATAATAAGTTTTCTTACAAAGGCATGAGTATAATGTATTTTCTCACATTTTTGAGGTGTGGACATAATATTTTTATTTACAAAGGAGTGGGAATAATGAGTGTTCTCACAATTATTTCCTATTATTATGGTTTCTCATACATTATAAGATTCTTTTATTTTAATACCATGTCATATTACATATTTATACCTATTTTCTACGATATTTTTCAACTTATTTTATTCCATGTATTATGTAATTATTTATGATATATGATTTGTTGGGTATAAATTTCTTATGTATCCTGATTATATATATATACTTATCTTATGTTCACTTTTGATCATTCATTTTTATCACTTATGTATAACCTTATAGATAATCTGATCTCACACCTTTCTTATTATTCCATCCCCCATGTTATAAAGATTACTATAACTAATGAGAAGTGTATAAGGGAGTCTATTAAATTTTTATTATATTGAAGTTTTAAAATTATTTTTAAAATAAGTCACCTATGTAATTGGTATTTAAAGATGTTAAACCTTTTTTGGGAATTATGTGACTATTTATAATATTTAATGATTTAAATATATAAATGATATAAAATAAAGGTATTTTTATATTGGTTCATTATAACAATGATTCCATAAAAATAAACTCCAGTAACATTTTATCATATTTAAAATTTAACAAGGATAAATGATCTTCTAAAGTACCACTAAAATTTATATGGAATGTCAATAACATATCCTCCATTATTATAATGGTGAAAAAAAATTGGAAATTAGTCTATGGATAGAAAGTGGCACTTAGCTTCAATTGTTGTTACATCCCAACACTAGCGTTCAGGTATGATCCTTGGTTTATTTTTATAATTCTACATGTTTTCCAAGATCTCTTATTTTATCCATTGTTTCTTAGTTATACCTTATTTTTATATCCTTTTGATGGGTTATAAGAGAGTTTTTTATACTAGTTTAATAGGACAGAAATTTATTTGAGGGTTTATCTTTGGATGGATACCAACCTATCGCTAAAAATGCTACATGAGGCCCACCGAATCATCAGTGAGACCCCCCAACTGGAGAATGGAAGGCTGGAGGTAGGGGTTTCCAATCTAAATCCCGCCTTCCAACTGATGGTTTTCCTATAAAAGTGGTTTCCTATAGGAATCCAATCAGCTAGGTGATAGGATCCTACCATCTAGTCAGTATGATCTCACTAGCCAACCTGAGGGACTTCCTGGAGCATGGGTATTCAACCAAGAGCCACCAACTACCTGGTGGGATCTAGTGGGTTTTAAGTCGTGTCAATGTTGGAATGAATGGGATTGAAAGTATCATATTTATTTTCTATTAGTCTTTTATTTTATTTCTAAACACACCTCTCCTAAACCAAATTCAATTCCCACAACCTTGGAGACTCTCTCAAGGCATTCTGTCCCTTCCAACCATAATTATTCAGGGATCTATATTATATTTGATTCATTTATTCTATTCTAGTGAGTCTAATCTTAATTATATTGTGAGTTTTTTCCCTTGTGGATCTCCTCCCTTGATATTAGTGGATCCTTGTTTCATTGATTGATACCAATCATTACCTGAGAAATTTTTTGTTCTAGAATTCTTCCACAATTTTATTTATCCCTTTCAACTTTCTTATTCGGGATCCTATGTTTGTGATCAATGATATATTGGGAGATTTTTTTGGTTTTATAATATATTTATAATCATCTAAAACAATTTTTTCATGATTAATTTGAAATAGAATTATAATTTTTTTCCAAATATTTGTTTGAAGATTTTGATAAATGATTTTCAAATATCATGGTGTTCATAATGAATTCTATATAAAAATGGATTTTGAATTAAATTTTTGATTTCATAATAATGTTCTTGAATTTAAATAAATTATTTGAAGCATGTTTTTATGGAAAATTTTTAGAATATATGGCATGAAATTTTTTATTATTAAAAAATAAATGAATTATTTTTAAAGGAATGATTTTTTTGTAGAAAACAATTTGATGTTAGTTTTTGAAGTTTAATGGAATGATTTGAAACTTTAACACAGGTCCAATTTAAATAATTAGAGACAAATTTAAATGAATGATATCCCCTTATATGATTTATTTTCTTGAAGCACATGTGATCAGGTGTGTAGTTAGGTGGGAATAAAACATGCTAGGCGTGTATTACCTATACCTAGAAATGGATTTATGATGAAAATGATGTGTAAAATATGATGAGGGAAGGGAATTTATTCATTTTGGGGTTCTCTTATTCCCCTAGTATTAATATTTAGGGATGTGTGTACACCTAGAGCCATATTTCATTGATATGTATGATAGTACCTATACTAACATAACCAAGGAACTATTAACCACAGTTTTATGATTGCAATTGATTTATAAATTCTATTGTTTGATTGAAAAGATTATTCATTCATGCTTTGACAAAGATACTAAAAATATTTATGTTTTTAGGGAAATTTACTTTTATACCTTCTTTATACAATCTATTCAGTTGTTTTAAAAATAATATTTTCATATGAACTGTGAAAATATTTCCCTTCCATTTTTTATATGAAATTAAAAATATTTGTTTTATATGGTATATATTTCTTATGGAATACTTAGTTTATTCCAGATGGTATTTTTTGATGAAACCCTATCTTTTCTATTAGTAGTTTTTAGATATTATAATTATAGGTCCAAGAAAAGGGAATCAAAACTTGGAGGTGGTGGGTGTTTTTTATTAGTGGGACCCTAAGAGTATGTGGGGACCAATGGATTATGTGATCCACTAATTATATATACATATAGTGTTGACGTATTTGGTGGTTATGTGATGACTTCTATTGACGTACCATTTTTTGTACTTGTATATGTCCTTTGTAGTGCTTTTCTCTTCAGTATTGTTTAGCATAATGACTATTTATTAATTCATATCTCATTATTTGTCTTGATTTGTTATTCTTGTGGTGAATCATTCCATCTTATTTGTATTTAATTCCATGGAACTAGTCTATAACTATTGGGGATTGGGAAAACCCTTTGGACCATCTCAGAACTGATTTGGATACCATTAAGGTGACTTATCTTGGTTTTTCATGAAAAAATGGCATCATAAGTGGTTATTTCCTTTATTGGATGATGGTATGCAATTTGGGATGTCTTGGTAGAAAAGAAAAATGATTTTGGGGACTTAAGGGGTAGGTTAAGAGTAAGTTTCTAGCCATATTTCATTATAATAAGCCTTATGTTACCATGGATTGTTAGAAAAAAAGTGTCTTTAAAGTGTTGTTTGATATGAATCTAGGATTTTACCCAGCATTAATCTAATAATTTTGTTCCCTTGTTGAATTTTATTTGATAGAGTAGATGATCTATCCAATTGATCATATCCTTGTATGGGTTGTTGTGTGTGCAGTAAAAGTTTGGGTCCAAGTATTTGATCCTATTCTCATTTAATATATAGAGGTTGTACCTCATAGGGAGGGCAATAGAGATCATTCCTATGAGTTTATTCATTAAAACCCACAATATTTATAGTTACCAATAATAATTAGGAGTTAGAATATTGGTTGAAAAAATTTGGGAAAATATTTATGTTCTTAGAGATGCTAGATTCCATTAAGGTGAAATGTGTCATCCTTAAACTTGAATAGTAAATCTGGAGGTGGTGGGATGAAATAAATTATGATATAGAAGAATGATGGGTTAGAGTGGAAAAGATTCCAAACCCTTTTTATGGAGTTATTCTATCCTTAGTATTTGGTATTTTTTTTAATCCACATAGTTCCTCATCCATCAAAAAGTTGATTTGACAGTGAATTGGTATGCCAAAATTTTTAGTGAACTAACTCAGTTCTCACCTAAGGTAGTATTGAATTAGAAGATGAAGTCTTAGAGTTTTAAAATGATTCTTTGATCAGATGTAAGATATCATAACATCATACATAATATCACATCAAATGAGGATGTTCGAGATAGATCTATGATGGTGGGACTTGACTTAGATGGTAATTCAAGGTTGACATGAGTTACTCTAACTCCTAGTGGATGCTTTAGTGGTTCCATTAATGGGAATAGGATGTGGAATGTGTCTCTTGGTGGAAATAGTGTTGGTGATCCTGGAAAAAAAACTCTCTTCAAATGATCCATAGTATCTTGAAAATTCCCACTAACTTGTTTCTAATGTGGAAAATTTGGGATCTATAAGTGTGATTCGATGGAGGAATTGAAGATCTATATCACTTGTGGAATAATATGTCACATTCATAGGTTTTTCCCTGTTTTTACTACTCTGTGTATTTTATGGAATCCATAGTTCTAAGAGGATCTCTGGAGTAGTCAAATGCTTCAAGAACAAAGGTTTTCTAGCCACAGGCATCAGGATTGATGATTCTTCACATAGTGGATGGGTCTTTAGTGGGAATCTATGTAATTCCAAATATAGTGAGAGGTTACATTTCTATTAATTCATTTTTAGTGACAACTCTATTTGATATGGTTACCTATCATTATTTCATGTCTACCTACACTATGTAATTTTTTAATCTTCCAATGAAACTCATGCCTTAAGTGATTGAAAATTAAATGCCTCTTGAGGTGAAGATTGTGAAGGGTCTTGGATTCACCTATTTAAATTTCTCTTTGTTATGAATCAAGCACATATTGGAATTTTTTGTTCTAGATATGAATCCTCTAGATTTCATTCTCATGATAGACAAGTTGATTTCTCATAAATCATGGATTGAAAAATATCTTCAGGATGTCTCTTTTATTACCACTAATGGGAAGTGATATATTTATCAGGGATAATGAGACCTGAGAGATAGCTCGTCTAGACGCCCACTTCCAAAGTTGGGAAGGATAATGTCCATGTTTTTTTAAACATGATTATGAATATTCATGACGTGAAATTACTATAATAGTAGTTCAATTTCTATAAATTATTGTGTCATACTTTTCTAGTTTTCCACTAGAAAGGTATAGAGAGTTTTTTATTTTATTAGTGCCAAATACACAGACTATATATATTCTCTCATATCGAATGATACCATAAAAATTTAAGGAGTTAAACACTCAGATGGATGACTTGATGTCCAATGTATTTATTTAACCGAATTTGACTCCTTAGATATCACAATTTCTTTCCTCTAAGAAGTTTGATAGAAAAAATCACATAAGTGTTGATTATTGAAAGAATAATCAGGTTTTGGTTAAGAAAAATTAACCATTTTTCAAAATTAATTATTTTTTTGATCATATGGTTGGGGAGAAATGGTTCTCTAATACTGATCTTCATTCTGGTTATCACCAGCTTAGGATAAATGAGTCTGATATCATTAAGACCACTTTTAGGAGTAGTTATTTCCATTATAAGTATTTTTCAATTCCATTTGTTTTGACCAAAAATCATGTTTTGTATATGGAATAGATGATCTCAATTTTCCACTAGTACCTTAATTACTTTTTTTGTGGTATTCATGGATGAAATATTGGTTTACTCTAAAACTGGGGAGGATCATGCATATCATTTAAGAGCAGTTCTAGACATCTTGAAGAATAAAAAACTTTATACCTAGATATCAAAATTCCATTTATATATTTAGGAAGTGAATTTATTAAGGTACATTGTCTTGAAACGTGGTACCCAAATTTATCCTAAAATGGTAAAAGATGTAATGTCTTGGGAAGAACCATATGACATCTTTAACATTAAAATATTCATAGGATTATCAAGGTATTATTTCTGGTTCATAAAGTATTTATCTATATTGGATTCCCCTTTGAACTCTCTCTCTTATAAAGGAGTGAAGTTCATTTAGGCTCTTAAGTGTTAGGCTTCCTTTGATAAGTTGAATCATTGTGTGAATTCTGATCTAGTGTTACCTCTTTTAGAGGCTTGGTAGGGCTATGTGGTCTTTTGTGATGAATGTGGTTTAGGTTTAGGTTTTTTTCTCATGCAGGGTGATTATGTAGTATCTTATTGTGCTTTTCAACTTTAGCCTCATGAGAATAATTATACCACACATGATCTAGAACTCGTATTTTTTATTCATTCTCTTATGTTTTAGTGGAATTACCTTTAAAGAGTGAATTTTACAATTTATTCAGATCACGAAATCTTGATTTATATATTCTTATAAAAAAATTTCAATTTTTATACAAGGTTATGGGTGGAGCTCTTTTTATCCTTTCATACACCCCTGGAAAGGGGTAGTTTTTCCTAATTCTATAAATAGGAAACTTCCATCATAGGATCTAAAAGAATTTTTTAAGGAGTGGAACATCATGAATCTCTTTTATCATATACATTTTCATGTTTGATAGGATGGGATTGAGATTTTTTTGGAAGGTTTTCGTTTTATATCCTATCTTCTAGAGATGATCCTCCAGAAATAATAGCTTGATGATGAGTTTTTATTCATTTGGTATTATTTACATAGTGGGGAGACTACATTCGAGTGGTCTCTTTCTTCATAGGGTCTCCTTGTCTTCTGGACTCATTATATTGTTATGTCTCATACAGGAACGGATGAGACTGGGGATTGTAATCATTCCTAATGAGAAGTACACCTAGGCACAAATAATAGGTTTTATGATATGACACATCATTTCTAGTTTCTAAGTATAAAATGATAAATCTCTGATTTTTTCTCAATATTATACTTTCTTGAATATTAGGACTGAGAATTAGAATATTTTTCTAGACTTCTTCAATTACTTTTTATGCCAAATTTAAAATGGGAAGAGATATTGATGGGATTTTTTTGGGGGGTTCATTGTAATCCTTGAGTAAATAATGTGGCTTGTTTGGTGATAGATCAGTTTACAAAATTGGATCACATTATTCCCATTCTTTATACCACCAAAGTTGAGGAGTTGGGAAATTTTTATGTTCAGGATATGGTTATATCGCATAGAGTTCAATATTATATTACCTCTGATTGGGATCCCTAGTTCACATCTAATTTTTTGATAGGCCTCCATGAGTAAATAGGGTCCTAGTTAAATTTGTGAAAAACATAAAATCTACACACAGATAGTCATACAGAATGGGTTATATATATTTTGGAGGACATGAATTTCTCTTGTGCCCTTAGCATTGGAGGAGATGGTATTGAAACTTGGGGTTGGTTGAATTTTATTATAATAATAGTTTCCATTTTTATATTAATATGGACACCTTTTAGGCCTTGTATGGTTAGCCTTGTAAATATCCACTTTTTTATCATAAATTAGTTATGATTCCCTTGTGGGGCCTAGAATGTCTTTGAGACAGTAGCTGTGATCAATATGGTTTGAGAGATATTTATTCTGGAATAGGGGAAATATAAATCTTATATGGATCTCCAATTGTGACCTTTTTAATTCTCTATCAGTGGCCAGGTGTTTTTGATCGTATCGACTTAGTTGTTTCATTACTGACTTGAAAAATAGGAGAAGTTATCACATAGATATGCAAAACTATTTGAGGTTGTTGGTTGTTTTTGAAAGGTGGAAAACCATTTTGATTCCACCTACTGATGACAAAAAACCATGACATGTTTCAAGTGTTGAATCTCAAGAATTATCTTTCAGAATGATATCAAGTTTTGATTTTCAAGGACCTCGAAGTGGAACTTGATATGATCAGGACTATGAAATTGGTTTGGTTTATATATTCCCTAATAAAGGTTCTTCCAAGAAATTTAATACCTTTTATCTCTATGTTATATAAACATTGTTCTGATTCTCCGGAGATGCAAGTTCATGAGGCATTGATGTAAGAGAAATGGAATCATATCTTTCTTATGGAGTCTTCTTGATAGTATTTTTTGGGTTAAAACCATTTATAGTGGGAGGAATTGTAACATCCTAACACCGGATTTCAATTATGATCATCAGATTATTTTTTGACTCTTGTTGTTTTCTGACATGATACCTGGTTTTAAATATTATTTCTTGGTTATAACTCTTTGTTATAGACTTTTTATGGGTTAAGAGTGATTTTTTATCCTAGTTTGAGAGACTAGGAAGTGATGTGTGGGTTTATACTTGGGTGGATACCAACATGTAAATGAAAATGCTTCAGGTGGCACATCAGCTAACATGTGATACCCATTAGGCAGATGATGGGAGGATAGTAGAATGGGTTTCCAATTAGAATCCCACCAGCTAGCTGGTGGGTTGATAGAATATTTGGATTCCTATAAGAATTATACCATGCAATTGGTATGAGCCTACTTCCCAATCGATACTACTTTTAGAATCTTGTGGATTCTACCAAGCCCCACTGGGTAGCTAGTGGGAGCCAGAGGCAAGCTGGTGATGCTAATTTTGGTGATGATGTAAAGGGAACTATCATATTTATTTTCTATTAATAGCCTATTTTATTTCTGAACTCACCTCTAATGAATATAATTAAATATTATCAACCTTAGAGACTCTCTAGAGTTGTTTCTTCCCTTCCAAGAGTGATTTTTACATGGATAAAAGTTTTATTAGTTGTGTTGATTCTATTTCCATGAGTGTAATCTCAATTTGAGAGTGAATTCTTTTTTACTGATATATCTCCTTCTTTGATAGTGGTGGTTCCTTATATTGTTGATGGATATAGATCTAGAATTGATGAATAAAGGTTCTAGGAATATTTTTTGATTTGTTCTATCAATTTCTACTCTGTTATTGTGTATCTTGTGTTGGGATCAAAGATAACTTGATTGAGGTGGGTGGTTTCATCAAGAAATTCCTATCATTTGAAAATTTTATTCCTTACAAATATTGAAATATATTTCTAATTGATTTAAAAAGATTTATTTGAGACTTTTAATAAATGATTTTGAAATGTAATGGTGTGTGTGATGAAATATCTATGAAAATGGATTGTGAAATGAAGTGTTTATTTTTTAAAATTTATCTTAAATTGAAATAAATTATTTCAAGAAATATTTTGATTGTAAATATTGAGAAGATATGACATGAACTATCTTACTATTTGAAATGAAATGAATTGATTTTAAATGCATCAGTTTTTTATGAAAACCTTTGGATTTTAGTTTATGAACTGAAATTGAATGTTTTGAAAAATGAAATTCGGGCCAATCGGAATGATTTAATATTTATTATACTGACTTATAGCCACTTGTATGATTTATTTCCATCATGAAAATGGGATCCTAGGTATTTAGGTGGGAACAACATGAAATTTTCATGTATTCTCTCTACCTAGAAGTGTATTGATGATGAAAACGTTTACTAAACTACAACGAGGGTCATGAGTTCATTTTTTGGGATGTTATCATATTCCCCCTAGGCTTGAGTTCTAGGGATGAGTCCACATTTTGATCCATATTTCACTTAGATGTGTGAGAATACCAATACTAACCTAACCCCATGAATCTTAACCATAGATTTATGATTTTAAATGATTTATACCATCTACTGTTTGATATAAATACTTATTCGTACAGATTTTGAAAGAAATGATTATGCATTCCTTTTTTGACAAAGATGTTAGTATATACCTATTTTTAAGTAATTAAACATTTTTACCCATTTTATACTAGCCATTGAAATGTTTTGTAAATCGTTTTTTATTATGAACTATGAAAATATTTTCGTGATATGTTTAACTTAAAATTGAGAGTATTTTTATTATAAGATATGGATTTATTATGAAATATTGTTGGTTAATAAAGTTTCTTCCCACAATAAGATGAGAATTCCATTAATTTGGAAAATGGTAGAATAAAACTCCAATGAATAATTTAAAGAAAAAATGTTCAAAGGGATGAATCCATGAAAGACAAGTCAATTTCGTGAATTGAAATTACTTCATGGACTGTCGCTCTGCATGATGTTCCACTGCATTGTAAAGCATCTCCATCAAATGAAATGTTTCATAAGATGATATAGATTTCATGTGCCTTCAATCAAGAAAAAATCATTTTTGAGGCAAGGTGGTGATTTTCAACACTAATAATGACCATCCATGTTAATGAAATAGTTCAAAGGATGAGATAGGCCACTAGCACTTTTGAATGAAACCAAAATCATTTTCAGGACCATATAGTGTTTTCTACCCTCATGAATGATATCTATTATCATGAACCAACATGGGTCAACCCTAAACCAGTTACATTAGTTGACCCACAACAAGGCCTGAGAGGCGTTCCCGATCCTCCGGGGCTGGAAACTAGTGTCGGTGCATCAACAATGAAACAAAGTGAATTATTTTTCCAATAAAAAAACTAAACACCATAAAATAAAGAGATAAGCCCAAAATAATTACAATTAACAAACTGAACATCATTTATACAAAAAAATAAAAATAAAAAAATCAAACAACAAAACCAAAACTGATTCTCATGGCCATAATGTCACCATGTGACCTCGATAATCACTCTCTGATCAAAAACCAACTATCTCCAACAGTGATCGAAACCAAGCTAAAAACTACACCAGAAGCTAAAAATAAGAGATAACTATCAGCGTGAGTATTAAAACTCAATAGGTGTACCTGAACAATATATTCCTAATGAATTCCCTTTAAATAATGAAACATCACTTTTAGTTTGAAATACCATATAAAAAAGTATTTTTTCACGCATTTATACTTAAAACCCAAACATGATGTATTGATCATTTTCTATTCAAATCTAGATTCTTTACCACGGAAGATATATTAGAATTTTAAAGGATAAAAATGGTGTTTTAATTTTAAAAAGTGGGATGGAAGGGGAAAATGATTTCAACAAAAAATCAGCAAACCTTTGAAAACCAACTTATCACTCTTAACTGAAACGGATACTACATAAGAGATTAGCAAAAATGATCAAAAAAAGGGTAATAAAAAAATATCAAGCATAAGTAACTAACCAACAATGATTCTCAATCATCTACCACAGATAACTATGTTTTTAAGGACATGGGTGAACCTCAGAGATCAGAGGAATAATCAAGAACATACTTACATTTGAATCATCCCAAAGGCATGCCTCATCAGTTGAAATCAACTCATCCATGCACTTGATCCCACCCAACCATTTCTGATCAAGGGGATTTATCCCAAAATAATGAACGGTCCAGGCTTAGAAACACTATCTAGAGCTAAATCCTAAGCTATTGCAGCAACCATTCACCGAAAATATGATATCTATGTCAAGTTTTAATGTCAAGACTTAATTTTGGCGATCAAAAAATTCCAAAATATAACCAATCACATGCACTTACATCATACACATGTAATACACACAAAAATATATCCTTTGAGTCACCATAAGAAATTATCTCTTCCCTTTAAACCATTTAATCATAAGAGAGCCACTCAAAATGGGCCTCCCACAATATACAATGTAACCAAGGAAAGATAATCCTCCAAGTTGATTTTTTAGGACAACCAATTTCACCAAATTTCCAAATGGGCATCAAACATCATTCAAGAAATCACTTGTTTCCAAATGTAAACCAACACATTTTTGTCACATGTCCAATCATTTTCAAAAGCCAAACACAAACCTCTATTAAATTCTAAAACACTTGATAAACATATTCAAGAAACCCGTACCACCATTTTAAATTCCGCAAATACATTTACAAATTCAATCCTATATCAAAAACCATAATCTACATGCAAATTCCCACCATGAAATTTATTAAACAGATGTTTTTTCATAATATAACAAAATAATACCATATAATTCTACCGACTAATAGAAACACATCATTTATCATAAAATAATTATTCAAAAAAACATGTATTCCCAGTTAATATCCAAGGACGTTTTGAAAATAAATAAATCAATGATTCCTAAGTTTAATGGGAATGTGAAAAAGGAAACCTACCTCAAACCACAAGTACTTCAAGAACATACACTCGAGAAAACTCCATGAGGGCTCAAAGGGGAAGGACATCGAGGAGAAACCTTACCAAAATAAAATACATAATTAAAACTCAAATAAAAATGAACCCTAGATCCATAATACTAAACGAGAAGAGAAACCACTATGAAATTAGAAGAAATAGAAAGAGGAATAAGAGAGAAAAATATTACCTTGAAGAATCACCCTAAAACCTTCAGGAAACCACTAGATCAAACCTTGGGAGGAGGAAAGTAAGCTTGGAGAGGAAGTTAGGATCTCCCTCAGGGACATACAAACTAGGAGACGGAGGAAATGGGTGTTTTGGGGTTAAAAATTTTAGAGGGAAGAAGATAAATTTGAAATTTTAATGACACAAGCAGTATGCTTGCTTGTGCCACATGGTTTCCCAGACTATTCCCCTACCATGAACCCCTTACTAGACAAACTAGGTACCCACATAGTTTGATTGTATGCTTTGCTAAACTATGAACCAAGCATGATACATGGTTCTATATCAAAATGTGAATAACCATGTGCATGCCTTTCTCATAGTTTTCTTAACATTTCTTAGGTTGTGCACCCTCAAATAGAGACACCCAAGGACCATCATGGTTTCTCCCAGGAGCCACATGGTTTCAGACATACTATTTTATTACTATTAAAATAAAACTATGAAATTTCCAAATGAAAAAAACGGGAACTCATCATTAAGAGGCCTCATAGTTACCCCTAAATTATGCACATAAACATTTTAAGAGAAGAAAAACACCCCAAAACTCAAAATTTAAATATGGAACACCTGAAACTCATGATGGAAAATGAAGAAAAAAGGATAAGTCAATTTAAAGGAAGAAAATAAAAACTAGGGTGTGACATATATCTAGTGAATATGTCTTTCATGGGTCAGGGAATCCTCTATGGGCTCCCACAAAAGAAGCCTTGCAGCCTACTATGGATGATCAGTCAAGCCGGTATACAGTCTCTTCTATCTTCTATAAAAAGACCCTACAAGGGCCAAAAGTGGGACTGAACTAAAGATATTTGAAGGAGATGAGTGAATATTATATGAAAAAATAAAAACCTCTTAGACAAATCAATAGATATTCATCGATTCGGTGTAGGTAAAAATCCACTGCATAGTAGTACGGAGGAAGTAAACATCCTATGGCCATCAGCAGTCATAAACAAGTTTAAGAAGATTCTATTACATGATGCACAAATGGATTCCCCGTTTGTTTCCCAACACCATGCATTGAAAAGTGCTATGCGGGTAGAACTCTACCCTGTATAGAAAAAATGTTACGCAAAAGAGACGTGTTCATGCATAGCAACATGCTATGATGATGGAACTTGTACCCGCATAGAGAAATGCTACATGGTTAGAACCCAGATCTATATAGAACAATATGTATATGGCACCATCACCTATGTAGAAACATTCCATGTAGAGGTAACCCCATCTCACCAAAGAACCCATTACGTTGAATTGGGAAACCTAAGGTGTTCTACTCTCCACCCCTATCACTTCCATCTATAATGTCATTCGGAATAATATTGGACCATCCACAAAATCATCAAATGGAATCAGGATAAGGACACTTCTAAATATTACTAACATGTATGATTAGAACATCAGGCACATCAGCATTCCCTTTCAAGTCTATATACCCATGGTTAGTGGAATCATGTTTGTAACCTCCACCACAAGGTGGACCCTCAGAATTTTTTCATGTCTAAATTCTCTTGTAATTGAGGGTTTTGACCTTCGTATTCTCACATGAACCTTTTGGTTCTAAGTAGGATGACTGAGATTCACTCTTTCCTTTCCCTTTGATAGGGGATGAGATCATCCCCCCCTAAAACCAATTATAGGGAATCCCACCTAGAGTAATCCTCTATCCTTTCTTACAAAAAGCAGCACCCTTTATCCTATTTACCTTATCCTGGGTCATAGCTGGATGGATCACTATATTTTACTATCCAATCTATGAAAAAAAGAGGATATGGCCACACTCAAGGCCCTATGATTCTCTCTTTGGTATTTAGCACCTCGTACATCAGTGGAAAGAGTGAATCATCCATATTAAAATCCGTTACCTCCTTTTGTTTCTAACAACGATCAAGAATCACATGGACTTAGAGGATAGTGGTGATCAAGATAGACACCCAATCCCCAAACCTTCAACTAGGAATGTTTCATGTGTAAATCCCAATCACATGCTCTATAGGCCTTCTCTATATACATAATCCCTAAAATCTCTTCACATGTAAGGCTTTCATAAATAAGCCCCAACCACATGGGAATCCTCCGAGTGTAATATCCAACCATATCCAATAATTAAGGCCTCTTATAAGGTATAATCCCGAAACCCATTCCTAAATCTTCATAGGGCCATATTCCCATTGAAGTGGCACCTCACAGACATCCATACAAGTGTAGTACCCAAGATATCTGAACTACATGGGGGTTCATTCCCCACTAAATAGGACACATAGGAATCATCCTTGATGTCCAAACCTAGAACCCAAATTCAGCCTAATGTTTTTCCAAGCCATATTCCTTGTAGGTCCATGCATATATGGGAAACCATGCCCCTTTTGAGCCTTCGTAGTGTAATTCCAACACCAAACATTGACTAGGAACCTTTTGTTTGTATGTCCTTGTTGTATAACATTTAAACGCATGGTTGGGTCCTTGTCACACAACCTTAAAAGAATATGTTCCCTGATAAGTGGCACTGAAAAACATGTGTTATGATTCCCCTCATGAGTATATATAAAAAATACCATCTCATGGGTTTGATTCAAACATCAATAAAAATTTCTTCTCCCTAGATGACAAAAAACTCTAGCACGCCTCACCATGTGAATTAAAACTAGCATCATCTTAATGAACGTCTAAAGAGTCCCTAATCTATCCATAAAAGGGTTTCATTGATGCAGAACCTCATATAAATACAAATGGATCCTAACCAATTCATATTCATAATTAATTGTTTCCTTAGGGTAATCCATAATATACACACTTGAGAATGAAAAAAGGATTCGTGAACATATATTAAATCTATAAAAGAGTCTGAAAAAAAGAAATAGTTCCCCCCAAAAGGGGTTATTAAAAAATATTCAAATTATCTCAAATAATGTGATCTCTTAATGATTGTTATACAAGTTCCCCAACAAATTAATTCCTTAAAAAAGTATGTCCATGTGTCTTCATGGATATGAGAGTTATTGGGAATTTCCAGCTCCATGAACAAAACTCATTAGATATTGTTTGAAGATGTTGTACATGAGGTCTGTGATTTTACACAACTCAACCTCTAGAATTAAATCATCATATGAAAATAGATCTCTCTAGAATAAAAATGGTGAAACTAATATGAATCCTTAACCAAGGTGGAAGTGTTACCAAGTTTCAGGCCCCTTTTACATACAAAATGGAAATGGTCCAAATGTGACCATTAGTTACACATGTGGACATGAGGTGGTACTTTGATAAGGTTTTTTTGTATGTGTATATCACATTTATTACTAACAAATTTCATAAATATTTTTAATTCAATGGAATCTCACCAGTTTTTTCAAACACATGCATTAGCCATTGCATCGGTCAGGTCCTCAACCAAATAGAGGAATCCATCACCCACCCAATGTTTTCAACACTGGGTTTCAAATTCATCGGTTAGGGAGTATCACCATAACAGCACTCTCTCCACCTTAGAGGAAGCTAGATAGGCCCTCCAGTCCATGAATCCTCGTCATCCATCCACCTTGTGACATTAAGTTCTCCATAACCAGATGACTCTACTAGCCATCTTCAACCATTTGGGGAGAATTTACCCAAAAACTGATAATGAGTTCCACCCTTACCTTAGGTATGCTATTTAACTCATCACCAAGGACTTCATCCCAGTATCACAGGGTTCCCGCCTAATGGAACCTATCAAAAACCACTATCACCAATGCCGTATAGCCTAGTATCCTCACTAAAAAGAGGATATCACCCCATGGGCCCCATCCAAAGTCAAATGGACCCAGTTCCCCAAGGAACAATGAAAAGGGAAACAATAAGACAATCCGAAAGAAGAAATCATCCTTATTCTTACTAAAGAATCTATTTAATTAAATATGGAGGCAACCTATGAGCATACATATATTCCTGCTACCACACACAAAAATTGTAAGACAAATAATGTAATGAACTATGAGCAGATGTTAATCCATAATAAACAAATGAATCTCATCATTCGAATATAATGGAAAACCACAATAAGACACATATTATTTCTCATTCACATTAATACAACCCTGAAAATAGGGTGAAAAATTAAATAAAAATGCATATTCTTGCAAATACATATGAAGCCCATCAGTCAAATACATCGGCATCCAACATTTAGTAGAGTAAAATAACTGCTAATTCACATGAATTACTTTAGTAAAATATTATGGAAAACAAGTAGATGAAAATAAATTCTCACAAGTATGAATAACACTAGTCAAATATAATAAAAATAGAATAAAAAGTATTCTTTTCTACTTCAAGAATGCCAGTAAAATATGGTATAAAATCAAAGGAAGATGAAAATCCATGCAGATGTATAACAAACCCATCAATAAAATACAGTGGCCACCAAACAGAATATAAACATTCCTAAAAATTCAAATAAATCCCATTATATAAGTATGGTGATAATTGGAGAATGCAACTGGTGTGTTCTGATTATAAATTCGGGGAAGACTCATGTCTCTACCCCCAAAATTGAGAACTATCACTACTTTCTGGAATGAAATAGAGGACTGGAGTAGGCATATGTTTCTTCTTTGACACCAGAATGGAAACATATTCTCATACCCTCCAAGGATATCTCTCAATGCATCTGGGAAATTATGGAGGATCAAACATCAATTTCTATCCATATCCTACAGACTAGCTAATATTTAATCACATCCATGGAGATAGCAATGATTCAGGCCCCCAACACCACCACCCCAAGTGGGGTGACTCATCCCCATAATGAGGTGGTCACACAGGATCATAAATTCATCCCTGCTCCAATCTAGAGGGATTTTTGACAATATTTCATGATAAATGGTCAATAGGATCTTGCACAAATAACTATTCCAACTGGGGGCACCGGTTCACTTCAGTGGCCACTCTAGGGTAGGCATATATCCCTACTAAAATTGTTAAAACATACTATCATAACCCATTAGCAGCATAAGATCCATTATAATATGAAATAATGTATGAAGGATTTCACATGAAACAAAAAATTCTAGTTTCCCACGATAGAAAACATATAAATAAATCCCATAAAATGTAGTTGAAAATTAAGATAAGAATCATAAACCTATTATACTAGAAGCTAGATTTCTTGAGGCCGTCATAAGTCTATTAATGGTGGATTAGGATCCTTCTAATCCATTAAAAATTACAAAAGTGGATGTAGAAGTTGTGAAATTTCTCTCTACAACATTATTACCAGCAACTCTGAAGGTCCTTCCTAGAGTATCTACCATGAAGGCTTCCTTTACAAGCACAAACTAATCAATCATGAGATCCTATCACCCATTGAGAATCACATTAAACCTCCTCTTGACTAGAAGATAAAACAGTACGATGTTCCTCCCCTTACTATCTTTATTCATAAAGTTCCACCCCAGGGTATATGTTTCAGAAATTCTCCATGCAGTCATACATCGAGCTATGATGGTAGTCTTTTCCATGATGGTATGCGTTGAGAATTTCCTCACTACAGTGACATATTATTTTAACAAGAAGGACCTACCATTATTATCAGATTCCCTAAAGGTCCTCCCTAGGGTATACCCAGTAGAAATTCACCCAATAGTCATACATTGATCTATGATGGTAGTCCTCTCCATGATGGCTTGTGCTATGAAGGTCCTCTCTACAATGACATGTAATTTAGAAAGAAGGTCCTCCTCATGTTGAAGCCTACCCTGAAGGTATTTTATAGGGTATATGCTATAGAAATTTCCCGTGTAGTCAGTTATCGAGCTGTGATGGTAGTCCTCACCAAGATAGCTCCCACTGAGAAGGTCCTACCTACAGTGACATCTTTTTACAATATAAAGTCCCTCCCCTTGTTTTCTTCTTCTATAAATTTCCTCCCAAGGTTATATGATACAAAAATTATCCTTGTAGTTTGATATATAGATATTATGGTAGTCCTCACCATGATAGCACCCTGATGTGAGGGTTCTCCCTATGGTAACATATTATTTCAGCAAGAAGGTCCTCTACTTTTTTTCATTCACCTTGAATATCCTCTCGAGGGTATACACTGCATAAATTTTCCTTATAGTAATACATCATGATATGATGGTAGTCCTCACCATTATTTCACCCATTGTAAATTTCCTTCCCACAGTGATGCCTTATTTTAGTAAGACGTTCCTCCCCTTACTGATCAAAATATGATAAAGGCATCATACACTAAGCCTCTTGAAAATATTGGGAATGAGTTGTTAAAAACCCTATCTATAACAATAAAAAAAATTTCTCAAATAAAATACGTCTCAGTACAATGCTCATCATTCAGCCACCCCCAGACTGTTCCCATACCAATGAGACCCCTACCCGCCCCGCTACTTGTGATAAAATAGTAAATAAACACTAATGTTGGGTTAATCCAGTAGAGTAGTTTCTCAAAAAATAATAGGAAGATATTTTTCTCATGAGAATAAAATTTCAAGGTATGATATACCCATCATTTTTTCCCTTTTCCACTTCTCAATTCAACACTCTATTGGCATTGTTAGAATAATTCATACATAACATCTTTTTGAATATCTGGATAACTCTCTACCACCTAGAAGTAAAATTATTTCCCTATGATGGGTATGCAGACCATGTCAAAATATTGGGAGGGCTTCATAACTTAATAAACTTTGAATTACATCCATCTTCATATAAACCATGATCATATAATTGATGGAATGATCTCCAACAAACATGCATCAATGTGTATTATAAGTAGTTTCATCTAATTTTCAACTCCCCATATAGTGTTCATATCAGGGGTAGGGGAAATGGATCACTAAATTTCACCTAAAACCCCATCTAGTAGAACTCACTAGAAATAAAAAAACCTATAATATAATTATTCTATGGTGGATATCATGAGGAACCCTTGCTCATGAATGGTGGAATACTCAACAAGATTATTTCTTGAATAAGTCTCAAATGTTTCAATCCTAGAGAGAGTAATCCATCAAAAAAAACCTATACCATGAAACTGATAACATTTAGTAGGATTATCACATGAGTTAATCCAATCATCAAGCATTACTAATTTACGTAGAAGAAAATAATTCATGTGCAGATTTGTAATCATATTAAGCTCATGCGCGAATAGGGATCTATGGGATCGAGAGAGGAGTGACAACCACAGGAGCCACTACATTATAGTATTATCCCCATCCTATAAGGTTGGGGGGATTTTTAACACAAAATTACCCCATGGGACCAACAAATTCATACTAGGGAATGACAACAATAGAATGGGAGAAACCAAAGACCATAGGGTTGGGGGAATTTGTACCTCAACCACCCCCTAAAAATAAATATATCATTTCCTATTTAGGGAGGAAAAAAGTTGTAAGAACACCATATTCACTTCTCTCATGACCCATTTCCCCCAAAAGGGTGGAATATGGCCTGGTTTCATAAAGGCTCCCTCTAAGTCACCCATCACCAAGATGCCCGAAGAAGATCCTTAAAAGGAAGGGAGAAGTCCAAAAAATGACACAATCGACTCTCCTAACATTCAGTAGCTGGTAGGGTGCCCGCAATGTATTACCCATCGATGAACATTATAGACACAAATCTGACAAACAAACAAAAAAATGATGAGAATTTATAATAAAAATGAAAGGATGGTTCCATCTGAGGTGCGGTTCACACCAAGAATGACAATGTGCATACCTAGAAATAGAGAATCTCCCTGAATTTGGGTGCTCCCTCGATCAAACCCATACTACATCCTTATTGAATCTTTAAAAAGAATAAAGTTAAGGTTTTATACAACACGACTTCCCATACTGATGAGGAGAAGCTTTATATGCTCGAATAAATATTCACTCTTCAGGATGAAGAGATAAAAGAGTTCAGGTGAATAAATGTTGAGCTACTCCAAAGAATAATTCTTATCAAATATTCTCCCCAGGAAGAACCTCAATGTACACTTCCAACAAATATACCTCATCCATAATGATTATTCATAATAATTGATGCAAGGTCATGATATTCGCCAAAAAAATTCATATACCATCAGTCTACTTGGACCTGATAATGGATGAATATCATGATTTCCCTCTATTAAGGATACAATTGAAACTATTCTAGGAAAATCCCCAAAAGATGTCTACAACCAGATACCAGTGTAAAATGGTGGCAGAACTGGTGCATCAGGTCATTCTGATTACTACACGAGTCCAATATTAAGATCAACAAAAAATTGATCAAGGGATTATCAACACAATAATGTCATTAAGAGCTCAATTGAAATACATATTAGAGTGACATGCACAAGTAAAACTAGAATGGAAACCTTACCCTGAATGGGTGAGAAACACCCCACCACCGCTAAATAAGTCCTATGTTTTTTATTTTCAATGGGTTAGGTGACCTCAAAAAACATATGACCCTCTATGCATCCCATTTTGATCCCATTATTAGAAATTATGATTAACAAGATGAATTGAAACTCATATGCTTCGAGTGAACCCTGCAAGGGCTCTCCTGCATATAGAAGACTCATTTTCTAGCTTAGTCGATAATGTGAGGAGAGGATCTCTATCAGAAATTCCTATTTAATTTCAAATCAAAACTACAAAATATAATAATTAGTGACCTCCAAAAATGAAAATAAATATAAAACTAAAGTCTTGGATTTCATTTCTAGATGAAAATGGTTAACCAACCACCGGAACTAATCACATCCCCTGGAGGATAAGCCCACTCTCTGAATTGATAACCATCATGATGAGTTGTGAATGTCACTCGTACTAGTGAAATATACAAGAGGATTTTATAATTTCTCTTAAATTTCCCAAATAATGTAAGACTATATATTTGACTAAGCTCAAGTCCTAGATAACTTCACTAGTCCTAAGGAAAAGATCTTCAAATGATGAGGTGGAATCTATCACACTTAAGCAAGCCTTCGTGCCTGCTCTAGCTCTATAACCTACACTGTATTTTGTAGTAAACTCTAATCATAAATAGAAAACCCCACCATGACAAGAGGATTGTAGGTAATCCAGGAAGAATTAATTTTAGGATAAATTTAACAATGTTTACTCATTCCAAAATGATCAAGTTTGTGGCTATTTTATAGCTTCCGGGGATAGTGATTTTCTCTACCTTCTATAGATGAAGAGGCTCGAATAGGTAGGTATTGATGACTAGACAAATTATTTACCCTTTCATCGGATACTGAGACACACCATTCATGAATACTTCCTCTTCATAGACATCCTATAAAAACTGAATGATTTTGGGCAATTCAAACTAGGAAGGCCGTCAGCACAACTAGGGTATGTTTCTACCACTACCCCTGAGGAAGGAGGTGAGTGAATAGATTTTTTTGGGAGATGGAAACAAAATTTTTATATTTAGATGACTCAAAATATAATCTATTGAACTCATGATTTATAAAATTGTAGTTGAAGTAACCAACTATTCCCCTACCCACTTCTAATGCAACACCATTGACATCACAAGCCCCACGAACCTCCAAAGGCCAGCTTTTCAAAAATCCATCTAACTAGAAAGACAATGAGTACATCAAGGAGGAAAAACATACTTCAAGGAAAAAAATTCATTGAACCTATCAGATTTTATGAACTCATATTTGAAACAACAAACACCAGCCCACCAAATGAAACCACCGGAAATGGTCATCCAAGAAAAGTCCTCATTTGAAGAGGAGCTTATATTTTGTTTTGATAATGTCATTCACTAAATGGACCCGTTATGTGAAAAATAGTATGGCTATAAAACCATGTTCCCTACTCCCAATTGGGGAATCGATGGAAGAGACTGAATGAACCCAGGTTGTCAATGAAGGCGTAGTCACTATAAAAGCCAGTATTCTAGTCACACCCATACTCAGTCTATAAATATTGCCAAAACTCATGGAAGATACCTTCTATAGATCCAACATGAATAGGAAAATCCAATTTCACTATCCACAATCCACTCCAACCCAGTCACTCTTGAATATCAATTTTAATAAGAACAGGTGTCAGATCACTCGTGGTGAGTAAGCAGACCCACCCGGCCCAACCAACCAAGAACAAGAGCACCTCCAACTCCTATATCTAGGGAAAATACACCTATATGAAATACTAAATCTCCAAAATCACATATTAAAAAGAATCCCTACACTAGGAAATGAAGACCTTTATACCAGAAGTATGAAATCCTAATGTAGTTGACTTTGGTACCAGACAAGATATCAATACTGGATGTCTTGATTTTATCAAAAGACCTTAAGGAATCACTCATAGAGGCTTTGTTAAGCCCCTATAGTTTGAATCTACAGTTAGTAATATTTATTTCTATATGATGTAGACTAACCATGTGGGATTCCATGTGATTATCTCTATCAAGATGAATATGTCGTTACACATGGACACATCCCACCCATGTGTGTGTTTGGAAGGTCAAATGATGTCAATGTACGAAAGGTGTTAATTGATAATGGATATGGAGTTTACCTAATTATATTATGAAAAATTCTCCAATGGGTATGAAATGAGGATAACCTAGCACCCTCCACTACAAAACAACATCACTATGAAAAAAGTAAGTAGAATTAAATGGGCAAAATCAAACTCAATACTCAGTTTATAGACCTCATAGATGACTCATAATTTCTAGAGGTTTGGTATAACATGGCCTTATACATATTTATAGTAAGGCCTTGGTTTAAACAATATTTTTTAATCCCCTAATCATACCATCAATTCATAAAATTTACATTAATTGAAAAATAAAGATGTTTCACATTGATAATTCCCCATATAAATCCTACGAGTCACACTATATCTATGTAATATTCTATCAGGGGAAATGGAAACAACCTATAATTGATGGTGTTGCTCGGGTCACCACCCCAAATGGTATAGAAATGATCCCAATCAGCCCCTTCAAAAATATTGGTAAATAATATGTCTTACCCATAAATCAATTATGTTCAATGAACCCAAATACAGGTGAATATTCATAAATATTGATGATTTCATCCATGACCACTGTGTACATTAGTGTTGAATATTTTTATGATTCACCAAATTGTGGTTAAATATCATATGAAAATGCCTTCATTTTATCCCAAGATCTCCATGAAACCCCTAACTCACCAACTAATGTAGAATAGGTTTTCTCATCACTCCAAAAATATGAAGACACTCCTCCTCCATCCCTCTCTCCATCCTATCAAAAGTTTCAAGGAAATAACACAATTTCATATTGATTAGAGGAAGTTACTTCATCTTCATAATACCAAGATATTGGATCCTCCCCCAAATCTATAGAACTTATCCAAATACTTGCTTCTCCAATGGAATAAGAGGAATAATATGAAGAGGAGGAAGTAGAAGAGGAGGATTACCTTAGTAACTCCCCTTAAGAATTTGAGAAAGGCATATCTACAACCCTCTGTGATATCAAATAAATAAATCTATGTATATAATAAGAAACACGACCCACCTTGATTAGTTTCACCATGTGTTTTGAGGAGAATAAGGTATATACCTCTTTTCTGAATCAACATTAGGATGTGTTCACCTATAACTATATAGAGATTCTAGGCCTCGATCTTGGGGTGTCCAATCATCACCTTGTCCTACCAGAGGACCACAAAAAAAATATTTAACTTTTTCCAATAAGGGAATATATGTTGTTAAAGGTAAATTTTCTTTTGGAAAATCATTTTACCAACAAATATTCCCCCTTTCACAAAATTTTAGTAATAAATATGTCGTTAAATATTATTGTGTAAAATAAAAAATGCTCTTAAAATTATAATAATACCAACATATAATATATTTTTTGGCCTTTAATTAATACCAAAAATGATATATATTTATAATATATGTTTTAAAAAAGAAATATATATTCTTTTATAATCCCATATTCATTACATTGTATGAAATAAAATAATTATATATAATATAACTATTATAATTATGATATAATAATTAGAATATTAGATTGAATGAAACTTATAAAAGTTGGATATCCACATAGACAGTAATAGAAAAAAAACTACCCCATATTTCTTATTAATCTATATCAGTGAAACAAAAAATATTACAAAAAACCCTAGAAATATACATGCCCAATTTAGTATAAACAACCATCCTCCAACATAATAAACTATAGTACAATTTGAAAAAACTAATTTTAGTGAAAAAAATACTCCAACGCACTATTGTATCATCGGGGAAGAGATGACTAGGAACCCCCATTATGGTGGGTATGGTTTAGCACTATAGTTGATTGGGGTTTGTGCACAATAATTAACATTGGTATTCCATTTTGTATCTTTATTAGATACTCTTAATGGTTCCCCCATCTATAATTGGGTATAGACATTCTTTCCAAAGGTAAGAGGTCACCTAGGTTTTCAGGCTCGATGGCACTTGGGGACCCACATTGGTAGAGATTATGGGAGGTCGGGCTCATCACACCCTTTAGGGGGGGATTTTTTCCTACTTTGAGACCCTCTTTAGGTTTAAGGTATGTTCAAAAAATATATTCCTAATCCTAATACGAGACTAGTTACTCTAACAAAATGATTATGCATTATGTCTCTCTTTATGATGAAGAAGGGGATCTTGTCATTGAATCCATCTATATGTATTTGAATTTCTTCATCCATTTGTCAGAAATGAGCAGCTGCTTATGTGCTAAATCTATATAACTAGGAACTTCATAATTTTCTGCCACACAGGGAGGTGGTTAATATTTTTATGAGGGTATTGAGCCATTATGACTCATCATACATATCTTGGTTATTATATGAATAAAAACACAAATATTTCCTAAAACTCATGTAGTTTAGAGTCTTACAAAAAAAATTCGATTGATCTAAGGCACTAGATATTCAAGATTAGTTCTTAGAGTGACATCCTACGTATCCCAATAATGGAGGGAATTAGAGTTATCTTAGTTCATTTGGTTTTTCATTCCAAAGATAGATGAGTTAGGATGATCAAATTGGGAATGATTGGGTCTTGAGGGTTGATATTTTGTGGACATGGGAGGACTTACCAAGATGTGGGTGCCTATTTGATATCGGGACTTAAAAAGGTATCCTACATATCCTAGTCATCATAGGAATCAAATTGATCGTAGTTAAATTAAACCCTTGGGACTATCCCCATGGTAGTTGTCATCATATGGGGGGTCTATATCATGTCACCTATTGGGGCTTACATACTATCATTTCTCTTGATAAGGGAGATTCTGGATGAAGATGATATGACTATAGAAACTCTGTAATACCACATGAGCTAAGCTCAGTGTGAGAAATAGGGGATAATAAGTAATAATTATCAATATATACATACATAGTATTCATGTGCTGGAACATCCCTTGGGATGTTTAATATGGAGCTCATGACTCAGGGAGCCCTCCTATGTATCTTGGTTATGGAAATAATTATATTCACCATAGTTTAATTGATTTCTCAATCTACTTTGGAATGAGGTAGATTGATCAGCCCATGGGAATGATTGGGTCCTGATGGTTGAAATGGCCTTGACATTAAGAGAACCAGACTGAGGTGGATGCCCATTTGAGTATAGTACCAGGACTTAGGAAGGAATCCTACATATCATAGTTATGGAAGGAATCAAATTCCTCATAGTTTGATTGATTTCTTAGTCCATTACGGGGTGAGGTAGAGTGATCATCTCATGGGAATGATTAGGTCTCAATGGTTGATATTTCTTTAACATTATGGTAACCACATTTATTTGGATGCATATTTGAGTTTAGTATTGGGCCTTAAGAAAGAATCCTATATATCTTGACTATGGATGGAATTAGAGTCCTCTCAGTTCAATTCAACTGGTCTTACTCACAAACATTGCCCGTGTCTTTGTAGAAGTTTATGGTGCTAATGATATGATTATTGAACCTCCTTAATCCCATGTGATCTAAGATCAGTGTGAGAAACATGGGATAATAAATAATCAATTTCATTTATTTTGGGTGTGGGACTTATGTTCTAGGACTTCCAATCAGAGTTTAATATAGATCTCATGCCTTGTAAAGGAGTCATATGTATCCTGGTTGTGGTAGGAATCAGATTCATCAAAGTACCCTTAATCATGGAATACAAATTAATGTTTCCCTCATCTCCAGGGAATATATAGTGGGGAAGGAAAATGACATTAATATCATGGGATTCTCAATGATTTGGTCTACTTACATGCCTAACATGTGCAGATTTTCCACTTGACATGCCCTCATTACCTACAAGACATATTGGAGAGTGTTATCCTGACATGTCCAATGAAAACTATATAATCCATTCAACTTGTCTAGAGAAATTTTCATAACCTCTATGGTATGTCTAAGGCATTTCGCATGATCAAGGATATCTTGTCCAGAGTACTTAATGAGACCAGGTCTGTTTATTCTAAAATACATCCCATGATCATGGCGGACTTGTCTAGAGGGTGTCTCCTGATCATATAGACACGCAATGTTGCCATCATGGTATCAGGATGAGACACTTGGAGGGATTCATGAGATTTAGTATGACATGTCTCAAAGGGTTTTTCATGTCCCGACCAACATGTCCAGTGGCATCGTGATACCTGGCTGGTGTTCTCTAAAGGCATCACAAGAGACAATTGACATGCCTAGTTGCTGCTGTTAAACTCAGCTGACATGAACTAGATCCACCATATGAGTCCAGTAATACATTTTGAGGACATTTTGAGTCTTCAACGGTGATCCCTAATGGTTTTTTAGGACTTGGGTAGCATTCCTAAGGGGAATCACGTGACATTCTTTGACATTCCTAGAGGACTTCACATGACCAAAATAGTATACCAAAGGAGTATTGTGAGATCAAGGAAAAATATCCTGGTACTGTCGTATATCCTAATTGGTTCAAATGGAGTGCATGAGGGTCAACATATATGTTCTTTTCTTTTTTATCCCTTATTTAGTATTTTTTTTATCCTTGATATTTTTAATTCCTTATATTTTTTCATTATTAGCTTGTATTATGTTTGGTATGATCTATCAAGTGTGCGAGATGTATTTTGTGTGTCCTTCCAAGAGTCCTTCTCATGATCTATGAGTGATCATGTACAATTAATATGCATGATGAATGGTTTCTCTAGTTTTTTTTGTATCTTAACTGATAGAAAACATTATTGTTGTGAGATCTACCGCTCTGAGAAATCTACTCTAACACATGGATAAAAAATGGACAATTTCTCATCTGGAGAGTCCTGGTAGTGTTCCCATTCATTCTTTGTACTAAGGTGATAGATTTATAGGCCTCATCAATCCATTTGTTTGATTCTTTGTGTGGCGCATATCACATGAATCCGAGATGGAGTCAGCGAAGGGATTTGACATCACATGTATTCACGAGTCTCTACTATGGATCACTCTAGGGGCATCACCTGATTTTTAGAGACCACGATTCCATTCTATCTACACCTATTTTAATAAATTATATTCAATTAATGGGGAATTTTTTAGTTGTATGACCATGATTAAGGACATCCATATCATTATATTGACATGTAAAATTGATTTCATGAGATCATGGAATCTATCAAAAGGCATTCTTGTGATCTCAGGTGACTTTTCTGGGACTTTTTGTGAGACTATGATGGATTTTCTGGGGTTCTTCACAATATCATTCTAACTTTTCAAGGGGTCTCACAAGACTATGATACATATGACCTTAGCATATTATAAGGGTTTTATGACCATGAGATGTTAATGTCTCCTCCTAGTTTTATTTCCTTTATTTTTTAAATCTCGGGAGTCATGCGATATTTCATGAGTAATGTCGAAGAAAAATACTCCACCTCTTGGTGATACTTTTCATGACCAACAAAGGTTATTTGGAAATTAATGATAATTTCATGGAAAAATCCATTAATTTTTCCTTAGATATCCAAATGGGGAGTGACAGGTCGCCTAAACATACCTGATACTCTTCGTGAGATGAGGATGACATGTCGGCGGGCTTTCACGAGATGAGGTGGACATTTCACAAGGGTTTTGTGGTGTATTTCAAATCTCTAGGGTCACATAGCATGAAGTTTATGACTATGAGTTAATACTACCTATTCCCCATTATATCTCATTTATTTTAATTTACATAAGATTGGGTTCTCGTGAGTTTTCATAAATGTTGTTAGGGAAAATCATTCTCCCCATCAATTATTTCTTGCATGAGTTTTATAACTTCAAGAGGCCTCCCCTTTTTGGAAATTTTCCTTTTATTTTTGAAGGATTTTCAGATGGGTTTCTTGGAACTCTTCAGTTGACAAGACTCATTACATGGTGGAGCTCATCTGACTGCCCCCATGTAATCACTTGTTGTTCATGGTACCCTCATGAGAGCATAAGGACTTGTTTAATGTACATTGTGGTACCTCGTGGAAGATATTTATTTCACATGGTCATTTTCATGATCCTATACTAGTCATGGGATCTCATGTCTACTAGGGTTTCACGCATTCCTCTATTCTTTGGCCACCTTCTTCTTCCTTTTATTTTGTGGGAAAAATGATACCCATATCCAGTTATTTATTTATTTTTTATTTTTCTAATGCTTATTTGGAAGGCATCAACAAATTCCCCCCTTGGGAGTGATGTATTCATGGAAAAGGGATCGCTACTAAAGAAATTATATGTCTGTCTGAGACTTTGGCAATGTTGTGAATCAGTTTCTTGGCTGATGCTTAGTATTCTGGGTGATGATTGGTATTCTTTGAGATGACCAATAAATAGGGGGGATATATCCATTCATTTCACTGGATACTCATTTCTCCAAATCACTCCCACCTTGATTCTGTTGCATGAATTTTTCATAATACCCTTCTATAAGACCTAATCATGAGGCCCTACCATAATCCATGCTTTCTTGAGGACTGTTCTAGAATACCTATTATGGTCAAGAACCCATTCGAACCAACTACGAATTATATTTCAATAATTTTTTGATCTTTTCCCATTAGTATTTTGTTTATCTTAAGGATTCTATGTGGTATGTTGGACTAATCATGTGATTCTTTTCCTATCATACAGCTCACATAAGCATGTCAATTTCACATGATTGCGACTCTTTAAGGGGTCATGTGATTGTATGATTCCCTATGAGTTTATGCGACTCATGATTACCTTAGGTGATTCTTGAATTTCTAATGTTATTCATGAAACCCTTGGTGATTCATGTAATGTACATGATGTTACCTATTTTTTATGTCTTTCTTCTGAAAATATTTTATTTTATCTATTGGAAATATTCCACTTACTTTATTCAGATGGCTTCTCATTCCCAACATGGTTTCTCTATTGCACCCAATCAAAGGGCCATGAATTTGAAAAATTACAATCCCAACCCCTGATATTGTGTGTATTTTGATAAAGATAATCTTAACAGGTTCCTCTCATCTGAACATCTATATTATATTTTATCTCTCCAGCTTCCTCTATACAGGTTTGATTTTATATAGGATGTCATCATCCCACCTTCAGACTTCAATCTTCCATTTAACTAGGCGTTAAATTCTTCTCACAGTATTCAAATGACAGTTCCTGAGACAGTACAAATGGTCATAGTTCCACCCCAAGGTTTATCTTATATATTGGAAAACTCCCCACTTAGGTTCAGATGGTTGTGATTTTTCTCATCATCCTATTGCTCAGAACTACTCAGGAATATTTTCCTCTTCATTGAACAATTCAAGAAGTAGATGGAGCTTCAATTAGGATCTCCATCCTAGATGTAATTTTCCTGATTAATGGGCATGGACCTTCTACATTAGTCAAATCTTCATAGAAGCCACTGATCAGTTATATAGGGTCCATCATTGTAATTCCATGTGTGTTTCCAAATTTATCATCTATTACCAACCCGATATTCTTCTAGAACAGATCAGCCATTTTTTCCTGGGTACTAACACATTCCATTTCTCTAGTGGTGAAGTGGGAATAAGCCTATGCAACATATTCCAACTGGGTGGGATCCCCCCTCATGGAGAGATTAATGATGAGATTCTCCCAACTATAGATGTTTGGGATGATCCCTTACAGACTATAGTTTTAGTGATAGAAATTTTCATAATTGTGACATAGAAGCTAAAGAAGGATATGAAGACACACTCGTTCATCAATTTTAAGGAATGGAGTTATATTTTTCATTGTTGTAGTGGGGTCAACCCAACTTAGATACACCCCCATCGGTGCCATTCTCAGTAGGTCCATGAAATTTCTAGATTGATTTGGTCCATCTTGAAAGCTATAAACTATACATCATGGGGTACTGAGTGAAATCAAATATATATACGAGCCTTAGGTTGCTAGGTTTTATGGACATTTTTTTAAATGGATGTATTTTCCAAGATAGTGATGCATGTTCAGGGATTTGTGTCAGCATTTTGGTGATGGAGATGCAACTCATGGTGGGATAGGGACTCAATTTTGAAATGGTAGTCCTTGCACACCTTTACCAACTCTTGGGCCACATTCAACAAGGAATAACCCCTACAATATCAGTGGTCCACTCTAGTTTTTGTTCCGCAGGATATAAGAGCATTTCCATGGTTATGAATAGTATAATTCTACTAGGATCCAAGATTCCTTATCCCATCCTAGAAAAGTGAAGATATTTTGGGTTGGAACCATTTCGCTAAGTCGTACCGAGGTTAAGGATGCATTGATCTGATTCGATATACTATATTTTAACCATTATCATGCACCGACTGGGATAAATGTTGATAACGATAGTGGTTACCTAAACAAAAGGTCATTTATTATCTCTCTTTGGGATATGGTTCTTATAGCCAGGGTTGGTGAGCTTATCATCTATGATCCCTATATACCTTATCAATTATCTGGTCAATTTAGCTAAACCCAAAGGTTCTCCCCTCTTCCTTTTGTTGGCATATGAGGAGATTGGCATCCTAGAGACATCCTCTAGTTTTGGATTATGCTGGAATGTGAATATATTTTGGCTGAGATCATACTTCAACATAATGGTGCCCCTCCTTCCTTACCCAATATTATGCCCAAGCATGGGTAGCATCCTATATGAACGTTTTTCTAAACCAGTTGGATCATTATGTGGATTGGACTTTTCTTTACCAACCCCTCTATTCATGGTGATGATGGAGTTGATTGAAGACCATATTGATACATCAAATAAACACCCTCTTTCTAGTGATTAATACCCTGATAGTAAAATAGGATCCATATAGGAAATTAGTTCTCTGGTATAATCTACAGGTGATACCCCTTTAGAGAGAAGAGCATATGAGTATTCTCCTCCTGCTTCCTTACCACCTCCACTATTTATTCCTCCTCTTTCTTCACCTAATCCATTGTTCATAGATTATATGTCATAAAGTATGCTAATATGTAAACAAATACATACCTTAAACACAAATACTCCTTTAGAAGTAATATATGTCCAAGGGGAACACCTTCATCAGTTATTCCTTGATTTAGGGGTATGAGGTTTTTATTGAAAACCATTGTATGAAATCATAAAGAAATCTATTATGACTCGTCAAGGTTTGGCCACCCATAATAGAGACTCACATGATCTTATAGATGAGGCTCCCCTTACTAGGAATATGAGGGAGATTTCGGAGGCATTGGAGTAGGGTCACCAGTTTATATCTAAACAATAAGCTTAGGTGGATACCTAGACTATAGAATATAGAGGAACAAGGAAATCATAACCTATTTGATTTATTGCCTTTAAACATCATTATCCTTATTAGAAACTTCTCAGAAGATAGTTAATGAGTTGAATACATAATTTGAGACTCTTTGTCTCAAGGAAGAAGCAAAAGTGGACGAGAAAGTGGAATTCCAATATTCGATCGACACATCCCACCAGACTCTTACCAACTTGGCCAATTTAGCTTATCAAATCTTACTGTAGTTTGACCGTTTTCATGTATTATGATTTTAATGAGATCCTCTAAGAGACTCTTAAATGTGGATATTCCTCTAGTTGAATGCCTTATTAGGGAATAGATCTTCTGAAATCTATATGTTGTTGTCTAGTTTTCTTTTATTCATGATGTGCATGAAATTTCACTACTTTAATATTATATGAGTCGCCAACAATACTCACCCCTTGAATAATATTATGTAAACATGAATTATTGGAATTGAGTCATAAAATATTCCTTTTTATAAATTCTCATTAATGCTCACCAACATGATATTATTCATTAAAATATCTATTCCAGATATCCTATCATCACTTGAATTTCAGAAGTATAATTGGGTAGAATATAAGTCCTAGAGGGAGATCTCTCTTTCCTTTTCCAAATCCACTATGCTTTGTGAATGTATACTTATTTCTTCTAATGAAATATGTTGAGCCTTTCAATACTTTTAATTCTTGAAGGATAGATTATTTTCATGTTATAGTTTATGGTTTTCTAGCTCAGAGCTTCTATCTATGTAGTTTAGTATATTTTTGATCGGACCATCTATTACTCTAGTTTAGGGTCTTTTTTCTCGGATCTTTTATCACCTCATTTTAGGTTATTTTAGCTCTGACTTTCTATCATTGTAGTTTAGCATCATTTATCTTGGACCTTCTGTCTCTTTAGTTTAGGGTCTTTTAGCTCAAACCTTCTATCACTTTAGTTTAGGGACTTTTAGATCGGACTTTCTATCTATTTAGTTTAGGGTCTTTTAGATCAAACATTTTATTGCTTTAGTTTAGTGTCTTTTAGCTCAAACCTTCTATCACATTAGTTTTGGGTCTTTTAGTTTAGATCTTATATCACTTTAGTTTAGGGTATTTTGTCTCAAACCTTCTATCACTTTATTTTAAGGTATTTTGGCATAGACCTTATATCACTTTAGTTTAGGGTATTTTAGATCTTACCTTCAATCACTTTAGATTAGTTTATTTTAGCTTGGACCTGATCTATGATCCTATAATATGGTGCATACATGCTAGGAATGACCCAAAATACACTGATGTTTTAGGTTCTTCCATGGTGTTTCAGAGGCACATGAGGACCATAAATCCCTTTTTGTGGAGTAGCGTATTTGGTTTATGACAATAGGTGCATATGTAGAAGCCATAAATATACAATAATAGTCAATAAAAGGGTATCTTGAAGCCATGTATCATTGCTAGGGGCTATGGAATATTTATGTAAGTTGTATTGGTTGATGGATAAATATGAGGGAATCTAGGTCCACCAATATAGTTGGATTATGGGAGATGTAAGTCATAACCGAAAGTTTTGAGCTCATGAATATGGGATGGGTCAAACATCCCAAGGATAACACATAATTCTATGAGGTTTTTGGTTCTACCATTGTGTTTCTAAGGATCACACATATTAAAGCACATTTCATGAAAGAATGATATTCCTTTAGTTAGTGGGTCAAGGCCCTTATTCATTGGTAGCATGGTCAAGAAAAATATGATCTTTACTTCTTTCTGAGGACCATGAAATATTTTTGAAGACTCAAATGTCAGGATGAAGAGGTTGAGTATGGGGGAAAGCTATACAATAAGGATTCTAGAACCCAAGGAAAATTTGGATCTTATATTGTAAAGATAAAACACTATGCCCCATAGATTTGAGTCACGAGGTATGTGACATCAATGGTTTGAGAATGGTGTGTTGCATTCATGCTTTGAGAAAATGTACAAAACACGGTGATGTTACATTGAGGATGTCAAATATGATCAGATTGTTTAATTAAAATATTGTAAATCAATTTCAAAAGTGCTTGGGTTAAGAGGATGATATTGGAAAATCATATCAGGAAAGAACCTAAATATGTTGGGGTTATGGGTTCTACTGTAGTGATATTAGGGATCACAGGGATCCAAAATACCATTTTCTAGAGTGATTCATATGGTTGATGACCATAGACACATATTCAGGAGACATAGTCATACATACATAGTCAAGAAAAGGTTCCTGTGAAGCTGGCTATCCTTTCTAGGGTATTTGGAAGGATGTGGTGATTGGTGACACTCAAATCATGTAGTGTGACTTTTGGAAAGTGTAATATTTTACAAGTATTTGAGAACCCTAAAATTTTTGTCACCTATTAATGAACATATTCTCATTGTGTAGAGAAGTGACAAATCATTACCCTAACATTTTTCTAAACTAGGGGGTCTAGGAAGAATAGTCTGTATTTTACTAGGGTTGTAAAGTAGACCCTATGAGCTTTATACCTTATTCATTTAAGCCCTATTTTTTCCTAAACTCTATAGGTGAAGAGTTTAGCGAGAAATGACATGATTTTTTCTTAGTACTTCCTTTTTAGGTTTTTGACCTGACATGTTTTGTGTCTCTTTCTCTGGAATTTTAAGGTCTTGTGATTTAGACAATTATAGGCTAGAGTTTAAAGTCATAATGATTTGACCAATGTGAAGAATTTTTATAGTCATGATGAACATGGAACTAATATAGAGGATAATACACCAAAGCCAAATTAGGATACCCAGGGTCAAGAGTACCCCAACATCCTTCTGTGTGGGAGATGAAAATGTTTTAAATCATGGATCAAGGCCCTCTGGTCATGAGTAATGATATTTTAAAATCATATCAAGAGTATTTTAAATCACACTGAGGTGTTGAGTTCTACCACGATGATGTCATGGTTCACAGGGATAAAAAATTCCTTTTTTGTAGGGTGATGCATTTGGTTTATGACCATATGCACATATTTAGGATTCATAGGCATATATTCATAGTCAAAAGAAGGGTTCCCTTGAAGTTGTGTATATTTTACAAGGTCCATGGAAGGGTACTGGAAACCCAAGGTAGTTCAGACATGAATTATGATTTATGGATTGAGATGATTTTAAAAGATGGTGAAAGCACACCATACACCGGATTACCAGATTAAGGCTATTATAGTCCCTTGATAGGGGATAGAAAATGGTTGATGGTTTGCATAATTTATTTTCTTATAGTGGGGAAATTATTCATGCTATTTAATGCCATGTGGTAAGGAAATATGCCATGGAGTTTATTGTCATGTGGTGAGGATATCATATAGATCAATTTTTATGAAATGTGAAAAATATATTCACCATTAAATTTTACTTCATGCGGTAAGGACATAAGAACCGATGTGAAAACATTGTGCATGGTTTATTATGTATGCAAGAAAGATGTACGTAGATCGGGTTTCTATGTAGAAAAAATGAGCATGTGTGAAACGAAACCTATATAGTTGCGGTGAATTTATTATTATTTGTTTCAACTAGGACCATGGTTGGAGATCTGGATGTCACTATATATCCTATGATGATATGAATCAATCCACATTTAGTTATTGATTGGAAAACACACTACAGAGTTGGACCATGCATAAAGGTGGGAATTATTTTCCATAATTGTTGTATTTGGGCCCAGGATTGGAGATCTAGACATCACTACATATCCTATGATGATAGGAATCAATACACAAAATGATATATATGCTCAATTCATTTTAACATCATACGAAAAGGATGTGGGCTTCTTGAATGTGAAAATGAAAATTATGGTTGGTCCCAAGGGTAGAGATTTGAGTGTCATTACATATCCTATAGAGATAAGAATCAATCCACACATAGTTCCTGAAATACCATGTAGTTTAATGTCATGCGATGACGAAGAAGATGAACCGATGTCAAGGAACATAAATTTTGGGGTTAGGCGCAAGGTTAGATGTCTGGGCATACCTACATATCTCATGAGAATGATAATCAAGACACATATAGTTCTTGGAAGGTTCCTCGTGCAGGTCTGGTCCATACATTGGAAATGGTGGATTTTTTTATTATGTTTGGACTCAAGACCAGAGATCCATAAGTCACTATGTATCTCATTGGAATAAGAATCAAGCCCCACAAAGTTCTTAAATAGAGGTTTGGTAGGATACCAATACTAATAAATATATTCCTCTCGGGTGAGGTCCATAGGAATGTATAGATTTATATCAAGCAATGGACATTAACCATGTAGTTTAACATCATGTTGCGAGGACTCATGATATGTATTTTATAGTCTTGAATCTAGGACCATGATGATCTATTCATCAGAATATATGAGTTGTTTGTCTGAGGAATCCCTTACTAAAATTCCTAAGATCGTGTCAGTTATGCTTGTTGTGAGAAATAAGGAATGACAAGTGTTCCTCTCACTATGCAGAGGAAATTAAGGATAAGACATAGTTATTTTTCATCATATGGTTGTTGGACCAAGATATATGATCAATGAATCCCTACGTGTCTCATTAAAAATGATAATCAAGCTATACATAATTATACAAAGCCCGTGAAGGTTAATGTCATGCCAAAAGGACATTTTCTATGTAGTTTGATGTATTTTGGTAGGGACATCAATCACCTCACA